>OX463238.1:89911440-91172690 GCA_949820135.1 Sylvilagus floridanus
CATTTGGAATTTGGGCATGGACTCTGGCTATATTTTCCATTTTTAGTCTCATTTCTGAGCCTCTTTAAAAACAGATATTTTTTAAGCTTCAAAAAAACCCAGTCTGTTAAAATAACCTATTCTCATCACTGTAATTATCAATGTTAAATTGTTCATCAAAACTTAAAAATGTTTATCACAGATGTTCCCTCCAAAGGTGATTTGCTGTTGTACTGGCATTGGTGTCTGGCTTTAATGGTAGAAATTTCAAGTGTTTGGTCCTTGGCTCAGGTTTAGGAGTGGAGCATTTAAAGCTAATTGGATGTGAATGAGTGTAGGGCTGGGCTGGGTGGTTGTAAACCATGTAGTTCATTCACTTCTGGGTGCTTTGGCTGTGTGTCATTTTATTGAGCAACTCTGGTAAATCTGAGGTGTTCTTGAGCTCATTTGGCTTATAAGAAGTTGCCTACTCCCACCTAAGGTGAAAAGCCAAGAAGAAGCCTGGGGTTCTGATTTTTATCACTGTGTTCAGTCCAAAGATAACCCCCTCTTCGGTGCTTCAGCGATCACTTTTCCAGGTGGATGCCTGGGTGGAAGGATTAGTTGTCCTGCAGTTCAAAGGATATGGAGGTTTAACTGATTGTCTTAACACTTTCAACAAATACTCTTAAGCTGCCAGTTCCTCAGGCTTTTCCCCTGGTGGGGATGGGGAGGGAGGCCGTCCTGTGTTGTAGTCTGAGATGTCCTCCTGTGAACAGCTACCAGTGTTTGGTTTTCTTAGTCTGCTTAGTTAACCGTTTGCAAGCTTTGTTCCTGTTGTCCCTGCTGTCCCTATGTTTTTTTTTTTTTTTTTTTTTTAAATCAGAGATCATCCACTGGTTCACTCTTCAGATGGGCAAGGCTGGACTACATTGGAGCCAGGAGCCTCATCCAAGTCTCCCATGTGGGTGCCAGGGCCCAAGCACTTGGGCTATTTTCCACTGCTCTTAGGCCATTAGGGAACTGGCTGGCAAATGGAGCACCCAGGACATGAACTGGCGCCCACATGGGATGCTGGCATCGCAGGTGGTGGCCTTACCAGCTGTGACAGGATTCTCACCTCTATTTAAATTGCTGGGTTTTTAGTAGACCATCAGAAGAACTGGCAACTTTAAGGTGTATTTTTGTGAGTAGTCTGTGGTGAAAGGTTTTTGGTCATTGAAAGGGGCACGTGAACTAGGTTATTAACAGGTAGCTCTCAACTATACTAGGATTTGGCCAACAAAGTAAAGGTCACAGGTAACTTGCTAGTTTGTTACAGGTTAACCTGTATTTAATAATGGACTCTTGGTATTTGGTAATGAGCTGTTATGTAGCTTTCATCTCAGATTAGTTGACTCTAGTTAGAGCTACTGAACCCACTTTTCCCTCAAGTATCAAGCTTTCGAGGTTTGCTGTCCTTCATCAATTTTGATACCTTTTGGTTTATTTGGTGTCTGCTGCCAGGTGAGTTGATTTTTCTTCCTACAGTTCTGGGTTTCCTCCTCTTTATTCCTTTCCTAATCTTCAGTGTGTATTACAAGGATGCAGATCTCATAACCTCTTAACTCCTGGCTCTTCATTGTACTTTGTGGTGCACAAGTATGTGTGGAAGACCTGATATAACTTTGAAAGGTCATATCACTGGTAATGTTAAGATTCAGTTATTAGACCTTTGTGTTTAACACTGTACTGTTTTATTCCTTGGAAAAGTTTATTTTTTGTAGTTCAGATTACCTTGAACTTCAAAAGTCTTTATATTTAGGGTCTTGAGGTATTAGCAAGTTTGGAGACCAGGACTGAACCCACTGCATAGTATTTGTGTTTCTGAAATGTGTAAGTATTTGGTTTGGGGTCAGATTAAAATGTCAAGGTTTAGATAAGGATGAACCCAAACTTAATAAAAAGTAATTTCTTGGAGCTGGTTCTGTGGTGCAGCAGGTTAAAGCCCTGCCCTGCAGTGCTAGGATCCCAAATGGGTGCTGGTTTAAGTTTCAGCTGCTCCACTTCCGAGGCAGCTGCCTGCTAATGTGCCTAGGAAAGCAGTGGAGGATGGACCAAGTGTTTGGGCCCCTGTACCCACGTGGGAGACCCAGAGGAGGCGTGAGGCTCCTGGCTTCCACCTGGCCCACCCCTGGTTGTTGTGGCCATTTGGGGTATGAACCAGCAGATGGAAGACTTCTGTCACTACCTCTGTTACTCCACCTTTCAAAAAACATAAAATCTTGGGGAAAAAAATGAAATTCTCGTGATTGGTCCAGGAGAGAGATGGTTTAAAAAAAAATGATTTCTTAACTTGGACACAGCTGAGAAAGAAGGATAGGTCCTTCATTCACTAGCCACATTTAAGCTACTATTTAGCATAACTTAGCATGAAAAATTTCCATGGATAAAAATGTTTCTGGCAAATTACATACCCAGTTGTGCACATTGAAAGCCCAGCATTTTTTGCCATTATTTGTAATTGGTAGGTTGGAGAATGGCTGAATATTTGGTTGACATTTCAAAGAGATTAAACCATATGTGCTAGAATCTATTATTTTGGGGATGTTATCTGGAATTCTGTATTTCACATAATCCCAAGTGGCAAGTAATCTTCACTAATGTATTAAGGACCACTGCTTTTAATATGGTGAGAATTGGACATGCTATTTCATAAATTTACCCTTGTGTAAGGACATAAGGCTGCATGTTTTGTATGATTTTCACCGTTCAACATTTAAATCATTGACCCTAAGCCTGGTTTGAATGAAAAATCATATTTTTAGTACTGCAATGAGTGTATATATATGACAATGAGTATAGATGGCATGAACAATAGTGTTTATTAAGGGGATAGGAAGGTGATGGGAGTGACTGCAGGCGATGAGTTGATTTTTATTTTTAAATTATGTGCAGACTGTACTAGCCTTATCTGTGTCTTTGCCTCTGGTTGTCAATGATCTTCATCCTTTGCATTATTATGAATTGTTCAGTAACTGAAATAGAGTTGTTTTTGAGTTGTGCTGGTTATATATTGCCCTGTTAGCACTTTTTAGATTTTCAAAAAGGACATGTAATTCCAGCAGCCTATTAAGTGACTAGTGTGGTAGCCTTAGGTAAAGAAATGTGGAATCCAGGGGATATGTAACTTGGGATTCAGAGCAGTAAGTATAATAGCTAACTGAATTTTTCTTAGTAAGCCCTGAAAAGGCAGAATTGCAGGAGGATGGGTGAGCTTAAAATGGCATGGAAAAGGGACTTTACAGAATTATTGAACTACTTAAAAGGGTGCCATGCGCCACAGGAATTATATCCTAAGAGCATGGTGTTTTTGTTATAGCTGTCCAAGGCTGTTACTTTGTTATGGGAGGAATTCTTTAAGCCTTCAAAAATACAAGTAGACAGTTTCATTAAATATAATATTAGAAGTTACTGGGAATATTTTGGGAAAGTTAAGTTTTTTAGTGTTGAAGAGTATTCAAAGTTATATACATTTTGTATTTAGGCTGTATTCTGTTTGTAGTCTAGAAATTGAAAGCAAGCTTTTTTAGCTTTTTAATTTTTGCTAGGGAAAGAAAGAGGTCTGTTAATGCCAGTATCTAAATGTGACATTTAACATGTCATGGATGAATGGACTTGGATTACACATTCTTATAAAACACTGAATCCAGTGAAGTAGAACTGTTTATAAATTAAAAATTGGGAGATGGCTTTTGGATGAAAGTGTAGGTAAGAGATGGACTAAGGCAGTATGTAAAACTTTAGAATGAGAAATTGTTAAAATTGTTGCTACAATCATTGATATATAAAGCATGCTACTAATTAGATTTATGTATTAGGACCTGTCAGCATGTCTTTTTTTTTTTTTCTAGTTCCTGCTTGATTTGATTTTAAACTAACATGTTCTCTGTACCATTTAACATTTTAAAGACCTTCCCGAGCAAATTTTGTTGGAACCAAGTGTTTTTAGTTCCTAGAATCCTAGTTCTAGTATCTTCCTCTAAAGTTTATAGTGAGCTTTCTTGGGGCTTTAATTTGCACTAAATTTTCTTTCCTGAAAGATGACTTATGTTTAAATTATAATGTAGTACTTTTTGTCTTACAATTAAACTCTTTTAGCACTTATGCATTTTTTGCACTGTCTTTTTTTTTTTTTTTTTAATTTTAGCTTTCTCTCCTTGGATGAATACCTTGAAATACAGGTGTTATTTTTGGTTGAAAAGGTAAGGAACTACTGTCATATGTAAACAAGACATAAGAATTTTAAGTGATTTGATCTTTCGAAAACACAATTAAGTATTTCTTACAATTACATTCAAATTGTATTATAAGTTGAAGAGTCACTGAATTAAATGGGAGAAAAGTCAATTTTCAGTTTTTCCAGAATGTTCATGTGAAGGTTATTGAGGTTAGGGAAATTTTGTTACTGTCATGTGTATTAAGGCCACTAAAAGTGATGATTATTTGCCATTTAATGCCTATTTACATATGTAACATTTTCTTTGAAAATGGTTGAATGAGATACCTTAATAGCAGTGTTAACCAGGGTACTCAGATATACAGGAAGTCTTAACAGTATTATTTCAGAATATCTCATTTTCTGTTTTTGTGTGTCTTGAGAACTTTTGCAGGAATGTGGGTCATTCAGTGCTGGCCTGACGAGAGGTCACTGTTACATTTGGTCATGGTGTGGTGCTGAGCAGATTGCCCCAAGAAATTACCTTTTTGTGACAGTTTGTGGTTTGTCAAAAACATCAGCTGCCACACTTAGTTAATGGGTTGTTATTTTAGATTCTGCCATGATTCTTTAATGAGATTCTATGAGAGGCACTGACTGATTCCATGATGGGCTAATACGAACTTTCAATACATGTTAAGGCTGGCGCCGTGGCTCAACAGGCTAATCCTCCGCCTTGCGGCGCCGGCACACCAGGTTCTAGTCCTGGTCAGGGCACCGGATTCTGTCCCGGCTGCCCCTCTTCCAGGCCAGCCCTCTGCTGTGGCCCAGGAGTGCAGTGGAGGATGGCCCAAGTGCTTGGGCCCTGCACCCCATGGGAGACCAGGAAAAGCACCTAGCACCTGGCTCCTGCCATCAGATGAGCGCGGTGCGCTGGCCGCAGCGCGCCAGCTGCGGTGGCCATTGGAGGGTGAACCAATGGCAAAGGAAGACCTTTCTCTCTGTCTCTCTCTCACTGTCCACTCTGCCTGTCCAAAAAAAAAAAAAAAAGTTAAATTAATCTTCTTCAGATTTATTAAAGTGGGATATCTAGCAAAATTTTTTTTTAAAGCATCAAGCTTAGCGTGTTCAGTGGAATAATTATTTTGAGTGAATGGTACTGAGGCCCACCTGTATCATTTGTTAGAGGTTAACTTGATTACCTTCAAGTTAGAGGTAAACTTGATTACTTCAAGCCTCGGTTTTCCCATTAAAATAATGTCTTCATCAGGTACAGTTTGAAATGATAGACACAGGAAACTGCTTTAAGGTTAGTAGTTAACAACTTCATCGTGAGGTTAAGCACACACTTTGAAGACCAAAGCAAATCTTGCAGTGGAGGCCAGGCACCTGTAAGATCACCAGTTGGTGGAAACCAGAGGTTTAATGTTTGCTGCTGTTAACCATGGCCTATAGGTGCTAGGTAGATAACTGAGAGAAGTATGCTGTAGCCAGACTTTGGGGGAGTAGATCTATACAACCATCACCCATGATAGGATGGATAGTACCCTTTCTCCAAGTTTGCCTGGGTGCCCTCAGGGGCTTCCCTGCTTTGCCTCTGTTGCTCTTCTGAGCTTCACTGAAGAACCATCAGATTGGACAGAAGTCTCTGGGAAAGGATGATAAGGGAGGAGTCAAGCTAACATGGTTCTAGACAGGATAGCCGTGATCCCATTTATTGTATTTAGAAATAAGGTCAAATAAGAAGGTTTTGTGAGGGAAAGAAGATGACTATATAGTTGAGTTTTGGGACCTAAAATCTAATGTGTGTGTATGATCTCTAAGTGGGTATATCCTACAGAGTTGAAAAATAGCTTGGAATTCAGAAGTGGTTGGAACTGGAGAGAGAAACCAAGAGAACAGGCTGATCTCCATTGCACATCATTTGAATGAATTGCATGATTGAACTCCAAGGCCTAGGCCACCTTGCCTGTCTCACAGCAAGCAATGTGTTCATTTGTATATCCCCTTTCCTAGTGCCCAGTGACCTCAGGCAAGTGACAACTTGTTCTTCAGTTTTCTCGTGTGTAAATAATCAAAGTACCTGTTTCAGGGTTGTGAGGATTAAATAAGAATCTATACTTAGGACAATTCCTGGGACAAAATTAAATATTCAAGTTATTTGTTACTGTTAACTGGAATGCCTTTACTCATTGATGTAAATTCAGTCTCTAATATCTAAGTTCCCACTCCACTTAAAACCCATAAAGTATTTCACAAAAATGTATTGGCGCAGCGCACCAGCCGCGGCGGCCATTGGAGGGTGAACCAACGGCAAAGGAAGACCTTTCTTTCTGTCTCTCTCTCTCTGTCCACTCTGCCTGTCAAAAATTAAAAAAAATATATATTGATCATCATTTTCATTGAATTTATTCTCTACCCTGCAATATGCCATTTAAAGTAGATGCTGTTGTATTAACATGTTCATGATTTTTGTGGACTTGCTTCCTTAATTGGAATGTAAATTTTGCTTAGGCTTAGGACCATGTCTAACACTTTTGTATTAAAAATGTCACTCTGTTTTTCAAAGTTGATTGTGATAACTTAGAGTAAATCTTAATGTTTAGAAACTCTTAACAATAGTAAGAGCTTGACGATATTTGAATATCAATGAATTAACAATCTAAATTGCCTTAGTATTTGTTCCTTTCTTTTCAATTGTATTCTTATAGCTCTGATACAAATAATACTAAATAATACAAATAATACTAAACTACTTCCTTCAGGCAGCTTTCAACAGCTCATAAGTGCAGATTATGACTGTCTAGGAAAAATCCTGAATGGGACTTCCTGCCTGGAGCCAGGGGAGATAGCCTGTGCTGTAAGCATGCTGCTGGAGAACTTGGGAGTGGCAAAGTATCCATTTAAACTCTGATTCTTGACAGCCTAATATGTAAAAAGAGGGAGTTACATTAGGTGGTTTTTATATTCATGATTTTGTGGTAAAATAATTACATTAGTATACACTGGCATTCAGGATACAAATATATATTATATATACTTATAAATTAGAGTTATTAAGAGACAGCTTTGAAAATAATGTCAGCAAAATGCATGACACTTTCTCCTCCCACACTATACATTTCTGTCTCCTCCTCCAAAGCAGGCTGCCAAAGTAGCAACAGATAGAAGAGCACTAATATGTTTTGTCTGACCCAAAAATAAGGGGTCTGACGGTATTGTTGGAGTTAAACTAAGGGTCAGTTTTTGTCAGTAAAATCTCAGCTCTCTAGCTGTGTCACCTTGAATATGTCATTTTGCTATTTTCTCATCTGCAAAGTAGAGATTAACTTATATTAGCACTTATATGCCAGTCACCTTCTATGTGCTTTGCACGGTACCACCTCAATAGATCTTAACCTAGTGTTGTAAAATGAGACCCCTCTTGTGGAAGGCACTTGGCACACTGAGCATTCAGCCACTTATTTTTTCCTTTAGTGTAAACTACAGAAACTCCACAACATTAGAAATCCTTTAAAAAATATTTTATGAATGGAGAGGTGATACTTTGTATTTAAAATGTTAGTATTTCATCATCTTCACAGTTAAAATAAGCTGTCTAGGGGTCAGGAACCCCTGTTCCATGTATCACTAAATGATTTTAAAATGAATAGACCTCAGGTTCCTACTTGGGAAATGGAACTCATGACACCTTGTTAATAACTGCAAAGTACAGTTGGATGCTGGAGTTACTAGAAATCTTAATGAATTTGAGGTTACTGGTTTGCAGTGTCGTTTTTCAAAAGTGACTGTTCACGGTTGTAAGGAGGAGAGGACTTGTGGTTTAGTTATTTGGATTTTTATGTATTTGAGAGGCAGAGGGAGAGTTTTCATCTGGTTTTACACCTCAAATGACAGCAACAGCTAAGGCAGTGCTCAACCTAAACTAGGAGCTGGGAACTCAATCCAGGTCTGCTATGTGGTAGCAGGGACTCAACTACTTGAGCCATCGCCTGCTGCCTCCCAGGGTTCAGGAGCAGGAAGCTGGCAACTGGACTGGAGCCAGGACATGAACACAGGTAACGTGCTATGGGATGGGATGAGTCTATGGCATCTTAATAACCACTTAGCCAGATGCCTGACCCTGGGACCTGAGAATTGTGAGAAATGATACAGCTTGCTAATGTTTTAATCCTTCCATAAGCAAATGCTTTATATATAACATGATGCTCTGAGTGTTCATTTCAAAGAAACAACATCTAGAAGAGATAAATGAGTACTTCTAGACTGTGTTTGTGTTAAAATCTATATTTCTAAAGATATTTTGTTCTTTTTTAAAAAGTTATTTACGAGGCCGGTACTGTGGCATAGTGGGTAAAGCCACCACCTGCAGTGCCAACATTCCATATGGGTGCCAGTTCGAGTCTTGGCTGCTCCACTTCCGATCCAGCTCTCTGCTATGGCCTGGGAGGTCAGCAGAAGATGGCCCAAGAGCTTGGGCCCCTGCACTTGCATGGGAGACCCAGAGGAAGCTCCTGGCTCCTGGCTTTGGATTGGCACAGCTCTGGCCATTGCAGCCAATTGAGGAGTGAACTAGCAGATGGAAGACCTCTCTTTCTCTCTGCCTCTGTTTCTCTGTGTAACTCTTAAAAAAAAATAATAATAAAATTATTTACTTGAGAGGTAGAGTTACAGACAGGAGGGAGAGAAAGAGAGGTCTTCTATCTGCTGGTTCATTTCCCAAATGGCCCCAGTGGCCAGAGCTGGGCTGATCCAAAGCTGGGAGCCAGGAGCTTCTTCTGGGTCTCCCACGTGGGTACAGGGGCCCAAGCTCTTGGGCTATCCTCTGCTTCCCAAGGCCATAGCAGAGAGCTGGATCAGCTGCCAGGGCATGAACTCGGCCCCTATTTTGTTCTTTTAAAATTTTTTGTTTTCATTTTATTTGAAAGGCAGAGAGACGACAGTGAATGACAAAGATCTTCCATCTGCTGGTTCACTCCCCAAATGCCTGCAACAGCTAGGATTAAGTCAAGACAAAGCTGGATGTGAAATGGAGTAGCCAGGACTCTAGACGACCTGTTAGGAGATGTGAGCGCCCCAAGCAATGACAAATACCTGCACCATCTAAAAGTATTTTAAAGTCTGGATCATTTCTGATTGAAGATTACTTAATGCCATAAATGCAAGAATCTCTTCCTATTAATAGCTAACACGTAAGTAGCATTTGCAATGTTGGAGTCATGCCAGTAGTTCTATTCCGTAAGTAGAATTAACCCAATAGATGAGGAAACAGGGCCTTAGGATAAGTATTTGTCAAAAATCATATAGTTGTATGTGTTAGAGCTGAGAGGTAAACATTGGCATTGTGATTTCATGGTTTGTGCTTTATTTATTTACTTGAAAGAGTTAGAGAAAGAGAGGCAGAAAGAGAGGTCTTCCATCCACTGGTTAACTCCTCAATTTACTGCAGTGGCCAGAGCTGTGCCAATCCGAAGCCAGGAGCCAGGACCATCTTCTGAGTTTCCCTCACGAGTAGAGAGGCCCAAGATGGGCCATCTTCTACTGCTTTCCCAGGCCATAGCAGGGAGCTGAATCAGAAATGGAGCAGCGGGGACTCAAACCGGCATCTGTGTGGGATGCTGGCACTGCAGGCAGCAGTTTTACTCACTATGCCACAGCGCCGGCCCCTGTGCTCTTTATCTTAAAAAAAAGGAAGAGGGTGGGGAAAAATAGTGGAAAAAGACAGATGATATACTGGGAATGGAAGAGTTGCAGAGATGAGAGTAAAGGGACATAAGAGAGATTTCCAGCCTCCCTTTAATTCTCCTACCACTACAGAATGATTGCATAATTGTCAATTGCAGAACTTGATAATTACACATAACCATTTATTGACACCTGTTGAGGATGGGGATAAGGGGGGTCAAGTTGGTATTACATTTGTACTTAAAAGAATGATAAGGATCAAAAGGAGAATTGCCCCAGTGATAATTAGGATCTTTTTGAAGTGTTTCCATGATATCCTAGGAATCTTCCTTGTTTTTGGGAATTCTTCAACCTGAAGTTAAAATCAACACAAAGTTAATGTTTTCTTTCTACTTCTGGACTGATGGCCACATTCTAATACTTACCGGAACTATCGGAAAGTACAGATTCAACTTGGTTTTGATTAGTCCTACAAAGTCTTCACTGGACTCGGAGCTTTTCTAAAATGACGTTCTAGGGTTCCAGGTTCCTGCCTTGTGTTCAGCTCTAATTTTGTTAGTTTTCATGACATGGTGATCTTGAACAAGTGAATTTTTTATTTTACTCATGCCATCATCCCATTATAATCCTGTTTAAAATCTACATTCCAGTGGCCCTATTCTCCTTTAGTACTTTACATTCTAGATAAATCACACTTAAGTAAAATTCATATTATGTTAGATAAGAGATAAGTGTTATGGAAAAAAATAGGCACCACAGAAGCAGGGATTTCTGTGTTTCATTCACTGCCATAATCCCAGCATGCAGTAGTGCATGGCATCCTGCAGGTGTTGTGATTAATGAATTAAGTACATCTCCAGAGTGAGGATTAACTGGGACAGTAAATGTGGTACATCTAGGCTACCATACAAAAATTATGCCTTTACTATTAATATTTTGATAAGCTATGAATTTTAATTGCTTCATGAAAAAAGTTTCATATCGGCTACTTAAACCTAAAAGATCTCACTTTCATTGATGTGTAAAAAATATTAAAATTATTCAATGAGCATTGGGAGAAGTAAGGAAAAAAAGTGACTCAAATTCTTTAAAATGTATGCGGATATATTTGTATAACTGCTTCTTATATGGTCATGATACAAATAAGTTTCTGCTTATATGGACTTTCTGCTTTCTGTTCTCTGATATATGGATAAGAAGTAAAACATTTCTGTGAACTTTATTCATGTATCCCATCAGCTTTACCCTGTTTAAGGTGACTTTATGTACAATGTTATATACATGTAGTAAGTGACATGGCTTCTGGAATGCCACTCAGAAAGGCCTCATAATTCTTTATATTTTGGAAGGCAGTGAGAGGGAGATAGAGATATTCCATCTGCTGGTTTACTCCGCAGTGGGCCCGACAGACAGATGTCGGCCAGGACAAAGCCAAGAGCCAGAAACCCCATCAGGGTTTCCTATAGGGGTGGCAAGGGCCTAAATACTTGGGCCATTTTTGTTGCCTTCCCAGGTGCATTAGTATGGAGCTGGATTGGAATTGGAGCAGCCAGGACTTGAACTGACATCTGATGGGATGCCAGCGTGGCTTAACCTGCTTCTCCCCAGTGCTGAGCCCTTTGTTTTCTTTGTTGCTGTATCTCTATTAGAACAGAGAGTCTCAATTGGAGTGGGAAGTGATTTTGCCCTCCAGGAGATATCTGTCAATGTCTGGAGACATTTTTGACTGTCCCAAAACAAGAGAGTGCTACTAACATCTAGTGGATAGAAGCCCGGGATGCTGCTACATGTAATGTTGGGACAGCCAAACAGACAGTCCAAAAAAGTTCTGAGGTGTAAAACTGCTGACCCATAATTGTCTGACATTTAATGTGCATTCAAATATTTGTTGAATGTACCTCATTTAGCTGTTTATTATTTTCTGAAGTTTGTTTTCTGCATTTCTAGAAAGTGTATATGTATTTATTGATTTTTCTGTTTCCAGCTATGGAAAAGATAATTTCATTTTATAATACTTCCCTAAGCCTTTCCTCCAAACATATACATTTTCCTTTTTTATCCTTTCTGTTTTTTTTAATTAATTAATTTGAAAGGCAGAGTTATAGAAAGGCAGAGAGAGAGAGAGGAAGGGAGAGGGAGAGAGGGTGAGAGAGGATGATAGAGAGGGGGAGAGAGGGAGAGGTCTTTTGGTTTACTCCCCAAATGGCCACAATAGCTGGAGCTGGGCTGATCTGAAGCCAGGAGCCAGGAGCTTCTTCCAGGAAGCCAGGAGCAGGTGCAGGGGCTCAAGCACTCGGGCCATCTTCCACTGCTTTCCCAGACCATAGCAGAGAGCTGGATGGGAAGAATAGTCAGGACTTGGACCAGTGCCCACATGGGTGCTGCCAGCACTGCAGGTAATGGCTTTACTCACTGTCACAGCACTGGCCCTCCTGTCTGTTTAATCAAAACCTTGACACTGAGGTTGGTGCTGTGGCTCCATGTGGTAAACTATCACTTGTGAGTCCAGCATTCCATACTGGAGCACTGATTTGAGTCCTGGCTATTCTGCTTCTCATTGATCTCTCTGCCAATGCACCAGGAAAGCATTGGAAGATGGCCCAAGTACTTGGGCCCTGACATGCATGTCAGAGACCTGGATGGGGTTCCAGGTTTCTGGCTCCTGGTTCAGCCTTGCCCAGCCTTGACTGTTTGGGACCATTTGGGGAGTGAACCAGTGAATGGAAGATTTTTTTTTTTTTTAAGATTTTATTTATTTATTGAGAGGTTGAGTTGCAAACCGTGAGAGGGAGAGACAGAAAGGTCTTCCATCTGCTGGTTCACTTACCAGATGGCTGGAACGGCTGGAGCTGAGCCTATCCGAAGGCAGGAGCCAGGAGCTTCTTCCGGGTCTCCCACATGGGAACAGGGGCCCAAGGAGTTGGACCAATTTCTACTGCTTTCCCTGGCCATAGCAGAGAGCTGGATAGAACCGGCGCCCACATGGGATGCTGGCACCACAGGCATAGGATTAACCTGTGCCACAGTGCCGACCCCTGGAAGATTTCTTTTTTCTTTCTTTAATAAATATTTTATTTATATATGAGAGAGTTACACAGTGACAGAAAAAAAGGTTCTCCATCTGCTGGTTCACTTCCCAAATGACCGCAATAGCTAGAGCTGAGTTGATCGAAAGCCAGGAGTTTCTTCCTGGTCTCCCATGTGGGTGCAGGGGCCCAAGGACTTGGGCCATCTCCTCTTTCCCAGGCCTTAGCAGAGAGCTGGATCAGAAGAGGAGCAGCAGGGACTTGAACTGACGCCCATATGGGATGCCCGTGCTTCAGGCCAGGGCTTTAACCCACCACGCCATAGCACTGGCCCCAAGATTTCTTTTTTCAGTTTCTCCCTCTGTAATTCTGTCTTTCAAATAAAATGTTAACAAAAAAAAAACCCTTGACATTTGTTTATTTACTTTTCAGGAGACCAACACAGAGAGAAACTCCTGTCTGCTGATTGATTTGCAAATGCCTGCAATGGCTGGACTGAGCCAGAACCAGAACTAGGAACTCATTTGAGGTTTTCAACATGAATGGTAGGGACCCAAGTATTTGAGCCGTCACCACTGCTCCCCAGGAAGCTGGAACAGGGAGATAGTGTCAGGGATTGAAACCAAGTACTCCATTGTGGGCTTTGAGCATCTTAAGTGTTGGCCAGATAGCCACCACTGACATTGAATTTAGATACTCATTTAGTTCTAAGAATTTTTTATGTCCTCTGATTTTGACATTTTCTTTTCCAGAAACTACTGTTAAATGTTTGATCTTCTCAATTTTCTATCTTCTCATCTTTCTCCTTCTCCTGTAGCTCTTCTGAGAATATCTCAACCTTATATCACAATATTTCTATATTGGATTTAAAATTGTTATTTCCTAAAGATTTATTTTTTAAGATTGACTTATTTATTTGACAGAGTTAGAAGGAGAGACAATCTTCCATCTGCGTGTTCACTCCCCAGATAGCTACAACAGCCAGGCTGTGCCAGGCTGAAGCCAGGAGTCTGGAGCCAGGAACTCTATCTGGGTCTCCCACATGGTTGGCTAGGGCCCAAGCACTCGCGCCATCTTCCACTACTTTCCCAATCGCATTAGCTGGGCGCTGGATTGGAAGTGGAACATCTGGGACACAAACACACATCTAGGACACATCTAGCTAATATGGGATGCTGATGTCTGCAGGCAGCAACTTAACTTGTCTGCCACAACACTGGCGTCCAAAAGATTGTTTCAAAAAGCTTTATGGATGCCTTTTGAATAGCTTTGTGTTCTTGAAAATTTTTTACTTTTCTCTCACGACATGAGAGAAATTTTTGTTTTTCAAATCAAGCTTTCTCCTGCATTACCTGTTCTGAGTTCCCTTTGGTCCCCTGTTTCTTTTGGTCTTTTTAATTACAGGAACTTTGCTCAAATATCTTAGGATTTATTTTATTGATGCACTAAAATGATGACTGGAAATTCAGTATGAAAGAAGGAGATCTGTCATTTGGTGGGCTTCATTATAATTCTTGCCTGGTGTGAACTTCACCATCTCATCCAGGTTTGTAGCTGAAATGTAGCTGTAGGTTTTCCCTTGGCCTGCTCAGTTTTCTAAGAGAAGAATCCCCTAATCTGTTGGGGTGGAACTGAGTGAGACAGAGATGGGGAGTGGACACATTATTCAGGGTACAGATATTCATTTACTCAGTTTGATTTTATTTATTTGAAAGGCAGAGATAGCTTCCATCTGCTGTTTCACTCCCATGTGCCCACAAGAGTTGCTGTTTGGCCTGGAACTCAATCTAGGACTCCCATATGGGTGGCAGTGACCCAAGTAATTGAGCCATCACCTGTGTCCTCCCAGTATGCAACTCAGCAGAATCTGGGACTTGTATCCAGGCACTCTGATTTGGGAGTCAGGCATTTCAGCTGGTTTCTTGCCTGTCATGCCAAATGTCAGGCCCCTGCACCCCGTCTGATGTTTGCATGCTGGTCACACTGGCCTCCACTGGATTTGATGTTTCAGTTCAGGATCTGTTGCCCCTGGAGAACAAAATTTCTTCTTGTCAGGGCTAGGGTGGGGAAACACTGTGGCTATAAATAATAGGGAAAGAGCTCTGTGGCCAACATGTTCTCTGAAAAAGTTTGCACCCACTTTCTTAGTTCTGCTTTTAGAAATATTGTGTCTCTCCAATCTCATCCTTTTCAAGGTTATGTGGCCGGGATCAGTTTGTGTCATTGTCTTCTGCTTATGTTTTGCCTTTTTCAGCTCTAGTGAGGCGCATGATTACTAATCCATCTCCTAGGTTCAAAACTATTGGCCTTTCCTGCCTCCTATCTTTGTTTTTTTAATCTTGTGGCTTTCATATAAATTTTTTCATTATTGCTCTATCATTTTATTGGAGTTTTGAGAGGAGATCAAGGTATGTACACATTTAAACTGCCTAGTTTAATCTAGAACTCATGAGATATTTATCTGTAGGCAGACTACTTTCTGTTAAAAGATTGAATCTGCTTTTTAAGAGCGTTTAGTAGAATATTTTACAAAATAAGAAATATAAACTAATTTGATAAGCAAAAATAGTATAGAGAATGATTATGTGTTGTGTGAAAATTACATTAGAAACACTATAAACAGTAGTCAAATACCATCTCCTATTGAACTGCTTCTCAGCTAGTTTCAAAGAGGAAGTCATTTTTTCTTTATGAAAGCACATACATAAAATTAGGATTGGCAGGTAAGGCTGTAAGGTGAAATAACGTCATTTATTTTTCTGGGATTTATATGTTGCCTCTTTTTTCTATGAGAAAGGCAAAAATATATCTAATAACAAGACTAATAGATCCATTCACATGGTGGGTTATAATGTCTCTATAACCCTGCCATCACTGCTGCCCAGAAATGCTAGATAAAACGTAAGAAGCAAACTAAAGGGGCCGGAGCTGTGGTGTAATGGGCTAGGTCTCTGCCTGCTACATAGGCCTCCCAAATATGCGCTAGTTCATATCCAGGCTGCTCCTCTTAAGATCTAGCTCTCTGCTATGGCCTGAGAAAGCAGTAGAAGATGGCCCAAGTGCTTGGGCCCCTGTACCCGCATGGGAAACTCCTAGCTCCTAGCTTTGGATTGGCCCAGCTTTGGCCATTGTGGCCATTTGAGGAGTGAACCAGTGGATGGAAGACCCCTCTCAGTGTCTCTCCCTCTCTTTGTCTGTAACTCTCTCTCTCTCAAATAAATAATTGAAAAAATATTTTTTTAAAAAAGCAAACTTAAATGCATGGTTAATTTGGAAGAAAATAAGAAAAAGGCCAGGTGCAGTGAAACTTCACAGTGACACACTGCAACTGCTTTGCACTTGGGAGAGTGATGGCGCTGTTGGTCCCTGTCATCCATAGCCTGGGATTTTGGTGCTCACAGGGGGCAGGAAGTTAAGTCCTGGGCTTGCACAGGAGTGCAGTGGAACTACCCTGAACTCCATCCTTCCTGTTTTCCAGGCTCAGAACCCTAGGGTTCTTCCTTGACTTCTTACTCCATGTCCCACCTGTCAGCAATTCTAGTTCACTCCACTTTCACAATATATCTAGAATCCAGCCACTTCTCACCACCATACTTCAGTCAGTGTTCATTTGAGAATTACTTATACTGTTTCCATTTTGGCTTTTTTTTTTTTTTTTTTTTGCTGAAACTCTGACTTCATCTGAGACCGTTTTCCATCTACCTGAAATGCTTCCTTTAGAATTCCCCTTGGTGCAGATGTGCTAAAGACATCCATCTCTCCACCAATGACACAAGTTCCCCTCCATCATGTAGAGTTGTTGCTGGCAAGTGACTTCCAACCAGTCTGCAATTCTCAGTCCCTTCCACCCTATGCTGGCCACACTCTTCCTTACTGTTGCTCCTATAGAACATGAATAGAAGTAGTGGATATCACTTTTGGGCTGAAGTGGCTAATATGCAAGTATACTTTCTTTGTTCCTTGTTTGAGCAGATGCTACCTGAAACTGAAACTGAGGCTGAAAGCAATGGCAAATCAAGAAATGGAGGTCTGCTTGCTGAAAACCTGCTTTATAATGTTGTACAACTAATAAACCAACCTCCATTGCCTGGCCCAGCCCCAGCTGTTGTGGGCATCTAGGGAGTGAAACAGCAGATATAAGATCCTCTGTCTTTCTCCCTCTCTCACTTCCCACCACCCTGCCTTTCAAAAAATAAGTACAACTGAAAGAAATGTCAATTCTCATATTAATGTAATTTGAATTAACATTAATATTTGTGAGTGTGTGTGTGTACAACTTGAGATGCAGCTTCCAATTCAAAGAAAGAACTAACTGCCAACCAAAATTTTACAAAGTATAAAGTAGGTGAACTTGCCATGCAAGGTACTAAGACTTTTAATATGAGAGTACTTCAAAAAGTTCATGGAAAAGTGGGTGTTTGATACAGCAGTTGGGATGCTAATTGGGAATTCATCCTGTTTTGAGTGCCTGGTTCCAGTTCTAGTTTCTCCACTTCTGATCCAGCCTCCTGCTGATGCCTATGCCCTTGGGAGGCAGCACGTGATGGCTCAAGTCTTTGGGTCCCTTCTGCCTGCAAGGGAGACATACATCGAGTTCTGGCTCAGCCCTGGCTCTTGCAGGCGTTTGGAGAGTGAACCAGCTGATTGAATATCTTTGTCTCTTTCTATCTCTGTCTTTCACATTGAATGAAAAGGAACAAAATTTTTTAAAAATTCACGGAAAAGTGAATTTAAAAGATAGGTTTATCTTGGTGTAAAATTTTTTGAAATAATGCAGAATTTTTATAGTATTTATTTTCCATGAGCTTTTTGAAGATATCTAATAGAATCCTTTAGCAAAATGGGCAAAAGATATGGACAGGCAATTCACAGCAGAAACACTAACAGTTGATAAATAAATTTCCTTGTTATTTAATGTTAGAGAAATATAAGTTAAGACAAAAAGCAATTTTCCTCCCACTAGATTGTTAAAAATCTGATAATCTCAAGTACTGGAGAGAATGTGGAGAATGGAAATTTTATACATTTCAGTGAAAGTAAAAATTTGGAGAGAAATTTTGAAATATTTGGTGAAACAGAATATACACATATTTTAAACTTCAGCAGTTCTATTTCTATGGATAGCCTATAGAGTGAGGGTCACTAAACAGCACAGGGGCTGGTACTGTGGTTGTGGTGAGTAAAGCTGCTGCTTGCAGAGCAAGCATCTTATATGGGCACTGGCTTAAGTGCTGACTGCTCCACTTCCAATCCAGTTCCCTGCTAATGTGCCTGGGAAAGCAGAAGATGGCCCAAGTGATTGGGCCCCTGTGCTTGCATGGGAGATCCAGAAGAATCTACTGGCTTGGTATCATCCCAGCTCTTGTCATTGCAGCCATTTGAGGAGTGAACCAGTAGATGGAGGATCTCTGTCTCTCCTCTCTCTGTAACTCTGCTTTTCAAATCAATAAATCATAAAAACAATTTAAAAAGAGTACAAGCACCCTACCTCTATGGGTTGTATATAATGATCTATCAGCATAAAAGTTAATATCAAACTTGCTTACTTTAATCTACAAAGCAAGAAAGAAATGAAAACTTATTAATATTTAACAATCTCACTGACATCTCCCCTGGGTTGGTTTGTAAGTTGGCATTTCATGAGAGCTAGAGGGTTTGGGGGGAAGGGGTGACTACTGAACACTCCTTTTTTCATTTGGGTTTCATGTAGAGCATTTCATGCACTGTATTGGATTTAACATTCTATTTAATATACTTATTTAATTTATGTTTTATAATATGTAACATTCTTATAGAATATAATTTACACATAAGTATAGTTGTCATAATTTTTTAAGGATTTATTTTTTATTTTAAAGAGTTATAGGGAAGATAGAGATCTTCCATCTGCCAATTCACAGTGGCTAGGGCTGGGCAGGCTGAAGCCAGGAGCTTCATCTGGTCTACCATGTGAGTGTCAGGGGCCCAGACATTTGGGCCATCCTCTGCTGCTTTTCCCAGGGCATTAGGGAACTGGATCAGAAGTGGAGCAGCCAGGACACAAACTGGTGCCCATAGGGGATGCTAGCATCACAGGCAGTGACTTTACCTGCTACACCACGACACCAGCCCAGGAACAGTATATGTGATAAAAAAATCTTTAGATCATTGTCCTAGAAACATTTTTGAAAAGTGCACAATAACACATGGAAAAGGATGTTCAATGCAGTTCTCAAAATGTAATGTTTAGTAAAAGAAAAAAAAATATTTTTAAAATTTGGGAGGCAAACTTCAGACATGTCATGGAATTGGGGGGGGGGGCAGCACATTTCTCCCATCTGCTGGGTCTTTCCCCAGATGTCTGCAGCATCCAATCTCAGATTTAGCAACACAGTCCAGGTCGCCCACCTGGATTGCTGGCAGGGACCCAACTGCTGCCTCCCAAGGTCTACAAGAAGCTGGAACAGGAGCTGGATCCAGGTATTGAACCTAGGCACTGCGATAGAGGGCACTGGTGTCCCGTTTACTCTTTACCTATTTTAATTGATGTTGTATAAATTATATGTTTATAATGGGTGTTCCCATTGTATTAACTATTAAGGTATGCCATAAGAATTTAAGTTGATATATTAAGTGTATCAAAGTGAATACATTTCAACAACAATGTTGAACTAAAAACTCAGGTTGTGGAGGGATATGTATATTATAACATAAACCAAAATTTAAAAAATACAGACCAGTATTACATATCACTTGTCAACACACAGATACATGGAAGAAGAATCAAACATGCATGCAAATGATTAATATCAAATTCATAATAGTTATGTTGAGGGAGTGAGATGGATTTGAGAAGGGCACATACCAGACTGTGTCAGGCTTTGTAAAACAGGGTGATGATTTCAAGGGTATTTTATATATTAAAACTTTTCCATATGCTTGAAATAAATCTTTCATAATAAGATAGTTCAATTTTCTCAGTATTCCAACCTGTTCCTTCTGAGACACACAGTATTTAAATATCATACATGCTTTCTAACTTAACAAAATGAAGTAATATTGTGGAATTTTATAACTGCAATTTCAAAATGCTCTGTGAGAATACTTTGTTCGCCATTGTTTGTTGCACTTTATCTGAATGACATTTGAAATACACTTTAAATGGCAGACTTATACAAATGTTTCTTGCAGTATCTTAAATTGTGGCAAGTATCTTATTCTATTATTTCTGAAGATAACCAGCATATCATACGTAATAGGTCCCCAAAGAATGTATGTTAATGCATATAGAATGAATCTAAATGTTTGGGCAGTATTATCTTTACTCTGATGTCATAAAGCTTGTTAAGTACAATTGCAACCCTAGGTAATTTACTTTATTAATTGTAGATTATATAAACTGATTTTATAATTTGTAGATTATATAAACTAATGTGACTTTATCTTTTTCTTGTTATAAAAATAATGCAGAGGATTTCTTTGTTCGTTCAAATAAATAGTATTTAATGAACATTAAATCCTAATTAAGTGCTGAGGTTGTGGCTATTACATTTGTCAGGATATTTTTAGTGCCTATTACAGTGCCTAGAAAACAGTAGTCTCCAAAAATACTTGCTGAATGAATCAAAAAATAACAGGAGCAGAGAGTGGCAAAAAGCATGGGTAGTTAGGAGATGACCTTTGAGTGGGGTTTTAAGGGTACATAGATTTTTCCAGGGCAAGGACAGTGAAAGGGAACAACAGCCTGTGTCAAGGTGTTAACATGAACGTAGTTCAGAGATTTGCAAATAATTTGGGATAGTGTAAGATTTTGTAAGCAGTGAGACTGGTCTCTGAGCTGGGTGATGTGACTAGCAACATAGTCGGAAGAAAGCTCATTATGTTAGGGAGGTTGGACTCTACACCAAGTAGACAGAGGGCACCGCTGAAGCTTTGTCGGAGGCTCCAGAGGGTGATTGTTCTTCCTACAAAGCTCACTGAGTGTGAAGGATGACTGCTGTGGGGAATTAGAGACAAGGAAATCGGGGGTTCCCGGAGTCTGAGAGAGAGCTTGGAGTGAGGCAGAGGGCAGCATGGGTATGGGCAGAAGAGGAATTTAAAGAAGACTCATGGCTGGCGCCTTGGCTCAAAAGGCTAATCCTCCGCCTTGCGGTGCCGGCACACTGGGTTCTAGTCCTGGTCGGGGCACCGGATCCTGTCCCGGTTGCCCCTCTTCTAGGCCAGCTCTCTGCTGTGGCCCGGGAGTGCAGTGGAGGATGGCCCAAGTACTTGGGCCCTGCACCCCATGGGAGACCAGGAAAAAGCACCTGGCACCTGGCTCCTGCCATTGATTGGATGAGCGCGGTGCGCCGGCTGCAGTGCGCCGGCTGCAGTGCGCCGGCTGCAGTGCGCCGTCTGCGGCAGCCATTGGAGGGTGAACCAACGGCAAAGGAAGACCTTTCTCTCTGTCTCTCTTTCTCACTGTCCACTCTGCCTGTCAAAAAATAAAATAAAATAAAAAAATAAAGAAGACTCAGCCATTCTGTGGAATACTCTTCAGCAATGAAATGTTAAGAGCTGGCATGCATGGTTATAAGAAACAATGCTAAATGAGGAAGTCAAACACAAAAGACTAAATACTGTATGATTCTATTTATATGGAATTCTAGAAAGGACAAAACTGTAGAAACAGCAGTTCAGCATTGGCTAGGGCTGTTGGGGGCTGAGCCAACCTCAGAGGGCATGAGGGAAACACTAGGATGAAGCAACCATTTCATTTATTGATTGGGGTTACACACAGTATATAAATTCATCAAATGCTAACGTGAGTGGCTATTACATGTCAGTAATACCTCAATAAAAGCATTTAGGAAGTAGAATCAGTGGAACTCGGTATGTGCATACTTTGCTTTTACATAGTGGTGCTATTTCTAGAAAAGATATATATAAAGACAAAATTGAAGATACTCCAAGGGAACAATTTAATAGTTTTCAAACTATTTTTTCTTTTTTATTTTTCTTTTTTTTCCTTTTTTTTTTTTTTTTGACAGGCAGAGTGGACAGTGAAAGAGAAACAGAGAGAAAGGTCTTCCTTTACCGTTGGTTCACCCTCCAATGGCCACTGCGGCCGGCGCGCTGGCACACCGCACTGATCTGAAGCCAGGAGCCAGGTGCTTATCCTGGTCTCCCATGTGGATGCAGGGCCCAAGCACTTGGGCCATCCTCCACTGCATACCCTGGCCACAGCAGAGAGCTGGCCTGGAAGAGGGGCAACTGGGACAGAATCCGGCACCCCGACCGGGACTAGAACCCTGGGGTGCTGGCGCCGCAGGTAGAGGATTAGCCTATTGAGCCGCGGCGCCGGCCCAAACTATTTTCTAGTGGAGAATTCCAAACACATATTAAGTTGACAAAATGATATAATGATTCCTATATAGTCAACATCCAGTTTCAATAATTATCAATTCCTAGCCAATTTTTGTTTCATTTATATCTCATTGTATTTTCCCTCAATTCTGAAGCAAATGCCAGATGTTACATAATTTGTCATAAAAATTTTAGTATAAATCTCTAATAAATAATGACTCTTAAAAGCATGACCACAGTCCAGTATCACACCTACAAATTAATTATTCCTAAGTGCCAAGTAATAACCAGGCAGAGTTCAAATATCTATTTTACACGGTTATAAATTCAAATAAGGACCACACATTGCAAGTGATTAATCTTATATTTTTTAAGTTCCCTCTCTTCTTTCCTTTGTAATTTACCTGTTCATTAATCTATATGTTTCTGAATGAAAGGAATCCTTCTATTCAATTGATCACCTCTTAATTTGTGGGTTTTTAAATTTGGATTGTTTTATAAGCTTTTAATACTTGAGTTGCGTTTGAAGAATCTTTGAATAAAGTCATAGGTTGGTGACATAAGATTGTCTTAGAGCATGCTTAGCATATTTTTGGGCAATTTATCTTAAGGTCATCAATGCTGACGTAGAGCACTGTGTGGACATCAACGCAGGTGAGAATCACTTACAGGTGTTTGGAGATCATCTGTACTATCAAGGTAGACATTCGATTTTTCTTCTTTTTCCAAAATTGTTTCAATATTTTGTGTCAAAACAGTTTTTACATCAGTCACTTGACTCCTCATTGTGGAAATCATGCGGTCACTTTGATTTTTATTGTACTTCATCTATATAGAAGTGAAATAAAGAAATTCCATTATAAATTATTGTAACTGGTGCAAAAGTGTTATATCGCACTTGGATTTCAGTATAAGGAATCAGCTGAAGCTCAGATTGTTACATCTTAATCTCACAAAAATGGATAAGGTGGGGAGAGATATCATCAATGTATTCATCTAGGAGTGGAAGTTTTTTCCTAATTTTAATAGTTTGTTTTATTTTTAAAAGTATTATAACCAGGGCTGGCATTGGTGTATAGTGGTTAAAGTCACCGCCTGCAGTGCCAGCATCCCATATGGGCACCAGTTCAAGTCTCGGCAGCTCCACTTCCAGTCCAGCTTTGCTATGGCCTGGGGAAGCAGTAGAGGATGGCCCAAGTCCTTGGGCCCCTGCACACGCATGGGAGACCTGGAAGAAGCTCCAGGCTCATGGCTTCAGATTGGCACATCGCCGGCCATTGCGGCCATCTGGGGAGTGAACCAGCAGATGGAAGACTTCTCTCTCTCTCTCACTCTTTCTGCCTCTGCCTCTCTGTAACTCTGCCTTTCAAATAAATAATTAAATCTTTTTTTTAAAAAAAAATTTTAACCTGGGGCCGGCACTGTGGCACAGCGGTTAAAGCCCTGACCTGAAGTGCCGAGTCCCGGCTGTTCCACTTCTGATCCAGCTCTCTGCTATGGTCTGGGAAAGCTGTAGAAGATGGCCTGAGTCCTTGGGCCCATGCACTCACATGGGAGACCCAGGGAAGAAGCTCCTGGCTCCTGCCTTCGTTTTGGCGCAGCTCTGGCCATTGCGGCCATCTGGGGAGTGAAACAGCGGATAGAAGACCTCTCTCTCTGTCTCTACCTCTGTAATTCTTTCAAATAAATAATAAATCTTAAACATGTACGAAAATTAACAGAAAATGACTCAAAAATATTATAACCTTAGAATTACCAGAATTTGTGAGTGGAGGGTTTTATTTATTTATTGAGAGGTGGAGTTACAGAGGACTTGAACTGGCACCCATATGGAATGCCGGCACTGAAGATGGAGGCTTTACCCACTACGCCACAGTGCCGGTCCTCCTGATAGTTTATTGTTAAAAACACTTTTAGGCTGGCACTGTGGCTCACTTGGCTAATCCTCCGCCTGTGGTGCCGGCAACCTGGGTTCTGTTCCCGGTTGGGGCGCTGGGTACTAGTCCCAGTTGCCCCTCTTCCAGTCCAGCTCTCTGCTGTGGCCGGGAGTGCAGTGGAGGATGGGCCAGGTCCTTGGGTCCCTGCACCTGCATGGGAGACTGGCAGGAAGTACCCGGCTCCTGGCTGTAGCAGCCATTAAGGGAGTGAACCAACGGAAGGAAGACCTTTCTCTATGTCTCTCTCACTGTCTAACTCTGCCTGGCAAAAAATAAAAAAATACTTTTTTTAGAGCAGTTTTAGGTTCACAGAAAAACTGAGCTGAGATTTCCCAGATGCTCTCTCGCCACCACAGTGCACATCCTCACTGCTGGTGTCCTGCACCACTGCGGTGCACCTGTGACAAGTGATAACCCCACAATGACATTGTCACCCAGCGTCCCCGGTCTACAGCGGGTTCAGTCTTAGTGTGGGTTTGCTTCCTTCATTACAGTGTCATATAGAACAGTTCACTGCCCTTTAAATCATCTGTTTTCTACCATTTAAGCCCTAGCAATCACTGATCTTTTTCTGTCTCCAGAATGGCACGTAGTTGAGACCATCCAGTACGCGCCTTTTCAGATGGGCTTCTTTCACTTAGTAATACACACTTAATCCCCTTCCCCCCGCCGCCCCAGGACCTCTTAGGGCTTGATGGCTCATTTGTTTTTAGTAGTGGGTAACATTCCATTGTTTGGAATACCATAATTTATCCATTCATCTCCTAAAGGTTAGCTTGGTTGCTTCAAAGTTTGGAGATTGCAAATAAAGCCGCTGTAGCATCCAAGCACAGGTTTTTGTGTGGAGATGTTTTCAGCTCATTTAGGCACATATTAGGGAGCACAGTTGCTGGATCTTATGGTAAGAGCATGTGTAATTTTGCACTCCCAACAGCAATGAATGGGAATTCTGTTGCTCTACGTCCTTGTCAGTATTTGATGTTGCCAATCTTTTGGTTTGTTTATTTCTAATAGTTGTGTAATGATATTTCATTGTTTTTTAAAATTTTTTTATAAAATTATTTTTACTTATTGGAAAGGCAGAGTTACAGAGAGAGAGAGAGAGAGGTCTTCCGTCCTCTGGTTCACTCCCTAAATGGCTACAATGGATGGAACTGAGCCAATCCAAACCCAGGAGATTCTTACGGGTCTCCCACATGGGTGCAGGAGTTTGAGGATTTAGACCATCCTCTGCTGCTTTCCCAGGCATGTTAGCAGGGAGCTGTATCAAAAGTGAAGCAGCTGGGACTTGAACTGGCTCTCATATGGGAGCCTAGCACTGCAGGCCAGGGCTTTAACCTGCTATGCCACAATGATGGCCCCTCATTGTTTTATTTATTTATTTTTAGAGATTTATTTTACTTACTTGAAAGGCAGAACGACAGAAAGAGG
Source organism: Sylvilagus floridanus (assembly GCA_949820135.1). NCBI lineage: Eukaryota > Metazoa > Chordata > Mammalia > Lagomorpha > Leporidae > Sylvilagus > Sylvilagus floridanus. Next base: position 89,937,000 of record OX463238.1, read on the forward strand.
CAGAGAGAGAAAGCACATCTTTTATCTGCTGGTTTACTCCCCAAATGGACACAACAGCCAGGTCTGGGCCAGAATGAAGCCAGGAGCCAGGAACTCCATCCAAGCACTTGGATCATCTTCTGCTTTCCCAGCTGTGTTAACAGGGAGCTGAGAGGCTGGTGCTGTGGAGCAGTGGATTAAAGCCCCAGCCTGCAGTGCCGGCATCCCATATGGGCACCAAATTGAGTCCCAGCTGCTCTGCTTCTGATCCAGCCCTCTGCTATGGCCTGGGAGGTCAGTAGAAGATGGCCTGAGCCTCATGGGAGTTCTCAGAGAAATTCGTGGCTCCTGGCTTCGGTCAGCTCAGCTCTGGCTGTTGCAGTCATTTGGGTAGTGAACCAGTGGATGGAAGATTTCTCTGTGTCTCTGTCTCACTCTCGTTCTACCTCTCTCTCTTTCAAATAAATAAAAATAAATCTAAAAAACAAAAAACAGCTGAATCAGAAGCAGAGTAGCCGGGACTCAGACTGGTGCTCCAATATGGGATTCCAGTGTTGCAGGCAACACCTTAACCTACCTGCCACAATGCAGGCCCTTCATTGTTTTAAATTGTAATCCCCCAATAACATATGCTATGGATGTCCTAGGTTTATTTGCAACCTATCTTTTTTGGTGTGGTGTCTGTTGACATCTTTTACCCATTTTAAAATCAGGTTGTTTGTTTTCTTATTGTTGAGTTTCAGGAGTTTTTTATTTTTAATAACAATAACTTATCAGATTTGTCTTTTGCAAATATTTTCTCCCAGTCTCACTTATCTTCCCAGTTTCTCAAGAGTATATATCACAGATGGTTAAATAAAAAATAAAAAAAAAAAACTTATGTATTTGAGAAGGTGGGAGAGAGTAAGAAACAGCACTCCCATCTGCTGGTTCACTACCCAAGTACCCACAACATCCAGGACTGAGACGAGCTGTGCCAGGGGAACAAGACAGTGCCAGGAACTCAATACAGGTCTCCCACACAGGTGATAGAAGCCATCACTGCTGCCTCCCGGGGTCTACATTAGTGGGAAGCTTGAGTCAGAAGTTTGAGTCAGGCATTAAATCCAGGTACGCTGATGTGGGATGTGGATCTGTTAACTGGGGTCTTAACTACTAGGACAAATGCCTGCTCCCAAGATAGTTTTTTAAACCTTTTCACTGAAAGTCCAGTTTATCAATTTTTTTTTTATCAATTGTGCCTTTGGCAATGTATTTAAAAAGTCATCATTGAGCCGGCGCCGTGGTTCAACAGGCTATTCCTCCGCCTTGCGGTGCCGGCACACCGGGTTCTAGTCCCGGTCAGGGCACTGGATTCTGTCCCGGTTGCCCCTCTTCTAGGCCAGCTCTCTGCTGTGGCCCAGGAGTGCAGTGGAGGATGGCCCAAGTGCTTGGGCCCTGCACCCCATGGGAGACCAGGAGAAGCGCCTGGCTCCTGCCTTCGGATCAGCGCGCCAGCCACGGCGGCCATTGGAGGGTGAACCAACATCAAAGGAAGACCTTTCTCTCTGTTTCTCTCTCTCACTGTCCACTCTGCCTGTCCAAAAAAAAAAAAAAAGGTCATCGTCATACCAAATGCATCTGTAGTTATCTGTAGTTTCTCCTATGTCTCCAATGTCATATCAAATGCATTTATAGTTTCTCCTATGTAATCTCGTAGTTTTATAGTTTTACATTTATGTCTATGATCCATTTTAAGTTTTGTGAAGGATGTAAGGTCTGTGTCTAATTTTTTTTAATATGGGTGTCTAGTTGGTATTAATGTTGGATTCAGAGAATGAATTAAGAAGCATTCTTTCTGCTTATGTCTTCTGAAAGAGATTGTACAGAATTAGTATAGTTTCTTCCTTAGACGTTGATAGAATTCACCAGTGAAGCCATCTGGGCTTAATGTTTTTTTGTTTTAGAGGGTTATTAATTATTGATTCTACTTCTTCAATAGATATAATCCTATTTAGATTGTCTTTCTGATACATTCTTTTCAGTTCTAGAAATTGACTTTAAAGAAATTACTCATTTAATGTAGGTTACCAAATTTGTGAGTATAGAATTATTTATAAGATCCTTGATTATCTTTAAAATGTCTTTGGGATTGGTATGTTTCCTCTTTCATTCCTGATACCAGTAATTTGTTTCCTGTATCTTTTTTTCTTAGTTATCTTGTCTGGAAGATTATTAATTTTATCAGTATTTTCAAGTAATCAGCTTTTGGGTTTGTTCACTTTCATTTTTTTTTTTAAAGATTTATTTATTCATTTGAAAGTCAAAGTTACACAGAGAGAGGAGAGGCAGAGAGAGAGAGAGAGAGAGAGTCTTCCATCTGCTGGTTCACTGCCCAGTTGGCCGCAATGGCAGAGCTGTGCCAATCCAAAGCCAGGAGCCAGGAGCTTCTTCTGGGTCTCCCATGTGGGTACAGGGGCCCAGGGGTTGGGCCATCTTCTGTTGCTTTCCTAAGCCACAGCAGAGAGCTGGATTGAAAGAGGAGCAGCTGGGACTTGAACTGGCGCCCATATGGGATGCTGGCCCTGCAGGCAGTGGCTTTACTTGCTACACCACAGTTCCAGCCCAAGGTTCGTTGATTTTATTTATTGATTTCCTGTTCGCAACTTCATTGACTTTTGCCCTAATTTTATTATTTCTTTTCCTCTGTCACTTGGATTTAATTTGTCCTCCTTTTTCTAGTTTCCTAAGGCAGAATCTTAGGTTGTTGATTTTAGATCTTTTCTTTTACTGACATCTATATTTAATGCTACAAATTTACCTTTGAGTACTGCTTTTACTACATTGCACCAATTTTGATTGTTACTATTTTTATCTAGTTCAAAATAATTTTTAATTTTTTTAATTAAAAAAAATTTTTTTTTTATTTTTGACAGGCAGAGTGGACAGTGAGAGAGAGAGACAGAAAGGTCTTCCTTTACTGTTGGTTCACCCTCCAATGGCTGCCGTGGACGGCACGCTGCGGCCTGCGCACCGCGCTCATCCGATGGCAGAAGCCAGGTGCTAGGTGCTTTTTCCTGGTCTCCCATGGGGCGCAGGGCCCAAGCACTTGGGCCATCCTCCACGGCAGTCCCGGGCCACAGCAGAGGGCTGGCCTGGAAGAGGGGCAACCGGGACAGAATCCGGCTCCCCGACCGGGACTAGAACCCGGTGTGCCGGCGCCTCAAGGCGGAGGATTAGCCTGTTGAGCCACAGCGCCGGCAAAATAATTTTTAAATTTCTTGATTTTTTTCTTTGACCCATGTATTATTCAGATTTTAAAAAGTATTTTATTTTAGGCCGGCGCTGTGGCTCAACAGGCTAATCCTCCGCCTTGCGGTGCCGGGACACCCGGTTCCAGGACCGGTTAGGGCGCCGGATTCTGTCCCGGTTGCCCCTCTTCCAGGCCAGCCCTCTGCTGTGGCCCGGGAGTGTAGTGGAGGATGGCCCAAGTGCTTGGGCCCTGCACCCCATGGGAGACCAGGAGAAGCACCTGGCTCCTGCCATTGGATCAGCCCGGATGCTCTATTTCTGATCCAGCTCCCTACTAATGCATCTGGGAAAGCAGAGGAGGATGGCCTAAGTGCTTGGACCCCTGCACTCACATGGGAGACCCAGAATAAGCTCCTGGCTTCAGACCAGCCCAGCTCCGGCTATTGTAGCCATTTGTGGAGTGAACCAGGTGATGGAAGACCTCTCTCTTTCCCTCCCTCCCTCTTTCTGTAACTTTGTCTTTCAAAACAACAACAAAAGTCAAACTACAGATGTAAACTGGAAGAAAAATATTACAAAATGCTGACTAGTAAAAAGGTAGCATTTTTTGTTAGCATATTTTTGTTAAGAGTAGAGAAGATTTATTAAAGCATGACCCGATGTCCAGAAAATGCAAAAGTGAAGATTTGATTAGTAAAAAAAAATTTAAATTTCTGTACCGTGAAAAATGTCAAAGATAAAAGATAAATGAAACCTGGGAGAAAATATTTGCAGAATAAGTTGATATCCCATATAGAAAAGGCTTTGCACATCTGTAAGAAAATATGTTGAGTTCAAAAAAAGGCAGGCTCTAAAAGGCAGCTCTCAAAAGCAGCATGAATGATTATACAATTGAGATGTCCAACTAGAGAAATGGAAATTAAAGAATGATTAGTGTTGATTAAAGTAAAAATACCTTCATATTTTTTATGTCAGAAATTTCAGTTTTAGGAATTGATCTACAGTTTTGGAAGTGACCAAATTGTATGTGTATGTGTGTGTATACAAAGGTGGTTACTGCACCATTTTAATACTGAACTATTGGATTAAGTTCAACATAAATCCACAAAGAAATGGCTGAATAAATTATGGCACTGTGCAGTGGCTCAAAATTGGTACAGCACATAGTAATAAAAAAGATGTCCAGGATACGAAGTTACCTTAAAAAGGCAAGGTCCTTGGGGCTTGTGGCACAGTGGGTTAAGCTGTCTCCTGTGACCCCAGCATCCAATATGAGTGCTAATTCACATCCCAGCTGCTCCACTTCCAATACAGCTCCCTGCTAATGCTGGGATTCCTGCCACCCATGTGGAGACCCAGATGGAGTTCCTAGCTCTGGCTCAGCCTGGTCTAGCCCCGGCCATTTGGGGAGTGAAACAGCAGATGGAAGCGTTTCTCTCTCTCTCTTTCTCTCTCTCTCTCTCTCTAACTCTCTATCTCTCTAACTCTCTAACTCTGCCTTTCAAATAAATTTTTAAAAAAAGATAAGCTGCAAAAAGACACTGCAACTTATTGAACACTTAGTATATGCCATGCATTTTTTTTTTTTTTTTGACAGAGTGGACAGTGAGAGAGAGAGAGACAGAGAGAAAGGTCTTCCTTTGCAGTTGGTTCACCCTCCAATGGCTGGGCACCGCGCTCATCCAATGGCAGGAGCCAGGTGCTAGGTGCTTTTTCCTGGTCTCCCATGGGGTGCAGGGCCCAAGCACTTGGGCCATCCTCCACTGCACTCCCAGGCCACAGCAGAGGGCTGGCCTGGAAGAGGGGCAACCAGGACAGAATCCGGCGCCCTGACCGGGACTAGAACCCGGTGTGCCGGCGCCGCAAGGCGGAGGATTAGCCTGTTGAGCCACGGCGCCGACCATCTCTTATTTTCTAAACATGAAAAGTGAAATTAGAAAAGTTGATAATTTGTCTAAGATTTCAAAGTTAAAATGAAGATTCAGAGATTAAGCCTGTACCCATCGAATTAGTGATCCCAGTTTTGTTTATTTAAAATGTATAAATTGGGGCTGGAGCTGTAGCACAGCGGCTTAAGCCACCGCCTGCAATGCTGGCATCCCCATACATGCACTAGTTCGATTCCTAGTTGCCACCTCTGATCCAGTTCCCTAATGCACCTAGGAAAACAGCGGAAGATGGCCCAGATCCTTGGGCCCCTTGGACCCATGTGGGAGACCCAGAAAAAGCTTTTGGCTTTAGCCTGGTTCAACTCAGCCACTGCAGCCATCTAGGGAGTAAACCAGCAGATAGAAGATCTCTATCTCTATGTAACTTTCAAATAAAAAATAAATATATATTAAAAGTATAAATTTATGTTTTATACACATACATACAAGATATTACAGACACACACCATAGTCTCACAGTTATACACCTGTGCTTACCTGGGAGGGCATGATCAGATTGTAGAGAGACACTCATATTTCCTTTATTATCTTTTGTATTAACATTTTCGGTGGACATTACTTTGGGAAGTGATCTGATCCACCTTACACAGAACTCGGCTCTGGCTGGTAACTGGACCATGCAACCTAACATCAGAGTTTGGTGAGGAGCTCACCACTTAGATGTGGAGAAGGGAGTGCTGTGTCCCCCAAAGCACATGCTAAGGATCAGACTCTGGATATCTGTGATTTTATCTGGGAAAACTGCCTTTGCAGATATAATCAAGATCAACAGTTAATATTTGATTTTTTTCTTTTTGTTCCTTTTTCTTTTTAGAAGTCATTATTTTAAAAAAAAAAAACTATTTAAATTTTTATTTATGTTCATTTATTTAAAAGGTGGAGAGAAAGAGAGACAAAGGCAGAGAGAGAGAGAGATTCCATCGCTGGCTCACTTCCCAAATATCTACAACCACCTGCCATGGGCCAGGCCAAACCCAGTAGTCTGGAACTCCATCCATGTCTCCCATGTGGGTGTCCAAAGTTTTTGAGCCATTCCCCGCTGCCTGTCTCAGGGTGTGCCTTTAGTAGGAAGCTGGAATCAGAAGTGGAACCAGGACTTGAATCCAGGCTGATAGGTGAGGCGGCAGGCATCCCAACCACATCTTAGCTGTAGCACTACATGCCACTCCCATTAATCTTCTTAAAGAGAATTATCAAAATTCCGTTAAAACAATATATTGGTAGTCCATTCAATGGCATACATTTGTAAAAAGTTTCAAAATTTTATCTTACTAGGTACTTGTTAATTACAATACAAAGACTTTAGTAACTTTCATAAACTTTTCTGCAGATTTAAAACTTGCCAGGTTAGTTTATAAGGTAAAATGGAAATTTTTTGCCGGTGCCGTGGCTCACTTGGCTAATCCTCTGCCTGCGGCACCAGCACCCTGGGTTCTAATCCCGGTTGCTCCTCTTCCAGTCCAGCTCTCTACTATGGCCCCGGAAGGCAGTGGAGGATGGCCTAAGTGCTTGGGTCCCTGCACCTGCATGGGAGACCAGGAGGAAGCACCTGGCTCCTGGCTTCAGATCAGCGCAGCACTGGCCGTGGCAGCCATTAAGGGAGTGAACCAATGGAAGGAAGACCTTTCTCTCTGTCTCTCTCTCACTGTCTATAACTCTCTCTCTGTCTGTCTCTCTCTAACTCTGCCTGGCAAAAAGAAAAAAAAAAAGGAAATTTCTTTGGAATAGATATGTTGTTAATTACTTAAAATATGCTTCTTCTCATATGGTAACTACTTTTCAGTAGTTATGCTAGCATTTTGGTTCTGTGGAATATGGAGAATTTTTCCTAAGAAAATGTATGTGTTTAGTATGAAAGCATGGGTATTTTGTCAGACATTGTGGTGGGCATGCCTATGACACCCAATGAGTGGCATCCTTTACTCTTTGGAACGACTTGCTCCTAACCAACAGAAGCAAAACTGATAGAATGTGTCACTGAAATGAGAGTGAGTCCCTCTGCTGGCCTGGAGGAAGCAGCCCCACTGAGGCAGTGCATGTGGCAAGGCGCTGCTGTCAGTCTCCAGGACCTCCAGCCACCAGCTTGCAAAATACTGAATCCTGAATGGCCCTGGAAGCAGATTCTTCCCCAGAGCTTCCAGAGAACAGGGCCTGGCTGGCCTCGTGAGCTCCTTGTGAGAGAACGCCGCTTAAGCTATGCCTGCATTCCTGAACCACAGGAACTGTGAGATAATAAATGCTTTAATCTGCTAACTTTGTAGTAATTTGTTCCATGTAAATAGGAAGCTAAAATCGATGTGCTTAAAATATGTTTATCATGGAAAACTTCAAGTCAACTAGAGTGACTAATACAATGTTTCCCATCACCTGGTTTCAGCAGTTATTTGCACACAGCTAAACTTGTTCACCCCTTCCCTGCTATAATTTTTTTTTAATTAATTAATTTATTTGAAAGTCAGAGATACACAGAGAGAGGAGAAGCAGAGAGAGAAAGAGGTCTTCCATCCGATGGTTCACTCCCCAATTGGCCACAACGACCGGAACTGCGCTGATCCAAAGCCAGGAGCCAGGAGCTTCTTCCCAGTTTCCCACATGGGTGCAGAGGCCCAAGGATTTGGGCCATCTTCAGTTGCTCTCCCAGGCCATAGCAGAGAGCTGGATTGGAAGTAGAGCAGCCAGGTCTCAAACCGGCTCCATATGGGATGCAGGCGCTTCAGGCCAGGATGTTAACCCGCTGCGCCACAGCATCACCGCCCCCCCCCCCCCCCCCGCTATAATATTTTAAAGTAAATCCCAGATTTTCTACTTTTTCAATCTGTAAATGCCTCTGTTTGCAGCTATAAGAATTTATCTAATTTTGGCCGGTGCCGGGGCTCACTAGGCTAATCCTCTGCCTGCGGGGCCGGTACTCCAGGTTCTAGTCCTGGCTGGGGTGCTGGATTCTGTCCCAGTTGTTCCTCTGCAAGTCCAGCTCTCTGCTGAGGCCTGGGAAGGCAGTGGAGGATGGCCCAAGGGCTTGGGCCCTGCACCCACATGGGAGACCAGGAGGAAGCACCTGGCTCCTGGCTTCAGATCGGCACAGCGCACCGGCCGTAGTGGCCACTTTTTGAGGGGTGAACCAATGGAAAAAGGAAAACCTTTCTCTCTGTCTCTCTCTCTCTCACTGTCTAACTCTGCCTGTCAAAATAAAATTATCTAATTTTTCTTAAACCACAGTGTTATCACACCCAAAACATATTCCTTACCATCATCAAATATCCAGTTTGTGAATGACTTATGAAAAAGACACAGTTGTGTTTTTAATGGTTGTTTTGTTGAACTAGGACCCTATGTGTACGTGCTGCGTTTGATGGATATTTCTCTAAGTCTCTTTTAATCTATGGATTTGCCTTGATTGTTTTCCTCCTTACAGTTTATTTGTAAAGAAATTGGGTCACCAGTCTTGTAGAGTTTCTCATATTCTAGAGTCTGCTGAGTCAGTCCATTGCTGCGGAATCATTTCATGGGGGGGATTTGCTTCTGTACCTCCTGGGAACCTGATGGGATTCAGGTTTGATGTTTTTGGGGAAGAACACTTCGGGTGTGTGATGGCAGGAAGCACGTGACTGTCTCTTATTCTGCGATTAGGGATCGCCAGTGCACTTGGTTGTTTTGAACCTGTTTCATCCATTATGAAGTTCCTCGTTAGCTTTTCACCTGAATTTTTATCCATCATTGATGATGACTGTCCAGGTCTATTAATTCATTCAGGAGGGCAAAATGGTGACATTGATCACCTCTCCATCACTGAGGAGTTGGAATGCTTCCATAAAGAAGAACCAGCCAAGCAGCCTTCCCTCATCCGCTGCTTGGTGCTCGTGAGGTGCAGTTCAGAAAGCGCAGTCGGAGTAAGCGCCTTCCTGTCCTTCCACTATCAGAGCGCCAAGGCGGCACAGCCACACTGTGCTTCAGAGTCGACTGCTGTGGGATTTTGTCTCCACTGTAGGAACTTGTGCTGTTGAAAATGAGAGGTCTTTGCAAAGTTCATGAACTATGAGTATTATGAAAAAAACTATGTATGAATTTCAAATTTTGGGGGACAAATGAATGTGCCGCTCAATTCCATTTTTCATGAATGTTTTGAAGTAAGCTTGTAGTGGATAGGGAACAGCCCACTGCAGTTGCATTTTTCTAGATGCGCAGATTATTCCATCACTACCCAGAGGCAGCCTCTTCAAGCTGTCTCCTAAAACATGACATGAGCATAGTGGACTTTGACACCTTCCTTGTTCTCGGTGTGACAAAATGTTGCTGGTTTCTGTTTCCTGCCCCACGTCTGGAATTAAGCTGGATTCCCTCTAGTGGGAATCGGTGTTTAGAGACCCTGGTCTAGACACGAAGGTGGCTCAAAGCCATTGGTCATTGTTTCCAAGCCTTATCAGTGGAAGGGCTACGAAATTATTTAAACTTTTTCTTGGAATTTTTAAAAAAGAAAATACATCATGTGATATATCTTTAATGACATTATCTAGTATTTATTTTCAGTTAAAGCTTGGAATTTGAAGGTTTTACTTTGTTACTTTGATTTAATTTTTTTTAAGATATACTTTATTTATTTGAAAGAGTTACAGAGAGAGGTTTCCATCCGCACACCAAATGGCTGCAACAGCCAGAGCTGAGCTGATCCGAAGCCAGGAGCCAGGAGCTTCTTCCAGGTCTCCCACATGGGTACAGGGGCCCAAGGATTTGGGCCATCCTCCACTGCTCTATCAGGCTCATTAGCAGGGAGCTGGATGGGAAGTGGAAGTTGGGACTCGAACCGGTGCCTATAAAGGATGCTGGTGCTGCAGGCCAGGGCTTTAACCTGCTGTGCCACAGCGCCAGCCCTAGATACTTTGATTTTATATTTTTAACTCTTATTGCTGAAAATCTTGGTTCTTAACAGTAATTATTCAAAGTAATATATCTATATAAACTGATTTTAGAACAGCAGTATAGGGATACCAATATACTTAGTAACAGTGTGACTCGAAAATAAAATTAATTGGCCAACGCCATGGCTCACTAGGCTAATCCTCCGCCTGCGGGGCTGGTACTCCAGGTTCTAGTCCCGGTCGGGGCGCCAGATTCTGTCCTGGTTGCTCCTCTTCCAGTCCAGCTCTGTGCTGTGGCCCTGGAAGGCAGTGGAAGATGACCCAAGTGCTTGGGCCCTGCACCCCATGGGAGACCAGGAGAAGCACCTGGCTCCTGGCTTCGGATCAGCGCGGTGCGCTGGCCGCAGCAGCCATTGGGGGATGAACCAATGGTAAAAGGAAGACCTTTCTCTCTGTCTCTCTCTCTCACTGTCTACTCTGCCTGTTAAAAAAATTAAGAACTTAGTTTTAGTTTTCTTTTTCTCAGAGTATAACCTCACTGGGAATGTGTGCTGGAGTCACCTGAAGTAAATTTTCACTTCAAACGTTTAATTCACTACACAGTTAGGTTCTTATTTTTATGTTCCCCTATTTGCTTGTGAATTTTAGATATCACTCTAAAATTTGAAAATAATTCTAATGGCAATATCATGAAATGCACTCCTTGAAAAAGTTTCAATGTACAGTTCAGTAGCATTAGTGTATTTACACTGTCATGCAAGAGTCAGCACTACCCATGTCAAGAATGTTTTCCATCATCCCAAACAAACTCTGTGTCCTTTAAACATTGACTATAATCCCCCAGTCTCTGCCCACTGGGCTCTCACCTTCTATTTTCTGTCCATGAATTCGACCACATTATGGCCCTCACAGAAGTGGAACCATATAGTATTTGTGCTTTTGTGACTGCTGAATTTCACTTAGTAGGGACTACTTCTTGAATTCTGGATTTAATAATATTGTGTAATTATGCAAGACATTTGCATGGTTCCAAAGTCAAATTTTCCAAACAAGTTTCATGCATGGAGGCCTGGTTTCTATTCCCATCACTTCAACCTTTCCTTCTCCCCCTAACCCCACAGAGGTAACGATTTACATATTTTTAGTTGATCCTTCCCTGTCCTCCTGTTTTTTTTTTTAACTTTTATTTAATAAATATAAATTTTCAAAGTACAACTTTTGAATTATAGTGGCTTTTTCCCCACATAACCTCCCTCCCACCGTCAACCATCCCATCTCCCACTCCCTCTCCCATCCCATTCACATCAAGATTCATTTTCAATTATCTTTATATACAGAAGATCAATTTAATATATATTAAGTAAAGATTTCAACAGTTTACACCCACACAGAAACACAAAGTACAAAGTACTGTTTGAGTACTAGTTATACCATTAATTCACATAGTACAACACATTAAGGACAGAGATCCTACATGGGGAGTAGGTGCACAGTCACTCCTGTTGTTGACTTAACAAATTGACACTCTTGTTAAAGGCATCAGTAATCACCTGAGGATCTTGTCATGAGTTGCCAAGGCTATGGACGCCTCTTGAGTTCGCCAACTCTGATCTTATTTAGACAAGGCCATAGTCAAAGTGGAAGTTCTCTCCTCCCTTCAGAGAAAGGTACCTCCTTCTTTGATGGCCTGCTCTTTCCACTGGGATCTCACTCACAGACATCTTTCATTTAGGTTTTTTTTTTTTTTTTTTGCCAGAGTGTCTTGGCTTTCCATGCCTGAAATACTCTCATGGGCTTTTTAGCCATATCCGAATGCCTTAAGGGCTGATTGTGAGGCCAGAGTGCTATTTAGGACATCTGCCATTCTATGAGTCTGCTGTGTATCCCGCTTCCCATTTTGGATTGTTCTGTCCTTTTTAATTCTATCAATTAGTCTTAGCAGACATTAGTCTTATTTATGTGGTCCCTTTGACTCTTAATCCTATTATTATGATCAATTATGAACTGAAACTGATCACTTTGACTAGTGAGATGGCATTGGTACATGCCGCCTTGATGGGATTGAATTGGAATCCCCTGGCATGTTTCTAGCTCTACCATTAGGGGTAAGTCCGAGTGAGCATGTGCCAAACTGTACATCTCCTCCCTCTCTTATTCCCACTCTTATATTTAACAGGAATCACTTTTCAGTTAAATTTAAACACCTGAGAATAATTTTGTGTAAATTAAAGAGTTCAACTAATGGTATTAATTAGAACTAAAAAATACTAAAAGGAATAAAGTATTAAGTTGTTCTTCGACAGGACAAGGGCTGATCAAGTCATTGTTTCTCATAGTGTCCATTTCACTTCAACAGGTTTCCTTTTAGGTGCTCAGTTAGTTGTCACTGATCAGGGAGAACATATGATATTTGTCCCTTTGTGTCTCCCTGTTTTTAAAGCTATAAACAAATACACATATTTGTAATTATTCCCTTTTTTCTTAAATTGTGGCTTTTAAGAATGGCAAATAGTAGCATACCACACATACTTTATTAACTTATCAACATACTGTGGATCTCATTCCTTATTATCTATAGGTAGTTCTCATTTATCTGAATTCACAGCTCTTCATTCATAATTCCTAACTGATTTGTCAGCTGTAATACCATTAACAGTTCAGAGGACGATTTGAGGTACGTACCATATACTTTCCTAAAACTTGTTGAAAATCTGCAGTAACTGCATTTGAAGGAGAAAACTGTTCTTGTGACATCAAAGGATTTCTTGTTAAAGTGTCACTAACCTGGGAAAATTAATGGAAATATTTAGTCTATGTGGATTATTTCAACTGGAGAACGACAGAGCAAATACTCATTTGAAGCAAGTCTGGCAGAAACCTGAAGATAAAAAGAAATCATAACATGTTGGGTTTTTGGTGGCTGGTCATTCTTGCTATTTTAGATGCAGTATTGATGCAAAGTACAGTCGCCCCAGTTTTACCCACTGCTGCTGTACCGGTTGGAGCCTCATCCAAGTGCAAGGGCTACCCTGGTTCTTTACTACATCTGAGGATGCAAGGGGAAGGGTGGATGTTTATGTCTGGAAGGCAAGGAAAGATAAGAATCCGTGATATTTTCTAAACAGCACTTTCATTTCCCCCTCTGGCCCCTACTTTCAAAATCCAATAACAAAATGATGCTAACTAAATGCCAAACCCAGGTTGCAGGACATTTTGAAACCTGTTTGTACTTCATGTTCCAGTTCTCAGAAACAGTGGTGACATGAAGTGGCCAAAAATTTGGGGTCACCTGGTTTTGGGGAGGTGGTAAATTCTAGATGTTTTGCCATAATGGGCAGAGAGAAAAACCATGAGGGTGTTTTTAGTTAAATAATTAACAGTGTTTAGCTTCTGGACTGGAGCAATTTCTTAGGAATAACTGTACAATAAATTACAATATTTGGGTTTTATAATCTCTATATGTGTGTTCAGTTTGAGCTGTGTTAAAGCTGACCATTTTCTTTTATTTGAAAGAGAGGGAGAGATCTTCCATCCGCTGGCAATTCTTAGGTCAAAGTTTACCCAGGGATAGTATGACTTGATTTTTTTTAAAAAATATATTTTTTATTTAACTCTAATGGAAATGTCTTTAGAATAGTGGCTGCAAAATTTTTTAAAAATGTATTTATTTCAAAACCAAAGCATCAGAGAGAAAGGTAGAGACAGAGACAGACAGAAAAATTTTCTATCTGCTGATTCACTCCCTAAATGGATGAAATAGTTAGGGCTGGGTCAGGCCAAAGCCAGGAACTAGGAACTCCATCCAGGTCTCCCATGTGGGTGGAAGGAGGCTAAGAACCTGGGCCATCTTCTACTGCTTTCCCAGGTGCATTAGCAGAAATCTGGATAGGAAGTGGTGCAGCTGGGACTTGAACTGGTGCTTCTATCTGGGATGGTGGTATTGCAGGTGGTGGCTCAACCCACTGCTCCACAATGCTAGGCTTGCAAAATTTTTAATCACTTACTTCCCCATGTATGTAATTATTTGTAAAGTAAATATATGTGCTATTGAAAGACTATATTAAATTTTTAGTATAGCTTCATTTTTGTCTTACTTTTAAAAACAAAATACAGAGTCTTTTCAGACCTTGAAATGGAGGCAATACGGAAGCAGGAGACAGATTAGGGAAGAGGGTCAGACAACTCTGAAGGATATTAATGGCTTTGCTTTATAAACAGGGCATGAGTGACCTGCTTGTGGTTGGTGACACTATTACTAATAAATTAAAAAGCAGAGAGCTCATAACCAGTAACTGAAAAAGTCTTTACAATAGGGTGAACAATTACTTACATTTTTAAGAAATGCAGATGGTGCCACAGTATCCAACACATTATCTGTAGCACATAAGTAAGTGATTCCATCAATAAAGAGAGTATGGTAGATATAGCTTTGAAAAGAATACATGTATTTACATGATAACATTGAAAAAATTAAATACCCACATAGAGAATTTAATTTCAGTTTTCAAGCTGTCATTAGTCGTATTAAAAAACTATATAGATAACTTTTTGTAGTCAGAATAATTGGAAGAACTTTAATACATTGAAAAATTAAGTCTATAAAATTTGTGTATTTAAAACTGCATCAATAAAAATAAACAATATGAATACACATGTACAATTTTTGAAGTGACTTTGACAAAAGTCAGTCACATTCCAAGATTGAGTTGAGAGTATGAGCAAATATAACATGCTGCATACACTGATTTTTCTTACACTTTTATATATATATATATATATATATATATATATATATATATATAGACAGGCAGAGTGGACAGTGAGAGAGAGAGAGAAAGGTCTTCTTTTGCCGTTGGTTCACCCTCCGCAATGGCCGCTGAGGCCGGCGCGCTGCGGCCGGCGCACTGCGCTGATCTGATGGCAGGAGCCAGGTGCTTCTCCTGGTCTCCCATATATATATATATATATATATATATATATATATATTTGACAGGTAGAGTTACAGACGGTGAGAGAGAGAGAGAGAACAATGTTCCTTCTGCTGGTTCACTCCCCAAATGGCCACTACGGCCAGCGCTGTGCCAATCTGAAGCCAGGAGCCAGGTGCTTCTCCTGGTCTCCCATGGGGTGCAGGGCCCAAGCACTTGGGCCATCCTCCACTGCCCTCCCGGGCCACAGCAGAGAGCTGGACTGGAAGAGGAGCAGCCAGGACTAGAACCCGGCGCCCATATGGGATGCCGGTGCCGCAGGTGGAGGATTAACCAAATGAGCCATGGTGCTGGCCCCTTACCCTTATATTTTTGCATAGATACACAAGGGGTCTTCAAAGAGACCATGGAAAATGCCTATGAAAAAACTATGAATTTCAAAATGTTTTGCACCAAAATAAACTTTTAATCTTTTTCATGAACTCTTAAAAGTGCCATCATATTTAATTTTGGCACTTCTTGGTTTTCTATTATGATAAACTAGAACTAAAAAGTTGTAACCTGCCAATACCAAATATTCTGGAGAACAGGATGACTTGTGGAGAGGGGGATTAAGCTGGAGTGTACCTTATCCTGACCACTCTAACTTCTAGATCTCTTCTGTCCTCTTAGAGTCTTATATTAGGAGGCTGGGAGACCATTGGACAGTGTGTCCATCATTCGATGCCCAACAATCCAGAGAATGTCAGAACAGGGCAATAAACATAGTTACTTGGTGCCTAGACTTTGGCTTTTTTGAACACACTGTCTCTGAATGATTACTAGGCAAAGATTTGGTCAAATGCTCGACTGGATCTACACTAGAATATCAGAAACAAGGACCAAAACATATACCCAGAGGCAGAACATTTAACATAAATCTTTCATATCATATGAATATACTACACTATAAATATTTTTAATGATATTGATTAATACACATAATCTCCACCTGGCAAATATTTCTATTTCTAAATTTGGAGGAGTCTTCACTGAAAAAAAGCTTGCTAATTCTACCATCCATCTGAGTTACACATATGCGTTGAAGTAATTTGAATCTGGATGTGAAAAGGAGAGATTTTAAATTTATGTTTATTAGAGTAACATTCAGAAACCATCTTTAATGTTGAAAAAGTGTGAATACCTGGTGTCCAGGTATATGGTTAACTGACAAATGCAAGGCAGAGAAAGCCATGTGATACTATCCGTTAGTCGTCATTCTCATATGCTGCCAAAAAGGAAGTATGAATGTATAGATCTACTCTAGTATGTATTCTTCTATAATGAGTTTCTCTCTCTCTCTCTCTCTCTCTCTCTCTGCCAGGCAGAGTTAGAAAGTGAGAGAGATAGCGAGCGAGAGAGAGTTATAGACAGTGAGAGAGAGAGAGACAGAGAAAGGTCTTCCTTTTTCCGTTGGTTCATTCCCCTAATGGCTGCTATGGCTGGCGCGCTGCCAGTCAGGAGCCAGGTGCTTCTCCTGGTCTCCCATGGGGTGCAGGGCCCAAGCACTTGGGCCATCCTCCACTGCACTCCCGGGCCATAGCAGAGAGCTGGACTGGAAGAGGGGCAACTGGGACAGAATCCGGTGTCCCGACCGGGACTAGAACCTGGGGTGCCAGCACTGCAGGTGGAGGATTAGCCAAGTGAGCCACAGTACTGGCCTGGGTTTTTCTTTTTTAAGTGTTTGAAACTCAATGTAAATTTATTTATTTATTTTAAAATTCATTTAAAAGTGGTGTGGGGGAGAGAAAGAAGAGGATAGTTATCTTCCATCTGGTGGTTCACTTCCCAAATGTCCAAAGTACCCAGGACTGGACCAGGCCAAAGCTAGGAACCTGAAACTCCCATCTGGGTCTATCATGTGGGTGGTGGGGAGCCCAGTACTTGCACTATCAATTGCTGCCTCCCAGGTGAGCATTAATAGGAAGGTGAAATTGGAAGTGGAGTTGGGACTCAAACCTATGCACTCTGAGATGTGTCCCATGTGGCATTTTTTTTTTTTTTTGTGAGACCCTGTCTCTTTTTATTTGTACAAACAGCACCCAGCACTGGAGGACTCTAGCCCCATGCAGACAGCAGCCCAGGGGTTACACCAGTCCTCCTGTCATTGTTTTAGAAGGCAAAGGCTGTTATGGAGCCTTCATGGGAGGCTGGGTACCATTGGGAGGAGCCTGAGCTGGAACTGTGGCTGCAGGTGCACGTGCAGGTGCAGCTTAGGCCTGAGCCTTGGCCTGGGCTTGGTTTGGGCTCGGCCTTGGGCTGGGTTTGACCCTTGTCCTGGGCCTTTATTTGAGCCTTGGCCTTGCCCTTGATTTGAGGGTTGATCTTGGCCTTTGCTTTGTTTTTTGGCCAGGACAGCCCAAGACCCTTGGGAATGTGGGCACGGGCACACTTTCAAAGCTTGGGATAGGGATATAGGTGAGTTGATTGAATTTGTTGCTGACACTCTTAGGGATTGTGGGCTTAACTTCCTTAGGCTTGACAAGGGCCTTGATGGCTTCAGCAGGTACACCCAGAGCCCTGGTGTTATGGCCTATATCTTCTTCAGGTTCTTCTTGTTGTGCTTCTTGGCAAAACACATGTTCCTCAGGAAACCGGGGTGCAGCCCTTTAAGAGATTCATATTTTTGTGATTGGGGTTTCTTAATGCAATTTCTGTGTCATTTTCGGGACTGGTTGTGTATGATGTGGTTCTTGGGTTTGGCCATGTCTGCATTGTAACCTGGAGTTGCTGAAGCGCCTGGGACCAGAAAAAGAAAATATCTCCAAGTGGCATCTTGACTACTGTGCCAAATACCCATCTCTAGAATGTTTTTCTTAAGAAAAGGAAAACATGGTAAATCAAAGCCTTTTTCAAAATAGTTATCTTGTAAGGGAAGAAATAGAGCATTGTAGAGAGAAAAGGAATCTAAATTAGACTTTTCAAGGTTTTTATTTTGTAGATTTGACTTTGGAACCATATAAATGTTTTTGCATGATTGCAAAATGTTATTAAGTCAAGCTTTTTTTTTTTTTTAATTTTTGACAGGCAGAGTGGACAGTGAGAGAGAGAGACAGAGAGAAAGGTCTTCCGTTGCCGTTGGTTCACCCTCCAATGGCCGCCGCAGACAGCGCGCTGTGGCCGGCGCACCACGCTCGTCTGATGGCAGGAGCCAGGAGCCAGGTGCTTTTCCTGGTCTCCCCATGGGGTGCAGGGCCCAAGCACCTGGGCCATCCTCCACTGCACTCCCGGGCCACAGCAGAGGGCTGGCCTGGAAGGGGGGCAACCGGGACAGAATCCGGCGCCCTGACCGGGACTAGAACCCGGTGTGCCGGCGCCGCAAGGCAGAGGATTAGCCTGTTGAGCCATAAGTCAAGCTTTTAAAAAGAGCTGGTGCTGTGGCTTAGCAGGTAAAGCTGCCTCTAGTGGCACTGGCATCCCATGTGGGCTCTGGTTCGAGTCCTGGCTGCTCCACTTCTGATCCAGATCTCTGCTAATGTGCCTGGGAAGGTAGTGGAGGATAGCCCAAGTCTTTGGGACCCTGCACCTATGTGGCAGACCTGGATGAAGCTTGTGGCTCCTAGCTTTGGATCTGCCCAGCTCTGGCCATTGTGGCCATTTGGGGAGTGAACCGGTGGATGGAAGACCTCTGTCTCTGCCTCTCCCTGTCTCTCTTTCTATAACTCTTTCAAATAACTGTTAAAACAATCAAAAACAAAATGAGGAAAATGACTTTGTAACCAAGGCGGGAGATGATGGTGGCTTGGTTGCTACTGGAAGGGAAAGGCAGTGAGATTTGCTGATGGAATGAACTTGGATGTAACAGACACAAAACAAAGGTTTTTAGGCCTGAGGACCTGGACAGGTGATGTGTGGGAGACTGTGGGAGGTGGGTGACTTTGGAGATAAGTTTGAGGTACTTATTAGACATCCGAGCAGAGATGTGGACCGGGTAGTTATGAGTCAGCATTTCAGGCAAGAGATCTTCAGAGACTCGCATTGGAACGTACAGTTAGGGTGAGCAAACAGCAAATGAAGAAAGTGTCTATTTGTGAAATCGTTTCAGTGAAAACAAAATTAGTCACTATTTTGTAATTCCACCTCCGAAAGAGATGGAATAATATGTACCAGTTGATGGAAAATGCCCCATAACTTTGCCAGAGGGAATGGGCCTCTGGATCCAATACTGCAAACTGCATTTTGAGTATGAGTCAATAAACCTAGACTGTGGGAAACCTTATGGATTCTTCATAATAAATTCTAAGGGAAGGGATAGAAGGAGAAAATATAGATTGAAAGAGACTTGGCATGATTGGGCCGTCATTTGAGGATGTGTATTTGGGTGCTGAGACAACGAAGAAACGGGGAAGTGACTACTATGGAAGCTGACATGGTGCTTATTGTGGGGAGGGTCAAGGAGGCAGTGAGTGGCACAGAGCACATGGTGGGGAAGGTGTGAGGTGGCCGGTAGGCGGCAGTTTTTGGCCTAGACGGTGGTTGCTGCTGGGGGATGTTCCTGATAATACTTGACAAAGCTAGACACCCATTTGATGTGGTTTTTCTGTAACTGCGGTTACTTGTAGATTAAAACAGATTTCTTAAAACAATGAAGAACCTAAAAATAGCAGATGCTCTCTCTTCCTCCATCTGTTCCTTTACGAGCAGAAGCTTTACAGAGTGGTTTGGTCCAGAGCACGTAACGTTCCAAGGAAAGCTAAAGAGCGATGGCTTCTAGTTCAGCCACCTTTTAAAGCAGGAGTTTCCCTTTTTCCCTTTTATTAATGAAATGTTTTGTGTATATCAAAAAAGTATGGAGAATAAGAGAACATTTTCAGAGCCAGAACCCAGTTAAAAGGTTACGGTTAATGTTCCCGACATGTTCTTTCTTTGTTTCGCTCTGTTTAGTGTTAATCATAGTGCTATTCATGGTTTTCTGCTTTTTCATATGGAAGTTCTCCTTTCTGAGGGCTCAATCAAGAATAGGTACAACTAGGACTTTCCCCCTCCCGCCCTCGTTGGCATCACTAGCCATAACTGTTCAGATACAGACTCGCGCCAGGACACACCTTACCTTCCCATCTGCATGATGGTCCTCGGCTCAGCTCTAAGCAGTACTAGCCTGAGCACTTTTGCGGTGGCTTCCTAAAAATAAATGGTCAGCGTTTACTTCGCAGGAGGTTGTTGTGTCTTCCCGTTCCCCTCCCGAATTTACCAAAGTTCTGATTAATTCATCAGGGAGAAACTCTACTTGGAGACAAAAATGGGTGGAGACTCATAATACATGGTAAGAGGCAAGCGATCATGAAATACTCCTATGACTCTGAAGGAAATATTTAAGCCACATAAACATACAGAGACTATACATAAACAGCACAGTAAACTGTGCTGGACAATCTCATTTTTACAGTGGCACCTTTAAATGGTTTCAAGGCTGGAGGCACTGTCCAATCTAACATCTTTTCAGTGACTATTAGCACTGAAACTATAAATAAAAGGTTAAGGAATTAAAGATACTCAGCTCTTATTCTCCAAATACCCCGAGCAATCTTCTTTAAGAGAAAATTTTGTATACACTATTGTTCAAAAACAAATAACTCATAAGTTCTCTCACATCTGTCTGTGTCCTTTTTTATTTTTAGATTTATTTGAAAGTCAGAGTTACAGAGAAGCAAAGGCACAGAGAGAGAGAGAGAGAGAGCGAGAGCGAGAGCGAGATCTTCCATCTGCTGGTCTACTCCCCAAATGGCTGCGATAGTCAGGGCTGGGCCAGGCCAAAGCCAGAAGCCAGGAGCTGCTTCTGAGTCTCCCATGTGGGTGCAGAGGCCTAAGCACTTGGGCGATCTTCTGCTGCTTTCTCAGGTGCAGTAGCAGACAGCTGGATCAGAAGTGGAGCAGCTGGGACTTGAACCAGCGTCCATATGGGATGCTGAAACCGCAGGTGGTGGTTTTATCGACTGTGTCACAGTACTGGCCCCACATCTGTTTCTTATCTGGCTCATTCTTTGGGGAAAATTTGGAAGACACCACAGTTGCCTGAAGCATGGTCAACTGTATGGAATCCCGTTAATTTACTCTAGAAGCATGAAAGGAATCTGAAAGGTATCTAAGAAGCCCTGAATAGCCACACTTCTAATTCAATTTTCCTCCCTCACAAAATGATACTTTAAAAACTTTTCGGGCTGGCGCT
The DNA here is from genome assembly GCA_949820135.1 of Sylvilagus floridanus. Lineage (NCBI taxonomy): Eukaryota > Metazoa > Chordata > Mammalia > Lagomorpha > Leporidae > Sylvilagus > Sylvilagus floridanus. Next base: position 89,958,145 of record OX463238.1, read on the forward strand.
GCAGCTCACTAGGCTAATCCTCTGCCTGTGGCGCCGGCACTCCGGGTTCCAGTCCCGGTTGCCCCTCTTTCAGGCCAGCTCTCTGCTATGGCCCAGGAAGGCAGTGGAGGATGGCCCAAGTGCTTGGGCCCTGCCCCTCATGGGAGACCAGGAGGAAGCACCTGGCTCCTGGCTTCGGATCGGCACAGCATGCAGGCCATAGCGGCCACTTTGGGGGGTGAACCAACTGAAAAAGGAAGACCTTTTTCTCTCTCTCTCTAACTCTGCCTGTCAAAAACAACAACAACAACAACAACAAACTTTTCATTATTGATTTTTCTTTTTTTAATTTAACTTTTAAAAATTTATTTTCATTTTTTACTTTAAGCAGACAGAGAGAGAGACAAAGAGACAGAAAGATAGATTTCACCTGCCAGTACATTCCCCAGACAGCTGCAAAAGTCAAGGCTGGGCCAGGCGGAAGCGAGGAGCTCAGCTCAGTCTGGGTCTTCCTTGGAGGGCAGGACCCGAGTACCTAACTCATTAGCTGCTGCCTCCCAGACCAGTGGATTTTAATGTAACAGAGGTGAAGAGTTCATTGACATGGTTTCAGGTTCACATTGCAGCTAGTCTTTAAGAAAGTACCACGTACAGAGTACAAAATGACCCTCGATACCAAAACTTTTATGGAAGGGCAACGCCTACTATGAGTGGTAGAAAGGAAAGCCTGAAACTCTGTTTTGCATGAAAGAGCAAGGTGGTGTGAACATTTTCCAGGAAAGGATTTCCTAAGAAACTTGAGCTACTAAAGGGATCTACAAACTTTCAATTGCTCTAGAGGCCCCTGGAACACCTTGGGGTAGCTTGCCCCAAGCATCTCTTAGGGTATGTAAATGATGATGTCATGGCAAAATGTGAAACAAAGCCAATGGCAACAAGAGGAACAGAATGAGGGACAGTCACTCTGGAATTCATGTGCTGCATAGCCAAAGCAGGGACGTGTCTGGTCTGTTTCCTTGCAGGGAGGACGAAGAGACTGGGCGTGCTCCTTAGGATGTGACCAGCTCCAGACCCTGTCATAGTAGCAGATGGAACCTCATGATTAAGCTTTGGTATCTTCGAGTATTCAAATTTTGAAGCGCTAACCCTTGGCATGGAGGGAAGGTGCGGCTTGCTCTTTCCTTCCGATCTGAATTGCTCCTTAAAGTTTCTTTTACCCTTAAAGTTTCTTTTACCATCTTCTCCCTGGCCAACCTTCTGCACAATAGTCATTTCAAGCTCTTCACACCTTCACCCCTTTTCCCCATCTGTATACTGCTCCACCCTCCTCTGCTTCTTACCTCTCTTTTCTTTTAAAGATTTTATTTATTTGAAATCCAGAGTTACAGAGAGGAGAAGCAGAGAGGGGGCGAGGGGAGAGGGAGATGAAGGAAGGGAGGGAGGGAGGGAGGGAAAGAGGAAGGGAGAGAGAGAGAGAGAGAGAGAGAGAGAGAGAGAGAGAGGTCTTCCATCTTATGGTTCACTCCCCAATTGGCTGCAGTGGCTGGAGCTGAGCTGATCTGAAGCCAGGAGCTTCTTCTGGGTCTTCCACGCGGGTGCAGGGCCCAAGGATTTGGGCCATTTTCCATTGCTTTCCCAGGCCATAGCAGAGAGCTGGATCAGAAGTGGAACAGCCAGGACTCGAACCGGCGCCCACATGGGATGTCAGCACTGCAGGTAGCGGCTTTACCCGCTACACCATAGCACCAGCCCCACCTCTCTTTCCATTAAGAGGGGCCACTTAAGCTTATGAAAGTCTTCAGCTCTCTCTCTCTCCTTCCTTAAGTAACCAGCTAAACAAGTGCTTAGTTACAACCTACCAGGTCCTAGGCACTGTGCACTGGGAAGACAGATGAAGAAGATCCTGTTCTGAAGTTCAGTGCTAGAGATATGGAAGCACAAGAAGACTCCACATCAGCTCAGTAAGTAGCTGGTCTGAGATGTAAGTTAGCCTGGGCGTAGAGAAGCCTCAGGAGGGAGATCCGAGTACAGAAGTTATACTGCCCCAAAGCAGGGAAAAGTGCTTTCCTGGCAGAAGGAACAGCAGGGAGTCCTTGGTGAGATTGGAGAGTGGCATGGACTTCAGCATAGCCAGAGGACAGGGGGTGTGCGGAAGGTAAGGAGATAACCATGGAAAAGCCCTTGCAGGGGTGGAGGGTGCAATGGCAGGGGCGGGGTAGGGGGAAGCCTTGGATGCCTGGTGAAGGAGTATGGGCTGTATTCTGAATGTGCACAGGTGTCACCACCTGATCTTCATCAGCAGAGTGATCCGATCGTAGTTGCTCTTGAGCAGCAGTGTGGAGGCTGGTTTCCAGGACAGGGAGATCTTTTCAGTAGCTCTTGATAAGAAGTAATCAATGAGAGCCTGGATGAACATATGGTTTAGAAACAGGTAGACAGATCCCAGGTGCCCTGAGGAGGCAGAACTGAGTGACACATGGACAGGTGCTCAGATACAGAAGCAGGCAAAGTGGAGAGTGACTCCTGGCAAGATGAGAAATGTACAGAGGGATCTCTTGGGAAGGAGAAGTAACTTAGTTCATGCTCTTTTTTTTTTTTTTTTTTTTGACAGAGTGGACAGTGAGAGAGAGAGAGAGAGAGAGACAGAGAGACAGAGAAAAAGGTCTTCCTTTACCATTGGTTCACCCTCCAATGGCCACTGCGGCCAGTGCACCGTGCTGATCTGGAGCCAGGAGCCAGGTGCTTCTCCTGGTCTCCCATGCGGGTGCAGGGCCCAATGACCTGGGTCATCCTCCACTGCATTCCTGGGCCACAGTAGAGAGCTGGACTGGAAGAGGGGCAACCGGGACAGAATCCGGCGCCCCGACCGGGACTAGAACCCGGTGTGCCGGCGCTGCAAGGCAGAGGATTAGCCTAGTGAGCCGCGGCACTGGCCCTTAGTTCATGCTCTGTCTGACCTACTAGGCAGCCTAGCTCTGGGGACAGGGAACTTGGATTTGGCAGTGATCAGGGGAAGGCACCCAGGGGCGTGAGCATCGTGCCAAGGTAAAAGAGGATGGTGCATAGACCCTGAGGAATACAGCGTGTGAGGGGCTAAGGAAGGAGAGGGTCCCCTGCCACCTCAACAGGCACACTGCCTCCTGTCCCAGAGAGAGAGAGGGCGTTCTTCAGGCAGGCTCACGCCCTGCTGCCTCACTGCATCTCAGCCCTTGGTGCGCCCTCAGGTCTTGATCCACTAATAACCCCTTGCTCTCCTGCATCTCCAACTTCTTCCCGTTAGCCTAACATAACATGGGAATGTTTTTCCTATAGTGAAAAAATGGACCATGTTTCTCTGGTTTCACCCCTATCTCAGCCCCTTACTACATTTTGAAAGAACTGTCTCATCTCACTCGCCAGACTTCCTCATCTCCCATTCCCCTGGCCGAAAGCAATCTGGCTTCTGCCTCTGTCATTTCTCCCAGACTGCTCACGTTCCCACCCCCATCTTTTTCCCATTGCCGAGTCCGATAAACACTCTTCAGCTCTTGCCCGACTTACTCGGGGACCTGAGACCTTCTTGGAACTTTTTCTCTCTGCTTTTAGGACACCACTGCTCCCAGGTGGTGACCCACCTCTCTCTGCCTTTTGGTCCTCCTGCTTTTCACCCTCTGTTTGTTTCCTAGGTGCTCTTACCCATTTCTGCTATTCTCAATCATCAGTTCTGACTCCAGCACAGGCAAGGAGGTAGCTAGTACTCCATGTGCAGTGGAAAATTGTAGCTTTCCCAAAACTGCTGCTTAGACCTGAGCCCAGCCAAAAATGAAACAACATGGCTGCTGACTGCTTCCTGGCAATGACCGTTAGCTCAGCATAATGTCATTATTATAAAATTACCCTGGCTGACACTCCAACTCCCATCATGCACCTGATGCCATGAGTATCTGAGATTTCCAAAACAGGACTAGGAAATGGGCAGCACTCCAACCTCATCCCAGATGCTGCCCCCTATGAATATTCAATTAAACCTTGCCCTGGACTCTAGCCTTATGCCTCCAGATCCTATGAAGAGATGATCCTGAACCTCCCTAAGTGAAGTTAGACCAGCATATTTCTTGCCTATCACATGTTCTTCTGATTTAAAACCATTTGGAGGCCGGTGCCATGGCTCACTAGGCTAATCCTCCGCCTTCGGCGCCAGCATCCGGGTTCTAGTCCTGGTTGGGGCGCTGGTTCTGTCCTGGTTGCTCCCCTTCCAGTCCAGCTCTCTGCTGTGGCCCAGGAAAGCAGTGGAGGATGGCCCAAGTGCTTGGGTCCTGCACCTGCATGGGAGACCAGGAGGAAGCACCTGGCCCCTGGCTTCTGATCAGTGCAGTGCGCCGGCCATAGCAGCTATTTGGAGAGTGAACCAACGGAAGGAAGACCTTTCTCTCTGTCTCTGTCTCTAACTCTGTCAAAAAAATAAAATAAAACCATTTGGAAATAAGGTGGGTAAATAAACACACAAATCGACTGGCCATTTCCAACATGCAATGAAATTCAGAATGTCCCAAACTGCTCTTCTCACTGGCACCCCAAGTCCCTGCCCCAATCCTGCACCTCCTTCTATATCCTTTGTGTTGCTTCATGCCGCCTAAGGAAAACCTTGAGACTCATCCTACCAATGACCTTGCCCAGTATTCTACATTTTCAGTCAGAGACCAACTCCTAAGGGCTCCTTTTACAAAGTCTCTTCAGGTTCTGACCCATTCTTTTGCTTCTGCACCATCATTGCCTTAGGCCTGGCCCTTAGAGATTTTACTACAAACTCTAATGGCCATCCCATCTCTGTCTTCATTCCAATCCACCTTCCATGTTGTAACTGGGCCTAGTTTGCCAGACGTTTCTTCAGATCGAGCCTCTGCATCCTCACGAATCTGTAGCAGTCCCTAGCTTCTCTGTTAAACAGCTGTGTACAGGATGCTTCAACTATTCCCTGCCCACTTTTTTGGCCTCCTCTGTGCTCTGGCCTCACTGAGGGAATCCCCACACACACCATCCTGTTGCCTCTGTAAGAAGTTCTAGTTCTCCTTTCCCGGGCCAGGCGAGGAATAACTCTTATAAAATTTATAGCCAGGCTCATTACCAGTCTTCTGCCACTGAAATACTCTTTACACCCTAGGACAACTGTAGGACAAAAAAAGTCAGGCTCGTCTTCACTGCCGCATCCCTCACATTCTATACTCTAGCATTTTGCAACTAAGACATGTTTAACAGGTGTATACTGAGCTACAGGCCACTTCTGCGCGGAGGCGGAAAATCTTCAAACGTTTGACGAGCTTATAATTCACACCCAAACAGGGCACGTGCGGCACCAACCCTAACCTCTGGGTGGCGCTCGTGCGGCTTCAGCTGGGGACTCTCGGCCCGTCGCGGGGCGGGGCCTGTCGCGGGGCGGGGCCTCGCGTCCCCACCTCCGGTTCTGGGCCACCCCACATCGCGGTGTCTCGGGGACTGGGCCCGGAGGGCGCCGGGCTCGAGGGGCGGAGCCTGCGGGGGCGGAGGCGCGGCCTGGAGGTACCTGATAGGAGCCGCCAGTCAGGGCCAGCTCCGCTAGCACCGTTCGGCCATTAGCAATGCAGCTGTAGGTGATCGTCATAGCGAACGGCCAGTGGAGGGGAGAAGCGTACCGGACCTAACCGCCCGCCCAGGCCTCGGGGCGGGGCTCCGGGGAGGCGGTGTCTGCGCAGGCGCGGGAAGCGGTTGATTGGCAGGGGAGAGGCGGGGCCGTCTCTGGCTGATTGACGCCGGGGGCGGGGTCTCTGGAGAAACCTGGAAGGGTAGGCGTCGCCTTTTACTCTGGGCCTTCACTGTAATTGAAACTTTCCGAGGCAGTTCTGTTGTGAGGAGTATTGTTCGTGAGTATGTCTGTCTTTCTCCCAGTGGGATGACCCTAAAGGACAGCTCACTGAGGGCCCGGGTGCCTAGCAGCAGGTGCAGGCAGGTGGTCAGTTGCGTTTACTTTGACCAGTCAGCGGCGTGACTGGGCTGAGCTATCTCCTGGGAGAAACGCCTTATTGTTCCTCCTAAAGGGCCTTTTGAATCAGTTTCTCTCTCTCTCTCTCTCTCTTTAAGATTTATTTATTTATTTGAGAGGTAGAGAGAGAGAGGTCTTGCATCCGCTGGGTCACTCCCCAGGTGGCCACAATGGCCGGAGCTGGGCCCATTCAAAGCCAGGAGCCAGGAGCTTCTTCCGGGTCTCCCAGGTGGGTGCAGGGGCCCAAGGACTTGGGCCATCTTCTGCTTTCCCAGGACACAGCAGAGAGCTGGATAGGAAGTGGAGCAGCCAGGACTTGAACCGGTGCCCATATGGGATGCTGCACTGCAGGTTTTGGCTTTTTTCGCCAGCCCCAGCCCCAATCAGTGTGCCTTAACCTGTTCACAGGCACGGTGACAGAAGACAAAGCACTGGTCACCTTCTACGCAGGAAACTAAAGAATGGAATTTGGAGGTGAGGCTTAGCTTATCCTTGCTTACGTAAAAGCTAGCCAAACCAACGTGGCCACATTGCGGTGCCTGGGTGAAGGGCGCGCGGGCTGCAGCAATGACCGCAAGCGTCCACTAGGTGGAGAGGTGTGTGTGAGACGTCCCTGTCTGGGGCACGCCATAGTAAATGAGTCTGGGCAGCTGGTGTGTTGGGTTCAGTTGGCACAATCCACATCTTCAGGCTACAGCGGTGCAAGAGCTTCTACCAGGAGTCTGGCTTTCTTCTGAGCCCTTTTCCTTTTCCCTGCTCAACTATTGGCACTGCAGTCACTGCCAAGCCTTTAAAAAATTCACAAATTTATTTTCATTCTTATTTAGAGAGAGAGATGCAGAGCTCACTATTCCATCTGCTGATTCACTCTTCAAATGCCCTTAACAGGCAAGGCCTGGCCAGGAGCTGGGAACTCCTGGGTGGCCGGGGCCAAGTACCTGAGCCATCAACTGTTCCTGGGGACATGTGTATTTGTTTGCTTTTTATTCAAAGAATTTATTTATTTGAGAGGTAGAGTTACAGAGAGAGAGAGAGAGAGAGAGAGAGAGAGAGAGAGATCGATCTTCCATCTGCTGGCTCGCTCCCCAAATGGCCACAATGGCTGGAGCTGGGCTGATCTGAAGCCAGGAGCCAGGAGCTTCTTCCAGGTCTCCCACACAGGTGCAGTGCTTTCCCAGTTGCATTAGCAGAAAGCTGGATCGGAAGTGGAGCAGCTGGGACTAGAACCGGCGAACATATGGGATGCCGGCACTGCAGGCGGAGGTTTAACTTACTGTGCCACAGCATTGGCCCCGACACAAATGTTTTCAACAGCTAAGCCCAACTCCTGCCCCCAGCATGCTGCTGCTTAGTAAATGTTGAAGTTCTCCTCTAAATGCTTGCTTTTAGACTTATTTGCGTTCTCCAAAATGAAAATATTCTTATAGATTTTTCCTTATAGTGTGTGCCCACTGTCTAAATTCAAACAATGCAATGACAAATGCCTGTTTTTACCATTCCATAAACATAACTATTGTAATAACCTAATTTATATTCATTCTTTTTTATGGATTTAATTACATTTTTATAAAAAAGGTTTATTTTATATTGTTTGAAAGGAGAGGGAGAGATAGAGAGGTCTTCCATCTGCCTGCTTACTCCCTAGATGGCTACAGTGGCCAGGGCTGGGCCAGGCCAGAGCCAGCAGCCAGGAGCCAGGAGGTTCATCTGGGTCTCCCATGCCAGTGCAGGGGCCCAAGCACTTGGATCATGTTCTGCCACTTTCCCAGGTGCATTAGCAGGGAGCTGGAGCAGAGGTGGAGCAGCCGGGACTCGAACTGGTGCCCATGTGGGAGCCAGTGTTGCAGGCAGCAGCTTTACCCACTTTACCACAGCCCCGGCCCAGGATTTAAAGACACGTGACATTAATGAATATATCCATATTTTTCTTGTCTGCTTTAATTTTTTTAAATTGTTAATGTACTGTTTTCTTTGTCGTATTTATTTCAAGTAATTTCCTCCGAAGTTTATTTATTTTGAGTTCCCTTTTTCTTTCAGGTGTTTACTCTTTTGCAGATGATTTTGCTTCTGACTGTCAAACATGTCAGTGTTTTTCCTTATGATGTTGGACCTTAGTGTCACACTGGGCAAGGCTTCGTTCCCTATCCCTGCCTAAAAATTCTTCCCTTGCCCTGGGCATTTGGCATGTGCTTAAACCACTCTTGTGATGATTTGCATCTCATTTCAGAGTGCTGGCTTAAGTCATGGCTACACTGCTTCCGATCCAACTTCCTGCTAGTGTGAACCCTGGGAGGCAGCAGGAGATGGCTCAGATATCAGGCCCCGCCTTCATGTGGGAGCCCTGGACTGAGTTTCGAGCTCCTGGCCAGCTCCGGCTCTTGTGGGCATTTGCAAGTGAACCGGTGGATAGGAAACCTCTCTGCCTGTCTCTCCCTGTCAAATCAATAAAATAAATAAATAAAAATAAAAAATGCATCCTTATTTTTCTTCTGTAACTTATATTTGCTTATTTTTTTTTTGACAGGCAGAGTGGACAGTGAGAGAGAGAGAGAGAGAGAGACAGAGAGAAAGGTCTTTCTTTTTCAGTTGGTTCACCCTCCAATGGCTGCTGCAGCTGTCGCGCTGCGGCCAGCACACCGAGCTAATCTGAAGCCAGGAGCCAGGTGCTTCTCCTGGTCTCCTAAATGGGTGCAGGGCCCAAGGACTTGGGCCATCTTCCACTGCCTTCCCAGGCCATAGCAGAGAGCTGGATCAGAAGAGGAGCATCCAGGTCTCAAACCGGCTCTCATATGGGATGCTGGCGCTTAGGCTAGGGTGTTACCCCACTGCGCCACAGCGCCGGCCCCGGGATTTGTGTCTTCCAAATGGACAGCCAGGTATCTCATACTACTTATTAAATAGTCTAGTTCTTTTACAGTAATTTAAAATGCCACTGTTACCATAGTCTAATTTCCCTCATTGTTAATTGGACTTTAGAGTTGACTTATATGCCCATTTCTAGGCTAACATCATAATAATGCAATACTTGCAGCTCAAATTGCTTTAAATGTAATGAATTGGAGAGAATGAGTATATTTACAATAGTGAGAGCCATCCCACCTCAGAACATGAGTTGTTTTCCTCTTGATTCTTTATATGGTCTTCCTCGAAAGCTCTATAAATGTTTTCAAGAAGGCTCGACAAACAGTTCTTAGGTTTATTCGGGGGGATGTTCAGCTGTTCTTGCCCGTGCAGTTTGCTCTCCGTTATGTTTCAGACTGGCTAGGAAGCTGATGGGCACACTGGATCGTGGGAACAGCCCTGCTCCGGTTGAGTGTGCTTCCCTCAGGCTTCCCGGAGAGCAGCCCATGGAGCTTTGCTGTGCGTGAACATGACACAGGGTACTGGTATTGTGTTTTTTTTTTTTAATTTAATTAATTTATTTGAAAGGCAGAAACAGAGAAAAGAGAAAGAAAACGAATGAGCTGTTACCCATTGGTTCATTCCTCCAAATGCCTGCAACAGCTGGGACTGGGTTGGATGAAACCAGGGATTTGGAACTCAGTCTAGGTCTCCCGTGTGAGTGGCAGGGACCCAACTGCCTGAGCCATCACCTGCTGCCTCTTGGAAGTGGGAGCAGAGCCAGAACTCAGATCCAGGCACTCTGGTGTGGGATGGGAGTGTCCTAACCAGGAGCTGGACCGCCAGGTGGGATGCTCCGGGATAGTGTTGTTAGGCTTCTCCACCATTCTCTGCAATCGCAGTGGGGGACAGGGAGCAGCAGTGATGTGGGAAGTAGATGGGGGCTCAGGCTAGCATAGTGGGCTGACTCCAGGGACTTCGGAGTCAGGCAGATCTGGACTTGGGTCCTGACTTGGCCACTTTCTAGTTGTGCAGCTTTAGCATCTCTTGTCCTTCACTGTTTCCCTTAGGCTCATTCCTGAACATAATTTATAAAACGAGCTGAAGTATATAAAACGTCTTGTGGTCAGCTCCCACAGGTGTGCCATAGTGCATGGCTGTTATGATCATTATGGTTTCATATTGTCCTGTAACCAAATCTACCCAATAAGGTGCACATTTACGAAAGCATGGCCTGGCCTGTGTATTCATTGAATTTAATTGTGTCATTGTATAAGGAGCATGTTAAAGAAATTTTCTAAAATTTCTCCTTTGAGAACTGTGTTCCCTGTCAGTCTCTCCTCTCTAGCTTACAACTTTCCTAAGAACAGAGATCAAGTCTTTCCAATCTTCACAGCTTCAGTCACTGCATCTCATAGTATGAAATGGAATAATGTAATCACCTTTGCTACTACTCTATGTGAATTCTCGTATTTTCATATTTGCTAGGAAGTGTAGCCACATTTTTTAAAAAAAACCTTTTATTTAATTAATGCATTTTTCATAGGTACAACTTTAGGAATATAGTAGTTCTTTCCCCCATACTCACCCTCCACCCCAACTCCCACCCCACTGCTTACTCTCTCTCCCATATCCTTCTTCATTGTGGTTCATTTTTAGTTTAATTGTGGCAAGCATTGCCAAAGCCACCCAGATGCAGGAATGGTAGCGTAGTTTTAAACCTGATTGTGCACCAGGGCCAGCAGAGGGCGCACACAGCACAGCTTTGAAGGGGAAAGGCGGCCGTGGCTGGGCTGGGGAAGCCGGCTGCAGGCTCTCAGGGCTGTCCCAGAGGAAGGACGTGCCATCTGGGCTGAGTGCCGCTCAGCCGCTTCATCTCCACTGCCTCGCTCATTTCTGTAACCCATCCAGGCTTCTCTTTTCCTTTGTCCCTGGCTCTGCAGCTTTCCAAGTCCTTAGCTCTCCGTTGGTTGGTTACACAACAAGACCCACAAGTGCCGGCTCAGTTACTGAGCTCAGATGCCCGCGATAGATGCTGGTGAGGAGCCCAGAGACCCACGGAGGAACCCATCTCCACTGAATAAGGCCAGCTGGGGGGCCTGAAGGGGTGTGTGGGGCTGAGGTTGGTTCTTCTCTGCAGGAGGATCTAAAGAGGCAGCTGCACTATCAGGAGTGGGGTTTCCAGACAGGAGAGGGGGTGCCATTTCCTGCTTCATTGTCTTGCAAGGTAGCTCTGTAACAGGCACAGAACCACACGCCACAGGTCTCCAAACACAGAAGCCAGTGTAGGCCAGAGTTTCTCAACATTTTCTGGGAATTCTAGCATGTAGATCAGTATTATGTGAGAATAAGACTTGGAATTAAGGGAGTGGTGTTCGGCACAGCAGTTAAGAAGGCGCCTGGGATGCCTGGATGCCATATCGGAGTGCCTGGGTTCTGGCCCCAGCTCCACTTCTGATTCCGGATTCCTGCTATTATGAATCCGGGGCGGGGGGCAGCAGGTGTTGGCTCAGGTGTTTGGGTCACTGGCACTCATCTGGGAGACCCAGATTGAGTTCTAGGTTCCTGGCTTTGGCTTTTCTGAGCCCTGGGGGCATCTGGGGAGTGAACCAGTGGATGAGAGATCTGCTTCTGTTTGTTTCTGTCTTTGTCTTTTTCAAAATAATAAATAAAAAATATAGGGGCTGGTGTTGTGGCACAGTAGGTTAATCCTCTGCATGAGGCGCTTGCATCCCATATGGGTGCCAGTTCACGTCCTGGCTGCTCCACTTCTGATCCACCTCTCTGCTGTGGCCTGGGAAAGCAGTAGAAGATTGCCCAAGTCCTTGGGCCCCTGCACCCATGTGTGAGACCCAGAAGAAGCTCCTGGCTCCTGGTTTCAGATCTGTTCAGCTCTGGCCATTGCGACCGACTGGGGAGTGAACCAGCAGATGGAAGACCTCTCTCTCTCTGTCTCTCCCTCTCACTGTAACTCTACCACACAAATAAATAAATAAATCTTTAAAAAAAACCTGTGTGATCATATAAGTGTGTGGAAAGTTTTAAAAAATTGAGCAGGTTTCTCAAGTGTGAGAATTCTTAGATCCCTTAATAGGTGAATTAATGTGATTTATGGATCTGATAGAAGGGGATATAGGATGTAGGGTTTCCTACAGTTTTGTGTACTGCACCTTTTTAATAGATGGCAGCTTCTAGGTCAAATATTCTGTGAATGACGTTTCTGAAAGTGCTGAAATAGGTTTGTTCAATGTTTAGGAAATTAGGTCCTTAATCCATGAAATATAATTCAGGAGCACTCTCAAAAAGGCAGTGTTTCTTAGCGCTTTCCGTAGCTTCCTACCGAGGGGGGACGTGGGGGCAAGTGTGGGTGCTGAAGGCAGGCACCTGCGAATCTGCGGTGAGGCTGTGGAAATCTCCTGTCTCACTGCCTGCCTCCCTCCGTGGCGATGGTGAAGCCATTCTTACTACCCCTGTCCACTATTTGGGGGTCTCCTAAATAGCGAGCAACTGCTATTACTTGGGAATAATGGCATCACTCAGGTGTACTGGAGGAGAGAAAGCCGTCGTAAACCACAGTCCTGCAAGTTGAGGCTAATATTCTCTGCCCGTTTCAGGTTTTCCAACTCCAGCAACCTCCTGACTGTAGCTCTCTTCTCCATGTTAACCACCACCATCACCACCAACTGAGTCTTCTAACTCACCTGAGATCATATTATGCCAGTTCCAGGTCAGAAACTTCTGGTTACATAATGTTTCCCATGTTTTAATTCCTCTTTTGTCCTTTAGTTTCCAGCTTAAGTTTTTAGGAGTCTCCAGTAATTCAACCTGTACCACCTACTTTTTTACATTGTTAGGTTCAGCCATAAATTGCATTCAGTCAAGTTTTTGTTAGAAAATTTGTTGGGTTTCAAAGTTTATAAGTTGATTGTTTAGAATGTAGAGCACATTTCTCCGCAGAAATATTGTAGCTAAGATACATTTGCAATGAAAATAGTAGAAAACAATCTCCAGTAATTAAACAAATCAGTAGCTCTTGTGATTAAACACAACAGGGAATCAATAGGACTGAACTGGCTAATTCTCATTTATCCTGGTGCTGGTGTTTAAGGAAGAGCAGGTTTGATTAAAGGAGGATGAAAAGGTGTTGGAAACTATTGTGTACTCAGAATGGGCCTTAAGAGTCCAGAAGGCATGGACTCTTTGTGATGTCTTCCTAAGTCATAGCTCCCAGCTCCCCATTTCCAAGATGCTGGTGTCTAGCTGTGGGTGTTTTTATATGTAACTCTGACTTAGATTATTTTTGGCTTTAAATTTTGTCTTCCATAGGAGCAATGAATAAAAAAAAAAGCCTGACAAATATTTTCTGTGTACTGCAGAACTCTAGTAACTAACCAACTAACCAAAGGTCTGCAGTAATCCGGGATTTTTTATTCAAGAAAAATGGGTGAATCTCAATATGAACAGTGAGCTGAGTAGAATTTTGACTTGCTCTAGTCCCATTTCCCACTTGCTGGCTATGCAATGGTTTTAAAACATAGTAGCATCAGAGGGGGCAGAATGCATCTCTAACTCTTTCTCAAATAATTGTCCTTATCTGTTGCACCTGGAGGTTCCCTGGCAGCTCTCACAAGGTTCTGTTAGAGCTCAGGCTACAATCTTCTCTTCTCCAAGGAGGCATTGTCCAAAACAATTAAAGGCAAGTGTGTTAACTTTGTAGATGACTGAGGTGGTGGTTAACAGTTGGGGAAAACAACAGAATTAACCGAAAGCTTTAAAGAAACGGCTGGTGAATGAGGTGTCCCTAGAGGCTTTGAGAAGCTCTGGCACATTCCTGATAACCTGGAAGGCCGGGCAAACAGAAGAGCTGAGAGCGAGCTCAGGAAAGAACCGAGAAGGCCCTAAACTCTCACCTCTGGGTTATCCCGAGATTCTGTGCCCGCAGGAAGTGAGGGCTGCCCTGGCCTCCCAGATGATCCGAGTTTGAGGCATGCATGGACACCCACCCAGAGCCACTCATCACAGTCCGGGAGGTTTATGAGTTCTAGGCATTTAAGGAAATCTGTCCAGTCACCATCTAGCCAATAGGCTAACCAGGAAGACATGTGAACGTGACAAAGAATACAGACTTTCCAGGACTGCTTCAGCAAAGACAGCAAACAAACCAACCCTGCTTGTGAGGGTGGGGATCTGACTGCAAGACGCGTTACACTGTTTAAATGTCCAAATTTCAACCAACAATAGGAGGCATACATAGGAAATGTGAGCCATTCAAGGACAGAAAAAAAAACCCAGGTATTGGCCTTATAAATGAAGGCTTTAAAAAAAAAAAAAGCTTTTCTTAAAAAAGGGTTTATTTGTTTGTTTGAAAAGCAGAATTAGAGGGAGAGACAGATAGAGATCTTCCATCCACTGATTCACTACCCAAAATGGCCTCAGTGGCCAAGAGTGGGCCAGGCCAAAGCCAGGATCCTGTAATTCCTTCCAGGTCTCCCATGTGGGTGGCAGGGGCCCAAGCACTTGGCCATCTTCTGCTGCTTTCCCAAGTGCATTATCAGGGAGCTGGATCAGAAATGGAGCATCTGGGACTCAAAACAGCACTCACATGGGAGGTCACCATTGCAGATGGAGGCTTAACCTGCTCCATTGTGGTGCTGGCCCTTAGATGAAGGCTTTAAAACAGTTATTTAAGATATGTCATAGAGCTAAAGTAAACCATGCCTAAAGAACTAACATATGATAGATAATGTTTCACCAAAGAGATTATCATAAAGAAATAGAAATTATGAAAAATAAAGGAATAGAAATTATGAAAAACAAACAAAAGTTCTATAGTTTACAGCATAAAAATAAATTAAAAATCACTGGAGAAACATGCAGAGAAAGAATCAAGGAACTTGAAGACAATGTATTTATATTACTTACTTGGGAACAGAAAGAAAATAAAGGACAATGAAAAGAACCTCTGAATCCAGTGGACACCAGAATAGGTCTCAGCCTAAGTGTAATGGGAGTCCTAGAGAAGAGGAGAGAGAATAGGGCAGAAATAATGGTTGAAAATGTCACAAATTTGATGAAAAACAGTATATATCCAAGACATTTAAAAACCTCCATGTAGGATAAACTCAAAGAAATCCATACCTAGACATAGCACGAACTGTCAAAAGAGAGAGTAAATTATGAAGATAGCAAGACGAAACCAACTCATGACAAATGGGAGCCCCTCAATTACACAATGGGTGATTTCACACCAAAAGCCCTGGTGTCCAGGCATGAGCATTTAGCCTAGTGGTTAGAATGTCTGCATCTCATATTGGAGTGCTTGGGTCTCATGCCGAGTTCTGGTTCCTAATGCCAGCTGTAGTAGTGATGACTCAAATGGTTGGGTTTGTACACCCATCTGGGAAACTGGGATTGATTCCTGGGCTCCAGGCATTGGCATTGGTGCAGCCCCACCCAGTTGTTGTAGGTATTGGGGGAGTGAACTGATGGATGGGAGCTCTCTCTATGTCTGTCTCTCAAAGAAATAAATTTTAAAAATTAACCCCTCCCCAACCCAAGCAAACCAAAATGAAGCTATGGTGGCCAGAAAGTGCTGAAAGAAAAAAAAAATGCCAACCAAGAATTCTGTATCTGGGAAAGTGATTCTTTAAAAGGGAGGGATATTAACACATTTCCAGATAAACAAGGACAGAGAATTCATGGCTGGTGAATCTTTTCTAGAAGCAATATCGAAGGGACCTGTGAGGTGACCCAGTAGAACTTTATGTTGACATTCTTGTCTCCAATATGGCGGCATTTAGAGAAGTGGCCTTTGGGAGATACTTAGACGCAAGAGAGCTGCTTCTGTTCTCTCCCTCCCTGCCAAGTAAGGGCACAATGAGTACACCATGGTCTTCAGACCAGGAAGGGGGTTCTCACCCACCCATGGGGAGGGCTCAACCATGCTGCCACCTCCATCTTGGACTTCCCAGCAGCCAGAACTGTGAGAGATAAATGCTTGTTTTTAAAGTCACCTGTCTGTGGTTTTCTGTTCTAGCAGAAATGACTAAGGTAACAATTGACACTGAGATATGGGGTGCTAGTCTAACAAATACCTGAAAATGCAGTGGCTGCTTTGAGACTGGGTAATAGGCAGAGGCTGGAAGAGTTTTTTGACATGTGTGCAGAAAGTGAACAATATTGCCATGAGGAGTCTTTTAAGAGCAATTCTAGTGAGGGTGCAGAAATAAAAGAGGAGAGGTGTAGAAAGTCTGCCTCTTGTTAGAGAATGTGGAAATAATCTATGGACTGTTGGTAGAAGCGTGGATGGTAAAAGTCACTGTTCAGGTCTCCTGAGGGAACAAGGAGTGTGTTATTGGACCATGGAGAAAAGGTGGTCCTTGCTACAGTGTGGCAAAGACCTTGGCTAAATTGTGTTTGTGTTCTTGTGTTTTGTGGAGGGTAGAACTCAAAAGCAATGGCATTGGTTATATTGCTTATGCAAAATGAACACTGAGCAATGAGATTGAATATTTCTAGGAAAAATGTTGGAGTAGTAGCCTGGTTCTTCCTGCCTGCTTATGGTAAATGTGAGGCAAAATAAGTGAACTGAAGACAGGATTGTTAAGTGAAAAGGAACCAGAAGTTAAGGATTTGGGGAATTCTCAGCCTGTCCACATTGTAAAAAAATGAGAAAATGTGTTCAGAAGAGGGTGCTAAGGGTGTGGCAGATCTTTTGGTAGGAGAATTGAGAAGATGTGTATGTGAACGTGGACTTAATAAGCCATCTCAGTGGAGGCCAGGAATAGAGGTGGGATTACTTGTACAGACACATGGCCTGTTTGAACTAAAGGGGTCAGAGAAAGCAGGACAAAA
Source organism: Sylvilagus floridanus (assembly GCA_949820135.1). NCBI lineage: Eukaryota > Metazoa > Chordata > Mammalia > Lagomorpha > Leporidae > Sylvilagus > Sylvilagus floridanus. The sequence goes on from OX463238.1 coordinate 89,974,814, forward strand.
TGACAGAAGGACGTCAAATTCCCTAGATCCTACAGGACAATCCCATGGAACTAAGTCTTTAAGAGCAGAAGAAAAACTATCATCTGGAAAAACAAAGTGCCAATTAATACTTAGAAAACAATGAAGACTAGTAGACAACTAGAACACTCCACCCAAAAACAGCAGCACTCTTACAACTCAGCAATAAAAAGACAAATTACCCAATTAAAACTTGGGCAAAATATCTGAATAGGCATTGCTCCAAGAAGATATATGAGGGGTCTTGAAAAAGTTCATGTAAAATATATATTACGAAAAAAATGCATGGATCTCAAAAATTTTTTTTGCACCCAAATAAACTTATTTTTAGATTCCATTTTCCCACAAAATTTTTGGAGCACCTTAGTGCAAACAAACACATAAGTTGCTTGACATTATTCGTCATCAGATCAATGCAAATCAAAACCACAGTGAGATACCACTTCACTAGTGTGGTTGACTCATAAAGTTAGAAAATGACAGTTATTGATGAGGGAGAAATCAGGATCCATTTTTAAAAGAGACTTTATTTATTTAAAAGGTAAAGTTGCAGAGAGGCAGAAGCAGAGAGAGAGAGAGAGGGACAGAGAAAAAGAGGTCTTTCATCTGCTGGTTCACTCTCCAGATGGCCACAATGGCTGGAGCTGTGCTGATCTGAAGCCAGGAGGTTCTTCTGGGTTTTCCACATTGGTGCAGGGGCCCAAGGACTTGGGCCATCTTCTACTGCCTTCCTGGGCCATAGCAGAGAGCTGGATTGGAAGTGGAGCAGCCGGGACTCAAATCGGTGCTCATATGGGATTCTGGCACTGCAGGTGGTGGCTTTACCTGCTATGCCACAGCACCAGCCCCTAGAATCTCCGCCTCTCCTTTTTAAAAAAAGATTTATTTATTTGTTTGAAAAGCACAGCTACAGAGAGGCAGAGGCAGAGGCAAAGAGAGGTCTTATATCCACTGGTTCACTCCCCAAATGGCTGCAAAGGCTGGAGCTGGGCCAATTCAAAGGCAGGAGCAAGGAGCTTTTTCCAGGTCTCTTATGCAGGTGCAGGGGCCCAAGCACTTCTCCGTCTTTTACTGTTTTCCCAGACAGATTAGCAGGGAGCTGGATAGGAAGGGGACCAGTCAAAAACTCTAACCAGCGCCCATATGGGATTCTGGCACTGGAGGTGGTGGCTTTACCTGCTACACCACAGCGTCAGTCCCAAAATCAGAACTCTTACACACTGATAGGAATGTAATATGCTTTAGAAAACATGTAGTTTCTCAAATGATTAAACATAGTTACCATATAATCTGGCAGTTCCACTTCTTTGTGCACACTCAAGAGAAATATGGCCACATAAAAACTTGTATGCAGGGGGCCGGTGCCATGGTGCATTTGGTTAATCTTCTGCCTGTGGTGCCGGCATCCCATATGGGCGCGGGTTCTAGTCCCGGTTGCTCCTCTTCCAGTCCAGCTCTCTGCTATGGCCTGGGAAAGCAGTAGAAGATGGCCCAAGTGCTTGGGCCCTTGCACCTGCTTGGGAGACCAGGAAGAAGCACCTGGCTTCTGGCTTTGGATCAGCGCAGCTCCAGCCATTGCAGCCATTTGGGGGGTGAACCAACGGAAGAAAGGCCTTTCTCTCTGTTTCTCTCACTGTCTGTAACACTACCTCTCAAATAAATAAATAAAATCTTAAAAAAAACTTGTATGCAAATTTTTATTTAAAAATTTTTATTTATTTATTTTTTCAATTTTTGAAATGGAGAAAGGGAGAGGAAGAGAGGGAGATTGAGAAAAAAAGGGAGAGAGGGAGAGAGGGAGAAAGAAAGATCTTCCATTCACTGGTTCACTACACAAATGCCTGAGCCAGGTCTGGGCTGGGCCAAAACTGGAGCTGGGAACTTAATCTATTTTTTCCATATGGGTGCAAGGTCCCCACTATCTCAGCAGCCATCACCTGCTGCCTCCTAGGGTGTGCTTATCTGGAAGCTAGAATTGGGGGTAGGGCTGGGACTCCTATGTGGGATGTGAGCATCCCCAGTGGCATCTTAACTGCTAGAGAATTGCCCATCCTTTGTGTGAATTGTTATTGTACTATTCACAATAGCCAACATTTGGAAACAGATGTCCATAAACAGACATGTGGATGAGCCAAATGTTCTATACACAGACGATGGAATATTATTCAGTTATCACAAAGGAATGAAGCATTGAGCCATGCTACATGTTGGGTGAACCTTGATCAGATCTGTATTTTATATGACTCTATTTGTGTGAAATTCAAGGATAGAGGAATAGATGGAGCCAGAAAGTAGAAAAGTGGTTGCTTAGGGCTGCAGTAGGACCAGGAGAATAGGGGAGTTGTGACTAGAGGGTACAGGTTCCTCTTTAGGTGGTAAAAATATTCTAGAATTGACTGCGGTGATTGACATATCATATGTTGACCATATTTGTAAATGTAGTAAACATCACTGAAACACCATGTACTTTAAATGGGTGAATTGTATGGTGTGTGAATTGCATTTCAATAAAACTTTTTTAAAAAAAGAAGATCTAAAATCTGTAGTCTCCCATCTAACAAGCTAAAACCTAATATAAGCAGAAAGAAAAATAATGATTAGGATGAAAATAATTAAAAAAACAGGAAAAGAGCAGAGAAAATCAACAAGATTAGATAGTGGTTCTTTGAAAAGACCAACAAATTGAGAAGTCAACTGACAAGACAGCAAATAATTATTTATGTGTTGGTGAAAACAGATTTGATGCTCAACTCTGCAACTAAATTTGAGATGTTAGTTTAGGAATTTTCCTAACTTTCCTAGGTTTCAGTTCTTTATAGTTGAAAGAATTGACATGATTCAGTAAATTGTCTTTCAACAAACATACCATATGCAAAGTCTTTGAATTAATAAAATATAATTTTTATTGCACAAGATTGAATTATTCTGTGTTGGAAATTGACCTAATTTGGGTATTTCCAGTGGACATATTCTTTTAGTAAATATTGGTACTATGATAATTAGAGGTGGTGTGGGCTCTCTCTCTTTCTTTCTTTCTTTCTTTCTTTTTTTTTTTTAACATTTATTTATTTATTTGAAAGAGTTACAAAGAGAGAGCAAGAGGTCTTCTACCTGCTGGTTCACTCCCCAATTGGCTGTAATGGCCGGAGCTGCACTGATCCAAAGCCAGGAGCTTCCTATGGGTCTTCCCATGTGGGTGTAGGGGCCCAAAAACTCGGGCCATCTTCTGCTGCTTTCCCAGGCCATAGCAGAGAGCTGGATCAGAAGTGAAGCAGCCAGGATTCCAGGAGCTTCTTCCGGGTCTCCCACATGGGTGCAGGTGTTCAAAGACTTGGGCCATTTTCTGCTGCTTTCCCAGGCAGTGAGCTGGGTGGAAGTGGAACAGCTGGGACTCGAACTGGCACTCATATTGGATGCCAGTGCCACAGGCCATGGCTTTTTTTTTTTTTTAAGATTTATTTATTTGTTTGAAAGCCAGAGTTATACAAAGAGAGGATAGGAAGAGAAAGAGAGAGAGAGATCTTCCATCCGATGGTTCACTCTCCAGTTGGCCACAACAGCCGGAGCTGTGTCTATCTGAAGCCAGGAGCCAGGAGCCAGGAGCTTCTTCTGGGTCTCCCACGTGGGTGTAGGAGCCAAAGGACTTGGTCCATCTTCTACTGCTTTCCTTGGCCACAGCAGTGAGCTGGATTGGAAGTGGAGTAGCTAGGTCTTGAACCGGTGCCCATATGGGATGCCGGCACTTCAGGCTAGGGTGTAAACCCACTGTGCCACAGCACCAGCCCCTTCAGTTGCTCTTTGGAAACCTGTATTTGAATAATGTTCATCTTGGTTTCACATGAGGTTGGCAGGAACTCAAGCATTTGGGTTATCTTCTGCTGCTTTTCCAGGCATATTAGCAGGGAGCTGGATTGGATTGGAAGGGAGGAGCCAAGGTTTGAACCAGTACTCTGATACGGGACGCTGCCATTGCAGGGAGTGCCTTAACCATTGTGCTACAATGCAGGCCCTTGAATACATGTTTTTAGGTACAGGTAGACTGAGAGTCAGCTGGTAAACAAAGGAAGCCCTGTACATCTTTGGACTGGCATCTGCATGGAGTGAGTGCTGGTGCCCTAGCAGTTTGTTGAAGAGTTTGAATATTTTTGAGTGCATTGCCTACACTCCCTTTTTGTTTTTTAGCTGAAGAAACAATTAAAATACCTCAAAGTATAATTGTGAGGAATCAATAAGATAATTTATGAAGATTCTGGCAAACAATAGCTGTTCAATAAATGTTATTTTTTTTTTTACTTGTTTATCCATACCCAGAATAACTTGGACATAGATCTTTACTTCTGGAAACTTCTATAATTATAATATACCAAATTAACAGAGTCATTTTGTGCCATAATAATTAACAATAATAACAAAAAAGATAGTTAACTAGTAGGGCAATTCTAATTGAGGGAAAGGTTGAACATTCACCAAGGACTCTTTCCAAAGTTGAAGATGACTTTCAGGCCAGTGAGGTTTTTTTAAACCTCTTAACCTTTTATTTAGTGTATACAAACTTTATGCATTTCATAATTACAAATTTAGGAACATAGTGATTCTTCTCACCTTACCTGCCTTCCCATCCCTCTTCCTCCTCCTTCTCTATTCTCATTCTTATTTTATACTAAGATCTATTTTCAATTAACTTTATGCACATGACATCAGCCCTACACTAAGTAAAGAGTTCAACAAATAGTATGAAAAAATAAAAAAGACTGTTCCTCAACAGTTGAGACAAGGGCTATTCAAAGTCATTCACATCTCAAAGTGTCAATTTCACTTCCATAGATTACCTTTTAGTTGCTTTATTAGTACAGATCATGGAGAACATCTAATATTTGTCTTTTTGGGACTGGTTTATTTCACTAAGTACAGTGGTTTCCAGTTGCATCCATTTTGTTGCAAATGACAGGATTCCTTTTTTTTTTTTTTTTTTTTACTGCTGTGTAGTATTCCAGAGTTTACATATCCCATAATTTCTTTATCCAGTTCAGTTGATGAATATTTGGGTTGATTCCATATCTTAGCTATTGTGAATTGAGCTGCAATAAACATGGAGGTATAGATAACTTTCACATGCTGATTTCATTTCCCTTGGGTGAATTCCCACAAATGGGATGGCTGGGTCATATGGTAGGTCTGTCTTCAGATTTCTTAGGTATCTCCATACTGTCTTCCACAGTGGCCGTACCAGTTTTTATTCCCACCAACAGTGTATTAGGGTACCTTTTCCCCCACATCCTTGCTAGCATTTGTTGTTTGTTGATTTCTGTAGGAAAGCCGTTCTAACTGGGGTGAGGTGAAACCTCATTGTGGTTTTGATTTGCATTTCCCTGGAAGCTAGTGATCATGAGCATTTTTTCATGTTTCTGCTGGCCACTTGGATTTCCTTTTTTGAAAAATGGTTGTTTAAATCATTAGCCCATTTCTTTTTGTTGTTGTTTATTTTATTATTAATTATATTATTGAAGGTTGGGTAAGCTAACAAAATGCAAACATGTAACTGAAAAACAAATTTAGCTGACTGTACTACCACTGTCCTAAGACATTACAATAGTTTACTGACAGTAATTGGCAAGAGTTAACTTGGAAAATAACTTTATCCAGCAGAACATGTTCAGTAGTACAGAATCTCTCATATATATCTCTCTATATATCTCTGTCTCTCTATAGGGAGCAAGGCACATAATGAAGCAACAGCATACATTTACGCAGAGGAAAATATCAGTAAAGCCAAGAAGAATTTTAACCTCTTCAGTGAGCTATGCATAATCCTTTGAATAATGTCTTCTGTGTGATACAGTTCTGTTTGTCTTTTTCATGCTTTAGAAAAGTATTTTTCTACATTGTATCTATTTATGGCAAAGCTCGCACATCCAGGAAGTCAGCATAAGCTTTAACTCAATTTTTAAAAAGATTTATTTATTTATTTATTTGAGAGGTAGAGTTATAATGAGAGGGAGGGACAAAGAGAAAGGTCTTCCTTCCACGGGTTTACTCCCCAAATGGCTGCAATAGCTGGAGCTGCCCTGGTTCGAAGCCAGAAGCTTCCGCTGGGTCTCCCACACAGGTCCAGGGGCCTAAACACTTGGTTCATCTTCTACTGCTTTCCCAGGCCATAGCAGAGAGGTGGATTGGAAGAGGATCAGCCAAGATTAGAACCAGCACCCATATGGGATGCCGGTACCACAGGCGGAGGATTAACCCACTGTGCCACAGTGCCAGCCCCTTGACTCCATTTTTTAAAGTAGTAGGGCAGGAATGGAAGCAGGGGCAACCCCAGTTAATGTGCAACTTCCTTTAAAACAGTGAACAATGTGTTTACAACACTGAACACAAGCTAATGGTATTTTACCTAACATGTACATCTCTGTAAGAGTTCACTAGTGACTCATAATAGAACTTAAGTAAATTCATCTGAAACATTCCAGTTAATGCTTATTTTCTAGAAGGATTATTTACAAAAAGAAAAATATTCAGGAGGTGGACAGTCATGATAAACGGTAGTTTTTGGTATCAGGTTACAATAAACGTAACGAACAAGGGACAGCTTCCAAAAGGTAGGTTTTGTTTCATTTCGTTTTCCCCTTAAGTGCAGCAGACATGCTCTACTGCCTAGGAAGAGGCTGAGGCGTTAGTAACTGGGAGCCTGCTCTAGGAGGCCACCTGTTGTCAACACAGTCCCTACTCAGCTCAGCTCTGCCCCCAGCCCCTTCTCAGTGTCTTAGGTAGAAAGCAGCCAGACCTCATTTCGGTGACGCAATCTCCTGTAAGACCCGCACTTCTTCCATTTCCTGTCAGGACACTCGCCTGCCTTTGCTTTCATTAGCACCTCAGAGTGTGAGTGAGTGAGTGAGTGTGTGTGAATGAGTGTGTGTGTGTGTGAGTGTGTGAGTGAGTATGTGAGTGAGTGTATGTGAGTGTGTGAGTGTGAGTGTGTGAGTATATGTGAGCGTGTGTGTGAGTGTGTGAGAGAGTGTGTGTGAGTATGTGAGAGAGTGTGTGAGTGAGTGTGTGTGAATGAGTGTGTGTGTGTGAGTGTGTGAGTGAGTATGTGAGTGAGTGTATGTGAGTGTGTGAGTGTGTGAGTGTGAGTGTGTGAGTATATGTGAGCGTGTGTGTGAGTGTGTGAGAGAGTGTGAGTGTGTGAGTGTGTGTGTGATGAGTAAGTGTGAGTGTGTGTGTGAGTGAGTGTGTGTGAATGAGTGTGTGTGTGTGAGTGTGAGTGTGTGAGTATGTGAGTGAGTGTATGTGAGTGTGTGTGAGTGTGTGAGTATATGTGAGCGTGTGTGTGAGTGTGTGAGAGAGTGTGAGTGTGTGAGTGTGTGTGTGATGAGTAAGTGTGAGTGTGTGTGTGAGTGAGTGTGTGTGAGTGTGTGTGAGTGAGTGAGTGAGTGTGTGAGTGAGTGTGTGTGTGATGTTATTCCTCCAAAATAGTTCAAGGCACTGATGATTACAGCAAGTGTTTTCTCTTGTAAATTGTTTAACAAGAGCAAACCAATTAGAGATTTTGTTTTTTTCCTTCTAACGTTACCGAGTATGTTTTGCTTATTTTTATTTGGATTTGCTTCTACAGCTAGATTTCAGATTTTTTTTACATATAGACAAGGGCGCTATAAGAACCGAGTGCTTTCTGGGAAAGGTGTAGAGATGTTCTCACTGGATTTTAAAATGAGCATCTCAAAAGTCAGTGTGATGGTTACTTTTGTTCTACCTGTAGTTCTCTTTGGATCAAGTCTCCGTGAGTGGTTACACATTCTACAGGGACAGCGATACCCTGCTTCATTTATACAAATGATGCAAAGTGTACAACATGAAAAGTGCCAAAGCTACCTGCAGTCTAAAGGAATTTTGTTTTAAAGAAATAGTCATCTTCCCATTAAGAGTACAAGCCCACATTATTGCGCAAGCAGTCACCACACACAGTTATACAAGGTCACGGGGGCGTACCTGGCCTCACCTTGAGTGAAATCTGATTACATCAGTTACACATTTGTTAGCTCTGAGTTTATGCAGAAGTTTGGTAACATATTAAAATGGCATGGGTTTCTTACTTGTTTAGAATTACCTTGTGTGTAACATAAAATTGCTTTTAGTTGAGGAGCAAGGTGGCAAAGTCAGATCAAACCAGTCTGCGCTGTTATCTGGAATCCTGTGTAGGCTAACTCCGAACCTTACACCCTGTACTCTCCAGAATGGCAGTGTCTGAAACTTAAACTGGATGCACAGTCCCTCTTAACCTTCATCTGAACAGCTGTCACTCTATCAGATTCACTGTACCCCCAATTTTGTTTGATCAACTCAACACTGTTACCAGTGACAAGTAAATGCCCAGTGGGCAGAGGGCGGCCGCAGGAGGGCAGATCAACCGGATGTAGAGGCTTGTGGGATACCACGGCAGAGTCTGCACTAATTCACTGACATACATTCCCTAATGCAATCAGTGTTCGCTTACTTCTTGATTCAGCAGTCTTTCTCATTGTAAACAGTTCTGGAAATTTTTAAATGCCCGACTTACAGTTAAGTGGTTATTTCTATAAACTTTAATATTGCTTTTCCCAGGTGAAAATTAGAGCCGCTTAGGAAAAGAACGTATCTAAATTTGCCTGAGTAGCTGAAGCCAAGTTGGTTCTACAATGAATATGGAATAGTCTAATGATTATACAGTAACACCATGGACCTGAAGTAAACTTACTAACCAAGAATAGGTTCTGCTGCCCTTCAGAGTTGACGCCAAAACTTTTAAGTGTAGAGTGGTCCAATTTTCAAATTATCTATAGTAAAGATGAAGGGTGTCACTACACTTCATCAATATGGCCTCATCCCCTGTCCTTTGTATTTGGGCCTGAAGAACCAAGCAGAGTGGCAGTGAAAGAAGGCATAGCACCAGGCTCATGTGACCATAGGTGTTCCTGCAGGGGAAAGAGCTACAAAATTCAGGGAGCTCTCACTGGAACCGCATCCCAGGCAGCACGGCACAGCAGGTTAACCCAACACTCGTGATGCTGGCATCCCATACCTGAGTGCTGGTCTGGGTCCCGGCTGCTCTTTGAATCCTGCTCCCTGCTAATGCACCTGGGAAGGCAGCGATGATGTCCACGTACTTGGACCCTGCCACCAAGGTGGGAGACCCAGATGAAGTACCTGGCTCTGGCTTAAGCCTGGCCCAGCTCTGGCTGTTGTGTTGTCCATTTCTTAACTGGGTTGTTTGGCTGTTGTTGAGTTTCTTGAGCTCTTTATATATTCTGGATATTAACCCTTTATCAGTTGCATAGTTTGCAAATAATTTCTCCCATTTGCCAGTGTTCTTTAGACATCTTTGCTTGCATGCCTTAGACATGCACTCCACATACATTTTCCTGTTGACATCTAGAATTTTTCAATGCAAATTTAGATAGTTGTGGAGGATAGAATTTCTGGGATTCTATAAATATTAGTGTTTAAAAATAAAGCAATTGTTGAAAGTGTCTTTGATTTGTAAGCAGGGAGAATGGTGAGAAGTACCCATCTACAGGTTGGACCGTCTGTATTTTAAGTTCTTCTGAGTGAGAAATAGCTTGGCAAGGCTGTTCTTTCTCCAGTGTCTCATTCTGTACCCCAAATGCTCATTTAGCTTCATCGCGAGGAAGACATAGTGAAAGGTTGTATGTTTATTTCTGTCAGGTCAACCCACATTGGACCTTTGAAAAAAATCAGATTTGGCACACTTTTTCATGAAGGACCTGAGAGCATATATTTTAGGTTTGAGGGACTTATAGCCTCTGCTGTAACTATTCAACTCTCCCTTCTAGTGCACAATGGCCGTGGACATTCATCCATGGATGAATGTTCAGGTTGTGCTCCAACAGCACTATTTATTCTGTTAGCATCAATCCCCATCTCCCATCCTGTTCTCCCTGCTCCTAGGCAGCCCCTTCTCTACTCTCTGTCTCTGCACATTTGTCTGGGTTCTTTTGGAAACCCACTTAGATCCGTTCTAGTGATTTTGTAAGAATCCAGTTCCCTGTATTAAAATGCCTTCAATGGTTTCCATTTCTTCCACTGAATCATGACTGTGTCAGTCAGAATTAAAGGAGCAAAATGAATGATATGGAGCTTCCAGCTTAAAAAATTATATAATTTATTTATTATAAATCAATATATTAAATATATTATAATATAAATATAATACTATATTAAATATAAATGTAATATAAACTATATAAATTAATATAATTTATTTATATGAACAAATTTCATGTAGTTTGTATACACAGATTTTGGGGGAGCTTCCTACTTTTTAAAAAAGATTTATTTATTTGAGAGGCAGAGTTACAGAAAGAGAGGGAGAGACAGAGAGAGAGGTCTTCCATCTGCTGGTTCGGTCCCCAAATGGCTGCAAAGGCCAGAGCTGCGCTGATCCAAAGGCAGGAGCCAGGACCTTCTTCTGGGTCTTCCATGTGGATACAGGGGCCCAAACACTTTGGTCATGTTTTGCTGCTTTCCCAGGTGATAGCAGAGAGCTGGATTGGAAGGGGAGCAGCAGGGACTTAAACCGGTGTCCATATGGGAGGCCGGCATTGTAGGCAGAAGCTTAACCTACTACGCCACAGTGCCAGCCCTGGAACTTGCAACTTTTTTTAAAATTTATTAATTTTATTTTATTTGACAGGTAGAGTTATAGACAGTGAGTGAGTGAGAGAGAGACAGAGAAAGGTCTTCCTTCCGTTGGTTCACTCCCCAAATGGCCGCTATGGTCAGTGAGCTGTGCTGATCTGAAGCCAGGAGCCAGGTGCTTCTCCTGGTCTCCCATGTGGGTGCAGGGCCCAAGTACTTGGGCCATCCTCCACTGCCTTCTCAGGCCACAGCAGAGAGCTGGACTGGGAGAGGAACAACAGGGACTAGAACCCGGTGTCCCTACAGGATGCCGGCACTGCAGGTGGAGGATTAACCAAGTGAGGCACGGTGCCAGCCCTGGGACTTCCAACTTTTTAAGAGCTTATTTTTAAATGTTGTATGATGGATATTAGGTCACTATTATATTTAGATTCCATTATTTACATATTAAAATATCAATTTACAGCTTCCCACAGAACTACATCTTTTTTGAGTATTTATGATGAAAAAATTTTGGTGTTTCACTTGCAGCCATGTAAGAAGGTAAATAAATTTTTTAAAAAGATTTATTTATTTATTTGAGAGTCAGAGTAACATAGAGAGAGAAAGAGAGGCAGAGAGAAAAAGAGAGAGAGGTCTTGCATCTGCTGGTTCATTTCCCAATTGACCGCAATGGCCAGAGCTGCGCCTATCCAAAGCCAAGAGCCAGGAGCTTCCTCTGGATCTCCCATGCGGGTACAGGGCCCAAGGACTTGGGCCATCTTCCACTGCTTTCCCAGGCCATAGCAGAGAGCTGGATCAGAAGAGGAGCAGCTGGGACTTGAACCGGCGCCTATGTGGGATGCCAGCACTGCAGGCAGTCACTTTACCCACTAGGCCACAGCACCGACTCTAGTAAATCAATTTTCAAAGTTCTCACAGGTGAAATGCAAGCAACAGCATCTGAAGACTGTGGTAGGCCAGATGTCATCATCTCTGGACTGTCAGTGACAACATTGTCTCTGGACTGTTGTTTGAAATGAAGACACTGACTTTATATTTTCCGACTTTAGTCTTTATAAAAGAAAGCCTATGAGCTTTTGCAAGTTTTTTTTTTTTTTTCTGCTTTGGTTACTTAAATGAAACAACACCATATGGTTACTATTTAAAACTTTGCAACAATATGCCGTGGCTCAATAGGCTAATCCTCCGCCTGTAGCGCCAGCACATGGGGTTCTAGTCCCGGTCGGGGCACCAGATTCTGTCCTGGTTGCCCCTCTTCCAGTCTAGCTTTCTGCTGTGGCCCGGGAGTGTAGTGGAGGATGGCCCAAGTGCTTGGGCCCTGCACCCCATGGGAGACCAGGAAAAGCACCTGGCTCCTGGCTTTGGATCAGCGCAGTGCGCTGGTCGCAGTGGCCATTGGGGGGTGAACCAATGGCAAAGGAAGACCTTTCTCTCTGTCTCTCTCTCTCACTGTCCACTCTGACTGTCAAAAACAAAATAAAACAAAACAAAACAAAAAAACTTTGGAGCAATATGGACATGATGGTCCTACTTTCAGCCACACTTTCTAGGGGGTTATTACAAGCCATAATTGATAGCTTTTATCTTTTGAGATCTTTCTGTGACCCAGGAGCAGCAAGGCAAACTCACTTTGTGAATTAGATGCCTTTTTGAGGTGCATCCTGGGACTTAAGATTTCAATGCAAAATCAATGTGTTTCACTGGAGTCTCTTAAAATGCCTCATATAGTACCTAACCTGTACTAACTGGTGAATCTTTGTTGATACTGACCTCTACTGTAAGTGCTTCAAAGCCTTGGCAAAGAGCTGAGATGTAGATCTTCCAGGGTGTGAGTCAGAAGTGCACATTGTGCCGGCGCTGTGGCTCACTAGGCTAATCCTCCACCTGCGGCGCCGGCATCCTGGGTTCTACTCCTGGTTGTGGCGCTGGTTCTGTCCCAGTTGCCCTTCTTCCAGTCCAGCTCTCTGCTTTGGCTCGGGAAGGCAGTGGAGGATGGTCCAAGTGCTTGGGCCCTGCACCCACATGGGAGACCAGGAGAAGCACCTGGCTCCTGGTTTCAGATCGACTGCAGTGCGCCGGCTGTAGTGGCCATTTGGGGGGTGGAGGTAAACCAACGGAAAAGGAAGACCTTTCTTTCTGTCTCTCTCTCTCACTGTCTAACTCTGCCTGTTAAAAGAAAAAAGAAGTGCACACTGTTAGTAGCAAAGGCTCTCTGCAAAGCCAATGCTATTTTTGAACTTAAAGATTTCATTTTTTTTAAAGGGGGTACATATTACACAGAAATGACAAATGTCTTTATTTAAGTATTACATTTATGATCTGAAGAAAATGAAGTGATTCTTCTTGCCGTAACAGCTCAGTTAAGATAATACTGCTAATACTCGACAATTATAATTGCTTTACACTTTACTTTAAAGCACTTGGAAGTGATTTGATCCCAGTGAGATGGATGTGGTAGGGGTTGTACCTATAGAAGCTAAGAGAGGTTTACTGACTTGCTCATGTTCACACAGTTAAGGGTAGAGCTTGGACTAAAACATTTGACTCCAGTGTTCTTCCTCTTCTTCTTTTTTAAAGATTATTTATTTGAAAGTCAGAGTTACACAAAGAGAGAAGGAGAGGCAGATAGAGAGAAAGAGAGAGAGAGAAAGAGAGAGAGAGAGGTCTTCCGTCTGCTGGTTCATTTCCCAATTGACCGCAATGGCCAGAGCTGCGCCTATCCAAAGCCAGGAGCCTGGAGCTTCCTCCGGGTCTCCCACATGGGCACATGGGCCCAAGCACTTGGGCCATCTTCTACTGCTTTCCCAGGCCACAGCAGAGAGCTGGATTGGAAATGGAGCTGCCAGGACTCGAACTGGCACCCATATGGGATGCTGGCACTACAGGCGGTGGCTTAACCTGCTACGCCACAGTGCTGGCCCCAACTCCAGTGTTCTTTTCCCTACACACACACACACAACATTTCCAAGAAACTGTCTTTGTTAAATGATAATTTGGGTAAGATGACTTTGGGGAGCAATTTTGGGATGGCTGGCATATGTTACTGCAATTTTCACATGTTGTTGCACTGCTTTCTCATCTTGGAAGCCAAGTGACAGTTTAGCACTGTTAAAATAACACAGTAAATTAACTGTGGCCTGATGAGGGTGCTGTTATTCAATACTTGGTTTGACAATGGATGTTCACTATAGATTATAATGTCACATAGCCACGTATTACTTTACTAAATTATTGTGTGAGTATATTTATCTTAGACCAAGTAAGAATATTGCAGTTTAATCTCTCCTCTTTTTTTAAACCTGTAAAAAGAACTCGAATCAAATCTTTCCCCTCTATGCTGAACACAGCACAGTGTATCTTTAAAACAATAAGATCCTTCTACAGGCTGGATTGATTTAACAGTGCTTCTGGAGGGAGAGTGTGAGAATGGGAAGCCCTGCTTTCCCTAATCTGGTCCTAGCCATGCAGGTACTGCATGAAAATGATTACCTGTGGCTTGGCCTCAGTTCTTAGATTAGCTTGCCTACAAGTTTGGCTAATGAAATTCATACTTACTAATGGAAAAATTACCTCAGGTTCTGGTTTTGCATCCTAGATGTGCATTTGTGGATCAACGTGGTTCATACCTTCCTGGCTGGACCCCCTCAAGTAGCCCGCCCCCTAAGCCTGGGAGGCTCTAGAGAGCATAGGGATGTGTATGTACACAGCAAAGGCATGTACACGTGCCCCTCAGCTCCCTAACCATGCCCACTGGCTAGCCTCTGGACAACACATTCGTTTATTAAAACATAAATGTCCAATATATTGGACATTTGCTCCTTTAAGTTAAATAGTGCCAGACAGCAGTGACTGCCACTTTCCAGCCTGGAACCTGGGAGCAAGTCACCTACCTTCTTTAGATTTCACTCATGTACAAGGAGGTGCTAGTAATAGTTTTGACATTAAAGTGCAGGGGTGAGGATTTCAGTATACTATAGGAAAGGCGCTTTGCACATGGACGGATTGTTACATCTAAAATGCTCCTTGAAATGAAACCTTTGACTTTATACTTTTGGCTTCAGTCTTTATGAGTCTTAAATGTAAAAACACCATATCATCATTCTATGAATTTACTATCAATGAATAATAAATGATAAACACTCAGTATTTATACTCAGTCCTTCTGGACTTCTGATGGGGTTACATCCCAGTGTACACATTGTAGCTGAAAATGTAAGTTGAAAATACATTTGATACTTAGCTTACTGAGCATTATAGTTTAGCCAAGCCTACCTTATATGTGCTCAGAACACTGACACTAATCTACTGTTGCATAAAATCACAAAGCCTATTTTATAATAAAAGTGTTGAATATTCCGCATAATTTATTGTGTACTGTGACTAAAAGTGAAAACCAGAGTGGTTGTGTGGCACCTTACCATTCACACACATGGCAGGAAGCACACTGGGCCTCAGGAGTGCTTGAAGCACCGAGTTCCAATTGCTTTCTGGATGACGGCATTGCTAGGAGGACAGTATCGATAATTCCTTTCTCTTCTGTTGAGGCTCAAGAATGGCTGGTAGAAGGCTCTGGGGCACCAGCGTTTGTTGATGGCTTACCAAGGTTAGACGTCTTCAGGAAGATGGCAAGTTCTGGCCGTACGGTTTGATTCTTCTTTTCACTATTCCTCTGTAAGAACCCAGAGCAGCCCGTATGTGTCTCAGTGCTGTGAAATCTCTCATCATTGATGTGCAAAGACATCCATTTCCTGCAGCATCCCTGTGCTACCACTGATTGTAGCAAACACCACACCGTTGCTTTGCTGTGAGTTTTCTTGTGCCTCCTTCTCTGCTTCAGTGTCTTCACTTTGTTCTTTTTCCAGTTCAGTCATCTCATTGGACGGCTTTTCAGCCTCAGTGCCAACAAGTCCATGACTACCTTCTTTGTTCACATCCCATTCTAGCTATTTCCCAAACACTAATAATGTCTTGTTACTTACTAGTTCATCAACAGCAAGTTCTTTTGTGAAAGCTTTGAATGTGTTCACATACACCTTCAAACCTGTTCTTTCAAATGTCATTCATGCATTGCAGTGTGACCTCTTCCCCTGCTACAGCAATGTTCTGGATAGCATACAGAATGCAAAAACCTTTCCAAAACTCTGGGAGCATTTGGCCAGATTCAGTCACTTGCAAATATATGTGCCAATGGTATGCTTCTAATGCAGCTGTTGCATCCTTGTCCATTGGTTGAATGAGTGTGGCTGTGTTAGGCTGCAAATACACAACTTTTATTTTTAATTTTTTTATTTATTTGAAAGACATAGTTACAGAGAGAGGTAGAGAGAGAGTGTGTGTGTGTGTGTGTCTTTGATCTACTGGTTTACTCTCCAGTTGGTTACAATGGCCAGAGCTGAGCTGGTCCGAAGCCAGGAGCCAGGAGCCAGGAGCTTCTTCTGGGTCTCCCACGTGGGTGCAGGGGCCCAAGGACTTGAATCACTTTCTACTGCTTTCCCAGGCCACAGCAGAGAGCTGGATAGGAAGTAGAGAAGCTAGGACTCGAACTAGTGCCCATATGTGATGCCGGCCTGCAGGCCAGGGTTTTAACCCACTGCACCACAGCGCAGGCCCCAAACACACAACCTTTACATCCAGGGTGCATGTTGTCAAAATGGTGTGGATGGTCTGGGGCACTGTCTAAGATCAGAAGGGTCGGTAGTGGGATGTTGTTGTGCCTAGAGTCATCTGTTGCTTGTGGAACAAAACAGTTAAAAAATCAGGCTTCACA
The DNA here is from genome assembly GCA_949820135.1 of Sylvilagus floridanus. NCBI lineage: Eukaryota > Metazoa > Chordata > Mammalia > Lagomorpha > Leporidae > Sylvilagus > Sylvilagus floridanus. The sequence continues at coordinate 89,991,234 of OX463238.1, forward strand.
CAATGCTGAGGTCCTCCAGGCTGTCCTTGTTACCATAAACAGGAAGCTGGTGCTTTCTCACAGTCTCAAGTGCTCTTGGATTCTCCAAGTGGCAAGTCAGGAAAGGCTTTTGTTTAACCTTGCAGCATTTCCACCTCAAAGCAGCATCACCAGGTTTTGAATGCCTTGGTAAATGCTCCAGGACACGTTCAGTTCATTGTTGTAAATATTTGTACTGGCAAATACTTCTCCTCTACAATTACCTTATTCGGCTCTTCCTTAAGCGCTTTGGCATCTTCAGTCTCGGCACTTGTTGCATCACCACTGACTTTCACATTATGAAAATCAGGACACCTTTCTGAGGCCATGGAACCATCCATGAACGTTAGCCTGCTCTTGTAGCAAATCAAAAGAACACCAGATCTCCAGCAGGCTAAGCAGTATCTGGTCTTCAATCCTTGTCTTAGTAGCTTTTCCTTATCATCAGTTGGTCCAGCTCTTTTTTTTATGGTGACAGTGGGTGTGACTGCAGTGCAGTGCAGTTCTTCCTTTTCCTCTTCCTCCTTCCCCGTCTGGTGCTGCCGCTACTGCCACCTCCTGCTTTTCTTCCTCCTCTTCTGTTTTCTTTATTTATTTGAAAGGCAGAGTTACAGAGAAGGAGAGAGCTAGAGAGAGAGAGAGTGTGTGACAGAGGGAGAGTGCACTTTTCCATCTGATGGGTCATACCCCAAATGACCACAACAACTAGGGCTGGGCTAGGCTGAGCCAGGATCCAGGAACTCTCTCCTGGTCTCCCATGTGGGTGCAGGGACCCAAACACTTAGACTACCTTCTGTTGCCTTCCTAGGTGCATGAGTAGGGAGCTGAATTGGAAGTGGAGCAGCTGGTACTTGAATCAGCACCCATTTGGGAGGCTGACATAGCAGATGGTGGCTTAACCTGCTACGCCACAACGTGGACACCTACAATGCACTGCTTATCTTTGAGGTTGGTCATGATCATTGGTTGCAAAAGTCACGTGCAGTGGCCACTATTGGCTGCTTCCTTCACACTGGGCAATTATCCCCAGTTTCATCTCAAGAGTAATTGCCTTTCTTTTGCAGATGGGCATTTTGTAGGTCTGATGGGATGTGAAAACACAGAACACAAGCTCCAAAATATGGCCCCCAGTACCCAGAGAGTAGGGTTCTTTGCCCTCCTTGTTGCTTGGCCAACTGAGAGCTGTTGCTCACCGCGGGTGCCCAGCACCATCAGGAACGGTGTCAGGTAGTGTCACCCGAGAAAAGGCCATGGAAGCCATGGGGTTCTTGCTTTCATGCAAGAAAGAATTCAGGCATGAGATAGAGAGCGAAATGATAAGACTTTATTGGGGATAGGGCATCCGTCAGAACAGAAGGGATAGAGAGAGTGCGCCCAGTCGCTTGGACTGGGGGAGAGTGAGGTTCCATAGTTGAATAGAGAGAATACACTTGAGCATAGAGCAGGGAGCCGAGCCTGCAGTCTGGACTCCATAGGTATTTTTTTTTTTTTTAAAGAGTTAGAGAGAGAGAGAGAGACTGAGAGAAAGGTCTTCCTTCCACTGCTATTACAGACCACAGCAGAGAGCTGGACTGGAAGAGGAGCAACCAGGACTAGATCCCGGCATCCATATGGGATGCTGGCACCACAGGCGGAGGATTAACCGAGTGAACTACACGCGGACCCCGACTCCCTAGGTTTTTAAGGGAGTCTGTTTACCCATCTCCCCCTCTCCTCCAGGACAGGATGGGGAGTCCTAGCAGAAGAGTTTTTGGGTGAAAATTAGCAAATTCCTCCCCAGATTTGCTGGCCCCAGGCAGAGTAAGGGGGCTTCCTTAGAGCATCTGTGAAGGTTTTATTGCTCCATGTTATGAGGTCAGGTAACCCATTTGGTCCTGAGAGAGAATTCTCCTGGGAGCTCTGCTTGAGGGAAGGGCTGGGACCCCTTGGAAGGTATCAGGGTCTGGGCAGCACTTTGAAGTGCAAGATGCTGGGCTTCTGGGGCTTCCACAGTAGGTGCTGGTCTTCAGGGCCTTCTTGCACACACACAGTAGGCTAACTTTCTAACTTCCTGCCTAATGGTAGCACATTGGGAGCCTGTAGAAACAGCAAAATTCAACATTGAAAGTATGGTTTCTACTGAGTGCATCTCACTTTCATACCACTGTAAATTCAAAAAGTCCAAGTCAAACCATCCTAAGTTGAGGAATGTCTATTTTGTTAAACATACTTGGCCAACAGCCCCAACTTTAGGAGGTAGTTTTTTTTGTTTGTTTGTTTGTTTGTTTTTTGTATTTTTTTTTTTTTTTTTGGTGAAGAACAGGACTAGTAAGAGTAATTATAGGACTGATCACTTGAAATAGGGAACAAAGGGAAATGTCTATAAACTCAAGCAGGATCTTTAATGATAAGACTGTAGTAGGGAGAGATTCAGGGGCCATGCAGGAAATTAGTGGTTACTTTAGGGGAGAGCAACCCAGGTACAGGTGGCAGTAAAGGGGGCTCAGGTTGCAGAGGTCCTAGCTACTCCCTCGGTAAGCAAAGACGTCTAACAGCCAGGATGGGTCAGTGCTGACGGCCGCCAGGGTGAGGGCTAGAGCAGGTCATGTAGAGTCAGACTCATGTGTGCCTTATATCTGGAGAGCAATTGTAAGAGGAAGTGTACAAAGCACTTTGGGGGGCCTTTTCATTGACTAGCTATTGATATGCCATCTGTCTTTCTCCAGAGTTGCGTTCTTTTCTTTTTTTGTTGGTAGGCACTCTTTATATATTATGAATATTAACGTCAGTCCTAGCCAATGTGTTGAAAAGTTACCTATCTTCAAGTTATTTACCACGTTTTGGTATTCACTACTTGTTTACATTGGAAACCCTCCAACGCAGTAATTAAAAATAGGACCCCAGGTATTGTTGTTAAAACTTGTATTTGAAAAAAATAGTAGTAATAATTTAGGTGTACAGAGGAAATATGTTGTGGGTAATGTAGAGTCTCACTAAGTTAATCTAAATATGAAAAGTAACCATAAGGGAATAGTGCTTTGTTCATCTGAGTTACTTTAAAATTCTAATTCCCCGTTAGGCATATTTATAATTGCAAAAGAAGGAGTTGGGGGTTTTCATATTTATTAGATTGACATTTGGGGAGATGACTCCTAATCAGTTCAGTGGCTCTGGGCTAACGAAGCTATGGTGACTTCCTTTTCTCATTCTGTTTTCAGGTTTTGAAATGCCCTTGCTGGTCCTGTGAAACTCTTCCTTCCTAGTTAGCTCAGTCGCACCTCACTTCCCCGGAGGCTTCTAACCTTCTCTGAGTCCCTGCAGAATTCGCCAGGGAGGCCCTGTGGCAGACAGCTTTCTTGCTGTCAGAGCCCCACACTTGTCTCTGGGGCTCACTTCCCAACCTGTGATCTCAGGAGTACGATCCCATCTCTAGCCTCAGAGTTGCAATCAGAATTGGCCTAAGCCCAGGTCTGTGTTCCTCAAACTTTAGTTTGCTTCAGATTTGCATGCAGGGCTTATTAAGACACAGATTACCGCCACACCTCACCCCACCCTACTACAAAGCATGTTTCCATAGGGCTGGCTGGGACACTTCTACTGAGTTTCTGGTTGATGCTGATGCTGGTGGTTCAAGGACCGACTTTTGAGAATCACTGATTTAAGTCATTCCCGATGATTCAGTATCCCTTGGCAATGACTAGTTTACATGTGGACATGTCCCCGTCCTGGTCATTAAGGCTGGGGGTGTGGACTAATGGAGAAGGGTTATCTCACTACCAAAATTAAATGGAGACCTTTTTTGGAGGAAGTATTCCTATTTCTTGTAACATCTGGAATTTCTGCAGTCATCTGTGAGCAGAAGGAGTGAGCAGCAGGGGCCTAAGCGCTGGCTCGTTTCCTGCTGCTTTTCTCAGGCCACTAGCAGGAAGCTGGATTGGAAGAGGAGCAGCTGGGATATGCACCAGCACCCGTGTGGGATGCCAGAATTGCAGGTGGTGGCTTTACCTGCCATGCCACAACACTGGTCTGACTTTTGATTCTTTTTTTTATTATTATTGTCTTATTTTTTCCCAGTTGTAATTACAGTTTTATGTACAATTACATAGATACTGCCTCATTTTTTTTTTTTTTAGCTCTCAAAACTTTTTATTTTCAAACAAAAACAAAAAGTCAGCTTCTTTAAGCTTATATAAACAAAACCCTAACCTATCCCTGAGGATCTGTGAAGACTTTCCTATGAGAATTTCTTCCCATGAGGGTAAATTAATAGGTGATCAAGAGGAGAAAGAGGGAAATTACACACTGACGTGTGCACAGTAGGTTACCAGGTCTGTTTATGATGAGGTAGCTGGACGATCCTGCATTACCTCTTAAGATGAAATCAAATAACTCCACATTCTGGGAACACTGGCACATCACAAAGTAGATGAATAGCCGTATCGTACATTATAGGTAACAATCACAAACATTCATTTAGAGTAAAAACCTGAGCCAACACACTTCTCACACGTAAGAAATATGTCCTCAGACACAGTGTGCCATTCTTCCCAACCCAGGAATCCTTTGGTACTAACAGCCAAGCACATCCGGCTTCCAGAAATACTTTCCAGAGATGATGGCCTGAGCTTCCCAGGCAGCAGAAGGTGCATCTTAGGAGAAGCTGAACCTCCGAGTCATTCGAGTGATGGATGTACACTGAGCTGAGGATTACAGGCTGGGGCATTTGCAGCTGCACAGATTCACTTCTTGTTAATTGGTCTCCAAATCCTGTAGCAACTCCATGTCTGGTTTATGGCACATTTTCATCAGTTCTTCATATATTTCTGTTAATTCTTTACATCTTTGCAACATTTTGGCTTCCTTAAATTTCTGCAGAGTCTCTTGGCCTTCCTCTTCCAGTTTCTCTGAAAGCTTTTCTTCTTCCTGAAGGTGAATCGGATGCAGCCCCTTACACTCAGCGCCGAGTTCCTCTTTCTGTTGATGCTCGTAGCTCACCCACAGACATGGTTGTTCTCGCATGATTTAGGGTCCTTTGTTGTTTTGGATCTTTTCCCATAAAGACCTCATTTGCCTCCAGAGCTTCTCCCTCTGGTCCTCAGGCGTCACTTCGGCAGGGCAGTGTCTGTGAGCCTGGTGCTCTGAGAGTCAGAGCAAGGGACACAGAGCAGGCTCTCATTCCCTTTGCAGAATACCTTCTTTGCCTCCTTGTGGGCCACACACTCGTGCCCCTCGCAGCTCAGGAACTGCTGGGGACGGGCCTCTCTGGCCAGGGAGGCCGTCTCCTTCACAGAACTGTAGGCCCTGAAGTCTCTGCACACGGGGCATCGGGCAGGGCTTTTTGGCAGGAACGGCAGAGGCAGGGCCTACAGAAGCTGTGCCCACAGCCTGTGGGGAGTGGGCGGGTCAGGGAGCTCTGGCAGATGAAGCAGAGGAGTTCTTAGTGCAAGACTTGTGATGTGCCTGGACTCATTTTTGTGAAGGAAGAAAGCGATTATCTTCTCCCCAAGGAGCCTGTCGGTGTTCCTTCCGCCGCGTGCTCTAGAAGTTGGGACGTGAAGTCCACTCGGGCACTGCTGGTGGTGGTGTGGCTCACAGAAGTCTCCCCAGCTAGTTCCCCAGTTCTGGAGAAGCACCACATCATTTTTAAAATTTTTAAAAAAAATTTATTTGACAGAGTTAGACAGTGAGAGAGAGAAAGAGACAGAGAGAAAGGTCTTCCTTCCATTGCTTCACCCCCCAAAATGGCCGCTACTGCTGGAGATATGCCGATCTGAAGCCAGGAGCCAGGTGCCTCCTCCTGGTTTCCCATGTGGATGCAGGGCCCAAGCACTAGGGCCATCCTCCACTGCCCTCCCAGGCCACAGCAGAGAGCTGGACTGGAAGAGGAGCAACTGGGACTAGAACCTGGTACCCATATGGGATGCCGGCACTACAGGCAGAGGATTAACCAAGTGAGCCACGGCTCCGGCCCCCACCACATCATTTTAAATATTTAGCCTAGATGAGTAGGAAGCAACCAAATCACATTTTTAAAATGCAGTAGAAATTTATGTGATATAATTTAAATATTTACTTAGAATTTAAAAAATTTTCATGATATTATCTCAAAATTCATTACGCTATACTGAATGTAAAAATGTAGGACATGCTTTAAACATCCAATTAAGAATAAATTTTAGCCAATACCTGATGACACAGGAATGTGCTGATACTGTGCTGAACTGATGTGGCTGCAATCAGGGAACCATTGAAATGAAAAAGTGAAAAGGACAATAGCAAGGATTTTCATGGCTACTTTGCAGAATATTTGTCTCTGATAAATGGACTTGGGCTTTTAAGGGAATTTTTAATTTATGAGCAACTTGTTATATGAAAAAATATGAGAACATATGAACAAATCTTAGTAATTTAGGATATACTTTTGTAAAAGTATGTTGACAACTACTAAATGTTATAATTGTATTTTTTTTGACAGGCAGAGTTAGACAGAGAGAGAGAGACAGAGAGAAAGGTCTTCCTTTCGTTGGTTCACCCCCAAAATGGCCGCTATGGCCGGCGTGCTGCTGTAGCACCGGTCTCCCATGCGGGTGCAGGGCCCAAGCACTAGGTTCATCCTCCACTGTGCTCCCAGGCCACAGCAGAGAGCTGGACTGGAAGAGGAGCAACCGGGACAGAATCTGGCACCCCAACTGGGACTAGAACCCGGGGTGTCAGCACCGCAGGTGGAGGATTAGCCTATTGAGCTGCGATGCTGGCTGTGATTGTATTTTGAACATCATATAAAACAGAAAACATCTGATGTTAAATACTGATCTTTTATGCCTGAGTTGGATTTAGATACTGAGTATTTTCTATTGGGTAGAAAAGAACTTTTGAAAATTTTTTCAATGCTTGTAGTATGTAGCATTACTCCTCACCACAATTTTATGAAACTTAAAATGTTGGTCTAAAACTAGTTATTTTTTCCTTGAATATTCTAAATCTAAAACCTGACAATTCGGACTAGTCTTCAGATTTTCAGGACATGAAAGATACATAAATAGAGTAGCCAAGAACATGTTTTAACACATTTAGGATGTTTGCTTACAGTTAACACAGAAATACCTCAACTTTTAGATATCAAACAAAATATCCTAAGCAAACATAGAAGGTATTTTGGTTCAAATTACTTCCTAGTTCAACTAACACATCATGGCAATTGATTTTTAAACCAAATTCTTATTTTTTTTATTTGACAGATAGAGTTAGACAGTGAGAGAGAGAGAGAGAGAGAGAGAGAGAGAGAGAGGTCTTCCTTCCGTTGGTTCACCCCCCAAATGGCCACTACGGGTGGCACTGCGCCGATCTGAAGCCAGGAGCCAGGTGCACTGCCCTCCCGGGTCACAGCTGAGAGCTGGACTGGAAGAGGAGCCACCAGGACTAGAACTGGCACCCATATGGGATGCTGGCACTGCGGGTAGAGGATTAACCTACTGCACCACGACGCCAGCCCAGAACTCATATTTCTTGAAGCTTACCTGTGATCATTCCCTGGTGGCTCAGGTTGAAGGTGGATCACTGCAGGGAGGATTTGCCTCTGTATCAAGGAGCTGTGGATACCACCGTCTGGCCTGAAAGAGAGAGAGAGAGAGAGAGGTATGGAGGGGGAGAGAGCAGGAGTGCTCCCCACCCACTGGTTCACTCCCCAAGTGCCTGCAATGGTGGGGACTGGGCGCGCTGAAACCGGGAGCTGGGAGCTCAGTCTGGATCTCTCATGTTGGTGGCACAGACTCACATACTTGAGCCAATACTCCCAAGGTGCACGTTGGCAGGAAACTGGAATCAAGAGTGGAGCCCAGTCGGTGCTGCAGCTCAATAGCCTAATCCTCTAACTGCGGCGCCGGCACACCAGGTTCTAGTCCCGGTTGGGGTGCTGGATTCTGTCCCGGTTGCCCCTCTTCCAGGCCAGCTCTCTGCTGTGGCCTGGGAGTGCAGTGGAGGATGGCTCAAGTCATTGGGCCCTGCCCCTCATGGGAGACCAGGAGGAGGCACCTGACTCCTGGCTTTGGATCAGCACGGTGCGCGGGTCGCAGCGGCCATTGGAGGGTAAACCAACGGCAAAGGAAGACCTTTCTCTCTGTCTCTCTCTCTCACTGTCGAACTCTGCCTGTCAAAAAAATAAATAAATGAAGAAGTGGAGCCCAGACTTGAACCCAGACACTCTGATATGGGACAGAGGCATTCCCAGCAGCTTACCTGCTAGACTGCATTGCAACACCTGGGTCTATTTCAAATTCTGAGTGACTGAAATTTTTAGATCACTCGGTAAAAATGCAGGCTGCAGTGATGGCCAGCTGTGGATACGGAGTTCTCAGGGTGGATGTTTTCCTCTTTCACTTAGCACCAGGATTAAAATGCACCCTTCTCCTCCTAGAGGTCTGTTTTGTTTTTCTTGTATTTCACATGAGTTCTGAGGACATAGTGATTTTCTGTGGGGGAGAGTGGGGCGGAGGGGGCAGTTCCTACTTTATGGGAAACCATCTTCTGTGTTCCTCACCTCCTGGGATGGCTTTGATCCCCGGCCTGCGAGGCCTTGATGGCTTCAGGGCTCAGCCAGTCCCTCAGGGTGAGAGGTGGCCCTGTGCCCCTTCCCCTCTGGGTGCTGTTTTCACCCAGTGTGCTCCCTGAGTGTTTATTACTCACTATGATGCTCAGCCTTTTAAGGAAAAGACTGAACATCTCTTATTAAGTACTTCTATTGCTTATCGTGGGAGGATTAGCCATAGTACTGGAAATCCAACACTCTAGTTGAATTGACTCTTATGTTAATTGGAGCTCATGTTAAGTGCAGTTGGAAACATCTAGCTGATGCAGCTGAATGAATATTTTTACTTCCTCATATGCTATGTAAAATTTGTTTTTCAGTTCTCTTGTGCTTGTGTGTTCAATGTGAAAGTCTCTTATAAGCAGGAATTCCATCTCATGGTTGTTCAAACATATTCTTTATTCTCTGGAGGGATTGAAATATTCCCTTCTGGAAGTCGCTGTGAACTACTGAAATGCACCCAGAATTCCAGTGTGCTGTAATCCATGCTGTATCATGCAGACTGGATATTACCTGGGAAGTGACACAGAAATCATTTCTCAGATCATAGATCTCAATACGGACTGTGTCAGGTGAGACTAGTATTTTATGATCTGTCTGCTTTTGTTTCTAAGGGCTGTACACATAGCACTGACCCATGTGTGTAAGAAGTACACAGTGAATCATAAAGATGCATTTATAGGAGTAAGCATTTGGCTTAGCCATCGATGCTGGCTGGGATGCCCGGATCCTGTATCTGAGTACCTGCATCCAAGTCCCCGCTCAGCCGGCAATTCTAGCTTCCTGCTAATGCACACCCTGGGAGGCAGGGGGACTCAAGTACCTGCCTCCCTGCCACCCACGTGGGCGATCTGGATTGAATTCCAGGCTCCTGAGTTTGGCCCAGCCTAGTCTTTGTTATTAGGGGCTTTTGGGGGAGTAAACCAGTAGATCAGAGTTCTCTCTCTTCTGTCTCTCAAATGAGTAAACAAATAGATAAATATGCATTTGTAGTCCACACTCCAGGTTAACTGAATTTGTGAGGAATCTGGTACATGGACTTGGGTGCCAGCCTGGCTTGTATGAGGGTGCTTCAAAACAATGTCAAAAAGTTTATAGGCAATATTTATTACAAAAAACCCAATGCATTGATTTTGCACCAAAATAAACTTATCTTTTATTTCCCATGAACTCCTCCTTTCTGAGTTATTATGCTTTTTCTGCACTTCACTGGCTACTTGTACTGGACAGAGGGCTTCACTTCTCAGCCTTTGGTTCTGTACACCAGGGACGATCATTCTGGTCTTGTGGAGCTGTCGTTAATAGTCATGTTTGCAGTGGAGGATGGACCAAGTGCTTGGGCCCCTGCACCCACATGGGGAGACCCAGTAGAAGCTCCTGGCTCCTGGCTTTGGATCAGCTCAGCTCCAGCTGTTGCAGCCATTTGGGCAGTGAACCAGCGAATGAAAGACCTCTCTTTTTCTTTCTGTCTCTACCTCTCTGTTAAAAAAAAAAATCAGTCTTGAAGGAGACAACAATAAGGCTGGCTAGTCTTTGCTCCAGGGTTTTTTTTTTAAAGGATTTTCAGATTGTAAGTATAGTTGCTAATCAATTTACATCATTAGAAGGCACACATATTAAGCCAGTTTGGATTTTCTGTGATTATCACTCAAACTTATTTACTAATTATTTTTCTAAATAGCAAGATAAATCTCCACTCAGTCTCCCCACCCCACCCCCAAATCAATGGTCCCATAAGAAATCATTTTGCCGTTAGCCTGGAAATGTTCCAAAAATGTAACGGTGTAGTGGCAGTCTGTGGCACGGCCTCAAGGGAGACATCAGATGGTGGTTCAAATGTGGCTTTCATGCTCTGGATCCCACGTTGAAAGGAAAGATGCGGTGTGTCTCTGAAAAGGTGGTGCTGAATAGGGGTGTTCTGTCTCTGTCAGCTCATCAACCTCTGGGGAAGCACAATCCGAAAGCCATCAGTGGCCTCGTGGGCATTGCCTTTCATTGGCGTCTCTTCCGGGGCCTTGAAATACAGTGGGAGGGACCACGTGGACGCCAGCAAATGCTAATCATGTAGCAGCCGGCTGCATGAGCTGCTCTCATTTGGGGATTTAAAAACACTTTGCAAACACAGAAGTCATTAATCTTCACGGTGGCCCTCGGAGTCATAAGCATCCATCACCACCCATCCTTACCACGGGGAAATCTGGGCACAGTGCAGGGCTGCAGCCAGGGGCCCAGGTGGGCCCTGGGATCCCAACTGTGATCAGAACATCAGGCTCTAGAACTGCTGTGGCGAGCAAGGCACAGCAGGAGGACCGGAGGCATGGTTGACGCTCTGGAGCCAAGTTTGATTCTATGAAAGCCGTGGCTATGGCCAGACCCTAGTCAGAAGCACTGTGCCATCTTAGGAAATGTTATTGGGAAAAGACTCGGCTTGCTTTTCTGGTTTTGGTCTTTTCCTTTCGTTGGTTATTTCTTTCCCTTTTTTCCCTACAATTGCTCTTTTAATTTCATTTCTCACATCTGAAGTCATAGATTCACAGCCTTTGAGAGTACAAAGACATTGCCAGAGTTGGCCACTTTTGATCTCTCCGTGAAATGTTGATAATCTGGGCCGGGGTGAGTTTCTTGACTGTGAGGACTCAGGCATTAGAGTAGAAGTCCATTCCTGTCACTCCATGTTTTATTGGGCACATTTTACTGGACCCATGGCAGGTGCTTCATACATGTCTTCTGAATGAACATACGAATGAGGAGAGCCTTGCTGGGAGTAAGGGCTGGAAGAAAAGCCATTGTGGCAGTGGCTGTACCTGTTCAGGTAAGGCGCAGAGGTTCACTGGACCAACCCAGACTTCTGGTGGCTACACTAGTGGCTAGCGCCTTTAATCAGCTCATGCCCCTAATTTTTTAGAACAGGTTACCAAAGGCCCCAGAGGGTTTAAGTGAAATGCCCCAGATCTCATAATTCTTAGAAATGCAGCCATATCGTAAAATCCGGGAAGTCACTGGATTCTTTTCTACTTATGTAGAACCTAAAGTAATTGGTATAATGTCTCTTCATAAGTAAATTAAAGTCCGGGTCTGTCACCTGTCATCTGTGACTGCCCAGGGCCACTTCATTCTAATAAGCAGTTGTTTCTTCATCTGTAAAATGCTCACAATGACACCACCTCTCAAGGATCACTGTGAGGATGAAATAAGATAATGGACATGAGACCGTTAGGAGATTTCACAGTTTAATAATTATGTGTTTTATAATTCGATTTGAAGATTTTACTTGTTTATTTGGGAGGCAGAGTTATAGAAACAGAAAGGGAGAGACAGAGAGGGCTTCCATCCACTGTTCACTTCCCAAATGGCCACAGTAGCTGGAGCTGGGCCAGGCTGAAGCCAGGAGCCAGGAGCTTCTCTCGATCTCCCATGTGAGTGTAGGGACCCAACCACTTGGGCCATCTTCCACTGCTTTCCCTGGCCATAAGCAGAGAGCTGGTTAGGAAGTGGAGCAGCTGGCACTCAAAGCAATGCTCACATGGGATGCCAGCACTGCAGGTGGAGGCTTAGCCTACTATGCCACAGCACTGGCCCCTGTACTTCTATTTAAATACAAAGTTCCTAATGAAATGTTGTAGATAGTTCTGGCCAGTGACAGGCATTCCAAACTGAGACCCATTAGGCATTGCCTCACTGACAGTGTTGAGATGAAAATATTAGGAAATATATCACAGGAAGTTTTCTGGGAGCTTCCTGTGTATGAAAGACAAGGCTGGGCCAAGGCAAGAGACTAAACGTCTTGTGAGTCAGTATTCTGTGGGAATCTCATCTGGGTAGCCTGCAACTGAAAGTTAAGTATAAAGTTATGATTTATGACTTTATAAAGTTAATCACATCAAAAGGCTTTATATACAATAGAGGAAAGTGGATGAAAAATGTGAATAGATAAAAAAGTAAGGAGGAACTGAGAGGTAGCTAATGTGGTCTTCATTTGTGCCGATGGCCATAAGATCGGAGCTGGTGTTTGTAACATTTCTGTCACCACGTGTTCTCTGTTCCCTGTGCTCCCAGTCTGCAGGTTGTGGTTGTACCTGGCAGGTGATCCAAAGGCCTTTTCCTGTTGGATGTAGGCCTTTAGGTGTCCTGGTTGTGCTGACCAGCTGTCTTCTATTACCAGCGGGACACAGGGGTACTAGGAGCCACTGTCTCCTGGGTTCTGCTCCTTTTTGGCTCCTGGCCGTAGCCAGCATTGCCCGTTTTTTATTTCTGAGCTCAGTAGCTCTATGGCTTCACCCCTTCCTTGTCACTAGATTATCTTTGGGTCATGCCTATGCTTATTTTGAGCATAACCACCCATAACTTTGGCATATTTTAAATCTGTGATTGCGCTTTTGGAGAGGAGGTAAAGACAGGCGTTGCTGTGTGCTGCTGACCCTACTGGCATGTTGTGGTGCCCACTCTGATGCCCTCCTTAGGGGTCCTGGCTGCTAATGGGCGGCCGAGGCCTGCAGCTGTGTCCTTCATGCAGTTGAACCTCGTGCAGGAAGCTGCCTTGTGCAAGGTTGTGCCTCCTCTTGGCTGGTGTGGGTGTGAGGGGTCTCCCTCCTGGCTTCCGTTTGGAGCAGCTGTGCAGGGCATCCCAGCCCTGGAGCTCCCCATGGGAGGGACTGAGAGCTCAGCAGCAACTGCCCTGCAGCAGTTTCTCCCTGCACCTCCTCCTGCCTTGGTGGCTTCCTTAGGTGAGGTGCGAGGGTGCTTCAGATTTGAGGACAGGTGGGTGTTTAGCCTAGCAGTTAAGACACCCACATCTCAATTTATCAGAGTGCCTGGGTTTGAATCCTGGCTCTGGCTCCTAATTCTGGCTTCCTGGGTGGTAGTAGGGATGGCTCCAGTAACTGAGTCCCTGTCACTCAAGCAGGAGAACTGGATTGAGTTCCTGGCTTCTAGTTTTGGCCCAGTTGTGGGCATTTTGGAAGTGAAATGGCGAGTAGAAAGTCTCTCTCTCTCTTTTAAGATTTATTTTATTTATTTGAAAGACAGAGTTACAGAGAGAGGTAGGACCAGAGAGAGAGAGAGAGGTCTTCCATCTGCTGGTTCACTCCCCAAATGACCGCAATGGCCGGAGCTGAGCTGATCCAAAGCCAGGAGCCAGGAGCTTTTTCTGGGTCTCCCCATGGGGGTGCAGGGGCCCAAGGACTTGGGCCATCTTCCACTGCCTTCCCAGGCCATAGCAGAGAGCTGGATCAGAAGTGAAGCAGCCAGGACTCGAATCTGCATCCATATGGGCTGCTGGCACTGTAGGCTGGGGCTTTAACTTGCTGTGACACAGCGCCCCTCCACCCCCAACCTTGAATAAGAAAAAATAGTTGATGGAAAAAGTGGAATGAAAAGATAAGTTCATTTTGGAGCAAACATTTTTTTTTAACTCTAGCATTTTTTTTTAAAGCAAAAGTAAACTTTTTGAAGACCCCACGTATCTCCTGAGAACATTCCACTGTGTCCTCTGGCACACTTCTCTCCACCTTGGAGCCTTTTGGGGACCCAGTCCGACTCAGACTAGCCACTCACCAGAGAAGTTAGTCAGTGGCCTGCGAAAGACTCCTGCGCTTTGATGTACTGGATGTCTGTTGTATCTTTTCTTAGCAAGCCTTCTCTTTTCTGAAATTGTTCTTTCTTTCGGAAACTATCATTCCCTGTGATTCCAGTCACATTATTTATTGTAGAGTTTTCCACATTCTGTGACTGTAGGCTTTATCTAGCCCAAATTAGAATTATTGCTTCTTGCAACTATGCATTCTGAACTAGTTCACAAGGTTAAAGCATTCTTTTATAAACCAATGAGTTAATAAGCCTGGCTTACTAAATTGATCTATCTTTTTATTGTATCAAACACTTATTTTATTTATTTATGGGGCCAGTGCTGTGGTACAGTGGGATAAAGCCCTGGCCTGTGGTGCTGGCATCCCATATGGGTTCAAGTCCCGGCTACTCCACTTTTGATCCAGCTCTCTGCTATGGCCTGGGAAAGCAGTAAGACAATGGACCAACACCTTGGGCCCCTTTGCCCACGTAGGGGACCTAGAGGAAGCTCCTGGCTGTTGGCTTTGGATCTCTCTTTTTCTGCCTCTGCCTCTCTCTAACTCTGCCTTTCAAGTAAATGAATAAATCTTTTAAAAAAGAGATTTATTTATTTATTTGAAAGGAAGAGTTACAGAGAGCAGTAGAGACACAGAGAGAGGTCTTCCATTTGCTGGTTCACTAACCAGATAGATGGCTGTAATGTCCAGAGCTGGGCCGATCTGAAGCCAGAAGCCAAGAGCTTCTTGTGGCTCTCCCACATGAGTGCAGGGGCATAAGGACTGGGCCATCTTCTACTGCTTTCCCAGGCCGTAACAGAGAGCTGGATCGGAAGTGGAGCAGCCAGGGATATTTCATGTCATTAAGTGCCCTTCTATTACATACTTTTATTTTTCTTCCCTAGAAACTTTTTATTTAGGGATTACAAACTTCATACATTTCATAATTACAACTTTAGGAACATGGTGATTCTTCCCACCTTGCCCTCCCTCCCACCTACTCTCCCACCCTTCGTCCTCCTTCCTCTCCTATTCCCATCCTTATTTTTTACTAAGATCTATTTTCAATTAACTTTATACACATGTGATTAATTCTATGTTAAGTAAAGAGGTCAACAAATAGTAGGAAAAAAAGCTGTTCCTCAACAGTAGAGACAAGGGCTGTTCAGTCATTGCTTCTCAAAATGTCAATTTCATTTCCTTTTTTTTTTTTAAAGATTTATTTATTTATTTGAAAGGCAGAGTTATAAAAAGGCAGAGGCAGAGAGATAGAGAGAGGGCGAGAGAGAGTGAGCCCTCCATCTGCTGGTTCACTCCCTAAATAGCAACAACTGCTGGAGCTGAGCTGAGCTGAAGCCAGGACCCCAGAGCCTCTTGTGGCTCTCCCGAGTGGGTGCTGCGGCCTAAGCCCTTGGGCCATCCTCTGCTGCTTTCCCAGGCACATGCACAGAGAGCTGAATCAGGAGAGGAGCAGGCAGGACACAATCTGCTCCCATATGGGATGCAGGCACAGCAGGCAGTGGCCACAGTTCCAGCCCCTAAATTGGTTTGTAATATGATTCTATCATGTTATGCAGGTAGCAGAATGTAAGAGAGCGTACTTTGCTAATACTGGATTGATTTCATAGAAGAATCTTGTCAATTTGATGGGCAACATGGTGATTTATTTCTTAATATTTTGTTAATCACCAATAGAAGAAACTTTTTTAAAAAAAGATTGTACTTATTTATTTGAGAGGTAGAGTTATAGACAGTGAGAGGGAGAGACAGAGAGAAAGGTCTTCCTTCCATTGGTTCACTCCCCAAATGGCCTCAATAGCTGGAGCTATGCCGACCCAAAGCCAGGAGCCAGAAGCTTCTTCCCAGTATCCCATGTGGGTGCAGAGGCCCAGGGACTTAGGCCATCTTCTATGGCTTTCTCAGGCCATACCAGAGAGCTGGTTTGGAAGAGGAGCAGCCAGGACTAGAACCAGCGCCCATATAGGATGCTGGCACCTCAAGTGGAGGATTAACCTGCGCCATGGCATCGGCCCCATAGAAGAAACTTTTTTAAAAAATATTTTTATTTATTTGAAAAGAAGAATTACAGAGAAGGAAGTAGAGAGGAAGAGGAAAAGGGAGAGGGAGAGAGGTTGATTTTCCATTCACTGGTTCACTCACTAAATGGCTACAACAACTGGATCAAGTCAAAGCCAGGAGCTTTGAACTCTAATCTGATCTCCCATGTGAGTGGCAGGGGTCCAAGCACTTGGTCCATCCTCCACTGCTTTCCCAAGTGTATTAGTAGGGAGCTAGATCTGAAGTGGAGCATCTGGGACTAGAACTTGTCCTCTGACATAGGATGAAATGGGGTGCTGGGGTCTCAGGTAGTGTCTTAACCTGCTGTGCCACTATGCCGGCCCCAAGATGTATTTTCATACATTTTGTGTCTACCTCTCTTTCTGTGTCAGTATGTCAATTGATTGTTCTGTCCTTTGTCCACACTTTCTTGGCATGTTAAAAGTTTTCTGTACTGTATGATGCAGGTTGTTTTTTTTCGGTCGGGGTGTCATCTGTCTTTTGATTTTGTTTATGCAGTCTTTGGATACATGCAGTGGTTTCCATAAAAGTCTTCACCAACCCTAGGGAAGACAGAAAGGAACAGACCAGGAGGCTGACAAAGCCTGCAGTGAACCCCAGCACCCTGACAAGGGCCCTGCCACTGTGTCCTGTGCCTCATTCAGTCTACAGGTGACGGAGCAGTGGTCTGGGGAGAATAAGAAATAAGATTGAGGTCTCCTAACAACAGTATTGTCCATGACGGGCTGCATTACATTTTATTAAAAAGTAATTAATTTAGTGTTGGTGAAAAGGAATAATAAATTTCTTTTGTGCTCTTCCTATAATCTTACGCTGGCCACAGCACACGGAATAAGGAATTAAAAATGTCCCTGAAGCTGATTACATCTTTACACCTAGAATTGATGGTTCTAATTTATTTTTATTGATTGTGTAGCATTTTATAAAAGCTATATGGATGTCATGGTGCTTACCCAGAGCAAACTCACTGTGGCACCCACCATCCATCTCTAATTGTTAACAGTGTCTACAAATTAAAGTGGAGGCCTTTGAAACTGAAGAACAGGCTATGTCATGGTAGCTTGCCTTGTTGGTTCAAAGACTAGAAACAAGCAGCAAATGTCTGAATATTCCAGAAATGGACTTTGCCTCTAAGAGGCAGGATGCAGAGCTGGCTGGTTTAGCTAGTAAAAATGTGGAGCATCCAGTCGAGGTTCAGGTAAACAATGGATAATTTTTAAAATATAGTCAGCTAGCATGTAACAATGGAGGTGCATCCTGAGAGATGCATTGTTAGGTAATTCCATCATTGCACGAGCATCACAGAGTGTCCTTACCCAAACTAAGACAGAAGTGACATCGCTAGGTGACATAATATTTTTTTAAAAAGCTTTTATTTAACAAATATACATTTCATAGGTACAGCTTTTGGAATATAGTGGTTCTTCCCCCCATACTTGCCCTCCCACCCCTACTCCTGTCCCACCTCTTACTCCCTCTCCCATTAAGATTAATTTTTAATTATCTTTATATACAGAAGGTCAGTTCTATACTAACATATCAACAATTTCCACCCACACAGACACATAAAGTATAAAGTACTGTTTGAAGACAAATTTTACTGTTAATTCTCATAGTACAACTCATTAAATCAGCGGTCCTACATGGGGAGCAAGTGCACAGTGACTCCTGTTGTTGATTTAACAATTGACACTCTTATTTATGATGTCAGTGAGCAACCAGGCTCTTGCCATGAGCTTACAAGGCTGTGGAAGCCTTTTGAGTCCATAAACTCAAACATTATTTAGACAGGGCCATAAGCAAAGTGGAAGTTCTCTCCTTCCTTCAGAGAAAGGTAACTCCTTCTTTGATGGTCCCTTCTTTCCACCAGTATCTCACTCACAGAGATCTTTCATGTAGGTCATTTTTTGCCACAATGTCTTGGCTTTCCATGCCTGAAATGCTCTCATGGGCTTTTTAGCCAAATCTGAATACCTTAACGGCTGATTCTGAGGCCAGAGTGCTGCTTAGGGTGTTTTTCATTCTATGAAAGGTGACATAATCTTATGGGTGTGCTGTTATCTGTGTGACCTGTCATTGAATGAAATGTCATTATGTGATACATATCTGTATAATTGTGTCCTATGCATTATTTGGGGATTGTTTGTGTTATGAAATTATTCATTGCTTTTTTGCCACCATGTCATGGCTTTCCATGCCTGTGAGACTCTCATGGACCTTTTAGCCAGATCTGAATGTCCCAAGGGTTGATTCTGAGGCAGGAGTGCTGTTTTGAGCATTTGCCATTCTATGAGTCTGCTGTGTGTCCTGCTAAAAAACAATCTAAATGAAAGATCCTGGTGAACAAGACCCCAGCAGAAGGAACAGACCATCAAGGAGAGAGGTGCCTTTGAAGGGAGGAAGGAACCTCTACTGTGATACGGCCTTGACAAAACAAGTTCAGAGTTGGAGAACTCAAGGGGCTTCCATAGCCTAGACAGCTCATAGCAAGAATCTCGGGTGATTGCTGACATCATAAATAAGAGTGCCAATTGTTAAATCAACAACGGGAGTCACTGGGTCACTGGGTAGGATCTCTGTCCTTAATGTGTTTTACTATGAAACTTAAAAACAACACTAGTAGTCGAACAATACCCTATACCATGTGCTGTTGTGTGAGTGCAGCCTGTTAAAATCCTTGCTTAGGCCGGCGCCGTGGCTCAACAGGCTAATCCTCCGCCTTGCGGCGCCGGCACACCGGGTTCTAGTCCTGGTCGGGGCACCGGATTCTGTCCCGGTTGCCCCTCTTCCAGGCCAGCCCTCTGCTGTGGCCCAGGAGTGCAGTGGAGGATGGCCCAAGTGCTTGGGCCCTGCACTCCATGGGAGACCAGGATAAGCACCTAGCACCTGGCTCCTGCCATCGGATGAGCGCGGTGCGCTGGCCGCAGCGCGCTGGCCGCGGCAGCCATTGGAAGGTGAACCAACGGCAAAGGAAGACCTTTCTCTCTGTCTCTCTCTCTCACTGTCCACTCTGCCTGTCAAAAAAAAAAAAATCCTTGCTTAGTATATACTAAGTTGATCTTCAGTATATGAAGGTAATTGAAAATGAAACTCGATGAAGGGTGGGATGGGAAAGAGAGTGGGAGAGAGGAGGGTCGCGGGAGGGAGGGAGGTTGTGGGGGGAAGCCACAACAATACAAAAGTTGCACTTTGTAAATTCAAGTTTATTAAATAAAAAAATAACTATATAACAAACAAAAAAAGAAAAAAAAGAACTTAATACTTTACCCTTTTATTATTTTTTATGTTCTACTTAAAACTATTGGTTGGACTCTGTAATTAATACACAATTATTCTTAGGTGTTTAATTAATGCTATAACTAGTACTCAAATAGTATTTTACACTTTGTGTTTTTGTGTGGGTGCAAACTGTTGAAATCTTTACTTAATATATGCTAAATTGATCTTCTGTATATAAAGATAATTGAAAATTAATCTTGATGTGAATGGAAGAGGAGAGAGAGTGGGAGAGGAGAGTGTTGTGGGTGGGAGGGAAGTTATGGGGGGGGCTATTGTAATCCATAAGCTGTACTTTGGAAATTTATGTTCATTAAATAAAATTAAAAAAAAAAGAAAAAAAGAAATTATTCGTTGCTTATGTTATGTGAAATTTAAATTTAATAAGGCATCTGTATTTTATCTGGCCACCTGGGAAGAGGTACTGTTGGTTAAGCATCTTGAATACCAAACCCATGCGCTGCATGTATTAGATGAGGTTGTTTCTTTATCAGTCCAATGATAGTAGTTGAATGAACAAGGTGGTTTCCAGGAAAAGTCCACCAAGATCCTTAGTAATAGGAAGTGGAAATATTGCATTGGTTTCCTAGGATGACTGTCATGAAGCGACATAAGCTGATGGCTCAAAACACCAGAAGTGTATGTATCAGAGTTCTGGAGGCTGGAAGTGTGAAACCAGGGAGCTGGCAGTGGGATGATTTGTCTGGCTCTGGTAGGGCAGTCCCTACCTGGTTCTTCTGGACTTCTGGTGCTTCCTGCTCTTTGGTTCACAGCCAGAGTGCTTCACTCTCCACTGCTGTCATCAAAGGGCAAGCTGCGTGTGTTCATGTCTTACGTGGCATTTTCCTCTTCCTAGAAGGGCACCAGTCTGGTTGAGTTAGAGCACATGCTACCAACCTCATCTAAACTTGATGACATCTGCAAAGACCCTCTTTCCAAAGAAGGTCACGTTTACAGGTACCAGAGATTAGGACCAGCTTATCATTTCAGGAGGGTCACCTAACATCTGTGATTATATATTAAAAGTTGGGAAACAAGTTTTACTGTAGGTATTTTTCTATTTGCCAATTCTAAGTACATATACTGCCCAAATCATCTTCTACCCAATTATTCTCAACTGGAAAGATAATTATTTTTTAAAAAGATTTATTCTATTTGTTAGGAAGGCAGAGAGAGAGAGAGAGAGAGGTCTTCCATTTGCTAGTTCACTTCCCAAATGGCAGCAATGGCTGGGGATAGGCCAGGCCAAAGCCATGAATCAAGACCTTCTTCTGGGTCACCCACATAGGTGGCAGAGGCCCAAGTGCTTGGGTCATCTTCTCTGGTTCCCAGGAGCATCAGCAGAGAGTTAGATCAGGAGTGAAGCAGCAGGGGCTGGAAGCACTGCCCACATGGGATGCCGGGCTGCTGGTCCTGGTTTAACACGCTATGCCACGGCACAGGCCCCAAGATTTTTAAAAGAACGAATACAAAATCTGATGTGACAGTCTAGACTTCAAGCCTACATTTTTGTCCTTCAGCCCAAACTTGATGTTGGAAGGAGGAAGCTCTGGGGACTGCTGGATTCAATCAGGCAGAAGTTTGCATTCCTTGAACAGAGGGTAAAGTGTGCTTTTTTGTAAAAAAAAAAATCTTTTATTTGAGAGAGCAGGAGAAAGAGAGAGAGAGATAAAGAGTGCTCCTATCCTGGCCCTGACCAGGAGCTGGGAACTCCATTCAGGTCTCCCATGTGGGTGGTGGGAACTCAATCAGCTAAACTATCCCCTGCTGCCTCCCAGGGTGTGCATTAGCAGGCAACTAGAATCTGGAGTGGAGCCAGGACTCGAACTCAGGCACTCTGATATAGGGTACGGGTGTCTTAGCCACTAGGCCAATTGCCCACCCCTAAATTGTGCTTTTAAAGGAAAATAATAGTTGTTGGTGGACTCCCAGGAGTGATGTCAGGGGGAGGCTCCCACCATGGTTCCAGAGGGTGATCTCATGCTCCTTAAGACACTTCTAGTACAATCGACCCAGCAAGGGAGAGGGAGATGTGGTCTAAAACAGCAGTGACTTTTGCTCTGGAAACTTGTAAGTCATTTTTGCCTTAAGGTGCTCTGGCAGCAAAGTCACAGGAGCTGCTCAGCAGTGGAGGAGCTGTAAAAGAGGACTGGAAAGAGAAGCAGAGGTGGCCAAGTAACACCTGGCTTTTAATTATGGTGTCAGGAACACAGGGTGTGGTTAATCCAAGGCCAGACCAGTCAGTTTTCTTTTTCTTTCTTTTTTTAGAAAACTTTCATTTAATAAATATAATTTTAGAAATTACAACTTTTGGATTATAACGGTTTTCTCCCCCATAATCACCTTCCAACCTGTGGACAATCCCATCTCCTACTCCTTCTCCCATGCCTTTCTTTGTTAAGATTCATTTTTAATTATCTTTATAAACAGAAGATAAACTTAGTATATACTAAGTAAGTATTTCAACAGTTTACACCCACACAGACACACAAAGTATACAGTACTGTTTGAAGACTAGTTTTACCTTTAATTCACATAGTACAACACATTAAAGACAGAGATCCTACATGGGGAGTAAGTGCACAGTGACTCCTGTTGTCACAATTAACAATTGCAGGTCAGTTTTATAATTCAGACTGAGTCAGGGAAAAGAGGATATTTAGATAATATAACAGCATTAAAGAAAAATTTGAAAAAAATGAAAATCATAATTTCAGAAACCTTACACAAATATGTACATATTCCTCTCCTTTTATAATATTGTGACATGAGGTTTTCTGGTTAGTGGTTTACCTGTGACAAGGTGGAGCATTTTTTTAAAAAAGATTTTATTTATTTGAGAGGCAGAGTTACAGATAGAGAGAGGGAGAGACAGAGAGAGGTCTTCCATCCACTGGTTCTGTTAGAGTCTGAAAACATCCACTGCCCCAAGAAAGACTCCAAGAGACACTCTCATGCAATCAGCAAAAGGGTTTATTCTTTCCAGCATGCTGGGGCTGTCTGAACACACAGGAACAGAGCAGCCCTGAGACAAAGAAGGCCAGGGTTTTTATAGGGTTTTTAGAGACATTTTATACATTATGGTACCATTTAGCAAATCATCTTATCCTGCGGGAAATTTAAAGGACATCTCCTAGAATTGATTAGTGCATCCAGTGGCGGGAAGGGACCTACTAAAGGTGGTTGGATGGCTTTGGGGTTGATGCCTTTGAATTGATTGGCCGAAGCATAGGGTCCGAGCTGCTGGGGTGTACGAGCCGAACTGCAGGGTCTCAGGAAGCTATCAATCACCTGAGAAGACGCCAGAAACTCTAGGTATTTCTCTGTTATCTGCTAATTGGCTGTTGCTAGGAGAGTTTATTGTAAGGGGAGTTCATGTATTTACTTTTAGGAGCTTCTGGCTCAGAGTTCAGGGCCTGGTCAGGCCCAAGCTACAAGATGGAGGCCTAGTTAAAATAGTTACACCTTGATCCAGGCTCAGGTCTCACCGTTCACTCCCCAGATGGCAGCAACAGCTGGAGCTGGGCCGATCTGAAGCCAGAAACCAGGAGCTTCTTCTGGGTCTCCCATGCAGGTGCAGGGGCCCAAGGACGTGGGCCATCCTCCACTTTTTTTCCTAGGCCATTGGCAGAAAACAGGATCCGAAGAGTGGCAGCTGGGACAAAAACTGGTGCCATATGGGATGCTGGCACCACAGGCAAATGCTTAGGCTACTGTGCCACAGCGCCAGCCCTGAAGCATATTTCTTATAATTTAAACGCGTCTTTCTTTGAAAATAGTGGCCACTGCAAAGGACACAATAAAAAAAGTGAAGAGGCAACTAAAAGAGTGGGAGAAAATATTTGCAAACTATGTATCAGATAAAGGATTAATATCCAGAACGTATAGGGAGCTCAAGAGACTCGACAACAACAGAGCAAACAATCCAGTTAGGAAATAGGTTAAGGATACGAACCGGCGTTTTCAAAGGAGGAAATACAAATGGCCAAGAGACACATGAAAAACTGCTCAGGATCATTAGCCATCATGGAAACACAAATCAAAACCACAATGAGGTTTCATCTCACCCCAGATAGAATGGCTCTCACCCAAAAATCCAAAAATTACAAATTCTGGAGAGGATCTAGAGAAAAAGGTACCCTTTTATACTGTTGGTGGGAATGCAGACTGGTACAGCCATTATGGAAGACAATATGCCAATTTCTCAGAAAACTAAAAATGGGCCTACCATATGAGCTAGCTATCCTACTCCTGGGAATATTTCCAAGGGAAATGGAATCAGCACATGAAAGAGTTAACCTGCACTCCCATGATTATAGCAGTCAATTCACAATAGCTGAGATATGGAATCAACCTTGATGTCCATCAGTTGATGACTGAATAAAGAAGATGGGGTAGATACACAGGATGGAATACTACTCAGCCATAAAAAAGAATGAACTCCTGACATTTACAACAACATGGATGCATTTGGAGATCATTATGCTATGTAAAATAAGTCAGATCCAAAAGAAAAATATCATGTTTTCTCTTATGTGGGGAACCACAGGCCGGCCACCTGTGGGGACCTCTTCATTGCTGAGCATAACAAAGTCAAGGAAGTACTGACCGCAAGACATGCAAGAGATACACCTTCAACCTGAGGATATGCGTGCCCTTTGATCTGATCCATGGACTGCTCGCCATAGGGGACTGGGGATGGATAAGAGACCGGGAGAGGGGCGGGAAGTCGGGCAGCCTCTTCAGTCTTTCTCTTTCTTTCTCTCGGCTGCTTCTGCTCTTTCTTCTCTTTCTTTCTCTCCTTTCCTTCTGCTATCACTAAAATAAAAGTTCCTTGAGAACCGATCAACAGCAGTCATGTCGTGACTCCGTGGGTTGGACTCTTGCTGGCGAGGGTTCAACACTCTTACTTGTGGTAGTTAATATATACAGATACACGAAAAAATAAAATAAAGGCCACCCAAATTTAAAAGTCATTTCCAACATAGGCCAGTCGTATAAAAAGATGATAATGAAAGCATTAACCTGCTTGTTATGATCAGTAAGACTGGTTTGTGCTGATGGGACTTCCTCCTTACTGACCTAATCTTGACTCAGTTTCAAAGTCAGCCTGCACGGAGGCAGGCACGCAGTGCCAGGTCTCTGACTTTGTGCTTAGCACGAGTCCTTTACCTTGCCTTGGAGTTCGGCACACTGGATTCTTTGACTCTCTGTGGCTGCAGTCAGCCCAGGGTTCCTGCTACAGTGACTATTGGGCCCTGGCACTGCTCTCTGTGATGCCTCTTTTGCATCCCGGTGCGTGTCAGCTTCCCACCCTGGCTGTCAGTTCTGGGGCCTGCCGCCTTGTCTTGTTTTTGCCAAGCTTCTCCCAAGAGGCAGGGCCTTGCCTCTACTTCTAGGCTAGGTCAGTTAGGCTTGCTTTCCCTTGGAGAAATGTTATGTTCCTTTTGATTTTTTCATTTACTTATTTATTTAAGAGAGAAAGAGAGGAAGCCAGCTCCCATTCACTGGTTCACTCCCCAAATGCCTTCCATAGCTAGAGCTTGGCTGGGCTGAAGCCAGGAGTTGGGAAGCCAATCTGGATCTGGCACTTGGGTAGCAGGGACCCAAGTACTTGTACCATCACCTTTGCTTCCCAGGGTGTACATTATCAGGGAGCTGGAATCAGGAATGTACCCAGGACTTGAACCCAGGCCTCCCATTTGGGATGTGGGTGTCCCCATCTTAAGGATTACATCAAACGCTGTCCCCCTGCATCTGTCTTGACTCTGGATTCACAGGTGCCGTCCTTCACTCACATGCTTAATGTACTTACCGCTCTTGTCTTGGACTGTGTGGTTCTTTGTTTCATCAACTGACCTTGTTTCCACTGTGCCTGGGCTGTATTCCTCTGCTGGCTGGGGCTGTCTTCAGGTGAATGTCCTGACCTGGTTCTGATCCTATCTGCAGATCCTTCCATCCCCTTCCTCCCTACCTGCTGAGAAACCCTGTTCTGTCTTAGGCTGAGTTCTGAGACGCTGTTTCCCAAGCATTTGTAGAGTTGTCTTGAGAATGCTCACACCTCCTGATATTCCTCACTTCCATATCCTGAGTTCCTTCTTTTTCTGCGTTGCCTGCTAAGGACTGTGATAGGACAGTTTGGAGCACATGTTCAAACATTGCCTGTTGATTAGTGAATATATGCAATGAAGGAATGAGCAACTCTTTGCAGTTGTTCAGGTTCAAAGCCAAAGCTTGGGGCCGATGCTGTGGCTCACTTGGTTAATCCTCTACCTGAGGCGCCAGCATCCCATATGGGCGCCGGGTTCTAGTTCCGGCTGCTCCTCTTCCAGTCCAGCTCTCTGCTGTGGCCCAGAAGGGAAGTAGAGGGTGGCCCAAGTGCTTGGGCCCCTGCAGCCGCATGGGAGACTGGGAAGAAGCACCTGGCTCCTGGCTTCAGATCTGCACAGTGTGCTGGCTGCAGTGGCCATTTGGGGAGTGAACCAATGGAAGGAAGATCTTTCTCTCTGTCTCTCTCTCTCACTGTCTAACTCTGTCAAATAAATTAAAAAAAAACCAAAGCTTGAGAAGGCCACTCAGGTGGATGGGAGAGGGGTTGTAATCTAAACTCTGAATGACCTCAGTGTCCACAGGAAAGCTAAAGTGTAGTCAAAGAAATATCCATAATTTTCTCTGTAGCTAGGGAATGTTAACAACAGTTAGCAGAGGAAACATGGATAGGTTTTAACCTTTTCTAATGGCTTCCAGTTTTTTTTTAAACTTATTTATTTATTTATTTGGAAAGCCAGAGAGGGAGATGGAAGGAGCGAGGAGGAAGAGGAGCGAGATCTTCTATCTGCCAATTTATTCCTCAAATGGCCACAAGAGCTCCTAGACAGCTGGGCTAGGCTAAAACCAGAGCCAGAAATTTCATCTGGATCTCCCACGTATGTGGCAGGAACTAAAGTACTTGGGCTATCACTACTTCCCAGGTACATTAGCAGGGAGCTGAATTGGAAGCTGAGTAGCCAGGACTTGAACCAGGCACTCCAATATGGGATGCAGATATCCCACGTGGAGGCTTAATCGCTGCCCTGCAGTGCCCACCCAGCTTCCAGTTTTACTGATGGTGTCTTGGGATGCTGATTGTAACCTGTTATATTGCTGTAGTGTCTATGATGATGCTGGAGAAATGACCATTGGTTTGTGTTATGGGTGGAGTAGGACTCAACTCTCCCCCAAACTCATGTGAATGTTTGAACTCTGATGTCTTAATGGTTGATGGGTTGAGGGTGGGGACTTGTTATAATTATGGACTCTGAGAGATGGATCTGGTGGAAGATCATTAGATCATTGGGAACTGCCCTAGGAGGGTGTTTCTTTCGAGTTCAAATTCAAGTTCTGCCTAGCTGCTCTCTCTGCTTCCTTACTTCCTATGTGATTGTTCTTCTGCACCCACCACGACCAGCCTCCACTAGATGCCAGATTTAGGGGCCACCTGATCCTGCACTATAAGCTGTAGACTGTAAGCTGAAATTAAGCTCTTCCTTCCCATGAAACTCCTCCTAGGTATTTTGTTTGTTTGTTTTTTGTTTTCTTTTGTTTTTGACAGGCAGAGTGGACAGTGAGAGAGAGAGAGACAGAGAGAAAGGTCTTCCTTTTCCATTGGTTCACCTCCCCAATGGCCGCTGCCGCTGGTGCACCGCGCTGATCCAAAGCCAGGAGCCAGGTGCTTCTCCTGGTCTCCCATGTGGGTGCAGGGCCCAAGGACTTGGGCCATCCTCCACTGCACTCCTGGGCCACAGCAGAGAGCTGGACTGGAAGAGGGGCAACTGGGACAGAATCCGGCGCCCCGACTGGGACTAGAACCTGGTGTGCCGGCGCTGTAAACCGGAGGACTAGCCTATTGAGCTGCTGCGCCGGCCAGGTATTTTAATAAAAGTAACAAAGTGGATTAATATACTTTGTATGTGACTCAGGCAATGCCTGGGGTTCCCTGAGAGCAGTGACAGGAGAGGATCCTCTTGTAACTCCCCTGGAAGTAGAAAAGTACCAGTGAGGTACCATGTGGCCCCTGATTTGTCATTCATTGGTGTTGAACCATAGGAAAATGTGAGCTCCAAGCAATGGGTCTGGTATTTTGTGTTCATAAACCAGGGTGGGCCTGGAGCACGATGTATATTCTTATTCTAGCAAAGGTCTTGGTAGATCTTTGGAGGCACTTACGATGCTCCAGTGCTTGAGTTTCTCTGAAGAAGTTTATAATCTGGTGTGTGTGTGTGTGTGTGTGCACGTGCGTGTGTGTTTGTGTGTTTTGTGCCATGAACCTCTTTGGTAGTCAACAGAATGTTTTTGAACACATAAAAGGAAGTATTGGATTATAAAGAAAATCAATTTTATTGGAATCGGTAATCACAATATAGTAGGACTAATAGGGGCTAGAATAGGTACATTATTCAGTAGGGAATCAACAATAATGTGATGTGATAGGAAAATATCTGGGATTTTGATTGGTGATGAATGTGTGGGTGCTGCTAACATTACTGTAGCTTGTGCTGAACATTAGGGTGGAAGGAAACTTAAGTTAGAGGTTTGTGGGAGATTTTTTTTCTCCGTGTTCCCAATGCCCTAAGTGGAGCACCCCTTTTTCTTTGGGTAAGCGTAACCTGACTGCAAAGCAACCACTACAGGCTCAGTCATGCAGGCCTCCCCATGGGCAGCCGTGGGATCTAGAAGGCGATTACTCTGTGACAATCGAGCCTGGATTCATCGCCTCCCCTCTTTATGCATCTCCTTCTTCTGTGTCACTGGCTGAGATGTGCTGGCCCTATCTTTACCCAAAGGTTAAATGTAGTGATCTATGTCAAATAAAATATGTCACATGCCTTCAGGTCCTTACAAGCAAAGTCAATATTTACTAGGTGTAATTTCATCTAGACAGATGTGGGGAAAATTAAATGGGAGAGATTAGTTTTCATTATTCATGATTCTTTCTTTATCCAGTTTTTTTCTTTGATGCCCTTCCTAATAAATATTGCCTCCTGATGATTTGTAGGATTATAATTTATAATTAAAAAATTGGACTAGTACTATTTTTTCCTTTAATAACATTTGGTTTGTTATTATATTATCATTAATAATTCAAAAATTTTGTTAGTTGAAAGGTACTGAAAAAACAAACCCCCTCCCAAAAAAAGGAAAAAAATCAGCTGCAATTCCTTAACTCTTCTTGGGAGTTGCATGAAGAATTGAAAGTGATCTTGTTCTCAGTACTCTAACCCCCAAGAGACATAAGATTGTGTGGTGTTTAAAATGGGTGTGCATGTGTGTGTGTGCATTTTATTGATCTTTGTGATCAACCGTGGTCCACTCTAACACTGTTTAGCCTGGGTGATTTTCCATGCCCTTTCTTTGGCAAGATCAGTCTATTTGGGGATGGCACTCTTGCTTGTGGTCCCTGGATTGGTCCCAGAGCCTTGTTTTCTGGGGACAGGGTAGGAAAGAAGCAGCAGCAGCAGGGCTTAACCTTAAGGCTCTGGTCAGGAACAGGTACTTGAGAGGTGTTATCCAGGTTGGTTCACTTGACAATCTTTTAACCTTTGCTCTCTTTCCTACCTAGAGAGTATGAAATGCTAAATCTTCCCAGATCCCTTTGCAGTGGGGCAACCTCATCACACTTTTCTGCCAATAAAAAGTAGATAGGAGTCTGTTAAGGGCTTCTGGGGAAACCACAAAGCCAGCCCTGCCTTATGATTTTCTTTAAAAAAAGATTTATTTATTTGAAAGGCAGAATGAGAGACAGAGACAGAGAAAGAGAAAGACACACACATGCAGAGACAGAAAAAAAGGCAGAGAGAGAGAGAGAGAGAGGGAGAGAGACACACAACACACACATGCAGATTGATCTTCCACCTGCTGGTCTACTCTCCAAATGGCTGCAACAACCAGGCCTGGGCCAGGCCTGAGCCAGGAGTGAGAAACTTCATTTGGGTCTCTCATATGGGTGCAGGAACCCAAGTATTTGGACCATCTTCTGCTGCTTTCCCAAGTGCATTAAGAGGCAACTGGAGGGGCTGGTGCTGTGGCGCAGCGGGTTAATGCCCTGGCCTGAAGCGCTGGCATCCCATATGGGCGCTGGTTCGAGACCCTGCTGCTCCACTTCTGATCCAGCTCTCTGCTGTGGCCTGGGAAATCGGTGGAAGATGGCCCAAGTCCTTGGGACCCTGCACCCACGTGGGAGTCCCAGAAGAAGCTCCTGGCTCCTGGCTTCAGATTGGCACAGCTCCGGCTGTTGTGGCCTCTCTTCTCTCTGTGTAACTCTGACTTTCAAATAAAAATAAATCTTAAAAAAAAGGCAACCAGATTGGAAGTGATACAGCAGGGACTCGAACTGGTGCTTTGATATGGGATGCTGGCTTAATTTCCTGCACCATAACATCAGCCCCCAAATTGGCCACTTATTTCCAAGTCTTTTTTTTTTTTTTTGACAGGCAGAGTGGACAGTGAGAGAGAGAGACAGAGAGAAAGGCCTTCCTTTTCCATTGGTTCACCTCCCCAATGGCCACTGTGGCCTGCATTGCTGTGACTGGAGCACTGCACTGATCCGAAGCCAGGAGCCAGGTGCTTCTCCTGGTCTCCCTTGCAGGTGCAGGGCCCAAGGACCTGGGCCATCCTCCACTGCACTCCCGGGCCACAGCAGAGAGCTGGCCTGGAAGAGGGGCAACCGGGACAGAATCCGGTGCCCCGACCGGGACTAGAACCCGGTGTGCCGGTGCCGCAGGCGGAGGATTAGCCTAGTGAGCGGTAGCACCGGCCTTCCAAGTCTTAGTGAGACATTTGTGTGGGACATAGCCTTCATTCTCTGCTCAGATACCTTGAGAAGAATCTCTTGCTGCTGAAGGAGCCACTTTCCTCTCAATGTGCTACTGTTTTTGCTTCCTTTGCTTTATGGAATCTAACGAGTTGAAGCCCTGGATGTTTCTGGCATTTGCAACCCAAAGGCCGAGCACCCCCTGCACAGAGCTGCCCCCTTTACTTCCACACGTGGACATAATGATGCTGCTTATGGGAATCCAGCCTCCTGAGCAGGTGCTCATGGGTGGGTTGATTAGCTTCAGGTGGACTTTGACCAAGGGGCACTGGAGACCATAGGCAGCTAGGCACATGAGTCCTCCTTTCCCCCCTCCCTGGATTGCTTCTTGTGGCCAGTTGCAGAGGAGCACTTGTGCCCAACGAGCCTGCTGCTGAGTGCCCCGCATGTCTCTGCAGTTACTGAGAGGTGATCTCTTGGCCAGGAAGTGGGTAGTGTCACATCGCCTCCCACCTTTCCTTGCCTCTTTTGCCTTTCCTCTCTTCTCAACCATCCCGGGCTTGCAACTTCCACATCAAGTCTCAGCATTCCAACCCTTCCTCCAGTTCAGCTTGCTAGAGGATTTGGGCGAAGACATCCCTCCACATATGTTTTATATTTGCTATGCGTTGAAAGTTCCCACCAACTCACATTGAAATGTAATCCCTGTTGTGGGGTCTTACAGGGTGGAGGCTTAACCTGATTGTGGTATCTGGAGGTGAGACCCGTGGGAGGTGATTAAGGTTAAATGCAGCCATGAAGGTGGAGCCCTAATCAAATGGGCCTGTGGCTTTAGAAGAAGAAGGGGAGAGAGCTGTGTAAAGATACCTAGCTCACCACGGGCTGCCCTGCTTCGCCCTGGGATGTTGCGGGGTCTCCAGCAGCAAGGTGCAACCGCCTGATCTTGAACTTTCCAGCCTTCAGAACCGTGAGCCAAAGAAGCTTTTATTCTTTCTAAATTACTCTGTGGCATTCAGTTGTAGGAGCAGAAAACGGACTGAGACAGTGATGAATTGTCATGATCTAGCAGCCCTTATCTCGAGGGACGCTATAGGATGTAGTGAATTCTGATGTTTCCAAAATTGGCCTTTTAAAAAGCAATTCCAACTAAGGTCCCATCTTTTCTTGGTATTAAACTGTGGTTTTTGATGTTCATTGAAAAGTTCTTACAAAAAATGAGATGACCATTCCTTTCATCATATATGGTTATCTTTTGCTGATCATATGTGGTACATGTTAGTTACCGAGATCAGAAAATAAGAGGAAAGATAGTAATCGCAACGCAGATTACAGTTGGCTTATATCTGTCTAGCCACTTAATATATCTGTGCATGTTTCTATTTTTTTTTTTGACAGGCAGAGTAGACAGTGAGAGAGAGAGACAGAGAGAAAGGTCTTCCTTTTCCGTTGGTTCACCCCCCAATGGCGGCTTCAGCTGGCGCGCTGCGGCTGGCACACCACACTGATTTGAAGCCAGGAGCCAGGTGCTTCTCTTGGTCTCCCATGCGGGTGCAGGGCCCAAGGACCTGGGCCATCCTCCACTGCACTCCCGGGCTACAGCAGAGAGCTGGACTGGAAGAGGGGCAACCTGGACAGAATTCAGCACCCTGGCTGGGACTAGAACCATATGTGTGGGTGCTGCAGGCAGAGGATTAGCCTATTGAGCTGCAGCGCCGGCCTTTACTTATTTATTTTTTTTTTACAAAAATGGGACCAAATAGTCCATCCTATTTACAACCAGCATTTTGTACTCAATATATTATACATATATTTCCTTGCTGTTAGTTCTATGTCATCCTTTGCCTGGCTGCATGATACTCTGTAATTTGTATAGCATGGTCTAATATGAAGCAGGTTGTTGTGAGGGTCAACTGGAATCAGTTACAGAATAATATATTTAAATGTTTTACTATAAGGCATGGTACTAATGTAAATCGTGACCACTGTTCTCTTTTACTGAACTATTGAGGACATGCTGCTGGTGGTTATGTGTCCCTGTCCCTTTGGCTCTGGTCTTTCCTGATCCTCTAATCAGGAGAGGTTCAAGTAATTGTAATGAAATCGTTGCTGCTGCAGCGCATGAGACGTGAATTCTGCTGCCCTGAAGAAAACCCGTGCAGGGTAATAGGTGAGGTTAAGCCGTGTGTCCCCGCAGGGCTGCCGAGGTCAGCTAACAAGTGAGCTCACCTGGTCAGACTTCTGCATGCCTGCCCACCTTCCTACACCTGGTCAGACTTCTGCATGCCTGCCCACCTTCCTACAGTCCTCCCCAGAAACGCATGGCCACTACGTCCTGTTGGGGAGCAAGCATGCACCGCAATTTCAGACGTGTCAAACCTTCCTGCCACTGCCTAATGACTTTGGCTGTGCAAAGAGTAATGTCACCTGGAGGGGCTGTAATAATGAGCAATGTCTTCATCAATAATAGATGGAGCTAGTCAGCACCAAGGTCCGAATAGTTAGGTAAATTGGGCCAAGACCCCGGAGGTCACTTGCTTCTCCATGATTATTAGGGCCTAGTTTCCCTTCCTGGCTGTCCAGAAAGCTGGGTGGGTAATTTACCAGTGTCTTGGAGGGGTATTCTTTGCGGGGTAGCAAATGCCCGGATTTGGGTAGGAACTGGTAGCGCACTGGGACCTGTGTGCTGAAGGCTTTAGTTCAAGCAGTTGTTAAGCATCTGCGTCTTTCCATCTTTACATGGCTCGGGCAGGGCAGAAGCTCAGGCACACACGCAGGCTAAGTAACACCAGACACAGCTCTGCCGGACAGCTTACCAGAAGTATCTGTGGTGTTCACGAGAGCTGAGGCTTTTTTTTTTTTTTTTTTTGCCTTTGAGAGTTTTCCCTAAGTCAGAAAATCTCCATGAAAGGAACAAAGGATTTTTCCTTCAAGAATAAACACTTCTAAATATGGCCCAGAAAATTGTGGATTGGTCTGTAGCATTTTTTTTTTTTTCTGTTTTGGGCAGGATTAATAGTGCTTATTGTTTTATTTATAATCTTAGCTAGAGAACATGGAAGGCTGTTGCTTCAGAGATACCCCCGAAGAACCACAAAGAGAGGGGCCTTCCCTTTTTAACACCTTGTCCCCTGTTGAAGTCCAAGGAGGCAGGAGGCGCCCCTGCAGCCTTGGGCCTCCCCTGCTTTCCAAGCTGCCGCCTGCATTGCACTTGCCTTGGCGGTGCAGCCCAGCCCCTGAGTGTGTGTTGAAGTTCCTGATAAATGGCCAGGAACTACCAAGACATGGGCTCACATGGAGAAACTCCTGTGGTGGTCCCCAGACCAGCCTGCGCTGGGCTAGGGCGGTGAGGGAAGCCTGGTGCCCACGCAGCTTGTTAAAAATGGTTTTCCCAGTTCTGTTCAGAGTTTGGGTTTCTATTTCTGTCAACACACAAAGCCACCTCCTTTGGTGTTCGTCAGAATTTTATTTATCAGCTTAGCACTTGTAAAGTTCACTTGTTGGAATATTTTCTTTACTTTTTGAAAGAAGGGGGTGGTGAGTATTTATAACATAGGTGACCTTGTCCCACAGAAAACTGGCTAACTGCCGTTTGTGTTTATTCTTGAGTGACCCCGGATGTAGCCTTCATTAGCAAAGCTGCCCTTTGTTAAACTCCAGAAGTGTTTCCAAGGGATTTCTTTATACCCCTTTTCTTCCCCTGTCTAGAAGAATGCTACATCCCTGTTGTGAGCTGTCACTCAGCCGGGCTTGTGGAAGGGTAAGGGGTGTGGTCGCAGAGGTCAAGAGGGAATTTGTAGTTTTGTTTATTTTCATTTTATTTGAAAGGCAGAGACAGAATGACACACACTCACTCACACACTCACTCACAGAGGAGAGAGAGAGAGTGAGCGAGAGAGAGAGAGCCATGTCTGCTGTCCCCAGGGTTGGCATTAGCAGGAAGCTGGATAGGAAGGGGAGCTGGAACTCCAACCCAGGCACTCTGATATGGACTGTGGGCGCTCTGCGCGGCTGTACCACACTGCCCACCTCCAAACTCACTTTTGAGATTAATAGAAAATATTTATTATTTATTGTTCTGTGCTCAAAGCGGGTGTTTAAGCAATATTCTCAGGGATTTGAGGAAACAGAAAGGTGTTTCTATCTCTTTTTCACATGTGGTAGAGTGAATGTTACGAATTTGTTATTAAACCAACAAATTATTACTAAATCTTAACAGTATTTTGTTTGAAAATAGATATTATAATTTTATACCACAAACACTTGTATAAGAACAAACTCTTACCAGATTTTTTTTTTTGGTGATGTGTCATCCGATTTTCCTTGAACTCTTTGCAGGGAGAAAATGACTGGAATATTATGAAAATAATTCATGCACATTAGTTATCCACATGGTAGTGCTTACATATCTTTGTCCTAATTTGGGGCTTCTAACTTAGGATCTCAATAAATGTTTGCTGAATTCAATAAAGATAATTTGGAAAACATTTAAAAATCATTCATATTCTCATCAATAAACATATGAACTATTAACATTTGGGGTATTTTGTTCCAAGTATTTTTTCTCCAAGGATAACAAGCTTTTTTCCTTGTTGTTATTATTATCTTCATAACCATTGTTTCAACTATTTTTTCCCAAGATGGGAAAATCTTTTTTTCTCAAGATGAAAAAGATATAAAAATTCAGACCTTTAGAAATACATTAAATACAAAATAAATACTTTATAAGTTTCTCAGAGACAATATATATAAAACTGTTTTATCGGCTCACTTCAAATACTTAGTTATTATTCAATTCAGTTCATAGTTTACTTAGGTTTTTCATTATTATTGGCTATTTAAGATTGTCCTCCTAAATTTTTGCTATTATAAACAACGTTCCAATGAATGCCTTTGCATGTGAAGATTTTCCTATATTTATTTCTTTATGATAAAATCTCAAAATGGAATGACTGGGTCAAAAGCTGTGAGTGAACTTAAGACCTTTGAGAAAGATTTTCAAACTGCTTTCAAAATGGTTATGTCAATTTATGTATTTCTACAGGGGTCCATAAAAATATCAGGTCTATAACACTGTTGCCAGTATGGAATACTGTCATCCAACAGAGCACTTGAGAATTGCACAAGAAAAGCAACATTTGACTACGGTTTTATTTTGTATTCCTTTAACTTCTGTTGGCACATTTTCCATTGTTGGTTTGTTGGTTGTAGTTTTTTTTTTTTTGGTAGATTGTCTATTTATTATTGAGCTAGCCAGTTCTCTTTCCCTTATTGTGAACACTGCAAGATGGAAGGCGAGTAATCATTTGCTACATAAGCTAAATTTTTGGTCTCAGTTTGAGAAGTTTCCAGTTTTTATGCGGTATTTCTTCTGTTGCCTCTCAGCTTAGGAGTTCCTCCTTCCTCTAGAGTTATACTTAAAACAATTTTATTTGAAACAGAGAGTTTCAGTCTGCTGGTTCACTCCCCACATGCACACAACAGCCCTTGGCTGGCCTAAAGATGACCACAAACTACTTTTGGTACACGAGAAGATGCGGTTTGACCAAACACGATGGTCGGAAGGGAACTTCTCGGAGTAGGTGAACGGGCCTGTGACCGCCTGCAGTGTGGTCCCCGGGGCCCCGCGCAGGCTCTGCCTCCGGCCGCCTCGAAGTGGAGGCCCGGCCTAGCCGCTGCAGGGCCCACCGGGCCTCGGCCCCGCGGGCAGAGGACGTCGAGGACGGTAACACTGACTTGCCGGGCGCCGACGACAAAGGCGGCCGGGCTGTGGGAGGCGAGGGGGCGGCCAAATCCTCCATCCTCCCGGACGTCCAGCCCTGGGCTGACGAGACGGATACGGCCCAGCTGGAAGGGGCACGGGCTGGCCAGCTGCAGATGCCGCGCACGGTGGAGGCCGCCCCGTGTGCCCGGCCTCGCTGGCCGGCAGAGGAAGCGCTGTCGAGGAGCATGCGCAGAGCGCGGGCGGCGTCCCTGTCGGGATCCGAACGCCGAGGTAGCCCCCCCCCCGGTGATGAAAGACGGAGTCTCTGGAAAATATTTTATTTTGTTCGATTTTATCTGGATTTGTGGTGTTTTTGTTGAGCAACATATTCTACATCAGGTATGTGTTTGAATATTCTCCCTCCGGCTCATGCAGGAGTCCAGTTCTCAAAGTCGTCAGTGCATGGCACCAGGAGAGCAGAAACTCAATCCAACGACGATGTTCAGAAGTGAGGCTTTGGAGCATGGTTCGGGTTAGCAGAAGTCATTAGTGTGCAGCCCTTAAGACTGGAACCTGGTGGCTGTGAAGAAGAGGGGTAGAGGCCAGGCACGCAGACACACAGGCTCGCTGTCTCTTGTGGATGAGGCTCTGGACCGCCTCCGGACTCTGCCGTGAGGCGGGCGTCCCCGGCTGGGCTCCTAGACCCTGCACCTCCACACCGCGAGCCCGAGGACACTTCTCTGTAGACTGCATCGCTGAGGCGGTCTGTACAGGCTAGCACAGATAGTTTTATGGTTTCTTTTTTATGATGCATTTCAAGTTAATTGTTCAGTCCCTCCATATGGATATCCCGTAGTTCTCACACCATTTGTTATCAAACACAGATTGACCATATTTGGATGGCTGTTTTTCTGGACGTCGTTAATCTGTATGTGTATTTTATACAATACCGGTTTGCTTTGATTACTTTGGCATTACTGAGACTTGAGGAGTGAGCATGTGGCACAGCAGTTAAGATACTGCTTGGGATACCTGGGTTTGAGTCCTGGATCCACTTCCTATTCCAGGTTCCTGCTCATGCACACCTCGGAGGCAGCAGGTGATGGTTCAAGTACTTGGGTCCTGCACCCACGTGAGAAACGCAAATCGTGTTCCAGCTTCCTGGCTTTGGTCTGGTCCACCATCAGCTGTTGCTGGCATTTGGAAAGTGAACCATTAGATGGAAGGACTCATTCACTCTCTCTCTCTTTCTCTCTCTGCCTTTCTAATAGAAATCAAAATAAATATATAAAAATTAAAAAAGCTTTGGAATCAGATGTTATGAGTCCTTTGTTCTTTTTCAGAATTATTTTGGCTATTCTAAGCCCTTTACATATCCTTTTAAATTCTAGAATGAGCTCATCGGTTTCTACAGTAAAGCTTGCTGGGATTTTGACTGATATAATGAAGAATCTGAAGATCAATTGGTAAGTATCAGCATCTAATTAGTGTTATGTTTTCTGACCGTGAATATAGGTTATATGTCTCCATATATTTATATCTTTACTTTGTCTCAGTAATCTTTTGTTGTTTTCAGTGTAAGCCCTTGTGTACATCTAAAAAACTTTACTTAATATTTTTCACTGGCATTATTAAGTGGCATTAAAATTTCAATTTTTAATGGTTTATTTCCAGCAATAAGAAACACAGTGGATTTTGACGTATTGCCTTTGTATCCTGCTACCCTCCTAAACTGGCTTATTACTTCTAGAAGCTTTTCTCTAGATAGGATTTGCCATCTACATGAGCAAGTTATGTCTACTAATAAAGACTTTTTAATTTCTTTTCTAATCTATATGCCTTTTATTTCCTTTTCTTATATACTACTGCTAAGGCTTCCAACAAAATGTTGAATAAGAGTGGTAAGAGAAAGCATCATTATTTCTGATTTTAGGGGGGAAAATATTCAACCTTTTTAGATTAAGAGTGATATTAACTGGAGATTTTTCATATATCAGAAGTTGTTCCATTCTGTTCCTAGTTTGCTGAGAGTTTTTTTTTTTAAACATGAATAGATTCTAATTGTTTTTCAAATGCTTTTCCTGCATTTATTGAGAGATGATATTTCTTCTATATCTGTTGATACCTCTGTAGTGGGTTTCATTGGTTGATTTTCTGATGTTAAACCTTCATTTCTGGGACAAACCTCATTTCATTATGGCATAATACTCTTTTTTAATTACATATTTCTGGGTTTAAATCTACCTGAGAACCAATTGTTTCATACAATTGAGTGCCGATCACATAGGGTTTCATGAAGTATTAATTCTGTTGAAAGCAGTAGTGAGATGCAAGGTAAAGGTAGACCAGATATTTTTCTAAAACTAAGACTTTGAGGACAATAAGTGATTTGTTTTATTGCTGTGGTATTTTAACTGCTGCTAAAACAAAGCTGTCAGTTTTATGGAAGAGTCTTTAGAGACATAGAAAAATTTGTTGTGAATATACTTTTCATAAGACTCTGCCTTCCTTTTTTCTTCTTTTTTTTGGTTTTGAAGTTGCCAGTTTATATTCCTGCTAGTGAGCTAGAGAAAGCTTTACAAATGGACTTCAATTATTCTACCTGCCTGAGAGCTGACAAATGCAATAGCCTGGATGTTTCTCACGGGCTTTACAATCCAATATTGAGGCTTTTCTTCCCAGTAGAATTTAAGTAACGTAAACAGAAAGAAAAGCACATGGGAGAATGAGAATGTGCAGAGCCAAGTCCTTAGAAGTAGATCAGTTTTGAGTGGTGATCCGAGGGTTATGCTTGTGATACTGTTGAGGATTGTTCTGTATTGTGTTATCTGAGGCTGTAAGTGTAGCAGTCTTTAAGCCTGCCTTTACATTTGTCACGGTGGAACCTCTCTGTCTGGTTGAAGTTCCAACTGGCGCCTCCAGGGCAAATGTGTGGGAGCACCTAAAAATGTAGAACGAAAATCCCTGAAGTTTGTACTGAAGTGTGTATAGCCTTCTGAGAGCACCATGGTCCTTTCCTCAGGACTGTCAGCTTTTTCCAGTGCCCCTGTGGTGTGCACTTAGAGGAAGGGACATCTATTCCAAGAATTAATCTGGAAGGCATCTGGGGATTAGCAATCGGTAGTCAACATAGTTCCTTCATGCATGAGATGCAAAGCAGCTCTGTACACAAGTTAGTGTCTGGTAGGTTGTGTGGACCCAGGTGTTGTTTCTCCATATATAGATATTTAAGTGAAAGAGTGTTGGCTAGTTTGATCAAAAATTTTGATGTCAGAACTACTTGCATCACTCCAGTTATCCTAGATTATAGATTTCAAAGTGCTGAGGAATAGTAGCTCTTTACTGAAAAAGAATATTAGGGGAATGAGGAAGAGAGGGGATAGGCGCCACAGGCTTAATGTTGTAAAGTGTGACTGGCAGATTGGGTAAGCCATTGCCTGGGACATCCGCATCCCAAATTGCATGTAGGTTTGAGTTTTGGCTCTGCTCTCCATTCCAGTTTCCTGCTAATATGCATCCTAGGAGGTAGCAGGTGATGGCTCAAGTGGGTGGGTTCCTGGCACTCACATGGGAGACCTGGATTGAATCTAAGGTCTTTGAATTTGACTTTGGCTTGGCCCAGTCCTAGCATTTGGAGAGTAAACCAACAGATAGGAGATCTCTGTATTTCAAATAAATAAAATACATAAATGAATGAAAATTTAATGTTATAAGGAAGTAAACAAAAGTCGATGATTCTTAAAGTTAGATTTGTGTTCTGTGGGTCAACAGTGTCAGGCTTACCTGGGATCTTAGAATGCAAATTCTCAGACTCCATCTCTGGGCCATTGAATTAGAAACTTGGGGAGTGGAGCCTTGTCACTGGTGTTTTCACAAGCCCTTCAGGTGCCTCTGAGGCATGGTAAGATTTGAGGGTACTGGTGTAGAGTGTTGGCTGTCACCTCTGTAACCCATGGAATTTCTAAAAAATACAAATATTCCCTGACTTTGCATGGCTTGACTTAAGATTTTTTGACTCTACAGTTGTGCAAATGTCATACACTCTCAGTGGAAACCATCCCTGGAATTTAGAGTTTGGGTCTCTTCCCAGGTGAGTGATATTCTGGACAGTGGCAGTGAGCTACACTCTCACTAAATGCTATGATCCCGAGGAGAAATGATTGGTGCTCTCAGTGTGCTGTATTGCCAGTGTTCTTTGGGTATAGATATTCACCTCGGGAGAGATTCAGTGCTATATTATAAAATTGGCCTTGTGTTAGATGATTTTTGCCAACCTACAAGCTGATGTCAGTGTACTGAGTACATTTAAGATGGGCTTGGCAGGTTTTGTGTATTATGTGTTTTTGACATACAATTTCCAACTTATGGTCAGTTTACAGAGCTGTTAGTCAAGGAGCACC
The DNA here is from genome assembly GCA_949820135.1 of Sylvilagus floridanus. Lineage (NCBI taxonomy): Eukaryota > Metazoa > Chordata > Mammalia > Lagomorpha > Leporidae > Sylvilagus > Sylvilagus floridanus. The sequence goes on from OX463238.1 coordinate 90,031,621, forward strand.
TTGACTAATGGCTGGACCTCATCCCTAGATCAGTTAAAGCAGTTTTGAGAGTTGGGTCTGGGTATTGATATCTGTCAAATATTCCCCAAGTGAGTTAATATTTAGTCAGGGGATAGAGCTCTTGTTATAGGTCACTGGTTTTATTTTGTGCTTGGTTTTTGGTTTTGAAGTCTACTTTTTGACTGAAGAAAAAAACTTAAAAATAAAAGCATATGAATCGTAAGTGTGCATGTGGATAAATTATCAGCAGGTGAACATATCTATGTAGCTAACACCTGCTACTAGACATAGACCATTACCTGCCCCTTGTAGTCCCCTGAGCTCCTTCCTAATCACCTTCCTGTGCTACACCATTTCTCAAAATCCATTTTCCAACTCCTAACACCATAGATTTATTTTGTAGGACATGGGTTTTTAAAAGTGTTTATTGTTGATATCAAAATCATCTGGCATGTCTGTTAAAACAATGTACAATATTCCTAGGCTCCACCCCAGACCTTCTGAGTCAAATTCTTTGGGATAGAAGTGAGAATTTTAAACAAATTCTATATAAGTTCTTTTGCGCTAAAATTTGAGAATAGCTTAAATCAATCATTGCCATCATTTATTTGGACTCTCTTATGTGTCAGTACTATATTTATGCATCTTGTTTAATCCTCCCAAAACAGAGCTAGATGCTGTTATTCCTATTTTACTTCAAAAATTATTTATTTATTTTGAAGGCAGAGAGAGACAGAGAGGGATATTATTTTTAAAAGATTTATTTATTTGAGAGGCAGAGTTACACAGAGAGAGAAGGTGAGACTTAGAGAGAGGTCTTCCATCTGATGGTTCACTCCCCAAATGGCTACAGCAGCTTTAGCTGGGCCCATGGGGAGCTGGGAGCCAGGAGCCAGGAGCTTCTTCTGGGTCTCCTATGTGGGTGCATGAGCCCAAGTACTTGGGCCATCTTCCATTGCTTTCCCAGGCTATCAGCAGGGAGCAGGATCAGAAGTGGAGCAGTCAGGACGTGAACCAGCACCCATATGGTATGCCAGAGTCAGGTGGAGGATTAACCTATGCCACAGCACTAGTCCCGAGAGTGATACATTCTATCTGTTGTTCACTTTCCAAATGTCCGCAATGGCCAGAGTTGGGCCTGTCCAAGGCCAAGGCCCAGGAGCTTCTTCTGGGTCTCCCCAACAGGTATAGGGGCCCAAGCAATTGCGCCATCCTCTACTGCCTTCCCAGGCCATTGAGAGCTGGATCAGAAGTGGAGCAGCCACGACACCGACTGGTGCCCATGTGAGATGTTGGTGCTGCAGGCGGAGGCTTAACCTACTACACCATAGTGCCAACCCTGTTCTTTCATTTTTTTCATGCATTGTTCAAGATTCCTGTGTGAAGAGAAAGCCATCTGAGAATATGAATTATTATTAAAGTTGTAATCACTTAATGTATTATCCCTTCAAGTGTTCTTAACGTGAGTTTATTTAGAATAAAAAAGTGGAGTTTGGAGGAATTCAGGCAATAGTAGATGGATCATTTTGGATGGACATGTTTTGCGGCTTGGAGACATTTAGAATTCACTGAGTATATTCTGTGGGTGAGTGCTTGCATGGTGGGCCTCTGGTCTGTTTGGTGAGAATGTCTGTAAGGAAAGAACTGCATTCTCATTTGTTTGAAATTTGATGAACAAGTCAACAGTTGAAAATCTCAGCTTCATCTCTTCAGAACTGGGATTGGCAAGCTCTGGGTCCTTGGGCCAATTCAGTGCCCTAGCTATAATTAAAAAATTTTTTTTAAACATAAAATTTATCACAAAAAACTAAAAATTTATTATTAAAAACATTTATTACTTAAAAACTGATTGAAAGGCAGAGGTGGGGAGAGAAGAGAATGAGAAGATCTATAGACTGCTTCAGTCCCCATATGCCTGTACCAGCTGTGGGGCTGAAGCCAGGAGCTGGGAATTCAAGCCATGTCTTCCACGTGAGTGGCAGAAGCTGAATGACTTGAGTCATCACTGCTTTGTCTAAGGGTCTGCATTATCAGGAAGATGGAGACAGGAGCTGGAGCTGGGTATGGAAGCCAGGCATTCTGACAGGAGACATGCACGCCTACCCCTTAAATGTAAAATTGAAAAGGACTCTTAGTTTTTCTATTGGAGCACTTGCTTAGGAATTGGGGCCCTTGTCCCTTGGCTCACAGAGCCTAAAATGTTTATCTAAACCTTTATAGTTTACGAACTCCAGGTGGAGAAGATAATTCTGACATTGCAGTTTGCACTGATGGAAAGAGATGCAGTCATGTTTATTTTATGACATAAAGTCTTTATTTAAGACATGTTTGTTGGGTGATTATCATTATGCGTGTATGTGTGTGTGTGTGAGCCAACGGGCTGAGGTCCTCTGACACTTGTGTCAGAGGGGAACCAGGCAGTCCCCAGGCTCTGCTGATGCCTACCTGAGCATACCTTCCCTTGCAGTTATGTTGCTAGGCTAGCAGACTGGCGTAGAGTGTCTGAATTTCTTATATAGATATTTCTGTGAAGCACAGCATAAGGTTGTACTGTAGCCTGTTTCAGACAAGCCTGGAGTTTGTCAGGAGGAATCGCTCCCCAAACTTGCTTTCCTCAGCTCTCCTTGGTGCCCATGGCCTTCTCATGCTGGAACTTGGTCTAGGTGGCCTACATCATCTCATTTAACACTCTGACTTCTCTGTGTGGCATTATTCTCTCCCTTTTACAGGTGAAGAAGCACAGGACACAGACTTTTTGCACGGTTCTGACTCTGATTCTTTTAATGTGGTGCAGGGATGAGGGGACCAAACAGATGTAGACAAAAGCAATGTCTGTCTTGAATCATCAGCTAAGATGGCATTAGTATCAGAATGTCAAGTTCATCTATAAATAGGAAATCTATTTTTCCCCCTGGAATGCACAAGCAAATTAAAAAGCATCCTTTATGTGCAGCCGGAATTTCAGGAGCAGATGCTCGCGTTGCTGCTTGGTGCTCGTTTGCAATTCGTTCTGCAGGCTGTGGCGCCAGGCCAGCTCTGTTCCAATGTGGAACAGGAAACTGCCCAAATGCCTGACTTCTCCGGAGCTCCAGCATGAGCTGTGGGGCAAGGAGCTCCATTGCATTCACCCCGTTCCTTCTGTCTTCTCACCGAGGCCTGGAGTGCACAGAACAAGGCACAAAGATTTTTCCATCTCTAACTGAAGATCCATCTCCTAGCAGGAGCTCGGATGCTCTCATGCCACTCCATATGTCTTAATCCTGGCACCTGTCAGACGGAGGCTGAGAGTTATATTTCCACATCTCCAGCATCCAGCACAGGGCCAGCCCTAAAATAAGTTACTTCTTATGTATTTGGTGAATGCATAAGAGCTTATGTTTGTACTTAGGGGTAAGCAATCATTGTCAGAACCTTCCCCGGTGGCTGGTTTTGACAGGGATGGGCCCGAGTGCCTGATGACTGAGGAAGGTGTTCCAGGAGAGGAGGGAAGAATCGGAGAGGAGACGGAATACCAAAGGGAATGCCATCTCTTGAGTCTTCTTTTGGCTAGCTGGAAAGGGAGCTGTTTGAGTGGCATGGGATAAAACTCTTGCATTTGTTCTTTTTTCTTTGTTTTTAAGATTTATTTATTTATTTGAAGACAGAGTTACAGAGAGGCAGAGGCAGAAGCAGAGAGAGAAGTCTTCTATCTGGTTCACTCCCCAAATGGCCGAAATGGCTGCAGCTGGGCCAATGTGAAGCCAGGCGCTTCTTCCAGGTCTCCCACATGGGTGCAGGGGCCCTAGGACCTGGGCCATCTTCTGCTGCTTTCCCAGGCACATTAGCAGAGAACTGGATTGGAAGTGGAACAGCTGGGACTCGAATCAGTGCCCATTTGGGATGCCAGCTCTGTAGGCAGTGGCTTTACCCATTATGCCATAGTGCTGTTCCTTTGTGTTTGTTCTTGTACAAAAATCATGCTGGTGGTTCCAATGTCCAAAGGGTGCCACATGCTGCCTAGATCTACAATTCTGTTCCCAATAATGGAGCTGATTTTGGACAAAGTCTCAGCAGAACCCTGAAGTTTTTGTGTGCTGGCAGACATTTTTTCTTCTGTGACTTGGTTGTAGGGTTTGCATTGTAGGGTTTGCAGTTAGCAGCCATCCACTGCCCTGACTCTATCAGTAGCTCCTTGGCGCCCTGTTGAAGGGTGGGGCCATGGTACACCTGGCAAAGGGAGTTAGTGGCCTGTCCACAGCAGAGCAGGGGTGCTGAATGGGACATGCCCAGTAGTGAACCCCACCATTGATCAGTCTTTAACCAACGATAGATGGGAATCTGAGGGCAGGTACCTCTGACCCTTTGCTCTTTGCTGGGATGCACTGGACATGGGCATTTTATACTGTGCCCACTGTTCCCCCACTGATGAAGCTCTGGCCACCTCCGGTGGTTTCTGGCTGGGGAGCTCTCCCTTTAATGATCACCTTCCCTCCCCTCTCTCCTCACTCACTTGCTAGAGTAGTGCTGCCTGGGCCTAGCCCCAGCTTATAGCGTTTGAATTGCTGCCATAGGGTCTGTTGAGAGAATGAATTACAGGGCAAGGCCATGTTGGAGGGTTCTGCGCAATGGACACTTGAGCCCTGTGTGTGTATGTGTTGGTTGTGTTTTGTGGTGGGGTGAGGGGTTGCAGTGCATGTTGAAGGGGCAGGGATGAGGTTGATTGGGTTTCCCTTGCCACTTGATTTCCCCAGCTCACTACAGACCATTAACTCTTCAGTGGTGAGAGGGTGAGAGTCATTCTTGCCCACAAGTAATTGCATCATCCTGGAGAATCTCTTCTGCTGCAAATAGAGTCCTTTGTCCCCAGCCCGGTCATCAATTCTGGCGCAGCTAAAGTGGATGGTCTTGCTCTGCAGCGCCTCCTTGGAGAAGCCCAGACGAGCAAAGCCATTAAGCTTCCATTTCCAGCAGGTGCCAGCCTCCCTGTGCCCTTGCCCTCGTGCTTGTCTTCTCACCTGGCAGTGTTCCAGCGGCACCTGTGCCCGGTAGGGCATGTAGAGCATGTAGGCAAGGCAGAAGGGGTGCAGTCGCTTTGCTCGGCGCCATGTGTCTCCTGGTTACACAGTGTCAGCTGCAACCCATAGCACGGGACTTAATAAGGCAGCGGTGTCAGAGCATTATGAGCGTGTCAGGATGATGAATTTGCTATAACAGTAACACCATTGGCAGCACACGTAATGTGCTATATCTCAATCAGTCATTTCTCACAGTCATGCATTCTTTTTGTCCTTTAGATTCTGAGTGATGCTTTGTAATGGTGGTGGTGAGAGGGGCAGGGATGGATACTAATTTTTGACAGCCTTGTTGGAGTTAACTGTTGTTGGCAGGAGGCAAGGGACTCTGTGTGTGTGTGTGTGTGTGTGTGTGTGTGTGTGTGAGAGAGAGAGAGAGAGAGAGAGAGAGAGAGAGAGAAAGAGAGAGAGAAGTGAGGATTGGGAGAGGAGAAAGGGAATGGAAGCTATATTATTATTAAAGCATGTAAACCTTGGAGTGAACGTGTTTAGTGGTCATTCAGGAGACTTACGCAACAGGAAGCTTCACCTGTACTCCCTTTCCAGGGTCAGTTTGCTCAGGCCTAGGGTGGGGCATCAGAAGCTGTGACTTGCAGCCCCTACTGTGATGTCAGCTTGGAAAACCATCTCTAACATTGCATGTTTTCCTCCATTGCTTTTAGCTGGGCCACAGATCCCTCTAAGTGTGTAGCTGGCTACTGGGCACGGCCTGGAGCTCCTGCACAGGTCTCATCAGTGCACCACTGTTCACTTCCACAAGAACAGCAAAGTATCCTTCCCACTTGCTGCTCTAGTCTCCTTAAATTTTTTTGTTTGGCTTATAATTATGCATATTTATGGGGTACAATGTGATGTTTTGATACGTGTATACACTATGCAATGATCAAATTAAAGTAGTTAGCATATCCACCACCTCAAACATTTATCATTTCTCTGTGATGAGAACATTAAAAAATCCCTTCTTCTAGCCACTCTGAAATACACAATGCATCATTGTTTATGGTCACCCTACTAGAGCACCAGAACTGCTCCTCTTATCTAACTGTAACATTCACTCACTAATGTCTCCCCAGTTTCCCCAGTTCCTCGCCTATCCACTGGTAACCACTGTTCTACTCTCATCTTCTATAATATCATTTCTTTTTTAGATTCCACATGAGTGAGCGCAGATGATATTTGTCTCTCTGCACCTGACCTATTTCACCTAATGCAATGTCCTCTTGGCTCATCTAAGTTGTTGCAAATGCTGGATTTCAATCTTTCTTATGACTGAATAGTATTCCATTATGTGTATACCCATCATATTTTCCTTATTCATTCATATGTTAAAGGACACTTAAGTGGATTCTATATCTTGGATATTGTGAATGGGGCTGCAGTGAACCTGGGAGTCCACACATCTTGGTAGACTGATTTCTTTTGGATATATACCCAGTAGTGGGAGCCTTGGAGCATAGGGAAGCTTTATTTTTAATTTTTAAAAGGGTGTTAAACAATTTTGTGCCAACAATTTTGGCAACTAATGTGAAATGCTAACATTAAAAATACAAATTCAGAGTACTGACATGGAAAGAAAAAAACTTTGAATAGACTCATATGTATTTTATTAATTCATTTAAACTTCTACCCCCCATCCTGAGATAACTACAGGCTCAAATAGTTTCACTAATTCTGCTAAACATTTAAAGAAGAAATCATAGAACAACAATATGTTCTTTCAGCAAATAGGAAAGGGTCAGGCGTTTTCCAGCTTGTTGTAATAGACCAGTGTGACTCTGGCAAGACCTAATGAGGACAAGAAAAAAAATTGTAGAACTATAGTCCCAAACAGTACAGCCAAAAACACCCCTGAACCAAACAGATAGCAAGTTAAATTCATATAAAAAAGGTGAAAATAAAGTACGAATCACTAGGGTTTCCTTCTTTTTGTCTTTGTGTGTTTGGTCTTTCATCTGCACTTTCATATGTTCTCATGGTGGTAGCTGTCATCATTTCACCCCTTTAAGTGTTTCTTGTAGGGTTGGGCTGGTGGTGATGAATTCCTTCAGTGTGTGCTCATCATGGACAGTTGTTATTTCTTTTTCTTTCTTTTCCTTTATTTATTTATTTTTTTTTGACAGGCAGAGTGGACAGTGAGAGAGAGAGACAGAGAGAAAGGTCTTCCTTTTGCCGTTGGTTCACCCTCCAATGGCCGCCGCGGCCGGCGCGCTGTGGCCGGCGCACCGCGCTCGTCCGATGGCAGGAGCCAGGAGCCAGGTGCTTTTCCTGGTCTCCCATGGGGTGCAGGGCCCAAGCACCTGGGCCATCCTCCACTGCACTCCCGGGCCACAGCAGAGGGCTGGCCTGGAAGAGGGGCAACCGGGACAGAATCTGGCGCCCCGACCGGGACTAGAACCCGGTGTGCCGGCGCCGCAAGGCGGAGGATTAGCCTGTTGAGCCACGGCGCCGGCCTTCCTTTATTTTTTTTGACAGGCAGAGTTAGACAGTGAGAGAGAGAGAGACAGAGAGAAAGGTCTTCTTTTTTCCATTGGTTCACTCTCCAAGTGGCCGCTACAGCTGGTGCATTGTGGCCAGTGTGCTGTGCCAATCCAAAGGCAGGAGCCAGGTGCTTCCTCCTGGTGTCCCATGCTGGTGCAGGGCCCAAGCACTTGGGCCACCCTCCACTACACTCCCGGGCCACAGCAGAGAGCTGGCCTGGAAGAGGGGCAACCGGGACAGAATCCGGCGCCCTGACCTGGACTAGAACCCGGTGTGCCGGAGCCACAGGTGGAGGATTAGCCTAGTGAGCCGCAGCGCCGGCCTTCTTTTCCATTTTTTAAGGGCAGCTTTGCTGGATATAGTATTCTTGGTTGACAATTTTTTTCTTTTAGTTCTTTGAATATTTTATTGCATTCTCTCCTGGCCTGTATGATGTCAGCTGAGAAGTCTGCAATTAATCTAAAAGATTTCCTTAGAAATGATTTGATACTTCCCTCTTGCTGTTTTTAGAATTCTTGCTTTGTCTTCTTTTTCTTTTCTTTCTCTTTTTTCTTTTTGACAGTTTGACAATAGTATTTTTTAAAAAAGATTTTATTTATTTATTTGAGAGGTAGAGTTACAGATAGTGAGAGAAAGACAGAGAGAAAGGTCCTCCATCTGCTGGTTCACTCCTCAGTTGGCCGCAACGGCTGCAGCTGCGCCGATCAGAAGCCAGGAGCCAGGAGCTTCCTCCAGGTCTCCCATATGGGTGCAGGAGCCCAAGGTCTTGGACCATCTTCTGCTGCTTTCCCAGGCCATAGCAGAGAGCTAGATGGGAAGAGGAGCAGCTGAGACTGAAACCAGTGCCCATATGGGATACCGGCGCCACATGTGGAGGATTAACCTGCGTCACAGCACTGGCCCTGACAATAGTATTTATTAGAGAAGGTCTTTTTTGGTTGAATCTGTTGGGGTCCTCTGGCTTCATGGACCTGAATGTCTGTATGTTTTCCAAGATCTGGAACATTTTCAGGAATTATTTAATTGAATAGGTTTTCCATGCCCATTTCCTTCTCTTCTCAAACACTTGTTTGCTTGGTTAATGTTACTCCTGAGTCTTGAATACCTTCTTCTTTTAATTTTTTTTTTACTTATAAAAACGGAACAAATTTCATATAGTTCATATATATAGTTTTTTTTTTTTTTTGACAGGCAGAGTGGACAGTGAGAGAGAGAGAGACAGAGAGAAAGGTCTTCCTTTCCCCCAATGGCTGCTGCGGCTGGTGCACTGTGGCCAGCGCATCGTGCTGATCCGATGCCAGGAGCCAGGTGCTTCTCCTGGTCTCCCATGTGGGTGCAGGGCCCAAGCACTTGGGCCATCCTCCACTGCCTTCCCAGGCCACAGCAGAGAGCTGGACTGGAAGAGGAACAACTGGGACTAGAACCTGGTGTGCCGTTACCACAGGCGGAGGATTAGCCTATTGAGCCATGGCGCTGGCCATATATACAGTTTTGAAGGCATAATACTTCCTATTCTACCCTCCCTTCCTTCCTTCTTCCCTCCTTCCATCCTTATTTTTCTTTTAATTTTTACAATGATATACTTTCAATTTTCTTCATCACAAGCTTAACTCTGTACTAAATAAAGGATTCAACAAGTAGTAAGTAGAAGAAACCGCTATTCCTCAAGAGTATAGGCAAGGGTTATACACAATAATCAAATCCCAAAATGCCAATTTCATTCATATACATTACGTTTTTTTGTATTAGTTACCACAAATCAGGGAAAACGTATGATATTTGTCTTTTTGGGAATGTCTTATTCCACTAAACATAGTGGTTCTCAGTTGGATCTATTTTGTTGTGAAAAACGGGATTTTATTCTTCTTATGGCTATTCCATCATGTATATATACACCATAATTTCTCTATCCAGACATCAGTTGATGGACAACTGGGTTGATTTCATATCTTAGCTATTGTGAGTTGAGGCACTATAAACATGGGAGGACAGATAACTCTTTCATATGCTGATTTCATTTGCTTTGGGTAAATTCCCAGGAGTGGGACTGCTGGGTCATATGGTAGATGGACTTTCAGACTTCTGAGGAATCTCCATACTGTCTTCCATAATGGTTGCACAGTTTAAATTCCCACCAACAGTGGATTGGTGAACATTTTCCCCTACATCCTCGCCATTATTTGTTACTTTTGGATTTTTGGATGATAGCCATTCTAACTGGGGTGAGGTGAAACCTCATTGTAGTTTTTGCCTTGGCCTGATGGCTACTGTTCCTGAGCATCTTTTCATGTGTCTGTTGGCCATTTGCATTTCATCCTTCGAAAAATGCCTGTTCATATTCCTTAGCCCATTGCTTAACTGGATTGTTTGTTTTGTTGCTATTGAGTTTCTTTAGCTCCTTATATATTCTAGATATTAATCCATTATCAGATGTGTAGTTTGCAAATATTTTCTCCCAAGTTTCTTAGCTTTATGTAATCCCATTTGTCTGTTTTTGCCTTTATTACTTGTGCTTCAGGGATCTTATCCAAGATGTCTTTGTATATGCCAGCATCCTGCAGTTTTTCCTCTAGGAATTTAGTGGTTTCATGTCTTATATTTAGATCTCTTATCCATTGTAAGTTGATTTTTGTACAGGGTGTAAAGTAGGGGTATTATTTCAAACTTGTGTATGCGTAGATCCAATTTTCCTAACACCATTTACTGAAGAGACTTTTTTCCTCCAGGGAGTGATTTTAGCTTATTGACAAAGATTAGTTGGTTGTAGCTGTGTGGATTAATTTCTGGGGTCACTAGTCTGTTTCATTGGTTGACATGTCTATTCTTGTGCCAGAACCAAGCTGTTTTTTTATTATGACTGCCATGTAATATGTCTTGAAATCTGGTATTTTGATGCCTCCAGCCTTATATTTATTGCTTAGGATTGCTTTAGTTATTCAGGGTCTGTTGTGTTTCCATGTGAATTTTTGGTTCATTATTTTCCAGATCTGGGAAGAACATCTTTGGTATTTTGATTGGGATCGAATTGCTTTGGGTGGTGTGGACATTTTGATGATATTAATTCTTCTAATTTGAAATTGACACTTTGAGGAAACAGTTGAAGAACAGTATTTTGCATACTATTTGTTGTAGAATTAGTATAGAGTTCATTGTGAATTAATACTATAACTAGTACTCCAACAGTATTTTTCACTTTGTGTTGCTATGTGAGGGCAAACTGTTGAAATCTTTACTTAATATATACTAAACTGATCTTCTGTATATAAAGAGAATTGAAAATGAATCTTGATGTGAAGCAAGGGGAGAGGGAGTGGGAAAGGGGAGGGTTGCGGGTGGGAGGGAAGTTATGGGGGGGGAAGTCATTGTAATCTATAAGCTGTATTTTGGAAATTTATATTCTTTAATTAAAAGCGTTATAAAAAAACAAAAACAAAAAAAAAGAATTAGTATAGAGTTAATCTTATGTGTATAAAGTTAATTGAAAACAGGTCTTAGTAAAATAAGAATGCAAGTTGGAGAGGGAGGAGGAAGAAGGGTGGAAGTGTGGTCGGAGGGTGAGTATGGTGGGAAGAATCACTATGTTCTTAAAGTTGTATTTATGAAATGCATTAAATTTGTACACCTTAAATAAAAGTGACCTGGGAAAAGAAATTCTTCCAGTCAAAGAAGATGGGAGATTTTTCCACTTTTTGTGTTGTCTTCTATTTCTTTCTTTGATGTTTTATAATTTTCATCATAGAGATCATTCATATCTTTGGTTAAATTTATTTTCCAGGTTCTTTCTCAGCCATGCCATTGTTTGTGTATATAAAGGCTTTTGATTTTTTCACTGTGCTTTGAGAGGTAGAGTTATGGATAGTGACAGTGAGAGCGAGAGCGAGAGAGAGAGATTTTCCATTTTCTGGTTCACTCTCCACATGGCTGCAATAACTGGAGTTGGGCTGATCCAAAGCCAAGAGTCAGGAGCTTCTTCTAGGTCTCCAAGATGGGTGTAGGGGCCCTAGCCCTGGTTTGTCTTCCACTGCTTTCCCAGGCCCCCAACAGGTAGCTGGGTTGTAAGTCGAGCAGCTACTGGTACCCATATAGAAAACGAACTGGTGCCTATATGGGTTGCCAGCACTGTAGGCAGAAACTTAACCTACTATATCAAAGCACTGGCCCCAAGGCTATTGATTCTTTTATGTTTATTTTATATCCTGCAACTTTACTAAGCTCTTGTATGAGTTTCAGTAGTCTCTTAGTGGAGTTTTTTGGTTCCCATATTTATAGGATCATATCATCTGCAAATAGGATAATTTTGTTTCCTCTTCCATTTATATTCCTTTGCTTTTTTCATGCCTAATGGCTCTGGCTAAAACTCCAGAACTATATTGAATAGTAATGGTGGTAATGAGGATCTTTGCTTGGTTCTTGATGTTAATGGAAATGCTTCCAGCTTTTCCCCATTCAATGTAATGTTGGCTGTGGGTTTATCTTATATTGCATTGATTGTGTTAAGATATTTTCCTTCTATACTCAGTTTGCTTAGGGTTTTTATTATGAAAGGATGTTTTATTTTATCAAATGTTTTCTCTACATCTATTGAGGTAATCATATGGCTTTTATTCTTCAATTTGTTAATGTGATGTGTCACATTAATTGATTTGCGAATGTTGAACCATCTTTGCATCCCAGGGATAAATCCCACTTGATCTAGGTGAATCATCTTTCTGATGGGTTGTTGGATTCGATTAACTAGTATTTTGTTGAGGATTTTTGCATCTATGTTCATCAATGATATTGGGCTATAGTTGTTTTTCTTTATATCTTTTTCTGGTTTTGGAATTAAAGTGATGCTGGCCTTGTGGCAGAAACCTTTGTCTTTTAATTTGACTTATTTTTAACTGACATAATTAAAGTTGTGGTAGAGGGGCTGGCGCTGTGGCATAGTAGGTTAAGCATCTGCCTGTGGCGCTGGTATCCTATAATGGGCACTGATTCCAGTCCTGACTGCTGCATTTCTGATCCACCTCCCTGCTTATGGCCTGGGAAAGCATTAGAAGATGGCCCAAGTGCTTGCGCCCCTGTGTCTGTGTGGGATACCAGGAAGAAGCTCCTGGCTCGTGGCTTCGAATTGGTCCAGCTCCAGCCATTGCAACCATTTGGGGAGTGAGCCAGTGGATGGAAGACCTTTTTCTCTGTCTCTCTCCCTCCCTCTGTCTGTAACTCTGCCTCTCAAGTACATAAATAAGTCTTACAAAAAAAAGTTGTTGTAGAGGCCTTCCTACAGTCAGAAGAAGAAAAAGGGAGGCATCCGTCCTGGGAGTGAAATGTAATTGTTATCTGCTTGCCTATAAATGCTTCAACTGTAGTCCCTATCTGCTTCTATGTAACCATTTCAGGTTCTATTAGCTAGTACACAGCAATGATGTTAACCTCTGCCAGACAGCAGGTGGCTCAGTATGTGTGTGGGGAAAAAAAAAATCATCAGTAACTATGTTTGTTTGCAGGCAGTATTGTATCAATCCTGTGGCTGTCATGTAACAGAATAGTCAATCAAATATATGCATATAACCATATAAGGGAGACAAAGAGGCTAAAACTATTTATAAGAAAAAAATCCTGGGGCCGGTGCTGTGGTGCAGTGGGTTAACACCCTGACCTGCAGTGCCAGCATTCCATATGGGTGCCGGTTCTAGACCCAGCTGTTCCACTTCTGATCCAGCTCTCTGCTATGGGCCTGGGAAAACAGTACAAGATGGCCCAAGTCCTTGGGCCCCTGCACCCGCGTCAGAGACCCAGAGGAAGCTCCTGGCTCCTGGCTTCGGATTGGCGCAGCTCCAGCCATTGCAGCCAACTGGGGAATGAACCAGCGGATGGAAGATTCTCTCTCTCTCTCTGCCTCTCCTTCTCTCTCTGTGTAACTCTGATTTTCAAATAAATAAATCTTTTTTTAAACTTTTATTTAACAAATATTAATTTCCAAAGTACAGCTTATAGATTACAGTGGCTTCGCCCCCCCCCCCCACATAACTTCCCTCCCACCTGCAACCCTCCCAACTCCCGCTCCCTCTCCCATCCCATTCACATCAAGATTCATTTTCAATTATCTTTATATACAGAAGATCAATTTACTATATATTAAGTAAAGATTTCAACAGTTTGCACCCACACCGAAACACAAAGTGTAAAGTACTGTTTCAGTACTAGTTATACTGTTAATTCACGTAGTTCAACACATTGAGGACAGAGATCCTACATGAGGAGTAGGTGCACAGTGACTCCTGTTGTTGATTTAACAAATTGACACTCTTGCTTATGGCGTCAGTAATCTCCCTAGGCTCTTGTCAGGAGTTTCCAAGGCTATGGAAGCCTTTTGAGTCTGCCGACTCTGATCATATTTAGATAAGGTCATAGTCAAAGTGGAAGTTCTCTCCTCCCTTCAGAGAAAGGTACCTCCTCCTTTGATAGCCTGTTCTTTCCACTGGGATCTCACTTGCAGAGATCTTTCATTTAGGTCCTCTGTTTTTTTTTTTTTTTTTTTTGCCAGAGCGTCTTGGCTTTCCATGCCTGAAATACTCATAGGCTTTTTAGCCGGATCTGAATGCCTTAAGTGCTGATTCTGAGGCCAGAGTGCTGTTTAGGATATCTGCCATTCTATGAGTCTGCTGTGTATCCTGCTTCCCATGTTGGATCATTCTCTCCTTTTTAATTCTATCAGTTAGTATTAGTAGACACTAGTCTTGTTTATGTGATGCCTTTGACTCTTAGACCTATCATTATGATAAATTGTGAACTGAAACTGATCACTTTGACTAGTGAGATTGCATTGGTACATGCCACCTTAATGGGATTGAATCCCTGGCACATTTCTAACTCTACCATTTGGGGCAAGTCCGATTGAGCATGTCCAAAATTGTACATCTCCTCCCTTTCTTATTCCCACTCTTATTCTTAACAGGGATCACTTTTCAGTTAAATTTAAACACCTAAGAATAATTGTGTGTTGATTAGAAAAATAAAGAAAAATACCTTTTGTTCAGGTCTCAGGCTTTTGGATAAGAAATTCCACGTGGGCCTTATGCCTGCGTAATAAAAGTCTATTCCCTGTTAAAAGCCCTGCCACAGCCTCATTGGAGGAATTTCAGAGGATTCTATCCCTTTAAATGGTTTTGAATAGCTTGAGAAGAATTGGGATTAGTTCTTTTTAAAAAGTTTTGTAGAATTCAGCAGTGAAGCCTTTTGGTCCTGGACTTTTCTTTGTCAGGAGAGGCTCTATTACTGATTCAGTCTCCATCTTGGTTATTGGTCTTTTTTAGGTTTTCTGTGTCTTCATGACTCCATTTTGGTAGATTGTCTATGTCTATAAATCTTTCCATTTCTTCTAGATTTTCCAATTTGTTGGCTTATGGCAGTTTGTAGTAGTAATTCCTGATGATTCTTTTTATTTCTGTGGTGTCTGTTGTAACATCTCCTTTTTCAGCACTGATTTCATTTATTTGGGTCCTCCCTCCCCCCTTTAGTTGGGCCAGTGGTGTATCAAATTTATTTTTTCAAAGAAACAGCTTTTATTTCTTTCTTTCTTTCTTCTTCTTCTTCTTCTTCTTTTTTTTTTTTTTTGTATAGGCAGAGTGGACAGTGAGAGAGAGACAGAGAGAAAAGTCATCCTTTTCTGTTGGTTCACCCCGCAATGGCCACTGTGGCTGGCATGCTGTGGCCGGCACACCGCACTGATCCAAAGGCAGGAGCCAGGTGCTTTTCCTGGTCTCCCATGTGGGTGCAGGGCCCAAGCACTTGGGCCATCCTCCACTGCCCTCTTGGACCATAGCAGAGAGCTGGACTGGAAGAGGAGCAACCAGGACAGAATCTGGCACCCTGACAGGGACTAGAACCTGGTGTACCGGCGCCACAGGCAGAGGATTAGCCTATTGAGCCACGGCGCTGGCCAAGAAACAGCTTTTCATCACTTTTTTTTTTTGGTATCTTTTTTTGGTTTTAATTTTGTTTACTTCTTTTCTAATTTTAATTATTCCTTTCCTCCTATGAATTTTGGTTTTTGTTTATTCTTGTTTTTCTGTCCTTGAAATGTATTATTAGATCATTTATTTGATGCCTTTCTAATTTCTTGATGTAGACACTAACTGTTATAAACTTTCCTTTTTACCATTGCTTTAGGTGTATCCCATAAATTTGATATGTTGTATTATCTTCATTCATTTATAGGAATTTTTTTTTACTGTATGGTACCATTTTTATTTAATTATTAAATGTCCATAATAGAAAAATCTAGAGAGACAGAATAGACTAGAAGTTGTCAAGGGCTGGGTAGGAGTTGGGGCCAGAAATAAGATGACTGCAAATGAGGATTGGCATTCTTTTTGAGATGTTAAAAATGCTGCAAAATTTTAATATTGGTTGCAGAACTCTCTAAATATACTGAAAACTGTTGATTTGTACATTATAAATTAAGAGCTTTATGTTATATCATTTTTAATCATCAAAGCCATTTAAATGACAAATATTAAAACCTAGTGGGTGGTTGAGTGTTTGCCTAGCAGTTAAGAGACCAGTTAAAGTGTTCACTTCTCATATCAGAATACCTGTATTCAGTACCCATCTCTGGCTTCCAATTCCAATTTCCTGCAAATGCACTTGGAGGAAGACACTTGGAGGAAGTGGTAATGGCTCAAATAGTTGTGTTCCTGGGGCTTCCTGTGACTATGGCATTCCAAATGGATGCCAGTTTGAGACCTGGCTACTCTACTCATTTCTAGGAATTTTTTAATTTCCCATTTGATTTCTCCTATGACCCACTGTTCATTCATGAGCATATTTGTTCAGTCTGCATGTACTTGCATATTTGATAGTTTTTTACAGTTGTTAATTTCTAGCTTCATTCCATGTGGTCAGAAAAAGATACATGGTATGATTTCAATTTCTTTGAAAATGTTGAGAGTGCTGTATGAGCTAGCATATGGTCTGTCCTAGAAATGTTCCGTGTACTGATTTGTAATGAAATGTTGTGATATCAGTATGGCTACTCTTGCTCATTTTTGCATTCTATTAGCATGGAATAGCTTTTTCTATCCCTTCACTTTCAGTCTGTGTGTATCTTTGTTGGTATGGTATGTTTCTTTTCTTCTTCTTCTTCCTCTTCCTCTTTCTCCTTTTCCTCCTTTATTTATTTGGAAGAGTTACAGAGAGAGGGAGAAATAGAGAGAGCTGTTTCTGGGATCATTGTTGGGTAGGGCTGCTAGTCTGCTTCCCTGGGCCTGTGAGGGCTGAGCTACTCGTGGTGGGCCACCTGGCTACTTTCTGGGGTCCCTGAGTTCTCAGGTTGGATCAG
This sequence comes from Sylvilagus floridanus, assembly GCA_949820135.1. Taxonomy (NCBI): domain Eukaryota; kingdom Metazoa; phylum Chordata; class Mammalia; order Lagomorpha; family Leporidae; genus Sylvilagus; species Sylvilagus floridanus. The sequence goes on from OX463238.1 coordinate 90,048,475, forward strand.
CTGAGCTGCTCATTAGCTGCATGCTAACTAGGGAAGGTGTAGTGTGGGCCCCCTTTTCCCTTGTGGACAATGCAACAGTGTAATTACTGACAGCTCTGCAGAACGTGAGAACTCCAATGTGGGACATGGGTTTCTTCAGGACTAGGCCTAATTCCTGTCCCAATTATTGCTATTTTAGATGATTCCTTCTTCCAACTCCCCTCTTCTATTTGGGGAAACCTCACACCTATATATAGGGATTGATTTCTTTTTAACAAAGATTTATTTATTTTGAATGTCAGTCACACACACACACATACACAGAGAGAGAGAGAGAGAGAGAGAGAGCGCGAGCTTTCATCTGGTGGTTCACTCCCTAGATGGCCACAATAGCCAGTGAATGGTTGGGCCTAAAGTGATGGCAGTCACTGTGGCAGATGTAACAGTATGAAGATGGGGACTCTGGTCCTCCAGGTCTCTTAGTGTAGTCCATAGTGACAGGGGTTCTCTCTTTGTGTCTTCTTAAAGATCTTATAACTGGTGTGACTGGAGTTCTTCCTGTGTATTCCTTCAAATTCTCTCTATCTCTCCCTCATGCTCCTTAGAGGGATAAATATAAATTATCTGAAAAAGTGAGTCTGAATCCATAGAGAAAAAACAAGCATCCCTAACTGTCTTACAGTTTGTAATGTGTGACGCTGTCAGCGTAGCCCTCACTACTGGACAGTATTAGTTCCTTCCTTCCTTTTCCCTTCCAAGTTGTTCTCTTTGGATTCTGCTGGGAGACTGAAGCACTGAATGGGAGATCTTTTTGTCAGTCTCTGTCCTTCTTTTCAAATAAATTTAGAAACATCATTCCATCTTCAAATGAAAATGATATACCAGTGTATTTTCCTGCAAAAGTTTAGAATTTTTACTTAGTATAGAGATTAATTGTATATGTGTAAAGTTAATTGAAAATAGATCTTAGTAAAAAATAAGAATGTGAATAGGAGAGGGAGGAGTAAGAGGGGTGGGAGTTTGGATGGGAGGGCAGGTACAGTGAAAAAATCACTATATTCCTATAGTTGTATTTATGAAAAGTATGAAGTTTGTATTCCTTAAATAAATGGTTTCTGGGGAAAAATGAAAGATTAGCTCAAATATTTAATAATTTTGCCTCTAGCTGGCTATGAAAAAAGAAAAACTAAACTTATTTTATTTATTTGAAAGGCAGAGTTACAGAAAGGGGGGGGGGAGGGAGGAGAGAAAGATATCTTTTATCCGCTAGTTCACGCCCCAGATGACTGCAACAACCTGGGCTTGGCTAGGTGGAAGCAAGGAACTACATTTGGGTCTCCCATGTTGGTGACAGGAGCCCAAGAACTTGGGCAGTTTGCTGCTGCTCTCCCAGGTGCCTTAGAAAGGTACTGGATTGGAAGCTGAGCAGCTGGAGCTCAAACCAATTTGATATGGGAGTTGACATCACATTTGGTAGCTTTACCCATTGCACCGCAGCACTGGCCCCAAAAAGATAAAATTTTTTAAAGTCACTGAGCAATATTCCGAATTACTGAAGATGGAATGGACCAACAATGATTGGTTTCATGAGGATGGCAATAGAAGGAGGGAGACAGGAGGTAGACACCCTGACTCTTATTTGGTGTCAGCAATGAGGCTATTTCTGTTGATTTCAATAACTGTCCCTTCATTTCTTCCTCATGTCCTTGAATTCCACACACAGATTTTAGAATATAGCTGCTTTTTGACTGATTACTTAAATCCCAGTGAGGTGGAACAGCATTCAGATTGTTTATAATGACTATCATCAGTGGCAAATTAGTTTAGTCTGTCTCAGTTTATTCTCTCTGACAGCTTCATGTATATTTCACACTATAGAGGCTGAAAAAGAAAACACGGGTAAGGGAGAACTTTTTTATTGTCATTTAATTATATGACTAATTAAACATAAGAATGGGTTTAGGACCCTCTCCTGATCACAAAAGGATGCTGAACTGTCAGATGAGCTTTCTAGTAGATTTACATCATTGTTTTTATCCCCATATATTGTTTTCTTGCTGAATTTTGTCAAACTTCTACTTTTCTAGAAGGGAAATTTAAGAAGTAGACAAGTCACGATCATTGCATGCCATCCATGATTGGTTGACATTTTGGATTTTTCCATTATGTCTAATGCCTTTAAAAAAAGCCTTCTAAAAATCCCTTTACTTTCCCATGAGGTCTAGAAATAAAATGTCTATATTGTAATAAAGTCTATATGAAAATTAAAAAGAATGCACTTTCTAGGATCTTCCATCTTTTAGCCATGTGTCTGACAAATGACGTACCTTTACGTATGTTTTACTGCAATAGAAAGATTAGGGGGTGGGTGTTTCACCTGGTGGTTAAGATGCCCATGTCCCATGTTGTAGTGCCTGGATTTGAGTACTGGCTCTGGCTTCTGATTCCAGCTTCCTGCTAATGCAGACCTGAGATGGCACAAGCAGTTGAGTCCTTATCACTCATTTGGGGGACCTGACTTGAGGTGCTGACTCCTGACTTCGGCCTGGTCCAGCAACCCCAGCCATTTCAGAGATTTGGGGAATAAACCAACAGAGAGGGGCTGATGTAGTGCAGTGGCCTGTGATGTGTATAGTAGCATATGATCCCATTTAATAGCACTGATTCAAATCCTGGCTGCTCCACTTCCCATCTAGCTCCCTGTTAATGCACCTGGGAAGGCAGTAGAAAATGGCCCAATACTTGGGTCCCTGCTAACCATGTGGGAGACCTAGATGGAATTCCTGGATATTGGCTTTAGCCTGACCCAGCTCCAGCCATTGCAGCAATTTGGGGAATGAATGGAGGATCTGTCTTTCTGTTTCTACCTCTCTCTCTATAACTTTGCTTTTCAAGTAAATAAGTAAATCTTAAAAAAAAAAAAAAACAACCCAGAAGATAGAAGCTCAATGTTTCTCTTTGTCTGTCTCTCAAATAATTTAGAAGTTAAGAGAAATTTATAAATGATTTACTTATTTATTTGAAAGGGAGAGAGAGAGAGAGAGAGAGAGAGAGAGAGAGAGATCTTCCTTCCTGTGGTTTACTTCCTAAATGCCTGGAACAGCCAGGGCTGGGCCAGGCCAAAGTCTGGAGCCAGGAATTCCATTTGAGTCCCTCATGTTGGTGGCAGGAATCCAAGGACTTAGGCCATCATCTGTTGCCTCCCAGGCACATCAACAGAAAGCTAGATCAGGAGCAATGATGAAACTTGATCCTAGGCACTCCGATATGGGATTTGGGTATCTCAAGGAGAGGCTTCTCCCACTGTGCCACAGTGCCTTCCCTGAGAATAATTATTTCCCTCTTTTTAAAAATTTCATTTAAGGAATATAAACTTCATGTATTTCATATATGCAAATTTAGGAACATAGTGATTCTTCTCACCCTCCTCCCTCCCGCACATACTTCTTCCTCCTCCCTCTCCCATTCTTCTTATTTTTTACAAAGATCTATTTCAGTTTCCTTTATACTCATAAGATTAGCCCTCCACTAAGTAGAGGGTTAGTATGAAGAGAAATGTAAAAAAAAAAAAAAAACACACAAAAACAGATAAAAAGCATTGTTACTCAATAGTCAAGACAAGGGCTGTTAAATTCATCGCATCATAAAGTGTCAATTTAACTCCTATAGATTACCTTACCTCTATTAGTTATCATAGATCAGAAAGAAAAAATGGTATTTGGGACTGGCTTATTTCACTAAGTATAATGGTTTCTAGCTGTATCCATTTTATTGCAAATGACAGGATTTCATTATTTTTACTGCTATATGGTATTCCATAGTGTATATATACCATAATTTCTTTATCCAGTCTTCAGTTAATGAACATCTGAGTTGATTCCATATCTTAGCAATTATAGATTGCATTGCTATGAACATAGGGGTACAGATAACCCTTTCATATGCTGATTTCATTTCCTTTGGGTAAATTCCCAGGAATGGGATGGCTGGGTCATATGGTAGGTCTATATTCAGCTTTCTGAGGTATCTCTATACTGTCTTCAACTGTGGCTGTACCAGTTTAAATTCCCACCAACAGTGGATTAGGGTTCCCTTTTATGCACATCCTCACCAGCATTTGTTTGTTGATTTCTGTGAGACCCATTCTAATGGGACTGAGATGAAACCTCATTGTGGTTTGGATTTGCATTTCTCTTATGGCTAGGGATCCTGAGCATTTTTCATGTATCTGTTGGCTTTGCATTTCTTCTCTTGAAAAATGTGTGTTCAGATCCTTTGCCCCTTTCTTTTCTTTTTAACTTTTATTTAGCAAATATAAATTTCCCAAGTACAGCTTATAGATTACAATGGATTTTCCCCCCATAACTTCCCTCCCACCTGCAACCCTCCCAACTCCCGCTCCCTCTCCCATTCCATTCACATCAAGATTCATTTTCAATTATATTTATATACAGAAGATCAATTTAGTATATATTAAGTAAAGATTTCAACAGTTTGCACCCACACCGAAACACAAAGTGTAAAGTACTGTTTGAGTACTAGTTATAGCATTCATTCATATTGAACAACACATTAAGGACAGAGATCCCACATGAGGAGTAAGTGCACAGTGACTCCTGTTGTTGACTTAACAAATTGACACTCTTGTTTATGGCGTCAGTAATCTCCCTAGGCTCTTGTCATGAGTTTCCAAGGCTATGGAAGCCTTTTGAGTCTGCCAACTCTGATCATATTTAGATAAGGTCATAGTCAAAGTGGAAGTTCTCTCCTCCCTTCAGAGAAAGGTACCTCCTCCTTTGATGGCCTGTTCTTTCTACTGGGATCTCACTCGCAGAGATCTTTCATTTTGGTCATTTTTTTTTTCCCCAGAGTGTCTTGGCTTTCCATGCCTGAAATACTCATAGGCTTTTTAGCCGGATCCGAATGCCTTAAGTGCTGATTCTGAGGCCAGAGTGCTGTTTAGGACATCTGCCATTCTATGAGTCTGCTGTGTATCCTGCTTCCCATGTTGGATCATTCTCTCCCTTTTTTATTCTATCAGTTAGTATTAACTGGATTCTTTATTTTGTTGCTGTTGAGGTTCTTGAGCTCTTGTAGATTCTGGAAATTAATCCTTTATCAGTTGCACAGTTTCCAAATATTTTCTTTCATTCTGTCAGTTGCCTCTTCATTTTCCTAAGTGTTTTGTTTTCAGTGCAGAAACTTCTCAATTTGATGTAATCTTGTTTATCAATATTGGCTTTGATTGCCTGTGCTTCTAGGGTCTTCTCTAAGGAGTCTTTGCCTATGCCAATGTCTTGTAGGGTTCCCCAGTGTTCTCTAGTAATGTAAAGGTATTGGGTTGCAGATTTAGGTCTTTGACCCATTTGAAGTGACTTTTTGTGTAAGGTTTTAGGTAGAGGTCTTGTTTCAAACTTCTGCATGCAGAGATCCAATTTTCCCAGCACCATTTGTTGAAGAGACTGTCTTTGCTCCAAGGATTGATTTTTGCTCCTTTGTCAGAGACATGTTGGTTGTAGATGCATGGGCTGATTTCTGGAGTTTCTGTTTTATTCTGTTGGTCTATATGTAGTTTGTTTTTGTGCCAGTACCAGGCTGTATTGATTATAATTTCTATATAGTATGTCTCAAAATCTGGTATTGTGATGCCTCCAGCTTTGTTTTTGTTTAAGATTGCTTTAGCTGTTTGGGGTCTCTTGTGTTTTCATATGAATTTTAGTATAATTTTTAATATCTGAGAAGAATATTGCTGGTATTTTGATTGGGATATCATTGAATCTATGAATTGCTTTTGGTAGCATGTACATTTTGATGATATTGATTCTTCCATTCCATGAACATGAAGATTTTTCCATTTTTTGTGTCTTCTATTTCTTTCTTTAACATTTTATGATTCTCATGGTAGAGATCCTTGACATCCTTGGTTAAATTTATTCCAAGGTCTTTAATTTTTTTTTTTTGACAGCTATAGTGAATGGGATTGCTCTTAGAGGCTCTTTCTCAGCCATGTCATTGTTTGTGTATACAAAGACTATTGTTTTTTGTGTGTTGATTTTTTTAGCCTGCTATTTTATAGCCTGCTACTTTACCAAACTCCTCTATGAGTTCCAATAATCTCTTAGTGGAGTCTGTTGGATACCCTATATAAAGAATCATGTCATCTGGAAATAGGGATAGTTTGACTTCTTCTTTCCAAATTAATCCCTTAGATTTCTTTTTCTTGCCTAATAGCTCTGGCTAAAACTTCCAGGACTATATTGAATAGCAATGATGAGAGTGGGTATCCTTTTCTGGTTCCAGATGGAGATGGGGATCTTCCATTTGCCAGTTTACTCCCCAAATGGCTGAAACTCCCCAAAATGTTTGCTCCCCAAAATTGCCAGGTTTGGGCTAGGCTGAAGCCAGGAGCCAGGAGTCCGAAATTGTGCTCCTAAGTGGGTGGCAGGGGACCAAGCACTTGGGCCACCATCCACTGTTTTCCTGGATGCCTTAGCAGGGTGCCGGGTCAGAAGCAGAACAGCCAGGATTCAAACTAGTGCTCCAATATGGGAAGCTGGCATTGTAGGCGGCAGCTTAACCCACTGCTCCACAACACTGGCCTTATATATTGTTAACTTTCATGAGAATATGTTTTTCTTAAGATTCCACATAGGAGGCCGGCGCCGTAGCTCAACAGGCTAATCCTCCGCCTTGCGGCGCCGGCACACCGGGTTCTAGTCCCGGTCGGGGCGCCGGATTCTGTCCCGGTTGCCCCTCTTCCAGGCCAGCCCTCTGCTGTGGCCCAGGAGTGCAGTGGAGGATGGCCCAGGTGCTTGGGCCCTGCACCCCATGGGGAGACCAGGAAAAGCACCTGGCTCCTGGCATCGGACGAGCGCGGTGCGCCGGCCGCAGCGCGCTGACCACGGCGGCCATTGGAGGGTGAACCAACGGCAAAAGGAAGACCTTTCTCTCTGTCTCTCTCTCTCACTGTCCACTCTGCCTGTCAAAAAAAAAAAAAAAAGATTCCACATAGGAGTAAGATCATATGACACTTACCTTTCTGTGCTTGGCTTATTCCACTTAACGTAATGATCTTCAGTTCTATTCATGTTGTAAATGACAAGATTTCATCCTTTTTATGGCCAAGTCATTTCCATTGTGTATATGTGTATGTACCACATTTCCTTTATCCATTCATCAGTGGGTAGATGGGTTGTTCCCCTTTCTTGGCTATTGTGAATAGTGCTGTAACAAACATGGGAGTGCAGATGTTTCTCTGACAGATAAATTTCATCTTCCTTGAATATGTGGGATTCAGGTGTGGGATTGCTGGATCAAATGGTAGTCCTATTTTTAGGTTTTTGAAGAGCCTCCATACTGTTTTCCATAACGGCCGTGCCGATCCGAAGCCAGGAGTCCTTCCATTCCTACTGTCTTCTTCCTTATATGCTCTGTTTACCCTTTCACTATGCCACCTGTCTTTTTGTCCTGACAGTCCTCTTATTTTTCATTCAGTTCGGACAATTTTTTAACATCTCTTCCAATTCATTAATTTTCTATTTGATTATGTTTCTAGTATGCTATTAACTCATATATAAATTTTACATTTCAATAATTTTATAGCTCACATTTGGTTCTCTTGTATAATTTCTGGATCTCTCCCCAAATTTAAAGTCTTATTTTTTTATTTCCTTGAACTTCTTAAAATCTAGTTTTTGTGTATAATAAGAAATACAGACTTGGTCTTTATCCCCAGTCTTTGGGGTGGTAAGATTGTCTTTTGTGTGCAAATGAAATGACCGGTTGGTAGGGGCCCCTAGACAGTTGGTCTCCAAAAAGCCCAAGGTATGGGTAGAAGGTTGGAACTTTCAATATCATCCCTCAACCCCGTGGAGGGGAGAGAGCTTGGAAATCAAGTTAGCCAGTAACCAGTGATTTAGCCAATCATGCGTGCAGAATGAACCCTCTATAAGTTAGAATGGCTCTCATACAGAAATCAACAAACAATAAATTCTGGCAAGGATGTGGGGGAAAAGACACCCTAATTCTTGGTGGGGATGTAAACTGGTGATCATAAGTAAAGCTCTTTGCTGCATTTTATGAGTTGTTCTAGCAAATGATCAAGACTGAAGAGGGGTTAGGGGAACCTCCAACTTTGTAACCAAGTCAATGAAATTGTGGTAACCAAGGACTTGTTATTTGTCTGGTGGCTGAAATGAGGGAAGTATTCTGGTTTTAAGCCCTCAGACCTGTAGAGTTTGAGCTAACTCCGAATAGTTAGTGTTAGCATTGATTTAATTGAGTTGAATTGAATTGGAGGACACCCAGTTAGTATCAGAATTGGTTGTTGTCATGAGGAAGAAATCTCTTGGTTATATGAAAGCTTGTATCCATTAGCTCCATTTCTTCATCCTGACTTGTCTGTATTTGTTTCTGTTTTTTCTTTTGTCTTTAGTCACTTTTTGGTCATTTCATATTCCTTGGTAATTTGATTGAGAACCAAAGAGTGTGAAGAGCAAGAGATAATTTGCAACTCTAGATGTACCACTTCAGGAAGATTTCTATTTGCATTTATGTGCTTCTTCCCCCCCCCCCCCCCTTTTCTTCTCATCTCCCTCTTATTGTTTTTTAAGGATTTGTTTATTTCTTTGAAAGGCAGAGTGATAGAGATAGACATTGTAAATGGCGGCTTATCCCACTGTGCCATAATGCCAGCCCCAGATCTTCTTAATATAATCTACATTTGAAGTGATAGGAAGTTGAGTTTCTTTTTTTTTCTTCATTTAAAGATTTATTTATTTGAGAGGTAGAGTTACAGACAGAGAGAGGAAGAGACAGAAAGAAAGGTTTTCCATTTGCTGGTTCACTTCCCATATGGCTGCAATGTCTGGGGCTGGACCAATTTGAAGCCAGGAGCCAGGAGCTTCTTCTGGGTCTCCTATGTGGGTGTAGGATCTGAAGCACTTGGGCCATCTTCCACTGCTTTCCCAGGCCATAGCAGAGAGCTGGATCAGAAGAAGAACAGCTGGAACATGAACTGGCACCCATATGGGATGCCAGTGCCACAGATGGAGGCTTAGGCTACAATGCCACAGTGGCAACAGTTGAATCTCAGTATTGTATGTTCTGTTCTCAGTTTAACCTGGTTTATATTCATAGTGCATATGTCCTCAGGATCTTAAACCTAGAACCCACGTAGGTTTTTCTGCTGCAATTTACTCCGCAGGATCATTGAACTCCTACCCTGTGAGGCTGTCGAAACCATTAACCAGCTACTCAGCCTCTCCATTGTGTTTCCTGGGATACTGGCAGAGTTGTCTGGTAGAAAAGTGGCTCCAAATTCCAGGCTCACTTGCTGGGTTTCCTTGCTGTTCTGGACCATGTCTGTGTAATTTTTCACTATTTTATCATCTCTCAGAAGTCTTCAAACAGATTAGAAAAAGTATTTCCATATTTGTTCAGCTTTTCAAGTAGTTCTCAGCAACAAGTTTGGTTTAAATCACTCATTCTGCATTAATGAGAGCAGAATCCTCTTTTATATGCCTCTAATACTCAAAGTCCTGGATTCTTGGTACTTAAAGATTTCTGGGGAATTGAAATTAAGATGAAAATAAATATTCATTTAAATTTATTTGAAATTGAATAAAAAGATATGCCAGTTTATAAAATCATGAATTTTTATGATTGAACTATATATCACCTTTTAACATCCCCAGTTTTCTTTCAAACTTGTCCTGAACACAGGCAAAAATAATCCAACATTCTTTTCCCCAGTCTTTTAATGCATTTGAGATAGGATGTTAAATTAAACAGGGCTTATGAACCAAGTGTGTAAGTCATCCGGGAACAAGAAACTATGCTTTGTAAGTTTAAATCCTTTTAAGTTTCTTGAATTTTTTTCAATCTATTTGGAAATTAATATCTCTGGTCTGAGGACAAATGGAATTGATTTGGATTTTATCCTCAGCTGAACCAGAATATCAAAGAGGAGAGAGCCTTTCCCTGAATGTTGCCAAAGTGTGGACAAGGCGGAACTGGAGTCAGGTAGATGAAGCTCAGGGAGAAATAAAAAGAGGCTTCCTGTATATCTTCCACTCTCCACTTTGAAAATTTCCCTCCAGAGCTTATTTTTGCTCCATTATTGAAAAGGTTTTGCCATTTTCATGCACTTTCTTTCATTTAGTAGATGGAGCTCACTGCCAATTATATCATCAATCTGTATCATATTATTCTATCACCATCAGTTACTACTTCCATTACCCTAGCGAAGCAGTATGCCACAGTGCACCACCAAGCCAAGGAAAATTTAGCTAATTTCATCCTCCTTGCTTTGCTAAACCTAGAATCCTTGGGGTATGATTTTTTTTTAAAAGGGAAACAGTAAAATTCATGGGAAAAGCATCAATTCTCCAGAGATTAAAAAAAGCCAAAATTCAATTTTTTTTCATATACAGACTTGACTGAAAATGATTGAGTAAATAATAAGGAAGTAAAATAAAATTTTAGAAGAGGACATCCATAGAAGCAGTATATTTTTTTCACTTAGTAGTATTCATAGTCTATTTCCTATAAGTGTTTTCTCTATTTAGTGATGTGGGACTATGCATACAGACTTACATGTTACTTCTGATTACACTGGTTACATATGGCTTTTCATATGTGGCTTATTATTTTGTAGCTTATATATGCACATAATATTGAGTTATTTCTTGAGTGTCGATGAAAAAAATAAATCATTGGTATGAGAAAACACTGGCATTATAAGGCATTCATCTGAAATTATTCAACCTTTCACAAGCAAATGAGAAAGATTACAGGATTAGACCAAATCCTGGATTCCCTTTCCTCTCTGCCTATCTGTATTCATAGTAGTTGAAAGAGAGACAAATGAAGCTATTGGTTGCTCAGTCTTTAAAGCTTTATTACAATTTAAAAGCATTAAAAAAGGGAGAAAATGGAAAAATTTTATCAAAGGCTGGGGATGATCATCATATTGAGTAGTTGAAATTTCCATTTAATGACAATGAAGAATGAAGATAGGAGTTGTAAAGATGTGGCTTTATTATTGATATCCTGCAGTCTTCTCAGTTCCGAAGACTTGAGGGTGGAGCTTTCAAAGGCCTTTGTCAGGATGTGAAAGTGACAATTGGGCACCTCTTTGGAGAAAATGAAATGGGTCAGTGATTTCTAATTCTATACAGACTGCATAGGACAAGCTCATAGCCTTGGATAGAATTCACAGCACAACTCAAGACTCCCCTGAACGCTTGCTCTGTCACATATACTCCCTGGACCCCAGGCATGTGAATGGGTTATAGCGCAGGGCCACGAGAGCACAAAGCTGCCAAAGGAAAGGCACTCGTGTTCTCTCGGTATCTGTTTCTCTCCCCTTTCCCCAAAACGCCCTCCACTTCATCTTTGACTCCAGCCTTTGCAACAGCCCATGGGCTCCAGGGAAAGCAGAGTCCATCCCCGGTTCCTGAGGGTCCCTGATTGGCAGAAGGATGATTCAGTCCCCACTGTTAGAATAATTGATTCTGGAATAGACACGTTTCCCAAATAACAGACACTTGCTGGGGACAATGGGGAGAGTAATTCCTTTGTCCTTTGGAGAGGGTCACTAGTTTGGATACATTCCTTTCCTCTTGACATGATGGGTAGGATATTAGGCTTGAAACTACTGCAGCAAACCTGAAACAGATATGTGCAAAGAGAAGAAACAGAATGGAAAAGAAAAGAGCCATAACCCTGATCAAACTGTATCAGAGCATTGATTTTAGAGCTCTCTGCTTATGATTTTCCTTAATTGTTCAGCCCAATTTAAGTGAACTTCTTGTTTTAAAAAAAGATTCATTTATTTATTTGTTTCAAAGGCAGAGCATCAGAGAGGGGAGAGAGGAAGAGGGACCATTTCTTTGAGCTAAGATTATCACTACGGAGAGAAAACAGAGACCTGTGATATTCAAGACATAGAATATTACATGTCTGCAATCAGATTGGTATAAATTACTCATCTGTTTTAATAGTGCTATCAAGTCATGACCAGTGAATTTCATAGTGTTTTTGGGTGGCGTGTGTCAAAGCATTTGGAAGTCATGATACTTTAGATATGACTTTTTAAAGAAGAGTTTATTTTTTATTTATATGAAAGATGGGTAGGGGAGAGAGAGAGAGAGAGAGAGAGAGAGAGAGAGAGAGAGAGAGATCCATCTCCCATTCAGTGGTTCACTTTCTAAATCCTGCATCAGCTTAGGGCTGGATCAGGTTAAAGCTGGGATCTAGGAACTCAGTCTGGGTCTGCCACATGAATGGCAGGTATCCAAGTACTTAGCCATCACCCACTGCCTCTCATGGTGCACATTAGCTGGGAGCTGGAATTGGAAGTGAAGTAGGGACTTGAACCCAAGCACTCAAATATGGGATGTGGATATCCCAAACATCTCAATTACCACATCCATCTCCTGCCCTTAGAAATAGCTTTTAAAAGCAATTTACTACCATTCTAAATGTATGGTGGAGTTTTCAGGCAGAAAATCTGGCTCTGTTGTATGAAGAACCCCAGTGACTCTGGACTTCTTTGTTATAATCTTAAGGCCTCTCTGTTCATTGTTGCAGCCACAGAGACAGCAGTCTTATAGCTAAAAGTAACTGTAAAGCCATTTAAATAAAAAAATATCTTGGGCAATGCCAAATGGAGATGGCCTTCATAAAATGCAGTGAAACTTCAAAGAGTCTTTTACTCATCTGTCTTTTGGAAGTCTTACTTATAGTTTGGTAGGTGGCTCTAATCGTTCTTAGGCTCCCTCAGTTCCTCAGAACTTCAAAAACAGCCCTTTTTTATTTATTTTTTTTGTCCTAACTCTCTTACCTTGTGAATCTATGTTTTTTCTTTCTAGAGTACATTTTATCCCTTTCCTATAAAAATCAATCAAGGCAATCTACAATTCTCTTATTTCTTCCTGCCACTCATTATCAGATCAGCACAGTTAGGCCCAAGAGTTGCATATGTGAGGAAAGAATTTTCCATGATATCATGTAAAAATATTGAACATTCATAAACAGCATTTATTTTTATTTTTTAGCATCACTTTGATATGAGCAACATCACCTCTCCAACATCATTTCCTACCTTACTCCCACTTCTGCCACCAAAGGATATAAGCAGATGTGTAGCATGGTCACACTTGCATTTTAGAAAGATCACTCTGCTGTTTAAAAATGAACTGGGATTTTTCTGGAGTAAAGAACAGGAGAGTCAATAGGGACATCAATTAAGAAATGACAGAATAGACCAAGAATGAGATATTGATAGTTTGGACCAGGTGACAGCAAATGAGACAGATTTAGGTTGAAAGGTTCAAGATATATTTTGGTGATTTCTGGCTAGGGGACAGAGGGGGTTGTTATCCAGAGTTTGGAATATAGACAGAAGATCTAGTTGTAGGGTAAAATATTGCAGGGTAAAATATTGAGATTGGTTTTGGACGTGTTGAGTTGAGGACTTCCAGGGTATCTACTTGGGTGTTTATTTGGCATTTGACTTAGATAAGTCTAGGAGTTAGGCCAGAGATGTGGATTTTGGAGTTGACTGCTGAGCTGTGAGTTTGAGTAGTTTACCATAGAAGGTGTACAGCAGAACTGGAGAGCACTGTCATTTAACTGGTGGATAAAGGAAACATGAGGGACAAAACCTGAGAATTGTTGGTTTAGACAAAGAGGAGTAGGGTCCCAATGATTGATTTATTGATCAGAGCACTGCAGATACAAGTATAGTGCTCAGTTCTGAGTGCCAGCAGATAAGGATGATCAGTGTGTCAGGAGGAAGGCCACCAGGATGGGGAGAAATCTGGAGCCCACGTTAAAGTAAGGTGGTGAATGTTTTCATGTGGAAAAGATTTATGGGGAAATTATTTGTTACACAGAGAGGGATTTAGCTTTGCCTTTATAGTTCCAGAAGGGATAATGAGGAAGTAAAAGAAGCGTGCTTCAGTTGATTATAAAGACAAATTTTACAATTTATTAAAAACAGAACAGATTGAGTTGTTTGGAGTGAGCACCCTTTTTGTAGAAGTGTTTGAGTATGTTCCGAGTGGCCCTTGGTCAGACATGGGGGTTCCTATACCAAATAAGAAATTTAGCTGGTAAGATTAGCTTCTTGTTTTAGAAGTCAGTAACTATATGAGATTGATGACTTTTTAATTTTTATTGTTTAATCCTCTTTCTCTCTCTCTTTTCAAAAAGATTTGTTTATTTGAAAGGCAGAGTTACAGAGATACGGTGAGAGACAGAGAGAGAGAGAAAGATCTTCCATCTGCTAGTTCATTCCCCAAATGGCCGCAACGGCTGAGGCTGGACCAGGCTGGATCCAGGAGCTTCATCTGGGTCTCTCACATGGGTGCAGAGGCCCAGGAACTTTGGCCATCTTCTGCTGCTTTTCCAGGAACATTATCAGGGAGCTGGATTGGAAATGAAGCAGCTGGGACTTGAACTGGTACTCATATGGGGATGCTGGCATTGCAGGCTGCAGATAAACCCACTGGGTCACAATGTTGGCCCCTTTATTTTTAAATATTATTTATTTGAAAGGCAGAGAAGTGAAAACGAGAGAATGAGTGATATCTTCCATCTTCTGGCTTATTCCTTCAAATGCCTGCAACAGTCAGGGCTGGGCCATGCTGAATCCAGGAGCCATGAACTCTCTTCAGGTCTCCCAGGTGGGTGGCAGGATATCAAATAGTTGGGCTATCATCCACTGCCTCCCAGGTGCGTGAGCAGGAAGCTGGATTGGAAGTATGGAGTAACCATGACTTGAACCAGTACTCTGATATTGGATGTGGGTATTTTTTTTTTTTTTTTACAGGCAGAGTGGACAGTGAGAGAGAGAGAGAGAGAGACAGAGAGAAAGGTCTTCCTTTGCCATTGGTTCACCCTCCAATGGCCACCACGGCCGGCGTGCTGTGGCTGGCGCACCACACTGATCCGAAGGCAGGATCCAGGTGCTTCTCCTGGTCTCCCATGGGGTGCAGGGCCCAAGCACTTGGGCCATCCTCCACTGCACTCCTGGGCCATAGCAGAGAGCTGGACTGGAAGAGGAGCAACCGGGACAGAATCAGGCGCCCTGACCGGGACTAGAACCCGGTGTGCCGGCACCACTAGGCCGGATGTGGGTATTATAAGTGGTGGCATAACCTGCTATGTCACAATGCCAGCCCCTGTATTTGTGTTTAATACACACACTTAAGGCTACTATGCATATAAGAGCTATGTTGTTTCACTCAATAAGCCTGCAATGAGTAGGAGTGGCATCTTATTCTTTGGAGGACCTAAATGAAAGTGACATGAATCCTCACTACAGTCATATCTGCACTCATGACATTTTGTTGAGAATTCCTCTGAGAGGGGAGGACTCGGGATTGAGTCAGCTTTGTGGCCTTGAACTGAGACAGTTGACGAGACGTCATATAATAAGAGGGCAAGATGCCCTCGGGGCTTCACATACATTTTATCAAAATGTTGTGAAGGAAAATCAATGTTTTGCTGCTGGCAGTGAAACTCCACACCTCACCAAGTTGCTAGGGATAAACATTTTATTTTCAAACACCATGCCTCAGTCCCCCAACCTGAACAAGTGCTTCTCTCTCTGGATGGAGCATGGTGTGGTAGGCTTGGCAATGACCCTCTTTTGGAATGAAAATACATCCTTCCTTCCATTCAAGGCTTTTTTCCTCCCAAAATTCGCTTCCATGAAGCTGTTCTTGGTCACCTGGTGTAAACTTTGATGCCACCCAAGCCTTCATTTCTTCTTCCTCTGTGTTATGTTTTTCCTTAATATTTATCTTACACAGAAACAGGGTCTTAGATGAGGATTTGAGTGCAAGGGGTTTGTTTGGGAATTGATCCTAGGAAACCTAATGGGGTATGGGAGATTGGACAGAGGAAGGGAAGGGAGCCTCTTCAGGGAGTGTCCACCAGCAGGTCACTGCTCTGGGCAGCTGGGACTCAGGCCCGTGGCACATGTCTAGGAGATGCTCTGAGCAGGCCCCTGCCACCTCTGAGGTCTGAGGAAGTCAGTGTGGTTATTCCCCAGTGCACACCAGTCCCTGGGGAGGGCTGCTATGGGGAGCTTGCTCTTTGGTGTCCCGACATGTCTAGTTTTTGTATCTCCAGGGGCCAGAGAAAGGCTCCGTTTTGTTTCACAGCAGGCTGAATGTGAATGGGGGATCCAGAGGGAATTTGAGATGGGCACTGGTGGTATCTACTGGAAAACTTGTTACTGACTATGTTGTAGCGATTTTTCTGGTTTATCTTTGTTATCTGTCTCCCACAATCATGAAAGCTTCATGAAGACAGGGAAACTTCTCTGTTTTGTTCACTGTTTTGTGATAGTAGAAACTTGGCCTCTGGGTTGTTTATTCAATATTTAGCAAATATTAATGGATGCCTCATCTGCACCAGGTTCTACTCTCACACTCCATGATACGATGAGCTGCAACAGGCTGAGTGGATCTCCACTAGCTTTGGAGATAATCCTTTGCCTATACTGAACCAAAAGAGCTAATTACCCTTACATGGGTAAGATGGTAGTCAGACAAGCACATTTGCTGGAACGTGTATTTTTGATGGCTAATGGACAACCATGACTGTGTGAGCTTCTAGGCTAGAGGAAGCTCAGTAGAGCATGGAGGAGAAAATGCAGACGACAGGTTAGAGTGCTCACCCCAGCTTGCACTGAGCCTCCTTGCTGACTGAGTGAGTTTGGGCACATGGAACCCTGAATCTGAAGCCTGCATCTGGCTGACAGCCGGGTGCAAGTCTCAGGAGAAAGTTGCAACCATAAGATCTGCTAAACTGCACAGATGACGCACTGAATTTGAAATCAACAACTTTTCCAGAGCATTCAAAAAAATCATTAAATTATATTACACTTGCCATTTTACCTTGTATTCAACTTTATTTTTAAAAAAACATTTATTTTATTTGAAAAGCAGAGTTACATAGAGTAACACACACACACACACACACACACACACACACCGATTTTCAATCCACTGGTTTATTCCCCAGATGGCTGCAATGGTTGGGGCTGGGCCAGGCCAAAGCCAGTAGCCAGGAGTTTCTTCCATGTTTCCTACGTGGGTAACAAGGACCCAAACAGTTGGGTCATCCTCTGCTGCTCTCTCAGGCCATTAGAAGGGAGCTGGATTAGAAGTGGAGCAGCCAGGGTTGGAACCAGTGTCCGTATGGGTGCTGGTGTCGCAGGCGGCGGCTTTACCTGCTGCTGCCCAGTGCTGGCCTCCATCAGCTTTTTATCTGAAAATACTTGGCCCGTCTTTTCTTCCCACCATTGGTCTCTCTCCGAATCCTAGCTTTATTTGTTTGAGCTTCCCATTATTTATTAATTCAGCAAGCTCATGGTTAGCTCTCACTTATCTGCTCTGTCCTTTGTATGTGCTCCATCTACTTCTCCCTCCCTCCCATCCCCATGTCCCATCCTCTACCCTTTCCAACCCATGATAGACGCAATTAATCATTATTCTTGAAAACTGTGAGTCCTAGTGTATTTTTAAATTCCAATCGATTGACAAATATAAATGAATTTTTATTATACATTATTTGGAAAAATCATACTTCTTACTCTTCTATTAGTAGAGTTAATAAAGATTAAGTGGACTAAAAACACTTTCAGGTTGCATTTCTACATATTCTACTGTTGAATTTTTCAATTTTCAGATAACCAAAGGTGTAGGTACACAGCCGTAGCTCCAATCACTCTTGTTAACAATTTTTGATGTGATTTCTAATTGCAGACTTTTCTCTAACCAGCAGAAGAATACAGACTATTTTAAGATCACTCATGGAGATCTCTAGAGTATATTCTCCAAATAGGGGAGAAAATTTATTCTAGATGCAAATCCAAACCATTTTTTAAGTTTAACAGCAGGGAGGAAAAAAATTAAGAGACATTTGTTTTGCGCAGGCACATCTGGCTTGGAAGTAAAACCTTAAGAAAAGGCTACTTAGGGGTTGTTGGTAAATTAGGCCATCATTATCAGATAACATTTTGTCATATTATTTATCATGTGTCGTTAAGCTGAGCATTGCACAAAGCTAGATTAGTTACAGCCAAATTCTCATAGGAGAATTAAACCAGGTTGGGAAGTTCCATTCTCCAATTCATCAAGGCTTAGTAAGAGTGTCCATGGTCAAGGAAGTTGTATTTCTGGAACCCTCCTGTCTCCAGAATGGCATTTAGGCTGCAATAAATCTGCCAGATCATCAGGTCATGTGTGGATCTACCAAAACCACACAGGTCTGAGACCCTGGTTTTTCTGTTCCCAGAAGCATCATATGATAGTGGCACAAAGACACAAGTAGACCAACCACTTGGTTGTGCAACAGCTAAAAGGTAAATTAGACAAATAGAGAAAAAGCCTTTATAATGTGTTAGAATTAGGGACAACAAAATGCATGCTTTTTAACCTACATTTTTACCAGCTCCCTTGGTGTTCTATAAAGGTTTCCTCTCAAGTAAAACAACGAGCTCGCTGGTGTGATAAATTAGCAGACATAGTCTTTGGCATGAAGTATTCCTGTGTTGCAAATCACTGATTTTATTAGATGGAGCTCCAGCAGCAGTCTAATGCTGCCTCATGAAAAATCCATAACCGTTCAATCTAATTTTAATGATTTTGGAAAATAATCATAGATATTTGAGAACAGCCCACTTACTCACATTCCTACTTTATAGTTGTGTCCCTGAAAGTGAACAGGGTTTATGGATTTTTGTTTTTTTTTTTTTTTGAACAATGAGAAAACCCAACTCAGTTCATCTTCACTGGCTCAATTCATATCCCACCTATATTCTAAGCATATTTCTTGTACCTTGCAAATGTATATAGCTTGTTTACTTATTCCTTTTGTTTCTAAGCTCATTGGGGGAAGATAAATACTGATTCAGTCGGACATTTAGACGCCATTATAATACTTGGGAGGAATGCACATGATGGCTTGTACTTGTATTTCAGAGTAACTGAAAATATCTGTTCTTAACATTGTCTTTAGATATGTAATTACAGAATGGGAGGAATTTTTAAGATAAAAAATTGATGACAGCAATCTCAGAGTAGACTGTAACTCTGTTCTATTTGCCTTCTAATTTCATTTGTTTACCTATGTGTAAATCTTTATTCATGTGACATATTCATTGTGTGAAAGCCACGCTATTTTCCTATTTATGCAAACCTCTTGGGAATACAGAAGGATTTGATGAGTTCTTGCAAATAGGTCACTACCTTTTTTTCTTTGACTGCAAGAAACCATTTTTCTGCCACAAGCTTACTATCGAAGGAGAAAAGGATATTACTATATTTCAGTGTGCCTTGATTCATGTTTATTAACATTACTGTCTATCCATCGATTAGACCATACACATTTTCAAGTATCTCAGGGTAAGAGAACGTGTTACTTCTCAGGTTCCACAGTTGTATACATTCCTTTTCTAGGAATGAATTGTTATATATCAGAATATGTTTTACCATTGTAATCATCATGAGGCAACAGCAAATATTTAGCCTAATAAAACATTATTTTATCTGTATCTATGTTTCTATTCCTGTTAATTTTCTAATATACATGTTTTCAGTGTGAAATACATTTATTAGTGTTTAATTTTAGCACTATGAAAACTTATTCTTTTATTATTTCATTTTAATGGCTTTAACTAGCATTTGTTGTTTGATGCTATTAAGAAACCTATTCTTTGCTGGATTAAGATGATGGAGCAGAGAGGGAGCTTATTTATCTAATCTAGGAGAAGACAGTTTAAGAAAAGTAGAGAGAGTGCAGTCTCAGGGAAGAGTGAGGGAGAAAATAGCAGAAGAAACTCCGTGAAGGTTGGAGGTACACAACAGACCTATGTGGAGGGTGTGGACGTGCACAGATCAGGACCCTAGCAGGTGAGAGCTTCCACACCAGGTTTGGAGAGTGAGGTGAGACTGAACTATAGCAGCCTAAGCCGCTGGTGATAAAGCTGCAGGAAAAGCCTAGAAGGAATCTGGCTTGGAGCTCTGTGGGGTTCCAAGTGTACCTGAAAAACTAGAGGAAAAAAAATTGGAGGGGCATGTTTTTCTGTCCCTGATCATCCTGTAACAAGCCAATAGAGAGTGGGTGCCATTTTGGACATATGGAACAGTTGTACCAACTAAAGTCCATGCCCAGTAACTAGCCAGAGACTCCTGAGTCTGGTGGTGAGAACTTACAGAGGGCTGGATGCTGGTGAATGTAGGTGGCTTGTGTACTAGGACTGTGAAAATATTGAGACTGCATGGGAAGTCTCAGGGTGTGGCTGAGACATTGGGCAGTCACGGTGGGAGGCTCCACACACTAAGGGCTCCCTGGTACCCTGGTGAGGGACATTGCTGGGGAACCTGCTTACACTGAGGACTGCACAGATTGTGTGGTCCTTGTGGAAGTGCGGATGAATATTATACCCACTAGGTTTAGCACCCAGCCACTGGTACCTTTGAGGAAAGGAAATGAGCTGAATCTATGTCAACAGAACAGAACAAGCCTCCCCTTTGATTAAAAAAAAAGAGAGAAAGAAAGAAGGGGAGATTTACCACACCCAACCTGGGTGTCACTTAACTCTTCTTTCATCCTGGAACACTGAACAGAGCTCTCTGGCCACACCAAACACATGCTTCTAGGTATTCCTTGAAAGCAGAAACTCCACTAACCCACACATAGTCCAAAGATAAAAGCTGCCATGGCAAAAAACAAGGAAACCAACGAGTATCTCCACAAATGTGGAATAATGAATGCACCAATTCAAGAAACAAGAATAAAGAATGCAACATGACACCCCCAAAAGAATACCACTCTTCAATACTAGATTGTGAAGATGATGAGACTGAAGAAATGCAAGAAATGGAATTCAAAATATTGATTACTTAGAAGTAATCAGGAGCAAATGCATAAACTAATGAAGTCCATATATGACATGAAAGAAAATTTCTTCCATGAAATTGAGATCTTAAAACAAAATGAAATATTGCATTCACATGGGTGACCAGGAGGAAGCACCTGGCTCCTGGCTTTGGGTCGCCTGAAGCCTAAGCTTCGGTCGGCCTAGCCTCAAGCTATTCAAAATAAGTGAAAGAGGAAATCCTCCAAAATTCTTTCTATGCAACCAGCATCACCTTAATTCCTAAACCTGAAAAAGATGCATCAGAGAAAGAGAATTACAGATCAATTTCCCTGATGAACATAGACGCAAAAATCCTCAAAATTCTAGCCAATAGAATGCAACAACACATCAGAAAGATCATCCACCCAAACCAAGTGGGATTTATTCCTGGTATGCAGGGATGGTTCAATGTTTGCAAATCAATCAACGTGATACACCACATTAACACACTGCAGAAGAAAAACCATATGATTATCTCAATAGATGCAGAGAAAGCATTTGATAAAATACAACACCCTTTCATGATGAAACCTCTAAGCAGATTGGTTTTAGAAGGAATATTCCTCAATACAATAAGGCAATTTATGACAAACCCATGGGCCAGCATCCTATTGAATGGGGAAAAGTTGGAAGCATTCCCACTGGGATCTGGAATCAAACAAGGATACCCACTGTCACCAATGCTATAAAATATAGTCCTGGAAGTTTTAGCCAGAGCCATTAGGCAAGAAAAAGAAATTAAAGGGATACAAATTGGGAAGGAGGAAGTAAACTATCCCTATTTGCAGATGACATGATTCTATATATAGGGGATCCAAAAGACTCCACTAAGCGACTATTGGAACTCACAGAAGAGTTTGGTAAAGTCCCAAGATATAAAATCAATACATGAAAATCAACAGCCTTTTTATACACAGACAATGCAATGGCTGAGAAGGAACTTCTAAGATCAATCCCATTCACAATAGCTACAATAAAAAATTAAATACTTTGGAATAAATATAACTTAGGATGTCAAAGATTTTATGATGAGAATTACAAAACATTAAGGAAAGAAATATAAGAAAATACAAAAAATGGACAAATTTTCCATGTTCATGGATTGGAAGAATAAACATCATCAAAATGTTCATACTTCTGAAAGCAATTTATAGATTCAATGCAATACCAATCAAAATGCCAAAGGCATTCTTCTCAGGTACAGAAAAAATAATGGGGAAATTCATATGGAAACACCCAAGGCCCTGAATAGCTAAAGCAGTCTATTTTTTAAAAAAAGATTTATTTATATTTGAAAATCAGAGTTAGAGAGCGAAGGAGAGGCTGAAAGAGAGAGAGAGAGAGAGAGAGAGAGAGAGAGGTCTTCCATCTACTGGTTCACTTTCCAGTTGGTGGCAACAGCCGGAGCTGCACCGATCTGAAGCTAGGAGCCAGGAGCTTCTTCCAGGTCTCCCACATGGGTGCAGGGGTCCATGGACTTGGGCCATCTTCTACTGCTTTTCCAGGCTCATACCAGAGAGCTGTATCAGAAATGGAGAAGCCAGGATCCGAACTGGTGCCCATATTGGATGTCAGCACTGCAGGCGGCAGCTTTTACCTGCTACACCACAGTGCTGGCCTCCTAAAGCAGTCTTATACAGCCAAAACAAAGATGGAGACATCACAATACCATATTTTTCTTTATAAACACTTTTATTTAGTAAATATAATTTTCCAAAGTACAGTTTATGGATTACAATGGCTTCCCCCCCACATAACTTCCCTCCCACCCACAACCCTCCCATCTCCCTCTCCCTCTCCCATTCCATTCACATCAAGATTAATTTTCAATTCTCTTTATATACAGAAGATCAATTTAGTATTAAGTAAAGATTTCATCAGTTTGCACCACACAGAGTAAAAATACTGTTTCAGTACTAGTTATAGCATTACTTCACACTGACAACACATTAAGGACAGAGATCCCACATGAGGAGTAAATGCACAGTGACTCCTGTTATTGACTTAACAAATTGACACTCTGGTTTATGGTGTCAGAAATCTCCCTAGGCTCTAGTCATGAGTTTCCAAGGCTATGGAAGCCTCTTGAGTTTGCTGACTTTGATCTTATTTAGACAAGGTCATAGTCAAAGTGGAAGTTCTCTCCTCCCTTCAGAGAAAGGTACCTTCTCCTTTGATGGCCTGTTCTTTCTACTGGGATCTCACTCGCAGACATCTTTCCTTTAGGGTTTTTTTTTTTCCAGAGTGTCTTGGCTTTCCATGCCTGAAATACTCTCATGGGCTTTTCAGCCAGAGTGCTGTTTAGGACATCTGCCATTTTATGAGTCTGCTGTGTCTCCCACTTCCCATGTTGGATCATTCTCTCCCTTTTTGATTCTGTCAGTTAGTATTAGCAGACACTAGTCTTTTTTGTGTGATCCCTTTGACTCTTAGACCTATCAGTGTGATCAATTGTGTACTGAAATTGATCACATGGACTAGTGAGATGGCATTGGTACATGCAATCTTGATGGAGTTGTATTGGAATCCCCTGGCACATTTCTAACTCCACCATTTGAGGCAAGTCTGATTGAGCATGTCCCAAATTGACAATACCAGATTTCAAGACATACTACAGGGTAGTTAAAACAGCCTGGTAATGGTATAAAAACAGACTGATAGACCAATGGAGCAGAATAGAAATGCCAGAAATCAATCCAGACATCTACAACCAACTTATATTTGACCAAGGAGCTAAAATCAGTCCCTGGATCAAGGACAGTCTCTTCAACAAATGGTGCTGGGAAAACTGGATCTCTGCATGCAAAAGTATGAAGCAAGTCCCCTACCTTACACCTTACTAAAAAATCCACTCAACATGCATTAAATATCTGAATCTATGACCAATTTCCATCAAATTATTAGAGAACATTGGGGAAACCCTGCAAGACATTGTCCTAGGCAAGGACTTATTGGAAAAGACCCCAGAAGCATAAGCAATCAAAGCCAATATTCACAAATTGGAATATATTAAACTGAGAAGATTCTGTACTGCAAAAGAAACACTCAGGAAAGTGAATTGGCAACCTACAGAATGGGAGAAATTAGTTGCAAACTATTCAACTGATAAAGCATTAATAACCAGAATATAGAAAGAGATCAAGAAACTTAACAAAAAAAAAAAAATGACCCAGTGAAGAAATGGGCAATGGACTTAAACAGACATTTTTCAAAAGATAAAATCCAAATGGCCAACAGACACATGAAGAAATTATGAGGATCTCTAGCCGTCAGGGAAATGCAAATCAAAACCACAATGTGATTTCACTTCACTCCAGTTAAAATGGCTTTCATTCAGATATCAACAAACAACACATGCTGGTGAGGATTTGGGGAAATAGGTGCCCTAATCTACTGTTGGTGGGAATGTAAACTGATAAAGCCACTATGGAAGACAGTAAGGAAATCTGAATATAGACCTACCATATGACCCAGCCATCCCACTCCTGGGAATTAACCCAAGGAAAATGAAATCAGCATATGAAAGAGTTATCTGCAACCCCATGTTTATTTCAGCTCAATTCACAATTAATAAGACAGAATCAACTGAAATTTCTGTCAGTTGAAAACTAGATAAAGAAATTATGGGAAATATACACTATGAAATACTACACAGTGGTAAAAAAAATGAAATACAGTCATTTACAACAAAGGGACATGTTCTCCCTGACCTGTGATAACTAATAGAGCATTTAAAAGGCAATCTGTGGAAGTGAAATTGGCACTTTGAGAGGCAATGACTTGAACAGCCCTGTCTTTTTTTTTTTTTTTTTTGACAGGTAGAGTTACAGTGAGAGAGACAGAGAGAAAGGTCTTCCCTCGTTGCTTCACCCCCCCAAATGGCCGCTGCGGCCTGTGCTGCGTCGACCCGAAGCCAGGAGCCAGGCACTTCCTCCTGGTCTCCCATGTGGGTGCAGGGCTCAAGCACTTGGACCATCCTCCATTGCCTTCCTGGGCCACAGCAGAGAGCTGGACTGGAAGAGGAGCAACTGGGACCAGAACCTAGTGCCCATATGGGATGCCGATGCCACAGGCAGAGGATTAGCCAAGTGAGCCATGGCATGGGCCCGTAGCCCTTGTCTTGACTGTTGAGGAACAGTGTTTTTTTTTTTTTTAAGATTTATTTTATTTATTTGAAAGACAGAGTTACAGAGAGAGAGGTAGGGACACAGAGAGAGGTCTTCCATCCGCTGGTTCACTCCCCAGATGGCTGCAATGGCCAGAGCTGCGCCGATCTGAAGCCAGGGCTAGAGGCTTCTTCTGGGTCTCCCACATGGGTACAGGGACCCAAGGACTTGAGCCATCTTCTACTGCTTTCCCAGGCCATAGCAGAGAGCTGGATCGGAAGAGGAGCATCTGGGACTAGAACTGGTGCCCATATGGGATGCTGGCACCTCAGCACTGCGCCACAGTGCTGGCCCCAGTGTTTTTTTTTTTTTTAATGCTATTTGTTGAACTCTTTACTTAATATAGAGTTAAACATGTATATAACATCAATTGAAAATAGATCTCAGCAAAAAAATAAGAATGGGAAAGAGGGAGGAGGAAGAGAGTTGGGAGTATGGGTGGGAGGGCAGGAATGGTGAGAAGAATCACCATATTCCTAAAGTTGCAATTGTGAAGTGTGTGATGTTTGTAACTTTAAGGCTGTATAGTTCTGCATATCTTCCTACAGACTTACTTCTAAGGGTATTTTAAAAATTTTTTAAAAGAGGCAATACTTTTAAAAATTTTTTAAAAAATTTTAAAGTTAATTTGAAAGAGTTATAGACAGAGACAGAGAGAAGTTTTTTATCTGCTGGTTTACTCCCCAGATGGCTGCAATGGCTGGAGCTGTGCCAATCTGAAGCCAGGAGCCAGGAGTTTCTTCTGGGTCTCCCACGTGGGTGTAGTGGCCCAAAGACTTGGCCATCTTCTGCTTTCCCAGGCCATAGCAGAGAGCTGGATTGGAAGTGGAGCAGATGGGACTAGAACTGGCACCAATATGAGGTGCCAGCGCTTCAGGCCAGGGCTTTAACGTGCTGTGCTATAGCGCCAGTGCCTAAGGGTAAGGTTTAAAAAGGGTATCCCAAATCCCTTTAAGCTGGGTGGTAAAAATATCATCTTAAGTGTTAAAATGATTATAGGGAGTTCAACCACTAGTACTAGAACAAAAAAAAAATACTAAAATGGATAAAGTATTACATTGTACATCAACAGTCAGGACAGGAGCTGATCAAGTCACTGTTTCTCATAGTGTTCATTTCACTTGAACAGGTTTCCCCTTTGGTGCTCAGTTAGATGTCACCGATCAGGGAAAACAAATGATATTTGTCTCTTTGGGACTTGCCGGAGACCAGCTCCAGCCAGTCCAGGGGCCCCAAGGTGTGAGAGGTGTCGGCGCTCGAAGAAATGAGAGACACTCACAGCAAGGCTGATGGCAGGGCTCTGGCTCTCGAGCACCAGACTTTATTTTTATATCATAAGCCACAGAATGATTTTTTCTTCTTACAATGAAAGGCCTGTTGTCCAATTTTTCTAATTACAATTTTTTTTGATTTTCAAGGGCATACTCAGAGCATGGGTTACAATCATAGACAGGTGCAAGATAACAGGCTGCGCACACAAGCCAAGGCCTCGAGTGCTGCTGGACTATGCAGAAATTGGCTACATAGGCTGGAATAGTACCTTCTTAATCTAATCTTTACTAGAAGCCCCAAGGTCAAAGCAGACCCTTTTAAAAATGTATCCCCTCTTTGCAATTTTTTCTGTAGTTCTTTAATTTCTTTATTGCACTTATTTAAAGGTTTACTTAGGTCTATTCTACAGTTTTGACATCCTAACCATTGTAGTATTTGTAGCATATAGTGAATTAAAGCTTTATTAACATCTATCTTTATTCCAGTGGGAAGTATATACCAGAGAGCCTGTTGCCTTTTAATTCTTTTCTACAAACAGCTCAACCTTGCATAAGGCATTAACCCTTTCTTCTACACTAACATTCTGCTTGATTAAAATTCTACAAGGCAATGGGCATTTTGGAGGTTATGAGACTAAGTGCTCTTTCGTAAAATTAGGAATACAGCAATCATTAGCAGGACCACCAGGAAGCTCTGGCTTGCTTATGCAGAGTGTAGTTCCCATCAAACCTAAAACCACCAAGAAAACTGCAGCTGTCCTTCTCACGCCTTGCTGAGACAGACCTTCTGCTGTGACCTTGTCAGCCAGCTGAAGTTGCCTTGGCCTCGTCAGGGACTGGCTTAATTCACTCAGCATGATGTTTTCCAGATTCCTCTATCTTGTTGCAAATGACCGGATTTCATTGTTTTTGACTGCTGTATAGTATTCTGTAGAGTACATGTCCTATAATTTCTTTATCCAGTCTACTGTTGGTGGGCATTTGGGTTGGTTCCCGGTCTTAGCTATTGTGAATTGAGCTGCAATAAACATTAATGTGCAGACCACTTTTTTGTTTGCCAATTGAATTTCCTTTGAGTAAATTCCAAAGAGTGGGATGGCTGGGTTGTATGGTAGGGTTATATTCAGGTTTCTGAGGAATCTTCAGACTGACTTCCAAAGTGGCTTAACCAGTTTGCATTCCCACCAACAGTGGGTTAGTGTCCCTTTTCCCTCACATCCTCTCCAGCATCTATTGTTGGTAGATTTCTGAATGTGAACCATTCTAACCGGGGTGAGGTGAAACCTCATTGTGGTTTTGATTTGCATTTCCCTGATTGCTAGTGATCTTGAACATTTTTTCATGTGTCTGTTGGCCATTTGGATTTCCTCTTTTGAAAAATGTCTATTGAGGTTCTTGGCCCATCTCTTAAGTGGTTGAACTCTGTAATTAACACACAATTATTCTTAGGTGTTTAAATTTTAACTGAAAAGTGAGGGTTGCAGGTGGGAGGGAAGTTATGG
This sequence comes from Sylvilagus floridanus, assembly GCA_949820135.1. Classification (NCBI taxonomy): domain Eukaryota; kingdom Metazoa; phylum Chordata; class Mammalia; order Lagomorpha; family Leporidae; genus Sylvilagus; species Sylvilagus floridanus. Next base: position 90,076,337 of record OX463238.1, read on the forward strand.
TGGGAGGAAGCCATTGTAATCCATAAGCTGTACTTTGGAAATTTATATTCATTAAATAAAAGTTTAAAAAAAGATTATTTGAAAGGCAGATAGAGCAAGAGCAAGAGGGAGAGAGAATGAGATCTTCCATCTGCTGGGTCACTCTCTGTGTGCCTGTGACAGCCAGCGTTGGGCCAGACTGGAGTCAGTAGTCAGGAACTCAATCTGGGTGTCCCCGTGTGGGAGGCAGGAACTCAAGTACTTGAGTGAAAATCTGCTGTCTCTCAGCATGTGCATCAGCAGAAAGCTGGTATCAGGAGTGGAGCCGAGACTCAAACCTCTGGTAGGATTCAGCATCCCAAGCAACATCTTAACCACTTGGCCAAATGCTCACTCCAAGAAAGAACTGTCTTAACTTACAAATTTATACTGACTTTTCTTGTGATGGATGGGAATTCTTCAAGTGAATTCTAGAGAATATTTTGTTTTTCCATGGATTTGGTATGTTAGATATGAAGGTACTCTGCTGTAGCACATGATAGGGCATTGTTTTCCACCTGAGGTATTTTCCAGGGACTGGGCTGTGGGGGGTAGTTGCCCCCCTGTCCTCCTCAGCCCACATCAGTATTGGTATTGATAGCTTCAATTCAGAATCTCCAATTCCTAAGTCAGTCCATAGTCAGTTCTGAACATGGTGGGTTTTCAAATGATAGATGTGGGCTTGAGCAGCGGAGTATAGAATTATTAGCAGCTGGTGATTCTGTATTCGGGTGTTGGGAGTAATGCTGGGATTACACTTTGGGGGATATGTGTGCTGTGAGACACTCCTGCAGTGCCTTTCTTTTAGATGTTGATTGGTCCTATACCAGTATATTACCTTTCTTGACCACTTTCCTTTCTGAATGTTCTCACTTGGCCTTACATCCCACTTCTAAGAGAGCTATGGTTCCTGAATATAAAAGTAAGATAGAAGGGCCAGTGTTGTGGTTTATTGGGTTAAGCTGCTGCTTACGATGCTGGCATCCCATATTGGAGTGTTAGTTCAAGTCCTGGCTGCTGCATTTCTGATCCAGGTGCCTGATAAGGCACCTGGGAAGGCAGTGGAAGATGGCCCAAGTGGGAGACCTGAATGATGTTTCTAACTTCTGACTTCTGCCTGATGGAGACCTGGTTGTTGTGGCCATTTGGGGAGTGAACCACTGGATGGAAGCAGGTTTCTGTCTCTAACTCACTCAAAATAACAAATAAATAAATAAATAAACTGAAAAATTCAAATAGATTCTAGTTGCCCGGGAAGTAGTGAAGAACATCGCCAGCATGCGTGGGGAGCTTCTCCTGGTTTGATCTGACTCACAGCCACTGTCTGAATTCCTGTTTACTCTTCCTGTGATGGCTTCTAAAGAATAGTTCCTCTGAATGGGAAGGCAATTTGTACCCCACACTCGCTGTCTCTTTTCTTAACTGTCCTCAGTTTCTGAAGTTCTCCACAATATTAGAGCAGTGGATAACCTGGGTTTTCTTATCTGTAATGTTGGTGGTGGTTGGTGCTGGGGTAAGGAGAAGATTTTTTCAAAGAATATTTTATTTATTATTTGAGAGGTAGAGTTATAGAGAGTGAGAGGGAGAGACAGAAAAGTCTTCCATCCCCTGGGTCACTCCCCGAATGGCCACAATAGCTGGAGTTGGACCAATCCAAAGCCAGGAGCCAGGAGCTTCTTCCGGGTCTCCCACATGGGTGCAGGGGCCCAAAGACTTGGGCCATCTTCTACTGCTTTCCCAGGCCACAGCAGAATGCTGGATTGGAAGTGGAGCAGCTGGGACCTGAACTGGTGCCCATATGAGCTGCCGACACTGCAGGTGGTGGCCTTACCCGCTACGCCACAGCGGTGGCCCCAATGCTCCACTTCTGGCCCAGCTTCCTGCTAATGCACCTGGAAAGCAGCGGAGAGTGACTCAAGTGAGTAGACTTCTGCATTCACATGGGAGACCTGGATGGGGTTTTGGGCCTTTGGTTTCAGTGAGGTCTGCCTTGCTATTGAGGCTATTTGGTGACTGAATCAGCAGATGGAAGATTCTCTCTGCCTTTCAAAAAAATAACACATATTTTTTAACAGGGCTTAAATACTGAATTCTAGATACCATGTCATTTCACCTGTAAACACATTAGCATATATTTGTAACAGGTAAAGACTTTCCAGTTGGCCTAAACATCATATTTTTAATACATTTACGCAATAAACAGCTCCTCAATATCTGGTTACTGTCTAACGTTCTCTGAGTCATAAACATCTATTTATGCTTAGCTTGATTCAGGATTCAGATAAGGCCCACAGATTGCATCTGACTGACAAGTACATTGGATTCTCTGTTTCCTGTAACTGGAAGAACCCAAGCAAGGTTTCTCAGCCTCAGCACTATTGACCATTTGGACTGGATAATTACTGGATGAGGAGGGCTGTCCTGGGCGTCGTGGGCAGTTTCACAGCATCCCTGGTGGCTGCTAATGGCACTGGCCCCGGAGGTGACAACCATGTGTTTCCAGGCAGTGCCTGATGTGTCCTGGAACAAAATTGCCCTGGTTGAGGAACCACTGATCTGTTACTTTGATTCCATTTATGTTTAATTTTTTTGGCAGTTTTGGAGGACACATGGAGACAATAGCAGAACCCTAGCTTCCATCTCTGTCTCTTCTACTCTATTGCTTCACTTTGTTTTGAGCATAAATTCTCAGTGGAGGTGAATTTCTCTCTCTCTCTCTCTCCCCTTTTTCCTTTTACAAAAATTATTTATTTGAAAGGCAGAGAGACAGGGAGAGAAACAGACACAAAGATCTCCTATCTATTGTTTCACTCCGTAAGTGCCAGCAACAGCCAAGGGTGGAGGACGCCAAAGCCAGAAGCCAGGAACTCAGTCTGTCTCCCATGTGGATGGCAGAGACCCAAGTACTCAAGCCATCACTTGCTGCCTTCCAGGGTGCTCGTAAACAGGAATCTGGAATGGGAAGCAGAGCCAGGATGTGAACCCAGGGATGTGCGGGCTTTCCACCTGCTGTGCTAAATGCCCGCCCCAGACACCTTGCTTTCTTCACTTAACAACACATCCTGGATGTTGCTAACCGTGTAGCAACATCATCCTCATCTGTGGAGCGGTGCTCTGTAACAGTATTGTGACCCTTCTCCTTCATTCTTATGGAGCATCCTGCTCTATTTTGTGAATATATCAAGCAGCACCCTGTGATAGCATTAGGTAGTCTCCAGTCTTCTGCTGTTACAAAAAAAAAAAAAAAAAAAAAGGCTGCAGCAAATGGCCTTTTGCTTAAATCATTTTATACTTCTGCTAGTATATCTTTGGTGGGATTTCTAGAATCGGGCTTGCTGAGTCAGTGGGTAAATTGTGTGTGTAATCTTTTTAGATATTGTCCAAATTTCTCTCTTTGGGGATATACTCTTTTTTCCAGTAGCAAGGTCAGAAAGAGTGCCTTTGTCTTCATAGCTTCACCACAGAGCATATTGTCAAATATTTAGAATTTTGCTCATAAATTTTAAGAGATATTTGCTTTTCTTTTTCTGTGAACTGTGTCAGTTGCCTGTTTTTCTATAAATATCTTCGTATTCTTAGAGTTCTCTACCTATTAGGGATATTGAGATTTTGAAAGTGATTGAAATCTTCCCCTGTAAATTCCAGTTTGTGTTTGTCTTTTGATTTTGTTTGTTTGTTTAATGCAATAAGTTTCTATTCTTATGGAGTTATATTCTCTTTCCTTTATTATTTCTTGATTTTATTTTTTAAAAATATTTCTACTTATTTGAGGGATGGAGGGAGGGAGGAAGTGGAGAGGGAGGTTAGGAAGTGAGAGAGAGAGAGAGAACGTGAGAAAGCATACTCACATCTGCTGGTTCACTCCCCAAATGCCCACAACAGTGCAGCAGGGGTTTGGTCAAGGCTAAAGCCGGGAGCCAGGACAATCCAGATCTCCCGCATAGGTGGCAGGGACCAGACCTAATTACTTGAGCCGTTACAACTACCTCCTAGGGTTTTCTTTCTCAGGAAGCTGGAGTCAGAAGCCAGAACTGGGGACTGAATGCAGGCACTGTGATAGGGGAGGGAAGCATGTTCACTGCTAGACTGCCCACCACTGCTTCTGGATTTTAAGTCAAGGAAAAGTTTTCTCCATTCCAGGTAATAAAAGAATCAGTCATGGTTTTTCTTTCTTTCTTCTTCTTTTTTTTTTTTTGGATAGGCAGAGTGGACAGTGAGAGAGAGAAAGAGAGAGAAAGGTCCTCCTTTGCCGTTGGTTCACCCTCCAATGGCCGTCGTGGCCAGCGTGCTGCGGCAGGCGCACCGTGCTGATCTGAAGCCAGGAGCCAGGTGCTTCTCCTGGTCTCCCATGGGGTGCAGGGCCCAAGCACTTGGGCCATTCTCCATTGTACTCCCTGGCCACAGCAAAGAGCCGGCCTGGAAGAGGGGCAACCAGGACAGAATCCGGTGCCCCGGCCGGGACTAGAACCTGGTGTGCTGGCGCCACAGGTAGAGGATTAGCCTATTGAGCTGCGGCGCTGGCCTATGTTTTTTCTTAATACTTATGTAGTTTATGTAACATTTATATTTATTTGGAATTAATTCTGGTGTATAGGGTGAGAAATGGTTTCAGTTTTATATATTTTTTCTAAACCAACCAACTGTCCATAAGACATTCTACTTCTTTCCCTACTGATTTGAGATACTGCCTTATAACATCCTAAACCTCCATATTTGGTTGGCTGTATTTTTGGATTTTATTTCTTTTTCTGTTGTTCTCAATTCATTCACCTGCTATGAACATCTTATAATGTTTTCATATCTGGTGGGGTTGACCTCCCTTCCCCATTGTTCTTTTTTAGTATTTCCATGGATATCCTTGATAATTTGTCCTTTAAAATAAAGTATATAATTAACTTCCCAGCTCTGAGACAAAATCATACTTATTTTGTATATGTGAAGTTCATAAAATCACTTACAGAGAATGGATGTCTTTATGATACTGAGTTTTCCTATCCAAAAACACTTGCTGCAGCCTGATTCTGTGTCTTTCCTAAGTGTTTCGCAGTCTGTGCACATTTTAAGGTTTATGCAATGTCAAGAGGAAGGCTGTCTCTCTCCCATTCTACATGTAATCTCTGGGGGGCGTGTATTCAGACTCATCCTGTCATTGGTAGCCGTGATCTGATATGCCTGATTCTTCCTTTGTGAAGCTCTGGGAGGCAGGGAGAAGAACTGCATGTAGAGAGGTAAGGATATGGGTTTCGGGGTCATCCTCTCCTTGGTTTGAATTCGGCTTTCTCATTTATTGGTTCTGTGACTAAGAGAAAGGCTTCCCTGACAAAAAACAGATTTTCACCTTTAGTGGGTAAGGGTGGAGTGGGATAACTTACATAAAGCAGCTAGAGTTGTGCCAGGTGTGCCTAAGAGCTCAGTTTACAGGGTTACTGATCCTTGCCATGGGCCCTGGCTTTTCCCAGTGGCTCTTCTGGCAGTGAATCATTTACAGGATGGAACTAGAAGCCCTACTACAGGCCTTATAATGTGTTTGGAATCCAGGCATCTAAAAAACCACGTTTGTTAAAGTAAATCCATCCATCTCCTCTCCATGTTAATTTCATTGATGCCTGGCAATGCTGTGCTGTTTTGAGCTTTGCCTTCTTTTCCCCATGAGTTGGCATGTTTTTTAGACTTTATATTTTGTCTCCGTTTTACAAATGCTGGCATAACCTGCACGTTGTGGCAGAAGCTTTGCTCATGTGAGCAGTGATGGATCATTTTTCCTGGAAGGCATCAATCAACAGCCGCTAACAAGAATATGGAGTGGGGCAGGTGCGGGAGGGAGTGCGAAGGTCACTTTACTTGGTTCACTGACTACTTGTGTGAACCCTTCTGATTGATGTAGTTGCAATTTCTGCTGATTACATCACTATTTCAGGGCGGTGTTGACTTGCTTTCTCCAAGTAGATTTCTGATTTTAGTTGAGAATCAGCATTCTGAACTTTAAAAATTTTGCACAGACAGCAACATGAATTGAGTACCCACCATCTTGTGAGTACTACACAACAGATTTAAAAGTAGGTAGAAGGGCCAATAGTGGTTTGCCCAGAGATTAGGTCTAGCTATGCTTTGAGGATCCAAACCTGGCTGACTGATGCATTTATAGCTCTAGGGGTGGTGGTAAGGGGCTCAGTTACCATGCAGGGCTGGGAATGCTGCTTCCTCCAAAGAGAAACTGAGGCATGGAGCAGAATTGAAGTTGGGATCTTTTGCCAGAGATCAAGGAATGAAGTTTGATGCTGTGGCCAACACACCAATACGAGGCAGGCTTGTAGTCCAGAAACCTTGGTTGGAAGCTGTGGAAGCTGAGCAGATGGCAGGGCAGAAGTTAAGCCAAAGTCAGAGGAGAGGCAAATAGTCAGCATTTGTTTTGGGGGGTGGGTTGTGCTGACAGGAAGTGGGGTGCAAACACCAGCCTTTTCAGAAGGACACCCTCCAGAGTTAAACCAGTGAGCAGGGTCTTAAAGGGACCCTGTTCTCAGATCAAAGTGGCTCTGCAAGTTCAGAGCGAATGGATCCTTGATTTATCCAGTGCTGACCATACTTCAGATGTTTTGTTTCTTTACTGCACACATGCAGGGTGATGTCAATGCCTTCCCATCAGCCCTTGCTTGCCCTTTTGGTGGTTTTCCCAGAAGTATTTATGGATTTAGACTGATGAAAAATACACTTATTGGTCTCGTGATAATCTGTAGGAGTTGGAGGTGTCAGAGAGAACTGTTGTCTTTATACTCACACTTTGTGAGACAGACATGCGTGCACACGTATACACACACATACACATTCATTTATTTTCTAAAAATTCTTACCATTAAGTACAAGCACTGCTTGAGTGCTGTAGATGCACGATGCATTTCTAAATAGAAGATGTGTCTTTGTATGTAGAGGTCAGATTGATGGCAGCCTCAACCATTCAGAACATGCATTGGAAACAGGTGATGAGAGAGGCCTGAGGCTGTGAACTATTCAAGACCTCTCCTTAGGAAATACAGAATCGCCCTCAGGCAGTGGCTGGAACTCAGCAGAGGAGAGGAGCAGCACTCACAGACCTCAGTGAGAAATGACAGCTGGCAGCAGAAGGAGACAGAGGAACTCTTGATTTTATTTTTATTTCAGAGCCAGAGTTACCGAGAGAGGGAGAGAAAGATCTTCCATCTACCGGTTCACTCCGCAAATGGCCGCAACAGCCAGAGCTGGGCCAATCTGAAGCCAGGAGCCAGGAGCTTCTTCCAGGTTTCCCACATGGGTGCAGGAGCCCAGGGACTTGGGTCACCCTGCACTGCTTTCCCAGGTGCATTAACAGGGATCTGGATTGGAAGAGGAGCAGCCTAGACTTAAACCAGTGCAAAAATACTTCTGGGAAACTCACAAATCCCTTTGCAAATGCGGTCATGGGAAGAAGAATCTACCTTGCAAATCTTGCGGGGATGCCGTCTTACTGCTGAGAGCTTAGACATTTCTAGCCAGGGAGGATCCACTCGGAAAGTGCAGTTTGTGTCACTGCACAGATATTGCTGTGCCTTTTTCTGCAAATTACCTGCTAGGGGTGGACACAGGGAATCCCTCTGCAAGCAGAGGTCTCCACATCTCATTGCCAAACCTCTGGGCTGTGAAAGCTCACTGTGCCTGTAGTTTCTGGATTTGGTTTTGCTTGATGCGTTTTAATGACTTATTGATTATATTTTGCTTTATAGTAAAACTGTAATTCATAAGCATCTTGCTAAAGCAGAAACTTCCACTAGCTAAGTTTCCCTACTCTGTGTGTCTCTATGTGGAAAGAAGTTTTGCCACTAGGAAATAGGCTCAATGAAAACTTTAATTTTCACCCCAAAATTAAAAAAAAAACACCAAATTGCTCAATTAATACATGTCAACTGTACAAAAATAGACATTGTAATATGTTTACATTCACAAATATAGATTTGTCTCATCTCTTCCCCTTATTGGAATATTGGATGGTTGTAGTTTTTATTTTTTGCTTTAAATATCAGTGCTGGTAAAAATATAGTTGCATCTGGATATCTGTGGGGAATTGGTTTCAGGACCCCTGGATACAAAAATCTATGGACAGTTCAATTTCTTTATATGCATACAACATACAGTTTTATGTAATCTATACAATTCTTCCATATACTTTAAAATTTCTCTGGATAACTTAAAATTCCTATAATATTCCTATAAGTTCCTATAAAATTCCAATATAAATATTATATAAATAGTTGTTATACTGTATTGTTTGGTTAATAATGACAAGAAAATCAACTTTATACATAGTCAGCACAAGTGCAATTTTTTTCAAATATTTTTGATCTGTAGTTGGTTAATCATCAGATGCAAAATATTTGCATGCAAAGGGCTTAGTGTAATCCAGTACACATGTCCTACAGTAAGTAATACTGGAAATACTTAGAAGTGGGTTTTTTTCCTCTTTGGTTTAAAATAATTAACTTTTTACAGGATTTGTAAAAGTACATACTTATGGGTCTGGCAATGTGATGTGGCGGGTTAAGCTGCTTCCTGCTGCGGCAGCATCCTGTGTGTGTGCTGGTTCAGGTCCCAGCTGCTCCACTTCTGATCCCTGCTAATGAGCCTAGAAAAGCAGGGGAAGATGGCCCAAGCACGTGGGCTCCTCACTCACGTGGGAGACCTGAATGAAGCTCCTGATTCCTGGCTTTAGCCTGTCCCAACCCTGGCCGTTGTGGCCGTTGGGGAGTAAACCGGCTGATAGAAGATCTCTCTCTGTCTGCCTCTGCCTCTGCCTCTCTGTAACTCCACCTTTCAATAAATATATAAATATTTTTAAAAAAAGCACATACTTATAAGTTGCCTTCCAGAAAGAGGGCAGTTTTCATGTCCCATCAACTGTGAAGGAGAGTTCCCAATTCCCTGAACTCTCACCAATAGTGGATCTGATTATATGTTAAAAAGCTTTGCTCATCTGATATCAAAAATGGTAATGGAATTTAGTTGTCTTAATTGCATTACTGTGACTACTAGAGAGCATGGTCATTTGTTCATATGTTATTATCTATTTATTTTTAACCCATTTTTATATTGAATTGCTAGACTTCTTTAAAAATTGATTTGTAGTAGCTCTTTATATATTTAAGCCAAAATTACTGATCTCTTACATATATTGGAAATGTTTTTCTTAAATTCTTAGTGGCTTTTTAAAAATAAATGTATTTATTTATTTTGAAAGAGTTACAGAGAGAGAGGGACACACATACACACACACACACACATCTTCCATCTGCAGCCAGGAGTCAGAAGCCAGGAGCTTCATCCTGGTCTCTCATGTGGATGCAGAGGCCCAGGTACATGGGCCAACTTCTGCTGCTTTCCCCAGGCCATTAGCAGGGAGCTGGGTTGGAAGTGGAGCAGCCAGGACTTGAAACAGTGCCCATATGGGATGTTGGAGTCACAGGCAGTGGCTTTACCTGCTACCTCACAGTGCTGGCCCTGATTTTTTTTTATAATTCATGCTTTATTTCCTAAGAAGTTTAATGTTATAGTTACATAATGAAAATTTCATTTCTTTTGAAAATAGTGTCTGCTCTTGAGACCATGTGTGGAAAGTCTTTCAACACTCCAGTATTATGTACATAGTCAACTATGTTTTCCATGCGTTGTAGATTTTCGTTTTTATACTATAGAATTAGGAATTCCTCTCATTATCAAAGAGCAATACCAGGGTGGCGTTCAAAGTATTTAACAACCAGTGTGCCTTGGGAGCTGACCAATCAGAATGGATGCAGCCATGAACACTGGTATTTTTTGTAGTTGTAGCTGAGTATCAGCTGTACACGACATTTATTTTTGTCCCAGTAGTCAGCTACGACCCTGATGTTTCCCCATCATTTTACAATACTTTCCTCTTAAATCAGGCATTTTTCTATTTGGCTCTCTTTCTGGACTTTCCTGACTTCCGTTGTCATGACTGATATTCTGCCGATTCCGAGTAAGGCAGTAAATTCAGCCCTACTTTGATTACAGGAGCTGCAGAAAACATTGGGATGTCTTCTGTAATCCATTGCCCTGCTTTCTGTGGCTAGCAGGCAAGGACAGGTGTTACCATAGTGATGGCACCCCGTCATCAGGAGGTAATAGGGCTGCTGTTACATAGTGCAGGCAGGAAAGAATGTAGTTTGCTCTGAGGTATTTCATTGGGACACAGTTTGATGCTCCTATTCCCAGTTTCAAAGGTAGGAGGACAAATGTGTCAGCTGGGAACTTGGAAGGGCATCCTACTAGGGGGCATAGACTCCCCAAGAATGTGGATCTGAGCCATCTCACCAGGCGAGTGTTTGGACCGGCCTGTGGCCTATCCCTTCTTCTGCCCCTCTCCTTCCCTCTCTTCCCTTCCCCATGTCTCCCCCTCCCCCTTTCTTTGTTTCTTGCTCAAAACAAGCAAAATACTGGTTAAATGAGCTTATACATTTTAGAAAGGTCCATACAGAATTACTTTCCTTTTGTTTGACCAGATTCCTATGTTATTATATTTAAAATTGGGACTTTAGTGGTGTTGAAAATCAGTACATAGACATTTGAATTTGTATACAATTATTTTTTAAAAATTTTTAAAGATTTATTTTATTTATTTGAAAGATAGAGTTACAAAGAGAGGTAGAGACAGAGAGAGAGGTCTTCCATCTGCTGGTTCACTCCCCAGATGGCCGCAATGGTTGGAGCTGCGTCGATCTGAAGCCAGGAGCCAGGAGCTTCTTCTGGGTCTCCCACATGGGTGCAGGGGCCCAAGGACTTGAGCCATCTTCTACTGCTTTCCCAGGCCACAGCAGAGAGCTGGATTGGAAGAGGAGCATCTGGGACTAGAACTGGAGCCCATTTGTGATGCTGGCACTTCAGGCCAGGGCGTTAACCCACTGCACCACAGGCCGGCTCCTGTATACAATTATTAATGTAGGTTTTAGAAATCTAAAAATCTGTGACTTGTCATACTTTTAAAAGTTGTTCCAAGCCAGCGCCTAGCAGTGCCGGCAAACCGGGTTCTAGTCCCGGCTGGGGTGCCGGATTCTGTCCCGGTTGCCCCTCTTCCAGTCCAGCTCTCTGCTGTGGCCTGGGAGTGCAGTGGAGGATGGCCCAAGTGCTTGGGCCCTGCACCCCATGGGAGACCAGGAGAAGCACCTGGCTCCTGGCTTTGGATCAGCGCAGTGCGCTGGCTGCGACGGCCATTGGAGGGTGAACCAATGGCAAAGGAAGACCTTTCTCTTTGTCTCTCTCTCTCTCTCTCACTGTCCACTCTGCCTGTCAAAAATTAAAAAAAAAAAAGTTGTTCCAGTGACTTTCCAGCTTCAAATTTGGAGGCAACTCTTCCATACAAGGATATCAAGTATCATTATCTTCAAAGGTTGATAAACTGCTACACCCACGCAGAATTTCCTATCGTATATGCCACATACTCAAAATGTCAGTCTTTCCCAGCACATTAACAAAATTATTAGGAAAACTCGACAACCACAGCCAAAGATGTTACAGAGTGCATAGGGTTCTGACAAAGCCACAAGAAGTGGTTTTCTCCTTCCTTCCTTCCTTCCTTCCTTACCCCCTCCCTCCCTCCCTCCCTCCTTCCCTCCCTTCCTTCCTTCCTTCCTTCTTTCCTTTTTTAAAGATTTATTGATTTTATTTGAAAGGCAGAGTTACAGAGAGGCAGAGGCAGGGAGAGGGAGAGGGACTGGTTCACTCCCCAGACGGCCGCAATGACTGGAGCTGGGCTGATCTAGAGCCAGGAGCTTTTCCGGGTCTCCCATGTGGGTGCAGGGGCCCAAGGACTTGGGCTGTCCTCCACTGCTTTCCTAGGCCATAGCAGAGAGCTGGATGTAAGTAAGTGAAGTGAAGTAAGTAAGTAAGTAAGTGAAGCAGCTGGGACTTGAACCAGTGTCCATATGGGATGCCAGCGCTGCAGGTGGTGGCTTTACCTGCTATGCCACAGTGCTGGCCCCAAGCAGTGATTTTCTGCAGGAAACAATTCTATTAAACAACAATATGATAGTAGAAGTACTTGAAAATGTTCAAGACAGATTAAATATACAACTGTGTCTCCAAATTGCCATTAAGTATGCATTTTATAGTAGGATATAAAAACCATGCCCATGTATGAAATGCGAAGTTGACATTGAGATAGTCAAAGCCTTCTATAATTCAATATCTCACTGTTTTCTGGTTGTAACAAAAAATATACAACCAGAAAATGATCTCATCTCTTTAAAAATCATTTATACTTATTTAATGCATTTTTCTTGAATATTATATATTCAATTTATAATTTCCTTTTTAAAGGAATTTGTTAATTCATTAGATTCTCAGGGTCCAGCAAATTTGTGGTCATTACAACAATGAAATTCTCATCAGTTCTCATGTTAATATGATATTAACACAAAGACAACAGATTTAATGTAGTTCATAGATACAAGTCTAAGAATATAATGATCCCTCCTTCTTTCCATCCTCCCTCCTTCCCTCCCTTATTTCTTCCTTCCTTCCTTTTGTTTTTCTCTCTCTTTTTCTTTATCTCTTTATTTTTTGAGATAACATTTTTAATTTAAATTATAGTCACAGGCTTAATGCTTCTTTAAATAGAGTTCACAAGTAAAAAGTAAAAAGACCATATTTTAGCAGGAATATAGGGCAAGGGCTATAAATAATAATAAAATGAAAAGATGTCGGCCAGCACTGTGGCTCATTAGGCTAATTCTCCGCCTGTGGCGCCGGCACACCGGGTTCTAGTCCTGGTTGGGGTGCCGGATTCTGTCCCGGTTGCCCCCCTTCCAGGCCAGCTCTCTGCTGTGGCCTGGGAAGGTAGTGGAGGATGGCCCAAGTGCTTGGGCCCTGCACCCCATGGGAGACCAGGAGAAGCACCTGGCTCCTGGCTTCGGATCAGTGCAGCGTGCAGGCCGTAGCACGCTGGCCGTAGTGGCCATTTGGGGGGTGAACCAACGGCAAAGGAAGACCTTTCTCTCTGTCTAACTCTCTTTCACTGTCTAATTCTGCTTGTCAAGAAAAAAAAGAAAAGATGTCCATTTCACTCATATTAATGCATTTTTTCAAAAAAATTACATAGGCAATATGTGAATATATCTTTTACTGTAAAACATTCAAATAGTAACAGTTTTATTTACTCATAAGTGTTTGTTTTATTATAGATGTAGTATGGATTTTGTTACCATGATTTTATACAAAAGGAATTTTCTTGAATTTTACATTTAATGAAAATGAATTATCTAAAACTCCTCATGCCCTTTCCCTAAGTTTTAAGTACAGTATGGCCTGTACAGATATAATGGGATATTTTTATTGTAAGAATGTTCAATTTCATAAGACTCAGTTCTGTAAGAAGACTCAACCTAGGTAATGACATAATTATGGATAAAGTTGTAGGCCAATGGCAGCTCAGCTAGGGAGGTCTAGCATAGGCCACGTGTGAGGCTTTTAAAAATCACGATCGCCACAAAAGATTGGCTCCTTATCTTTATTTTTGGAAAGTTAAAAGGTAAATTATATATAGGTTTTGCACTTACGAAATGTGATTTTGGTGAAATTTGAAATCACACAGAAGGCCTTCCTGTACAAGACTACTTCTAGAGTTAGCTACTTTTGACATTTCCTTTTATGGTATTTACTTTTATAATGTTTCACATATACACAAAAATATGGAATATTCCTTAAGCCGTTCTCCTCCTGGATAATACTGTGATATTCTGAATCTTGTTTTGCTAATTAACATAAAGTTTTCAGTCTTTTTAAATATCACTCTGTGTAGATCTGCTACTCTTTATTGCATTCAGCAGTGTGCTATCTAAATATACTGCAGCATATTGGGAATACTGTATGTTTTTAGATACTCATTTGATTATTTCTAGTTTTTTTTTGCTAAGCTGAGTGGTGCAGTGTGCATTCCTGTATTTATATTTGTATGTATTGTTTGCTAAATTTGTGATTAAAATATCCAAAGTAAATTTCTGCAGTGAAAAAAGTATGTGTGTGTAAAATTTTGATAGGTAGGGCCAAGAGCCCTTAAAATATAGTACCAATTGGTTTCCTTATAACAGTGTGTATAGTGTATAGATATATATGGGGAACTTTAAAATACACATTTTAATGCCATTTTGGTCACAGGGTGGGTGCTATGGCACAGGGGTTAAGTTGCCACTTACCACGCCTGCATCACATCCTGGAGTGCTGGTTTAAGTATGAGCCACTTTGCTTCTGATCCCTCCTACTGTGAATGCATGAGATGCTGCAGCAGGTGAAGCAGGTGACAGCTCCAGGACCTGAGCTCCTGCCGCCTGTGTGGGAGACCTGGATGGAGCTCTGGTCTCCTGGCTCAGCCTGGCCCAACCCTGGAGAGGGAATCAGCAGGTGAAAGATCTCTCTCTCTCTCTCTGTCCCTTTGCCTTTCAAGTAGATGAAAGTGAAAAATAAAACTTAGTCAATAAAAATGTACTTTTATATAACTTTCAAGTATATGCTTATAAATTGGCTTCTAGAAAGATTTGGATACTTCTAATCTCCCACCAGTTATGACCAAACAGGTCATACTTACCTAGTTTCAAACCACAGTGCTACACCAAGATCCTAGATGTAGAGGTCTACAGGGACTAATTCAGAAATTACTGGAAAGTAATAATTATTTTAGAAAATATAATTAGTGATAACTCCATGTGTTTTCCATTTATTTTTTTTTCCTATTTTTTTATAAAGCTTTTATTTAAAGAATGTAAATTTCCAAAGTACAGCTTATGGATTACAATGGCTCCCCCCCACACAACTTCCCTCCCTCCCGCTACCCTCCCCTTTCCTGCTCCCTCTCCCCTTCTGTTCACATCAAGATTCATTTTCAATTTTCTTTATACACAGAAGATCAGTTTAGTACATAGTACGTAAAGATTTCAACAGTTTGCCCTCACATAGAGACACAAAATGATAATACTGTTGGAGTACTAGTTATAGTATTAATTCACAATGTACAGCACATTAAGGACAGAGATCCTACATGATTTTTTTAAAGAATTGAATAATTATCTATGCAATTTCCAGTTTAACACCAAGATTTTTTAATCATTTGCAATTATCTTTATATACAGAAGATCGATTCAATATATACTATGTAAAGATTTCATCAGTTTGCACCCACACAGAAACACAAAGTGTAAAAATACTGTTTCAGTACTAGTAATAGCATTATTTCACATTGGATAACACATTAAGGACAGATCCTTCATGAGACGTAAGTACACAGTGACTCCTGAAGTTGATTTAACAATTTGACACTCTTGTTTATGGCCTCAGTAATCTCCCTAGGCTCTAGTCATGAGTTGCCGAGGCTATGGAAGTCTTCAGGGTTCGCCGACTTCGATCTTATTCCGACAGGGTCATAGTCAAAGTGGAAGTTCTCTCCTCCCTTCAGAGAAAGGTACCTCCTTCTTTGATGGCCCCGTTCTTTCCACTGGGATCTCACTCACAGAGATCTTTCATTTAGGTCTTCTTCTTTTTTTTTTTTTTTTTTTTTTTTGTTTTTCAGAGTGTCTTAGCTTTCCATGCCTAAAATATTCTCATGGGCTCTTGAGCCAGATCCGAATGCCTTAAGGGCTGATTCTGAGGCCAGAGTGCTATTTAGGACATTTGCCATTCTATGAGTCTGCTGTGTATCCTGCTTCCCATGTTGGATCATTCTCTCCCTTTTTGATTCTATCAGTTAGTATTAGCAGACACTAGTCTTGTTTGTGTGATCCCTTTGACTCTTAGACCTATCAGTGTGATCAATTGTGAGCTGAAATTGATCACTTGGACTAATGAGATGGCCTTGGTACATGCCACCTTGATGGGATTGTATTGGAATCCCCTGGCACAATTCTAACTCCATCATTTGGGGCAGTTCCGATTGAGCATGTCCCAAATTTTACATCTCCTCCCTCTCTTATTCCCACTCTTATATTTCACAGAGATCACTTTTCAGTGAAAATTTAAACACCTAAGAATAATTGTGTGTTAATTACAGAGTTCAACCACTAGTACTAGGATAAAAAAAAAATACTACCATGGATAAAGTATTACATTGTACAACAACAGTCAGCACAAGAGCTGATCAAGTCACTGTTTATCATAGTGTCCATTTTACTTCAACAGGTTTCCCCTTTGGTGCTCAGTTAGTCGTCGCCAATCAAGGGAAACAAATGATATTTGTCTCTTTGGGACTGGCTTAATTCACTCAGCATGATGTTTTCCAGATTCCTCCATTTTGTTGCAAATGACCGTTGTCATTTCATAAGTTGTAACTTATGAAATTTTCTTTAGGAAAATATTTATAATATGAAGGTGCTTCAAAAAGTTCATGGAATATATAATTAAAAAGTAAGCTTATTTTAGTGCAAAACTTTTGAAATTTATGCATTTTTTTAATAATACGCATGTTTACCAATTTTTTGAAATCCTTTTTTTAAAGATTTATTTGTCTGTTTCAAAGTTAGAGTTACAAAGAGAGGGAGAGACAGGGAGACAGAGAGGACCTCCATCTGCTGATTCACTGTCCAAGTGGCTGCATCAGCAGGGGCTGAGACATGCGGAAACCAGGAGCCAGGAGCTTAATCCGGGTCTCCCATATTGGTGGAAGGCAGCCTAAGCACTTGAGTCATCTTGTGCTGCTTTCCCAGGCACATTAGCAGGGAGCTGGATGGGAAGTGGAGCAGCGCCCATATGGGATGCCAGCATCTCAAGTGGCAGCTTTACCTGTTACTCCACAAAGCTGGGCCCCCAAATAAACTTTCTTTTAATTCCTTTTGTTTTTCTTCTTATATTTTATTGGAAAGGCAGAGTTACAGAGAGCAGGGAAAGAGATCTTCCATCTGCTGGTCTACTCCTCAAATGGCTGTGACAGCCAGGGCTGTGCCAGACTGAAGCCAAGAGCTTGGATCTCCATCCAGGACTCCCATGTGAGTGATAGGGTCCAAATACTCAAGGCATTTTCCTCTGCTTTCCCAGGCGCAATAGTAGGGAGCTGGGTTGGAATTGAGGCATCCGGGACTTGAACTGGTACTCAAATGGGTTGTTGGCAGTAGGTGGCTTAACCTACTGCCCCATGACACCAGCTCCCAATTCCATTTTCTATGAACTTTTGGACGTACCCATGTATTCTGATCATTCTAAGTGTTTGGAACATTTTATTGGCTGTTCATTTTCTTTCCTTCAAGTTATTTCTGTTTTTCTTGATTTAATTCCCTTTTAATCACATTGGATAATTGCTCTTAATTTCCTTTGGTACTTTTCTTTCCCCATTTTTCAGGTGCTGCCTGGTTATGTCCTGAGTGGTGTGTGGGCTTGCGTGTGTGCTTAGTTAGTCCAATCACAGTGCTGCTTGATGTTGCCTTCCAATGCTTCAGTGCCTCTCTGGATCAGTGAGTTAGGCCATCTTATGTTGCTACAACAAAGTACCTGAGGCTAAGTACTTTATTAAGTAAAGAGGTCTATTTGGCACATGATTCTCCTGGCTGGGGGAGTTCCTACAGCACGATGCTGGTGTCCCAGTGAGGGCTCCCTGGGTGTGTCACACAGGGCTGAGAGACAGAAAGGAAACTGGCCTTGCGCAGAAGGGACCAAGATCACGGCATGACCTCGGTTTACATTGACCTGATCATACGGGAACTGTTAGTCCTTTAAACCAGCGTCGAGTACCTTGTGACCAAATTACCTGGTTCTAGAACCTCTGGAGGTTCTACCCCTACTTGAGGTCACCCTCAAGTCATATGCCAACCATAGCAATCAGTAAAGTTTTATGCATATTTGAGACTAATTATTGAAGTAAAAGTCATAAGGCCTAATGTGATTAATAAGGATTTTATATAATAATGTGTCTCAATTCAGATGTGATCTTCTTGTGTAACTCTTTTTTTTGGTAAATTACAATCTCTCTAGTTATTGTTCACATCCTTTTAAATTAAGAAAACCAGTTCATTGAAGTATGATTGACATACACAAAGCTGTACGTAATGTACACAACATGATGACTTTGGAAAGAATTATACTCTGTGCAACCATCACTTCAGTCTATTCCTTAAACACACCTATCACCTTGGAAGTTTCCCTCCCATCCTCGTTATTTATTGTTAATATTTTTCAAGATAATAACATTTACTGTAACTGCCCACTTAACATTTTAGGTGTAAGTATTGTTATTGCTCACATTCTTTATTGAAGAACATTTATTAATGATTTTTTCAAAATCTGACAACTTTTTGTTTCATTATTATAAATTAATCTATAATGACCTTGTTTTGATGAGATAATGTGATTTTACAGTGTCATAGAAAATATGAAATTGAAATCCATCAGAAATAAAAATATCACAACAAAAGTTATTCACATTTATTGCTTTTGGGTCTTAAGTGAGTTCTGTTTTTCTCTTCTCTCTTAGAGGGGAGTTCAGAAATTGCATGGAAAATGGAGTTAAAGCGTAAGTTGATTGATGTAAATTTTTTTAAAAATTTCTTTGAGACACAGAGTTACAGACAGAGAGGGAGAGATAAAGAAAGGTCTTCCATCTGCTGATTTACTTCCCAAATAGCTGCAATGGCTAGAGCTGAGTTGATCTAAAGCCAGGATCCAGGAGCTTCTGAGTCTACCACATGGTCGCAGGGGCCCAAGGACTTGGGCCATCTTCCACTGCTTTCCCAGGCCATAGTAGAGAACTTGATTGGAAGAGGAACAGCTGGGCCTAGAACCAGTGCCCATATGAGATGCTGACACTGCAAGTGGAGGCTTAGCCTATGCCACAGTGTTGACCCCATTAAAATCTTTATGAAATTTAAAGCAATATTTTTTTTTTTTTACAGGCAGAGTGGACAGTGAGAGAGAGAGACAGAGAGAAAGGTCTTCCTTTGCCGTTGGTTCACCCTCCAATGGCCGATGCGGCCAACGCGCTGCAGCTGGAGCACCACGCTGATCCGATGGCAGGATCCAGGTGCTTTTCCTGGTCTCCCATGGGGTACAGGGCCCAAGCACTTGGGCCATCCTCCACTGCACACCCTGGCCATAGCAGAGAGCTGGCCTGGAAGAGGAGCAACTGGGACAAAATCCGGTGCCCCAACCGGAACTAGAACCTGGTGTGCTGGTGCCGCAAGGGGGAAGATTAGCCTATTAAGCTGTGGCGCCGGCCTGTTTTTTTAAAAAATTTATTTTATTTATTTGAAGGGCAGAGTTACACACACACACATGCGCATGTACACACACACACAGAGAGAGAGAGAGAGAGAGAGAGAGAGAGAGTCAGAAAGAGATCTTCTACCTGCTGGTTCATTCCCCAAATGGCCTCAGTGGCTGGAGCTGAGCTGATGCAAAGCCAGGAACTAGGAGCTTTTTCTTGGTCACCCATATAGGTGCAGGGGCTCAAGGACTTGGGTTATCTTCCACAACCTTCCCAGGCCATAGCAGAGAGCTGGATTGGAGGAGGAGCAGCCAGGACATGAACCAGTTTAAGCTTAGCCTACTATGCCACAATACCGGCCCCAGTACAAAAATTTTTGAAATCCATGCGTAGGAGGGTGTCTTCAAAGAGTTCATGGAGATCATACTATGAAAAACTATGCATGGAATTCAAATATTTTTGTATCAAAATAAACTTACCTTATAATTCCTTTTTCTGGGGCCAGCGCTGTGGCATAGTGGGTTAAAGCTGGACTGAAGTATCAGCATCCCATATGGGTGCCGGTTCTAGTCCTGGCTGCTCCTCTTCCAATCCAGCTTTCTGCTATGTCCTGGGAAAGCAGTAGAAGATGGCCCAAGTCCTTGGGCCCCTGCACCCACATGGGAGACCTGGAAGAAGCTCCTGGCTCCTGGCTATGGATCGACGCAGCTCCGGCCATTGCGGCCATCTGGGGAGTGAACCATCGGATGGAAGACCTCTCTCTCTGTCTCAACCTCTCTCTGTAACTCTGTCTTTAAAAAAATTCCTTTTTCCATGAACAACTTGAAATACTTTCAATATTAAAAGTTAATCATAATAACCACATTTTGCTTTGTTTAAAAAGATAACAAATTAAACACAGGGTGTTTTTTTAGCAGAGCTCAGAAGTGATCCACAAAAAGCGAGATAAAGAAGGGGATGTAAGGTACTAGAAGCGGATTTACAATTTACGATTCTGTGCCTTTGTTGATTCTTTAGAGGGCTGAGCAAAAGTAATTTTTATATTGTTCATTCTTTCTAGGAATGCATTGTCTAAGCGGGAGAACATATTAACTATGCAATAATTGTGACCTTGCATTGGAAAACAAGGGCGAGTGCTGGACCATTTCTGCTTACAAGAAGCTTGTACAATCTGAAAGGAATACAGCCCTAAGCTCCTGTGTTAACTTGCTGGTGTGGACTGCCATAGCAAAGTGCTATAGCGAGACCAGGTGTCTCAGACAACTTCATCTTCTCACAGTTTAGAGGCTAACAGTCCAAGACCCAAGTGTTGGGGTATTCGATTCCTTCTAGGGGCACCTTGTCTTGTGTCTTTCCATAGCCTTCCCTCAGTGTGTCGGGGCCCAACTTTTATCTTTCTCAAAGGTTATCATCCCTATTGGATTAGCACCCACCCTCATGGCCCCATTTTAACTTAACATCTGCCTTATGAGGTCACATTCTGGCATCTGGAGGTTAGGACTTCAACACACGAGTTTTTGGGGAAACACAGTTTGGCCCATAACAGCATCTGAAGAACTTCCCTACCTAATGAGATGCTCTTTGGTGCTGTAAACACGTAGCGACACATATGGTAGTGCTGAACCTCTTTGGAGTTAGAGATTCCTTTGAAGATGAAAAGCAAAGGCCCACAACCCAGAGGCGTGCACGTGACATGCATGGTGAATTTCACATCCGGGAACTGACAGTCACTTCCTTCCCTGATGCTCTCCCTTATCTGTGCTCTAGGATAGAGAACCCCTGGTGCAAATGTGGTTAAGCCACAAAGTCAAGGAACTCAGTCAAATTATGCGAACTGGTTGTTTGTAATTCATCAAACATAGATAGGCTAGGCTAGTCCTGCCTTGCGCAGTCTCTGAGTTGGGGCCTATGAAGGATGACATGTGGCTATGCTTGGCTACAGAAAGTGGGCTTGAGCCATGGCTCATAGTGGATATGAGGAACATTCGATACTTGGGGTGACTTTCTACTTGGGGCCTTCCTCCAAATAGAAGTGAGATTCCTGCAGCACTTGAGGCTAACAGGGAACGAAATATCACTTGAAACTGAATCAGATTTCTGGGGGCTGGATCTCTAACCAGTCACTGAAAGTGAGCAGGATTGGATACCTTTAACCACGTTGTTGATTATAGAATGTAGGTCTTTTGTCTTGGATGCCAACATGCCACCCAGACTGAGGAAGACCCACGCAAGTCAAGACCACAGTCACGCCACCAGAGACTGGGGTGATGCTGGTGGCGTATATCCCCCTAACATCAAATGTCACCCAGGCTACTTTTGCATGCCACTTGGAGAGGAACCAGAGCTTCTGCCTGACTGCCAACCTTGACAGTTGGGGACCTTGGACAGTGAGCAGATATGGGTAATACCGGAAAAACGAGGCTGAGCTGCTCTGATCATTACATGGTGCAGTGAGGGCTACTGCAAGGTTCTGGGAAGGAAAAGACCCCAAAGCAAGCTGGCATGGTGAAGGCCAAAGTCGTTAGCGGAAAAGATGAAGAGAAAGTGAAGTGTGTGTGTTTGTGGGGGGGCTATTTTTATTTTTAAGATTTTTTTATTTAAAAGTCAGAGTTACACACAAAGAGAGGAGAGGCAGAGAGAAAAAGAGAGAGAGAGAGAGAGAGAGAGAGAGAGAGAGGGAGAGAGAGAAAGGTCTTCCATCCGATGGTTCACTCCCCAGTTGGCTGCAACGGCCGGAATTGTGCCAATCTGAAGCCAGGAGCCAGGAGCCTCTTCCAGGTCTCCCAAGTGGGCGCAGGGGCCCAAGGACTTGGGCCATCTTCCACTGCTTTCCCAGGCCATAGCAGAGAGCTGGATCAGAAGTGGAGGAACTGAGACTTGAACTGGTGCCCACATGGGATGCCGGTGTCCCTGCAGGCTGTAGCTTTACCTGCTACGCCACAGCACTGGTCCTGGGGGTGGGCTTCTATACTGGGGGCTTAAAGCTACATGGAAGGAAGACCATTAAATGCTAAGAAATGCATTTCAGATGAATGAATGAAAAAGAAGATGGAAAAAAAATTAGTCTATTAATAGACAAGGGCTCAAGATGGGCCCCTTGTCATGTTTATACAGTTTTCCATAGTATGTATGGGCTTGATTTGATGTTTAGACTGAGGCAGAGGATCTTTGGATGGCCCTGTTTTTTTCAGGTACATTATAGAAACATGGTAATCTGGGGTCACTTCATTTTTTTTTTCTTTTTTGGTTGTTGTTGGTACAATCTTTTGGTAGGCTTTGTGTGTCAGGAAAAAAAATTAGTATTTGAATTCATTTGATTGCAGTATTCTGTGACATTATGTAGTTCCTCCTGGCTTTTGTTTTATAGTTCATTTAGATTTGATTTAAATCTGGTGCCAAAACACAACTTAAAAGTTGATTCAAAAATACAGTAAAACTAGAAATCATATAAAATTCTTTATAACATAGCTATATCAAAATTCTGTGCACAAGCTAAAAATATAGTAAAGGAAAAGAAACCTTACAAATGTACCAACAATACTTTAATTAAATTATAAATTTTTAATGTATTTTTAGTTTTGTGTGAATGTATTTTGTTGGCTTTGTCCTTCTATTCATTTGAAGAATTATGTAGTTTTGTTGTTACCAGGAATTAATTGCATACAATGAATTATTAGCAAAATCTAATTTTATCTCAGATTGATTAATTAAGTAAATTTATATCTTATATAAAATAAATTCATTTGAAGAAGGAAATTAGAGATCTTATACTTCATCAATTAAAGTAGTTCAATATTATTATTGTTTTTCAAACATAAGAATCCTTTCAATGCACTGGTTGATTTTTTTTCACTTAATCAACTCTTTGTTGTCTATGCTATTTAAGTGAAGAAAATCTTGGGTATACAAAATTAATGTTATTTTTCTCCCAACAAGAGTCTTAAGAGAAAGCTTATGGGTTAAATGTTACATGAAGTAGATATTTTAAGCAATGCTTATAGACTAGATAGCTATCAATTTTAAATGGTAGTAATGGCAGTAGTATTTACAATTTTTCAATACAAGTAGTGAGAGTTCTTTAGAAGTGATTAGAAAAACTCAGGTTTTATTCAGAATTTACTAGTTTTACTACTAATATCTTTTTTTCTTTTCCGGGAGGAGAGCCAAAATACCTCATTGCTTTTATCACATAATTTCTATTGTTCCTATATCTTATAATAATTCTGACCATTCTGTGAGTGTGAGTGTGTTTCTGGATATTTTCTCCTCCACTGTGGCAGATTAGCAAAAAGAATCTTATAGGGCTTGGGGTTAAGGTGACCGGAATTTTAATTCCAATTTTGCTACCTAATTTGGGGGCATTGATTAAGTCACTTATGCTCTTCCAACTTCAGTTTCTTCATCTGTAAAGCAGAAATGATGATAACAGTAATACCTATCTCAGTGAGTGGTGTCAGGATTGAATGTGAATCTACAATGAGTGGCAGTACTAAGTGTTGGTATTATTATTTCTTATTGTCTAGTGAAGATCCCAGAGAAATGAGAATTATTCCAAGAGCAGATGGCCAAGGATGATTTTATCAAGCTGGGGAGGGGGAATGGCACTTAGCTACAACTTGAAACACCACCTTTAGCATAGGCAGGAATGGGTTGTTCAGTAACATTAAGAGGCATTTCTGTTTCTTGCCAGCATGTTTATATCAAAGTGTGTATCACAGGGCCGGTTTCCTTCTTGGCACGTTCCTGACCATTTGTAAAGAAAACGTTGAGCAGCTGTTCCTCAGAGAGGCAGATGGATGGGCAACATTTATGAATTGTATTTTTTTTTTTGATGGAGAAACTGAGGTACCAAGTTGTTGATTGTTTTTCTCAACCTACCGCATCCATGGAACGTCACATATGAAATCACAGCTCATGAACATCTCCTGCCTTCTAGCTAAGTGCTGCAGAAAGAGTTGCTGATGGATGAGAGGGTAGACGTGGGGGGCTTTCTCTAAATGGAGCAGCTGAAGAGTCGTGCTTTTGTGTTTGCTACAGACGGCCAACTGGTAGTACTCACTAGGGCTTCCCTCCCCTGCAGCCACCCACCCCCAAGTGACAGCTTTTTGCATCTTCTTGTCTAATTAAACTACCAACAGTGAATGCCAGTTATCTGCTCGTGTGACACCTCTGAATATTAAGTAGCTTTTGTAATTAATTATTTTTTGAGGGGGCTTGATCTGCTATAATTAAATAAATCTTTGAGAATTAATAATAGGTTGGCATAGTGTATGGACTGAAAAACACCACAGGCAGCAAGCTGGCTTTGAGGGGAGGACTTTGCATGCGCGACGGTGTCTCTATTGATCAGTCCTCGACGATCCGGGTGCTCCTGATGCTAACATCACAACGTGTTTCTTCTTTTCTCCATATTCCTGTGCACCCAGGCGGAACCAATTGTTTCTGCACAGGGTAAGATATAAAAATGCAGATTTGCTTAAATCACTTACTGCCCAGCGAGGCAGCCTGCGTCAGCCATGGGGACACGGCGCAAGCAGCTGTCTGGCTTGCGTCGCCCTCTGGGTTGTGACTGTGATGCCGTCCTGTAACTCTCGTGTCTTTTTCGTGCTAGTGGTGACATTGACACCAGACAACAGATGCCGGCCAGACCTAGAAATCAAAGGCACAGGAAAAATACCTCTAATGAAGTGGTGGTGTTTCCTGGGAGCTGGTGAGGTTTTCTAGAGCTGGCCCACCTGGAGTGTATGCACCCAGTGTGCACCACAGCCTGAGTGGGAGGATGCTCTTTCTGCCCTTGAGGGCCTGGGCAACTGGCAGAGCAGGACAGACCTCACTCTGTGGGACATCTGCCTTCTGGCCTTGGCATCCGGATAGCTGGCTTGTTTGGCAGAGGCTGTTTAATCTTAGTCTGCAGGGGTCTGGGATGTTGCTGCCTACACTGGCTAGCACAAATGTTTAACCAGAAGCAGTGCAGGAGAAGGGATCATGGGTGAGCAAAAGGGAAAAGGGGTCATACCCATGCTTACATTTCAAGAATTTTTCCTGCCCTTTCCTCTCCCATGCCCTGTTGTCTTTCCTGCCTGCTTCCCCTATTCCCGTCGTTCTCCTGGTCCACAAGCCTGGAATGTGAGTTCCTTTCGGTTAGCATCACTGTTGACTTGCTTAGATTCCAACTTCCAGAGAAGAGGGATCACACTTTAGCATTCTAGAAGTTTTCATCTGGATGATGTCTTGGGAGCTCTGGACTGGCCCTGGAGAGTCTTGAATGTTGAAGATTCTGGGGCGATTCCAGAGTGGCTCATAGGGGTTTGACTTTTTTTTTTTTTGATTAACCTAGGAGTGGTTAGTTTAGGTGTAAGGATAATGGTTATAGTGATAATCATCATCATATATTGAATCGTGCACTCTCTGTAGACATACTGGTTTTCATGATAGTCACTTTAGAATAGGTACTGTATCTCTGTAGTACCAAATTAAAACATTATAAGAGATATCTAGTAAAAATTTCTCCCTTTCCACTGAGTTACCATCTCCCAAAGAAACAAATACTGTTATTCATTTCTTGCATAATCCTCCTGGAGATTTTTTTCATGCATAAATATGAAAATACATAGGAAAATCTCTGGATCTCTTTTCCCTGCACAAATAGTAACACATTACACATTGTTCTGCATACCACGCATCATCTTCTGTTTTGCAGTTCAGCTCTAGCTGAAGAACTCGCTCAGGGCAATGGAGCAGGCTTGTGGGGCTGGGATAACCCTGACCATCTGACTCGATCATCACTCGGCTGTGCTGCCTTGCTCAGGCTGGTGGGAGCTCCCCAGGGCTCCTGCTGATTTGCACATCTTCTCCAGGGGCTCTGTGCAATGTGGACTCCCAACCCCAGACTCCAGCCGATAATCTGGGGTTGCAGCAACACTTACCCAGTATTCTTTCATGAAGCAATGGATTTTAAAATTGTGGCCAAACACACATACCGTTTAGCGTCTTAACCATTTGGAAGCATACAGTTTAATGGTGAGCACGCTGCCGCGTACCCATCTCTAGAGCTCAGCTCACCGTCTAACACTGAATTGCCGTCTCTGTTAACTTCCTTTTCTCCCATTCCCCGATCCCCTGGCAGCCACCGTTCTGCTCTGTCTGTGAATGTGACTACTCTAGGCATGCCCCACAGGTGCCATCGCATTATCTTTTTGTGACTGACTTATCTCACTTAGCATAAGGACCCCAAGTCCCTCCTTGCTGTAGTATGTGTCAGAGTTTCCTTCATTTTCCAGGCTGAAAACTACCCCGTTGTATGCCTAGAGCATGTTTTGTGTGTCTGTTGTACATCTATTGATGTAGACTTGGGTAGCCTCCGCCTTTTGGCTTTTGTGATTGATGCTAGTAGGGACATGGGTATACGTAACATCTGTTTGTGGATATTAAATCTTTGGCTATCTACCCAGAAATGGGATTGCTGGATCAAATGGCAATGCCATTTGGAACTTCCTAGGAACTGCCATCCCATTTTCCACAGTGCCTGCACTATTTTACATTCTACCACCAGCGCTTGAGGGTTTCAGCTTCTCCACTCCCTTACCGACACTTGCTGTTGACTATTTGTTTGTTTCTGATAGTAGCCAGTGCCATGGGTGTGAAGTGGTGTTTCTTTAACATGCCACTGCATCTTAGTCCTCAGCTTGGGCCCACCTGCCATAGGTTCAGAGTTCTTCTCCTCTGAGACCCCTTCTTGAAGGCAGGGAAAGAGCTGTGGAGGAAGCACCAGCCCAGAAGGCAATGAGGCTGGGGGCTCAGCTCAGTGCACCCACTCAGGTGTCCCCCACCTGGGCACCTTGCCGACCTCCCTCTGGGCCTCACCATGGCTGCTTCCTCTCACTGATGATTCCTCAACAGAGCTTTCTTCACCTTTGCAGCAGGGGCAGGATGGGCTCCCATGGTGCAGAGGAGCCTTTCCCATTTCCTCACTATCTCACGTTCTGCATTCTCCCTGGATGCTTCTCCCTTTGTCCAAGTGGGAGACTTTTTAAGCCTAGTAGCATTTAATTCAGCAAGCCAAGTCATTGTTAGACATGTGCACCATTCACCTTTTTTTTTGGACAGGCAGAGTTAGACAGTGAGAGAGAGACAGAGAGAAAGGTTTTCCTTTTTTCTGTTGGTTTACCCCTCAAATGGCCGCTATGGCTGGCATGCTGCAGCTGGTGCGCTGCGCTGATTCAAAGCCAGGAGCCAGGTGCTTCCTCTTGGTCTCCTATGTGGGTGCAGGGCCCAAGCACTTGGGCCATCCTCCACTGCCCTCCCGGGCCACAGAAGAGAGCTGGCCTGGAAGAGGAGCAACTGGGACAGAATCTGGTGCCCCAACCGGGACTAGAACCCAGGGTGCCATTAACCTTTGCATTGTCATTTCTTTAAGAAGAAATGACAGGAGTGTGTCTCTTCTGCCATGCAGAATTGCAGGAGAGGTCCTATCCTGTTGGTGATGCCTTTGGCAATTTAGATGAGCCATGATTTCTCATCTGTCAGCCCTGAGCTGTCTGGAGGTGTTTCTTGGGGATGATT
The DNA here is from genome assembly GCA_949820135.1 of Sylvilagus floridanus. Taxonomy (NCBI): domain Eukaryota; kingdom Metazoa; phylum Chordata; class Mammalia; order Lagomorpha; family Leporidae; genus Sylvilagus; species Sylvilagus floridanus. Next base: position 90,104,109 of record OX463238.1, read on the forward strand.
AGGTGACATTTATTATTTAGTTCTGTAAACTTAGTGTCACTATGAGCTATTTTTCTGAAGATAGCAAGCTGTAGCCTCATGTACTGCATGGCTTGCCTGCAACTAGGAAGGAGGTAGAGCACCTTAGTTTGTGGTATAATCTATTCTCACACAACTTTCTGTGTGTCCTTGCATCTGACCATTTGAAAATGGCATCTTTTCTAATCACAAAAACAAATACACATTCAGAGCAGAAAACTTGGGAAAATGTAGAAAAACACACAGTTGTAAACATTGTAGTTGATAAGATTATGTCATAGATACTGTTTTACAGCCCATTCATTTGCTTAAAAGATTGTGTAGTTTTCCTATACTAACACCTATTCTTTTAGCATATTAGTTAGTGGTAATATTCCTGGCATTATATCTGTATATAATTTATTGAAATGTTCTTTTATTGTTGCAGATTTAGACCATGTTGGTTTTGGTGGTTGAAAACTTTCATGGTGTGTCAATTTTGTTTATTTTTTAAAAAAACCAGCTCTTCATTTGGCTGATTTTTTATGTTTTGGATTCAAACCTGTTGATTTCTTCTCTGATTTTAATTATTTTTCTTCTCCTACTAGATTTGGGTCTGGTTTGCTGTAGTTTTTCTAGATCTTTGAGATGCATTGAAAGCACATTTGTTTGGTGCCTTTCCAATTTCTTGATGTAGGCACCTATTGCTATAAACTTTCCTCTCAACACTGCTTTTGCTGTATCCCATAAGTTTTGATATGTTGTGCTGTTATCCTCATTTACTTCCAGAAAATTTTTGATTTCTTCTATGACCCAGTGTTCATTCAGGAGCATGTTGTTCAGTCTCCATGTGTTTGCATACTCTCTAAGGATTCCTGAGTTGCTAATTTCCAACTTCATTCCCCTGTGGTCTGAGAAGCTGCATCGTATGATTCTAATTCTTTAAAATTTGCTGAGATTTGCTTTATGGCCTAGTATGTGGTCAATCCTAGAGTAGGTTTCCATGTACTCCTGAGAAGAATGTAAATTCTTTAAGTGTAGGATGAAAAGTTCTGTAGATATGTTAGATCCATTTGGGCTATAGACATCTCAGTGTATATATCTATGAGCATTATGTTTTTTTTTTTTTTTTGACAGGCAGAGTTAGACAGTAAAAGAGAGAGACAGAGAGAAAGGTCTTCCTTCTGTTGGTTTACTCCCAAATGGCTGCTACAGCCGGCGCTGTGCTGATCCGAAGCCAGGAGCCAGGTGCTTCCTCTTGGTCTCCCATGTGGGTGCAGGGCCCAAGCACTTGCGCCATTCTCCACTGCACTCCTGGGCCACAGCAGAAAGCTGGACTGAAAGAGGAACAACCAGAACTAGTACCTGGCGCCCCAACCGGGACTAGAACCCAGGGTACTGGCGCCGCAGGCGGAGGATTAACCAAGTGAGCCACGGTGCCAGCCAACATTATGTTATCTTAAAAGTTCTCTTTCCAGGAAAATGTGTAGAAAGGTCTGTTCTGTAACAGGAGACCTGACTCCACAGGGGGCTGAGTCGACAATCTGGAGATGAGTGCTGAGAAGAGGGAGTGGTGAGAGCCCTTGCTCTGTGCCTGAGGGTGGAGAGTGCCCGTGACTGACACCAGCAGTGGACTCGCCCCACTCCACGGCAGCAGCGCTTTGCCAATTTCCTGTGGTGCCCAGAGTCCTAGACACTCAGGTTGCTCCTCGTTCTCCCTGCCTGCTCTCTGCTGTCCTGATGGGTGGGAAGCTGGGTGATGCTCATCCCTGTCCAACAATCAAACCCTCAAAATGTAGATCTTTGCTTTTGTCTGTTTTGTGAGAGGTCCCCTAGTCTCAGCAGTCCATTTCCTGAAGGAGCCTGTATTTCCTCGGGACCTTTCTTCAGTTCTTTGTTAGTCTACATGCTGCTGAAGTGAGCACTCAGGGTGGAAGAGAGAAGGTAGAGAGAGGTGTCTTATCTTCAAATTCCCACAACTGAGTCTGGACTGGGGTTGAAGTCTGGAGCCAGAGCTCAAACCAGATTTTCCATGTGGGTGGCAGGAGCGTAATCACTTGAGCTATCCTGTGTTGCCTCCCAGGATGCTCATTAGCAGGAAGTTAGAGGCAGGAGCTGCACTGGGTCTCACACCCAGATACATGATATGGGATGCTGGTAGCTAACTACTAGATTGCACGTCTGCTCCCTCTTCTGTTCTTATTGCACTGATAAAGAGAGTTATGCCATCGTTATTCTCATTGTTAATTCAGGTGTATCCTCCACTTTTGTGATATGCTGCAGACATAGCTACTCTTCTCCCTCCAACCATTCATGAAGACTGTGTCCTTAGACAGGTTAAAAAATGTTCATTTGTTTGAAAGGCAGGGAAATGGAGATCAGACATCAGACATCTTCTGTTTACTTGTTCACCCCCAAAATGGCAGGGCTGGGCCACGCCAAAACCATGAAACTGGAACTCAATCCAGGTCACCCCCGTGGGTGGCAGGGACCCAAGGACTTGAACCATTACTTGCTACCTCGCATGGTGTGCATTAGCAGGAAGCTGGACTCAGAAGCGGAGCTGGAACTCAAACCCAGAGATGCCAATATGGGATGTGGGTGTTCCAAGTAGAGTCTTAATTACTGTACCAAAAACTCACCCTTTCAAGCAGATTTTTTAATATATTGTATTTTATAATTAGAATAACACCATGATTGAAAGCCTACATCTTTCTACCAGTTGACTTAGAATAAAATAAATCATAGGTGTGGTGAAAAAAAAAGAGACATCTTTCTCTAAACTTTCTGTATTTTCCTTAATGAGGGATATTCATAGTAGACCTGCTAATTCAGGTAATGCAAAGTGAATGGCACACGTTGTTTCTTCAAAGGAGCTAAATTTGCACAGAAAGTATAAATAGAGACTGTAAAAACACAGTTCTGCAGTGTGTTGGATGTGGCCCACATGTTGGTCTCCAGGGCAGAAGAAACATGGGAAAGGTTCCTCCTGCCTCACCTGACAGATGAGAAAAATGACTCGTATGACATTCAATGATTTGTTTGCTGTCATCATGTTTCCATTAATTCAAATATAATGAATGACAATTTTGCCTCCATTCTTAGAGGGCTTAGATGTAGGAGATGGCACAGTGTTCCCATCAGAAGCCCCATTCAGGACAGAGGCACTATTACCCTGACTTTGAGCAGTGCTGGTAGTAGACAGCACCCAGTGGGATCCCTCTCCAAGAGCTTCCTCTGGGCTTATGGACTCTTTGCTGACTCTTTAGCCAGAGTTACCCTCCTGTCCGAAGGCAGCTTGCATCTGATGGCTCGGGCACCTGCCTGATGCAGAGGGGCTTTGTTCCCTCAGCCCTGCTGGAATAGTGCTGGGTGACTGCTAGGATCAGCTGAAGCCTTTGTGAGCCCTACATTGTGGCCCAACTTCTTCTGCCCAGTGCTACTCTCTTCCTTTCTCTCCAGGTGTTGCTTCTACAAGGACTTTTTTTTTTTTTTTTTGACAGGCAGAGTGGACAGTGAGAGAGAGAGACAGAGAGAAAGGTCTTCCTTTTCCGTTGGTTCACCCTCCAATGGCTGCTGCGGCCGGCGCACCGCGCTGATCCGATGGCAGGAGCCAGGTGCTTCTCCTGGTCTCCCATGGGGTGCAGGGCCCAAGGACTTGGGCCATCCTCCACTGCCCTCCCAGGCCACAGCAGAGGGCTGGCCTGGAAAAGGGGCAACCAGGACAGAATCCAGTGCCCCGACTGGGACTAGAACCTGGTGTGCTGGTGCCGCGAGGCGGAGGATTAGCTTGTTGAGCCACAGCGCCGGCCTCTACAAGCACTTCTAATAAATGTCCTGTGTGCAAATTTCACTTGAGTCTGCTTCTCAGGGAACTGAACAGCACATGTGACAAAACTTTTGGGGGATATTTTTGATCACTTGCTCTTTTTTTTCATTAATATTTTATTTCATTTATTTTTTTGTTTTAACACTTTTTTCTTCTTTTAACTTTTATTTAATAAATATAAATTTTCAGAGTACAGCTTATGGATTACAGTGGCTCCACCCCCCCATAACCTCCCTCCCACCCGCAACCATCCCATCTCCCACTCCCTCTCCCATCCCATTCACATCATTCTCAATTATCTTTATATACAGAAGATCAATTTAATATATATTAAGTAAAGATTTCAACAGTTTGCATCCACACAGAAACACAAAGTATAAAGTACTGTTTGAGTACTAGTTATACCATTAATTCACATAGTACAACACATTAAGGACAGAGATCCTACATGGGGAGTAAGTGCACAGTGACTCCTGTTATTGACTTAACAAATTGACACTCTTGTTTATGGCGTCAGTAATCACCCTAGGCTCTTGTCATGAGTTGCCAAGGCTTTGGAAGCGTCTTGAGTTCACCAACTCTGATCTTATTTAGACAAGGTCATAGTCAAAGTGGAAGTTCTGTCCTCCCTTCAGAGAAAGGTACCTCCTTCTTTGATGGCCTGTTCTTTTCTCTGGGATCTCACTCACAGAGATCTTTCCTTTAGGTTTTTTTTTTTTTTTTTTTTTTTTTTTTTTTTTTTTGCCAGAGTGTCTTGGCTTTCCATGCCTGAAATACTGTCAGGCTTTTTAGCCATATCCGAATGCCTTAAGTGCTGATTCTGAGGCCAGAGTGCTGTTTAGGACATCTGCCATTCTATGATTCTGCTGGATCGCTTAGTCTTTAAAAGAAGAGCTACCAGGAAGTTTGAACTGCTATCTTTTTTTTTTTTTAAACTGTGGTATTTAAAAATGTTTTTCCTTGTTTATTTTAGTATTCAGAGATTTTCAAAGTGGTTCAAGTTTGGATACATTTGTATACAAATACATGTGTATTGTATAAAATGCATACATATTTCTGGTATTGCAGTATCTTAGTAAGGATTTTAATTGCAATAATTCAGAAAAAATTGTAAATTAATTCATTTTGCATTATTTTCTTTCCTCATCCAACAAATTCACACTCATAATTAAAGGGAGGAGAAAATTCCTTGAGTTTTGTGTTTTGGAAGCAGGGAGGGATGATTGGTGAGAATAAGGAGATGGAAGATAGCGATGGTTTTATGGAAATTAAATCTGAATATTTACAAAGAATTAAATTAAATAAAATAGCAAATACACATGTATTTTTTCTCAAATACAAAATAGGATATCATACACAGATTAGTTGGGATTTTTTAAAAGAAGATTTATTTATTGATTTAAAAGGTACCGTTAGAGAGAAGATTTGCTTATGCTGGTTCACTCCCCAGATGGCCACAATGGCTGGGTCTGGGCAGGAGCCAGGAATTCTATCTGGGTCTCACACGTGGTTGGCAGGGCCCCACGCACTTGAGCCATCTTCTGCTGCTTTCCCAGGACATGAGCAGGGAGCTGGATTGGAAGAGGAGCAGCCGGGACTTGAACTGGCAGCTGTATGTGATGTTGGCATCACAGGTGGGATGCCTGATCCACTGTGCCACAATGCCAGGCCCAGGAGTTTTCCTCTTAACACACCGAGGAGCCCTTGTCTTGCCTGCTCTCAGTGTCAGCTGAATCATTATTCCGCACAGCAGCAGATCTTGGATGCCTACTCAGCTGTAAACTCAAAAAAAATCCTACTACAGTCTACATCCCAACATCAAAAGCGGTATCTGCACTTAGTCTGTGTTTGTCAATGTTCATTGAGAGCCAGGTCAGGGCAGCTGGGACAGAGGCTGAGAGACTGAGTGTTCAGAACACCAGGGGGTAACCGGACCCCAGCAGTATCAGAGAGACAAACAGGGGCATCCCCAACATGGGTCCAAGCAGATGCCTTTGCCTTGCTGATGGTGGTCGCCTCTCTAAGAAGGAGGTGGAGAGCTAGGCACCAGTATCTTTAAGGGTGCTTGCTGATTTCTCTGAGAGTCTTTTGGGACCACACAGGCTGGATCATTGGGATTGGGAAAGTGGTGTTGACTTCTTGTCACAGGGGAAGTGGGAGGGAAAGGTGGAGGGAAAGTAGTGAATTTCACATGGAAGAGACTGGTAGGTAGACATCTTTCTCCTTCTCCTCCACTTCCTTCTCCCTCTCTTCCCACTCTTCCTCCTCCTCCCCCTCCTCTGCCTCTTCCTCATCCTTTTCCCTTCTCTTCCATTTAATTCCCTTGTCACTTTTCTCCTTCTTCCTCTGCCTTTTCCCATTTAGCTTTGGCAGATATTTCATTGTATGTTCCAAAATAACATTTTAATAGTGGGGATGTAGGGGGAAAATGGTCGAGAACATCTGTAGAGGTGCAAAATAAATTTGGGCTCAAAGGAAGGTTGAAATTTAAGAGATGACAAGGAAAGTGGTTCATTCATTAAGTTTAGCATCACCAGCTTTAAAATCAATTGTAAATCAAGCTCTGCATTATGCAGGGCACATTGGCTCTGTGCATAAATCTAGTAACATTACTGCTGATAAAATCAAGTACAAGTTCAAGATGATGGGTTGTGAACCCAAATGGGAAGATATATAGGATTAGGCTACATGGCCCAAAGCTTAATCTCTCTCAGCCCCTGTCCATCATGGTGAAGGTATTGAGTTTATTTGGTCATTTGTGGGTCAGGATTTGCATAAAATATTTATGACTTCTTGTGACTAGTTTGAGAGCTCAAGATGAATACTAAGCTTGAAAGCATTTATGTCGCAGGTGAAACCACCAGTTCTATAAAGAGTACATTCCAATTTCTGTGGTATTGAGTTTATGGCATTTTGTATTTTCTGTGTTTACTTTAAACCGTGTGTAAAGACCAGAGCATCACGTCAGCCTCTTTACGCTTGTTTTTCACAACATAGTCTTTTGATCTGTGATGCAGAATCCTGGGCCCCACCTCAGATCTGCAATATGGGGATAGTTTATTTTAAAGCCACCATGGCCATTTTCCGAGGCTTGCCCACACAGAGCCTTTTCATTGTGCATTATGGTGGCTAGGATGCAAGTAGCATGCAACATCTCTGAGGCTCTAAATGATGTTGGATGGAATCTGTTAACGTGCAATCAGAGCGTATAGCTGGTGCCACTCATGCTAGACAAATGGCAAAGCTGGTGAACTTCAAGGGGGTGGGCTTTGTGATGGGCAAGTGCTTGAGTTCACGTGATCCAAGGGCGGGGGGAAGAGAGAGAGATCGATCAATCTTCCATCTGGTTGTTCACTTCCCAAGTAGCTGCAACAAAGAGGCAGGGTGGGTCAAGTTGGAGCCAGGATCCAGAAACTCTTTCTGGGTGTTCCATGTGGGTGGCAGGGACCAAGTACTTGAGCCGTCAACTGCAGCTTTCAAGGTGAATTAGCAAGTAGCTGAATTGGAAAAGGAGCAGCTAGGACTTGAATTGGATCTCTGACCTCTGATATGGGATGCAGGAGTCCTATGTGGCAGCTTGATGCACTGAGCCCTAACACCCACCCTGCCAGAGGGTCTTCACCACAGTTGTATCTGATGACCTGGCTCATGCATGGGAGATTCTTTTAGAGAACTATATAGTCTTGGCCTTGAACAAAATGTCACAGCATCTGAGCTACAGCCAAACTCATCTACTGTGTGTACACCTCCTGGGCTCTTCGCTAGCCAGCCCTTCTGCCACTGTGGTGAAGCAGGCTGCAGTAACTGCAGTGCCAGATGCATATGCAGCCGGGCCCCTGTATCTTGGTGCATGACGCACAAAATCATACCCTCATCCCTCCTCACAGTTTTCAGCCTGTTCAGTGTGTAAGCATGCTTTCCCACTCTGCTGAAGTAGCAGGAACAACTTCTTGTGTCCTTAGTGATGTAGTTCTTAACACAAAATGTCATTGAAAATGCACCCTTTATTTTACTTAACAGGTGCGTGATTGTCCCTGATATACTCACATGACATCTGGGAAAAAAGTATTGGAGGTATTCCAAGGATTTCTCAGTTACTGTAGCAGTGGGACATGTGAGCTCTCAGCACTCATCCTAGGGGCTGCTGCTTCTGTGTTGTACGGCGGGGACTCACCATGAGCAGATACAGTGGGCATGGAGGTGTGGGGGCTCCCTTGCTCCCTCTCTGAATGTTCCCATCTGGCTATGAGGTAAGACATTTGGGTTCCCCCTGAGGACTTGAACATGCCACCATCCTGACTGTAGAGAGAGCCCAGTGACTGCCTCTGTGCCAGTCTAGGTTGGAACTACCCTGCAGACCTGAGAATTGTGCTTACACGGTTGCCCCCTCTCATCTGTGGTTTTGCTTCCAGCAGTTCCAGTTACTCATGGTCAACTGCAGCCTGAAAATATTACATGGAAACTTCTAGAAATAAACGATTCATAAGTTTTACATTGCACACTATTCTGAGTAGAGTGATAAAATCTCACACTCTCCTGCTTCTTCCTGCCCAGGGCATGAATCACCCCTTTGTCCAGCAAGTGCATCCCCTCTGTCTACCCTACTTGCCCATTAGCTACTCAGTACTTGGGCATCAGATCTACTGTGCTGGCATTGCAGTGCTTGTGTTCCAGTCACCCTTATTTTACTCCATAATGTCCCCAAACCCAAGAGTAGTGACACTGATAACTTCAACTGTCGCTCCTTCGGCCACAAAAGGAACGACGCTGCTCGCAGTTAATCGGTCTTCAGTAGACTTTTACTTAGAAAGAGTGGGAAAAAGAGTGGGGGGACCGGGAAAAGGGGGAGAGATGGTGCGCACGTTCCTTAAGGGGGAAAGCTGGCGTGCGCGCTCCTTCTCCCGCGGTCTGCTTATATACCGAATTCAACCAATCACAGTCCATGCACAGAGCTCTCCAATCCGGCACCTGATCATGCTCAGCTGTGGAGTCACGCAGTGGCTGTATCAATCAGCTGGAGTCACGCAGTGAGCAGAGCAGCAACGCCATCTTGTTGTTTACCACGATCCTCAGCTAGATGGAAAGTTCAATCAGCTGCTACATCCGCATTACTGCTATAAGCCAAGCCCAGCATGGGGGCGTCCCATGGCAGGCCTATCCATGGGTCCCCACATTCAACTTGCCCAAGAGAAGCTAAAAAGTGCTGTAAGTGAAAAGGCTGAAGTTTATCATAGGGATGAATGTGTAGGAAAAAACACAGCCTACACAGGGTTCAGTCTGTCTGTGGTTTCAGGCATCCATTTGGAATGTGTCCCCCATGGATCAAGAGGGATGACTGTATTCACCACTGTGAGCTCCAGGGGGATACGATAGTTTGGAGAGCAGTGGGCTTCTATGTTGGCATTGGTGACAGTGTTGCCCTTGGTTCTTGCCTTCTTGTGGAGTCTGCTAATTCTGAACTCTGGGCCTTGTCTGGAGCTGCGCCCCTTGTGAGACTGATGCTTCCAGCCACGTCCACCACACCCCCCGCCCCCTCCACCCAGCAGTCTCTGTCACACCTTAGCTGGCAAAGCAGGACTCTAGTCCAGATTCCTCCTGCTTCTCCAGATTCTGTTTCTGCCGGAATCTAGAACTTGCTCACACTTTGAACGTTCTCCATGGGCAGGGACTCTGTTGATATGCTGCTCACTCCCTTGCTTCCTATGTAGCAAGCACTTGATAGATGCAGGTGGAGTGCAGAATACAATTGTGTATAGACTGACACTTTAAAAGGAGATAGCATTTTAAGGTTTGAAACCTCACAGGATAATTATTTGAATAAAGAACATGAAAGCTGTGTCTCCTCCTGTCACAGCTATTCCTGTGGTTCCCTTGTTGCTGAGAGGTCTTGTCTATATTCTTTTCTGTTCTGAGGAATAAAAATAAAAATGGCTTTGCAATTCTAAAATACTGACAATAAAATTAGTCTGGAGCCCGTTTTATAGTGCAGCAGATTAAGCTGCTGCTTGCAACCCCAGCATCCCAAATTGAACTGCTGGGTTGAGTCCTGGCTGCTCTGCTCTCAGCTCCCTGCTGTTGTATCTGGGAAAGCAGTGGAAGATGGCCCAAGTGCTTGGGCCCCTGCACCCAAGTAGGAGACTTGGTTGGAATCCCTGACTCCTAGCTTCAGCTTGGCCCAGCCCCAGCCATTGTGGCCATTTGGGGACTGAACTAGCAGATGGAAGATCTCTCTTTCGCTCGCTCTCCCTCTCTCACCTTTCTCTTTCTGTAACTCTACCTTTCAAGTAAATAAATACATCTTAAAAATATATTTTTATTTGAGAGGACAGTGATAGAGACAGGAATGTGTGCCTGCGCACACACACACACAAACACAAACACAAATACACACATACACATACACAGATCTTATCTACTGATTTACTCTCCAAATGGTCAGTTCTGGGCCAGGCAAAAGTCAGTGGTCAGGGACTCCATCTGGGTCTCCCCCATGGGTGGCAAGGGCCAGAGTACTTGAGCCATCAGCTGCTGCTTTCTCAGGGACATTAGCAGCAAACTGTATCAGAAGTAGAACAGCTGAGACTTGAACTAGTGCTCCAATGAGATACTGCTGCCACAACACTGGCTCCAGATTGTAATCTCTGATATAATTATGTCAAGGCTACAATACAGAGAAATTTGAGGCATATTTAAATTTGGTTTGATTTTTATTCTTAGATGCTTTAGACCTGGATTGCTGGGTTTAAATGGTAGCCTAAATCACACTGTCTCTGACAAGAAATAGAACACAAGCCTCATGGAACTGTCTAAATGCATCTTTTTCCTTTTAAGTACCTTACTTATTGTGAGTTTTGTTACTTTTCTGGTGGAGGAAATTACATTAACACAGATTTACTGTATACCTAATTTTTTCTTGAAAATAAATTATATTTGAAAAGGCAGAGTGAGAGGGGTGGAAAAGAAGGAGAGAGAGAGAGAGAGAGCACACACACACATGAGAGTAAGATCTTCCACCTTGTTGGGTCACTCCCCAAATGTCTCCAAAAACCAGGACTGAGCCAGGTGGTAGCCAGAAGCCTAGAACTCATCCTGAGTCTCTTACCAGGGTGCCAGGAACCTAAGTGTTGGTGCAACTGATTGCTGACTCCCAAGGTGTGCATTAGCAGGGAGCTGGGATTGGAAGTGGAGCTGGGACTCAGAACCAGGCACTGTGGTATGGTATGTAGGCGTCCTAAGTGACATCTACTGCTATGCCAAATGTCCACCACTCTGTAGTTCAGAATTCCAAAAAGATCTGAAAGATCCCATTTTTCTATAAGTTGGCTGCAAAATTTATAGAAATACCAAAGTTTAGATAGGAGCATGCACATTTTTCTTTTTTTTTACTTTACTGGATTTAACATGTTATACAAGTAATTTGTACTTATATGGTTCAAACAAGAAAAATGTACATGGAAAAAAGTTTATTCTCCTCTCTTTCCTCCAAACTCACCCCCCTAATATAACCAGTGTTAATAATTTGGTATATATCCTTACATACCTTTTTCTGTACTGGGCATATATATATGTATATATATAAATATGATTATAGATATTTAGGGTCACTTTTTAATATTTTCTTACATTGAATATTATTTGCCAAGGACATCCATGCAATTCAGTTATCACATCTGACTAGGCTTAATTAAATCTTTTAATTATTAATAGCTTTCTATATCCAAATTAACTATTAATATCTTCCAGTGTCCAGCTTCCAATACCCAAATCTTTCTCATAAATCCCTTCATATACCCTATGAAATGGGCACTGTTATTATCAACATTTTCCATTTGAGAAAATGAGGCCCACACAAGTTGTATCATTTGTGCAAGTCAGTCAACTTAGCAAATCATAAAGCAAGAAACCCAGGCAGCCCAGCTCCAAAAGCCATACACTTAACCTGTAAGTTAAATTCCTTCTCTAATTGTGTAATAATCCATGGATGAGTGGTTAATAATTTATTCAGCCATTTCCCTACTGATTGGAGGACAGATATTTCCTCTTTTTCCCGCCCTTGTCTTTGTCTACTGTCAACAATGTTGAAATAAACAACACTGAAATAAACAATAGTGTAATACTTACTGACTTCTGTTGAAGAGAATTCCACATGGATTTCTTCCTGATCCTAATTTGGGAGAACTCTACCAAGTCTGGCAGTCTGCACACTGATTAGACAAGGTGTTCTGGTTATCACAGTTCCTAGTCCAGTTAGAAATTTCTGCCTCACCAGATCCTCTGAACACCACACATACCCCTCTAGTACAAGACAGAGTAGAGAGCCCTATTTAAGTCAACTTAGCCTGCATTTAGAAACAGGAGGAAGTGAACTGTAAGGGATTATATTCTCCTAGATGTGTCAGATGCAATCACACAGCATGGATTTATGAAGTGAAGTGAAATATTTGTTTTGATTGCTCACTGATTAAGAATACACTCTAATGCACAATCTTGACAGACATCTAGGGCAGCTACCCTTCCTGTACGAATCTGGGTCAGGGTTGCCCAACTTGCTCTAAAGCAGCAGTCTCATTTCATTAAAGGATTATGCAAAGAAGCCTCAGTTGGGACTGTCCGATTGGCTGCTTCATCTTGGGTGTTTAATATTGCAGGAGCACCAGCAGCTGCCCAAGTTATTGTCCACTCACTGATTTGTAAGCTCAGTTTCTTCGTTGTTCCATGTGGTTTAGATAAGCAGCTAGCTGGGGACCTTATGAACAGTGGACATAGCATTTAATACTAAATTGGTTAACAAAGATGCTTGAGAGAAGGTGCCAGACAAAACCTCATATGTTGAAGATGCTTAAAAATGGGGTTTTGCAAAACCTGAAAATGATGTAAACAGAAATCATTAAAAAATCAAGAGATATGTTTTAAAAATTTAATCTAGAAGCACTGCAGGTTAGACATTTAACAACAGACTATGTCACTGTGCTACCATATGAAAATTGGACTTGGTTACTCTAAGGTAAATGATGAGATTTCATTGCTGAGAACAAAGGCATAGCATAAATGGGTCAGCCTTGTATTTGCGGCTGCAAACTATATTTTTGTGCACTTAGAGGTTACGGTTACATGTGGATGGCACGTGGTCTCCTCTAAATTGGTTCTTTTAGTACAATGTATACTTTAGGGTGATCAGCGGTGGGGCACATAGTTTGACAGACACGCATTCATGACTTTACAACTTGATGAATGTATGGGTAAGAGTTTCTACTGAGATGTCAATTCCTCTGTGTCTTCCCCAGCACTCCCTCAATCTCTGTTGATGTGGGGGAGGGGCACAGGACCATTGAAGTGAGAAGCCTCAGCTTCTTCAGGATATAGGATTCAGTAAGTTCCTTTACTCGGTGGATGTGACGGGTATTTGCACCACACACCTGATCTTGAATAGCACTGTTTGCACCAGCCAGAGTCTGTTTTTATACCTATGGGGCTAAGAGGTTTCCAACTTCAGTAAAGGAATTTTAGTTCTGAAATCCTTTTTTTTTTCCTTTTGATTTCTCTAAACTTTTTTTTTTTATGCAGCTCGATCCTTTTGTGGAAAGGAAGAATTCCAAGATGAACAAGTCAGTTCTTTGTTTAAACAGCATTTAATCCTCATTACAGAGAACAGCAAACAAAAGATTGTGGTATATATCTTTGGAAAGATCTTTTGCAAATTTTTCTTCCACAAAAAGCTATAATTTTCTCACAGATCATGTATGTCTCTTTCAAAGGACTATACAAGGCAGCTAACTTTTATTCACAAAAGCCCCAAGTTGCAGTTTCATTGCTGAAGTAGATAAAATGCAGGGAGCCCCCCCCCCCCCAATTTGCCTCGCACATCTTCCTGTTGGGAGCATCACTGCTCCCTGTCCTACATCCAAAATCATTGTGTCGACGACAGCTGGCGCAGAGCTCCACAGTGATTAGAGAAAACTCATTGAAGATAGACCAGCGACGTCCATTCATCCTGTCCTACATACAAAATCATTGTGTCGACGACAGCTGGCACAGAGCTCCACATTGATTAGAGAAAACTCATTGAAGATAGACCAGCGACGTTCATTCATCAACTGGACAATTTATTCCTTTATTAAACAATTTATTAATATGAAGATTTAACTTTCCTCTAACATAAGAGAACAAATATAATATAATATAATATGATAATAAATAAAAAAGGCAACCCTGCTCAGGTATCATCCAAAACATGATCACATTCAAAAAAAGAAAAAACACCAAGATTTGGGAGACACACTTACACATACACACACATCCCAGCATGGACAGTGTATTCTTGGTATCTGAGGGAGGATGTACAGAAATTTTAACAACACATGCTGATGGCAGGAACAAAAAGCAAAGTTAATATTGCCTGTGCTGAGCATCACTTCAGCATCTACTCTTATGTGAAGCAAGTTCTTGGGCTTAGGTCATCCACGGCCTGCAGTGCAGGGCAGCTTGGCCAGCCTCCTGGCAGGGGTCATCTTCCCTTGTTCCCCAGGCCAGTATCTCAACAGACATTAATGAGCTATAAGGGTTTTTATTTTTATTTTTTCTTATTTTTTTTTTGAAATGTTGCTAACACATTCTTTTATTTACTTGACAGATAAAGTTAGTGAGAGAGAGAGAGAGAGAGAAAGAAAGAAAGGTCTTCCTTCCGTTGGTTCACTCCCCAAATGGCTGCTATGGCCGGTCCTGCGCTGATTCAAAGCCAGGAGCCAGGAACTTCCTCTGGGTCTCTGATGTGGGTGCTGGGGCCCAAGCACTTGGGCCATCCTCCACTGCCCTCCTGGGCCACAGCAGAGAGCTGGACTGGAAGAGGAGCAACTGGGACTAGAACCCGGTTGCCCATATGGGATGCCAGCGTCGCAGGTGGAAGATTAACCAAGTGAGCCACGGCGCCAGCCCTGAGCTACAGGGTTTTCTTCCTGCCCTCTTGGGCTCCCTCTTAGGTAGAGAAGTATAAGCGCTTCTCTACCCATGCCAGTACCTACTGATGTCTGACATACAGTGGAACAGAATTAAGTGTGGCTTCCCAGAAAAAGAAATTCTTTATGATAATTAGCAAAGGCAAAGTTAGGGACAACTGAAGTGCAAGTGGTGGTCCCTCTGTTGTTGGACTTCTTTCCCGTGAATGTGCATTTCCTGTTAAGGCAACTGACTGCTCCTTGTGAAAAGCTAGGCTAACTAACACACAGTTGTGTCCCGTTGTATATGCTGGAGATAGGAAAATAGATTATGGACATTAAACAGTGTTGAGCCTATGTAAGTCCTTAAGCTCAGCTGTTCTCCATCATGTTTCTATCTTTCTATATCTTTACTACATACTTATTTCCATTTCTAACTCAGCTCCAGCTCCAGTGTCACTCATCATGACAATTCTCTTTATATGCCTAAAGGCACAAAGGAGTTAATCCTAAGGAGTTAATTTCTTGGTTCCATTTAAAAAAAATGTTTTATTTATTTGAGAGGCAGGGAGACATGGAGGCTGGTTGTGGGAGGGGGAGAGAGAGGGGAAGAGGAAGATCTCTCATTCTCTAGGGCAGTCTCCAAATACCCGCAACAACTAGCGCTGGGCCAGGCTGAAGCCAGGATCTCAATACAGGTCTTTCTCATGAGTAGCAGGGATCCAACAACCTGAGCCATCACTGGCTTCCTCCCAGGCTAGACGTTAGCAGGAAGCCAGAATTGGAGCACAGCTGGGGCTCCAGCTCAGGCATTCCAATATGGCATTTCACTGCGTAACAGGCATCCTAAGAGGCATTTTAACTGATATGACGAATGCCTGCTCCATGGTTATCTTCTTAATGGATCATTTGTGTTATTTTATTTACTGGTGCATTATGCCTAATGCAATAAGTTTTATACTGAAAATCTAAAGCTCTGCTGAAACAGAAAAAGAAATCACAAGTTTCCGTGGTTTGGAAGGGGTTCCACCTTAGCTTTCTGGGCTTTCTTTCGCCTGTAAAGGGCGGGGTTTGGACCAGCATAGCCTTTTCCTTCCCTGAGAGGGACTTCCTTGCCCCAGCAGATGCAGCTGTGAAACAGGGCCATGGAAAAGCACCCCGCGCCCCGACTTGGGCATGATCTCTTCCCTCATGATGGTCAACCAGGGAACTGCCATCTTTACTGCTTGATAACACAGCCCTCCCAGTTCCTGCAATGATGAATGACTATGTATGGCAATGGTGCCAAGACTCTGCTAAAGGTAGAGCATGCCCTTTCGAAAGGACGTCGAAGTGGGAGTCAGTGGGGTTCAACGGCTTTCCTCCAGCTTTTATGCAGTCACTGGTCAAAGAAAAAAACCCTGGTGAGTACAGTGCATCTTCCCATCTTTGCTTTCAGTTGGTTCTGCTCTCTTAGCAGGCTGCATGGTTTCTTCAAGGCAGCAAGGACAGCCTTTGCATTGAGAGTTATCTTAGAAGAACAATGGAGCTAGCATCGATGTCTGTGTTTAATCTCCATTTAAATATTATTTTATAATGGTCCTTGGCTTCAATGTTCATTTATTCCTTCATGATAGGATTAGTCTTCATTACAGAGTCTACATAGTGCAAATTGAAAGGAGAATATTGCTTCAATATGTGATACTTGTTGACCAAATCCGGGGAATGAGCAGATCCCTTGAATGACATCCTCATAAAAGGACTCCTATGCTTGTTCGTGTGTTACTATAGGCTGTTGCTCTCTTGGTTCTCACGATTTTGGTCATTTCCAAGAGAGCAGCTTAGGTCACATGCCTGGGTGCTGTGAGAGCTTACTGGTCACCAGGAATATGAACAGGAGGACTGGAACAAATTGCCTGCTTTTCGGTCCATTTTTTTTTTTCTCTGAATAGTTTAGTTCAGCACTCTGCTTTTCCTCGAAGTCATCAAGCCATTGGCTCAAAGACAAAGCAAGCACATCTACAGTCATATTTTGATTCTTCTTTATCACAAAGTAAAAATTCAAGGAGATAGTGTTATTCAGTAATCTAAAAGTGTGATTTTTATTATGTTTTCATGCTAACTTTAATATCTGCTCCCCACCCCCAGTGTGTTGGAATAATGTCCCCTACTCTGCTTCTCCTGTTGACCTTGGGGCAGTCTCATGACACCATGGCTCTCAGTTAAATTCATGTTCGATCCATCTGTCCCCTGATGCAGATCCATTTCATCAGCTTTTCCACCTTGTCCTGCGCCCTGGCAGTCAGACTCTGCAGCCTCACCCTCTGACTTGAGGTTGGTTTGGCAAGTGGGAGCACTGGAAGAGATTAAGGGGGAGAGGAGACTGAGGCCAGTGGTTTGTCTTCCCTGCCTTCTCTCTGTAGTGTTCCATGGACTGGCTGCATTTCACGACTAGGTGAGTTTTTGTAAAGCATCCGTCTCCGGACAGCCTCTGTTCCCAGATTCCAGTGTGCACACTGCCCCTTCAGGCTTAATGGCATTTCCACAGACCAGTGATATTCACTCCATGTTGTCTCTAAAGGTTCCCCTGGCCCCCTGGCTGTGACAGGCCTTTACGATACTTTGTTCAAGTTACTCAGCTGGACTTTGCAATCAGTTCCTTGCTGGGGTCCTGATGGAAAATATAAGTCAATGGACGCTTAGACTCCCCAGGAGGGAGCAGGGTGCAGAGCTTACCTTCCATTTGCAGAAAGACTGATCTGGGTGTGAGTGCGTCCCAGTCACTGGCTAACTAGGAATAGAGATCATTTAACCACTCAGAACCTCAGCTTTCTCAAATGTAAAATGGAGGTAATATTCCTGCTTCATAGGACTGTTAGAAGAACATGTGTGAGTACTCAAAAATGTTAATTATTGGTGGAATAGAGGGTCAACTTGGGTTCAGGGTTAAGACACCACTTGAGATGCCCACATCCCATATCAGAGTGCCTGGATCGACGTCTGGCTCTGCTTCTGATTCCAGCTTTCTGCTATGAGTACCTAGAAGGCAGCAGGTGGTGGGTCAAGAACTTGGGTCCCTGCTCACCATGTGAGAGACCTGGATGGAGTCCTAGCATCCTGACTTTAGCCTGGCCTACCCCTGGCTGTTGTGGGTATTTGGAGAGTAAACCAGAGAATGGAAGAACTCTTTTTGTCTCTGACTCTCTTTCTGCTGTTCAAATAAAATGAAAAGAAATAAAAACTTTAAAAATGGAAAAGACTCTTTAAAAGAGAACACACACACAGAGAATGTGCTCTGAGCATGGATTTCATCAGTGTTCCCTGAGTACCTTGCTCACGGGTACCTTGCCTGATCAGTTACAAAGCAGTCGTTTTTAGCTCCTCTTCCCTTTGTGTCACTGACCTTTGTCTTCCAAGTTATGTGAATCCCTTCCACCCCCACCCACCACCTTGGGCCCCACAAGTTCAGGCTTATTTAAATGGCAATGTACTTCCCACAAATGGCTGTGGCTGCCCTAGTAATCTTACCTTAAGTCTGTGGAATTTTCAGATGAGTCTTGTTCAAATGGTGAGTGGTAGAAGCAAGGGGTCCTTGGGGGAGTCAAAATCTTATGCTGGTGTTTTAACCCTGAGCGTTGGCTGCTAACTGCTTGCGTGTTCTGCAACCTTGGGTAATCCACGTGCTTTGTAGGATAGCTGCTTTTTGTGTCTGCCTTTTCAAAAAATATCTCTCTAAAATGTTATGAGGCCATTTGTTGAAGCCTGAGATGTGTTGCAAGGATTAACTAATTGATTATTTTAAATGCTTTGAAACTGGCAGTGTGTTTCTTATTGACAGAGAGAAAAGCAGGCTGGGTAATTGTAGCAGGTTCATTGGGAATACAAACTGTACCAAATAGCTCTTCTAATTTGCTTTGGTATCTGGTAGGACTTGCTTATTGCATAACATGTCCCATTAAAGTGAGTTATTTATGTTATTACATCTAAAACATGACCTGTGAAAGTGTTTTAAGATAAAATGAGGCATTCAGACAATATACAGGGCTTTTGTCAAGTGGGGTTGTAGCTGTTGAAACCGCTAGGGTTTTTCTGACTCAAGAGGAGTCCTAGGAAGCATGATGCCTACTGTGTGTCAGGTGCTGGGTGTGAGTCTCCTGGTTCCCAGCCCTACAGACTAGAAGAGGAGGCAGTGCACAGTCACAGCCCTTGAGTAGTGTGTGAGAGGGGCTACTATGGATGCACACACAGGTATAGGGTTGTGCAATCCAGTGGTGATTAACTCAAGATGGGGAAGGTTGGCAAGAAATCCTAGAGGAGAGGCTTGAGTAAGATCCATAACGACGAAAAGTTTTCCATGTGATAAAGGTGAGAGCACCTTTTTTAAAAGATTTATTTATTTATTTGAAAGTCAGAGTTAGAGGCAGAGAGAGAGAGAGAGAGAGAGAGAGAGAGAGATCTTCCATCCACTGGTTCACTCCCTAGTTGATGGCAACAGCCAGAGCTGCGCTGATCCAAAGCCAGGATCCAGGAGCTTCCTCCAGGTCTCCCATGTGGGTGCGGGACCCAAGGACTTGGCCCATCTTCTACTACTTTCCCAGGCTCATAGCAGAGAGCTGGATTGGAAGTGGAGAAGTTGGGACTCGAACTGGTGCCCATAAGGGATGCCAGCACTGCAGGCGGCGGCTGTATCAGCTACGCCACAGTGCTGGCCCCTGTCTCTGCTTCTAATTCTGTCTTCCTGTTGGCGTGCACCCTGGGAAGCAGCAGATGATGGCTCAAGTACTTGGGTCCATGCAACCCACATGGGCGATCCAGACTAAGTTCTCGGTTCCTGGATTTGGTTTGACCCAGTCCCCACTGTTGTGTGAATTTGGGAAGTAAACCAGCAGATGGGAGATCTCTGTCAGCCTGTTTGTCTCTGCCTTTCAAAAAATGATAGTAAGTGAAAATTTTTAAAAAAGGATAAAGTTTGGGATGGGGCTTCTGAGAGGTTTGCTCTTGTAAGGGAGTCTGTTAGTATTTGTCAGAGTTGGTTAGTACTAGGAGGGGCAGTCTCCCCAGGATCAGGAAGGCCCCTCATGTCCAAGCATCACAATAACAAGGCATACT
Organism: Sylvilagus floridanus; assembly: GCA_949820135.1. Taxonomy (NCBI): domain Eukaryota; kingdom Metazoa; phylum Chordata; class Mammalia; order Lagomorpha; family Leporidae; genus Sylvilagus; species Sylvilagus floridanus. Next base: position 90,123,954 of record OX463238.1, read on the forward strand.
TAGTTCAGGCTATACCCACCTGCCAATATACTGCATGTTTGCCTCTTAATGGGGCAGTGCCAGTGTTGGGACCAGGGTGGCTGATCAAGGTACACCCCTTGGGCACAAGTTAGAAAGGGGTTCCAAGACTGTATAATCAAGATACAAATATGTTAATGTGGGGCCGGTGCTGTGGCTCACTTGGCTAATCACCTATGTTGCCAGCATCCCATATGGGTGCTGGGTTCTAGTCCTGGCTGCTCCTCTTCCAGGCCAGCTCTCTGCTGTGGCCCTGGAGGGCAGTGGAGGATGGCCCAAGTGCTTGGGCCCTGCACCCGCATGGGAGACCAGGAGGAAGCACCTGGCTCCTGGCTTTGGATTGCCGTAGCTCTAGCCGTAGTGGCCATTTGGAGAGCAAACCAACAGAAGGAAGACCTTTCTCTCTCTCTCTCTCACTGTCTATAACTCTAACTGTCAAAAACAAAACAAAACAAAACAAAAGAAAAACCAAATATGTTAATGCAATATTTTGAAGATCCAAGTTAAAACAAAATGTGCATGGTAAACTAAATATAACTTTAAATAGAGGCAGGATTACAAATAGTGTTGTGCTAAGCCATTTTAGAGCCTGAAACAAAAGGAAAAATGAATACTTTTTGGATTGTTGAAATGATTACATTGAAGTGCTCTTTGTCTGGGTTAGGGAGAAACTGGTCCCACTTACATTGGCCCAAGAGTCCAGTGTCTTGCTTGCCTCACCCGTCCAGCAGGGTGCAGGGTGCAAGATGGGATCGGAACCAGTTGCTGAGCTCGGCTGGCCTCCTTTAGAGCAGACATGCAGTTCCCACTGCCAGTTGGTTTAGCTTTAACGAGAAGAGGAACTGTGGCAGCTCAGAATGTGTTTGGCTACAAACAACAGAATACCTTGACGTAAGTAAATAATGGTTCACTTGTCTCACGTTGCAAAAATCCTGGTGGTCGCTGCTGCTGGGATGGTGTATTTGGATCTGGTGTCTCTCTGGGTTTTGTTGTCTTTAAGGAGAGGAACTGTGCCATCTGTATCTGTCCTTTATGGCAAGAAAGCACAAAGCTTTCTAGAAACACACTACCCAGTAACTTCTTTATAAGTCTTGTTGCTAATCCTGAGTCAAATGGCCTCACCCTGTCCCCCTTAACCCACCACAATGGGGGCTGAGAAAGTGGGGGACATGACTGTCAGGACTGACCAGGGACAACCTTGATCTGAGCCTGGGGCTGGACATTTTGCCCTTGCACAAGAACGGACATGCTGAAGCTAAGTAACACATCTGCCACAAGACCCTGGACTGCCCACATTCCATCTGCAGAAACTGGGGAATGGCCCCCTAATTAGCATATTTATGTCCTCCCTGCCCCTTGCATTTCCCTCACTGTGCTGTGTGGCACCCAGCGCTTTCATTTCCCTGGCTTAAAACCCTATGGTATTAAAGGGGAAGCCATGAGACTGTGGGGTTGGAGGAGGGATCCATCCCATCAGCCCTGAGGAGTGGTTAATATAGAAAGCATGGAAAATACGCCTGTTTTCTTTTTAAATGACAGAAAATTGGCCGAGTCTTTAAGCCTTTCACCCTGCTGGGCCTCCTGTCCAGTACCCTTCCCTCATCAGTGCAGACAGATGATTTTCGTGGGGCAGAGAGCCAGAGACATGGCCCATTCCTGCCGTATTTCCTCTTTATGCACTTGATGACCAATCACGATGTATTGACTTAGAAAACTTGCTGGAATTTAGGATCTGTTGAATACGATAGAGGTATCTAGGATTCCTATTGGAAGAAGAACATGCACATTCCACCGTCTGGATGTTCCAAGATCCAACTCCTATCTGGCTACTCCTCAGATATTTTAATGTGGAAGAAACAGGTTCATTGAAAGTGGAAGGAGGGAAGAAGTGGAGGAAAAACCCCGGGTCAGTTACAGGTGTAGATGTGTGTCTGGAGAGAGGCCCTTGCCTGCGCACTGAGTCCCCAGTGAAGACCGGCGGATTGCATCTGCGCATGAGCGCTGACTGCTGCTGGCTGCTTTACCCGTTCCCTTCTGCTTCCCTGAGACACAGTGAATGCACAGCCTCCAGTTCTGGTTCCCACGGTGGCGCTGGCTGCGAAGTGTGCAGCCGAAGTTGTTCCTTTCACGCACATTTAGCCCAGCTTCAGGTTGTACCATGTTTTACTACAGATCCGTAACCGGATTCTAATGTAGCTACTTAGTATAGGGCTTCTTGCCTCTTCTTCATTGAAAGGATCCCTGGTACCCATGAAGGATTGTCTTTTTTTTTTTTTTTTTTTTTTTACAGATTTATTTATTTGAAAGACAAAGTTACAGAGAGGTAGAGAGAAAGAGAGGTCTTGCATCTTCTGATTCACTCCCCAAATGGCCAGGATGGCTGGAGCTGAGCTGATCCAAAGCCAGGAGCCAAGAGCTTCCTCCAAGTTTCCCACATGGGTGCAGGGCTCCAAGGGCCTGGGCCATCTCTGCTGCTTTCCCAGGTGCACTAGCAGGGAGCTGGATCAGAAGCGGAGCAGCTGGGACTTGAACTGGTGCCCACATGGGGTGCTGGTGCTGCAGGCTGGGGCATTAACCCGCTGTGCCACAGAGCCGGTCCCAGTGGATTGTGTCTTCATGTGAGTGGTGAAGGAGACTTTGGCAGGGCTGATTCTCACTACGTTCATTGCAAACTCCACTGAAACACTGGTAAGAATGTAATTGCACATAGTTGCTTTCTAGGCAGTGTTCAAAGGAAAGAGGCCCAGGTCCTATCTTCTGGATACTTCAAAGCTAAGATTTAAGCATGGATAGAATGGTTGATGGGGGTGATTGTTCTAGCTTTTAGTCACAGTTTATAGACTTTATTACCTTTATTATTGTTTTATTATTACTCAAGAATGAGTCGTACAGTTCTGCAATTGCGACCTCAGCACATCTTGGTTCTCACTCAGAAACTTGCCTTGCTTACACTGACTGCCACCTTAACAAATCCACCAATATGAGCATGCACCAGCTTTTGATAGCCCATGTAAGGACTCTGACCCCAATGTCTAAGTTATATATGCATATGAAAAAAGGGCGGGCACTCCCTCCAATGAGACACTTTCAGAATCTATATGGCATCCTTCTCCGCTCCAGTAATTCAGTAATACTCAAAGTAATCCTGAAGAATAAAACTTAAATAATGGAGCTTGCATCCTCGCAGGGCTTTTCCACCTAGAAACATCGAAGCAAATGCATCTTTTGAGGGTCTGGAGCAGGGACAGGGAATGTCCACCTGCAGGCCATGCAAAGCCCATGAAATCTTAGGGCTGGCCCTGCCGAGGCAACAAAAGTAGGGACTCAAAATTCGATAAATCTTGCAGGCTGAATTTTCAGTTGCTAATGTTGTATGGCCATGAATGATGTAATCAATATCCAGGTGGTCCTGGGCAGAGAAAAGGTTGCCCACCCCTGGTGGAGGAAGCTTGAGGTTGCCGGTGAAGACTGAGAGGCAAGGGCGCTGAAGTTCATGTCCAGTCTGGATCTGCTGAGGAGCTGATTGACAGCCTTCCTCCTGCAGGGCATCTGCGTCTCTAGGCGCTCGTGTGCTCTCTCTCTCTCTCTCTCTCTCTCTCTCTCGGGTTTCTGCAAGAGTCTTTTCCATATGGTTGTGCAGTTGCTGGCATGAGTATCAAATGACTGGATGTCCAGGCTCTCTGAGCCCACCAAGGACCTCTGACATTTCTGAGGAGCATTTCTGGAGATGTTCAAGAATTCCCAGATTTGCACGTGCCTCTGCAGCATATCAGTCCTCACAAAACTGCTATTACTGCACTGGCTGGAGCAGTCACTGATGTAGGTCCAGGGCCGATGCTGTGGGGCAGTGGGTTAAGCCACTGCCTGGAGAACTGACATCTCATATGGGCACTGGTTCGAGTCCCAGCTGCTTCAATTCTGATCGAGATCCCTGCTAATGTGCCTGGGAAAGCCGTGGAAGAAAGCCCAAGTGGTTTGGCTGACTGCTACAAGTAGCTGACTTACTTTTAGAGGTCATGTTATATCAGAAATATGGATTCTTTGATTCTGTAATCCTAGGGCATCCTACAGGATGTTCACACTGTGAGGGACAAAATCTGAAGGGGGAAAAATCTGGAAATAATAACAATAAAAAGAGTAACACTACTCGCTTTTAAGCATGATACATATATTAACTCACTCAATTCTTACAAAACCCCAGAAAGTGGTTCTTATTATTATACCCATTTTGCAGACAGTAAAACTGAGGTTCAGAGGAGTTAAGTGACTTACATGGTTAGATAGCAGAAGTGGAGCTGAACTCAGGTAGCCTAGCTCCAGTGCCTTTGCTCTTAACTACCTTGCTCTATGCTTTCACTCTGTACAGTCTCTTCTTTCCTCTCTGGGAAGGATGAGATTGAGTAATGTAAATGTTTTTAATGGTATGACCCAGATGTACTTTTTTGTAGCAAGAATTCAGACTAGGTGGTGGCATTGTGAAATGGGGGTAAAGCCACTGCCTGCAAGGCCAGCATACCATATGGCTGCCGGTTTGAGACCCGGCTGCTCCACTTCTGATTCAGCTTCCTGCTAATGTGCCTGGGAAAAGCACCAAGAGATGACCCAAGTGTTTGGGCTCCTGTACCCACATGGGAGATCTGAAAGAAGCTCCTGACTCCTGGCTTTGGCTTGGCCCAGCCCCACCAGTTGTGGCTATGTGGGGGCCATAGGAGATAGAAGATCTCTCGCTTGCTCTCTCTTTGTCTCTTTTCCTCTCCCTCTTTTGTGTAACTCTGACTTTCAAATAAATAAATAAGTCTTTAAAAAACAATCCAGGGTATACTGGAAGGCATAAAGTATAAAAATAGATGGTTCCCCATATTCTTGCCTGCAGATGCAGTAAATGTTAGGGCTGTGTATTTTTCTCCCAGGATTTTTGTTGTTCTTGTTGTTTAACACATTCTTGAAGTTTTCTTCTTCTTCAGTTATCGGTGTAATAGACATCTTATGTATATATAATCCCACCTTCTCCCTGTAAGTGGCTGTGTTGGTAGCCACATATTATTCCACTGAGTGGGTAAGCGATACATTATGGTTGCATGTTCCCCTATAGATGAATAGTCAGGTTTTAATTTTTTTTTGCCAGGTTTTACCCTTATAAGTTCTGTGGTGACCATGCTCATTTGTTTTAGTCTTTTGCAGATTTATTTTTTAGCTCTAAATCTTTAATCCACATGGAATTTATTTTGTGCAGGAGGTGAGATGGGGATTACAGTGATTTCCTGACTTCCCTCATTCAAATGATTACCCACCTGAAGAGATTCTGTCTCCAGGCACCCAGGTCAATACACTGCATCTGTTACAGAAGTGCGTGGAAAGCTGTCTTAAGGGGGAGTCTCTGTGGTAGAAGATGGGAGGTAGCAGGCTCAGCCAATCTGGATTTGAACAGGGAGTTCTGTCTGGTTGGAATGCTGCATTTTAATGAGCAACGTTACTCCCAAATGTTTCCCTGCAGTGCTGGAGGGATTAGAGACCTCTGCTTGCTCATCACAATTCAGAACCTGCACATCAGAATGTCTAATTAGATCTTCTCTCTTTTGAAAGGTCAGCCTGTAAAATTGTCATGTTGTGTCACTCAAGGTCTAGAAGTTACTCTGCTATGTGCAGGGTGGATTTTTTGTTTTTTAAGTTAAAAAATTCCCTGCTCATATCTGATGTCTTTTAGTAACCTTTGCTAGACTAAGATTCTGGCAGGCCAGTGTGTGAAGGATCTCTGAAATCTCTCAGCCACTTAGGACAATTCGAGTCCTTTCTATTCTTGTCTTTATCATTTTGGACACTGCTAGAGAGAGCTCTTATACCTTAAGGCTTTTGGTGTATTTTCCTTGGTGTTTATTTTCTAAATCACATGCAATTCTTTGTTTTGGGTTTTGGATTCTCTCACTGAATATATATATATATATTTTGACAGGCAGAGTGGACAGTGAGAGAGAGAGAGAGAAAGGTTTTCCTTTTCCGTTGGTTCACCCTCCAATGGCCTCTGCAGCTGGCACACTGCGCTGATCTGAAGCCAGGAGCCAGGTGCTTCTCCTGGTCTCCCATGTAGGTGCAGGACACAAGGACCTGGGCCATCCTCCACTGCACTCCTGGGCCACAGCAGAGAGCTGGACTGGAAGAGGAGCAACTGGGACAGAATCCGGTACCCCAACAGGGACTAGAACCGGGGTGCTGGCGCCACAGGCAGAGGAGTAGCCTATTGAGCTGCGGCACTGGCCAATCTCTCTCATTGAATATTACTTTCAATTAATTTCCATGAGAGGAAAAATCCCCAAGATAAGCTGTGCTTTTCTGGAAACATTATCATCAGACTTAAACTAATGGAGCTAGCAATTTCATTGCTTGGCTCTGAGTAGAGTAATTTGGGGAGCTATCTTAATTATTTTATGCCACAAGGTTCTTGATTAGAATTCTGTGTAGAGTGACAAGTTCAGGGGAAAACTAGAATTATGGGCAGCCCATTCATAGGACAGTGTCTGCTGTCTTGCTCCACTTCCTCAGCCCTTACTCTAGGGGCCTCCTGTAGGGTCTCATCAGCCCTCACTCCTGTGCACTGTATGCTCAGTGCTGTTGGGCTGTTGGCCTAAGGATCTGAGACTATGGAGAGTGGGTATTCAAGGCTTAAAGTGACCACTGCTGCTATTTCCATCACATTACAGATTAAATTAATTTTTGTGAAAGTCTCAAGAAAATCTGACAACAGATGCCAGTATTTTCCTGAGTATGGCTGTGTCAGAGCTACCTGAGTGTTTAATCAGAATGCTGCCTATTGAATTCTGTCCCAGAATCTGAATCTCTGGTGCTGGAGTTGAGGGATCTATTTTTAACAAGCCTCCTGCACTATTCATGTGTACATGAAAGTTTGAGAGCACCTGATTTATAGCATTACTTCCTCGGGAAAAATGTATTCCTTGTCCTACCCGACCGCTTCAAAGTATCCCTCTGTCATTTCACGTGTGGCTACGTGGGGCCCTGCCTGCGTTGAAATCAGTGGCCCAGATGACAATCCCATTTGAAAAGTGCATGGTTAACAACTGGTGAGTAGATTACGGATCAGGATATTCAGGTTAATTAAGTTCTCAGGTGTGGAGCCTGGGGACTCCACAGAGAGCGCGCGCCTGCCAGAATCAAGGCACAGAATGAAAATTCAGCTGGGAAGTGGAGCTGCGAGAGCCATTCCTACATCTGCGTGGAGATGGCGGCTGGAGTCACTCTGTCCCTGGGGACTTTGGCGTCCCCTGGAATGTCCTTTGCCCTTCCTAACTCCTCTGGGGCTTATCTTTCTAGGGTGCTTTCTGAGAGAACTTTTTTTTTGTTTTTCTGCTTTGCATCTTGTTCCTGACCTGGGATGCAAGCCCCATCTTGATCCTTCTGGCCACAAAGAGTCTTTTCATAGGTCAGGATCTTCATAGAGGATTATGGAACGAAAGGTTAGGCGTCACCATGCTGTATCACCCAGCACAGAGCACACCTTTCGATCATGTGTGGAATACTGTCCTTGTCCTTGAGGTATTCCTGGCCATCTCCACACACCATTTCCTATCCTGGGCTCTCTCCATTTTGCTGGCTCCTCAGTCACCTCTCTAGGTTTGCTCTCAGGAATGCCAGATGTGGATGGCAGCAGCGGAGTTGGGGGAGAGAAACATTTCCATCCACTAGTTCACACCCCAAGTACAGTGAAGCTGGGAGCTTAGAGCTCAGATCAGGTCTCCCATGTGAGTGGCAAGAACGCAACCAAGTGAGCCATCCCTGCTGCCTCCCAGGGTCTGCCGTAACGGGAAGCTGTTTCAGGAACTGGAGCTGGGAATTGCAGCTAGGTACTACAGTGTGGGACGTGGGCATCTGAACCCCTAGGTGAGACGCGGGCCCCTGTTTTACTCTTATTTTCAGAACACATCAGCTGTTCTTGTGGCCCTACTCTCAAACTCACCCCCATCCCCACGACAGCATTTACCCATCCCCCACCAACCAGTGTGCTTGGCTGAACAAAAGGGCTGCCTCCTCTTTTCTTTAAGGAAATCCACCCCCCTTGGAATAAAATTTGGAGATTAAATAGCATTTTCCAAAGATATATTATGTACTCTTCCATGAAAAATTAATTCTGCCTGGGCTTTCCTGAATGCATAAAAGTTGAGACAGAGTCTTTTCTTCCTGCATCGAGAGAGAAATCCTTTTGTTGTGAGAGAGTCATCTGGAGAAAGGCAAGCAGGATTTTGCGAAGATGTTAAAAGCCGAGAGCAAACCGGTGCCCTATCAGCAATTAGCCTCATTAGCCCTTCAAACACTTTTGCTGCACATTTAGAAATATTTGTGGGGACTTAAAAACATTCGCGGGAAATGGAATTAAAAATAAATTTACTCTGGTCCAGAATTTTTTGAAATCCATGCAGTTTTTTCATGATAGGTATTTTCTGTGAACTTTTGGAAGATGCCTTGAATCATTTATATGTGTAGCCATGAAATATAAATATAAATGAAATCAGAATTATTTCCCACTTATCAGCAAAGACTGCTACCGACACCAGGCAGGTGGCATATGCAAGGCCAACCCATGATTTCTGTGTCACAAATCCTATTCTGAGAATAAAGAAAAGCAGAGTTAAGTTGTTTCCAGGAGGGTTTGCTTTCTCCCTTGCTCTTACCTTTTGTGTGTCTGAGAGCTTTCAGTTTTGCCCGGGATGGGAACTCATTTCCCAGATGAGAGATCACTTTATTTAGTGCTCTTATTTTCTCTGTAAGTATTCTGACTTTTTCCCCCCTAGTAATTTCTATTTTTATGCACCATGATTCTCAATTGGTGAGAAAATTATGATCTCATAATCTCTTTTCCTCGCACTTGCTGAATGATTAGGCTCATTTGCTGTGAGTTCCACTTCACGGTCGTGAAATGACACCTCGCCCAGACTCTGGCTAAGCATGGCGGCTTGATGGCTTTGACCTTTTCCACGAAAACAAGGGAGATGACGAGATGTGACATGTGTGGAAATTGTCACTCAAGTGGGGTTATTTTGACTAGTGCTCGTACATGTTTTGCTAAATCCCCAGAAGGGGCCCATTGAGTGAGTGCTTTGCTTTTGGGGTTTTCCCATGCACTTGAGAGCCTTGTTACTTTTTAAGCAATGGAGACTTTTTAAAAAAAAAAAAGAAATTCTCACTGATCACTAAGTACAAACAATACATTTACATCCTGAATCACAAGATTTGTGAGTAGATGTATTAGTGATTCTCACGAAAACCCCCACTCGAGCAGTGCTGTTAAATTCGCTTCATCTGCCCTGTGATAGATGTTACTCCCGCTGCGCTTAATTGGGGTAACTGACAAACTTAGATTCAGAGCATTTCAACGACTCCAAGGGATGTATAAATATCTCACCAAATCCATTTAAACGGCGATCTGGATTTGGTCAGGGGTCTCCCCGTAGTAATTTGTAGGTGTGACTGATATTAACTTATAAATTTCCCATGACTGGTTCTTTGTTGGTTTCAGGCTCCCCCCGCTCAGTAATGATTGCTCAGCAAGCATATTTTGCCTGCCTTCTCTGCAGGGCCTTTATGGCTCCGCGATGTGCCTCTGTGTGCACGTGTGCGCCCGTGTTTTCAACAGCGACACACAAGACAGTATTTCTCACCACAGCATATTAATAGGAGCTTTTGGAGCCATTTTTTTTTTTACTTGACACTTTTCCCTTTTCACTTGGCTGTGCTTTTAGTTAAGGGGAGTTGGATTACATTTAGCTGAATGGGCAATGACAAAACAATCATGATGCTGTGGAAATATACACGTGCTCTAACAATCAGCACAATACCACACTTGGCAAATGATCCTATGGTACAATGCCAGTAATTCCCATCGGGGGGGGGGGGTTTGATGTCCAGCATAATAAGCCTAAGGTGTTGCTGCAGTGGTGCTGATAAATTTATGCAGGGGTGGAAATGATTGATTTTTACAATTCACTTTCATTTTTGTGATTGAAAATGAGATTCTCATTCCTTGACATTAGAACATGATCTTTCTATATCATTTGCTCTTCCCTCCTCCCTCATTCCTACAGATTGAAACTATCTTACATAGGGTTGATTTCCCATCAGTGTTTGAGTCCTTTCATTTGAGAGACTTAAAAAAACTGGAATTGTTTTACAAAGATGAATATGAACTCATTTGATCTGCACAACAATTCTATGAGATAGCTGCTTTTATTATTCTCACTTTAAAAATGAGAAACCTAAGCACAGAGAGGTTAATTGACTTTTGTCTGAGGTCAAATACCCAGGAAGCTGTGGATGTGAGATTTGAACCAATGCAGGGTTGCCACTTTGGAGAAACATGCTCAGTCATATGCACACACACATGCACACATACAAAAGGGACACCCATGCAGTGCCTGGTCTCTTTTTGCAATATTTTTGCAATATTTAAAAATCATTGTTTACCTGAAGTTCAGCATTATATCTGTGTCCTTATTTTATCCATTAACTTAAATGTAGATTGTTTGGTTCTTAACCTTAATGTTCATTCTGCCTAAAACCCAGGCTTGACTGGCCAGCATTGACTTTGCACACTTTAGATGGACACCTTTCTATAAGTACCCAGGGTTTTATTGTTCAGAATGATTCTTCTTCCAAGAGGCAGGCTTACTACTTAAGGTAGTTAGAAAATGTGTGTTTTTAATTTCCTCTGTGCTCAGTATTGTGTCAAATATTAATGAGGCAAGGTTTCACCCTCAGAAAGAATTCACAAACTAATAGAAAAGATGGATTTGTGAAAAAACCAGTTCTATTATAATTCTATTCTATTCTAATTCTATTATTATAATTCTAATTCTATTATTATAATTCTATTATCAAAAGCTTTGCTGGACGATTAGTTGTCAGCTTTTCCCAGTAGGTTTGAAGAAAGCATCATAGAGTAAGGAAGATTTGAATTGTGTCCTGAAGGTTGAATAGGAGTTCATGAGACAGAATAATAGATATATGATGAGAGAGAGAGAGAGAGAGAGAGAGAGGCAGGCAGGCAGGCTAGACCTCAACCTGGGTCTCCCACATGGTTGTCAGGGACTCACGTACAGAAGTTATCACCTGTGCCCCACTCCCACCCTGAGGCTGTGTATTAGAAGGAAGCAGAGTCAGCATGCAAATCCAGGTGCTTCAGTATGAGATGTGGGCATCCCAAATGGCGTCTTTACCACTGTGCCAAAGGCCCCGTGTTGGGCCATTTTGAAAGCACAACTGACCTTTTGTTTTCTGTAAATTGCGCTTTCCTAAAATTCATGTTGATGTACTCCAGTATTGATGGTATTTGGAGATGGGGCCTTTGGGGAACAGTTAGGCTTAGATGAAGTGATGAAAGTAGAACCCTCATGATGTGCTTAATGCATAACTAAGAAGAGACCAGAATTCTCATATCCTCTTTCCATTCTCCACATGAGGACACAGTGATTGTAGATGCCCATCCTCCGGAACTGCTGAGGGCCCTACAGGGTATGGCATTGTTTATTAATGGTAGTCTAAGCTGAATGTGGCAGCGTCTGGTACCAAGAAGTGGTGTGATGCTGTAACAAATATAAAATGTGGTCGCAGCTTTGTAACTGGGCAGTAGGTAGTGGCCAGAAGAATTTTGAGGTGCATACTAGCAATATGGATGTTCAAGCAGTTCTGGCAGTGTCTCAGTAATGGGGACAACCAAGTTCTTTGCCACTATATGGCAAGGAAACTGGAAGACAGGTAAATCTTATCATAAAGTTACAAAGAACTTGATTGAATTGTGTTCTAGTGTTTTGTGGAAGGTAAAACTTATGAATGATGAAGTTGAAAAAAGCTTGTGAGTGACAAAATTGAATACTTAGCTGAGGATCTTTCTGTGAAAGTGTTGCCTGCTGCTTCTATTGTTTAGTAAAATGAAAATAAAAATAAAATGAAAAGTGGCTTGCTTTCCCTTATTGTTTGATAAGATGTGAGAAGGGGGAGATCAATTGAAGGGACCAGCAAAAAGGGATCAGAACTTGAAGATCTGGAAAATTCTCCACCTATCCATATTGCAAAATGAGAAAGATGGTTTTCATGAGAACACAAAAGATGTGGCTGAACAACTTTTTGATAAGGATTTTAGAGTGAGTGTGAACCACAACTTAATCAGCCACCCTAGCAGAAACCAGGAATACAGATGGGCTTAAACCAGCAGAAATGGCCGGCACCACAGCTCACTAGGCTAATCTTCTATCTGCGGCACCGGCACCCCGGGTTCTAGTCCCATTTGGGGCGCCGGAGTCTGTCCCAGTTGCTCCTCTTCCAGTCCAGCTCTCTGCTGTGGCCTGAGAAGGCGGTGGAGGATGGCCCAAGTGCTTGGGCCCTGCACCCACATGGGAGACCAGGAGAAGCACCTGGTTCCTGGCTTCAGATCGGCACAGTGCACCAGCCGCAATGCGCCGGTCGGAGCGGTCACTTGTGGGGGGTGAATCAAGGGAAGGAAGACCTTTCTCTCTGTCTCTCTCTCACTGTATAACTCTGCCTGTCAAAAAAACCAAAAACCAAAAACCAAAAAACCAAAAACCAGCAGAGACAATACCAGTGGGAACTAAAGGAGAGAAAATGGGCTCCAATGAAGGAAGGCTGTCAGACTTCTTAGATTTTTTTGGGGTCAGGACCCTAGAGCCATTTGGGAGCAAATGTGCACTGTCCTTCAAGAAAAGAGAAGAAGGGCCACCAAAAGGACTGAGACATGATCAGAGCACCCACTCCCACCACAGTCTCAGAGGATACAGGCTCACCGGGCGTAGTTTTCTCCTTGTCAGCTTCAAAGTGTGGGGTCAACGCCCAGCAGAGCCATGTGAGTGGGAAACTTGAAGAGAACCAAGCTGCATTCCAGTGGACCCAGCGGGCAAAGCACTGAACCAAAGGGGATTTTTCTTGAGCCCTAAGAACTACTGAAATTTTCTTGGTTAAGTTCAGACTTCACCCCTTCCTTCTTTCCAATTTCTCCCTTTTGGCATGGGAGTGTATATCCTTAGACTGGTTCTGTCATTGTGTGATGGAAGTACAAAACTTGTCTGGTTTCATAGATTCACAGCTGGAGAGCAGTTTTGCCTCAGAATGAATTGTATCTCCAGACTCACTCATGAATGATTTAGATGATAGATGAGGCTTTGGGCTTTACTCCTCAGAGTTGATACTGGGATGACTTAAGACTTTTGGAGCTGCTAAGATGATATTAATGTATTTTGTATGTAACAAAGTCATGAGTTTTAGGGGTCCTGGGGTGGAATGCTGTGGACTGAATTTTATGCTCTCCAAATTCATATGTTGAAGCCTTAACCCCCAAAGTGATGACAATTGAAGACAGGGCCTTTGGTATTGAGGAAATTAACCAAATACTTAGTCCAGTGCTGCCTATGTTCGTCCTGCTGCATTTGTTTGTAAATTTTATTTTGTTAGTGCTGAAGTAAAAGTAGGGAAGGGTTGAGAAATAAGTGGGTGGTTGTTGAGCAATGTATATTTCAGGGTATTAAACATCTGGGAAAGGAAAATGAATTTCATAGGCATAGGTCTAGAAGGAAAAGACCTGGATTTATATTATCAATAATATGAAGCTATTATGTGAAAACTAAACATCCATTAATTTTATCACATGATATTAGAATATGGATTTAATGATCTAGGCATTGAGCAAGAACTAAATTTATGTGAGACAGTTTTGCAAACTACACCATCCTATATGAATGGAAATTTTTACAAGAGTAGTTCAACTTTTCCATGGTGTACCATTATTTGGATGGTCTCTGTAGTCTTGCCAGAGGATCATTTTTGATCAGGATGGCTTACCCTTAATCACATTTGCTGTAAGGATCTTACGATCTCCTGAGTTACTTTATAACCTCATGTTTCTGTGGTATGTAGGACATTATGCAAGGTAAGATGCTCCCACTCTTGAGAGGAATTGGTTTTATATTCTAAACAACGTACTGTGATGATGATAATGATAATTACTGAATGTGGATAAGTGGATCTGAATGCATTGCGAATAGTGGAAGGAAAAAGAGTTCTGATCTGAGTATAGAGGCCAAATACAATGATTTCATTGGTATGTATAATGCAGGAGTCAAAGGCACACAGAGTTCATGCCTGCAATGAGGTCCCAAGGACACTCACTGTATCCCACATGGTGGAAAAGGAAGTGGGAGCTGTTGGACTCTGGGATCAGTAGCTAATATGTACAAAACCGGGCCTATCATACAGGTCTCCTAACTTTGATTTGATTTGTCCCAACTTTCTTTCCTTTTTTTTTTTTTAAAGATTTATTTGTTTATTTGAAAGGCAGAATTACAGAGAAGCAGAAGCAGAAGCAGAGATAGATAGATAGATAGATAGATAGATAGATAGATAGATAGAGAAAGCAAGCAAGCCAGCAAGCCAGCCTTCCATCCTTTGGTTCACTCTCCAAATGGCTACAAGGGCTGGAGCCACGCTGATCTGAAGCCAAGAGCTTGGAGCTTCCTCCAGGTCTCCAATGTGGGTGCAGAGGCCCACGGACTTGGACCATCCTCTGCTGCTTTCCCAGGCCATAGCAGAGAGCTGGATGGGAGGTGGAGCAGCCGGGACTTGAGCCCATATGGTATGGTGGCGCTGCAGGCAGCGGCTTTCCCCATTACGCCACTGTGCCAGCCCCCCAAATTTCATTCTTTGAAATTTTACAACTCTGATGGGGGAATCTGTAAGTGTATTGAAGGAAATTGAAGCCAAAGAGGCCAGAATTCTCTGTAGTCAGTCTCCTACAATTGCGTGACTTGCTGCTGGTGAGGAGGAGTTTACTTGGCAATAGAGCCAACCTGAGGTTATATGGATCTGAGAGTTGTTCGGATTCAACCCAATGTTGAAATTCACAAGCATTACAGGCTCCCAATTTGGACCTTGGTAGCAGAGGATGAAGGTCAATTTACACCTAGTGTCTGGATCCCCAGAGCTTGTTTTCTTGATAACTTTCTCATTGATTCAGCTACATTTGTATTTGATAAAGTTGCTCTTACCACATTAGATGCTTCAAATGGACAAACCTTTATTTCGACCTCTTTGGAAACTGTTTGTAACCCAACGGAACTCCAAGACCCAAATGAATAATAGTGCTCAGTTGTAAAATTTAATGCAGTGAAACTTACAATTATATCAGCACTGCCATCCCACTCAAGTAAATCAATAGCTTCCCAGTTGCATTTGTACTTGAGAATCATTGTGGCAGTGGCAGATTTACTGCTGCAAACTTGAACTGTGAGCAATTAATACCACTGGCATAGTATCCTATCGACACAGCTCTGGCTGCCCAGCTGGAGGAGCGAAGGATGCTCTGGTGCACTCTTTATGGCTAATGCAAATTAGCAGGTAGTTGTGGGAATAAAGTTCTCTCCTTGATCTATGGAGGGAGATAGCTCGTCTGCAAGAGTTCATTTCAGACTGTAATTAGTTTATTCATTAAGGTTGAGGAATTCAATGACACAGCTGCATGAGGTACCATTGAAAGCTACCTGAACATATGGCAGAAGGATAATGCAAATTTCGTTCCTGAAAGAAAAAAGGCAAAACGGTGGAGCTTTTCACTCTTATTTTGTATCCTGCAGTGATTTCCTGAAGGGGAATGGGGACTTACACTCCACACCTTCTAATATACATTGATTTTAGGTGGGGGGGTAGTATTCATTTCCTTGAGTGTTCCATAGAGTACATGTTAATGTACAACAAAATCCCATGTCTATCTCTAGACATCTAGACACATACACAAAACACTGAATGTTGTTCTTTGGTTCCCAGAAAGAAAGACTAATGCCTACATCTATGAGTATTAATAGTTATTCATTGTTCCCTTCTGTTTTTAGAGTTAATTATTAGTCTGACAAGGCTTTAAATTTGCTTACAGATGTATATACAGAGGTGAAATAAAACTATCATTGTATCTGACTTTTCTAAGACTTAATGGTGATATTTATGTATATATAAAATTCAAATGTATGTATTTGGATAGACATATTCTCAGAAATCTGTTAATATGTATTGTAAAGATGAATTGGACTTAGACTTAGCCACACTTAGGTAAAGTTTAAACTCCAGAGAGTACTTAGTTACAAAAAACAAGGCCTGTGAAACAAGTAGGTTATGGAAAGAATCAAATCTTCATCATTAGGGAGGGAATTCAGTAGGTTGAAAAATTGATGAGAGTAAAGCAAAACTCAATTTGTTCTCCTACCCCACCTCCCACTCCCTCTGCCATCTCCTTCTTCATTATGGTTCCTTTTTAGTATGTCTTTATATACAGAGGACCAACCCTATGCTAATCATAGACTTCAACAGTTTGCACCTATGCCCACATACAATATATAGGGTACAGTTTGAGGAGAGAATTTACAGTCGATTCTCATAATTCAATAGGGACAGAGGTCCTACGTGGGGAGCAAGTGCACAGTGACTACTGTTGTTCCTTTAACAATTAGCACTCTTATTAATGATGTCAGTGATCATCCAAGGCTCTTGCCATGGACTGCCAAGGCTATGAAAGCCTTTTGTGACCATAGACTCCGTCGGTATTTGGACACAGCCGTAAGCAAAGTGGATGTTCTCTTCCCCCTTTAGAGAAGAGTGTCTCCTTCTTTGATGATCCTTTCCACTGAAGTCTCACAGAGATCCTCCGTGTAGGATATTTTTTTGTCACATAACCTTGGCTTTCCATGCCTGAAATGCTCTCACAGGCCTTTCAGCCTGACCAGGAAGCCTTAAGAGTTGATTCCTAGGTCAGAGTGTTATTTACTGTGAATGTCATTCTAGGAGTCTGCTGTGTGGACTGCTTCCCATGTTGGTCCTTCCTTCATTTTTAATTATATTATTTTTACTGGGTGCTTAATGTTATTTATATCATCCCTTTTAAACTGAGACCGATCTATCTGTTGTCTTTAACATTTAATATGATCATTTTAACAGTGATTCTTATGGGTTTAGAGCCCCATGGCTAGTTCTTAGGCTGTACCCTTAGAGGTAAGTCTGATTGAGTGTATGCAGAACTAGACTGTTTTAAAGTTTTAGACTACCTCTCCATCTCTTATTCCCCCTTTTATTTTTAACTGGGAACTTTTTCCAATTGCCTTAAAATACATATAATTAACTCTGTGTTACATAGAGAGTTCAGCATATAGTATGAAGTAGAAAAGTGAGAGAGAAAGAAAACAGAAAAAAAACAACAAAACAAAACAAAAAGTATATGCATAGTGAAAAGTAACAGTGGTAAACTTTCCCTCAACAATCAGGTCAAGGATTCTTGAAGACATTGATTCTAAAAGTGACAATTTTGCTTCTATAGCTTTCATTTTAGGTGTGCTATTAATTCTCCCAAATCAGAACATATGGTGTTTGTCTCTTTGGGACTGGGTTATTTCACTAAGTATGATGTTTTCCAGCTTGCTCCATTTTGTTGTAAAGGACCTTTTTTACTGCCGTGTAGTATTCCATAGTGTACATATCCCACAATTTCTTTATCTAGTCTTTGGTTGATGGACATTTAGGCTGTTTCCATGTCTTAGATATTGTGAATTGAGCTGCTATAAACATGGAGGTGCAGATAGTTCTTTTGTTTACTGGTTTCATTTCCCTTGGGTAAATTCCCAGGAGTGGGATGGCGGGGTCACACAGTAGGTTTATATTCAGATTTTTGAGGTATCTCCGTACTGTTTTCCACAGTGGCTTTACCAGTTTACATTCCCACAAACAGTGGGTTAGGATGCCCTTTTCCTCACATCCTCTCCAGAATTTGTTGTTTGTTGATTTCTGTTATGAGGGCTACTCTAACAGGGGTGAGGTGAAACCTCATTGTGGTTTTGACTTGCATTTCCCTGATGGCTAGAGATCCTGAACATTTTTTCATGTGTCTGTTGGCCATTTGGATTTACTCTTTTGAAAAATGCCTGTTAAGGTTCTTGGCCCATCTTTTTATTGTTTTTTTTGTGCAAAACTCAATTTGAACCATTATGTCAGTCATTCGTCTGCTGTCTGTGTTGTTCATATATCATCTATGACCACTCCAAATGAAAATGTTACTGAAGTGGAAGCATCCAACTGGGGACCCAAACAGGTGTATGATTGTAAGAGATCCCTCATACTTCTATTCTTGGCAACTCATTTACTCTACAACGACTGCCAAAGGCTATTCATTGACTATGTGTGCTCATAAAAATGTGGCCTCTTACTCTTATGATGCTCAGTCCAAAATGATAAATGACACAGATGAGGCAAAATTCTCCTATAACTAAAATGTTGACTTTGGAAGGATTTTCTTAAAAAAGCACAATAACATGGTACTAGCAGCTGTTTCTTGGGAGTCTGATGATGAGAAAGCTTCACATCCACTGTGTGATATTCTGTGTTGTCTGAATCTTGTTGAACTGTATGTGTGTATTGTTTTCATACTAATGCAAGGCCTCTTATTTTCATGAATGCAAGCATACTTCTGCAGAACTGAATGTTTGCTGTTGTGGTTCTGAGTGAAAAGTGATAGCAGGCAGATGGTTATAGGTAAATGGACAGGCAGGAGACAACCACAGCTGTATGTGGTAAGTTAAGGCGAGAATGGGGATCAGAGTGATGACAGGGTCAAAACCCATATGCCTGTCAGAGCAAACCCATTAAATGCACCTATGAGAGAGTCAAATGATACAATCTAGGAGGCAGGCAGCTAGCTTGATGTGGGATCTACTGCAGAGAGCAGCAATGCGACAGCTGGCACAGAGCTGGGATTGTGGGACTTTCCTAGATGAAGTAGCAAACCTAATATTCAGCTCATCCCTGAAGACTTTCCAGTCTTTAAGCAAAACAGTCCCCATGACAGAGAGAGACCTATTCAAACATACATAAGAAGACACCTGTGGAAGCTCCCAAGTGTACTGAGGAGTGCAGGCCTTGACCCAGTTGTATTGCTATCCCAGATGTTAAGCTCATGAATGTATTACCACAGAGAATGGCAGAATGACAAGCTATTTCTCTGACAGTCTATGGACAATTCTGCCATCATTGTATTCTTATTATTAAGTTCTTCCTGCGGGTGTGGGGAAAAGCAGCAGCATTCTGCATCTCCTGGAAGAGCTAATTTGGCTGGGTTATGCCTTGATCTTCCTGTCCTCTGCAATGGGGGCTGGCAAAAGCTGGTTCCTCCCTGGAAGATGTGATTCCTAAGGAGCATCTATTGATTGACTTCTGTTTACTTAGCCTTTTACTGCTGTTTTGTGTATGAAGAAGAAGTAGAAGTTATAATCCCTGCCCTTGTGAACTTTATAGTTCTTTTGAGGGGACAAGATAAAGAATTCTGTATTCATTTTTACGTTCAGCCATTCACTAATTATTAACAATGCTAGATTCACTAGCTATAGTAATATATGGATAGATGCCCATAGCTATATTAGTCTGTTTTATGTTGCTACAAGAGTACCTACAACTGGGTCATTTATAAAGAAAAAAGTTTTATTTTAGCTTGTGTTTCTGGAGGCTGGGAGGTTCAAGGTCAGGAGGCTGCAATGGATAAGGGCCTTCTTTCTGGTGTGGACTCTGTAGAATCCTGAGGCAGTGCAGGCATCCCTTTGCAAGAGAGGCACCTACAAGAGACAGAGCCTAACTAGCTGTTATAACAGACCTAATCTCCAGATAACCCGCTTCATCCATTCAAATGTACAGAGCCCACTCACCTCTTTAAGGTCCTACCATGATGGATATTAAATGGGAATTTTGGTGAGGATATTCAAACCACAGCCCGTGCCTTCAAGGAGATTCCAGCCCACCAAGTTCCTTAAATGGGGCAAAGCTTTGATTCTTTCTTGCTCCCAGTGCCCCTCCTTGCTTAAATCCTTTTTTTTTTTGTACAAATGAAGAATAGAATAAAATTCAAGTAGGCCTTGTCGTATTAAAGCTTTGTTAATTTTACAAGATGGTTTCAGCACATTTACTAGTGCCTGGTGAAGAATTGTGATAATTAAAATTCAGCTATACTAATTAAAACAAATGAACAAAGTCTGTTTAATGTCCTTTTCCTCACAATTTTAATTTCCTTTTTGCTTACTCCTGACTTTATAGAATTCTGTAATCCTCACTGGGACTTTCCTGTCATTCGGGAAATTTATGAAGTTATGCCACTTAGGAAACCTGGAATAATTCTATAACAGTAATATGTGAATAAATTTAGGTTCCTGTGGGTCCATCCCTTTAAATCAATGAATTTAAACTAAGTATTCCAAAAGTCAGCCTTTCATGAAAAATTTTGACCAGTGTTTATTAGCTTAATATGCTAAGATTAAAACTGAGGCCCCAAATGTTTACCTTCCCTTAATCTTGGGAGTTAAAAGCTATTTTTGTGATATGAAGTCAACTAAATAAAAGCTGCATAGAAAATGGAGAAAACAATGAAATCAAACATCAGCTGGGCTTGCCTCTGGGTGCTGGAATCATGAGGATATTATGTGTTTAAAATGTCATTTCTGTAGTTCTAGATTTTAAAAAATGAGAGGTTCACATTGTTTTAAAGCTGCCATACTGGTAGATGCTGAATGATGTCATGGGTTGAGGTGCCTTTCACAGCCAGCCAGCCTCAGCTCTCCCTTCAGACAATCCACTCACAATCAAGAGGGAAGTGTCCTGCGGCTCGTGCTGTTTTATAAATTTGTGTTTCATATATTTGTTTATTTTCAAAAAAGATTTATTTATTTGAAAAACAGAGCTACACACACACACACACACACACACACACACACAGTGGGTAGGGGAAAAGAAAGTGAGATCTTCCATCTGCTGGTTCACTCCCACCAAATGGCCACAATAGCCAGGGCTGTGCCAGGCTGAAGCCAGGAGCCAGGAGCTCTATCTGGATCTCCCATGTGGGTGGCAGCAGCCTGAGAACTTGTGCCATCTTCTGCTTTCCCAGGTGCATTAAAAGGGAGCTGGATTTGAAACAGAGCAAGTGGGACTAGAACCTGTGCTCTGTTCTGGGATGCCAGTGTGGCAAGTGGCAGCTTAACCCACTGCACCAAAATGCCTGCCCCTTATATAATTCTTTAGACTCTTTATGTTCTCTCTGAGCTAATTTGAACCAATGGAAAGCTCAGCTTCATCCTTTTAGTTTAGTTTCACGTTGAAAAAAAAAAAGTATTGTGTTGCCCTAGGGTTTAGTGTAATATCAGTATCAATAACCACAGTAATATCTTTGCAACATGTCAGAATCAGAGACACAGGGAGTTTTGAAGGAAATCAGATTCTCACTGTCAATATGATTCCCACCTCCTGCTCCCCACCCCAAGAATAAGAAACATGTAGTAAGTGGTTCCAATTGAAGAGAAAGAGTTCAGTCTGGCTTCACAAGGGAGAGAAGAGACTTGAGGGCATGTGTAGTATACCTGAGATAGGGGCCTTTGGGGAGGGCTTTGTGGTGCAGTGGATTAAAGCATTGCTTGCGATGCCACTTCCTATATTGTAATGCCTGGTTCAAGTCTTGGCTACTTCACATCTGATCCTGCTTCCTATCAGTATGCCTGGGAGGCAGCAGTGATGGCCCAAATACTTGGGTTCCTGCTTCTGGTATGGGAGACACACATGGAGCTCCTGGCTTCTGGCTTTGGCTTGGCTCAGCCCTGGCTTTGTGGACATCTGGGGAGTGAACCAGCAGATGAAAGATTTCTCTCTCAGGCCGGCACCACGGCTCACTAGGCTAATCCTCTGCCTGCGGCGCTGGCATCCCGGGTTCTAGTCATGGTTGGGGCGCCGGATTCTGTCCCGGTTGCCCCTCTTCCAGTCCAACTCTCTGCTGTGGCCCGAGGAGGCATTGGAGGATGGCCCAAGTGCTTGGGCCCTGCACCCCATGGGAGACCAGGAGGAAGCACCTGGCTCCTGGCTTTGGATCAGTGCAGCACGCGGCCACTTGGGAGGTGAATCAAGGGAAGGAAGACCTTTCTCTCTGTCTCTCTCTCTCGCTGTCTAACTCTGCCAATCAAAAATTTTAAAAAGTGAAAAAAAAAAAGATTTCTCTCTCTCACTCTCTGTCTCTCCCCACCCCCATCATTCTGCCTTTCAAATAAATAAATACTCTTCTTTTTTTTTTTAAAGAGAGATGTCCAGGAGTTGGTTTTACTTTCTAACTCTGCCTGTGCCTGTGTGGTCTTTTTTATTTTTATTTTTAGTATTTATTTATTTGTGAGAGGGGGGGAAATGAGGGAAGGGGGGGAGGGAGGGAGGGTGGGAGGGAGGGGAGAGAGAGAGAGAGAGAGAGAGAGAGAGAGATTTGCTATCCATTGGTTCACTCCCAGATGCCCACAGCAGCTGGGGCTTGGCCAGGCTGAAGCTAGGAGCCAGGAGCATCTTCCAGGTCTTCCATGTGGGTGTTGGGACCCAAATGCTTGGGGCCATCCTCTGCTGCTTTCCCAAGCACATTAGCAGGGAACTGGATTGGAAGTGGAGCACCTGGGACATGAACAGGAACCCATATGGGATGCCAGCATTGCAGTTTAGGGGCTTAACCTGATACACCACAATGCTGGCCTGCTTAATGTTTCTGAGTTTCCTTACATGCACAAACATGGAACAGATTTTCTACTTCAAGACCATAAGCAAGAAATGTCCATGAGGCCGGCACCGTGGCTCAATAGGCTAATCCTCTGCCTGTGGCGCTGGCACACCAGGTTCTAGTCCCGGTCGGGGTGCCAGATTCTGTCCCGGTTGCTCCTATTCCAGTCCAGCTCTCTGCTGTGGCCCAGGAGGGCAGTGGAGGATGGCCCAAGTGCTTGGGCCCTGCACCCGCATGGGAGACCTGTGATACGGCAGGGCGCCAGCTGTAGCAGCCATTTTGGGGGCGAACCAACGGAAGGAAGACCTTTGTGTCTCTCTCTCGGTCTAACTCTGCCTGTCAAAAAAAAATACAATTACAATATTTAGTAGTTGTCAACATACTTTTACAAAAGTATATCCTAAATTACTAAGTTTTGCTCATATGTTCTCATATTTTTTCATATAACTATAATGAGTTGCTTATAAATTAAAAATTCCCTTAAAAACCCAAGTCCATTTATCAGAGACAAATATTCTGCAAAATAGCCATGAAAATCCTTGCTATTATCCTTTTCACTTTTTCATTTCAATAGTTCCCTGATTGCAGCCACATGAGTTCAGCACAGTATCAGCACATTCCTGTGTCATCAGGTATTGGCTAAAATTTATTCTTAATTGGATGTTTAAAGCATGTCCTACATTTTTACTTTCAGTATAGCGTAATGAATTTTGAGATGATATGATGAGACTTTTTAAAATTCTAAGTAAATATTTAAATTATATCACATAAGTTTCTACTGCATTTTAAAAATGTGCTTTGGTTGCTTTCTACCAATCTAGGCTAAGTATTAAAAATAATGTGATGGGGGCCGGCACCGTGGCTCACTTGGTTAATCCTCCGCCTGTGATGCTGGTATCCCATATGGGTACCAGGTTCCAGTCCCAGTTGCTCCTCTTCCAATCCAGCTCTCTGCTGTGGCCTGGGGTGGGGGGCAGTGGAGGATTGCCCAAGTGCTTGGGCCCTGCACCCACATAGGAGACCAGGAGAAGCACTTGGCTCCTGGCTTCGGATCAGTGTGGTGCACTGGCCACAGTGTGCTGGCCGCAGTGGCCATTGTGGGGTGAACCAACGGAACAAAGGAAGACCTTTTTCTCTGACTCTCTCACTGTCCACTCTGCCTGTTAAAAACAAACAATCAAACAAGAAATGTCTATGAAACATTTACCCTCCTGCTGGCTCACGTAGTTGTTATTGGAACAGAAGAAATATGCCTACGGGTAGAAAAGTCCTCACCTAGGTTTGTATCCCTGACTGCCTCATCTCTGGAAAATCCATGCTTCTCAGGAATAATTGTCAAACTCAGGAAGTTATGAATTACCATGACAGATTTTTGTTAATGATACTGAGTCGTCCTACAAGTAAGGAATTGGCACCATTGCCCACACACCAATTACCTTCAGCCCTCATTAGGAATGTGTGCCTGCAGACATTATTTCTTGGCTCTATTTTTTCTCACAAGGATGCCATCCAAGAGAATACTTAAATAAAAATCCAGTTGTCATGTCTTGCTGTTAGCTGAGCAAGTGAGGGTAAACACCATCAAGGTTAAATGCATTATATTAACCTCTGTTGAATAAGGTGCAAGAAGTACCCCCATTGAAGCTGAAGAACACCCAGGTCTATATTTTTTCATATTATTATTTGAGAGGCAGAGGGACAGAAAGGGTGAGTAGGAATTGGAGAGCGAGTGAGCTCCTGTCAGTTGGTTCACTCCCAAAATGCCCTCCACCAGGGGACCAGATAAGGGAGAAACTAGGAGCAGGAAAGTCAATGCAAGCTTCTCACAAGGGTAGCAGGAACCAACTATTGGAGCCCTCACCACTGCCTCCCAGGATCCACATTAGTAGGAGGCTGGAGTGAGGAGCTCAAGTCAGGAATTGAACCCAGGCCCTCGGATATGGGACAATGGCATCTGTTAGGCCAAAAGCCTGCCCCAGGCAGGCAGTTTTGATGACAACATGGTACCTTCCAAACTTGCACTTGGGTTGGCTGGGGCGTTGGCCATGTTTACTCCCTTGAAATCACGAGATGAGAACTGTTTAAAGTTGCTCCCCTATTTGGGGCCTGTGTATTGCCTGTAATTATGTACCCTGTTCCAGGTTACAATTGAGCATGTTTAATATCCTTCTCTTTCACCTCTGCATTCTCATCAGGAATTATTTCCTGAGCAGCTACTGTTGCCAGAGCACTGAGCTAAATTGTGAGAGATCTGAAGACGTTTGGCAGAATCACTGCCTTCCATATCTGCTTGGGCATTTTGGTTACTTACTCAAACGGCATGGAAAAGCCATGGCACTGGGCATCTTGATGATGAAAATACCAGATGAGTGTGTGTGTCAGATACCCTGTGTTGACAGCGTAGTAGAAGTGGAGATTGAGCCATTGGTCCCTCTCCGGTTCTAATAGGTGAAAACATTTTGTCTACTTTCAGTTTCCTGAGGTTATAGCAGGTGTGTTGCCTTGGTCTGCCTTTTCTACAGGCAGTAAAATCCTAAGGTGTCATCTAGAATTTAAGAGTCATGATCCATTAACACTAATGAGTGACTTATGGTTGAATCTTCATGGATCAGTCTGAACATCTCCCAATAGGTGTTGGTTCACATTTCATTTTCGTGGGCATCCCACCAGCCTGTACTAAGACTGCTTGCATCATTTAACCTGTAAGGTTGTCCAAAAACCCTATGATTTGTGTCTTGGAAAATATTCAGTTTGGTCCAGACTGTTATTGAAAATTTCCTGGTTTCTTGGTTACACACACTTTCATGCTCGGGTCAAATATAATTATAAATTTCCAGGTCTTCATTATTTCCTGTAGGACTCAGGTCAAGATACTTTATATGTGGAATAAGGTGACTTTAGAATGACTGTCCTGACAATAATGAAATCATATAAATTTACTGCTAAGAAGCTAGAGATTTAAGCTAAACAGCCATGACAATTGAGTTGCCAAACTGTATGTATTTGCCATTCTAATGGTTTATAAAGTAACCTTCAGATTCTCAGGCATGTGGGTGAGCGATTTTAAAAATACTTTAATAAAAAAGCAGAAGGGACCAATAAAAATCATATTTCTATTTCCTATATAAGTCTGAATAGTGTTTATATTATTTGTGTCTACCCTGACTGCTAATTTAATGTCAGGACACATTGCTCAGCTGCATAATTCAAGGTCAGTGCAAGAAGGTATTCTGTTACATGACTTAGTCATGAGCCACAGCTTGAGGCAGAGCCCTCCTACCACTAATGAGTTACCTCCAGATTCCCTCCAAAGCTGCAAGATTGTGAACCTTTGAACGGCTTCGGGGAAAGTCGTGGTGCCTGTGTGTTTGGCCCTTTCATTTGGGGACCTGATTGTCTCCAGCATTTTCCTAACAAATCGAATCTCTGTTAAAGGCTGGCTGTTGGATTGGGAGCCATTAATAATTGGCAATTTGTAGCTGTCATTATGATGCTGGGGATTTTCCAGATGGCTTTTCCATTTCTCTTGAGAAGGACTAAGGACTTGCACTTATTCCTTTTGATGTGGCTTTGATCAACAGACACTGGTCATGGTCCTTGATCCACAGTAGGACAGAGGGCACCTGCTCACCAGGACGGTGGCTTCTGATGAAAGGACAGGGCTCCAGGAGGGTGGGCATGGGCTGTTTTCAGATAGAGGTGATGGAACTATTGGAGGGTTGGAAGTGTAAGTTATAAAAAAAATGCTCAATTGACTTTTAAAATAACATAACCAGTTTTGAAGGGAACAGAGAGTAGGATGTTGACAGCATTATGTCTCTTTTGAGCCTATCTTGGTGCAACTCTCAGAGTAGGCACTTAACACAAATCTAAATAAAGAATAGTATTTTAGTAGCAAATAATTTTCTCATATCCATCTTTGGTCCCTATCTTGTCCCTACACCTCTGCCACCCAACCTTAAAAAAGGAGAAAAGGCACAGCTATTTGGAATGCAGCTTGCAGCCCACATCAGAGTACTGGGTTCAGTTCTCCGCTCTAGCTCCCGGTTCCAACCTCCTGTTGATGAGCACCCTGGGAGATAGCACTGATGGCTGAAGAAAGCTGGATCCCTGTCCACCCACATGAGAGTCCCAGATTGAGTTCCTGACTCCTGGCTTCAACCCTGGCCCAGCCTCAGCCCCGGCCCCAGCCCCAGCCATTGTAGTTATTTGGGATTGAGCCAGTGTTCTGTCTCTTTCTCTTTCTGCTTCTTGCATTAACTGAAAAATCAGAAAAAAAGAAAAAAAGAGAAGAACAATTGTCTGTAAAGCTCCTTAGTTAACGCTGCTGAGGAACATTCTGTTGAATGGGGATGTTGTGGTGGGTAAATCTCGTTCCTGCAGGTCTAATGAATGTTTCAGCGTTAAGCTTATTTTTTCTGCCTTGGTTGGGATTCTCTGTCTACGGTCTTCTTCTCTATGGTTTCCTTCAGGTCTCTGCTTAAGTGCTGCCTCCTCCCATACTTCCCCAGGCCTGTGCTGTGGGCAGTAGATTCTCCTCCCTGCCCATGACATACTAAGTCCTCTGACTGCTTCGTTCTTTGTGGCACCCACACTCCCTATGGGACTGCTTACTCTGCAGAGAGGCAGCTCCGTGAGGGCAGGGACTGTGTCTGTACTGCTACCCCCCAGAGCTCAGGACCTGGTGGAGATTCAAAAGGTATGTACTGAAGAATATATATATTTTTCCCTTTTAGGCTGTGAATGTGGCACCCTGAGTCTCTACAAAAAGCAGCTCTGCTGAGCTTGTTATGTTATCAGAAATTCTCTTTCTCTACATGTGCACTTCTTCAGATTTTACCGTTTCTGAAACTGTGATACACATTAAAAATATACATTTAGTGTGGTCGTGGTTCCCATCCCTCAAATTTGCTACCAAATGGATGTAGTTATTGGTATCTTAGGGTCAAGAACATTGTGCTAGAACAATCCTCCCTTCCCCATGATGTCCATGTCTCATTTCCCAGACTTGTAAATATGTCACTTTTCATGGGAAAGGGGACTTTGCAGATGTGATTGAGATAAGGGTAGCACAACAGAGAGATTATCCTGGATGGTTCCCATTGGCCCAGTATAATCACAGGGTCTGTATAAGAAGGAGGTAGGAGGTCAGAGTCTGAGACAATCTGATAGCATAAGCAGAACTGAGGGTGATGCGTGGCTGCAAGCCACAGAATGTGGACCTCCAGCAGCTGGAAGGGACGAGGGAGTGGATTCTCTTCCTCAGTCTTGAAGTAATAATAGCCCTGATGATCCATTTTAGATATCTGCCCTTCAGACCTAGAAGACAGCACATTTGTGTTTAAGGCTACTGGGTTCATGATTTGTTACAGCAGCAATAGGAAGTTAGCACAGACAGGTTATTATAAACGCTAGTGGCCACTGCATTCTGAAAACTTTAATGCCCGGTGTCACGATCCTGGGCATTGCCAAGGCATGTCATTGGTTCCATCTTTCTGAGAAAAAATGTCATTGACATTCCTGGGGTGTCGTGGAATCTTTCGATGCTGTTTTCCAGATGCTGTTTTTCGCTGCCCCACCCATATCCTCTTGACCTACTCCAGAGATTCCCCTTGTGTAGTTCTTGTGATAGAGTGAGCAGTCATCCCTGTTTGGCTGTTTGGTACTTAGGGGTTCACAGGAAGATGGACTTTCAATGCTAACACCAGGAGATTCCTGTGGGAATGTGGATAGGTGTTCACCCTAGCTGTACATGGGGTGGCCAGCTGCTTATGATGAGGACATTCTTGGGTCATAGGACCCTCTTCATCTTACGTACAGATGTGGTAGGGGTTTGAACTACAGCAGCGTCTCTTGAGCAATGAGGGGTGAGAGCTGGTGGCTGCATATCCTGCTGCCCTGGCTCTGTTCAGTGAGAACGTTGTGAGGCACATTTCACACCCTCCTCCAGGCATTCCTTCTAGAATTGAGGCCAGCTCATCTATAGCACTCATGAATGACCTTCTCATTGACTTGCCTTGCATAGATTCCTTCTCTTACTTCTTCAACCCTCGCCATGCTTCTTGAATTGTCTCCCAAATAAACTACTTGCTTCCAATTTTTGTCTCAGGGAGTACTTTTGGATGAACCCAAACTAAGACATCCCCCTCAACTCAAGAATCTCAGGAGAAGTGTAAAATCCTTCACATGGCCTCATACAGCTGAATCCTGTCCTGTCTCCCAGCTCTATCCCTGTTATCCTCTCCTTTGCTCACCAGCATCCAACCATGTCAGCCAGTATCTAGAATCGAATCTGTTCCACATTCCCCCCTCACATCGGTCCCTCGTCCTTGTTGCTTTCTGGTCGTTCTTCCCTGTCATTCTTTAGGTCCCTACCGAAATGTCACTTCCTTTTGGAGGTTTTCATCCTCCTATGCTTTCCTTCAGGGCACTTAGTACAAATGAAAGGAGGTAGGTGAATCTTGCAAAGGGACCAAGTACAGGAATATCACATGAGCTGGTGGAAAGTAAGGCTTACTGGAGAAGCCCAGGCCTCCAAAGGGCCGTCATAGTTCATGTGTCCTTGTCCTTAGGCCCCTGGTCAACAGCTGAGATGCCTGTGGGCTGGGCACAGCTGTACAAAATCTGTGAAGTGTTCCAGGAACAGGTCCCTGCACATGTTTATGAGGAAACTGTGAGAGGCTGGGGACTCCTCATCCCAACACAACAGTGGAGGCATGTGGAACAGAGAGATGGCTTTATCGGACCAGTGCTAGCCAGGAGAGGGCCCAGCACAATTTTTAAATGGAAAAATCCCATCAGTTATAAAAAGATGTTGAGTCCATATACCCAGTCTGTGTCTATTTATTTATACGTTTATACATATATCACTGTCAAGCTCAATGTCAGATTGTAGAAGAGCGGAATTTCTTTTTTGAGGTAACAGAACCAAAATATAAAAAGTAAAAATAAAATAAATAGAAGTTGTAAACTTTCTCTACATATTCTGATAACGCACACACCGCACCTTGGAGATGGTTGCTTTAAAGCAGTGTTCTCGTGAGCAAACAAATCACCCAGGGAGCTTGTGAACATGCAGATTCTGCTCTGGTAGGTCTGGCTGTGTCCTGGGACTCTGTGCTTCTAACCAGCTCCCAGGTGATGCCAGTTGGTTTGTGCACTGCACTTTAAGTAGCTGGGTTCTAAAGCTTGCTTTTCAAATATTCATAAGCCACTGGGATTTCGCTGCTCAGTTTAGACAGGGTGATAGGGCATTGTCTATTATTTTGGAATAATTTTCCTCTGTCTCAAGCTTTGCTATTTCCAGGCAGCATCTCTGGAATGTGTGTGACCTTTGCTGTGTTGTTGAATGATTACCCGTTGGAAAATACAAAAAGTTAAGGCCAATTCAGCCTGCTCAAGTTCGTTGATTCTGTATTTCTCCTGGCCTTGAACATTTCTCTAACAATCTGTTTCTGTTCCTCTGAAGAGATGGCAAAAACACACCAGACCCCATGAATGGGCTCTCTGCTGGGTACTTTTTATGTGCCATCTCATTTCACATCTGGCGAGAAGGCAGACAGCAGCCTGGGTACAAAGAGACTCTGTGTGTGTGTGTGTGTGTGTGTGTGTGTGAGAGAGAGAGAGAGAGAGAGACACACACACACACACACACACACACACACACACATGGCTGTGTCTTCTTACCTCTGGTTGAGCCGCTGGCAGGGATGCAGCAAACCCTTCAGGCTACCTGTGCTCAGGGCTCAGGGAAGCTGTGAGGATTTCCCAGTGAGCACAGAGCCTGCGTGATTTGTGGGCATTTCTGTGCTCATTGTCTTGCCCTCTAGGCATCTGTGGTGTTGTATCATGAGGGCAAGAGGGTTCCAAATAGATGTAATATTCCTTGTATGAGCTTCAGCCATCTGCCCGCCAGCTCTCAGTGTGAGTATAATGTGTGTTTCCAGAATCAAACACAAAGACCCTATTTTTTCCCTTTCTTTTTTCTTTCTTTCAAAGCCTTTTCGAAGAGATCATTTGTGTTTTCCTGATCTTTTAGGGTAGGTTATTAGGGTCACCTTTTCTGTAATTGTTTTTATTTTTATCTTGTTTTCTGATGCCCCTGGCATATTTAAATGAATGCCTTCCCCTTTTCTGATCTCTATCTACCTCCAACAGATTGTATCATTGAAATAAATGTCTCAGAGAGCTGTGACACACCCTTGAAGTGGTTGGGGTTATTAACCAGCAGGCAGTGCTGGTGGGTGCACAGCAAACCATGAACATCAGGCAGTTTTTCCCAGGCTAAATGAGAGTTCTTTTCCTTTGAGGAAAACACTGTTGATGAGCTATGCAAGCAGCTGTAGTTCATTGTAAAAGTTGTTTGGGTGTTGGGTCTTTGACCTAAGCCATTCTGTCTTAAAAAAAAAAAATAGCCGACATGGGGGACCTTAAACTCTTACAGAGATGAAAACTAAGTTGAGCCGATCAAATGGAGTCCTGAAGATCTTACTCAGGTTAGGGAAATTGGGCAGCAGAATTTGTAGAGCTCTTTGTATGACAGTTGGGTGGCAATACTGTTGGGATTCTCTTTGCATCATTCAGCAAGGCAAGCGCTGGGCAGAGCCTGAACAGAGAAAAGTGAACTTTGAATATTCTCTTCTGCAGGCTTGAGGGCATAAGGATCAACATTCTTGATTTTTGCTTATTTTCATTCTGTCAGCTCAATTTATATTTTCTTGCATTAGACAGTATACAATTAAGAATGCTTCCCTTCTTCCTACAGGGTGGGCCTGAGAGAGCTCCTCCAGTCTCATGATGACGGGTTGTTGCCACCGTCTCATTCTAGCCACGTGAACTTGGGGAGATAGCGACATCTCCATGATGCGTTTCCTAAGCTGTAAAGTAGGGATTAGGATAG
Organism: Sylvilagus floridanus; assembly: GCA_949820135.1. Classification (NCBI taxonomy): domain Eukaryota; kingdom Metazoa; phylum Chordata; class Mammalia; order Lagomorpha; family Leporidae; genus Sylvilagus; species Sylvilagus floridanus. The sequence continues at coordinate 90,155,468 of OX463238.1, forward strand.
TATGACCTGAAGGAGTTGGTGAGATGATGAAATGTAATAATGCAGAATAATATATCTGAAGTGCTTAGCATGGTACTTGCCACATAGTAACATGCTGGCCATTGTTACTGTTATTATGGGTAGAGTCACCCTTATTCAAAATGCTTGCGACCAGAAGTGTATCAGATTTCAGATTTTTTTTCTAATTTTAGAATATTCCCATATTTATAATGAGATCTTGGGGATGGGACCCAAGTTATGGTTCATGTACATATAATATACATATACATATAATATCTTAAATAATTTTTATAGTGTGGAATTTTCTACCTGTTGATCTTCAGAAAGTTTCAGATTGTGGAGCATTCCTGGCTTTGGAGTTTTAGATTAGGGATCCTCAACCTGTATCGTAGAAACAAAGGATGGAGAAAAACGAGAGTGAATTCCAGATCATGACTTGTGCTGGAAGATGTTGTCTAAGATATGTCTCTGCCCATGGAGAATTGAAAGGTCAGGGCTGATAGGGAAAGGAATAAAGAAGGAAAAATTACTTGAAAAAATTAAAAAGCTCTGGTTTAAATATGTGGAGGTGTGTGGCCGGGTGGAGCCAGAGTGGTGCAGGATTAGTCTTGGCCTCTCCTCTACGTCCCAGGGTGTTTGCATTTGGCCTGACTTTGAGCCATTTTGAACAGTATTGGTTGTAAGACTGATGGAGCTGCAGGGGAGACCTTGTCCTGACCTCTTGGCCCTCACCATGTGCCTGGTGCAGAGCAGACATGGGCCTCCGTGGAGAGTTAGAGCTGAACTGTCCCTCAGCCATTAGGGGGATGCGATGGGTCTGGCCAGAGCCCAAGTCTGTCCCTTCAGTTGTTCCCTGCCCTTCTGTGGGCTGTCACAGACAGAGGTCACACAGCTGGGAGAGTGGATCAAAGGAGGTATGTGAAGTCATGAAATGGAAAGAAAAACGGCATTTGGTTCACGTCCTTTGGGGTGATCTTTTGGGCTTTCAACTGTCTGGCTTCCTGTGCCCCCTAGAGGACCTGGGCAGGCTCCTGTGTTCAGCACAATCCCCACTGCTGGTCTGCTCTGGAGCTGCTTTGCCTCCCTCTCTCTCCCCATTGTACGTGTGACCTCTACACCACCACTGCAGGCTGGCCTTGGCTCTGATGCTCCTTGCGGCTCCCCATGGGTGCACTGGGCTCCAAGGGCTCTATGTGAGGCTTCGCTGTGTTTCCCAGTAAACTTTGGCTCTCTGCTCTTGACCTGTGCTTCCTAAGGGTGCATGGTCATCTTGATGCTCTGGTGGGCTTTGCTATTGTCCTGAAGTGCTAGTCTCCCTACTGGCATCACTGTTGACCCAGGTACTCCCACAGTCACCCTGTTTCCTTTGCATACTGACTCTTGTGTGAAGGTTCTTAAAAATTCCACAGAAATTGTGTATTATGGGGGTTGGCACTATGGATGGCACAGTAGGTTACTCTTCCACCTGCAGCGCCGGCATCCTGTATGGGCACTGGCTCTAGTCCCAGTTGCTCCTCTTCTGATCCAGCTCTCTGCTATAGCCTGGGAAAGCAGTAGAAGATGGTTCAAGTGCTTGGGCCCCTGCACCCACATAGGAGCGGAAGAAGCTCCTGGCTTCTGGCTGTGGAGCAGCACAGCTCTGGCTGTTGCAGCCGTTTGGGGAGTGAACCAGCAGATGGAAGACCTCTCTCTCTGTCTCTCCCTCTCACTGTCTGTAACTCTACCTCTCAAATAAATAAATAAAATCTCTAAAAAAGGTGTATTATAAAAAAAAACTATGATGTTTTTCAATTATTTTTTGTAAAAAATAGACATCTTTTAATTCTACTCTCCAAGAACTTTTTGAGATAGTTTAATATTAAGCCTCACACTAAGGGAGGGGTAGCTAAGCATCCGATAATTCCTATAATATTTTGGCTTCTCCATTTATTGATTCAGTTTCTCTAGACTGTTCTCTTGTTTGCCATAATCTGAGTTCCTCTCCAGCTTGGATTAGAAGATGATTGAAAAACTCCTCAAATAACGTAACTTCTTTGATGTTGACCATCAACCAATTATTTATTTATTTTATATGGTAAGCATTTGTGATCCTTTTTTTTAAAAAGAGATTTATTTATTTATTTGAAAGACAGTGTTACACAGAGAGGTAGAGACAGTGAGAGAGAGTTCTTTGATCTGCTGATTCATTCCCCAAATGGCTACAATAAGCCAGAGCTGAGCCCATCCGAAGTCAGGAACCAGGAGCTTTCCTGGTCTTCCACATGGGTGCAGGAGCCCAAGATTTGGGCCATCTTCTACTGCTTTCCCAGGCCATAGCAGAGAGCTGGATGGGAAATATAGCAGCCAGGACATGAACCAGCAGCCATATGGGATGCCAGCACTGCAGGCCAGAGCTTTAACCCACTGTGCCACAGTGATGGCCCCCAACCATCAGCCAATTATAGTGACCTGAATCTTTATTTTTTTTTCAAAGATTTATTTATTTGAAAGGCAGAGTTACCTCTTTCTTTGTGTGTTTTTTTTTTTTTTTTGACAGGTAGAGTTAGACAGTGAGAGTGAGAGAGAGAGAGAGAGTCAGAGAGAAAGGTCTTCCTTTTTTATTGGTTCACCCCCAAAATGGCTGCCACAGCTGGTGCTGTGCTGATCCGAAGCCAGAGGCCAGGTGCTTCAGCAACCAGGACAGAACCTGGCGCCCCGACCGGGACTAGAACCCGGGGTGCTGGCGCCGCAGGTGGAGGATTAGCCTCAGGAGCTGCGGCGCCAGCCCTGAATCTTAAGCCTTTTCCACATTGTAGTATGTCTGCTTCCTATCCAGGACAGCCAGGGCAGGGCTGGGAATGCCCAGTGTATCTCATTGCTCCTTGAAGTCTTTGGCCATCACCTGCAAGATGTGCTGCAAGAAAACTCTTCCAGCCAGTCCCATCATGGCTTTTCAAATAAATAAATCTCACTGCCAGTACTTAGGTTTGAGATCCAGCCCTAGCTTCTGCTCCCTGATACTGCAGACCTGAGGAGGTAGCAGGGAATGGTTCAAGTAGTTGGGCCTGGCCATCCTCAAGAGAGACTTGGATTGAGTTCTAGGCCCCTGGCTTTGCCTTGCTCAGCTGCAGCTGTTGCAGGCATTTAGGGAGGGCACAAGCAGATGGGCATCCTGTTTCTCTCTATTTTTTTTTTGACAGGCAGAGTTAGACAGTGAGAGAGAGAGACAGGTCTTCCTTCTATTGGTTCACCCCTCAAATGGCCACCACGGCCCGTGCCTGTGCCGATCCGAAGCCAGAAGCCAGGTGCTTCCTCCTGGCCTCCCATGTGGGTGCAGGGCCCAAGCACTTGGGCCATCCTCCACTGCCTTCCTGGGCCACAGCAGAGAGCTGGACTGGAAGAGGAGCAACTGGGACAGAACCTGGCGCCCCGACCAGGACTAGAACCCAGGGTGCTGGTGCCGCAGGTGAAGGATTAGCCTTGTGAGCCGCAGCGCCGCCCTGTTTCTCTCTCTGTCTTCTTTCTTTGTCTCCCAAATAACCAAACAAGACTTGACAGCTTACTGTGCCAGGTCTGTACATCACTGTGCCAGGGGAATAAGCTTAGCTCTCATGTGGTACCAGGATACCTCCAGGACATAATGCTGAGTTCTCTTCCCTCTGTCCACCTCTCCCTCTCTCTGTTCCTCTTTCCTTCTTTCTTTTCATACCTAGCTCCATCAAAAATATTTTTTTCCCCTGGGCAAAATCTCATCCCCAGCATGACTTAGGCAAGGCTGCGAGTTTCCCACAGAGGGCGCTGAGACAGTGATTCAGTGGAAAGAACACTCTCAGGAGTCTGACCCAGCTCTGCCAGTACAGAGTAGATGAGAAGAGTTAGGCAAGATGCTTAACCTCTCTGGGCCTTTGAGACTTCGTCTGTAAAGGAGGACGAGGATGATCATGATGTGTCTGTGTGTATGAGTACATATACATGTAGTGGGAGATTGGACTAAACGATTTTTTAAAAGATTAATTTATTTAAGAGAGAGAATCTTCTATTTGCTGATTGACTCCCCAAATGGCTGCAATGGCCAGGGCTGGGCCAGGACAAAGGCAGGAGCCAGCAGCTTCTTCTGGGTCTCCTGCATGAGTGAAGAAGCCCAAGAATTCGGGCGTCCTCCACTGCTTTCCCAGGTGTATTAGCAGGGAGCAGCATCAGAAATGGAGCAGCCAGGACTCCAGATGCTGCCCTTAGGGGATGCCGGTGCCACAGGCTGTGGCTTTACCTGCTATGCTATGGCACTGGCCCAGACTAAGCAATCTTAAAAACACTCTCTTTTGTTAGAAATTAGCTTGCAGCAAGTAGTGATGATGCCCATTCTTAATATATATGAAGCTTCTCCCCCTGCCTTCTTGGTAAGGCTGAAAGAGACCCAGGTGCAAGCTACAGGCGTGCTTATTGTACCAAGAAAGCAATGAGACAAATATGAAGTTTAAATCAATAGCATTACTTGAACACAGAAGATGAAACCGTTTTTCCCCAAATTGTTTTGATTGCTGCCAGTCGCTGCTATTTGGTATGAAATCCATTCAGATCATCAAAAGCCAAAGAAACACACAGTGCATGAAAAGAGGTGGTAATTGGCACCATTGTAACTCTGTACGGTGTGTGATCTCAGCCGGGAGGAGAGAGAGTTGTCGGATAACTTGTAATCTAATTTTCTTTGTTGTAAAATAGAATGTTACCATTGTATTTCTGTGGAATAATAATTATAACATCTCAGGCAGATGGAGTGCCTTCCTCAGGAGGTGTGGAAAGAGCTCTGCCTTCATGCATCCAGCCCTCTACACACAGTAAAACCTGGGCTGGCTCACGTCGCTCTCAACCGCAAATTCCTTTTAACCAGCATCCCCTCTCATCTCTCCAGTGAGGATCAAGGATTTTCATGTGGATGAACCCGACACCCCAGGAGAGAGTGAGGTGCCTTCCGAATCAGTGAATACTTATGAACCTTTCGGTGGAGTTTCAGTGTTAATTGCAATTTATGACAGCCTAATTTTTTGAAAAGTGGTAATTCACGTGCTGCGTAGATGATCAAATAGTTGATTAACCAGACTGCCGTAGTTTCTGGCTACACTGAGAGTTCCCAGTGCCTGAGCCCTGGCTCTCCCCTGGGGAGTCATGAAGAAAGCAGTGGTAGGGAAAGTGCTCTTCTTTATGTCTTGGCATAACGACCACAAATTACTTAGTCTGTACAAGTGATAATTTCCAGAGGTTTATTCTACATTCTCTTCTATGAGAAGTGAGAAAATAGGTAAGGTTTTAAAACAGATTATATTTGCCTCTTAAATATATTCTATTTGCCATCCCCAGAGACGTGGCTATGGTTGATAACTGGACCATTGGCTCTTACAATAAAGGTGAGAGAATTTAAAATGGGATTTTGGATGTTTTTTTATTTTACTTTATTTATATTTATTTACTTGAAAGACAGAATTACAGAGAGAGGTAGAGACAGAGAGAGAGGTCTTCCACCCTCTGGTTCATTCCCTAGATGGCTGCAATGGCCAGAGCTGCGCTGATCTGAAGCCAGGAGCCAGGAGTTTCTTCCGGGTCTCCCACATGGGTGCAGGGGCCCAAGAACTTGGGCCATCTTCTATTGCTATCCCAGGCCATAGCAGAGAGCTGGATCGGAAGAGGAGCAGCCGGGACTAGAACCAGCACCCATATTGGATGCTGGCACTTCAGGCCAAGGCATTAACCTGCTCCGCTGCAGTGCTGGCCCCTTGGATGGTTCTTAGTAGTACAAACACTATAGACCCCATCAGGAGAGTATCAGGGCAGTAGATTTAGATGTGTTAATTGGTCCATTGTAAATGTTTTATCAAAGCAATAAGATCTTTTTTTTCTTTCTTTCTTTATTTGAGAGATAGAGTTACAGACAGTGAGAGGGAGAGACAGGGAGAAAGGTCTTCCACCTGCTGGTTCACTCCCCAAATGGCACAACGGCCAGAGCTGTGCCGATCTGAAGCCAGGAGCCAGGAGCTTCTTCTGGGTCTCCCATGTGGGTACAGGAGTCCAAGCACTTGGGCCATCTTCTACTGCTTTCTCAGGCCATGGCAAAGAGCTAGATCAGAAGAGGAGCAGCTGAGACTCAAACAAATGCCCATATGGGATACCTCCACAGCGGAGGATTAACCTTACTGCGCCACAGTGCCAGCCCCTGATCTGGTTCTAACTCATTGTCTATGTGGTTCTAAGCTGGGCAGTCCTGTTAGACTCAAAATAAAGCAATAAGATCTTAAATGAGTGAAGACTAACTTGGTGATTTTTAATGCCCAAGTTCTTAATTATAAAATTGTGAATTGTTGTTGTGCTCAGGTTCACAGCAAAGAATCTATAAAACTTAGGAATATGTAAAGAAAAAATTAAAATAATCCACAGTTGCATCACCCAGAGAGAACTATTACTACATTTTGGTGCATTTGCGTCCCTTTTCCCTCTATGTATCCATACGTGTAAACATTTTACAAACTTAGGATATACTACATGTACTGCATTCTGTTCCCTACCAACACTATATGAGGGGTCTTCAAAAAGTTCATGGAAGGCTGGTGCCGTGGCTCACTTGGCTAATCCTCTGTCTGCGGCGCTGGTATACTGGGTTCTAGTCCCGGTTGGGGTGCTGGGCACTAGTCCCGGTTGCTCCTCTGCCAGTGCAGCTCTCTGCTGTGGCCTGGGAGGGCAGTGGAGGATGGCCCAAGTGCTTGGGTACCTGCACCCAAATGGGAGACCGGGGAGACCGGGAGGAAGTACCCAGCTCCTGGCTTCAGATCGGTGCAGCGCCGGCCATGGCGGCCATTAGGGGAGTGAACCAATGGAAGGAAGACCTTTCTCTGTCTGTCTTTCACTGTCTATAACTGTCTCTCTGTCTCTCTCTCTCACTGTCTAACTCTGCCTGGCCAAAAAAAAAAAAAAAGTTCATGGAAAACACATAAAAATAAAAACCATAAAGGTATTTCAAAATATTTTTGCAACCAAATAAACTTATCTTTGAATTGCATTTTCCATTAACTTAAAAATTATTAGAGAGGTAGAGTGACAGATATACCAGAGAGAGAAAAAGATACAGAGAGAGAGAGAGAGAAAGAGAGATCTCATCTACTGGTTCACTTCTCAGAAGCCCACATGGCTGGCTAGGACCAAAGCTGGGCACTGAGTACTCAATCCAGGTCTCCCACATGGGTGGCAGAAATCCAGGCACTTCACCCATTACCACTGCCTCCCCATGGTCTCAATAGCAGTAGGTTGGAGTCAGGAGCCAGAAAACCAGCTATCAAACCCAGGCACTCTGATATGGGATGTGGGCATCCTAACTATTAGAAAATTATTTATTTTAAAGGCAGAGACAGAGAAAGATCTTCCATCTGCTGATTCACTGCCCCAAAACGTGCCAGGGATTCAATCCCATTAAGGTGGCATGTACCAATGCCATCTCTCTAGTCCATGTGATCAGTTTCAGTTCATAATTGATCATAATGATAGGTCTAAGAGTCAAAGGCATAACATAAACAAGCCTAGTGTCTGCTAATACTAACTGATAGAATTAAAAAGGAGAGAATGATCCATCATGGGAAGCGGGATACACAGCAGACTCATAGAATGGCAGATGTCCTAAATAGCACTCTGGCCTCAGAATCAGCCCTTAAGGCATTCATATCTGGCTAAAAAGCCAATGAAAGTATCAGGCATGGAAAGCCAAGACATTCTGGCAAAAAAAAAAAAAAAAAAAGAAAAAGAAAAAAAAAACCAAAGAAACCAAAAACCTAAATGAAAGATCTCTGTGAGATCCCAGTGGAAAGAATGGGGCCATCAAAGAAGGAGGTACCTTTCTCTGAAAGGAGGAGAGAACTTCCACTTTTACTATGACCCTGTCGGAATAAGATCGAAGTCAGCAAACTCAAAAGGCTTTCATAGCCTTGGCAGCTCATGACTAGAGCTAGGGAGATTACTGATGCCATAACCAAGAGTGTCAATTTGTTAAGTCAACTACAGGAGTCACTGTGTATTTTCTTCTCATGTGGGATCTGTCCTTAATGTGTTGTCCAATGTGAAGTAATGCTATAACTAGTACTGAAACAGTATTTTTCACTTTGTGTTTCTGTGTGGATGCAAACTGATGAAATCTTTACTTAATATATACTAAATCGATCTTCTGTATATAAAGATAATTGAAAATGAATCTTGATGTGAATGGAATGGGAGAGGGAGTGGGAGATAGGAGGGTGCGAGTGGGAGGGAAATTATAGGGGGGAAGCCATTGTAATCCATAAACTGTACTTTGGAAATTTATATTTACTAAATAAAAAAAAAGTGAATGTGGATCTGATTCACTGCCCCAAATGCCTGCAACAGTAAGGGCTGAGCCAGACTGAAGCAGCAGATGGGAACTTAATCTGGGTCTCCCATGTGAGTAGTGTGGACCCAAGTACTTGAGCCATCATCTGCTGTCTCCCAGGGTGTACATTAGCAGGACGCTAGAAAGGAAAGTGGAGGCAGAATTGAAACCCGGGCACTTGTGTACAGACTGCAGGCATCCTTAGTGGCATCTTAACCCCTGCAGTAAACGCTGCACCCCCCCCCCAACTGGCATCTTACCTGGTAGGCCAAATGCCCACCTCTTCCTTGAACATGCTTTTATAAACATATGCTTTAGCTCATTAAATGTCGTACTGACTAGATGAACTATAATATAATAAACCCCTTTTCTGTTGGATTTTAGATGGTTTACATATTTTGGCTGTTTAGTGTTGTAACAGTTTCTGTGTTTGTTCTCTTGTCCATCCCTCCATTTATTAAATCAGCTTTGATTGAATATTGTAGGCCAGGCTTGGGTCAGGAGCTGAGATGTGTCATTAATCACAACCCACCTAATGGTTAATGTTTATTATTGCTACTTACAATGGCCCAGGTATTTCATTAGTATTAGTATAATAATTATATGCATATATGAGTGTGGGAATCACTCTAGTAAATTATCAGAATAAGATGAACTAATTAAGTTCTTATGAGGTAGGTATTGTTACTACTCCCATTTTCCAAATAAGGAAAGAGAGGCTTAGAGAATAGAGGTGTGACTTGCCCAGGATCACCCAGGTGGTGACTGGCAGAGCCAGAACTTGAGCCCAGGCAGCCTGAATCCAGTTTTGCCCTTTTAACCATGATGGCTACTATGTAGAAAAGTTGCTAGCACCTTTGGATGTGAAACTTAAAATGTAGTAATCTTTGAGTGATTCTCTGAGTATTTTCTTAGGGTAGGTTCTAGAAATGGAAATACTGGGTCAAAGATATGGACAACCCTTCTAGGACATGGCGCTGCAGTCAGAGTCCTCCGTGAGGGAAGACCAGGGGTGATAAGGTTATCCACATATTTGCTCGCTTTGCTTTCTTGTCTTTTTGTCCTGGGTCTCTGTCCTTGCTGTAGCAGTGATGTCAGAGATAGGCATGGCAGTGACCCTGACCTGGGCTTGCCCTGGAGAAGGTCTGGGTGATGTTCCTGCCGCCCAGGCTGGATGAGCAGGTGGTGTCTTTCAGAACTGTTTATTTCCTCTTCTCACTACAAGAGGCAAGCTGCCAGGCAGGAGGGGATCCAGAGAGGAAGTGCTCTTGAGAGGAACGGTCCTAGGTGGTTAAGTGAATGTGGAGCCTCTTAAGACAAACATCATCACAAGAATACACCTCTGCCCTCCAGCTGAAGGGTTTCTGATTTTAAAGAATATTTAGTGTAGTCTCCCTTGCACCTAAATCATTAATTGTTCATCTGTGGCAAGTGCGTGTAAACTTTCCTGCTGCTCGTAGTCACTGCCCCACTTCACAAGCCTCACTCCCCCAGATAAACACGGTGCCTGTCTTGCATCCCCTCTCCTTGAGTTCAGCTTTCAGAGGGGGCAGTACTTGTACCAGAAGCACAGCCTTGATGTCCTAGACTTGCTCCTTGGATCTGCTGTGTGGTTTTGGACATTCTTTCTGGTTCTCAGTTTCTCACCTTTAAAGTAATACAGAGTTGTAGTGACAATCAAACAAAATGCCATAGATGCCATAAACAGCACTCTGGCCTCAGAATCAGCCCTTAAGGCATTTGGATACGGCTAAAAAGCCCATGAGAGTTTCTCAGGCATGGAAAGCCAAGACACTGTGGAAAAAAAAAAAAAAAACCCTAAATGAAAGATCTCTGTGAGTGAGATCCCAGCAGAAAGAATGAGCCATCAAAGAAGGAGGTACCTTTCTCTGAAGGGAGGAGAGAACTTCCACTTTGACTATGGCCTTGTCTAAATAAGATCGAAGTTGGCGAACTCAAGTGGCTTCCATAGCCTTGGCAGCTCATGACAAGAGCCTTGGGTGATTACTGACACCATAAACAAGAGTGTCAATTGTTAAATCAACAACAGGAGTCACTGTGCACCTATGCCCCATGTAGGATCTATGCGAATTAATGGTAAAACTACTACTCAAACAGTACTTTATACTTTGTGTGTCTGTGTGGGTGCAGTCTGTTGAAATCTTTACTTAGTATATACTAAATTGATCTTTTGTATATAAAGATAATTGAAAATGAATCTTGATGAAGAATGGGATGGGAGAGGGAGTGGGAGATGGGATGGTTGCGAGTGGGAGGGAGGTTATGGGGGGAAAAGCCGCTATAATCCAAAAGTTGTACCTTTGAAATTTATACTAAATAAAAGTTTTAAAAAATAAAATATAAATTTGCAATAAAAATGCCATGTGTAGAAAAAAATAAACTGAATTCACTGAGTTCTTATTATAAAGAATTCAAAATTAAAAAAAAAAAAAACCTGTTTTAGGGGCCAGCGCTGTGGTGTAGTAGGCTAGGCTTCTGCTTGCCGTGTAGCCATTCCATATGGGTGCTGATTCTTGTCCTGGCTGCTTGTCTTCTGATCCAGCTCCCTGCTAATGTGCCTGGGAAAGCAGTGGAAGGTGGCCCAAGTGCTTGGGCCCCTGCATCCTTGTGGGAGACCTGGTAGAAACTCCCAGCTCCTGGCTTCAGATCTGCCCAGCTCTTGCTGTTGCAGCCATTTGGGGAATGAACCAGCGGGTGGAAGACCTTTCTGCCTGTCTCTCCTTCTCTCTGTCTGTAACTCTCTCAAAGGCATAAATAAAAATCTTAAAAGAAAAACTTTTTTTTTTTTTTGACAGGCAGAGTGGACAGTGAGAGAGAGAGACAGAGAGAAAGGTCTTCCTTTGCCGTTGGTTCACCCTCCAATGGCTGCCGCGGACGGCGCGCTGCGGCCGGCGCACCGCGCTCATCCGATGGCAGGAGCCAGGTGCTAGGTGCTTATCCTGGTCTCCCATGGGGTGCAGGGCCCAAGCACCTGGGCCATCCTCCATTGCACTCCTGGGCCACAGCAGAGGGCTGGCCTGGAAGAGGGGCAACCGGGACAGAATCCGGCGCCCCGACCGGGACTAGAACCCGGTGTGCCGCAAGGCGGAGGATTAGCCTGTTGAGCCACGGCGCCGGCCAAGAAAAACTTTTAAATACATACTTTGCTCATTCTTCAAAGTAACTGCTTGGTAAGCAGGAGTTTAGATTGTTCTGTGATTGTGAACTCTGGTTGTGGTCACAGTACATTAGATGGCAAAAGGGACTTGGGCGATATCATTAAGGTGACTAATCAGTTAACCTTAAGAGAGGAGGATTATCCTGGTAACCTCAGATAATCATGTGAATTCTTTAAAAGCAACACGTTTTCTTTGGCTGTTGGCCAGAAAGAGAGTGATTTGAACCCTGAGAAGGACTCAGTGTCGTGGCTGCTTAGCAGATGGACAGACAGCATGAGAAAGAGGTCAGGCAACTGCTAGGAGTGGACAGTGGGCTCTGGATGGCAGCCAGCAGGGACACGGGGACCTCAGCTTCACAGCTGGGAGGAACTGGATTCTGCCTATAACCTGAATGAGTCAGGAAGAGGATTTTTCCCAGAGCCTCCAGATAAGAGCTCAGCCTGATTGGCATATTGCTTTAAGCCCTGGGAAGCCCTATGCAGAAAAGCCCCGTGAGCCCATTTAACTTGCAACCCATAGTACTGTGAGATAGTACAATGAGGCTGCTAAATTGTGATGATTTGTTAGGACAGCATTAGAAAACTCACACAAACCTTTTGTGTCCTGGGTTTTTTTTTATTAAGTCCACTATGTAGATGAGGACACAAAAGCCCAGGGGAATAAAGTCACCTGAGGCATTGCTGCTCCTGGGTGTCTTAGTCTCATTCTGCACTAAGGGAATACTATGGTCTGGAGGACTCACACAGAACAGAAGTTTATTCTTGCAGTTCAGGGGGCTGGGAGGTCCCAGATCTCGGTGCCAGCATCTGGTGAGGGCTGCTCTCTGCTTCCAGGATGGCACCTGGGACCCCACCTCCTCCAGAAGACGGGCGAGTGAGGCAGCTCCCTCGTCAAGGCCTTTTGCAAGGGCACACAGTCCCATTCATGGGGGTGGAGCCCTAACGACTCAATCACCATCCAACCTCCAGGCCTCTCAATACCGTTGCATTGGGGATTAAGTTTAACATGAATTTTGGAGGGGGTCGAGTGCCTCCAACCCATAGTGGTATCAGAAGTGGGAGTCAAGTCAAGATAATCTGTCCTCAGGACGCTTGTTTATCCCAGTGACCCAGTGCCTGAGATATTCACAGGTTCTCATCCCGTATTTCTCTGTCTCTCTTCCTCTCTCTCTGTGTGTCTCTTGTTTTAACATGGCCTGACTGCCACTTTTCTCAGCTGTGCTGCTGGGGATGATCTGATGCTGTGGCAGGGGGACTGGACATCGAAGGATGTCATGTAGGCATACCTGGAGCATGAGTATTGTTCAAGGGGGTAGGCCTTTTTCATTTTATAACAAACCTGAGTATTTCAAGTAGCATTATCTAGAATGTGGGAAACAAAAGCAGAGGTTGCAAAGGAAGTTTATGCTGTAGATCGTGTCTTCACAGTGAAAGATGCTTGACTGAAGTTGTTTGAGAAACATGGAGTTGCCAGTTCCTACCAGTCTCACACCTTTCCTGTTTGTCTCTGGATTCACACTGAGTCTGCCGTCTGGGTGACAATTCCGGAATGAGGATCAGGAAATCTGGACCAGGCTTTTTCATCCTCCCTTCCCTCAGGGTCACAAGCAATTACTGAGTGCCTACTGTATGCTCCCAGTGTCATTCCCAGCATGGCACATTCGTTTTCATGCATATAAATGAAATGATTGGACAAAATTTTGTCCAGGGTCCCAATCTGTCATGGACTCTCGGGCTTTCACAGTTCCCCTAAGAGCTGACTTCTGAATTGGACACAGGAATGCATTTTATTTTTTCCTCAGAGTACAACCATGGCACCACCTACATGGAAATCTCCCGTGGGGGTGGGGAACTCATGAAAGAGCATATCCTGAGGTGGTCCTATACCTGCTGAGTCAGAAATCCTGGGAATTAGGGACCAGGACTTGACGTATGCACACTAAAGCTTGCACATAGGCCTGTGTCTTAAAGTATCTTCCGTACTAAGACAGGCTCACAGGTTTGGAAAGAAGGTCTGCACCTGGCTGTAAGGGTCTCGGCCAGCCAGAGGCAAGGTCAGGAGGGAGCTGTGATTATTTATGGAACATCCCTGGCCTGGGCCTTCGAAGCCCCTCACCCTTTGGTGGCTCACCTGTGTCTGCCCGACTCAGTAACGGGGCTTAAGGAGCGGACAGGAGGGAGAGTTTTTTCCCACGGGCTTTGGGAGGAAGGGTGGGGCTGGCGCAGGCTGGGCGCCCCCCGGGGGCAGCTCGCGTCTCCCAGTGGCCACTCGCAGGGTCAACGAGCTGACCCGGCCCGCGGCAGCCGCCTTTTCTCGACCTGCGCTAGCGCGGGCGAAGGCACCCCTGGCAGCGGGGGTCCTGGCCGGCTCCCCCAAGGCAGCGCCTCTCCCGCCGCGCACAAGGTACCCGCTCTGACCCAGCGGCGGCGGCGCCCGCCGGTTGCCCTTGCCCGCGCGCGGCCGCCCGTCCTCCGGCGCGTTGGCCCTCCGCCACCCCCTCGGCGGGGCCCTTCCCTCCGCCAGGGCGACCGTGACATTCAGCGGGAAAGGCGAGTGCCGACCGCGGCGCCCCGGCTCCCGCCGCGCCGAGCTCCCGCCGCCCACCGCGCTGCGCGCCCCGCGCTCGCCGGGGACTGCCGGGGGCGGGCGGCAGGCGCCTTTTCCTTTCCCGGCCCGGCCCAGCCCGGCCGCCGCAGGCAGCTCCGGAGCCCGGCCGGCCGGCGAGCCTCTGGTCAGACCCTGCGGCTCGCGCTGTGGCGCAGGGCACGGCACGGCACGGCACGGACAGGAGCTGCGCGCCGAGAGAGACCCTGCCCCACCGCTCGTCTATGGCAAAGTTTCTCGCCGAGCTCCTGGGCTGCACGTTGCCGAGCAAGGGCGCCTCTCCCATTTTCGAGGTAGGTGGAGGGTGTGTCCCCGCGGGCAGGGCCGGGCCGAGTCTGGGGGTCCCCAACCAGGCCTCCACCTGGACGTCTGGGGCGGAGCCGGGAGAGGATGCGAGCGGGAGACCAGCAGCCCGGAGCCCCGCGAATCCGCCTAGCTTCTCCTCCCCTAGCTGACAGGTGAATGCATTTCCGTCAGTCTGGACTGAGTTTGGCTAGTTGCTCCTTTCCTCAAACGCCAGAGAGGCCCGCCAAGGAACAGTATCCCGTAGTGCCCCCTTTACCGCCTACTTTGTCCCCTCCCCCACTCCCTTTTAGTCTGAAAAATTAACAGAAGAATCTCTTGGGGAAAAGGTCTCTACCTTCCTGCCCCTGCCAGCCCCTCCCCTCCTCCAGCCTCCAGGGCGCTGCAAAGTCCACCCGAGTTATAGCTCGGTTTTCCTGTATATGAGACACACAGGATGCCGGGAGAATTAAAATGGGCTTTGCCAAATTAGGCGCAGCTCTAGAAGGCAGGTGCATCTCCTTGCGCACACCTGCCTGGAGTGGCAAGGAGGCCGGTGTGAGCGCCGCGCCGGTGCAGAGTCGCTTATGAGAAGGTTGGCTCGCCCGTTCCACTATGGGGACGATGGCATGAACTTGTGGTGGCTGCTGGGCAAGACTTTGACGCTGTGTGACCCACACTTGACCTCCTTCGGCTTCCTTGGTCTCTGCCTGTCCCCCTCCCCCAGATCGCTTGGCCTGCTTGCCTGGTCCAGAGCGAAGTGGCTGTGACCAGGGTAAGCAGTGCTGCAGTCTGAGTGTCCACAGTACCTCCCAGCAGGTCCCAGGGGGCCCTGACAGCTTTCCCTGCCTGCCTCAGGGCTGCTCCTGGAGCTGCCTAAGCACTCCCTGTCTGAGGTTCCCTGGCCCGCCAAGAGAAACAGAACCTGGTCCTGTCTCTCCCCCACCAAGGAGTTTGTCCTGCGCAGCTTCTGAACTCTTAATGTCTTCCCAGGCCTTGTGGTCTTGTGTGGGCCTCTTCTTACCTGCAGCCGCTGCAGCCATTCTGACCCGCCTGAGTTGTAGGGTCACACCCAAAGCAGGTGATGAGGAGGAGCTGGAGCAGCCAGGCTGGAGTGCCTGGGCAGTGGCCTGAAATCTGAAAGAATAATGAAGAGGCTGCAAAAGTAACGTTTTCCAGGCCTGCGGTGGGAAGGGGCCGGCTCCTTGGGCACGCAAGGGTGCTGCTCGTTTGCTTCTCTCTGAAACCAGTGATCATTCCAGGGACTTGAGGCACTCCTTGAAAATTGTTTCCTCTTCGGCTTTCTCTCCACTTGTGTTTGGGCTTTTATCCTGGGTTACCAAAACCCATGGAAGGTGATGTTGGTTGTATGTGATACCTTTTGGTGGTATATTCAGGCAAAAGATGCCAGATCTTGATTTTTAAAAACTGATTGGCTCCAAGGAGGAAATATCTACAAAGACGAACAATAGGCATGTTTAGGCATTTTTCTTGGAGAGTCTGGGGGAAAGGCGGCTCCCCCTATCCTTAGTAACTCCATGTGTCTTGCTTCTGTTAAGTTTCCACTCATTCACACTCCCTGTCTTTCTCCAAATGCTTGATCCACTGTGGGCTGAATTGGCCTCAAACACTCCACCCAGGTGTCATGGTTAATCAGGTGTTGCTGCAGAAGTTAAGTGCTCATCCCTTTCCTACCTGTGGGGAAAATCAATGCACAGAGAGATGAAAAGCTGAGTCTGGAATGTGCTTTGAGGTTGCCTGCATTCCAGGCAATCACCCCTTCGGTGCATTCTTGCCAGTGAATGGAGAGCCAGCAGTTGAGCTCCCTGTACCTGGGGGTGGGGGAGGGGGAGAAATATGTCAAGAAGATATTCTTAAACCTGGCTAATTATTCACTTCCTAGAAGTGAGGGTGCTAGGACTTTAATTTTAGGCAGCTTTTGCACAAATTCTAATGTGGGAGGTTACCTTTACTTTCAGGGAGCTCAAGGGAAGAGATGGGTGTTTTCATAATAAATGGCCTTTGGTTTCATTTTGGTTAGAGTGTGGCCAAAATGTGGTTTCTTTCTACACAGGCCATTAGGTTTGCATAGAGGAGATTCTGTCCCAGGGGCTAACTCCAGGACCTCTTGTGTGTTTGCAGTTGTCTGATGAGGGGGAGTGGGTGACAGGTTATGGGGAGCATAGGGCTACCAAGGTGACTGTGTATGCCATGCCTGCTGTACTGTCTTCAGGGGTTCAGGACATTGGAAGCACAAAGCATTGTAATGATCATTTTGTCACCCCTTTGCTTTACTTGTTTCTAGTAAAGTATTCACGTTTGTAAACCAAGTCTTGTGGAACAATTTAAAAAAAAAATTCTAGAAGAAAGCAAAGATGATGATGATGATGGCAGTGCCCTGAGCACTACCCTAGATTTTGGGAACAGTGTTTGTTCCACACTGAGGTAGAGCCCTATAGAAAGAGTGTGTTTGATCTGTAGTCTGATGCCTAGAAAGGTGGGGCAGGAGTGTATGGGCAGGTAGTTTCAGACCCAGCAAGTTGCTATGTGCTTGGATGAGTGGGTATCTGGCCCTGGCATACATTCCTTCCACTTTGAGCTCTTGTGCCCCTGACCTCCAGCCCCAGACTGCTTTACATGGATCCTGCTTTAGTGGTAATCAGCAATGGAGTCTGAGTCCCAGCACAGGAAGGGGCAGGAGAATAATATAGCAGAGGCGCCCTTTCCCCTGGTCTACAAACATGCAATTTTAGTCTTCGTCATCCTTCTTCCTCTACACTGGTGGGATACCTTAAGGTGCCCCAACCATTGGTCTGAACCTGTATAGCTCTATAGAAAATGGATTTTCATTCCCTTGCTACTCAGACTTCAAGTATATTCCATGCATTTCCACATTCTGTTCTCCATGTGTGATTATAACTTTATTTTTGTCTACACACAATACATAGTAAGTATGGGTTATTGTCAGCTCTGCCAGGCATTGCTCTACAGGTGATCATCTACAGATGATCTCAGCTGTCTTCCTGATAGCCACATGATAATAGGTGTTAACTGCCTTGCCTTACTGATGAGAAATTTAAGGTGTACAGAGTTTAAGTTGTTTTCTTAAGGTCACTCTAGTAACGCATGCTTTGGTGACGATGCAAACCCGAGTGTTTTATCTCAGAGCTCACCTACCTCCTCCAACTATGGTTATTGGATATTTTGTGCTTTTTTTTTGCTTGGTTTTTCATTTAATTTCTAGGTGCACACTTTTTGGAAGAAGGAAATGTAACTCTCCCCTCCCCCTTCTCTCAGTGCCCTCACTACGTTGCCATTGGGGTGGCATCAGTGCTCTGTCCCCAGAGATGATCAAGCCAGGGCTGATTGAATCCACAGAAGTAGTTAAGGGAAAGCTTAACTAAGGCTTAACTTAAGGAAAGCTTAATTTAAGGCTGCAGTTGCATGACCCTTTATCGATAGCTTCTATTCATGGAGCATTCCCTCTGTTACGCCTTGTTTGTCCCCTCTGGTAATGCCATGAAGTAAGTGACATTACCATCCTTGTTTTAGAAATGAGGAAACAAGCTCAGAGAGATTCCATGTGTTGTCCAAGGTCACTCTCCCACTGAGGTTCTGATCGGAGAGGTGAATCATGAGTTCTGATGCCGCCGTGCTCTGCCAGCCATTCGCATCGCCTCACCGGGTTTCCTGGCCTCCGATGTTTGTCCACTCCGTCTTTTGCATCCTTCATCCTTCTAATGACCCAGCTCAAATTAGAGGCTGCTTACCCCAGATTCTGTGGTGTCTCACCATTGTCTGTGGATCAGGCAGAATTTGCAAAGCCTCTGTATGGTCAATGCCTAATTTTCTTGCCTAATCTTTCCTTTCTCCACTATGTTCCTGGTATTCCCATACCTCTAGTCTATTCTCATTTTTTCCCTCTCTTTCTTTTTTTTCTCTCCTTCTCTCTCCCTTTCCTTCTTCCTTCCTGGGATAGGAAACTCCAGTCTACTGATTCACTCTGTAAATGCCACACAATTGCAAGGCCAGGGTAGGTGAAGCTGCAAGCTTGGCACTCAGTCCAGCTCTCCTACGTGGATGGCAGGGACCCAAGTACTTGGGCCGTCACCTGCGGTCTCCTAGGATCTGTGCTAGTAGAAAGTTGAAATCTGGAGCCAAAGCTGGGCATTGAACCCAGGTACTCTGGAGTATGACACAGGCACATTACCTGCTAGGATGATCTGGGATAAGTAAGTGGGATAGGATAAATGCTCACAACACCCCCACTTCTTGATCATGTCTTCTTAGCTCCAGGATGGTCCTCTGCCTGGAATAGTCTTCCTATAATATGCAGCTCTTAAAGTTTCATCTGTCATCAAAGTTTAGTTCAAATGTTACCTTCAGACCCACCCCTTACTGGACAATATCCACCTATCCACCACGAGCCCACAGTGGCAGAATATTTGTGTGTGTGCATGGGTGTGTGTGTGTGTGTGTGTGTGAGACTTTGGACAACTCTTGTTTGAACTTCTCAATGTTTCGGTTATGCCTTCCACTGGGACAGTGGTCGTACTCAGTGGAGAGTGGTGAGGGTTACATAAGTTAATGTGCATACAGAACTTTAGGATGGTGCTCACTGCATGATAATTATCGAGACTTGTGTGTGTCCCTGACCTCCTCAATGTCAGGAACCATTGCATAGTGTTTGTACATAGTTTTACATAAAGTAAATGTCTGATCAAATTGATTTTGCAGTCCTAAAAGTTCATGATTTTCTTTGCTCTTAAATTATTTATTGCTTATCTGAAATTCAGACTTAACTGTGCACTCTGTATTTTTACTTGGTAACTATGGAAACCCTATCTTTCCTTCCTCCTCCTCCCCATGAGAACATAGACCCCAGAGTCCAAACTTGCTCACCTGTGGACCTCTTTCCCCATCTTTCCCTCTTTGTTGCCTCTACGGTGCTGAAGCTCTTGCCCCAGGTCATGCAACCCGCTCTACAGAATCACAGCTGGGTCAATTCTGTCCTCACAAGTATGGACATTCTGGTGCAGATGAGCTTCCCGTTCCGAATGTCATGGCCGTCACTGACAGCCGTATCACCAGCATTGGATCTGGAGAGTCCTCCTGTGTTCACCAATTCATTGGCTTATTCATTCAACAGATGTTGACTACTGTGTTTGTGCTAGGCACCCATGGAAGCCTTGCTAAGTAAGAGACACTCTGTGTTGACTGTGATTCACATTAAGAAATATATCTGATATTGCAATCTGTGATAGCTATTTTTACATGGGTGTCAGGGACCCAAGTACTTGGGCCATCTTCTGATGTTTTCCTAGGTGCTATAGCAGGAACTGGATGGGAAGTGGAGCAGCTGGGACTTGAACCTATGCTCCAACATGGGAAGCTGGAATGTGAGGCAGTGGCTTAACCTACTGTGCCTCAATGCCAGCCCCACCATTATCTTTTATTTAAAACAATGTGCCTGAATTTCAGTTTCTTTCTTTCATACCATCTACCAGCAACAAATCTGCTTCACTGATTGGATTGATTCCCAGGGCTACATTTTGTGGATCTTCCCAGTTTTATATTTTAATTGACACTGTCCTTTCTCTCTTCAACCCATTATGTCCCATCATTCTTTAAATATATCAAGACTTAAGTTGAGCAGTAAATATACCACTTACAGTAACTATTAAATAAATATTATGTTGTGGAAATGTTCACAGAATTGAAAACCTGGGCCTTAATGGGTTAAGGTAGTTACATTTTCAAGTGCTTTCTCTGGTTTGCTGTTAAAGATCTTGATTTTATCCATTACAATGAATAGCTTAGCTGCTTTGTGTAAATGAATCTTGTACACTCTCATCCATTTGGTTATTCTGATTGGCTTCAAATAGTGGCCATGTGGTCAGGCTATTTTGAAAGCAAATAACTTAGATGAGTATGGCTATAACTTCACGATTGGATGCTGGCAGATGATCATGAGAGAGAAGTTTGAATAATAGTCCCTATGGCCACAACTGCGCTTTCTGTGAGGGTCATTTGAATTTTAAGCTAATGGAATGGGGTTTGTCTTATAAATTTACAGTTCAGTTTGTTTGAAGGCCGATTGGATTGCTGCATTGCATCTGAGCCACGGGGGCAACTTTGCTTACTTTTGTGTGTCAGCTGCTTTTAGACACCACATGTGGTCCTAAATGCATGCATTTTATTTATAGGAATATTTGGTCCCATTATGATCACATCTGTCTAATGGCTTCTTGCTGAGACATCGTGACATGATTTTTTCCTTTCGTATTTTGATAAGGAAAGGCTGGTGTTTCCTGTCTGTCTAATGGCTGGTGCTGTCACAGGGAGCGGGGACAGGAGCTTAACTCTTTGACGTATTTCCTTTTGCTTCTTTCTTTTCCATCTATAATGGTGTTTTGGTATTTGATGAATTTCTTTACACATTTTTGATAAAATACAGTCAGTTTGTAGTGACATTTACACTGGGCACGTTCTACCTGCCTGGCATTATCTATTGAGGTGACCCATTGAAAAATGACAACTTTTGTTTATATGAATTTGGGATCAGTAAGGACTGGATATTCCACCCCTGAGAAGTCTTAAATATAGCCAACGCCTCTTTCTCCAAATACCTATACTATATTAGGAATATTACATGCTCCTTTCAAACCTCTATATATTCAAACCAAAACAGAGGCCTCCTTGTCCCCTGTGCACCCAGCTGGAACCCACTTCTCCTCTCCAAGTCCATTGTCAGCCAGAAACACCACCTACTTCCTTTTCATCTAGAGTAGCATTTTGGTGTCATCATTGCTCTTTCTCGTTCTTCTTCTTTCTTTTTTTATTTTTTGACAGGCAGAGTGGACAGTGAGAGAGAGAGACAGAGAGAAAGGTCTTCCTTTGCCGTTGGTTCACCCTCCAATGGCTGCCGCGGATGGTGCGCTGTGGCCGGCGCACCGCGCTCATCCGATGGCAGGAGCCAGGTGCTAGGTGCTTTTCCTGGTCTCCCATGGAGTGCAGGGTCCAAGCACTTGGGCCATCCTCCACTGCACTCCTGGGCCACAGCAGAGGGCTGGCCTGGAAGAGGGGCAACCGGGACAGAATCCGGCGCCCTGACCGGGACTAGAACCCGGTGTGCCGGCGCCACAAGGCGGAGGATTAGCCTGTTGAGCTGCGGCGCCGGCTAACTTCTTCTTTTTTTTTTTTTACTTCCACACACAATATGTGAATGATTCCTGCAGATTATTTCTTATATAAATATCTTTCTTTTTTTAATCCACACTACTCCTCATTCACTGATTTGACAAACATTTATTGAGTATTTACTAAGGAACAAGCAGCTGGAGGGCCTGTAGAGGATTTTACAATAAGCCATGAACTAATGGTCTTCCTTAACATCTTACTTCCTTCCACCCTTTCTGAACAAACAGCTAGTATACCACAGTGCCTTTGCATTGCCACTCTCCTGCATAGGAGACTACATGACTTTCCAAGAAAGTTTATCATAGTTCCAAAGGCTCAGGTCTCTAAATTCTGTCTAGATTATTGTTAAGGTATTCTATTAAGGTATCAGGCCAAGCCTAGTCAAGTTAACTTCCTGTCATTGATTTTCTTCAGGGATCTTTACACGTCAGATATGAATTCTTGCTCCTATGCTGTGGTTGAGGCTACCTGTCAGTCCTGTACCATGAGCCATGCATATTCTTTCCTTTCTTCCTAACTGAACTCTATATAATCTTCAGGGTCATGACAAAGAGCCAGCCCTTCCTTCATGAATCCTTCCCCAAACATGGCTGGCTCTCAGTCTGGCTCCTCCTCTTCTTCTTCTTCTTCTTCTTTTTTTTTTTTTTTTGACAGAGTAGACAGTGTGAGAGACAGAAAGAAAGGTCTTCCTTTTTGCCATTGGTTCACGCTCCAATGGCCGCCACGGCCGGTGCACTGCGGCCGGCACACTGTGGTCGGCGCACCGTGCTGATCCGATGGCAGGAGCCAGGTGTTTATCCTGGTCTCCTATGGGGTGCAGGGCCCAAGCACTTGGACCATCCTCCACTGCACTTCCTGGCCACAGCAGAGAGCTGGCCTGGAAGAGGGGCAACCGGGACAGAATCTGGTGCCCCGACTGGGACTAGAACCCGGTGTGCCGGCGCCGCAAGGCGGAGGATTAGCCTATTGAGCTGTGGCACCAGCTTCCCCCTCTTCTTAGCTCTGTGATCTTCATTAAGGGAATTTCTTTTTGGTGTCTCAGTTTTATTTTCTGTAAAATTAGACTACTGCTAGTTCTCTCACTGAGTTTTTATTAGGATTAAACACAATAGTTCAAATAAAATACTTAGCATAATGTTTGTCGTGTAGCAGTTCATAAATCATATTTATGATAAAATAAGTATTACAGACTTTCATTTTGACCCTTTTATCTTGAGTCATCACTATTTTTTGACAGTCTTACAACCTAGCTTACACTATTCTGAATTCTCTGCAGTTCTGAGCAAAACATAGGTGCTCAATCAATGCTTATTAATTCCAAAAACATTCCATATGCTGGTTTGGCAGAATCTGGGAACCAGTTTTCTTCTGGATATATTTAGTTGTATTTCATGATGATGTCACAGCCACTGTCTTTCACTGCCTTGCCCCCTATGATCTATGAGATGTATATTGATGCTAACTTAGGCTACAGTTGTATAATTCATGATAATGTCTTTCTTCATACAACTGTGGCAGAAGCAGTACCTCAAAGATTATGGGAATTATAAATGTCATGTACATGGATTTCAACCATAGATTGCAAAATATCTCCATACAGAGTTTAAAAAATTTTTTTCAGTTGGTTTGCAAACATGTATCCTCAATATAGATCAAGAGAGGCAAATTCATTCGCTAAGTCAATTGTATTCATTGGATGTTTGTTTTCCATGCTGCTGGTAGAGATTCCAGCCAGAAGCCAGGTTAGATGACTCCAAAGTAACTCACTTTGCAGAACGCCTCCCCAGTGGGCTTCCTCATCACATTCCCAGTGAGAAAAAGGGAGCAACGAGACTCTGCTTCCCTGGAAACTCTGTTGGGTACCTGGACACGAAAATTTGCTTTCCTGGAGATTATTTGAACTTGACTGGAAGTCGAGTGAGGATGCCTACAGAGAAGCTCCTGGGGTGGAAAACTAGAGTGGCAGTGTTACAAATGGCAGTGAATTTGCAGGGGCCCCTGTATCTGGATTCAAAGCCTGGCTTATCCCTCACTTAACTGTTTGCTCTTGGAGGAAATCTCCCTTTCTCTTTGAGTGTCAATTTTTTTGTAGCTCAAAAATGAAAGCATCAGTATTCGATTTGCTTCACTCCCAGAAATGATTTGAGGCTCTCATGTGGTAATACATGTGAAAGGCCTTTATAAAATGTCAAGCATTATACAAATGTGAATTGCCATCCCTGATGCTGCCACAAAGAGAATGGAAGCAGAAGGCATATGATTGGCATCCTGGGCATGCAGGAACCTGCTGGTGAATGGACTGTCAGGCATGGTGTGAACAGTGAAGAATAAAAATGCTTCCGTTTGAAAGGTAGAGAGGAAAGAAGAAGTGGGCAGAATTTACAAGCGGAGTTCTGGGCTCCTGAATCCAATGCTTAGGTCACAAAATTGGTCTTTTTGTCTTTTGTCTTTCTCAGAGGATGTCTTGGGGTACTACCTCAGGAACTTTGTGCCCTAAGACCCTTTGGTCTTATTCTATGGGGATTAATTTCCAGGTTGGTGTTATTCAGCTTGGAATGTGATTGTGAGGGAGTATGGTGAAAAGTGATCTGACTGTGACTTAGACATCCTAAGAAGGCTGCAGGGTTGAATGGATTCCTAAGGGTCACTAGGTTTAAATTTTGCATTGGGCAGAGTCTAAATTTTACTGGAGGAAGCCCTTGATTCTTTTTAACTTCTCATGATGCCTGGGATATTGTACCTGACCCAGTGCTGGGAGTCCTATGGAGAACTCAAAGCTGGGTAAGGTTAGTTGAGCCTCATGGTTCATGGGGAATCCCGAGGGTCTGAATGGCTCATCCTGCTTCTAGAAGTGGGCCCTCAAGGACGGGTCTTGTGGAACAAGCAGTTTGAACTGCTGCCTGAGATGCCAGCATGCCATAAATGAGTGCTGGTGCGAGTTTCATGATGGCCCAAGAGCTTGGGTCCCTGCCATCCATGTGGAGTCTTAGAGCTCCTGGCTTTTACCTGGCCCAGCTCCAGATATTGTTGGCATTTGGGGGGGTGAAGCAGTAGGTGGGAGATCTCTTTCTTTTTTTTCTCTGCCTCTTTTTCTCTCTCTTTCACTCTGCCTTTCAAATACGTTCAATCAATAAATA
This sequence comes from Sylvilagus floridanus, assembly GCA_949820135.1. Classification (NCBI taxonomy): domain Eukaryota; kingdom Metazoa; phylum Chordata; class Mammalia; order Lagomorpha; family Leporidae; genus Sylvilagus; species Sylvilagus floridanus. Next base: position 90,180,229 of record OX463238.1, read on the forward strand.
CATATATTTTAAAAAAGAAATGGGTCCTCACAGTGGCCATGACTAACCAGGCGTGTGATAGATTTACATGTCTCTTACATTGTCCCTGGGAGTCCTTGTCCTCAACTTTGTGAACCTGACATCACTGGCATCTCTGGGCTTTGGCTTCCTCTTTGTAAAGCAGGTATTTTAATAGCTGCTTCCTTACGAGCATATGTGATGCACTTGGCTCAGTGCTGGTGACATTGTCCTTCATGACAGCAATCACAATTTGTCTGCTAAGCCTGTCTTTCAACATCCCATGGTTTTAATTGTTAATGACATCCTGTCTTTTTTTTTTTTTTTTTACAGGCAGAGTAGACAGTGAGAGAGAGAGACAGAGAGAAAGGTCTTCTTTTGCTGTTGGTTCATCCTCCAATGGCCGCCGCAAATGGCGCACAGTGCTGATCCGATGGCAGGAGCCAGGTGCTTCTCCTGGTCTCCCATGGGGTGCAGAGCCCAAGCACTTGGGCCATCCTCCACTGCACTCCTGGGCCACAGCAGAGAGCTGGACTGGAAGAGGGGCAACTGGGACAGAATCCAGCGCCCCGACCAGGACTAGAACTCGATGTGCCGGCGCCACAAGGCAAAGAATTAGCCTATTGAGCCACGGCGCCGGCCTTAATTTTTAAATATTAATAATTATTTAGAATTTTCTAGTTGCTTACAGTCTTCACACTTGTATTGTGGCTAGAGGGGAGAAGGAGATTAGAGATAAAAAGGAATACTGAGCATTTGAAAAAACATGGGTCAAGAGGCACCAAGATGTCGGAATTGGGAGGGAGCTTACTGCTCTAGTCTAGGGGAAGAAAGTTAAAAAAAGGTGGAGAGAGTGCAATCTCAGGGAAGAGTTAAGGGAAAAACAACAAGGGAAACTCCATGCAAATTAGAAGGACACTGTAGACCTACGTGGAGGGTGTGAACATGCACACCTTAGGACCCCAGCAGCCAAGAGCCTCATCACCAGCTTTGGAGAGTGAGGTGAGACCAGAATGCGGCAGCCCAAGCACTGGCGATAAAGCCATGGGAAGAGCCTGGCTTGAGTCTGGCTTGGAGCTCTGTGGGGGTCAGTATACCTGACAACCTACAGGGAAAAAAAGGGGGCACATTTCCCTAACCACCTGGCACCAGTGTCCTGTAACCAGATGAGAGTGGGCGGGCACCATTTTGGACATATATAACAGCCGCACCAGCTTGTTTGGGCACTCAAAAACCAGCCAAGAGGAGATACTTGAGTCTGGCTGGGAGAATTTACAGGGGGCTTGGTGCTTGTGACTATGGGAGACTTGTATGCTGGGACTACGAAAACATTGTGGTTACATGGGAGGGGACAGGGTATACCTGGGTTCTTGGGTAGTCACTGTGGGCAGCTCCACATACTTGGGGCTCCCTGATTCCTTGCTGAGGGTCATTGCTGTGGGATCTGTGCTCATACTGAGGACTTCATGGATCCTTTATGTGGTTCTTGTGGCAGCATTGATGAATATTGTACCCACTGGGGCTAGTGACCAGATATTAGTCTCGTTGGAGGAGGGGAGGTAAGCTTGAGACCACGTCAACAGAGCTGATCAAACCTCCCCTCTGATTAAAAAAAAATTTACAAATTCCAATTTGGGAGTTACCATGGACATTCCCCTCACCCTGGAGCACTGAAGTGAGCTCCCTGGCCACACCCAGCAGATGCCAAATGTATTCACAGAAAGAGCAGACACTCTACTAATCCACAGAGGCATAGTCCAAAGATAAAATCCATCAAAGAGGGAAAAACAGAAAAACACCAAGTATCTCCACAAATGACTAAAAATAAACACAGTAATTCAAGAAACAAAAATAAAGAAGACAACATGCAGGAACCTGCTGGTGAATAGACTGTCAGGCATGGTGTGAACAGTGAAGAATAAAAATGCTTCCGTTTGAAAGGTAGAGAGGAAAGAAGAAGTGGGCAGAATTTACAAGCGGAGTTCTGGGCTCCTGAATCCAATGCTTAGGTCACAAAATTGGTCTTTTTGTCTTTTGTCTTTCTCAGAGGATGTCTTAGGGTACTACCTCAGTAGTACCCCAAAGGAACATAACACTTTAATACTAAAATGTGAAAATGAAGAGATTGAAGAAATTCTAGAAATGGGATTCAAAAAATTGTAGGATTACTTAGAAGTAATCAGAAGCCAATCCACGAACTAAAGAAATCGTACATGACATGAAATAAAATTTTTCTCATGAAATTGAGATTTTAAAGAGAAATCAAAGCAAAATATTAGAAATGAAGAATTCAATAGAACAAATAAAAATGCGATGGAAGGCCTTAACAACAGAAACAGTGAATCAGAATAAACAGTATCCAAGTAAGAAGACAAATCTCTGGAAATTTTACAGTCAGACCAAGAGAAAAATTAGAAAGCTAAAAAAACTGTTGGAGATCTATGGGATACTATCAAATGATCCAACATATGGGTCTTAGGAGTTTCTGAAGGTGTGAAAAGGAGAATGGATTAGAAGGCCTTTTTTAGTGAAATAATTACAGAAAACTCACCCAATTTGGATAATGAAAGGGATGTCCAAATACAAGAAACACATAGAGCTCCTAATAGATATGACCAGAAAAAACCTTCACCATGACACACTGTAGTCAAACTCTCCACAGTAAAACATAAAGATTCTAAAGTGTGCACAAGAGAAATGCTGGATTACTTTCAGAGGATCTCCAATTAGACTCACAGCTGACTTCTTATTAGAAACCCTACAGGCTAGAAGAGAATGGCAAGATATATTCCTAATCTTAAGAGAAAAAAACTGCCAATCCAGAATACTGTACCCTGCAAAGCTGTCATTTATGAATGAAGGGGAAATAAAGACCTTCCATAACAAACAGGAATTGAAAGAATTTGTCACACTCATCCAGCCCTACAAAAGATGCTTAAGGATGTGCTACACACAGAAACAGAAACATCATCACTATGAAAGAAGGTGAAGGCAGTAAATCTCCCAGGAAAAGTACAAAGGAAATCCAAAGTAAACAATAGGAATATTTATGGAAAAAGGGCAGGGCCAAGTCATTAATTATTAATATTCAGTCACTTTGAATGTAAATAGCCTCAACTCTTTAATTAAAAGATATAGACTGGCTGAATTGGGAAAAAAAAAGAAATTCAAAACCCATCTATTTGCTGCCTACAAGAAATACATCTCACCAACAAAGATACACATAGACTGAAAGTGAAAGAAAGGAAAGAGATATTCTATGCTAACAGAAACCGAAAAAGAGCTGGTGTAGCCATCCTAATACCAGACAAACTAGACTTTAACACAAAAACTGTTAAAAGAGATAAAGAAGGGTACTATGCAATGATTAAGGGATCAATTTAGCAGGAGGATGACTATAATGTATATGCACCTAATTACAGGGCACCTGGCTATTTAAAAGCAATCTTAAGGGATCTAAAAGGAGACATAGACTCCCATACAATAGTAATGGAACTTTAATACCCCACTTTCAGCAATGGCCAGATCAACTAGACAGAAAATTAGCAAGGAAACAATAGTTAATCGACACTATAGACCAAATGGACCTAACAGAGATCTAGAGAACTTTTCATCCTACAGTTGCAGAATACACATTCTTCTCATCAGTGCATGGAACTTTCTCTAGGGTTGACCACATGCTAGGCCATAAAACAAGTCTCAACAAATTAAAAAAATTATCAAAATCATACCATGCATCTTCTTTGACCACAGTGGAATGAAGCTGGAAATAAGCAACTCAAGAATCTCTAGAACATATGCAAACACTTGGCGACTGAACAGCATGCTCCCAAATGAACATGAGTCATAGAAGAAATGAAAAGAGAAATCAAAAAACTCTTGAGGAACAGTTCCTTTTCATATTATTTGTATAGAGTTAATGTGCTGTGTATGATGTTAATTGGAAATAAATCTTAGTAAAAAGTAAGAATGGGAATAGGAGAGGGAAGAGGAAGAAGGAGGAAGTAGGGGTGTGTGGGCAGATGTGGTTGAAAGAATCACTATATTCCTAATGTTGTATTTATGAAACACATGGTGTTTATATACCTTAAAGTTTTCTGGGGGAAAAATATCAAACCTAAAAACAAAACATGGGTTATAAAATGAAATTTCATTCTTTGTGTGTTTTAAAGATTTGTTTGTTTGAAAGGCAGAGTTACAGAGAGAGAGTGTGATACAGGGAGAGAGAGATCTTTCATCTGCTGGTTCATTCCCCAAATGATGCAATGATGGGCCAGACCATGCTGATGCCAGGAGCCTGGAACTCCATCTGGGTCTCCTGTGTGGATGGCAAGGACCCAAGCACTCAGGCCATCTTCTGTTGCTTTCTTAGGTGCATTCCCAGGGAGCTGGATCAGAAGTGGAGTAGCTGGGACTCGAACAGGCACTCTGATAGGGGATACCAGTATCTCACGTGGAAGCTTATGTCATGGCACTACAATGCCGGCCCTTGGACTAGCTTTATGAATTATGTTCTGTCAGTGTGGAGGGAAAGAGATAATAATGGCAGAAGGCAAATGGCAAAGAGAAGCTGGTGGACCAAACCCAGAAACAGGCTGTAGGATTGCAGATTGCAGGAAGTAGTTGGACTTCCTTCTTTTCCTCTGTCCCTTGAGCCTCTCTTTTCTGTGCCAGGAAAAAAAGAGCTTCACATCAGATCACCCAAGCAGTCCTGTGTGGAGCCCTTTGGAGAGCAGAACTCGGACGAGGGAGCCCTTCCAGCGCAAGGGAGGCACAAGAGCAGAGCAATGGCCAGCAGCTGCCGCAGGGGCAGTAGAGGCACAGGTGCCCTGGAGCCAGCAAGGCCCAAAGGCTACCTGGACTGCCTCATGATGTCACTTCCCCCAGAGGACCTCTCCTGATACGTGGCTCAGGTGTAAGGTGATTTCTTTCATAAGGTACCATATTTGGGTCCATAAAACTGGTGCATGTAAGCCTGTCGACTTCCTTTCCTATTGCCTTCTTGAATCAGTGTTCCCATGGGCTGCAGCAGGCACCACCCCTACCCCCAGCATGCTTGTTCTTGATGTTTACTTTGGCCAAATGCCCTACATGGTAAAATCTGCTTCTTAGCTGTTAGAAGAAAAGGTGGTATGGGAGAGGTCAGACACACACACACACACACACACACACACACACACATATACACATACACAGAGTCACTTACAAACCCACAGGTTGACACACAGTGATTTGCCCCTGGAATGGCCCTGATGGTTCAACTATCCCATGACCCATAGTTAAAGCAAATCCAGACATATCACTGACTTTATTGACCTTCGTTGCTCCAAAACTTTAGATGTGCTTGTGTGTGAGGCAAAATGCATGAGATGCTCCTTAGGGGTCAGCAAGTTGAATTTCCTTTCCTTTTTGGGTTTCCTTTGATCCCCCCCCCCCCCCCCGGTCCAGTTCAGGGATTTCCTTTCTAAGAATCTGTGACATGGCTGTGTGCAACTTTCATTTTTTTTTCATCTCATTCTACAAATAGCAACTGATTTCATTTTTTTTCTCATGTATAAAGCAATGGTGCATGTGATCTCACAGGCTGGGAAGAAGTGATTGGAAAGCATCCAGCCGTGCCCTGGGGAACTCCCTAAAATTACTCTCTACCTTATGGGCTGTCCAGATTGTTTGCATGTGTGGCTGGGGAAGACGGCATCAGGGAAGAGGGGTTTGGGAAATAAAATGTTCTCCTGCCCAGATGCTGTGAGTGAGTCAGATGGCCGGGTGAGTGCTCCTGATACCTACTGTGATTGGTAGGAGTGTGTTTGCTTGGTGCCAGGTTTGTATGTCCAAGCAGCTGGGCCGGTGCCCTGGGTTTCCCTGTGAGAGCAGCTCCCTCTCTCTGCGCGTTGTCTGGATTTCTCTTCTTTGTGAATAGTTCTTAGAAAAATGAAAGGATTCTCTTGGCTTACGTTAGGTTGCATCTTTGGTTTGAAATTGCCGTGAGTTAGAGACTAAGAAATATGTCCTCAGAGTTGATGGAGACTAAGCAATAATAATAATTCCTTAGAATTTAATAAAGCACCTTATGTACATTATTTTTTCAGGAGCTGAGAAACTATAGGGAGTTGTTTTACCTGATTTACAGATGGAAACACTGAGAAGCGGGAAATTAAGAAATATTAGCCATTGGAAATCAGCCATTGGATTAGCCATTGGATATCTAAAGATATCCAGCCAGCATTGTGATAATAAAAATAATTTACCATTTTTTTCTATATATGTCTTCTTTTAAAAAAAAGTATTTTCATTTTATTGGAGAGAGAGAGAGAGGGAGAGAGAGAGAGAGAGATCGAGATCATCTGCTGGTGCATGCCCCAAATGTCTGCAATAGCCAGGGCTGAGCCAGCCTGAAGCCAGGAACTAGGGACTCAGTCTGGGTCTCCCATGGGGGTGGCAAAAACCCAAGGACGTGAGCAGTTACTGCTCCCTCCCAGCATGTGCATTAGCAGGAGGCTGGAATGGAGAATGGAGCCGGGACTCAAGCCCAGGCATTCTGACATGGAGTGCAGGTGTCCCACGTGGCGACTTCATGCTGCACCAAATTCCTGCCCTTGTCATCTTTTTAAATAGGACGATCGTTACCAGTGATAGAGGGGTGATAGGAAATGGGGAGATGTAGAAAAAAGCTTACAAAGTTGCAGATGTGTAGAGTGAATAAATCTAGAGATCCAATGTATAATGTGAGGACTATAGTTAATAATAGTCTACGATATTCAGGGTATTCGATAAAAGAGTAGGTTTTAGGTGCTCTTACCACACACAGAGCCAGTGGGGCCAGTGTTGTGGTGCAGCAGGTTAAGCTGTCACTGGCAACCCCAGCATCCTGTATCTGAATGTCTCTTTGAGTCTAATCTGCCTTGCTTCTGTTCCAGCTCAAGCCAGTGCACCTCGGAAAGCAGAAGGCGGCCCAGGTATTTGGGTATCTACCACCAGTGTGGGAGACCCAGATTGAATTCCATGCTCCTGGTCGAATCTTGGTCATTGTGGCCATTGGGAAGTGAACCAGTGGATGGAAGAACTCTTTCTCCCTCTTTCCTCTGTCTCTCTGTTATTGTTCCTTTAAAATAGATAAAATCTTTAAAAAAATAAAAGAGCATGTGAGATGATGGATATGTTGATTTGGTTGGCTACAGAAATCATTTCATTATATATATCAAAATATCGTTTGAGAACTTAAATATATATATATATATATAATAAAAATAGTACTATAAAATATCAGTTGAAATCATTGATATGAAATTCTCTGAAAATCAGAAAGTGATACAATAACTTAAAATATCTACTTCAAATGCAGTTTGAAACACTGCAAGGTATACCCAAATATGATAAAATGTTGTTATTACTTAAATGAAAAATCCCATCCTTAGTAGTGGACCTTTTTCCATTTCTGGCCTTGCAAATGAGTAGCATAAACAAATAGACACAGCTTTTTTAAAAACTTTTATTTAGTAAATATAATTTCCAAAGTACAGTTTATGGATTACAATGGCTTTTTCCCTCCCATAACTTCCCTCCCACCCACACTCCTCCCATCTCCCACTCCCTCTCCCATTCCATTCACATCAAGATTCATTTTCTTTCTTTTTTTTCTTTCTTTCTTTCTTTCTTTTTTGACAGGCAGAGTGGACAGTAAGAGAGAGAGAGACAGAGAGAAAGGTCTTCCTTTGCCGTTGGTTCATCCTCCAATGGCCGCCGCGGCCAGTGCACTGCGCCCGGCGCACCGCGCTGATCCAATGGCAGGAGGCAGGTGCTTTTCCTGGTCTCCCATGCAGGTGCAGGGCCCAAGCACTTGGGCCATCCTCCACTGCCCTCCCGGGCCACAGCAGAGAGCTGGCCTGGAAGAGGGGCAAGCAGGACAGAATCCGGCGCCTCGACCGGGACTAGAACTTGGTGTGCTGGCGCCGCAAGGTGGAGGATTAGCCTGTTGAGCCATGGCGCTGGCTAAGATTCATTTTCAATTATCTTTATTTACAGTTAGATTGGCTCACATACAGAAATCTACCAACAACAGATGCTGGCCAGGATGTGGAGAAAAAGGGACACTAACCCATTGTTGGTGGGAAGACAAACTGGTTAAGCCACTATGGAAGTCAGTCTGGAGATTCCTCAGAAACCTGAATATAATCCTACCATACAACCCAGTCATCCCACTCCTTGGAATTTACCCAAAGGAAATTAAATTGGCAAACAAAAAAGATGTCTGCACATTAATGTTTATTACAGCTCAATTCACAATAGCTAAGACCTGGAATCAACCCAAATGCCCATCAACAGTAGACTGGATAAAGAAATTATGGGACATGTACTCTATAGAATACTATACAGCAGTTAAAAAAAATTGAAATCTGGTCATTTGCAACAAATGGGGGAATCTGGAAAACATCATGCTAAGTTAATTAAGCCAGTCCCAAAGGGACAAATACCATATGTTTTCCTTGGTCGGTGAAAACTAACCAACCACAAAAAAGGAAACCTGTTGAATGAAAGGGACACTATGAGAAACAGTGACTTGATCAGCCCCCGTCCTGACTGTTGATGTACAAGTTAATACTTTATCCCTTTTAGTATTTTTTTGTTCTACTTAATACTATTGGTTGAACTTTGTAATTAACACACAATTATTCTTAGGTGTTGAAATTTAATTGAAAAGTGATCCCTGTTAAATATAAGAGTGGGGATAAGAGAGGGAGGAGATGTACAATTTGGGAAATGCTCAATCAGACTTGCCCCAAATGGTGGAGTTAGAAATGTGCCAGGGGATTCCAATACAATCCCATCAAGATTTCATGTACCAATGCTGTCTCACTAGTCAAGTGATCAATTCCAGCTCACAATTTTTTTTTCTTTTCTTTTTATTTTTGACAGGCAGAGTGGACAGTGAGAGAGAGAGAGAGAGAGAGAGAGAGAGAGAGAGAGAGAAAGGTCTTCCTTTGCCTTTGGTTCACCCTCCAATGGCCGCCGCAGCTGGTGCACCGCACTGATCCGATGGCAGGAGGCAGGTGCTTCTCCTGGTCTCCCATGGGGTGCAGAGCCCAAAAACTTGGGCCATCCTCCACTTCACTCCCTGGCCACAGCAGAGAGCTGGCCTGGAAGAGGGGCAAGCAGGACAGAATCCGGCGCCCCGACTGGGACTAGAACCCGGTGTGCTGGCTCCGCAAGATGGAGGATTAGCCTGTTGAGCCATGGCACCGGCCAGCTCACAATTGATCACACTGATAGGTCTAAGAGTCAAAGGGATCACACAAATAAGACTAGTGTCTGCGAACACTAACTGATAGAATAAAAAAGGGAGAGAACGATCCAACATTGAAAGTGGGATACACAGCAGACTCATAGAACGGCAGATGTCCTAAACAGCACTCTGGCCTCAGAATCAGTATGCTGTGCTGATCTGAAGCCAGGAGCCAGGTGCTTGTCCTGGTCTCCCATGCAGGTGCAGGTTCCAAGCACTTGGGCCATCCTCCACTGCCCTCCTGGGCCACAGCAGAGAGCTAGCCTGGAAGAGGAGCAACCGGGACAGAATCCGGCACCCCAACTGGTACTAGAACCCGGGGTGCTGGCACCGCAGGCGGAGGATTAGCCTAGTGAGCCGCGGCTGGGCACAGCTTTGATGAGCTGTTTCCAGGAGTGTTCCCAAGACTTCTTGGTGCATAAAATGAGCATTAGTCTTCCTCGTCATTCCTAAGCATGCCCAGCTCTCCAGTTCCCTTATGTCCTGGGCTGAGAGTACTCAAGCCATGAGTCCTAGGGAAAGGTGTATGTTTTCCTCTCTGGACGAATCATTCCTAAGGTACAGCAGGTTGGGGTGGTTGCCCAGGACATTAGCTCGTGGGGTCTCCTGTCCCATAGGTGGCTGAATTATCAAGGGAGGAGAGTCATCAACACAGTAATGGCTCAGAGCTTTATAGCTTCTGAAGCACTTTGACTAAATCTTCCTAACAGCTTTTGAAATAGAGCATTCCCATTGGGCAGATTTTGAAGCTGAGGTGCAGAAAGGAGAAGTGGATGTTCCTGAGTAACCACAGCCAGAAAGCCATGGGGCTAGGACTTGAGCTGTATGTCTCTCTTTCCACGTTCTCCCCCTCTGTCTGTCTAGGAGTGTTACCTATGATGCCTTCACTGACATAGAGACAGCCAGGACTCCTGTGTATGAATCATCTCAACAATGAGTGCAGCATCTCTATGGCAGAGGTGTGGCACTACACACTCCCTGTATCTGTGACTGCTCCTTATTGTTGTTTTTTATTCAGGAGGTAGATATACGCACACACATTAAGGCAGACAAATGGAGTTCCCACCTGCTGGTTCACTCCCCAAGTGTCCACCAGAGCTATTACTGGCAGGTCAAAGCTAAGAGCCAGGAACTTAATCTAAGCCTCCCACATGGGTGACAGGAACCCAGATACTGGGTCCATCACTTGCTACATCCTAGGATCTGCATTGTTAGGAAGCTGGAATCAGGCTGGAGCTTGGACTTGAATCCACGCACTCTTACATGGGTTGTTGAGGCCAAATGCCTATTTTATGGGTTTCCCATCCTTGGTTATCTACTGGAACTTAGATTCAAATGTTTCCTCTGTCATTGCCATTGTTATTTTTGTGACCATAGGCAAATTATTTAACTTCTCTAAACTTCAGTGCCTTCATTGATAAAACCAGGACAGTGGTTATTATGAAGATTAAATAAGAAAATATATGTAATGTGTTAAGTACTCTGCCTTGTACATAATTAATGATAGGTTTGACCATTCTGCTTATTATTTTTCCTTATTTTCCACTTCCTGGTTGGGTTTGATTTGTTGGTTCCTCCTGTATTAATTTTTGGTGGGAGTGGGTTTTGAGTAGATGGGTAATAGTAGTGATAAAAGCTCAAGAGGAGGCACCTCCCTTATAGTTTATCCTTTGCCTACATGAAAATCAAATTAGGTTCTACAACATTAGCAGTGATAGAAGATTGGTTTTATTTCTTTTTTCAGTGTACATAAACCAGTATTTGTTTTTCTTTCTGAAATCTCTTGCGCCTACACATACTGAGCTTACTAATTACTCATTGCAAAGTGTTTGTTTAATTCCAATTGTGTGTCCTATTTTTATGCTTGGTGCTATAAGAATCACAAAAGTAACCAGACAAGGTTTCTGCCTGAGTTTACCTGGGGCAGCTTGATTTAAAAGCATGAAACCGGAGGCGTATTCTGAGCTGAGGTGTGGTGGGAAACCACTGTGCCTGTTGGAAGGTGAAGGTTTCAGGAGTGGGCTCTTGTCCCAGTGTGCTACCAACTGCTGTGACACCGCTTACCATTTTTCTGGAAAGAAAGAGCTAATTTCAGAAGAAATTGGGCTTTTCCAGATTGTTGCTGGAAGTAAACAGAAAGATGTCATCGTTGGTATCTTAGCAGTTTCCAAGATACAAGTAAAGATTAAAAACAGTAAAAATATTGCAAGTATGTCTAAACTTGCATTGTTTGTATAACCCGTTGAAACAATGTCTCTTCATTGGATTTTCTGATTTTGCTTTGTAGTTCCTTAGGCAAATTGTCTTTTTTTTTTTTTTTTTTTTTTTTGGTTTTTGACAGGCAGAGTTAGACAGTGAGAGAGAGAGACACAGAGAAAGGTCTTCCTTCCGTTGGTTCACCCCACCAAATGGCCACACGGCCGGCACACTGTGCCGATCCAAAACCAGGAGCCACATACTTCCTCCTGGTCTCCCATGCAGGTGCAGGGCCCAAGCACTTGAGCCATCCTCCACTGCCTTCCCGGGCCACAGAAGAAAGCTGAACTGGAAGAGGAGCAACTAGGACAGAATCCGGCACCCCGACCGGGACTAGAACCTGGGGTGCCGGTGCCTCAGACAGAGGATTAACCTAGTGAGCCATGGCACTGGCTGCAAATTGTCTTTCGTATATGTAAGCTCTGAATAAAAATTTCTTATTGGCTTGTTGTGCAGATTAAATGAGATATGATGTACAAACATTTAACATAGTGCCTGGCACTGGCAGCAGGTATCTGATGAGCAGTATTTTTCCATTTACATTGGTGAATATGTTCCTTTTATTGCTTGGGTTTGAATTATTTCTTTTGAAATCATTTGCCCTGATGTTCACTTTTATTCTGCTATCCTCTGGAGCATTTCAGTATGGTCTACAGCTAGGTGTGGTTCTGCATGCAAAGCCCATCAAAGAGTTAATAATGGTAAGTTCCAGCCTTTCTGGTTTGCTGGAACTACTTAATCAGAGAAATCATTATAGCTCTTTTTGTGCAACCCATTGATGTCCAAAGCAACTAATTAAAGAGAGGGAGTATAGAAAATCAATCTTTACTAACATTGACATTTCTTCCAATTTAAGCAATTGGTTTGCTTACGTTCATTGTGAAAATCCATAGAGAGCTAAAATTATCCCAGATGACTACATGAAAAGGTTCTAATAGGTTCTTGGTGTTAGAATGAAGATTATTTGAGTGTTAAATGCATCAACAGACTTTGGGAGGGGTCAGCACATTACATAAGCCAAACAGGTGGTTTGCACTCATGATCCACTGAAGAAGCTTCAGGCAAAGGAAGATCAGCGTAATTCTTGGAGGCCCTTGCTGACATATAAGTAGAGGGAAGAGGATTGTGTTGATATGTCCTTTATCCTGTCTGCTCTTGACTTTTCTCCATCCCAGGCTCCAGGAAGGCAGCCTGTAGGAGGTAGATCAGCAAGCCTCAGTTTCTAATTGGAGAGGACTGGTCAGAGACTGGCGAGAGTGGGGATTGTGAGGGCAAGGCGTTTGCTGTCCCAGCCCCTGTCTGCAGGGTCCTCTTTGGCTGGCTGCTTCCCTTCCTCTAGGATCACAGCTCTTGTAAGGCAAGCCTCTCCACTCAGCCTTCTGTTTCCGTTTCTATGACTCTCCCTTCCTTTGCAGCTTTAGAAGTGGAAATTTGGTAGCTTACTAGCTTCAAGATATTGCACAATGTCTTGTAGTTTTCTTACACAGTTTCCTGCATTTTTATAAGTAGTGAAAGTTTTGTTGGCCTTTTCTGAAACTACCTTGATTTTGAAGATATCCTTTATTTCCTACCAGAACCCTGAATGATAAAGGATCAGTAGCATCTTCCTCTTGGAAGATCGAAATGACTGCATAATTGATAAGCAAAAATTTGTCAATTCAGGGATGTGACACAATGGATTAAGCGGCTGCTTGTGATGCCCATATTGCATATCAGAATGCAAGTGAGTCCTGGCTACTCTGCTTTCAATCCAGCATCCTGCAATGCATCCGGGGAGGCAGCAGATGATGGCTGAAACACTTGGGTCCTTGCCACCCATGTGGGAGACCCAGATAGAGGATCCTGGCTTCAGCCTGACCCAGCTCTGGCTCTTGCAGGCATTTGGGGAGTGAACCAGTAGGTGAAAAATTCTCTCTCTCTCTTGCTCTGCCTTTGAAATAAAAACATATTAATAAATAATTTTGAAAATTCTATCAATTCATGAAAATGTTGTGGGCCTGATTGTCTGTGTTAACTAAAAGTGGGTAAATTCACAAGAATGGAATATGGTGATGTAGCTTGTGTTGGTTGTAATTTGTGGTTAAATGAAGGTCATTTGGGTTGATGAGGATATTATCAGGGTCACAATGATGCCAGAATCTCGAGACAGAGCCTTTAAAGATGGAGTGGGACACAAAGTGCATGGCATTTCACCTTCTTAACTTGCAGACAAGGATTCTGAATTCCAAGAAGCTAGATGAGGTGTTCAAGGTAAGACGACTAGTGGTTTGTGCCACTTGGGCTGCTATCACAAAGTAGCATACACTGGATGGGTTTATAAACAACAGAAAAGTATTTATCACAATTTTGGATGTTCTAAGTCCAAGATCAAGGCACTGGCAGACTCCGTGTGTCCTCTTAGACAGCCCTCTTCTCATGCTAACCTTACATGATGCGAGGGTGAGCTCCTAGGTACGAATCCTGTTCATGAGGGTTCTGCCCCCAAGACAGATCACCTCCCAGAGATGTCAACTGCAAGTACTGTCACCTTGGGGTGAGGAACTCAACCTATGAAATTGACCAGCACCTAGGGTGCAGCAAAGGTTGATCTTGAAGCATGTCTGGTGATTCTAGGATTAGTGATGGTTTTAGTGTTCCAAATTATGGGAGATGGTTAAATTTAATTTCTGGTGAGTGAAATACAAGGAGTTGACTTTAAATGATTAGTTTGTAGTTAACTAGAAATGTGCTTGAGGCCAGTGTTGTGGTTTTTGATTTGTTTTTCAATGGGAAATTAAATGCAAGTAAGGAATTTCAGTTTACAGTAAATCACCTGTCACATCAGCTTAGTCAAATAGAATAATGTTATGAAGATGTTAATGCTGTTTTAGAATTTGTTCATTCATAAGGGATTTTTTTACAGCATGGTTCTATATGTTTTAGAAAATATGATTTATATTTTTGCTGAGTGATGAATTATGGAAACACGCAGACAGGAGTTCCAATCAATGTATTCCATTATTAAAAGAGTTTCTAGGCAATTAACTTCACTCTTCATGGTTTCATATCTAAGAAATATTTGGGTTTCTATTGTGCGTGTGGTGTGTGCATCCTGAGAATTGGAATAGTTGTTATGTGGAAGGTGTCAATATTTATACCCTTAAGATAATAATAGCCTGCTGCAAGGGAGATAGAGCACAGATTATATCCAAATTGAAAAATAAATGGTAAAATGTTCTGCTTGTGTCAACCATCAGGGGAACCTACTAGATAACCCTCTCAATTAAAGCGTAAGCCCCTGAGGTCAAGGGGGAAATTTTGCATTTCTTTCACAGTCTCTTCTACCCCTTTACACAGCAGGCTGGGAAAATGGTAATTACTCAGTAAATATTTGACAAATAAGTAATGAAACCATAATAGGTGTTCTTATAGTATTTAAGGAATTGGAAAGGGAGTTTAGTATAATCTATTGTTTTATCAGCTTCATAGTGGCTAGCCTAATGGCTTATGCATCAGGAAAATTATTCTGCTCTACATTGTATTTGGGTGTGGTGATAATTTTTTTTTCCTATTTATGTTTGAACATAGAAAAATTGGATTAATAATTCAATATTGTCTTTTTAATAAATTAAAAAGTGAAACTGTTTAGGTAAACGATAACATGATGGCTTTGATCAATTTTAATATGAAACATTACGTTTTCTGTGCATAAAACCTTGAAAATTAATAAATATAAACTGTTTATTGGCTTCAGCTTTTGCTTTTGATGCTATGATTTATAACAACAGTGACTCACATCAGTTGTGTTGATTTTCCTTGCTTTGTTGTAATATCCTAAGGTAGTCTTTGCTCTAATTATGCTTTCCTGAATAATGCTTCACATATACTCTATCACATGTATATTTTAGAATTTTCAATGATGAATTTTTCCTCTTGTAATGCAAATCTACTCCGTTGCCTTTATAACATCATGAATGGGCGCTTCCTTTTTAATGTCAAGACTGGCTTGATCATCTTTTAAATGAGAAATCTTTTTGAGAAACAGATCTGTTGGAAATATAATGGGCCAGTATATAATTACCTAGGTGTAAAAATCATATTATGATACTGACACTTTCTCCAAAAAGAAAGTTAAGTAGAAAGTTTCTCCATTGTACTCTGAGGAGGGGGCCTCAATGCCTCTTTGTTTCACATCCTATCAACTTAGTTCTCTTCCCTAAGGAATAGAATTTGACTCCAAGGAGGAAGAATACGAATCTGACGGGTTGCAGGACTGAGTTTGGGCCACATCTGTGAGTAGGTAGAATCCGTTTCTTCTTCCTTTCTTCCTTCTGAAATGGTAAGGACCTGGGAAACCTCCACTGGAGAAAACGCACTGTTAGCTCTTTCTCTTTTTCCCTTCCTTCTCTTTCCATTCTGTGTTGCTGGAAAGATGTTCCTCTGAAGAGGTGCAGCAAGCAAGTTTTCTTGCTGTGTCTGGACTCACTCTGTTCCTTCTGCATCCCAGCAGGTGTGGAGTTACCCAGAAAGAATATCAGTGTTAGACTGTGAGAACAGCCAAGCTCTTCAGTATTGCATCCCTAGCACTTAGTGATGTTTTCCGAAGAGCAGGCTCATCAAATGAATACCCGAATGAGTCCATGTGTGATGCCGTGTCATCCTTCCCCACAGACCTGCTCGTTCCACTCTTACTTCCACCATCACTAAGGAAACTTGAATGGCATTCTCCTCCACTAGTGCACATATTTAAGAAGATGTCATACTTTTTTTTTGCATGGACTCCTTTACTGTCTCTTTGGCCTTGAAAACTTTTAGATTTGAATTTCAGATGAACTGATTCCATTTGCTTTCAAATATTGAGATGCAAAGGAAGGTATGTTAGCATTCCGAGTATGATTTGCTCTTCTTTAGAGACAGTAATGCACCCTGAAATATTTTAGAGTGACATTAATTATAAATTCTAATATGTTATGATTATAACTTTAATGTTTAAATTGATTAAGAATATTTATGTGTATCTGACTTTTCACTTGATACATTTGTAATTTTTTTCAGGTTATGAGTATCATTCAATTGAGCAAAGTAACATAATTTAATGCAATTTTACTTTATTTTTGATGCATTCATGTGCATCTCCTGAGGCATGTTCTGTACGAATCTTCAATCACTGTTAATTGGAACATTCAGATAAAAAATAGAGATTTTCTTAAACTGTTTCTGTTGTATTCCAAGATGTTTATAATTTTGAAAGGTATTAGAAAAAATGAAAAATTTCTTTATTATCATAAATACCATATTAACTTAAAATATGAAAATGGTTCATAAGCTTTTGCTATGTTGTCTTTTTCTCCCCTTAAAAGAACCTTTTATTTAAGAAATACAGACTTCATGCATCTCATAAGCACAACTTTAGGAATATAGTGATTCTTCCCACCATAGCCGCCCTCTCACCCACTCTCCCACACTTCCACTTCCTCCCTCTCCCATTCCCATTTTCAATTAACTTTATATACAGAAGACTGACTCTATACTAAGTAAAAAGTTCAACAATTTGCACAGAACAAAAACCAAAAAACCAAACCAAACCAAAAAACTGTTCCATAACAGTCAAGACAAAGGCTATTCAAAGTCGTTGTATCTTGAAGTTAATTTCACTTGTTTTTTAGAAAATTAACTTTAAAGAAGCACTCAGGAATGATACATAGGTCCTTTAAAACAGCCCGGTTGACTTTTTTCCTTGAGTTCAGGATCCTTTCCTTATCCATGTGACTATCCATGGTTCTGAAGACATACTGTCTCTTTAGAGCTACTTGTAAACTAACTGCGACCTGAGAAGATTTCTGGCATAATCTCCCCCCCCCCCCCCCCCGCATTTTAAAATCAAGAATTCTATAGTGTTAACTGATCTGTTATAGTGTACTGGCCAGCCAGAACAGTACTCTATGTGATTTCCCCACCACACCATGCTGGCAGGCCTGCCGTGAAGCCGGGAGGACCCAGCAGAGGTAAAGGCGCAAAACTCGGGTTCAGTTTGAAAAAGCAGTTACTATATTTTGAGCCTTTATAAATCCTTTGGATACAAGAAAATATGCGCAGGGAAAATATTTGTTGGGAACACTAATGAAATTTCACTAACTTGTAACTCTTGTTTTGAGAGCTGTAAATCCTGTTTTTAGAAAAAGAAACTTTAAAGAACAGTTTCGGCCGGTGCTGTGGCGTGGTGGGTTGAGCCTCCAGCTGTGGAGCTGGCTTCCCATATGGGTGCAGGTTCGTGTCCTGGCTACTTCTCTTCCAGTCCAACTCTCTGTTTGTGGCCTGGGAAAACAGTGGAGGGTGGCCCAAGTTCTTGAGCCCCTGCACCCACATGGGAGAGCTGGAGGAGGCTGCTGGCTCCTGGCTCTGAACTGGCTCAGCTCTGGCTGTTGCAGCCTTTTGGGGAGTGAACCAGCAGATAGAAGACTTCTGTTTCTCTCTCCCTCTCTCCGTCAGTAACTCTGCCTCTCGGGGGGGGGGGGGGGGGAAAGAAAGAAACCAGTCAGTATTTCCTCACCTTTGAAGTCTTTTGAAGGCTCTCTTAAAATATTGACTGACTGTGGAGTATTTTCCAGATGTGAACAGTTACCTCACCTTAGAGTTGTCTATTTAAGAAAGGAAGGAGGAAGGGTATGGTGAGAAGTGTCACTGTGCTCCTAAATCTGTATATGTGAAATACATGAAATTTGTCCACCTTATATAAATTAAAAAATTATTTAAAAAAATCACTATACATGAGTGGCTTTAAAAAGAAGCATTTGGGAAAGACGCAAGACTTAGACAAATCATCAGATTACCAGATTAATAGGTGAAAATTCTAGATAAAATATGAGCCACCCTTATAAATTATGCTTAGCAGAGTTTTATATTGTAAGGCTTTATTTCTTTTCAGGACTGTTTGAGATACTTCTTAGCTTGATCATGCAAATTGGATTGCTCAGTTTATTTTCCTCTTTATTTTTGTTATGATTTGACTGCCTTACTGTTTTGTGAAATGCTTGAAATCTATTTGGATAGTGCCTTTTAAAGTTTAATAAGATTACTTGTATTTAATTTAGAATACAGGGAAATGTTTAGAGACAGGCAGATACTGTGTCTTCCAAATATTCGCTATATGAAAAATAGCAACAACAAAAAAATCAAACCCCAAACCAAAAACTCTTTAAATTAAATCCATGAATTTATTATATTTTGTAAGTGAATAGTATTTGCTCCTAAATATACTAGGAAAAATTAATTTCTGACTGTCTTATTTTTCTTTTATGAATTTTGTTTTTAAATGAAGATTATGCATATTTGTGTTTATAGTGTAATATTTCTTTTTTTTTTAAAGATTTATTTATTTATTTGAAAGAGTGACACAGAGAGAGGAGAGGCAGAGAGAGAGAGAGAGGTCCTTCATCCGTTGGTTCACTCCCCAAATGGCTGCAATGGCTGGAGCTGCACCAATCCAAAGCCAGGAGCCAGGAGCTTCTTCCGGGTCTCCCATGTGGGTGCAGGGGCTCCAGGACCTGGGCCATCTTCCGCTGCTTTCCCAGGCCATAGCAGAGAGCTGGACAGGAAGTGGAGCAACCAGGTCTTGAACCAGCGCCTATATGGGATACTGGCGCTTCAGGCCAGGGTGTTAACCCACTGTACCACAGCGCCGGCCCCTGTTTTGAGACATTTTAAAATTCCCTTCTTGATGTCCTCATTGACCTTCTGCTCCTTCAAGGGAATGTTGTTTAACTGAGGTGGATGGCTGCCAGGCCAGGCTTGGTGTGGGAGGATACTGCTCTTTGTTCCATCAGCTGTGTAGTGGACACCTGACGGACGTCCAGGTGGGGCACAGGTGCTGTTTCCAAAGTGGTTGGCTCATTTCACATTCCCTGTAGCAGTGTCTGATTGTTCTAGTCTCTCCACTTTTTCACTAGCACTTGGTAGAGTCAACCTTTTTAATTTTAGCCATTCTAGGAGGTATGGAGAGATATCTCACTGTTGTGATTTTAACTTGTATTTACCTAATGACTAATGGTATTGAACATCTCATTACGAGCCTGTTTTCTACCCATATAACTTCTTTGGTGAAGCAGCTGTTCAAATCATTTCCTGTTCTTTGCCCTTTATTACACAGTTTTGGGAGTTTTTCTAATTTCAAGATAGAAACGCTTTTTCAGATAAATCATTTGGAAATCTTTTCTTCCTGTCTGTGACTTGTCTTTTTTTTCTGATTAACTGGGAGTCTTGACAAGTAGTAGTTTTTGATTTTAGTAAAGTTCAGTTTGTCATATTTTCTTTTATGGATCATGCATTTAATAATGTGTACAGGAAATTTTTATTTATCTTGCCATCAGAAAGATTTTCTCCTACAATCTCCTGTAAAAGTTCAGTTTCCCCTTTTGTTTTAGGTCCGTGATCCATCTGACTTAATTTTTGTGCACAGTGTGAGATTTGACCAAAGTTCTTTTTTTTTTTTGCATATTGATATCTGATTACTATAGCACCATTTTTGAAACGATGATACTTTCCTACTAAATTGCCTTTTTATATTTTGCTGATTTGTTTCCACTCAGTTTTGCTATGGACATAAAATTGCTCTAAAAATAAAATCCATTAAATAAAAATGAAAAAGGAGACAACACCTCGATTGGGGTAGACAAATACTCTGCTCAAGTTTGTAGAGTTCCTCCGCCAATCTTCCGAGTCCTCTTTGGGAAAGTCCCGGCTCTTACATACTCTGGTAGCTCTGAGCTCTGTCTTCTCAGTGCACTGGATACCCTGGGATACCCCTCTCCCGCCATCACCCCCAGGGGCCACAGCCTGGAAGCACTCTCCGGAGAGTAAGCCAGAACAATCACAGACCTCACCTTATGTGTTCTTGTCTCTTGAAGATCATTGCCCACTCTCCAGTGCCTTGAGAACCGTTGCTTCATATGTTCTGGTTGTTTCAAGAAGGAGGGTATGGGCCAGCACTGTGGCTCACTAGGCTAATCCTCCACCTGCGGTGCTGGCACCCTGGGTTCTAGTCCCGGTTGGGGCCCCAGATTCTGTCCTGGTTGCTCCTCTTCCAGTTCAGCTCTCTGCTGTGGCCCAGGAAGGCAGTGGAGGATGGCCCAAGTGCTTGGGCCCTGCACCTGCATGGGAGACCAGGATGAAGCACCTGGCTCCTGGCTCTTGGCACCTGGCTCCTGGCTTCAGTTCCACACAGCGTACTGGCTGCAGCGGCCATTTGGGGGGTGAGCCAATGGAACAAAGGAAGACCTTTCTCTGTGTCTCTCTCTCTCACTGTCTAACTCTGCCTGTCAAAAAAAAAAAAAAAAAAAAGGAGGGTATGGGGCCGGTGCTGTGGTGCAATGGGTTAACGCCCTGGCCTGAAGTGCTGGCATCCTATATGGGTGGCGGTTCTAGTCCGGGCTGCTCCTCTTCTGATTCAGCTCTCTGATATGGCCTAGGGAAGCAGTAGAAGATGGCCCAAGTCCTTGAGCCCCTGCACTTGCGTGGGAGACCTGGAAGAAGCTCCTGGTTCCTGGCTTTGGATTGGTGCAGCTCTGGCTGTTTCGGCCATTTGGAGAGTGAACCAATGGAAGGAAGACCTTTCTCTCTGTTTTTTTTCTCCTTTAGTTTGTCAGGTACAATATCCCCCACGGGGCTTCAAGCTGGATTCCCTCCAGGCTTTTCCTCTAGCTTTATTGTTAGTGGCTTGGGCTGCTGCAGTCTGGTCTCACCTTTCTCCAAAGCTGGTGTGGAGGCTCTCGGCCGCTGGGGTCCTGAGTTGTGTGTGTCCACACCCTCCGTGTAGGTCCACTGTGTCCCTCTAATTTTTGTAGCATTTCCTCTGCTGTTTTCTCCCTAATTCTTCCTGAGACTGGACTCTCTCCGCTTTTTAAAAACTATCTTCTAGACTAGAGTGATAAGGTCCCTCCATATTCTACCCTCTTCATCCAGTCTCTAGAAAATGGGCTTCTTAGCAGACACTTAACCACTAGGGTAAATGCTTGCATTTCAGCTTCCTTGTGTTTAAAATGGGCATAATGGTGGTGATTGTTAGGATGAACAGAGCTGGATCCACATCAATCTCAACAAATGTGGGTTGCCATTTTATATATATATAAACTTTTATTTAATAAATATAAATTTCCAAAGTACAGTTTATGGATTACAATGGCTTACCCCCCCCAAACTTCCCTCCCACCCGCAACCCTTCCATCTCCTGCTCCCTCTCCCATTCCATTCACATCAAGATTCATTTTCAATTATCTTTATATACAGAAGATCAATTTAGTATATACTAAGTAAAGATTTCAACAGTTTACACTCGCACTGAAACACAAAGTGTAAAATACTGTTTGAGTACTAGTTATAGCATTTATTCACTTTGTACAGCACATTAAGGACAGAGATCCTACATGAGGAGTAAGTGCACAGTGACTCCTGTTGTAGACTTAGCAAAGTGACACTCTTGTTTATGGCATCAGTAATCTCCCTAGGCTCTTGTCATGAGTTGCCAAGGCTATGAAAGCTTTTTGAGTTTGCTGACTTCGATCTTATTCCGACAGGGTCATAGTCAAAGTGGAAGTTCTCTCCTCCTTTCAGAGAAAGGTACCTCCTTTTTTGATGGCCCCGTTCTTTCCACTGGGATCTCACTCACAGAGATCTTTCATTTAGGTCTTTTTTTTCCAGAGTGTCTTGGCTTTCCATGCCTAAAATACTCTCATGGGCTCTTCAGCCAGATCTGAATGCCTTAAGGGCTGATTTGAGGCCAGAGTGCTATTTAGGACATCTGCCATTCTATGAGTCTGCTGTGTATCTTGCTTCCCATGTTGGATTGTTCTCTCCTTCTTAATTATATCAGTTAGTATTAGCAGACACTAGTCTTGTTTGTGTGATCCCTTTGACTCTAAATCCTATCATAATCAATTGTGAACTAAAAATGATCACCTGGAGTAGAGAGATGGCATTGGTACATGCCACCTTGATGGGTTTGAATTGGAATCCCCTGGCACGTTTTTTAACTCTACTGTTTGGGTCAAGTCTGATTGAGCATTTCCCAAATTGTACATCTCCTCCCTCTCTTATTCCCACTCTTATATTTAACAGGGATCACTTTTTAGTTAAATTTCAACACCTAAGAATAATTGTGTGTTAATTACAAAGTTCAACCAATAGTATTAAGTAGAACAAAAAAAAAAATACTCAAAGGGATAAAGTATTAAATTGTACATCAACAGTCAGGACAAGAGCTGATCAAGTCACTGTTTCTCATAGTGTCCCTTTCCTTCAACAGGTTTCCTTTTTGGTGCTCAGTTAGTTGTCACCGATGAGGGAGAGCATATGATATTTGTCCCTTTGGGACTGGCTTACTTCACTCAGCATGATGTTTTCCAGATTCCCCCATTTTGTTGCAAATGACCGGATTTCATTGTTTTTGACTGCTGTATAGTATTCTATAGAATACATATCCCATAATTTCTTTATCCAGTCTACTGTTGATGGGCATTTGGGTTGATTCCAGGTCTTAGCTATTGTGAATTGAGCTGCAATAAACATTAATGTGCAGACAGCTTTTTTGTTTGCCAATTTAATTTCCTTTGGGTAAATCCCAAGGAGTGGGATGGCTGGATTTTATATACTTTTTAAGATTTATTTAAATATTTAAGATAAAATATAAATATTTAAGATTTACTTACTTATTTGAAAGTCAGTGTTACAGAGAGGCTGGGGGAGAGATAGAGGTCTTCCACCCACTGGTTCATTCCTCAAATGACTGAAATGGCCAGAGTTGGGCTGATCTGAACACAGGAGCCAGGAGCTCCTTCTGGGTCTCCCACGTGGGTGCTTGGGCCCAAGGACTTGGACCATCCTTTATTGCTTTTACAGGCACATTAGCAGGGAGCTGGATTGAAAGTGGAGCAGCTGATACTTGAACCAGTGCCTATATTAGATGCCAGCACTGCAGGCAGTGGCTTTACCTGCTGTGCCACAGTGCTAGCCCACCACTGTATGTTATACTATGAAGATGAGATGGCAGTTGGATTAAAATATTTTGTGATATTCCATATCCTGACATAAAATTACTCATTTTATCATAGAATCTTATAGTTGGAAAAACCATATTCAGGTGTTACCTTCATTCATTTCTTCAGCTTCATTTTATTTTGCATTCTCAGTCTTTGCCCATAGGATAACAAACATTTAGAGAGAATTGAAAAAGCACTGGATTTAGATGACTGATGCTTACCCTGATGGTCATGCAGAATGGACCAGGCAACCATGGCTAAATTACTGCATTTTTGTGTGTCCCCAACTTTTCACCTGAGGGTCAGTGTGTCTGTTTGTGTCTCCCTTTCTCTCTCTGTCATTCCTGTTACTCATGCCCTGCTCCTGTTGGAATAACCTCACAATGCTTTGTCTTCTGAGAGTTTACTCTGTCCTCTGTAATGGAGTCTGTAGGAACAAAGTTCTCATTGCCCCTTGAGAACTCCTCTTGTCCTACAAATGGAATATGTACAACCAGTGTCCTCACATGAGATCAGGGGAAATCAACACCTCATTGTCACCGCTTTATGTAAATATTATTCATGGTTTCTGATTTATTTATAACTTTTTAATCAATGCTTTTAAAAGTATATTTTATTTTAAATAGGTAATTGTTGTGTATCTGTGGGGAAAAGTGTGACTTTTCAATACATATATACAGTGTGCTATGACCAGATCATGGTAACTGGCATAGTAGTTGCACAAATTTCAGTTTTAGTATTATGATTATTCTTTTTTCATGGGTAGATTGGGGGAATATTTAAAAACTATATCATGGTTGCCTTCATCTTCCCAGAATCCCTCCTTGGCCAGTTTCTGCCTTCCACATTTATCTCCCATTTGAGATACAGTCAACAGTTTTTTAGAAACTTTGACCCAAAGGTTAATGAAATGGAAACTAGATTGTGATAAAAGAAACTAGCCTGGCCAGAGGTGGCTTGCAGGTGAGATCCTTTTAATGCAGGCATTTAATTTTTCAGGATGTGTCTGTCTGTGGCTTAGGATAGGTTGCTTTCTTATTACTTCATTTGCAAATGTGGTGATAGTGTATGTATATCATTTTAATGTGTTTCAGATCTAGAAGTCAGTTTCTATTCTCCTGCCCTATAAACATGAGAATTACTAAAGAAAATTCATACAGCACGCCTTGCGGCGCTGGCACACCGGGTTCTAGTCCCGGTCGGGGTGCCGGATTCTGTCCCGGTTGCCCCTCTTCCAGGCCAGCCCTCTGCTGTAGCCCAGGAGTGCAGTGGAGGATGGCCCAAGTGCTTGGGCCCTGCACCCCATGGGAGACCAGGAAAAAGCACCTAGCACCTGGCTCCTGCCATCGGATGAGCGCGGTGCGCCGGCCGCAGCGCGCCGACCGCAGCAGCCATTGGAGGGTGAACCAACGGCAAAGGAAGACTTTTCTCTCTGTCTCTCTCTCTCACTGTCCACTCTGCCTGTCAAAAAAAAAAAAAAAAAAAGTTCATACAGCATACCATGCAGGTATTGGTTCTCTTCCTTATCATCAGAACTGTAGTCGGGTTTTATATTTTGTCATGTAGAACACTTTTAAAGTCATATTGGTGAGCAGAGGTTTCCTTGCTTGCTTTTCTTGCCCTGACCTATTGCTTTTCTTGGTCTTAAACATCATTCAGGTTGGAAATGTAGGGGTGAAAAGCTTTTTCAAGTTTTCCTTGGTGTCAGTTAAACCAATTTCTTTTGGAATGTTGCCTTCCTTTAAGGAAATTAATCACTGTAGAACTAAACATGTCTCTGGTCATTTGAAACCTTACAGATGATATTTAAGTTTAAAATTGATTAGAAGCAGTGCTGGTACTGGTCTGGGTGAGTGAGAAAGGAAGGAAGCAGGATTTGTTATTTGGCGTTGCCCCACCCCCACAATCTATCACACTGCAAGAGCATTTTTTGCAGACTCATTATTGTGAGTGTTTCAGTAGGTCTCACCATGAAAGGTGAGTGTATTAGAAACTTGACCTGATTCACAGGAGAGGAAAAGAAGAATCTAAGAAATTCTGAAAAGATCAGCAAGATGTCATTAATTCCCAAATTTCTTCCTTGTATACTGTTTCAGCTACAGAAATACTTGATTTTTTTTTTTTTTTTTTTTTACAGGCAGAGTGGACAGTGAGAGAGAGAGACAGAGAGAAAGGTCTTCCTTTTGCCGTTGGTTCACCCTCCAATGGCCGCCGCGGCTGGCGCGCTGCGGCCGGCGCACCGCGCTTGTCCGATGGCAGGAGCCAGGAGCCAGGTGCTTTTCCTGGTCTCCCCATGGGGTGCAGGGCCCAAGCACCTGGGCCATCCTCCACTGCACTCCTGGGCTACAGCAGAGGGCTGGCCTGGAAGAGGGGCAACCAGGACAGAATCCGGCGCCCCTACCGGGACTAGAACCCGGTGTGCCGGCGCCGCAAGGTGGAGGATTAGCCTGTTGAGCCACGGCGCCGGCCAAGAAATACTTGAATTTTTAACAGTAGTAGTCACTACTGCCCTACACTTCTTTCCCATGATAATTTTAATTAGGTTTCAGAGAAATTCAGGAACTAAAAAAGTTTTTATTGATTACACACATACTCCATTAAAATAATTCTATTAAAATAAACTTCAGGCACCAATATTTAGCCTAGTGCTAAAGACCCCAGTTATAACCATGTCTCATATCAGAGTACCTGGGTTTGTTACCAGACTATAGCTCCTAGCTCCTAATTCTAGCTTCCTGCTAATGCAGACCCTAGGAGGCAGTGGTGATGGTTGGAGTAAGTGGGTCCATGTACCCACAAGGGAGACTTGAATTGAGTTCCCAGCTCCTGCTGCCAGCTCTAGCCAGGCACATTGTGGGCATTTGAAGAGTGAACTAGAATATTGGGATCTCTCCCTCCCTCTCTATGCCTACATGCGTGTGTATGTCTGCTCTCAAATAAATTTTTTAAAAATCTTAAAGTTTTTTTTTTTTTTTTTGACAGGCAGAGTGGACAGTGAGAGAGAGAGACAGAGAGAAAGGTCTTCCTTTGCCGTTGGTTTACCCTCCAATGGCTGCCGTGGTCGGCGCGCTGCGGCCGGTGCACCGCGCTCATCCGATGGCAGGAGCCAGGTGCTAGGTGCTTTTTCCTGGTCTCCCATGGGTGCAGGGCCCAAGCACTTGGGCCATCCTCCACTGCACTCCTGGGCCACAGCAGAGGGCTGGCATGGAAGAGGGGCAACCGGGACAGAATCCGGTGCCCTGACCGGGACTAGAACCCGGTGTGCCGGCGCCGCAAGGCGGAGGATTAGCCTGTTGAGCCACGGCGCCGGCCAAAAATCTTAAAGTTTAAACTATGCAAAAGGTCATCTATGATAATAGTATGAGAAGGCACCAATGCAAAAACTATGCAAAAACTATTCATAGATTTCAACAATTTGTTGCATCAATGGGAAAGCATTAACACAGCAGTTAAGAGGTTGCTTGGGATACCCACATCACACATCAGAGTGCACGGGTT
The DNA here is from genome assembly GCA_949820135.1 of Sylvilagus floridanus. Taxonomy (NCBI): domain Eukaryota; kingdom Metazoa; phylum Chordata; class Mammalia; order Lagomorpha; family Leporidae; genus Sylvilagus; species Sylvilagus floridanus. Next base: position 90,207,268 of record OX463238.1, read on the forward strand.
TGAGTCCTGGTTCCACTCCTGAATCCAGCTTCCTGCCAAAACACCCTGGAAAGCAGCAGATGATGCTCAAATGCTTGAGTTCCAGCCACTCATGTGGGGGACTCAGACAGAGTTTTGGGTCCCTGGCTTCACCCTGGACCAACTGATTTATTTATTTACAAGGCAGAGCCACAGGGAGAGGAGGACAGAGAGCATGAGAGCAAGAGAGAGAATGATATCCTCCGTCCACTGGGTCACTCCCCAGATGACTGAAATGGCCAGGGCTGAGCCAGGCTGAAGTAGGGAGCCCAGAGCACCATCTTGGTCTCCTATGTGGATGGCAGAGGCCGAAATACTTGGGTCAACATCCATCGTCCACTGCCTTCCCTAGCACATTAGCAGGGAGCTGGATTGAAAGCACAGAGCAGCCAGGGCTCAAACCAGCACTCATATGGGATGCAGTGTTGCAAGTCGGGGCTTACTCTTCTATGCTACAATGCTGGCCCCTACACACGTGTGTGTGTGTGTACTGTGATAGACTTGGAGTTAGATGATTTAGTGCAAATGAAATTTTCTTATTTGATCTCATTCTTTTTTTGGGTCCTTGTGCAGTCTATCTGCTTTTGTCTGGTGCCTTGCAAGAAGATGTGACCTCCAGTTTGTAACTGTTTAATTCCCTATTTTTCACCCTTGCCAAGGTATTGTTTTTTAACCATCAGAAAAGCCTCCCATAGCAACTGTTAGTAAGAGTTAATCTATTCATTCTTATCTAGCTAAAACCTCAATTCCTGCAGGAAGATCTTCTATTAAATTGCTGTTCCCTCTGGCTGTGCCATTGGGACAGTATCAGCACATATATAAAATTCCATTTGAATAATAATGCTTCTCATGCATTTAATGTAGCTTTCATTGCAAACTGAGCTTCGAGTAAGTGAGCATTAATGCATTGTCCTGTCACCTTTTCTTGTAGGAGACCAATAAGGAAACCTCATGTAACCAGAATCTATATTTATTAAAAGCTTTAATATTTCAAGGTGAAACAAATGTTGTAGGAAAACAAAGGAGGATGAGTTTAGATGAATTGGGTTCTGAATTCGAATTCATAGAATTATTGTTCCATGTTACAAGTAGGAACTGGTAAGCAAATCACCAAATTTGCTGACTTCCTCTTGAGTTTGGTGAATGGAGGGTAAAGGAACCAGGAAGACACAGCTTGAGATGCTGATTCCCCTGGGCGAGTGGATTTCCCTGGGTTGTCTGCCTCCCACCGTGAAGACCAAGCTTTGTCAGAGTCCTTTCCACCCAACTCCCTCACTTTGTGGTTGTGGGAACTATTTTCTTTCTTTTCCCTTTCAGGTCTAGGGGTACTAACAGGTGCCTTGTTCTCGCTAGACCTGGGGCACTTGTGGTTTTTCCCTGTATTCTGCCAACAAATTTTTAATTTTTTTGGCAAAGTAATAAGGTTTTATTGAGGATAGGGCATCCATCACAATGGAAGGGATAGAGAGTGCCCAGTCACTTGGACTGGGGGAAAGCAAGGTTACATGGTTGAATAGAGAGAATACACTTGGGTAGTCCAGGCAGGTGGCACAGTGGAGAGCAGGGTGCTGAGTACACAGTCTGTTTAGACTCCCGGTTTTTAAGGCAGTCTCTTTACTCCCTCCCCTTTCTTTTCCAGGACAAAGGGTTTGTTGAATGTAAATTAGCAAATTCCTCCTCAGGTTTGGGCACGGGCAAGGGGGAAAGGAGCTTCCCTTAGGGCATCTGTGAAGGTTTCATTGCCCCATGTTATCGGGTCAGGTAACCCATCTGGTCCTGAGGAGAGAGGCTTCTCCTGGGAGCTTTCCTTGGGGGAAGGGCTGGGACCACCTGGGAGGTTATCAGGACCTGGGCAGGACTTTGAAGTGCAAAATTCTGGGCTTCTGGTGCTTCCACAGCAGAGCTGGTTTCTTCAGGCCCTTCTCTCACTACACAGGCTAATTTTTAACTTCCTGCCTAACATCCCCCCTCAAGAGAAAATACCTGTAATCTTATGGGGATAAATGGCTGAAGGTCCATTTTCTGTAGCTGCTCTGGAAGCTGATAAATGGGTGTCAAGATAGGTATGGGTGTTTTACTCTTGCTCTCTGTCCTATGGTGTTTGAGAGTGGCCTCTGAAAGCATTTTCCTGCTTGGTCCAGAGGGCTGGTCATCTTGTCTGTTGAGGTAGGCTGGAAGCCTTGTATCAGAAGCACCTGGGTCTGGGTGGCTTGTTTGCTGTTAGAGACACAAACAAGGACATTAAAATACAGTAGTCTACAGAGAAGCAGAAAGAATGCGGATGATATGTTGCTGAGGAGAGGCAATGATCAGGATTTCCATGACCAGATGTTAGGCCAGATATTTTAGCTTTCTCTGACCTGGTCCTGGAGTTGTCTGGCCACATACAAAAAAGCATAAACATGATTTTGTACCTATCTAGCTTGACCCTAGTTTGGGGGCGCTTTCTGGGGCACCAGTTAGCAGGTGTAGGCCAGGCCTGTTTTGAAGGGATGAATTAGCAATCCCTGTGTGAGAGCCCTAGTCTTGGCAATTTTCAATGGATGAAAGCTGTGTTTTGTTTGTTTGTTTTTCCCAAAGGAGGGGGCTCTGTTTTGGCTCCCTGTTGCGAACCTGATTTAGAGACCTTGTTGTTTCCCTGTATCTAAGAATCTGTAACCTGTTAAGGAAATGACTGGGACTGTCTGAAGTTTCCAGAAGTAGGAATTTGCTGTATGGCCCATATCCTCTCTGGGGCTGGATTTCCCTCCCTAGGGGTGAGGATAAGGGTTAAATAATTCACTTTCAAGTGGACTAGCCATGCTTTCCCCCCACCTCTGGAAGCCTACCAGCTATGTTTTGCTAGGAAGTTAAGCTAATACACAAGACCAGAGTCTCAGGCTGGGAAAGGAGACACACTAACAGTCCATTTACATTTAATCATCTACATTCTACATTTGGTATTATTTTGCAACCCCCTCAAGAGATAGATTCTTTAAGTCCTTGGTGTGGACCTGTCCAAATAGGAGCAGGACTAAGTTAGCTGTTACTCTAAGCCCTGCTTTTAGGAACTGGCAGGAAGGGCTTTTTAAACTTAATAATATTTGGAGAGGCTTTATTAAGGCCTGGCCAGGTATATGTGGGGCCCAACCTATCTCTGGGGTGTTGGAAGAGAATTACAAGAGAGGTGTGAATCTCCTTAAGGGAGGCACTCTGTTGACTCCCATTCCATGGCTGGACTAGGAGGAGAGCTGAATAGGAGGCTAGAAAAATGGGCAACTTACGTTTCACTCACCCGAGGCCGTCCCCTCAATAGCAATGGTTAGAGTTGGAAGCTGGGCAGAAAGCCAACGTCTTTTTTAGCTGAGGGCCAACAGGGTCTGTGGTTCTGAACCAAGATTCCTTTGACCCCTGGGGCAGTTCCATGTCCAATGGCCTTGCTCTTGGCAGAGCTGACAGAAGCCAGTTCTGTCATGACAGCTGCTTTCCTAATGCCCTGGCTCCTCATATCAAAAGCAGGTGCCATTTGAGGTGGACTGGCCTTGTTGAGTCTTCTTGATGGCAGATCACTGTGGAAAACAGCCATTAATTGGCCTGCTGCCTATTCTTACATTGCTCCTGCCTAGTTCTCTCCTCTTTCTCCTGGTCTTTAATAAAGTAGATCAGGGAGGCAGCCTCTATGATGTCAGTCAAGGGGGTGCTCAACCCAACTGATTTATGATTTTTGAAGATTTCTTTTACTGTCATCAGAGTGAGCTAGAAAGCTATGGTCATGGGCAAATTCTGACACTCTGTATTTCCCTGTGAGTTAAAACTGTGCCCATGAGGAGAAGTATGACCTTTCAGGTAAGATCAACTGTGGTGACCTGTTTATATGTTTTGAGGTCATCGGTACAACTTCCTATCTCCCTCTACATTTGTTTAAAAGGGGAGTTTCTGCCCATTTACCGTGCACACAGAAAGATCAATCTAGCTGTAACATTATCTCATAATTTAATCTCATTTTCTAGCTATGCTATTTGGTCCTCTATATTGTGGCTAGGCATTATCACAGAAAAGGTCACAGTGATCCCTTTTATAAAGTCTAGGGATGAAACCATGCATCACAGTGGAGAGTCCTGTGGAACAGTCAGTGTCCCCTCTGGAAGAGAACAGAGGAGAAATGAGGCAGCAAGTTGGGCCTCCCTGTTTGCTTAGCTTGACTTCGTGGGCTTTCAGATTTCCTTGGTGTTTAACCAGTGCTTACTGAGTAGCCTAGGTGATACGGAGATAGCCAAAGCGATCTCTAGGTGGGGGCGGGAATCCCAAGGCTCTCAGACAACTGCCTTTCCTAGTTGTCCCCCCCCCCCCTTTTTTTTTTACAATCCCTCTGGAGTATCAGCTATGGCTACACCACGGCTGGGGGTGGGGTGGGAAGTGGGTGGGTACTCCATATCCTTGGAGGGCTGTGAGACACCAGGAGATCAATTCCACAGATCTGATCCCATTTGAAGGAAGGAATACTGAACTGGATGGAGTTTTCTTTTAATCCTTTTCTGATCCCTTCATGAATTCCCTTCACAGTTGCCAGAAATATGTCACTGTAGAGAAGTCGTGGAGTTCTTGTCTTCACATAAGAATTCAGGGCTGAAACAGAGCAAAGTAATAAGGTTTTATTGGGGATAGGGCATCTGTCAGAACGGAAGGAATAGAGAGAGAGAGAGTGCTCAGTCACTCGGACTGGAGGAGAGCAAGGTTACAGGGCTGAATGGAGAGAATACACCTGGGGGGGCCAGGCAGGCAGCTCAGCGGAGAGCAGAGTGTGAGCACCCTGCCGCCTACTTTTGTGAATACTGCCTGTATTAAACTTTTCTCATTTACCCATTTTCAATGAGTCATTTGTTTCCTATTGGGACTCTATTCTACACCTGAGTGGAAACTGATACAGTGGTGTCACCAGAGAAAAAGCTGAGGGTCCTTGTCTTCGCTCAAGACAGACCCTCTTTGTGAGACAGAGAGCAGTGGAAAGCAAAGTAGCAAAGTTTTTTAGGGTGGGACATCCACAAGAACGGATGGGCGCCTCTCCAGACAGAATCTGAGAGTGCCTAGATTACATTTAGGCTGGGGTTTTTAAGGGGATAGGTCTTGCCTTCCCACTTTTTCTCTCCCCCTCTCCTTCTTCTCCTCCAGAAAAAAGACTTCTTGGGTGTAAATATGAAAAAGTTCCTTTCTGAGTTTTCTGCTGCAGTTGTGAGACAGAGGAAGCCAAGGAGCTTCTCTCAAGGTGCCCACCTTAGAGGAAGGATGTTCATCAGGCCAGGTAGAAGGGGGTGGGGCCACCTGGAAGGTTGTCAGGGTCTGGGCAGGACTTTGAAATGTGGATGCTGGGCTAGTGCCCCAGCTCAATAGGCTAATCCTCCATCTGAGGCGCCGGCACCCCGGGTTCTAGTCCCGGTCAGGGTGCCGGATTCTGTCCTGGTTGCCCTCTTCCAGGCCAGCTCTCTGCTGTGGCCTGGGAGTGCAGTGGAGGATGGCCCAAGGCCCTGCATCCATATGGGAGACAAGGAGAAGCACCTGGCTCCTGGCTTCGGATCAGTGCTGTGCGCCGACTGCAGCGTGCGGGCTGCAGCAGCCATTGGGGGCGAACCAATAGAAAAGGAAGACCTTTCTCTTTCTCTCTCTGTCCACTCTGCCTATCAACCTTCTCACACACATAGGCTAATTTTTGACTTCATACCTAACAGAAGTGCTTCCCTCCTTCCTTTTAAAAATATTTCATTTATTTAAAGGGAAAAATTTTCATATATTTCATATATACAGTATTATTAGGATAATGATACTCCCAACCCTACTCTCGCTCCCTGCTAACTCCTATTCCCTTTTTTCTTATTTTTCTTTTAATTTTTATGACAACCTTTCAATTTTCTTTATAAACACAAGTTTAACTCTTCAATAAATAAAGAACTCAACAAGTAGTAAGTAGAAAAATCATTGTTTCTCAAGAGTATATACAAGTACTGCAAACAATAATAAAATTTTAAAATTTCAATTTTCACTTCTATGCATTGCATTTTTTTTTGTACTTTGTAGTTACCAAAAATCAGGGAAAGCATATGATATTTGTTCCTTTGGGACTGGCTTATTTCACTAAGCATAGTAGTTGCAAAAGACAGGATTTCATTATTTTTTATGGTTGAATAATATTCCATTGTATATGTATATACCACAATTTCAATCATCAGTTGATGGACATCTGGGTTGTTTCCATGTCTTAGCTATTGTGAGTTGAGCTGCTATAAACATGGGTGTACACATAACTCTTTCATATGTTGATTTCATTTCTTTTGGGTAAATTCCCAGGAGTGGGATGGCTGTGTCATATGGTAGGTCTATTTTCAGATTTCTGAGGAATCTCCACACTGTCTTCCATAATGGTTATACAAGTTTACATTCCCACCAACAGTATATTAGGGTACTGTCCCTACCATGTCCTCATCAGCATTTGTTATTTTTTTGCTTTTGAATGATAGCCATTCAACCTGGGATGGGGTGAAACTTCATTTTTTTTTTTAAGATTTAAAAAATTTTTAAATCGTTTTTAAATTTTTACTTAGTTTTTAACAGATCCAGTGTACTTTGTAGATAGAATTTTGAGGACAAAATGATATTCCCTTCCTCCCTTCCTCCCTCCCTCACCCTCTTTCTTCTTCCTTTCTACTTTTTTTACTTTTTGAGATAACATATTTTAAATTTACATTACAGTAAAAAGGCTTAATACTTTGCTGAATAAGAAGTTTAACAAGTAAAAAGCAAAAAGACCCTAGTTTAGTGGAAATATAGACAGCAGCCATAAACAGTAATTGAATGTAAAAATGATCATTTCACCCATATGGTAAATTTTAGAGTAATCACAGATTATTAAAACTATAGTGGTATAACATTCCTAACCACTGATTTCACAAAAATTTAAACAAAGTTTAGAAAAACTATATTTGCAGCAATACTGATACACATATACATTTCATCTTATTTTTTTTTTTTTTTTTTTTTAGTTTTAGATCCCACATATAAAGGAGAACATGCAGTATTTGTCTTTTGGGGTCCAACTTATTTCACTCAAAATGATGTCCTCCATTTTGCTGCAAATGGTAGAATTTTGTGTTTTTTTATAGCTGAATAATATTTTATTGTGTATATATACCACATTTTCTTTATTCATTCATTTGATGATGGGCAGATTGGTTGGTTCCAAATTTTGGCTGTTGTGAACAGTGCTGCTATGAAAATGGTGGTGCAGGTATCTCTGATACATTGTGTTCATGTTTTTTGGGTATATACCCAGGAGTGGGATTACTGAGTCATATAGCAAGTCAATTTCTAGTTTAAGAAATCTCCACATGTTTTCCACAGTGGCTGCACTAATTTACATTCCCACCTACAGTGTGTAAGTGTTCCCCTTCATCCATTTCCTCATCAGAATTTGTTACTCTCTGTGTTTTGGATTTAAGTCATTCTGAGAGGGGTGAAGTGATACCTCATTGTGGTTTTGATTCGCATTTCCCTAATTGCTAGTGATCCTGAGCATCCTTTTATATGTCTGTTGGCCATTTGTATTTCCTCCTTTGAAAGTGCCTGTTCATATCCTTAGCCCATTTCTTAACTGGATTGCTTGTTTTGTTGTTGTTGAGTTTCTTGAACTCCTTACATATTTTGGATATTAATCATTTATCAGAGGTGTAGTTTGCAAGTATTTTCTCCAATTCTGTCAGTTGCCTCCTTTGTTGAGAGCTTCCTTTGCAATGTGGAAAACTTCTTAACTTGATGTAATCCAATATGCCTATTTTTGCCTTTATTACATGTGCTACTGGGGTCTTAACCAAGAAGTCTTTGCCTATGCCAATGGCTTGCAGTGTTTCCCCATGTTTTCTTCTAGTAATTTGGTGGCTTTAGGTCTTAGATTTATATCCCTGATCCATTGGAGTTGATTTTTGTGTAGGGTATAAAATAGGGGTTTTGTTTCATACTTATGGTACCAAGATCCAATTTTCCCTACATCATTTGTTGAAGAGACTGTCCTTTTCCATCAAATGATGTTAGCTTGTGTACTAAAAATTAGTTAGTTGTAGATGCATAGGTTAATTTTTGGGGTCTCTAGTTGTTCCATTGGTCAATGTATCTATTCTTCTGCCAGTACCAGTCTGTTTTGATTGTAACCACTCTGTAATATGTCTTGAATTTAGGTATTGTGATGCTTACAGCTTTGTTTTTATTATTTAGGATTGCTTTAGCTATTTGAGGTCTCTTGTGACACTCTGCACTGACCTGCCTCGGCACTCAGGGAACTCTGGGCCTCTGAAGCCAGACACAGTGATTGTCCAGAGACACAGCCATAGCCCGTGCCCTGTGGCAGAGTCACAGAATTCCCACAGTCACAGCCCCCAGGGCTCCCACAGTCACAGGGAGCTTAGGATCCTCTCTCAGCCCTGGGAGCCTCCCCCGTACATGGAGAGAGCTGAGGCTAGCTGCCTGCCTGATAGAAATTGGTTGGCACTCTGCCTTGGCAGGTTGAATCCAGGCACCTTGATAGAGTGAGGAAAGGAGAGCAGTTCACAGGCCTAAGTGGGCACCCTGCACCCACCAACCCTTTAAGCCAGACTCAGTCAGTGAGGACTGTGCATTTATCACTCTGATTAAATTTCCCAGTTGTGTGGGGTCTGCAGCAGCCTCTCCTACTCTTATTCAGATGGCACTTTCTCACTGCTAGTCACTGGGCAGCCTTGTGGAGGGGAATGGGAAGAAAGTAATGCGTTCTCCATTCATGAGAATAGGTGGGTATCCTGACCCCCCCAACTAACGCTCCAGGCCAGACTCAAAATCAGTAGGGTCTGCAAGGTTCTCCCTCAGGCAGTATCACCAGACACACAGGCTCCTCTCACCTTGCTCCAAGAAGGTGTTATCTCCTCCAGCCACCAGCTGCAGGAGCTGCCAGTGAAGTCCTGCTCATGCTGTGTGATTGTACAGGTGCTGCACATCTGCATTATTATGTAATGCATCCCATCCCATGCATTACAAACATAGCATTACTTGAGACAGGTGTTTGGCCTAGTAGTTAAGATGCTGGTTAAGAGCACCTAGGTTTGATTTCCAGTTCTGGCTCCCAGTTTAGCTTCCTGCTACTGCAGACCCTGGGAAACAGCTAATGATGGCTCAGTTGTTTGGTCCCTGCTATTTACATGGGTGGCCTGAATTGAGTTCCTAGCTTCTAGCTCTGGCCTTGTTGTGGGCATTTGGGAAGTGAACCAATGAATGGAACTTTGTTTATTTTCATCTGTCATTGCCTTTCTCTCTCTTTCTCTACACAAACACAAGACACACACATCTATTCCTTGAGCTTCCCTTCCCCTCCAACTTCCCAGACCTAATGAATCACACTCTCTGGTGTTGGCATTTCTAGTTTTGCATTTTAACAAGCATCTCCTGAGAATAATAATGCTCACTGGGGATTCAGATGCAGTAGCAATTTAGCATTAATCTAAGATGTAGAAATCAGGGATCCTGCAAGGATTGGACCATCCTGCCAGCCAAGAAGGCTTAGTAAGTTCAAATTGGCCAAGTGCCTTAATAGTAAATAATAGAAAAATACTGTGTTCATGCCATCCACACAGCATTTGTGTTTCCTTACATTTTATTCAAAAATTAGCTCAATTATTTTGTGCTAATTGATGTTTTTATTGTCACCAGAGCCCTATGCATGGTTACATTTTTATACTTTTCTTTAAATTATAGATATGGTTTATTAGTGTCAGTTTAAGTTGATTGTTGGTCTAATGAATAGATCCAGTGCCATAGTTGTTAATACTTCAATTCCATAAACAGTTTTTGAAATAACTCTTATTGCCTAATGTTTTCCAGAATAGCATTTTTTAAAAGTGAAAATTTTAAAAATGTTTTATTTATTTTATTTGAAAGGCACAGTTAGAGAGAAGGAAAGACACACACACACATACACACACACACACAGAAAGAGAGAGAGAGATCAATTTTCCATCCTCTAGTTCACTCCCCAAATGGCTGCAATGGCCGGAGCTGGGCCAGACTGAAGCCAGGAGTCAGGAGTTTCAAGTCTTCTACGTGGGTGCAGGGACCCAAGAACTTGAGTCATCTTCTGCTGCGTTCCCAGGCACATTAGCAGGGAGCTGGGTGGGAAGTAGAGCAGCCAGGACTTGAACCGTTGCCCATATGGGATGCCAATGCTGTAGATGGTGGCTTAACCCACTATGCTGCAGCACCAACTCCTAAAAGTGGAATTTTTGAAATTACTTTTAGTAAGGGTAGAGCAGGCAGAGTAAAGACCCATCTCCTAAGATGTGCATGTCCTAACTCCTGGAATCTGTGAATATGTTAGATCACTTGGCAAATGGGAATTAAGTTTGCAAATGAAATTAAGGTGCTGATGAGGTGACCCTGGGATGTTGAGATTATCTGGAATTATTTTTATGGCCCTTAATGGAGAAAATGGGAAGCATAGAGGCCAAATTATATGGTGTGAGGGCTGGGATGGCTTGTTGGTTTTAAAGGTGAAGGGGTCACAAATCAAGACAGGAAGCTGCTTTTAGAAATTGGAAACAAGGAAATAGATTGTCCCCTAGAACATCCAGAAAGGAGCCTGGTTCTACTGACCCCTTGGGTCCAGCCCATTGAGACCCATGGCAGAGTTCTACCCTACAGCAATCAATTTGTGTTGTTTGAACCTCTGTATCAGTGGTGATTTGTTACAGTAGTTACAAGAAACTGACGAAAGAGTTGAAAGAAATGGATGGGAAGAGGTTTCAAATAATAAGTCAGTACTCTAAGGGATCTTTTACCCTGCAAACCTCAGAGAATGCAAAAGCTGTAATTGTCACGTTTGAATGTTTGAGAACTTAATTGATTCCTTTGGAGCCTTGGTGAGTGACATGACTTTTTGGTACTTGAATTCTGAGGCTTGAGTGGAGCAAAGATGTTCAGGAAGTGCAAACCAGGAACCTGTGGTCTGTCCAGGCCAAGGCCTGACTGCCTAAATGTACCTGATCAGTCCCCTTGAGAGGTGATGTCTCCATAGATCTCATTCTTTCATGTCCCTAGGACCTTGTTGACCTATCCTGTGCAGGTAAAGGAGGCTAGGCAGGGAGCGGGTGCACCTGTGTCCAGGAGGGTGGTTCTATGGTCCTAAGTAGGATCTAAGCAGCACCCTGTGGAGCCAGCTACCTCCTGTGCCTCCCTCTCATTGTGGTATGGATGTAGTTAGTCTTAAGAATTCTGTACCTTCACCGTATTATATAAAGAGCAGCCCTTGAGACCTTGATAGCTAGAATCCATGAACAAATAATTTTCAAACCAGTGAAATATTTTTTGAGCTTAAAGTTTGGGGGCAGGATAAGAAAACAAAGAATGTGTTGGCCCTTTGTCTTTTTGGTTAGGTTGTCTGTTGTCTGTCTGGTTAGGGGAGGGATCAGGTGGTTAAGGGAGGGATTGGGTTGGCTCTGTTTCATATTCCTTTGGAAGGTAAGACTGGGGGTGGCATAGTCAGGGGCTAGAAATAAATATACCTTGTGTGAGAGACTTCAGGGGTCTGTGGAAGTCAGAGTGGGATCTCAAGGAGTAGGAGCAATGGTGGAATGGGTGATGTGTAGATATCTGGAGAGAGAGAGAGAGAGAGAGAGAGAGAGAGAGAGAGAGAGTGAGGGAGGGAGGGAGGAGGAAGGAGAATCTCTATCTTCCATCTGCTGGTTCAGGTTCGCTCCCCAAATGTCTGCAACAGCTGAAGCCAGAAGCCTGGAACTCCATCTGGGTTTCTCACATGGGTGGCAGAGACCCAAGTACTGGAGCCATCATCTGCTGCCTCCCAAGGAGCATGTCAGCAGGAAGCTGTAGTAGGGAATGGAGTGGGGACTCAGACCCAGGCTCTCTGATATGGCTGGTCAAGTGGTGTTTTAACTGCTGTGCCCAACACCCTCCCACACATGCTTTTAAAAAATTTCTGAGTGCTGCAGGGACTCCTTCATTGACCAAACTATAGCCGGGCTCTGCTGCGCTCTCTTCTTGATTCGGCCTTGGTCTGCTGGGCCAAGCTGAGGAGACCCCTGTCCCTTTAACACCCAGTTGAGTTCCTCATACCCCCAGGCTTGACACCTGCTCTGAGTAATTTCCCACCCTTGACTCCCCTATCCTGCCAGTCCCCAACCATCCCTGTTCAGTGTTGAGGTCAGTCTCTCTCCCGCTGGGAAGGTTTTCCCTACTGCAATATCCTTGAATAAAATCTTGCCTGTTTACCTTGTCCAGTGTGGTTTCTCTTTGGCAATGCTTTTTGGGTTGGGTATAGATTTTTTCCTTATTCCTTTCAGTACAGTATCTTCTCTTATCAACCAGAGGAATATTAGTGTATTTTAAAATGTTTGATTTTCTATGCATTGTTTCTACATATTTAGAGGTTTTTTTTTTTTTTTTTTGCTTTTTATATGAGGCAGTAAAATTCTGACTGGAAGTTTTGTGAGTGAAGTCGTGTCAGATGATGGTCTTTGATGTAGGATGTTCAGCCTAAGCTGTTTCTTTCCCTCTGCCTTTTTTTTTTTTTAAGATTTTATTTATTTATTTGAGAGGTAGAGTTACAGAGAGAGAGAGAGAGAGAGAGAGAGAGAGAGAGAGAGACTGAGAAAAATGTCTTCCATCTGCTGCTTAGGTTTTCCAGAGAGAAATTTCTGGAACTCTTGCCTGCTGGGGGGAGATGTAAGTGTAAAGTGATATCTGGAGTCAAGGGTGACAATCTAAGAATTGTCACCTTTTAAGATGTGGTTTTGTGAAGGAGGTTCCTTTCTCTGAAGGGAGGAGAGAACTTCCACTTTGACTATGACCTTATCTAAATAAGATTGGAGTTAGCGAACTCAAAAGGCTTCCATAGCCAGCCTTGGCAGCTCATGATAAGAGCCTCCGGTGATGCCATAAACAAGAGTGTCAATTGTTAAATCAACAACAGGAGTCACTGTGCACTTACTCCTCGTGTAGGATCTATGTCCTTAATGTGTTGTACTATGTGAATTAATGGTATAACTAGTACTCAAACAGTACTTTACACTTTGTGTTTCTTTGTGGGTGTTAACTGTTGAAATCTTTACTTAGTATATACTAAATTGATCTTCTGTATATAAAGATAATTGAAAATGAATCTTGATGTGAATGGAATGGGAGAGGGAACAGGAGATGGGAGGGCTGTGGGTGGGAGGGAGGTTATGGGGGGAAAAAGCCATTGTAATCCAAAAGCTGTACTTTGGAAATTTATATTCATTAAATAAAAGTTTAAAAAAAAGATGTGGTTTCGTGTAACCACTCTACTGTTATCGTGACATCCATTACCCACTTGTCCCTGGTGTCCCCCAGCCCACAATCCCCCTTATTTACTGTCTCCAGAGAGAGAATCTAAAATCTAGGATCTCCCATGGATGGGAATGGGGGAATATTTAGAGGTCTAAGGGCCTCTTAAGGAGATGCTCAGCCAATTTTTCTTTCCTGTTTTCACTTGCTCACTTTTCCACTCTTCTGGGGCCAGCATTTTGGTGCAATGATTTAAGCCACTGCTTGTGATGCCGGTATTCCATGGGGCACCAGTTCAAGTCCTGGCTGTCCTGCTTCCCATTCAGCTCCCGGCTAATATGCAGGAAGCAATGCAAGATGACCCAAGTATTTGGGCCTCTGCCACCACGTGGGAGACTCATGGAGTTCCTGCCTCCTGGTTTCTGCCTGGCCCATTTGGGAAATGAACCTGTAGGTGAGAGATCTGTTTCCCTCTCTCCCTTTCTCTGCCACTCCGCCTTTCAAATGAATAATTCTTTTTTTTTTTTAAAGATTTTTTTTTGTTTATTTGAAAGAGTTACAGAGAGAGGTAGAGACAAAGAGAAAGGTCTTCCATCCGCTGCTTCACTCCCCAGATGGCTGCAATGGCCGGAGCTGTGCAGATCTGAAGCCAGGAGCCAGGAGCCAGGAGATTCTTCCCAGTCTCCCACGTGGGTGCAGGGGCCTAAGGACTTGGCACATCTTCTACTGCTTTCCCAGGCCATAGCAGAGAGCTGGATTGGATGTGGAGCAGCAAGGGCTAGAACGGGCACCCATATGGGATGCTGGCACCTCAGGCCAGGGCTTTAACCTGCTGCGCCACAGTGCCGGCTCCAAACAAATCTTAAAAAATTTTTTTTTCTCCTTTGGAAGTACAATGTGACCTCATTGATGGTCTTTTTCATGATTCTGAGGAAACAGTCCGTAGTTTCCTTCATTGCTGGTTTAGGATTAAGCTTTCTTAGGTCTGCTAACTCAGGGGCACTTGTCTATCTACTTTCTGCTCTACATCTCAATATTTTGTTTGTCTTCTGTTTTTTTTTTTTTAATTGGTCTTTCCTAAAAGTAGAGTTACCAGAAGGTGTTCAATGCATCATGTGTACCTGTGAGTAAATGCGTTTATTTTAGGAAGTTTTACAAGATATTAGCTAATTAGCTTTGGTTTACTCTGTTAATAAGAAATTCAATTTACCTTAATGTTTCAGTCCTTCCCAACAAACTCAGAATAAACAAATTGTGATGAAACCATTGAGTTATTATATAACTAGATATACTATGTTTCCTTGACACCTTTCAAAGGATGTAAAGCAGTACTATATTACATAATACAATTGAAGACCAAGGCTTTAGAACAGAATAAATTACATACGTGAAAACTCCCTCACTCGCCATATTGCATCAAAGCTGAGGATTATCTCTGTAATCACGTAACAATAGAGGTCCTATTGATTTTAACTGCTAATTACACCAGGGATGTGCCCTCTAGTCAGAATTTTAAATCTAATTCTGCGTAGTCTGAAAGTGCTGCCTGAACTCGAAGTGGGTTGTAATTTCAATAGAGAAAAAGTGGCAGACCATGTCACAACAACATCTGAAAACCTTATCCCACACGAAAGAACTTAGGAACTTCTCCATCACCTTTTATTCTAGCAGTATCTGACCTTATATTTTGGATCAAAGAATTATACATTAGGATAATTAAAGCCAACCCAAGTAAAATAAAACCTCCAACAAACTCAGAATTAATAAATAATGATAGAACTGCCCAGTCAGTAATACTGGATATTTCTCTTGTTTGTCAAGGGCATTTGAGCGAAAAATGAAACCTGATTAGAATTTAGAAGGAATTAAGCAAGGTGAGGAAGCATCAGGTGTAAACATAGAGGGGAATAATGGAGTCCTGCCTGGTGAAACCCAAGATCCATCTTTCTCTGAAGTCATGCCAGGAGTGCTTCTTGGGCCAATGTGGGTGATGTTCTTCATGTACAGAAATTATATTTGTTAGTGACTGGGATTTTTGAGAAATAGTTCAGGTTATTATCGACCAGCCACCCAGAATAATGCTGTTTAGCATAGGGTCCTGAAATGTCACCCAGACAGAACAAAACATCTGACATTAGATATAAAATGTATTGTTAAGGGATAGGTATGAATTTTTGATTAGAAGATTAGCTTAATTGACTCTCTTTTGATGCTGTTGCAAACTCATTATGATGTTCCATAACATTCCCAAAATGTTTTTTAAAGATTTATTTATTTATTTTAAAGACAGGGTTACAGAGAGGCAGAGGCAAAGAGACACAGGGACACAAGGGTCTTCCATCCACTGGTTCAGTCCCCACATGGCCACAATTGCCGGAACTGGACCAATATGAAGCCAGGAGCTTCTTCTGGGTCTCCCCATTTCATACAGGGATAAAGGGGGCCAAGCACTTGGGCCATCTTCCACTTCTTTCCTAGGCCAAAGCAGAGAGCGGGATCAGAAATGGAGCTGCTGGGACTTGAACTGGTGCACACATGGAATGCTGGCACCACAGGAGGCAGCTTAGTCCACTATGCCACAGCACCGGCCCCATGCCTACCCTTTTTACTGCCCTGAATTTTTCTACAACCCAGCAACTAAAGAATTAAAACCTGTAGGTCTTCAGGGCCCTGCATTCATTGAGTGGTCATGTCTAGGATATATGGTTGTTAAGTACCTGGGCTGTAGGCTCTTCCCACCACCTATATTGCCTTGGGGTTGGGGGGTGGGGAATGCAAATAAGTACAAATGGGAGTTCGAGGTAGATTTTTTTCAGTATGCAAATCAGCTCTTTTTGGATGGGGGAGTATAGAATGCAGCATTTTGCCAACTCTGATGGTAATGTTTGCTCAAAAATGCTGAATTAAAATTAGACTTTTTGGGGCCGGTGCTGTAGTGTAGCGGTTAAAGCCTCTGTCTGCAGTGCTGGCATCCCTTATGGGCTCTGGTTCGAGTCCCGGCTCCTCCACTTCCAATCCAGCTCTGTGCTATGGCCTGGGAAAACAGTAGAAGTGCTTGGGCCCCTGCACCCTGTGGGAGACTTAGAGGAAGCTCCTGGCTCCTGGCTTTGGATGGCGCAGCTCCAGCCATTGCGGCCATCTGGGGAGTGAACCAGTGGATGGAAGACCTCTCTCTCTGTCTCACCTCTCTCTGTAATTCTGTCTTTCAAATAAATAAAATTTAAAAAATTTAAATCTTTTTCTGTGTTATATGGCTTTTCACTTCTCTTTAGAAGTGTTTTACAAGCTTGCAGATTAGCTATTGAAAAGAAGCAATAGCCTTGGCTTAACTGATTCTTAGAGTGTAGATCATTTTTGCCATTGTTTGTTCAAGTATTTTTTTCAAGTTTTAAACTATTCAATCTGTGCTATAAGCAAACTGAGTTGTGTTGTTACTGGATTTGCATGGTTTCTGGCCTCTTGTTTACATATCAGCATTGATCTCATCAGTGTTTCTTATGGTCTATCCTGGTCACCCATGTGGGTGTCGGTGGCCCAAGCACTCGGACCGTCTTCCACTGCTTTCCTTGGTGAATTAGCAGGGAGCTGGATCAGAAGTGGAGCTACCGGGACTCCAATCAGAATTCATACGGGGTGTTGGCATCACGGGCTGCAGCCCAGCCCACTGGCCACAACTCTAGCCCTGAGTATTCTTATTCTTTTTGTCC
Source organism: Sylvilagus floridanus (assembly GCA_949820135.1). Classification (NCBI taxonomy): domain Eukaryota; kingdom Metazoa; phylum Chordata; class Mammalia; order Lagomorpha; family Leporidae; genus Sylvilagus; species Sylvilagus floridanus. The sequence continues at coordinate 90,224,298 of OX463238.1, forward strand.
TTTTGATTAATTTGTTTCTAAATATCTAAGTCCTCTACATTTTTTCTAAGCGTTGAAAGTAGTCTTTTAACATGACTATTTCCTAAAAGGCAAGTGAGAAATTTTCCCTGATTTTGTCACAACTGCCAGTCCCTGCTGAATGGGGATGTTCTTTGTTGAGAGTGGGATGTGACCTTGGGCAGACACTGGGCAGAGTTTCCTGGGTGCCTGGTGTAAGCTAGTAGTTACTCCTTCTTTGGTTTTGTAAGTTGCACATTCCTTCATGCTTACTTAGATTTTTTAAAAAAAAATTATTTATTTGAAAGAGTTGGAAGAGGGGAGAGGTTTTCCATCCATTAGTTCACTACCCAAATGACCGCAATGGCTGGAGCTCAGCCAATCCGGAGCCAGGAGCTTCTTCCGAGCCTCCCACGTGGATGCAGGGGCCCAAGGAGTTGGGCCATCTTCCACTGCTTTCCCATGCACATTAGCAGGGAGCTGGATTGGAAGTGGAGCATCCAGGACTGGAACCAGCACCATAAGGGATGCTGGCACTACAGGCCAGCTGAGCCACAGTGCTGGTCCTATATTTAGATGTCATTGAAGTCTCTGGCATTACCTCTGCCTCTTGGGTGTCATCCACCTGAATCTGAATACTTATTGGAAGGAATGAAGCTGCCTTCTCCTGGTGTATACTGATGCTGAAGGTTGCTAGTGCATAATGGAGGGGATGAATCTCTTCTGATGTCTTAAGCATTCACCTGAAGTGACTGGGACTTAGCTTGTCCTGCTAATGTAGTTTTCCACTATGTTACTATGTGAGTCAACAACAGAAAGCTCAGATGTCACAACCCTGACTTGGGTCCTCATTGCTTTCTTTTTCGTCTCAGGTTCTCCTGGGTGGGCATGGCCTTTGCTGATGTAATTTTAGAATTTCATAATCATCAGATTCTGGGTTTAGCTATACAAAGCCCTCAATGGGCAGTGTTTTCTCCTGCTGTTGTGAATTCAGTGCTTTGAGAAGATAATTTTCCCTATAAAAACACTGGGGACCATGCTTAGAGTATAGGGGAGGAAAAGCAATTTCTTTTCTCCTCTCCAGTTCTTGGTTGTGACAGATCCCCGTAGTGAAAGAGAGATGAGCAATAGAAAACAAGCAGATGTTTAATAACATGTAAAGCTCCTACACGTGAGGGCGATAACCCCCAGCAATGAGCAAATCTCCAGAGCAGAGCTTGAAGAGTTGTCATGGACTTCAGGAGTAAAGACCCTTGTTCTCTGAGAGGGAGACTCCCTACAAATAGAGATTTTCCTTTGTAGTGTGCGCTTCTCAGAGCTTCTTGTGGTCTGCAGTTTCTCAAGATAAGTACATGGGGTGGGTATTTGCCCTAGCAGTTAAGATGCTGATTAAGAGCCCCTGTCTCATATGAAGTGTCAGGATTTGAATCCTGCCCCTGGCTCCTAACTCCAGCTTCCTGCTCATGCAGACCCGAGGAGGCAGCAGGTGATGGTTCAAATGGTTGGGTTCCTTTTACCCAGTGGGGAGATCTGGATGGAGTTCCCAGCTTACAGTTTCAGCCTGGGCTCAGCCCTGTCTGCTGTGAGCATTTGGGGGTGAACACGTGAATGGAGGCTCTCTCTCTCTCTCTCCCTGCCTTGCAAATAAACAAATTAAAAAAAAATTTTAAAATAACTCAAAGTAATTCTCATGCTAAAAAGACATGTTTTGGAGTGATACATTCTGGTCTCCTACAGATATATTTTGGGTGATACCCTGAACCCCATCGAAGTTTCAGCCTCCTGGACCTCTAGAAGACAATTATAAAGGCCAGTGCTGTGATGCAGCAAGCCTCCATCTGCATAGCCAGCATCCCATATGGCTGCTCCTCTTCCAATCCAGCTCCCTGCTAATGCACCTGGGAAAGCAGCAGAAGATGGCTGAAGTCCTTGAGCCCTTGTACCCATGTGGGAGACCCAGAAGAAGCTCCTGGCTTCTGACTTTAGTTTGGCCCAGCCCTGGCCATAGTGACCATTTGGGGAATGAACCAGCAGAATGGAAGACCTCTCTTTCTACCCCCCCCCCCCACTCTAATTCTGACTTTCAAATAAATAAATAAATCTTAAAAAAAAAACCCTAGTTTTGAAAATTTTATTTAAATTAAAAAGTAGTATGTTCACAATGTAGAAATCTAAGAAATAATAAAAAAGAGCTGCCCCACCTCCTGCCCCCCCCCCCAGAAGAACAACAACAACAATCATTATATCCACGGTAAGGTGGCATTTCATGAACTTTTCCATATTGGCCTATAAATAAAGTCTCATCGTTGTACTAATAGTATGCACACATTCTGTGTTTTCATTTCCATTTCCTTTCTAGAGTCTTCTTTTTTAACTTAATTTTTCTGTTTATCCTTTGATGGCTACTTGCCAATTTACCAATTTAAAATGGTTCAATGAAAGTGCATTATCATGGAAAAAAATAATTATTTGAGAAAGATTTCCCCTTCCCTGCTTTTTGTTTGGGCAGGGTTCTGGCATATATAGACCCTTCTCCCTCCTCACCTGAGACATGTGCTCAGTCATTTCCTTATTGCCCCCTTTCTCTCACCTGTTGTGTTTTTTTTTTTTTGAAAAAAAATATTTATTTGAAGGGCAGAGATGTATAAATCTATGTGAGTGTATATTCCTCTCACTCTTCCATCTGTCAGAGCGATGTCATTGGCTGGTTCACTCCCCAAATGCCCACAACAGTCAGGGTTGGCCGAGAACAAAGCCAGGAACTGGGAACTCATTCTGGGTCTTCTGTGTGGATAGCAGGGAACCAGGCACTTGGGCCATGGCTGCTGACTCCCAGGGTGCACCTTCGGGGAAGCTGGAGTCTGGAGCAGAGCTAGGGACTAGAACCCAGGCACTCCAACACGGGATGCAGGTGCCAAACGCCCACGCTTTCTCTTAGTGCTCCAAGCACTTTTCATATACATATGTGAATAATATTAGAAATGTATTTGGTAGCCGGCGCCGCGGCTCAATAGGCTAATCCTCCGTCTTGCGGCGCCGGCACGCTGGGTTCTAGTCCTGGTCAGGGCGCTGGATTCTGTCCCGGTTGCCCCTCTTCCAGTCCAGCTCTCTGCTGTGGCCAGGGAGTGCAGTGGAGGATGGCCCAAGTGCTTGGGCCCTGCACGCCATGGGAGACCAGGATCAGCACAGTGCGCCGGCCGCAGAGTGCCGGCCACGGCGGCCATTGGAGGGTGAACCAAAGGCAAAGGAAGACCTTTCTCTCTGCCTCTCTCTCTCTCTCACTGTTCACTCTGCCTGTCAAAAAAATAAATAAATAAAAATAAAAAAAAAAGAAATGTATTTGGACAAAAACAACGAGTAAAAGAAGTGTTTGCCTTCGCAGGCTGAGTTTTTCATTTTATCTGGCATTTCCTTCCAAACGTAAACAGAGAATGTTGTGTGTATGCATCCGAGGAACCTTATCAAGCAGCATTGCATGTGATCGCCGATGCTGTGAACTGATTCATTAGCATGTGTGCACTTCTGTCAGCATGTGACTGGGGCCTCTGTATTCAGATGGCCAGATCTGTAACATCCCTCTTCTCTGCCATGGGTCCCCTCTCAGAGGCCAGGCCTCCTCCTCCCGCTGCCGCTGCCTCTACCAGGGATTATGCAGATCTGGCTTAAACCTCTTTATTCTTTTCTGCAAGTGCACAGCATGTCGGGCTTCATTGCTGTGAGTAAATGATAATGGATTTCAGCTTTCACCAGTGACATTTGGAAACCACGCGTCTTAAATAATATGGGTACCGCGCCGCGGGAATGGTCACCCTGTACTGGCAGTGAGAAAATACAAATAAAAGCGGAGTGCTGTAAACACGTAGAGGTCAACTCTTCACTGGGAGGTGGGGGGTCCTAATTATTTTAATGGAGCCATTTTTTATGAGTTTTCAGACTGGAAGCAAAGGACAATCTCATCTGCAGCAGGTACAGGGAGAATCAGGAAGGGCTTAATTTATTCTGTCAGAGAGTCAAGGCCATAAAACATTTCAACAAATCCAAACCATCATTTGAGAAAGAACAAAGATGAAAAGTGGCTTTGGATTCCACAGCTTGTGTCCTTCCTGCCCTTTAATCTGCACACCAGGTTTATGGTCAATAACGCATTCTTATCATTGATTAGCGCTCATTTTGATCTTATCAGGTATGCAGTGGTTTTGGAGGCGCCATTTCTTGTCGGAAAGAACTTGGCACATAAGTAGAGACGTAATGCGTGCAGGGTGTCAGAACAGAGTTTTGGTTATCTCGTAGAACCTGGGTTTTCTGGCTGCAGCCCACACAGGTGGGGGAAGCAGCGTCACAGGAAAGGCCTGTGGGGTGAGGCTGTTTGGAAAGAGTGGGGGTGTTTTCCCAAAGAGCAGTGACCTTGAGAGATGAGATGAGTGAAGCCACAAACGCCAGTGCAGGTTCTTTTTGTTTTATATATTTATTTGAAAAGCAACAAGAGAGAGAGAATGAATGAATGAATGAATGGATGAATGAATGAATATCTTCTGTCTGCTGGTTGACTCCCCAAATGGCCTCAAGGGCAAGGGCTGGCCAGGCTGAAGCCAAGAGGCAGGAACTCCATAGGGTTCTCCCACATGGGGGCAGGGGCTCAAGCACTTAGACCATTCTCTGCTGCTTTCCCCAGACACTGGCAGGGAGCGGGATCAGAAGTGGAGCAGCTGGGTCTCAGACAGGTGCCCATATGGGATGCGACATTGTAGGCAGTGGCTTAACCTGCTACACCACAGCACCATCCCCACAGTGCTAGTTCTTGAGGCAAAGCAGCAGTGGGAATCAGTTTCCTGCCTTCACTGGAACACATCCATGCCATCTAATCCAGAAGAGGAAGAAGCAGCTTTTCTGCCCCAAATGCCCAGGGGGACCCTTCCTCATTTTGCATCCCTGAGTCATCTGGACCAGGCATTTGGTGTACTGGCTTGGGACAGCGGCACCTCCGCTTCTGCATCACTTGTCTTTCAGTTGAGGAGCCTGTCCTGGTCAACAGTGAATCAGTTTGTTCTGACAGCCTAATTGAATGCCTCCCTCAAACAAGTGGGTCACGGGGGAAAGGGTAAAGCCTCAATATGCAGATCGGAATCGAAGCTTCCAGAGAAAGCTGTTTTACAGACACGTATTTCTCTAGAGAAGTAGCCTCTGGAACATATGCAGGGCTACTTATTTGCTCAGCAGGATGAATATAAATCAATCTATTTATATGACTGCTATTTTAATTTAACTTGATCCCTGCAGAGAGAGAGAGAGAGACAGAGAGAGAGAGAGAGAGAGAGAGAGAGAGAGAGAGAGAGACTGACTGACTACAGAGTGGCCCCTACAATGAGAAATTTCTTGAAGTCTTGGGTATGTAGATCTCTTGTTTTAAAGTGCCATACCGATTACATTTAGCACATTTCATCAATGATGTTTACGTTACTTGACATCATTAATATTTAGTAAGCTGCAACTTTTCCTTAAGTGGATTTGGTATTCATTTAAGTAGCCCCTTGGGAGTTTAGGAGAAGAAAGGGGCAGAAAATTCTCAGGTGAGAGCTCAGCAGTGTGTTTGCTTCTTTCTATAGCCCTGTCTCCAGTTCACAGAGGAACAAATGCAGGAAGCTTGGGCAACTTACTAGAATCAGCCAGGCTCTGAGTTTCCAAGTCCAAGGCTTTTTTTTTTTTTTTAGTTATGATTTTATTTTATTTGAAGGAAGGGAGGAAGGGTGGGGAGGAGATAGATACCTTCCACCCTCTGATTCACTTCCCAAATGCCTGCAATAGCTGAGTTGGGCCATGCTGAAGCCAGGATCCCAGAACTCAATCCAGGTCACCCAAGTGGATGGAAGGGATCCGAGTTCTTGGGCCATCGTCTGCTACCTCCCATGGTACACACCATTAGGAAGCTGGGATGGGAAGGAAGTAGAATAGCTGGAGCTGGAACCAGGCACTCTGGGATGGGATGTGGGCATCCTAAGGCAGTGACCTGTTTTAGCAAATGCGTGCCCTCAGTGTCTCTTTTGAGTTATGCTTTGTTATTACTGTTTAAAATGCTATTTTTGGGGACATTCCTTTTATTCATCTTCTACCTGCTGAAGAGACCCAGACTGTTACCCCCAAATATGCATTTTTGACCTTTTTTTTAGTACTTTTGAGCTGAGGACAGTTGTAAGAAAGCAGACATCAGAAAGGCTCCCCTCATATCCTATTTGGGCGTAAATGCAGGGCACACATTACACAGGCACAGGTGTCCACCTCTCCTCGACACCCGGAAGGATCAAGGTTGACCCTAAAGACAGTTCTAGCCTTTATCAGCCTGGAGAGAGCATTGGAGGAATCCGTGTGACAAGCTTTACTAACTGGTCTTGACCTTCCACTTGTCTTGTTCAAAATCCTTGTCTTTTGAGCCTTAACTTCTTCTTTGTTGAAGATGTTATATAAACTGGAATCAAACCCACTCTTGGAGAATTACTCATTTCCTCAATGTCCCCTATATATGAAGAGTACATGCTAGTAATAAACTGCTACTTGTTTTTCTCTTGCTAATCTGCCTTTTGTTACAAGGTCTATCCCCTCAATGAGCCTAGATTGGGTGGAATAAAATTATTTTTCCTTCCCTCCACTATGTGACCTACTGCATACTCTGACCTTGTAACATACCACTGACCTTGTAACAAATTGCCCCACATTTAGTAGCTTCACAAAACAAAGTTTTGATTTTTCAGTTCTGAGGTCAGGTCCAAAGATGGGTCTCACTGGGCTAACGTCAAGGGGTCAGCAGGCTCACAGCCTGTTTTGGAAGCTGTGGGGCTGAGTCAGTACTCTTGCCTTTTCCAGCTTTGAGAGGCTGACTTTATTCCCTGAACTTGGACCCTTCCTTCATCATCAAAACCAGCCAGGGCTGGTTGCGTTTTTCTCCTATTGCATCACTCTGATTTCTGCCTCTGTCATCACGTCTCTCCCCATGAACCCCTCTTTGACCTTGCTCTTCCACCTTTAAGGACTCAGGATTATTTTGACTCACTTAGATGTTCTTCCCAGTTCAAGGTCAGCAGCCTTGCTTCCCTCTGCCATGGAATCTGACATTTTCTCAAACTCAAGGGGCTAGGGAGTGGACGTCTTTGGGGAACTGCCACTATCTGTGGTGAACAGTGCGTTTGCCTTACCACACTCTAGGAAGTCTCTTGTAGCAGAATAATATTGTGGCAAGAGGCCCAGGGTCTGAAGTCAAGCTGGCTCAGTTCTGAATTGCTGCTTTCTTCCTTTGTGATTGGAGCTAGCCAATCACATGGTCTGCACCTAGGCATCCATGTTTGTGAGACAGGACTGAACACTTGTGGTGGAGATTGAGGTAATGTTCTCAAGGTGCTTGGCATTTACCAGCACATGACATAGAGTTGATGTTATTATTAATAATGATTGTTCATAATAATTAGCTGTTATTATTTATGGAAGACAGCATGGGGCTTTGCTGCATAAAAGGTTCCACAGCAGTACTTTGTTAGCTTTCATACTGCTCCATGGCACTTTCTATTAATACATCTATAGTTTATTGTGAACTTCTTTTAAGTCAAAGTTATAATTGCAAGAAGTAATACAACTTAAAGAAAATTTTAGGGAGGGGAGTCACCGTGTTAGTACCCTAACATAATTATTCCTTTGTAAAGCACATCTGAGTCTTTGCACATGTTCTGTAGTTGTTTGTAACTTAGCAGACAGCATGGCCAATGTTTTTGTTCACTCTGTAGACGCTGGCTTGAGCACAATTAGTTGCAGTAAATGCAGGTAGATGACAGAATGAACCCAAGGAGGCTGGAATGGCCGGAGGTGAGGGCACGGGCTGGGAAGCAGTAAGGCTTTTGCATTCTCTCATTCGTTTTGCAGCATTGAAAATCCCCTAGAGCGTCACTTCACTTTGATGTGTTTAAATTTTCTCAACTCAGCGAGGAGGACGTTGCAACTTATTAAACGCCGCCTTGATCAACTCGGTGAATTTGACTTTAGTCATGTGCCAGTGACTCAAAACTGGTCTCAAATTCTCTAAAACAATAAGGGATTTATCAGCTCGTGTAACTGAGCAGTCACAGAGGTAGGTCAGGCTTGAGGCCAACTGAGTTCACTGATGCCATCATTTTGTCCTTGTCTTTCTCTTCTCTGTTTTCACCATGCAGTTTAGTCTAAGGCTGGCTTCTCTTGTGGTCACAAGACAGCTGGGGCAGTTTCTAGGTGGGGGTGGGATGCCTTGCTGCCTTGTTCCTGTCCTGCAGTAGGACAGAGAATGCCAAGTAGCACTCAAAGAAAAGGGGAGAAACTGTCCTTAGAAACCTCCAAGAAGCAGCTCTTCATATCTTGTTGGCTTAACTTAAGTCCCAGTCTCTTCTGTCATTTCCGAACCAAGCACAAGGGCAAGCAACGTGCAGATCAAGTGAAGCCAATAACAGTTTACCTTTGGCGGTGTGTTTGTGTGTGTGTGTGTGTACACGCACACACACACATACACACCTTTTCTCCAAGGTGAAGTTGCCAAATAAAACATAGGATAGTCAAAAAGTCTGTGGGCTTGTCAGAGACCTTTATCACGCACAGTAAGAAGAAACATGTTTTCTAGGTAATGGAATCTAGCGGAGTTGGAGTCATAGGCTTCTGTTCCCTTATAAGCAATTCTCTTTAATCATCCTTCTTGCTCATCATCTTGTTAACTTACGGAATATTTTCTAAAGGTTTCAGTGCTGATATTTGCTTTTAAAGTACTTCATTTATTCATTTGCAAGGATTTATCTAACAGCTACTTGTGCGAGCTGCTTTTCTGATGAGTGGAGTTTCAAAAGTGAACAAAGCACAGATCCCAAATTTGAAGATTTTACTACTGGCCAGAGCCTCTGAACTGCTAAGATCCTGGTCAGATTCAAGGGTGAATCTTTGTCAGATGTGCAGTCTGTTTGTCATTGGGCCAAGAGAGCTAAATCTTTATGTCTGTATAGAGCAGTGTGGGCTCACTCACTTCTCTCAGAGGGTTCAACGTTGAGGAGCAGAGTTGATGCTTTTGGAAGAACTCAGTCTGTAGAAGAGATGCGTGGTCAGCAGCAGACCCTGGTACCAGGAGATGGGGCACAGCCACTAGGACTGGGATATAGAGGGTGTAGCCTGATGCATTCCACAGGGGTCTGGTGTGAACGGAATTGAGAGAGGTTTGAAACTCTGCAGTTGCATCACAGTTCATGACCTCCGGTGGGAGGCCCTAGAGAGAACCTTGGATCGAATCTGTCAATTAAAATTCTATTTTCTCTCCTAGAAGTAGGCCCTCTGGGTCACCCTGAGAGCTTCTACTGTTGATGAACTTCACATTTTAACTGCTTTGTCTCTAAATAGCTACCTCCCTTGGGTGGCAGGTACAGATCCCTTGGTGCACATGAAACTTAGTTAAGTAATTAAGTGACTTCCTGCAGGTCAGTCAGGAATTCCAACAGGGTAAGCATTTAGATTAGGGGCAAATACTAGGGTTAAAACACATTGCTTAAATTGCTTCCCCTCACCTAGTTGCCATTTCTCCTCAATTTTGTGATAGCTGAGTGCTGGAAGAACAGAGGAAGCCTAAGTATGTTGGAAGACATTTAGCACTATCAGCAAATAAAATCTCATGCAAAACAAAAAATGACTCATTTATGATATTTTGAGTCATTATTATACATTTGCAATTAGTCATAATGATATTTTCTGCCAGTTTCTAATTAGTATTACATTAATGGAGCCAGAGCAGTTTCGAGGTTTCCCTTCCTTTTGTTAGTTTTCTAGTACCCATAAATACCATTAAGACAAGTTTAGATCCCTGGAGGGATGTAACTTGAACCCCTCCATGCTGCCTGTGGGCTAAAGAAGGCAGGAGTTAGGACAGTGGAGTGAAGCAGATGAGCTCAAAATGCCACTTTTGTTACTAATAAAGGCTTAGCTGAAAGATGCAGTTAGTTGGACTTTCCTACCCAGTCACTGGTTGTGCTGGACCAAGGCCTGTGCTCTGTGGCTTACAGAGGGGATTGGGACTCCAGCTGCCTGGAGAAAATACAAAAGAATTGGGAAGTAAATGGGAATATTTGAGCTGAACATGATTTTTTATTCCTCCAAAGTTCTCAAAGTAAGTCACCCCCCAGAGATCATGGGTGTGACACTACATGAACTGCCTCTACATGGAAGCCTGTGTCAAGAGCAGAGAAGACGTGTTACCTTTAACTGTGTGAGCAGCTTTTCTGAATATTTTATGTAGTTTATTTGCTTTTTATATACTGATTCAACCACACTGTCTTCCAAAGACTAGATCTCAGATTCTGAGCAGCCATGGACTTTCTGCATTTTCTGTCATCCCCGCTCCCACTCCTGTTTCTAAGTCTGGCCTGTAGGCTCTGGTTCCTTGAGGTCCCCTTCTATATCTGTTTTAAATTAATTATATTAAAACCCATACTTAATCCCGCTCAATAGGATTGTAGCTTGTCATGTGCCGGTCACTTTATATGCTTGTATATTATCCCCTTTAATCCACCACAAACCTGGGGAGTAGGATTTATTCTTATTTGTAGATGTAGAAGCTAGCTGTCAGTGTAATTCATCCAAGGTTAAAGAGATAGTAATAGTGAAAACAGGATTCAAACGTGTCCCTTTTACACCAGATACCTTCATGGTGGCCGGGGCTGTGAGAAGCTGATAACCCCAAGTATGTCTTTCTCCAGACTTGGTGGTTTTGAAGAATGGGAATGAACCAGAGAAAATGCAACTACCATGTCCTGTGAAATGAGAACAGTCACCCAAGTCTATGCTAGGAGAAGGGTGTTGGAAAGAGCATAGTTGAGCCTTGGGCTCCCTGAAAAGGGAGAGGGAGGTCAGAGAAATGTAATCTGCATTTTTTTTTTTTGACAGGCAGAGTGGACACTGAGAGAGAGAGAGAGAGAGAGAGACAGGCAGAGAGAAAGGTTTCCTTTTGCTGTTGGTTCACCCTCCAGTGGCTGCTGCGGCCTGCGCACTGTGGCCGGCGCACCGCGCTGATCTGATGGCAGGAGCCAGGTGCTTCTCCTGGTCTCCCATGGGGTGCAGGGCCCAAGCACTTGGGCCATCCTCCACTGCACTCCTGGGCCACAGAAGAGAGCTGGCCTGGAAGAGGGGCAACCGGGACAAAATCCGGCGCCCTGACCGGGACTAGAACCCGGTGTGCTGGCGCCGCTAGGCGGAGGATTAGCCTAGTGAGCTGTGGCGCCGGCCTTAATCTGCATTTCTAACATGGGCATCTGTCCTCCTAGCCCCACTCTACCCAGAGAGAGGGAAGGAGCTGGCAGCAGCAGGTCTGTTTTCTAGTTTTGCTGCACACAGAACAGCCCTGGAGCAAAGACATAGTCAAATGTATGAATAGTTGGGTAGCCTTTTGACCTGTTCTCAGTCAGGCACGTGTGCACAATTGCTGCCGTCCTACATCCCCCTCTCTGCTAAGACATCTCTTCCTCCCCTCTTCTTCCTAGTCTAGGAAGCTGGCAAGAGTGGAGTGCGTGGCAGCCAGCACTGCCAAAAACTCTGAGTTGCCTGGTCAATAGGAACTTCGTGGTGGAGGACAAAGTAAAGAAAGTGTGCATTCTGTTTTTCTTTCTTAGTGAGTGGGCAGCTGTGCCCATGTAGCTCTATTTCTTAGGATGCATGTCTGGAGCAGAATGCTTTCCTTCCCTTTCTTCCTAGGGAAGAAACTGTTTCTTATTTTCTTCTCTGGGAGTACTATGTATGTCCCACCCCAGGTTCACCCACCCCCAAAATCATTGGTTGAAATATGAAGACAGCCCGTCATTTAAATCTCATTTGCCTGTAGCGTTACCCTAGAAAGCATCATCAACTTGACTGTACCATGTGCATAGCAACTTGCTTTTTGACTTGAGACACTTGTAATTGTTATAGCTTAGGGATAGTGTGCAGCTCCATTTATCATGATTAATTCTCTTCTTTTCCATTTATCTGGGTAGCTTGTAAGAATAATAATAATAATAAAGTCTCACCCAGAACTAAGGGCAAAAATCTAAGCCTATGCTGAGTGAATGACTATGACTTCCAGATTCTGGCAGTGCCCTCTTGGTCTGTTGTGTGCTATGGGCCTGAGTCACATCATGAAATTCTAATTACAGAAAGGTGGCAAAGTGGATTTTCAAATATTACTAATTTAGAATTTCCTATAACAGGGTGTCCTATTGCCAAGTCTCTGGTTCATGGCACATGGTTTTTGCAGATTTACTCATTTCTCCTCTTAATACCAAAAAGTAAAATAAATAAGACAGTAAAAAATTCCATTTTCTGCATTTCCCAGGAGACTGTACAGTGAAGCCTTTAGGAAACAGCTTGATTTTAAATTCTATGCATAGATGCAAAAAAAGAAACCATGTTTGATTGATTTTTCTCACTCTGTGTCCATCTGCTTTACAAATAAAACTGGAAATTCTGACAAAATTCTACTCCATTGATTTCTTTTATGGTTGGGGGGATGAGGGAGTCTCCAAGTCATCTCTTTAAAATTGTGTCTTTTTGTTGTTTGTGGAGTACTTGAGAGTTTGTGTCCTTGAACTGATTCCTACGCATGGACTCATTTATGAACTTCAGCAGAAATATGTAACTCCCACATCCTTGGGTTTGGCAAGACCATTGAGAAAATTCCAATGGGCACATACAATCTTTAGTTATGAGGCGCTTTAAGTGTCATGTTGTAGATTGAAATAGGCAAGGTAGTTCTGGCTGAGAACAGGTAGACCATTGAAGCTGATCAGTGTGGGGAATCTTGGCTTATTTTTAATGTGTTTCCATATCAATAAAAAAACCATTTGACTCAGTTTTTGTTTTGTAATTGCAGAGTTGTTTGTGAGGGGAAAGTGATGGGAGAATACTTTAACTTGCCACAGGATCCTCCCTTTGCCTTTTCTATTAATAGCCTTTGTGCTTAATGAAGTGGTACACTGAGAAATGTTTCACACGTAGTGATCAAATAATAAGTTCTGATTTATAGCATTTGCCAATTTCTGTGGTGTAAATAATCCCACTGTGGCCAATTTTAAGCCATGAATGTGATGTTCCTGAAAAAGTCGAGAAGATGTGCTACCAATAGGCTCTGGTGAACTACTAGGCTTTAACTGAAGTGTGACACCGGCTGAATATTTTACATGAAGTAACCTCTCACAACAAGTGCATGATTGAAGTGCTATAACCAATATTCATAGATGAGAATACTAATGCACCAAGAGGCAAATCAACCTCCCCACATGACATGGCCAGCACGTGGGATAGTGAAGATGTGCACGCAGTCTGACTTCATAGTCCATGCTGTCAGCCACAACAGCACTTCACCTTCAGCCTTTGTAGTGGTGTCACCTCTACTACCACAAAATGAGTTGATGAGTGTGCAGATTATAAAGTAGGAGATTGTATTACTCACTATATTATGTAAGCTCATCTCTGCAAATTATTTAAGGTAATGTCTATGAGGAGTCATCAGTTTGGGGCTAAGGTAGTGTCCGTATGGGGAAACATGTCTATCCCAAGATAAAGTGCCCATTTGGAAAGATGGAGGCTGGGGAAAGCCTGTTGACAGATGGTGGTTGACAGAGGTAAGGGTCTGTGAGCAGGCCCTGAGTGATAGCCTAGGCTCCTGGCTGTGAGTCCTATGTCACCCTGCTGGGCCTGCTTCATGGAACACTTCTGTCTGGATTTCTTAGAGGAACACCTCTACTTTCTTGCTCATCTGACAAATGAGTGGCTTTAAAAAGTGAGGTGTCTCCATCAATTGAGACATGAGCCCAAGGCGTGGTAACACACCTGTTCAGTAACCCCTCCTTAGGCTGCTTGATGCAGTTTGGGTCTGTGAGTGTAGAGTTACATGTGTAAGGATAAATGAGTTTGTAGAGGGATCCTAACTGATTTAGGTGTCATTCTGTTACAAAGGAAAATACTTTCACTATTTATTAACATTCAGTGTCAACACCCTTACAGTGGTTTCTAAAAGTCATGCAGATGTCTCTTGAAGGAGGTGGTTCCTGGCCACCTCTAATTTAGTTTATAAGTGTTTGTCAAGCACTGTTCCAGTGTGGTGGAGTCCACACAAACAGAAAATAGTATCGCTTTCCTCCCTCACTACCACCACCCATCACCTCCTGTGCTCCACTTCATGCCAAAACCCTTCACCAAAAACCTTTGTGTCCAGAACACACTTCATAGCTAGCCAGCAGGTTTATATTTTGCAGCAACGCTAGTACCTTGACATTGAAATTTAATTTTGGCAAGCCCACTCACAGAAAGCCTCGTGGTCATTTCCTCCAACCCAAACTTGCATTTTCTTGGTTTTCCATTTCTCAGTTCTTCTTTACGGACTTTAGCTGCTCCAAAGTGTTCTCCTATTTCATTGTCCAAAGTCAGCTCCAGCCACTTCTGTCTGCAAGGTAAAGACCCATTCACATGCTTTGACAAATATGAGCCTTCTTCCTCCTCCACTCATTTTTAAGAGAAGAGAGTGCTGAGAGTTTATTCTTACTGATATGAGCTCTGCATCCACGTATGTACCTCCCAGCCCCCAGGCAGAGCCAGCTTTCTGTTTGGATTCTGGTAACTACTTTTTTCTTTCCTTTCACATAGGGTAAAAATAATTATGGAATTTCCTCAAATACAGTTTGGTTGTAGGTTAAGTAGTAATGATAGGGCACTTGAAATCATTACTCAATACCATAATTCTGTTCTGTCCTTCAGGAGTTATATCTGGGTTGTAACTTATGTCATTGTTGATTTTTATAGTGAAACTAAGCAGCAGCAGGGTGGGTTTTATAGAATAGAGGCTGTAGAATTGTCTGACAACAAGCACTGTGCCCAGGCATATTTTTTTTTAACTTTTATGTAATAAATATAAATTTGCAAAGTATGACTTTTGGATTATAGCAGCTTTTCCCCCCTATAACCTCTCTCCCACCCACAACCATCCCATATCCCACTCCCTCTCACACATCAAGATTCATTTCCAATTATCTTTATATACAGAAGATCAACTTAGTATATACTAAGTAAAGATTTCAACAGTTTGCACCCACACAGAAACACAAAGTATAAAGTACTGTTTCAGTACTAGTTATACTGTTAATTCGCATAGTACAACACATTAAGGACAGAGATTCTACATGGGAAGTAAGTGCACAGTGACTCCTGTTGTTGATTTAACAATTGACACTCTTATGTATGATGTCAGTAATCTCCCTAGGCTCTTGTCATGAGCTGCCAAGGCTATGAAAGCCGCTTGAGTTCGCCAAGTCCGATCTTATTTAGACAAGGCCATAGTTGCCCAGGGATATTTGAGGGGTGCCCTTTCCCAGGCATAAGCTGTCTTAGATATGCTCTTGGATAGATCTCAGTAGCACCCACCAGTTATAGAGTGTGCAGGATTAGCATCCTGCAAACCAGGTTGTTGTGAAAGCCAAGCCTTAGACTAAAACTTTTCTCTCGTGCAGAATGTTACTCACAAGCACAGTCATATAACTTGTCCTGCAGGCAGAGGAAACCCCAGTTCTGTCTCTCTTTAGTCCCCAGAAACATTTTGCAGGGCAGATTCACCTGCTGCAATGTGGCAGGATTCAGTGAACTCTTAGGAAAACAAGAATGTTCAGTGAACGTTAGGAAACCGAGAACCTGTTGATCTATTGGCTGAGCACGGGGTGTTTAGAGATGAGGCTGCAGTGACAGGGTGCTTGGATTTTTATGCTTTTTTCATGGATGTGCAGGGAATTGTCTCGATCCGTCTGTTTGGAACCTCTAATTTCACCAGTGGTCACCCATTTCTAGCATCTGTGATGCTTCTCACCGGTGACAAACTCTTTCAGCATTAAGTAGTTTGCAAAGCCTCTGGTGTTGATCAGAACTGAGAACAGCTTGTGGTTTGTGTTTCTATTAAACTGTGGCCGACTTCCTCCAGAGTATGAATTTCCAGTTATGGAAACTGTGGTTTGATTGTAATTTAACAGTTATGCAATGCCAAATAGGAGCTGCAGGGAAAATATCCTTTGTCCCGAGACGTTTAAGATTCTGAATGTTCACAAAGCATCATTACTTCTCCCCTCCAAAGAGTGTCTCTTGGATGACAGCTTTCCTTTCTCCATGGCAGGAGATTATAAGCAGAATGGACGTGAATGGAGACAGTCTGGTTTGATAGGAATACATCTTGGAATCATTGTAATGGGTTAAGCCTTCCTACAGAAATGGATATCCACTTTCCTGGCATTTAAAATTGTTTCCCTAAAAAATGAGCTGGAAAAAAAAAGGCTTTAAAATGTAGAAAATAAATCCCCAGAAACCTCTATGTGGTTCCTTTGTTTTTCATTTATTTCAAATTCAGGGAGGTAAATATTATTCATGATGTGCAGACCATATAAAATGTGTGGCAACTTCAAACTCTGCCCATATTTAGTCTGTATTTTTTTCTGATAATTTTGTGTCTCAATTCAGACACACTGATGGCTTGTTCCATTAAGGAGGAAAAAGACAAAGAGAGTGGACAATTAACCTTCCTAACCAACCTGCAAAATAAAATATGCATGAAAACAAACTTTGGTTCTTAATTAGCCAAGGGCAATGGAAAACCAAGATTATGAATGGCCATTTGAAAATTAGGTTTGCAGACACTTCTGAATTTTTACATTGTTCAGGTTAGATGTCAAATCAATATCCCTAATTAGGGTCTCAAACAGCTCAGTGATAAAAATCTTAGTTGAGTTTCTTTGAGAGAGCTAGCTAGTTATGAGTTACTGATTATTCTTGTGTCCTGGGGAACAGACCTCAAACTTGGATGCCCACTGTATATTTTCAATTTATTTGAAAGATACACACACACACACACACACACACACACACACAGTGAGCGAGTTAGAGAGAGCAAGCCTCCGACTGCTGGTGCACTCCCCAACTTCTGGACCGGGCCAAAGCAGAAGCCAGGAGTCAGGAATTCAGTCTGAATTTCCCACATAGGTGACAAGAGCACAGTTACTTGGGCCATTACTGTTGCCTCCCAGGAATCTGGAATGAGGAGGCAGAGGTGCGTAGTGAACCCAGCACTCTTATGCTGGATGTAAGTATATTAACCTGACCTGATGCACAAGATTTGAAAGGTAGATTTGAATGCATGGGTTCCTATCAGTCCTGGTGCACTGCTTTTGCTTGCACTTTCTACATTTCCAGCTCTTATGTCTTTGAACATATTCCCCCTAGTCTGCATTTGTCTAATTCTCTTCTTCCTCCATCTCTGACCTCTCCAATCTAAGCCATATAATTTATGTCATATTAAGGCTGAGATTTCTTCAACAATAGGGTGGTGAAGTCAGGAAGGAGACTTGGATTTGGATTTAGATCCATTCTGGGCCTTGGTGGTAAGATTAGAAGAACAGATCCAATTGCAACTGCTTGGAAGTTAGTAAGCATGGAAAGTTAACTATAGTACCTAGCAAGGAGGGTAATTATAAGATCATAGCCCAAGAAACAGGGATTAGGAAGGATATGACCCACCAGCCTTCCTGTTGTATACCAGGGACAGCCACTTTTAATTGAGCATGACATCCTTCCCTTGGACACTAGACATGGCCTTGAAGTTCTTTTCAACAAAGTATTCTATTCAAACCAATACACTTAAATGAATGGATTATTCTGATTGGGTAAACAAAAAGCAGACAGATCTAGCAATAGGGAATTACAGAGCCTGCAGCCTCTGGAACAGCAGTCCAAAGGGCTGTAAGCATGCTGGGAGAAGCTGTCCCATGAGCTGGCCTGGACTGCTCGTTCTTTGGAGAGTGACAAGCAAAAGCAAGTCAGAAAATACTTGGTTGTTAAGATGGTGACATGGGAAGGTTGCCAAGATGGGAAACAGGACAGAGTTCCAGAGCCATGCTTTCAAGTGGGAACCAGCATTCAAGAAGACAGAAAAAAGTCACTTTATCAGGTTTAGGGAGAAAAGTGGAATCTGGCTTAGCTTCAAGGAGAGCTTGATGCTGTTCCCTGGAGTAATTGACCAGAAGGGGAATATGGTCTTCCCTGTGTACTCGGACTGTTCGGTACTTTACAGACTTGATTTTATTTTAGAGGCAGCCCCTATAGTCCTTCCCACCTAAAAGGAAGCTTGTTCCCGGATGGACCCTGGCTAAATTGCAGAGGCCTAGTGCCAGGTCACAGCCAGTACTTGCTACCTGCTCTCTTACTTTTTTTTAAAGATTTATTTATTTATTTTTGAAAAGTATGGGGGCTGGTGCTATGATGTAGCACTGTCTGCAGTGCCAGCTGCCTCTCCCTGTAACTCTGACTTCAAATAAATAAATAAAAATCTGTATTAAAAAAATAAAGTTACATGGAGAGAGGGAGAAAGGGAAAAGGAGAGGGAGAGGGAGAGAGAGAGAGATCTCTTCCATCTGCTGGTTCACTGCCCAGATGGCTGCAACAGCCAGCACTAGGCCAGGCCGAATCCAGGGGCTACGATCTTCTTCTGGGTCTCCCATGTGAGTAGCAGTGGTCCAAGTACTTGGGTCATCTTCTGCTGTTTTTCCCAGACCATTAGCATGGAGCTGGATCAAAAGTTGAGCAGGCAGGACATGAACCAGTGCCCATATGGGATGCCGGCATCACAGGTGGTGGCTTTATCCACTACTCCACAATGCCAGCCCCTACCTGCTCTTTTATTAATTACCTTTTCAAACCCCCAGTTGGATCTTAAGCTCTTGAGGGAAGACACTGGGCCTACTGCTTGTATTTTCCTCAGGATCACACTTGACCTAGGTTCTTGGTGGATACTCATTGATTGCTTCGTCTGCTACTGTGTCTTCCACTTCAGAAGAACCATATTTCAGGGGATTGTCTCTCAAAAACAGATTTTTGTGAGGCGAAATCCTGATTGTCCTTGCAGTTGTGCAGTCATTGAACAAGCTGAGAATGACAGTAGGGAGTAAAGTCTAGACCTAAATGTGTTGTAGGTGATTGGACAGAATTCACCCAGTGGGATGTGAGCTGCATGGTACCTCAATGAGAGCAGGAGTCGGGGCTGAAAATGCTGAAATCTGTGAAAGGAGACACAGCACAAAGTTCTGATGGCCTCTCTAGGATGGGACTTGAAGAGTCCTGGGACGTGTACCCCTCGACCCCGTGCTCACCTCAGTATACCCTCCATGTTGTCTGACATTCTGAGCCTGCCTTCCTCCACCTTTGAGTTAAGTGCATGAAGATGTAAAAATACAGTCCTTGCTGGTTCTCTGTTTAGCAAAATAAAAATGATGACACTCTTTCTCTGAGAGCTATCAAGTTTTTTTTTTTTTTGACAGGTAGAGTTATAGACAGTGAGAGAGAGACAGAGAGACAGAGAGAAAGGTCTTTCTTTTCCATTGGTTCACCCCCCAAATGGCCACCACGGCCAGCGCTGTGCTGATCCAAAGCCAGGAGCCAGGTGTTTCCTCCTGGTCTCCCATGTGGGTGCAGGGCCCAAGGACCTGGGCCATCCTTCACTGCAGTCCCAGGCCACAGCAGAGAGCTGGACTGGAAGAGGAGCAACCGGGACAGAATCCGGCTCCCCAACTGGGGCTAGAACTCGGGGTGCCGGCGCCACATGCGGAGGATTAGCCAAGTGAGCCGCGGTGCCAGCCTTAAGGGCTATCTGGTTGAACTTGGTGTTGCAAAAATAATTTGGGAGGAAAATTGTGTCCAGATTACAATGATTACCCCATACAAAGGCAGGCGCAGTCCCTATTGCCCAACTGGGGCTACTTCCTTCAAATACTCCTGCTGGACGCTGGCGCTCAGGTGAAATAACATGGGCTTGGGAGCTATGCTCCTTCAATTCTGCCACTTATTTGGACAAGATAATAAACACCTCTGATTCATGCTTTTGCTTCCTCTGCAGTGGAGATCACAAAGCCTATGTATATGATATTTATAAGAACATAGGAGAATACTCATGAACTGCATAGCATGTATTAGATGCCTGATAAAAGTGTGCATGTTATTACCAGGGTTTTCATTAGTTTTTGAAAAGTGGCAGATGAGCCCATTTTTATCTTTTTTTTCTCTCACTTTTCCTTGATCCAATAAAGCCCAACCAAGCAACCAAGTACAAAGTCATTGTGATGCCCTGCCTTTCTGTATCTTTAGTCATTGGCTACGGATGTATCTACCATTTACTCATCACTAACATAGCATGTACCATATGTGTGTGCAAGTACAAATACTGAGGCAATGGCTTACAGAGCCGGAACATTTTCCCCAAGCGCTCAGGGAGTTTAGTTGATTGACAAGGGAAAGGTGAATCTTTGATCTGTGATGCTGTCAAAAGAAGCAAACCCACATCTTGAAAGGTGTAAGAATTCCAAAGTACAAATAAGGAGGCTGTCTCTCTATTGCAGGCCCATCCCTGGCACACTCTTCACCAGCTCAGTTTGGAATATTTGTTCCGGCTCTCAGATATTTCTCAATCCCAAGTGTCAGCCATCTCTCATGTCTCTTATACAAATGTGACAAATCAAAGTGAGATGTACTGAAGCAATCTTAACCCAACAGGATCTTGGCTCAACTTTTTAATTTAAAGAAAAATATAAATTCATCATAAGAGAGAGCCTGCTGTGTTGTGTGTGTGTGTGGCCCTGGTCACTATAGAACTGTTTAGTATTCTACAAAAATATTTTTACAAGTTTAGTTCCAGTTACTATAATCATGGCAATAATTTTTCACACCCTGGCACCTATTGAATTAGCAATGAAGATTTTTTTTCTTGAGCCATTATTCAAATGGATTCCATCTGCATTCAAATTAATTTCAAGATCATAGAAATTAACATTGGGAAAGGTACATTAAATCACCTCATCCATTTCTTTGCTAGGGGAAAATTGATCACTATATCATAATCCCTAGTGTTTTGTCCAGTATGTTTTAAATATCTTGAGTACTTTGATTCTGGGTGGTCATCTTGTCAAATTCCAGGGGAAATTCTTTTTCGCAGCCTCCTCGAATATAGATGGATTTTCTGATGCAGTGCAATTAGCCAATGTGGGGAGTCTCCAGGAATCGGGCAATGAACTTTCCAGAAGAGTGTATGTATGTGTGTGTTGATAGGGCTGGGTGAGATATGGAGAGAGGGACAGACAGAAGGAGGGCAACTTAAGAATGCTGTGTTTGATTACATCTGAGACTTGACAGCTGTTTGCTTTCATTTTGTAATACTATGAGTGGCCTAAGGAGCAGAATGGGGGAAGTAGGCATAGTGACTAAAGTAAGGGGGGCGGGGGAGTGGCCGGTGTCATGGCACAGTAAGGTTAATCCTCTGCCTGCGGCTCTGGCATCCCAAATGGGTGCCAGTTCTAGTTCTGGCTGCCCCTCTTCCAATCAAGCTCTCTGCTGTGGCCCAGGAGTGCAGTGGAGGATGGCCCAAGTGCTTGGGCCCTGCACCCGCATGGGAGACTGGGAAGAAGCACCTGGCTCCTGGCTTCAGATTGGCACAGCGCCGGCTCTAGTGGCCATTGGGGAGTGAACCAACAGAAGGAAGACCTCTCTCTCTGTCTCTCCCTCTCACTGTCTGTAACCCTACCTCTCGCTTTCACTGTCTGTAAAACTGCTCTCAAATAAATAAATAAAGTCTTTAAAAAAAATAAAGTAAGGGAGGAGCACTGAAAAATGTAGGTGGGTTTGATGCCAATTTGGGTTGTAAGCATGAAATTTTTATGAGGTCAAATAGTTAGAAGCCAATTGAAAAATTCTGTAACTTAAGATTATTTTTAATTTTTCATATATATGGATAGTTTGTTATGGATCTAACATAGAACTTCAGAGTCTAGGCATTCTAATATTAATTATTTTTCTTTTTTAATCAGTTGCAGCTTTCCTGTTAGATATATAGATAGCCAGATAGAATAGGCACCTATACTCGTAACTAGTTCCAGTAGCAAAATATTGTTGGTATAGTGAACCCTTCCTTGATTATTGTCTTATTTAACTGAAGTGTTCTCAGTTTTCTTATTTATAAAATGAGGTAAAGTAGAAAGGCCAAATGAAACACTCCATAAATGTTAGGGCACAGAAATTGTGAGATTAAAACAAATTGTATGATGAACCTGTTCTTTATTGAAACTAGACAAGTTTCATAGAGGACAGAGAAGGATGGATTCCCTAGAAGTGACATGGCAATCTCCAGGATTCTTTCTTTGAGACTCTCATGGAATACGAAGGATCACACAGGTCTTGAAATCCATTCACCATGTGTTGTACTCCTTGAATTCCCACTTTAACTTCTGAAATGAGTATTTGTGCAGCTCCTGCCTGAATACTTTCTGTGAAGGAAAAATCATTAGCACTCAGGTCTTCAGTAATAATGGTTTGATGGTTCTCATTTCCAGTGAGATCCGAACTCAGCCTCCTGTACACTTCAACCAGCGTGTCCTAGACTTAAAAGCCATCTAGGACTAATCTAATCTCTTATAACAGTGCCTCACACATCTGAACACAAGTTGTCTCTGCCCCTTTTCTCAACCCTGGGAGCACTCCACCTCTATTTTTTTTTTTTTTTAATCTAATTCACTTTCTCAGACACCACTGCTTTCTCCCCTTGGTTGTACGTGACTGACTATCCCAAGTGGCTGCCCCAGGCAAACTCATTTTTTGGTGTTTCTGAAATACATTCCTTCCATGCTTGGGACGTAGCAGAGTAACAATCCATATTTGCTAAGTGGATGAGCGTATTCCAGCCCATCACATACATAATCTATCTAATATTATAAACCTCAGTCTAGAAAAAACGTTCCTTTCATACCCCCCCGGATAATTTTCTTCTGCAGTCTCAGTCATTAGAAGAAAAGACGAGACTGTCATTGCTTCCACAGTGATCCATCCTTTTTGGTAAGCCAGAAACACAGCAAGAATTATGTCAAGCCTTCTAGTCCTCCAAAGAAGAGACTAGCTTGCCTCAAATTGAGAACTCGGTCTCTGCTAGCTGGAATGTGTCGGGTCTACGTTGTGCGAAGACTTCAGAGAGCTCCTTTAATCCCTGCGATGACATAGTGTAGGTCATAGGCACCGATGTGACAGTATTTCTCAGGTCACTGCTCATATTTGTGAAGTCCTTGTGCTAAGTAGGAAAGCACATGAGCCCCCAGGAAGCTCCCCTGCCCTCTTAGGTAGCCCCTCCCTTCACCAGGCGTCTTTGTGGGCTCACCCTCTTGGACAAGCAGGTGACTGACAACCAGAACACTCTTGGAAAAGCTTGTTGGCTGAAGAATGATGTTCTAATAAGAAACACATTAAATGCCAATAAGTTATTTTATGGAAAATTTGGCCCCGCCTGCAAACCAAGGCTGCTTTGTTTGGTCACATACAGTCTTAGATAAATATTAACAAAGCCATCAAGGGTGAATAAGGCTAGTAACTTGAAACTGGACTGTTTGTGGCTCCTGATGCAGTCATGTTCACTGACTGTGGCATCACTAACCTTGCCTTTTCAATTAAGTGGTGCTGTGCAGACAGAAGGTGGAGGAACCACCCCAGCGGGTTGCCTGCTGCCTGATGGTCCCCGCTCTCCAGCCCAGATATTTGTGTGATGATGAAAAGCTGAGCCCACAAAGAAGTGGAGGGGATGGGATGAAAGCGTGAACGCATCCCCCCTGGGGAGGCCAAATGTTAGATCAATGCTGTCTTCCAGCCACTGCAGTAACTGCGGAGAATGAGATGTTAATTTATGTGCAGTGCCATCAGGAGTCTGGGGAGCCTAATCTGTCTGATCCTCAAGCCCACATGGCTGCCTCTCTGTAACCTTTGGGCTCCCGCAGATGCAAACCTCTCCGCTGGGGTGGCCACCTAGGGGATCTGTGGACCAGGCTCCTGCTCTTCGCTTCCTTTTGTGTCCCTGCTGCTGTGTCTTCTTCCTTGCAAGTCTCAGGTGCCCTGGTGGTAGCACAGTAAGGAAAACCTTGCATCCACATGGGACAGTCAGTGACTGCCTGAAAATGTTTGACTACAACCTGCAGGTAAACAATGAAAATGCAATAGGTTTATTTTATATGGTTTTGAAGAGACTGTTAGGAACCGTGGAAAATAGCACCCAGCTTTGCAGTCCTGAAAAATTGACCTTCCAGTGTGTTTATGATTTTCCCCTCTTCCCCCTCCCCATAGGAAAGCCCACAATCTGTCTTTTGGGGATAGAAGGAAGGTGGGTTGGGGACAAAGTAAAGGGACCATCACAAAAATCCAGAATTCATCCCCTAACAATATGAATCATTGGAAGTGCTTACATGGAAATTGGCATGGTTACAGATGACAAACACATTTGTTGATTTAAAATGAAATGTTCCCAGAAGCACACAGGCTTTAATTGTTCCAATCCCAGAGCTTTAATGAACCCAGGAATAAGCCATGTCTTGCAGTATCTTTGTGGCAGGTGGCCTGGACGACAACAAAGCTCTGTTTAATAAAGTTATCTCTCTAGACGTCATGAGAAGACTCCAGGAGCAGGGCAAGTGGAGTATACCAAAGATAAGTTCCACTTGCTCTTAGCTTGTGCTCTGTCATGTGTAGGACATCCTGTAGGGTTTAGCTATGTGCTTGACCTCAGTGAAGTTCTCTGTCCAGTTTTCTGATTCTTCTCCTCATCTCTCCCATGCTTCTTACTCAGGGGTGCAGGGAGGAAAGATGACATGATTGGAGTTTGAAGAGGAGGGCGGGGGCAAGTGGAAAGCTTATGACATGTGGAAGGGTCAGGCTGGGTGAGGGGACCTATCTGGTGGACCTCCTAGCTGATGACTCCTGCCCTCATATGACCGTGTAGAAAAATGAGATAGCTCTGGGTCCTGGGGAGAGATTTGTGCCGTCGTTTCCAAGGTTGGCTGGTTCTTGATGTCAATCCACCATGCTTCACCGATTCACAGAATCAAGATGCAAGTGTCCAGTCTCCAGGGGTGTCTCTGCATTGTGTTCAAATTCATATTCACTAATTCCATTTATAGACCACCTCTCAGTGGGAATCATCTTTGAGAATGCTGCATCCATTTTACTTTACACTCACTCGTCTTCTCGGTAAGGTGCTTCGTGCAGTGAAAACAGTTCTGGATTGTAAGTGGTGCAGGCTGCTTCCGTGGCTTTACCTTGAGCACAGGCTTCAGCTAGGACTGGTCCATCAATGAAAGCTGGACACTTTCACTCTCACTTCCTCTCTCTGCCTTCCTCTATATTTCACCATGTTGGATCTTTTTTCTTTAAGATTTATTTTATTTGAAAGGTAGACTGATAGAGGGAGAGAAACAGAGGGAAAAAGATCCTCCATCCACTGGTTCACTCCCCAAATGGCCGCCATAGCAAAGACTGGGCCAGGCTAAGGCCAAGAGCCTGGAACTCCATCCAACTCTCCCACATGGGTGGCAGGGACCCAACTACTTGGGCCATCCTGTGCTGCTTTTCCAGGTGCATTAGCAGGGAGCTGGATCTCCAACTGGTGATCTGATAGAAGATGACAGCCTTGCAGGCTGTGGCTTAACCTGCTGTGCTACAGTGCTGGACCACCACGTGGTCTCTGATCTCACTGTGATGTTGGTGCCACTCTGGTCTCCACACCTTGCTGGCTCCAGGCTGCATGATGTGGCTTATCCCTGCATTCAGTGCTGTTTTAAAAGCAGGCAAAGTAATCTTTGTTCTAAAGGAACTTACATTCTAGTTGGAGAGAGAGAGAGAGAGAGATAGAGAGTGAACAAGTGCACATACATGTATGTATGTATATAGGGGAGTGCAGGAGGCAGGGCAGAGCCTGTGGTACTGTGCTGTTGCTCCTGCTATGCTGAAGAGCTCTGCCAAGTACCTGCCACACTTGTTTCTGAGTAGCCAAAGACCTGAACTTCCTTATCCTTGGATTCATTTACTCATATTTGTTATTTATTGATAAGAGCTTTTTGAAATATTATAGGCATGTAAAACTGTGTGTTTTGATATGTGTGTGTATATATATATATATATATATATTGTGAAATTATTACCATATCCCAGTTAGTTAACATATCTATAACATCTGGATAGTTAGTATTTGTATGTGTGTAGCAAGATTTAAGATCTACCCTTTTAGCAAATTTCAGGTATAAATGCAGTATTTTAAATATATGCTTTGATTTTTAACTGACATAATTATACATATTTACCTGCATAAAGAGTAACGATCAGATCAGATCAGGGTGACTGGCATATCTATCATCTCAATCATTTATTATTTCTTTGTTTCTACTAGCTTTTTAGAAATACACAATGAACTCTTGTCAAAATGACCCAGCTGTTTTGTTTTAAACTTTCATCCTTGTGCTGTATGTTTTACCTGCAGAACATTGTCATCCTAACAGAAACTTTGTACTCTTTGACCAACATCACCCAATTTCTTCTCGTCCTCTAGTCCCTAGCAACTATTCTGCCCTCTACTTCTGTGAGTTTAACTATACGTGTAAGTGAAATCATACAGAATTTTTCATTCTGTCTTATTTCAATCAGCATAATGTCTTGCAGCTTTAGGACTGTCCACATTGTCACAAATGGTGAGATTTCATTTTGTAAATAAAGTCAGAATAATGCTGTGCTCTGTGTGTTTGTGTGTGTGTGTCCATGTGTGTGTCTGCACATTTTCTTTTTTTTTAAGATTTATTTTATTTATTTGAAAGACAGAGTTACAGAGAGAGGTAGAGAGAGAGAGAGAGAGAGGTTTTCCATCCGCTGGTTCACTCCCCAGATGGCCACATCGATTGGAGCTGTGTCAATCTGAAGCCAGTAGCCAGGAGCTTCCTCCCGGTCCCCACGTGGGTGCAGGTGCCCAAGAACTTGGACCATCTTCTACTGCGTTCCCAGGCCATAGCAGAGAGATGGATCAGAAGAGGAGCAGCAAGACTCGAACCGCGCCCATATGGGATGTCAGTGCTTCAGGCCAGTGCTTTAATCCACTGCACTGCAGCGCCAGCCCCCACATTTTCTTTTTTATTCATCTGTTGAAGGACATTTAGATTTTCCCCCATATCTTGGCTATTGTGCATGATGCTGCCATGAACTTGGGACGGCAGATATCTCATATACTGATTTAATTTCCTTTGGACATTTACCCAGAAGTGGGGTTGTTGGACCGTATAATGGTTCTATTTTTTACTTTTTGAGGAACCTCTGTACTGTTTTCTGTAATGGCTACACTGTTTTACATTCCCATCAACAGTATATAAGATTTTCCCTTTTCCCACATCCTTATCAATATGTGTTTCCTTTTGTCTTTTTGATAATTCCCATTTTGGGTGTGAGGGGGTATCTCATTTTTTTATTTACATTTTCCTGATGATTATAGTTATGAAGCACTTTTCATATGCCTGTTAGCCTTCTTGTTTTGTTTTTTCTTTAGGGAAACATGTATTTAGGTCCTTTGCCCATTCAAAAATGGAATTATTTGTGTTTTTGATTTTGAGTTGTATGAGGTCTTTATATATTTTGAATATTAACTCCTTCTCAGATATATGGCTTCCAGTATTTTTCCCCCATTCCATGGGGTGCCTCTTCATTTTGTTATTTTCTTTGCTGTTCTGACCCTCATCAGTTTGATATAATCCTACTTGTCTATTCTTGCTTTTGTTATCTGTGTTTTTGATGTCATATTAAAAATTATTGCCTAGATCAATGCCAGATATGTTTTCCCCTGTGTTTTCTTCTAGGAATTTGGTTTCAGGTCTTCTATCTATGTCTTTAATCTGTTTTGAGCTGATTTTATGCATGGTATGAGGCAGAGGGTCAGTTTCATTTATTTGTTTTTTTTTTTTGCATGTGGAGATCCAGTTTGCCCAGCACCATTTGTTGAAGAGACTTCCCTTTCCCCATCATGCATTCTTGGCACCCTTGTCAAAGAATGAAGAAACTCTACTCTATGTGTTTACTTCTGGGTTCTCTCTCCTGTTCCATTGGTCTGTGTGTGCATTTTATGCTAGTGTCATACTGTTTGCATTACTGTCACTTTGCAATTTGAAGTCAGGAAGTATGATGCTGATGGCTTTGTTCAGACTCAGTATTGCTTTGGCTATACAGGTCTTTTGTGGTTCTAATCTCCTTCATAGAGTTCTGTCACTTACCCCCATAGAAATGGGAGGAAGGGAGAAATTTTGCTGCAAACAGAGAACTGCTTCAGGAACACCACAGAAGTAGACTGAATGCAGTCATCCGAAAATCTGGGCGTTGCCTTCATCTGAGCCCAGGTGTTTGACGTGGGTTGATTGAACTAATTAATGATAACACTGAAATATTATGCTCATTACTACTCACTTCCAAATGGATGAGCATTGCACATAGACAGTGCTTTGCTATTTAAATAGAATTTTCTTATACACAAAACCTCATTTCAGGCTCACAGCAGTCTTGCGAGGCAGGCGGAGCAGATAGCATCTTGCCCATGGCTCTCTCAAGCCCATGCGTTCAGATCCTTCTGTGTCTCCCTGAGGAAGTAACCGAAGTTCACAAATCCCATTTCTCCGTCTCTAACGTGGAGATATTAATGTTTACTTTGCACAGTTCTGATAAGGTTTTCATGGAAAAAAAATGTAGGTAAGTTCTCTACACAGTGCCTGACACATCTTGGGAATGCTAAATGACAGTCCCGTTGTTATTTGTAGTTGAGGAAACTGAAGCTCACAGGGCCGCAGGCTGCCTGCTGTAGGCTGGGTGTTTGCCTGTCCTCCCACCCCACTTCCAATTCATGTCTTCAGAGCCCTAGGCTCCAGTGCGATACTATTTGGAGGTGGGGCCTTTGGGAGGCAATTAGGTTTAGATGCGATTCTGAGGGGGAAGCCCCTGGAAGGGCATTCGTGCCCTTAGAAGAAGAGGAAGAGACCAGAGCAAGGACATGGCAAGGACGAGGTCATCTGCAGACCACAGTGATCATGTAGGATCTCTGTCCTTAATGTGCTATACATTGTGAATTAATACTATAACTAGTACTCCAACAGTATTTTTCACTTTGTGTTGCTATGTGAGGGCAAACTGTTGAAATCTTTACTTAATATATGCTAAACGGATCTTCTGTATATAAAGAGAATTGAAAATGAATCTTGATGTGAAGCAAGGGGAGAGGGAGTGGGAAAGGGGAGGGTTGCGGGTGGGGGGGAAGTTATGGGGGGGAAAGCCATTGTAATCTATAAGCTGTATTTTGGAAATTTATGTTCTTTAAATAAAAGCGTTATAAAAAAATAAAACAATTATTTTTTAAAATTTATTTAACAGAGTTAGACAGTGAGGGAGAGAGACAGAGAGAAAGGTCTTCCTTCCGTTGGTTCACTCCCCAAGTGGCCGCTATGGCCGGCACGTTGTGGCTGGTGCACTGCACAAATCCAAAGCCAGGAGCCAGGTGCTTCTCCTGGTTTCCCACGTGGGTGCAGGGCCCAAGCACTTGGGCCATCCTCCACTGCCTTCCCGGGCCACAGCAGAGAGCTGGCCTGGAAGAGGAGCAACCGGGACAGAATCCGGCATCCATATGGGACGCCGGCGCCACAGGCGGAGGATTAACCAAGTGAGCCATGGCACCGGCCCCCCTGCTGCCTTTTTAATGCAATAGGGTGCTTTATTTACCTGATCCCAGGGGATCTTCTAAAGAAGATTTATTTATTCATTTGAAAGAGTGAAAGAGAGAGAGGAAGATTGGGAGGGAAGAAGGGAGAGGGAGAGGGAGAGGGAGAGGGAGAGAGAGGGAGAGAGAGAGAGAGAGAGGGAGAGAGAGAGAGAGAGAATCTTTCATCTACTCTTTCATTCCCCAAATGCTCACAATAGCCAGGTGTAGGCCAACCCAAGCCAGAACTCCGTCTGGGACAGTGGGTGGCAGGGCCTAAGTGCTTGAGCCATCATCTTTTACCTCCCAGGTGCTTTAGCAGAAAGCTGTATTGGAAGCAGAGCAGCCAGGGCGCAAACCAGCGCATCACATAGGATGTGGGCGTCACAGGTAGTGGCTTAACTGGCTGCATCATAATGCTTGTCCCCCGCCCCCTGCCCCAAGGGTGTTGTTTTAAGTGATAGTATTTTCCACCCTGAGGTGCCACGATGAATCATTTCTCGCATTCCTGCGAATGATTGACATATTCCTTGGACTCCTCCCTGACAGAATTGTCGGGGTCAATACATAGCTTGAACATAGTACTGAGAAGAGCTTACAAACTACTTTTTTTTTAAGATTTATTTATTTATTTGAGAGGCAGAGAGAGAGAGAGAGAGAGAGAGAGAGAGATAGAGATGGTGGGGGAGGGGGCTGATTCACTCCCCAAATGGCTTCAGCTGCTGGAGCAGGGCCGATCTGAAGCCAGGAGCCAGGAGCTTCTTCCAGGTCTCCCACATGGATGCAGTGGCCCAAGGACTTGGATCATCTTGCACTGCTTTCCCAAGTGCATTAACAGGGAGCTGGATGAAAAGTGAAGCATCTGGGACTTGAACCAGTGCCCATACAGGATGCTGGTGCTGCAGGTGGCAGTTTTACCTGCTATGCCACAGCGCCAGTCCCTCCACATTACTTTTTAAATAAAAAATTTTAAAAAGTTTTCCCTGCTTACTAGCTTTAAGATCTGGAGGATGTGGCCTAACCTCCATTTCTTCTTCCTTGTCTATAATAGGCCTGCATCAGGAATCATGTGCAGAATAGGTGAGAGTTGGTAAAGTCTTAGCATAGTTCCTGGCACCTCCACATAGATGTTCAGTAATTGTTAGCTACTGTCATTATTATTGCTTTAAAAAGTCCTGGTGATGGGCCGGCGCTATGGCTCACTTGGTTAATCCTTCGCCTGTGATGCTGGCATTCCATATGGGCACTGGCTTCTAGTCCCAGTTGCTCCTCTCCCAGTCCAGCTCTCTGCTGTGGCCCAGGAAGGCAGTGGAGGATGGCCCAAGTCTTGGGCCCCTGCACCCGCATGGGAGACCAGGAGGAGGCACCTGGCTCCTGGCTTCGGATTGGTGCAGCGCTGGCTGTGGTGGCCATCTAGGGAGTCAACCAACAGAAGGAAGACCTTTCTCTCTGTCTCTCTCTCTTTCACTATCTATAACTCTACCTGTCAAACAAACAAAAAAAAAGTCCTGGTGAATCTCTTTTTAAAAAAGTTTATTTTGGGGGCTGGTGCTGTGGTACAGTGGGTTAAAGCCCTGGTCTGAAGCGCTGGCATCCCATATGGGTGCCAGTTCTAGTTGCGGCTGCTCCTCTTTCAATCCAGCTCTCTGCTATGGCCTGGGAAAGCAGTAGAAGATGAACCAAGTCCTTGGGCCCCTGCACCCGCGTGGGAGACCTGGAGGAAGCACCTGGCTCCTGGCTTCGGATCGGCACAGCTCCGGCCGTTGTGGCCATCTGGAGAGTGAACCAGCAGATGGAAGATCTCTCTCTCTCTCTATACCTCTCTCTGTAACTCTGTCTTTCAAATAAATAAAATAAATCTTTAAAAAAATTTTTAAAAAGTTTATTTTATTCATGCAAAAGGCCGAGATAGGCAGGGAAATAGAGATCTCCCATCTGCTGGTTCATTCCCCGAATGCCTGCAACAGTTGAGGCTGGGCTAGGCCAAAGCCAGAAGCCAGGAGCTTGATCTGGGTCTCGCATTGGAGTGGCAGGGACCTAACTACTTGATCCAGGCACTAATCAGGGTTCTAGGGGTCCCAAGTGGTATCTTAACCACCAAGCTAAACACTAGCCCTGACAACTGGTAGAGTTCATCATGGTCCAAGTTAGAAACACATGAGCTAGTCACTTGGGTTGGTGGTTTATTTTGTTCCAACTTAAAATATAAACAAAACACTTATGCAGTCTCTCTGTGCATCACCCTCTCTGATGGAAGTGTGTGACACAGGACAGATTTCATCTTAGTGTCAAACTGAAGAGGTAGACAGGCACAAAGTCTGATTATTCCTGCTCTCTATATGTAAACACTGAGACTCAGAGTGGATAAGTGATGCTCAGAGTGACTCAACTAATAACAGGAAAACCCAGGCTAACTAACATCTGAGTTTTCTGACTTGAACCCCAGTGCTTTCTCCACAGCACATCTGACCTATTCTGTCTGCTGAGGCCGCACACCATGGCCACCTAAATGCCTTTGCTTGCAGCCTTCAGCCCTGTTTCTGCTCCACCAAAATTTTTCAGTGCACAGGATTTTTGTTTCACACTTAAATATTTCTGTCTTGCAGTTTTCGAAGCCTACAGGTTCACGGTCCCATGTCATTTTTTTTTTTTTTTTGACAGGCAGAGTGGACAGTGAGAGAGAGAGACAGAGAGAAAGGTCTTCCTTTGCCGTTGGTTCACCCTCTAATGGCCGCCGCGGCCAGCGCGCTGCAGCTGGCGCACTGCGCTCATCCGATGGCAGGAGCCAGGTGCCAGGTGCTTTTCCTGGTCTCCCATGGGGTGCAGGGCCCAAGCACTTGGGCCATCCTCTACTGCACTCCTGGGCCACAGCAGAGAGCTGGCCTGGAAGAGGGGCAACCAGGACAGAATCCGGTGCCCCAACCGGGACTAGAACCTGATGTGCCGGCGCCGTAAGGCGGAAGATTAGCCTATTGAGCCATGGCGCCAGCCGGTCACGTGTCTTATTATCTCATGAAAGAGCCGGATGAGGGCTGTGTTGAATAATCAGCAGAGCTTATGCTGAGTCACTTGCGAATGGTCATAGCCAGAGAACTCCAGGGTGCCCATGTGTGTGTCCAGTTAGTAAATGAAAATGTGCCAAGCTGTGCAGGTAATTGCTGTCAAGGGTTGATGGGGGTTATTTTTGTTTACCAAATGTAAAACGCTGCCTTGTTTTGTTTTTTAAAACTTGTCTTTGTTTAATCTGTGGCCTGGTTTTAATCTCCTCATTGCCTTTCCCTTCTCAGGCCATTGCCCCTTCCTCTATAATCCCCCTATTCCTAGTCTCTCCAAAAGTCCACTAAAATGGACACTGTAGAACTTGAATAGGCCTTGCAGTAGTCAAGGCTTAGGTGCGCTGGGCTGGTGCTGTGTGCTCCATGCTAACGTTGGCTATAGAGACACAGTTGTTCGAGTGGGGCTCCACATCAGTTGGGTCTGAATTGGGATGGAGATAACCCTTTCCCATCTTACTATAGGCCGAAGACAGAAGCATTTGGTAATCAATTTCTAGTCAGTTCCAGTGGTGAGAAAATGCTAAGGATCAGGTCACCAAGGAGAGTCATTCATTTGTGCATCTAATCAAGAACTTTCCAAAGAAAGCTCCCAATACCCAGCACAGCACCCTTGGTGAGCATTTCCTGTTGAATGGATGAATGAGCAAATAAGTGGAGGATAAACACTGGGCTGTGGAGCAGGTAAGAGACTGCTCAGAGAAGTTTCCAGGTGGAGGAGCTATGGAAGAGGAGACTTGCTGGATGAGTAGTTATTAGTGATGACATCGAGAAGTGTCTGACAGCCTACAGTGCTGGCATCATTTATGGGTGCCGGTTCATGTCCTGGCTGCTCCACTTCTGATCCAGCTCTCTGCTAATGGCATGGGAAGGCAGCAGAAGATGGCCCAAGTGCTTGGGATCTTGCCAACAATGTGGGAGATCTGTAAGAAGCTCCTGGCTTCAGCCGGCTCCAGCCCTGGCCATTGTGGCCATCTAGAGGGAGAACCAGCAGATGGAGAATCTTTCACTCTCTTGTTCTCTCCGTAACTCTTTCAAATAAATATTCTTCAATAAGAAAAAAAGAAGTGTCCGAGGCTCCTCCTGAGTCCTCACTGTGGGAGAGGACAGACAGTGTCAAGGCTGGGCCCAGCTAAGCACAGGGGCTGCAGAACAGGAAGTGCTGGCAGTACAGGAATAGAGCTGGAAATGCAGAAGAAGGTAGTTTCATCTACTTTATTTATTTATTTATTCTTTTAAAATTTTTATTTAATAAATATAAATTTGCAAAGTACAGTTTTTGTATTACAGTGGCTCCCCCCCCAATAACCTCCCTCCCACCTGCAACCCTCCCATCTCCCCCTCCTTCTCCCTCTCCCATCCCATTCACATCAAGATTCATTTTCAATTATCTTTATATACAGAAGATCAACTTAGTATATACTAAGTAAAGATTTCAACAGTTTGCACCCACACAGAAACACAAAGTATAAAGTACTGTTTCAGTACTAGTTATACTGTTAATTTGCATAGTACAACACATTAAGGACAGAGATCCTACATGGGAAGTAAGTGCACAGTGACTCCTGTTGTTGATTTAACAATTGACACTCTTGTTTATGGTGTCAGTAATCACCCGAGGATCTTATCATGAGTTGCCAAGGCTATGGACGCCTTTTGAGTTCACCAAGTCCGATCTTATTTAGACAGGGTCATAGTCAAAGTGGAAGTTCTCTCCTCCCTTCAGAGAAAGGTACCTCCTTCTTTGATGGCCGGTTCTTTCCACTGGGATCTCACTCGCAGAGATCTTTCATTTAGGTTTTTTTTTTTTTTTTTTTTTTGCCATAGTGTCTTGGCTTTCCTTGCCTGAAATACTTTCATTTGCTTTTTAGCCAGATCCAAATGCCTTAAGGGCTGATTCTGCGGCCAGAGTGCTGTTTAGGACATCTGCCATTCTATGAGTCTGCTGTGTATCCCATTTCCCATGTTGGATTATTCTCTCCTTTTTAATTATATCAGTTAGTATTAGCAGATACTAGTCTTGTTTATGTGATCCCTTTGACTCTTAATCCTATCATTATGCTCAATTATGAACTGAAATTGATCACTTGGACTAGTGAATTGGCATTGGTACCTGCCACCTGGATGGGATTGAATTGGAATCCCCTGGCACGTTTCTAACTCTACCATTTGGGGCAAGTCCGATTGAGCATGTGCCAAACTGTACATCTCTTCCCTCTATTATTTATTTATTTGACAGAGAGAGAGAGAGAGAGAGAGACAGAGAGAAAGGAAAGGTCTTCCTTCCGTTGGTTCACTCCTCAAATGGCCACAATGGCTGGAGCTATGCCAATCTGAAGCCAGGAGCCAGATGCTTTCTCCTGGTCTCCCATGCAGGTGCAAGGGCCCAAGGACTTGGGCCATCCTCCACTGCCTTCCTGGGCCACAGCAGAGAGCTGGACTGGAAGAGGAGCAACCAGGACTAGAACCTGGTGCCCATATGGGATGCCGGCGCCACAGGTGGAGGATTAACCAAGTGAGCCTCGGCACCGGCCCCTTCATCTGCTTTTAATTTCCTGTTTAATAATTCCCAGTACTAACTGTGTAATCAGCACTA
Source organism: Sylvilagus floridanus (assembly GCA_949820135.1). Lineage (NCBI taxonomy): Eukaryota > Metazoa > Chordata > Mammalia > Lagomorpha > Leporidae > Sylvilagus > Sylvilagus floridanus. The sequence continues at coordinate 90,259,540 of OX463238.1, forward strand.
TTCTATATGCTTTGTAAATCCATTCTCACAATACAACAGGTGGGAAACTGAGATTCGAAGGTGTTCAATAACTTACCCAGGTCACATGGTGACCTGTGGGTAGAGCCAGGGGCCACCACAGACAGCGCAGCTGCAAGGCCGGTTTTCTTAATCCCTCCCCGTGGCAGTACTTGTTGGTGATGGGAGACTTTAGCTTTCAGGGTAGGGCAGGCACAACCTCATGGGGACTCCTGGGGGCTGTCTTCGTACCGGGGCATGCAGGCTTATTCCACCCATACAGACAGGTGCTTTGCACTGTGATAACACAGTGGCCTAAGTAAGGTGACAAAGATACTTCTCAGCCTTTCCTAACTTTGCTGATGTGTGTACAAAGGAGGACAGAGCAGAGAGAGGGTCTGTACATGGGGTGGAGGGAGGACTGCAGTTCAGGGTTTTGGGAATTTATCCGTCTCTTGTTCCCAGGGGGCGGGTGATTGCTGGTCCCAAGCGCCTGATGCTGCCCAACTGGGGCTTTTGCTCTCTGTTGCTTTAGATGGGATCAGAGTCTTCAGATCATTCCTGAATTGCAGATGAGCCGAGTCAGTGCAGGGCAGACCTAGTTTGAGGATGTCTTCCCTGAATTGCCTCAGCCAAATCTCGATGGGCCTATTTGGAAAGTTTTAGGAGATGTATAAGCTGTATACACATCAATCAAGAGTTAGTCTACTTCCAACATTTCTGGAGAGAGGTAAGCAGTCGCTATGTTTAGGTGGTGGAGTGACCACCGGTTTTCCTGATCAACTTTTGAAAATGGCGCTCTCCTGCTGTTGTCTGTCTGTAACACCTGTAATGGCATTGGGCCATATTCCCCAGAAGGCCCATGAGATTCCTGAGACGAGCTAGGTGGTGGAGCAGTGGTCATTCAGTGTGCTGGGCTCCACTGATCGGATGACTTCGGGTGAAAACAGCATGCAGCTATTGTTTCCAATAGACTTAGCTTCTCACCTGCCTTTCCCAACTGGTTCCTGTGGCGACTGTGCATCGGCTTCTGGACCCAGGAGCTCAAGCACATTTCTCTCTCCCTAAAAGCAGTGTCATTTCCAGAGGGCAATGCGTGCTAGAAGCCTGTTCCCAGAGTCGCTTTGTCAGGAGGGGGAGAGATAGTAAGAGACTTGGGAACAAACAAAGACATCCTTGACACTGGCAATTTATCTTGCTCCCTGCAACATGCCCTTTGGTTTGATAGCTGCACGGGCTGGCTGGGATTATTTATCTTGAGCTCCCATGCTATCTGCAAGGTGCTCTTGGCAGGCTCCCTTCCTGTTCCTTCCCTGCCTGGCCAAGCTCCTCTGCTCGCTCGTGCACGTCAGAAGGCCGTCAGCCAGCGCTGTCCTGGGGAATTAGAGGGCAAAGCGAGGGCCTACAAATATCTGAGGAGAGATGATCTCTTTTGAAGCAGGACTTTATCTGCTTTCTTTTTTCCTATCAGTGACGCCCCAGGGAGCAGACACCTGGGAGAGTATCTGGCAGGTGCAAGGCGTAGCATACTGCGCCTCTCTCCAGCTGTGCATCTCCTCCAAGCGAGCTGGATTTCATGTTTTACCTTCTCTAAAGAAAGGCATCCTTTATGCGGCCTTCTTGCTGCTCAGGCTTGTTCCAGGTGATGATCCCATGGGACTGTTGCAGGGGCCTTGGGCAGCAGCTCCCCTCCCCTTGCGCCTAAGGAAAGACTGCCCTCTACACCTGACTTCTCCTGTTGGAGTCCTGCTGCCTGTTTGCGTGTTCAGCGCAGGCTGGACCTTTGCTCTCTGTACCTTGCCTGGTTTCCCATCTTAGACTGTGCAGTGCAAAGTTGGAGTGGGAGTTGTTCAGGGGACCTCTGGGTACTGGCTCTGATGTCTTTCCCCAGTGCACTCTCTACTCTGTCTCACACATGCTGCCTCAAAAGACAATGTGGCCAGATTCTTGCAGGTTTTCTTGTTGGCAAGAGACAGCTGTTGTTTTCCAAAGGAAAGAGTTTAAAAAGGGGACTGTTCTCAGCAGTGCGGGTGAATTAAAGAACCAACCAGGGACACGTGACAGCAGGACTGGGCAGAAGCAGGAACAGAGCAGGAGATGCCTCGAGAGGGTGGAGAGGGCCATCCGCCATCCTCCATCTCTTCACTCCTGCTCCTCCTCATGGCCACAGCTGACTGGGAGCCAGGGCAGGAGGCGAGGAGACACCAGTGGTGGGTCTGCAGAGGTCGCACTTCCAGGGCACAGAGCTCGTCAGGGGAAGGTAGAAAGTTTGGGGCTGATGGGCTGGCATGCAGTGGCGAGGGGCAAGTGGGAGATAGCACAGAAATGCTGTTTTTGTTGTTTGATGAACCCTTTGGGCAGTCTGGAAAGCCTACTGATCCATTTTCAAAATAATGTTTCTAAACACAGACATAAGCACATAGGATTACAAAGGACACAATTAAGAGTGAAATACAGTTATCAAAATACCAAGAAGACTAAATTGTGGTACTTTAGTATAGATGCTTATGTGTTTTTTTTTTTAAAACACATGAAACCACAAAATCTAGCAGCAAATCTAACAATGACCAAACCTTATAAACGATGATGACTGTGAATCCAAACCTTATAAATGATAACTGTGAATGCCGCTGTAACGTACCTGCCATGGCTGAAATGTGCGTGAAAATATCTAGCATTTTTATTGGTGATAAAGTCTTTGGTGTTTCTACTACTGCTGTGTCTTGTTGCCTACCCAGGTAGCTGAAGAAAATGCTAAATATCAGTTATAGTTGAGTGATGTAGATAAAGATATAATTCTGTGCCCCCCTCTATCTAATTTCATGGACTTCTGACTTCCATCCAAGAACGCCCTGTCTTGGGGCTTGGAAAAACCCAGCCTGGGAACTCTGGCCTTGAAGAGAAGCTCAGGGATTGTTACATGCTAGTGCAGCGGTGATGGGAGCCTGTGCACTCGGAGGCAGCAGCATAGCCGGAATCCAGCTGCTGGACAGTGGGCCCTTGCTGGGAAGGGCCCTAGGGACCTGGACAAACCCATGCTAAGAAACAATGCCTGTGCCTGACTGGCCTGTGGCCTCTACTTCTGTTAAGGTCTCTCTCCTTGGTGATGCTAGAAGGCAAATGGTATGAGGATGTGAAATTTTAAAAACTTGTGGGGCCAACGCTGTGGCATAGTGGGTAAAGCTGCCGCCTGCAGTGCTGGCATCCCATGTGGCCACTGGTTTGAATCCTGGCTGTTCCACTTCCTATCCAGCTCTCTGCTATGGCCTGGGAAATCAGTGGAAGATGGCCCAAGTCCTTGTGCCCCCTGCACCTGTGTAGGAGACCTGGAAGAAGCTTCTGGCTCCTGGCTTCAGATTGGCATAGCTCCAGCCATTGTGGCCAGTTGGGGAGTGGACCTTCGGATAGAAGACCTCTCTCTCTCTCTCTCTCTCTCTCTCTCTCTCTCTCTTTCTTTCTCTCTGCCTTTCCTTCTCTCTCTGAGTAACTCCAACTTTCAAATAAATAAATAATTCTAAAAAAGTAAAACTTGTTAGTGAAGTATAGATAAATTTACTTTGCATATATGCCAAGTGCATGGCTTGGTGAATTTTCATGAAGCAGAACTGGATTGTTACCAACATCCCAGGAGCCTCCAGAGGTCCCCTTCCTGACACTCATCTTCCTTAAGGGTAACTATTATCCTTATTTCTTTTTTTTAAGATTTATTTATTTATTTGAAAGTCAGAGTTACACAGAGAGAGGAGAGGCAGAAAGAGAGGTCTTCCACCCATTGGTTCACTCCCCACATGGCCACAACAGCTGGAGCTGAGCCAATCTGATGCTAGGAGCCAGGAACTTCTTCCTGGTCTCCCATGTGGGTCTAGAGGCCCAAGGGGTTGGACCATCTTCTACTGCTTTCCCAGGCCATAGCAGAGAGCTAGATTGGATGTGGAGCAGCTGGGACTCGAACTGGCAACCACACGGGATGTCGGCACTGCAGGCGGTGGCCCTGCCAGCTAAGCCACAGCGCTGGCCCCTATTCTGAGTCCTAACAACATAGAAGCTTGCTTGTTCTTATTTTTTATATAAACAGAATAATGAAGTATATTAGAGTACATCACAAAGTTCATGGAAAATGGAATTAAAAAATAACGTTTATCTTGGTACAAACAATTGTTGAAATTCATGCATTTTCCACAAACTTTCTGCGGCACAAACATTCTTTTGTGTCTAAATTCTTTCTCTCAACATTATATTTGCGAGGCTCACCCATATTCCATTTAGTCAAAGATGATTCATTCGCATTGCTGTGATTCATTCATTCATGATTCATTCTCATTCATGCTGTTGCCTGAATTTATCATAATGTATCAATTCTGCTGCTGATGGGAATTTGGGTTGTTTTGAGTTTGGATTACTATGGGTAATAATTGTTTTTTTTTTAATTTGAAAAGATGCCTTTAAATTGAATTGTTTGTGGATTATAAGTGTGTGGGAGTAGAATTGCAAGATCATAGGCTGAGAGTGTGCATACTTAGCAGAAACTGCCAGTTTTCTAAAGTGAGTACATTGACTTAAACTTGTACCAGTTCCAATTACTCCCTATACTTACCAGTATGTAGCACTTCCTGTCTTTTTAATTTTAGCCATCTGATGATTGTGCAGTAATAAATATCTCCTTGTGGTTTTAATGACATTCTCCTGATTACTAATTCAGCCAGGCATTGGTCTTTGGGATAGCCCCTTCGAGGAAGTACCCGTGCAAGGCTGTTGCCAGTATTTCTAATGCCTGCCTCAGGACATTTTGGTCAAATTATTTAATCATTCTTAGTCTCCTCATTTGTTAAGTTAGAGTATTAATAGAACCAATCCATAGGGTTGTCATGGGGATGAAGAGAGATATGTATATAAAACTTGTAGCCTAGTGCCTGGTCCACAGTAAATGCTCAATAATTGTGACAATTATTATTAATCCCCAGTGCAGTGCCCGTCTGGGTATTCCATTTGTACTCATTGAACGGCTGAATTTTGCCAATATTGTTGCAGTGGCATTGCACAAGGGTCTGCTAATGTTGGTTGCCTCTGTGCGGGAAGCTCGTGGGCTTGGAGAAGGAGTGGAAACTCATTTTTTTCTCTATTTTGTGTCTCTTGAATTTTTTTAACAGTGTGAATGTATTTCCTATTACAATTTCCATTTAAAATTAAACTGCACCAAGAATAGCTGAAATGGAATCAGAAGTATTCCGGAATGAGGTTGAGGCGTGAGCTGTGTGACCTGTGCTTCCCTGTCCACCCAGCCTGTGTGTGGAGAATGAGCATGTTTGGAGGTGGTGAGGGGGAAGATACACGTTTGAAGGGGGAAGATACACGTTTGAAGATACACGTTTCTTCAGAAAGGTGTGATGGCAATGTATTTGCGTTGGCCAGTGTTACGCTGCTGTAACAGAGGGCCAGAGACTGGTGGGGACGTTGTCAACAGTAGAAACTTATGGCCAGCGCCTCGGCTCACTAAGCTAATCCTCTGCCTGCGGGGCCGGCACACCGGGTTCTAGTCCCGGTCAGGGCGCCGGATTCTGTCCCGTTTGCCCCTCTTCCAGGCCAGCTCTCTGCTGTGGCCAGGGAGTGCAGTGGAGGATGGCCCAGGTCCTTGGGCCCTGCACCCCATGGGAGACCAGAAGAAGCACCTGGCTCCTGGCTCTGGATTGGCGCAGCGCACTGGCCATAGCAGCCATTTGGGGGGTGAACCAATGGAAGGAAGACCTTTTTCTCTGTCTCTCTCTCTCACTAACTCTGCCTGTCCAAAAAAGAAAAGAAAAGAAAAGAAACTTATGTGGCTCATGGTCCTGGAGGCCCCAGAAGTCCAAGAGCAGGGAGCTGGCATTTGGCAGGGGCTTCTGTCTACCTGGTGACACAGAGGAAGGGCAAATGAACATGCACAAGGCAGAGATGAAGGGAGAGGCTAGACTCGCTTTTATAACAAACATAACACACCCAGTCTCGTGATCACTCAACTCACTAACTCACTCCCGCAGTAATGGCATTCATCTGCTCTCGGGCCTCCGCCTCCTAACACTGTCTCACTGGGACAAGATTATGTTCCCAGCACATGACTTTAAGGGACACATTTGATCCAGAGCCATGTTCATGTAAAAATTATGAGAGTGGAAGGACAGGTAAATTATTCATGTATGATTAGTGTTTGAGTGTCCCCAGAGCTTAATGAGATGGGATGTGAATTAATGGTGGGAGTCAAAGAATATCAGAAGAACGAAATGGAGTGGAATGCCTTAGTCATGTCCAGTCCAGCTCTGTACACTCTCCCAGGCATTAGGAAATATTTCAGTCCAGGGTTCTTGAGGGTAGAGGCACGCATCTCTGTGTCTCTTGGAGATTTGTTTTTCATATATATATATATATATATATATATATGATTCCACTCCATCCCATATATATATATATATATATATATATATACTCACACACATCACTCACACGCATACATACATACATATACATGTTCTTGGTGAAATTACGTTGATTTATCCGAGATTAGTCATCTTTGGGTGAGCCAGAAGGAGCTCCGGCTGTGTGTTTTAAAATGTTATTGTTGGTAATAATATTGGGCATCTTTTAGTTTACCAGAGGTTTTACGAAGTTTTGAAAGTACTATTAAATTCATGCTCTTATTAGCTCTTCATACCACGCCCTGAGAAGGATGCATGTTGTGTTCTGCTTCCTGTGGGCAAGAGAACGGAGGGTCTGACAGGTGAAGGGAAATGAAGCTATGACTGGGAACCATTGAGGCTCTGGAAAGAATCCAGAGGCCTCTCCCACGGGACAGTGATGGGTGTGATCTGCGCAGAGGGTGAGATGAGGAGTGGCCGGGAGGTTTGAGTGGAGGATGATGGATGGAGACACTTGAAATGGAGAGCTTGGTTCTTGCTGCCACCCGGGGAGATGGCTGTGGTGTCATTTCATGGGGCCTCCCTCTGGCTGGTGTCAGTTCTGAGCTTTGATGAGGTACCAAAGCAGTATGCATGACATCAGGCGTCCCTACAGTGACTTTCTAGTCATCCATGTGCTTTAGATAATGTGTGTGTGTGGTTATTCTTAAAATGCAGCATTTTCAGTAGTAGGCATTTAGCTTTGCTATTAAGATGCTGGGTAAGAAGCCCACATCCCCCCTCAAAGTGCCTGGGTTTGATTCCCAGCTCTGGCTCTTGACTCCAGATCTCTGGTAATGTGGACCCTGTGAGGCAGCAATGATGACTTGCAGTGGGTGGGTTCCTGCCACCTATATGGGAGACCTGGCTTGCAATGCAAGCTCCTGGATTGTGTTCCAAGCTTCAGTCTGGTCCAGCCACAGCTGCTGCAGGCAGTGACCAGCAGATGGGCGTGACCAGCAGATGGGCGTGACCAGCAGATGGGAGTGACCAGCAGATGGGAGTGTGTCCTATTTTTTTTTTCTTTCTCTCAAGTAAATAAAATAAAATAAATCAAAACTAAGTTTCGCCTTAATCACCACACTGCCCAGACTCTTCTCCTTTCGGAGTCCTTTGATTACTTTCCACATGGAAAGGGAACCGCATTTCACTCTGTGTGGTTCCCAGGTCATTTACTTAGACGCATTGAGTAGTGGGCTTGGGAAGCAGATTTACAATCACTAACATTTCACAAACGAGGAGGAGAAGACACAGAGAAGCGGGGTGACTTGTCCAACATCAGAGCCAGTTAATGCGGACATGAAATGAGCTCGGGAGAGGAGCAAGGGAGCTTTTCTAAGGGATTGAGCTTTTTCTCTTTTTAAAAAGATTTATTTATTTATTTATTTGAAAACTCAGTTATAAAGAGAGAGGGAAAGGGAGAGGGAGAGACAGAGAGAGGTCTTCCATCGGCTGGTTCACTCCCCCAGATGGCTGCAATGGCCAGGGCAGGAGCTTCATCTGGGTTTCCCATGTGGGTGGACCATCTTCGGATGCTTTTCTCAGGCCATTAGCAGAGAGATGGATTGGAACTGGAACAGCTGAAACTCGAACTGGGACCCGTACAGGATGCTGGCATCCTAGGTGGCAGCTTTACCCACTGCACCACAGTGCCAGCCCCTGGAGGCTAAGTGTTTGAACAGCTTTGCTAAAGCACAGTATTTAGTGAGTATTATTTGATGAATGTGGACATAGGCGTGCACAACTTGTGGTAAAACTGAGTTTTGAGGGAGCTGGAAGCTCTTTAGTTCTAAGGGAAGAGAAGGAATATTTTCTGGAGCAACAAGAATTTTCTCTATCTAGAAACCACTTTCCTGGAATGTGCCCGAGTTTGGAAGCATAAGTCCAAGCAAGAAATCCCCGTGGAAGAACCTTGTTTCATCTTGGCGTTCAAGGCTGATGTGTTTCTTCACAGTGTAACCTGTTAGCTGTGCAGGTCAGAGGCAGCTTCATTATCAGGGAAGTGGCTCATAATTTATGGGCACCATTTTTCGGAGAAACAGTTTTCCAACAAGTCAGATCAAGTATTGCTAGAAACTTGAGGGAATATAATATGCTTAGAAGTAGATCCTCCCCCATTGGATACAGCATTTCTTTATTTTCAGCTAAGTCTTTGCCTTTCTGATAGGAGCACACCTGTGTTTGGGGCTCTGCGGCTTTTTTTTTTTTTTTTTGACAGGCAGAGTGGACAGTGAGAGAGAGAGAGACAGAGAGAAAGGTCTTCCTTTGCTGTTGGTTCACCCTCCAATGGCTGCCTCGGCCAGCGTGCTGCGGCCGGCGCACCGCACTCATCTGATGGCAGGAGCCAGGAGCCAGGTGCTTTTCCTGGTCTCCCATGGGGTGCAGGGCCCAAGCACTTGGGCCATCCTCCACTGCACTCCTGGGCCACAGCAGAGGGCTGGCCTGGAAGAGGGGCAACCGGGACAGAATCCGGCGCCCTGACCGGGACTAGAACCTGGTGTGCCGGCGCCTCAAGGCGGAGGATTAGCCTGTTGAGCCACGGTGCCGGCCCAGCTCTGCGGCTTTGTGTTTCAGACAACCTCTTCTTTCTTTGAAGGTCAGTTGTTCTGATGAAACCAGAACTAAATAGCATTCATTTCCATTTGAATATTCACAGAATCTCCATGAATCAGGAGAATACAGCTGACTATCGCAAGAACTGTTCCTTTTCTTTCTTTCTTTCTTTAAATATTTATTTATTTATGTGAAAGTCAGAGTTATACAGAGAGAGGAGAGGCAAAGAGAGAAACAGAGAGAGAGAGAGAGAGAGAGAGGTCTTCCATCTGCTGGTTTACTCCCCAGATGACCGCAATGGCTGGAGCTGTGCCGATCCAAAGCCAGTAGCCAGGAGCTTCTTCTGGGTCTCCCAAACAGGTATAGGGGCCCAAGGACTTGGGCCATCTTCTACTGCTTTCCCAGGCCATAGCAGAGAGCTGGATCGGAAGTGGAACAACTGGAACGTGAACTGGCGCCCATATGGGATGCCTGCGCTTCAGGTGGCAGCTATGCCACAGTGTCTGCCAACTAGAACTTTGTCTTTGCAAGTGTTCACCATGACGCAGAGTTCAAATAAAAGCTCCCTGCTAATGCGCCTTGGGAGGCTTGGGCATTTGTAAGGTTGCAGCCCCCCCCCCCCCCCACGACAATGTGAAGCTCTCTCAGCCAGCTGCACTTCCAGCAGCTTTGCTCTGCAGCACTGAGCCCTGGCAGCTGGGGGTGGGGGGTGGGGCTGGCGAAACTCTAGCTCAGGAAGAGCCATTGGTGGTGGATATTTGTGATGTTTCTAGTATGCAAATTCGAAAGCACAATTCATTCTTTTTTTTTAAAAAAAAAGATTTATTTGAAAGGGAGAGAGAGAGAGAGCGAGAGCGAGAGCGCGCGCGAGAGAGAGAGAGAGAGAGAGAGAGAGAGAGAGAGATCGATTTTCCATCAGCTGGTTCACTCCTCAGTTGGCTGCAATGGCTGGGGCTAGGCCAGGCTGAGCCAGGAGTCTGGAACTTCATCCAGGACTCTCATGTGGGTGACAGAGACCCAAGGACATGGGCCATCTTCTGCTGCTTTTCCAGGTGCCTCAGCAGGGAGCTTTTATTTGAACTCTGCGTCATTGTAAACACTTGTAAAGAAACAGTTCTAGCGACAGTTAGCTGTATTCTCCTGATTCATAGACATTCTGTGAATATTCAACATGGTTGACAAACCTCAGACTCATGTCCAATCCAGAGGGCCCTGAGGTGTGGGGGTGCAGAATGTTCATGATGCCTATACACAGCAGTCAGTGAAGGGCAAAGCAATGCAGTGAGACAGCACCCCTGGGGAGACAGACCAGGCAGGTGCATTTGAAATGCAAAACAGCCTGTAACTGAGAGTCCATACAAGTGACTCCAGGCAGGAACATGAGGTAACACTGGACTTATATTCTATTCTTTGCTCTCTTACAACAGGTGTGGAAGTTCTGCTCAATGCTGGAAGTATTTTGACCCTTAGTGTCCTCAGGGGTGAAGGGGGTGTTCCCATGAGAGCTCTAATCTGCTGCTAGCAGAAGCCAGGTCTTTCTGACTTAAGGGGAAAAGGAGGGTGCTGGGCTGCTAATAGAATGTGTGAGGTTTGAGACCCAGGCTTGGGCAGGTCTGGGTTCTGAGTGTCAGGGACGTCTACTGTAGTGAATGAGTTCACCAGCCCTAGTCTCTAGTTCCATGTATCCTCCAGACAGTCTGGGCCTGGATCTCTGGGGATCCTTCTGGCTGAACCTGTTTTTTGGTTTCTCAATGTGTTACCAAATGAGGTAGTTTAGCTGCCCCAGTGCATGTAAAACCTGATCAGTGGCCCCAAGTTCTGGGGAAAGAAAGGCTTTATCTGTGAGATTGGCCAGCATGGAGATAGGAATAAAACACATTTCTGTCTCCCTGATTGGAGCCTGGGTGAAAGTCATAAGATGAGAAAGAGAAGTCAGGCTGTGGACACTGACAGGGAAATTTCTGGCGGCAGGGCCTGCAGCAGGGCCTGGTGTGGACTAGTATGAGAGAGTCTGGTCAATGTGTGTTGTAATTTGTGGATCCTTCACATTCTAAAACTGCTCAAGTCTTTTGCTTCCACTCACCCTCCCTGCTTTGGTCTCCCAGGAGATGCAGTGTCAGTTCTGCGTGTCATTGTGTCGCAGTCCTACTTTTAGCCCACGCCTGGCACAGGGGTCAGCCTCCATCTGCTGGAGACTGCCGGAGGCCAGCCTGGTGGTGCAGCCTGTCCAAGCAGCTGAAATTGTAACCTGCCCGTTCTGGCTGGAACCTGTTGTTAAAGAATAGGGCAGGGAGGTTTTGAGGGGAAGGAGCAGGGAAACACAGCAGAGGGCTTTTGAGTTTTCGGGTGTCAGGGGAGCCCTGTTCAAGGGGGAAGCAGCCCAGTTTCAATTCTCCACTTCCTCTGTTCATTCCTCTACCTTCAGGATTCAGAGAACGTGGGCACCAACAGCTTTAGCACCGACTACCTACCGAGCAGGGCCGTGGACCTCATCTGGGGGTATGGGCATGGGGAATGAACCTGGTTTGTGTTTAGCTGCAAACATTCTTGGCATTTTTTTCAGTAGAATTTTGATTTGCTTGGAGATAATGCACTTGTTGTCAACCTGAAGCTTGAAACATTTAATACAATTTTGTCATTTAATAAAATAAATAAGGTGGAAAAGGCTCTAGAGCTTGACGTACTTGACATTTAAATCTAAACTTGCAAAACCACTTACTAGGCTAGAAGGAATGTGTTGTGCTTTCTTGGGTCTACTGGGATGTGTTGTTATAGGACAGTAATTGGAAGTTGCATTTTTATTTTCTCTTTTGTTGAAATAGATTCTCTAGGTCAGGCCTTTCTCTGCTGGCCATACATTTATGTGGAAATACAGTGTTAGTGAATACGTAAGAGCTTTTTTCTGCTTTTTTGAGATTCAGTTGGAGTGTAGCCTGAAGAACTGAAATTCACACTATCCAGTTTAGTGCATTTTACTTACCTACTTGGGAGTTTAATTATTTTAGGTATTTCCTCAGCTAAAAGTTACTGAGAATATTTGCATACTGCTACAAGTATTTTTAATCAGCAAGAATTAAGTAAACACAAAATGCTGCTTTTCATGTTGTGTGTCTTTTTCCCTCCCTATAGTAATACTAGTAGATGAGTGAGGAATGCAAGAAAGAGACTCAGCCTTCGTTTCGCAGTCAAGTATAGCACAGGGTGCTCTGTGCATCTGGCGGTGTCGAGCAGCACTGCCCTGGCAATCATCAGCGACAAGGATGAGCTACGGAAATGGTGCCCTGCTGCTTTCCCATCAGCTCCCCTAGCTAGCATCTCCTATAGGTATAAACCATCATGTATGCCTGAGTGGGAAGCCCACATGTTCTTCATGGGAAATGTGGCAGAGGTGAGCAGCTGTGCTCTCAAATGCGTGTTCCCCTTTCCTGCAGAAGGCGGTGTCCCTGGTGAGTAGCCACCCAGCAGGGGCTGAATTCTACCCCTTCTTTGATCTTAGCATGGCCGTATTCTCACAGGTGGAATGGAAGCGGAAATGAAGTGTGCCACTTCCTGGCCGTAGTGTATTGAGAATCAGGGGTGTTGCTTCTGTGTTGTCCCTTTTCTAGGAGCTATGGGTAAGTGACCCTGCCTGTGCATGGTAGAGCCACAAGATGACACCATTGTGAAGTGGGTTGCTACCTGTCAGCTAGGAACAGCCACCTTGTATTCTTACCTCAGCAAGAAAGAAGTTTCTATCATGTTTGAGTTTTTTTTTTTTTTTTTTTGACAGGCAGAGTGGACAGTGAGAGAGAGACAGAGAGAAAGGTCTTCCGTTGCCGTTGGTTCACCCTCCAATGGCCGCCGCGGACGGCGCGCTGTGGCCAGCACACCGCGCTCATCTGATGGCAGGAGCCAGGAGCCAGGTGCTTTTCCTGGTCTCCCCATGGGGTGCAGGGCCCAAGCACCTGGGCCATCCTCCACTGCACTCCCGGGCCACAGCAGAGGGCTGGCCTGGAAGAGGGGCAACCGGGACAGAATCCGGCTCCCCGACCGGGACTAGAACCCGGTGTGCCGGCTCCGCAAGGCGGAGGATTAGCCTGTTGAGCCACGGCGCCGGCGAGTTTTTAATCTACTGTATTAGCTAGTACTGTCCTGGTATAGGAAGTACACTCCCTTTCCCTGGCTATACTTCTGAGATTGCTACTCTGTTATATCTTTGAAATTCTGTCCATATGAACTCATACTGGAAACAGATTAGTTTATACCTCCTATGTTTATAACATACATAGGAGGACAAAAATACAAGAAGAAAAGCTAACTCTCCCTAGATTTATAATCATCCTTTTACATTCTTCTCCCAGATATTTAGCACACTGGGAGATAGTATGGCATAGTTAAGGATATGGTCTGTGGAATCATAATGCCTGGGTATAAATCTTGTCTCTGTTGCTTACTATCTTTGTGAACTTGGTAAAATTGCTTCACCTTTCAGTGTCTCTGGCCCTTCATTTGTCAAATGCAGATAACACTGCCCGTCTCTGAAGAATGTTATAAAGATCAGATGAGTCAATAAAGCTAAGTGCTTAGCATGTTTTCTAGCTCATAGTAAATACACAATAAATGTCATTTCTTGTCATTATTCAAGGTCTTTGTTGTTTTGCTTTAGCTTAAGACTTCTAAGGACCCCTGCATTTATTTTAAATTTTTTCACATTCATGTAGGGGAATCTGGGAAACCTTTATATGAAGGGATATGGTATTGTTCAAAGGACAGAAGCAAATCCACTACAGAATAAAACAGTAGCTACCTTGTGGTTTAGAAGATGTAAAAACATGATGTTGTACTTGTTATAGTACTTGTTATGTGTCATGTTTTAATTTTACATACATTATCTCAATCATCACAAAACCCTGTAAATTAGGTGTTAGTTTTCACATTTTACAGATGGGGAAATTGAAACCCAGGAAGGTTAAATTCCTCACTCCACATCTCACAGTTAGTACTTTGCAGTTCTTGCTTCACACCCAAGAAATCTGCAGAGGCCATGCATGGGGAACTCTGTTCTTTCTTAAAAAAAGATTTATTTATTTATTTGAAAGGCAGAGTTACAGAGAGGCAGAGATAGAGAGAGAGAGGTCTTCCGTCTGCTGGTTCACTCCCCTAATGGCTGCAACGGCTGGAGCTGCGCCAATCCGAAGCCAGGAGCCAGGAGTTTCTTTCAGGTCTCCCACGCGAGTGCAGGGGCCCAAAGACTTGGGCTATCTTCCGCAGCTTTCCAAGGCCATAGCAGAAAGCTGGATCAGAAGTGGAGCAGCTGGGACTAGAACTGGTGCCCATATGGGGCACGGCACTGCAGGTGGCTTTATCTGCTACAGCACCGGCTCCAACTTTGTTCTTTTTAAAAACCTGGTTAATGGGCCTCTTTTTAATTTTTTTAAAAGAAATATTTGTTTTCATTTATTTAAAAAGGCAGGAGGGAGAGAAAGAAGGAGAGAGAGAAATTTTCTGTCTGCTGGTTTATTCCTCAAATGCCTGCAACAGCCAGAGCCTGGCTAGGTTGAAGCCAATAGCCTATAACTCAATCTGGGCCTCCCAAGTGGGTGGTAGTGACCCAAACACTTGTGATATCACTTGTGCATTAGCAGCAAGCTGAAATCAGAAGTGGCGTCAGGACTTGAACCCAGGTACTCACATACGGAATGCAGGTGTCCCAGGTAATGTCTTAACTGCTGTGCCTAATGCCTGTGCCAAGGAGCCTCTCTTCTGTGAAGTCTTCTGTAAAGAAAGCTTGATCTGTTCAGGAGGTTGGTTCCAACCATCTGTGCCAGCCACCACTCTATCTTGTACTGCTTTGAATGCACCGGGAACCCCTGTGTCTTGTAGTCATTTGTCATTTTTGTGACCTCACGCACATAGGCTAGGTTAGTACCTGCTGAACTCCAGTGTGTGTATGAATCACCTGGGGATCTTGTTAAAATGCTGATCCAATCTAGTAGGCATACTGGTTAATTTAATGTTTTGACTGACTAAGCAGTGGAGTGCCCAGATATTTGCTCAAATATTATTCAAGGTGTTTCTGTGAAGGTATTTGTGCATGAGATTAAGATTAACATTTAAAGCAGTAGACTTTTGTGGAGACTGCCCTCCCTAATGCGAATGGGCATCATCCAACCAGTTGAAAGCATTTAGAACAAAAAGGCTAATATCCGCCCTCCCTGTGCAAGCCAGTAGGTGAGAATTCCTCCTGCCTGCCTGTCTTTGAGCTGGCATATCAGCTTCTTCCTGACTTTGGACTTGAACTGAAACATCAGCTTTTCCTGGGGCTTGAGCATGCTGGCTTTTGGACTAGAATGACACCATCAATTGTCTTGGATCTGCAGTTCTCCAGCTCACCTTGAAGATCATGGGACTTGTAATCAGACAGGGCAATTCCTTTTAATAAATCTGTGCTTACATGGGGAAATGGAGCCAATATATTGGTAGGAGAGCCCCAAGTAACGCAGTAGGTGAGGTGTGGCTCCAGGAGAGTCTCTGTTTCTGTCAAGTTTCCTGGCATGCTGGTGCTGCAGGCCAGCAAACCACATCCTGAAGGGCAAGGGTAAGACTGTCACACCCAGCTTTGCATCCTTGCTCTTTAACCTGCAGTAGGCACCAAGCAGATTCTGTTGAATGTTTTGTATGATGTCCTTTTTTTTTTTGTTTGTTTGTTTTTTTAAGGGAAAGGGTTTAATGGGGAAACCCGACAGAGGGAAGGGGCAACGAAGAAAAAGAGAGTGTAAGAGAGAGAGTGAGAAATCAAGAGACACAGAGAAAGACCAGGAGAGAGTATGTGTTCGGGAACAGGTCCTCTTAAAATTTTGCCGGGGGGTGGGCAGGGAAGTAGGAGCAGTGAATGTGTGATGTCTTCTTACCAGATGGAAGATTGTCTTTAAATGAAATCTAGAAAATAATGATAAGAAATAATTCTGAGAATTGTCTCTTCAACTGTAACATGGACCAAATTTGACCTGAATAAAGGGAGGAAAGAAAAGGTTAAATCAGGAAAATGACAAAGTATAAAACTAAATATCTAGGAAATGAAAGCATGATTAATGAGTCTGATTGGGACTGACTGAAATCCACCAGTGGTTAAGCATGGAGAAGATGAAATTAGCTTTAGTACTTAGGGTTTTAATAGCATGGATTTGAAACTAGGCACAGCCTGTGTATCTTAATGTTATTTAAAATTTAGTTCCATGCATTCATGCATTGAAAAGTCATTTTAATCATTTGTAAGGATGATAATGTATCCATGAAGTTTGAGCCCGATAACCTTCAGTTAGTTTCATGGGTCATTATTTTTTGCTATGGAGATGGTGCGGCTCATTGGCTGTGTTTCCTCTAGGAACTTTGTTCCTGAAGTTTGGTTGCACTATAATCAGCTTACAGATGCAGCCTTTAATTTTTATATGGCAAGTGTTGACAGGCTGCTTTGTCTTTGGCTTTGTTTTTTCTTGGAAACTAGGGTTTACTAGATTTATAAGCCTATGACTATAAGATTAAAATTTCCTCAGGAGGCACATAAACGATGAAAATGCTGAAACAATAACAAGAGAAGATAATAGGAGTAAGACACATACACATAGATGCACCTGTACAATCTAAGAGACTCTTGACTGTAAGATGTATCATCATTCAGTGCATATGTATAATAGTATATACTGCTGCTTGAATTGAAAAAGAATGTTGCACTGTAATAGCAATATTATAATGTTATAGTAATGTCATGTTAGTAGATTTCAGAGATGTTAATATGTGAAAATTGCATTTTAGAATTTCTGAACTATATTGGGTGCTAATGGATAAATGTATATATGTGTAGATACATAAATTAATTACTACATATATTTATTTGTATATACCCACTCAGATACACAGGCATCTTTAAAGGCCCTGTCTCTATAAGTTGTAGGCAAGATTCTGTTTGGAAGGCTGCAGATACCACTTATTGAATATACAGAAAAGTGTGTTTCCATTGGTTCTCAAAGCCTAGAATCTGAGATCATTAGTGACATTTTTAGGCTTATTTTAGATCTTGGGAGTCATTGAAGCAGAAATCCAATGTAGTGTTTATAGGGCCTAAGCTATTTCAGGCTTCCAAAATACTGCTTATTTTGACTGTGACTCTGGGATCTTTAGTTAACAGAGAGAACTATAATTCATAGGAAGGTTATTTGGTTATTCTTATGAAGTATGTGCTCCCTGATATGTCCTCCTGTTGTCTTGATTTTTGTTGTTGTTGATGTTTTAGTACAAGACCTGTCACACTTTAAAATCTTTTGAGCTGGGGTCTCTCTCAAATTGACCTTATTAATCAAACCAAATTGCCAAGCCTTTCACTTACATGACCTTGGTTAAAATTGCAGGTCAGGTTCAGAATTGCTTCATACACACAGAGCTCCCAGATGTTCAATAATGATTTTTAGTGTATGTGAACTTTGTGACAAGTAGCAATGGACTTTATGTGGGAAACAATTAAAATAGCATCAATACTCACTAATGTCTTGTGCCAAGGGATTGGAACTGTGAAAATGCTGTGGACCCCAGGAGCATGATGGATATTGTACACAAACCACAGTTTTCCTGGAAAAGCTAATGATCATTATTTTTCATGGATGAAGCTTTCATGTTGCCAATAAAACCTTTCTAATGGGTGGACGTGTGTCCCTCAGGAAACATGTTTAGGCATTGTTAAAATCTATTTTCTCTCTTCCTTCTCCCCAAAGTCCCTTTAAGAGATTGATTATTTAATGCTGAGTGCTATTTTATTTCATGTGCTTTCTGTGGATATCTTGTACTTGAGATAAGAAGGTTAGTTTATTCACTGTTAAAGCAAGAAATAAAACATGAATATTAAGGGGCAACTGAGAAGGCAAGATAGCAAGACTATAGGAGGCAATAACAATAAGATCTCATTTTCTGAGAAGTTTCCATTTGTCTATCAAAATTTTTGAAGTCAGGAGCTGGGACTTCTGTCTAGGTCTCTGACATGGGTTATGGGCTCCATCATGTGAACTAGCACATGTTGCCACCCAGGAGCATTAGTTTGAAGCTGGATGGGAATTGGAGTAGTTGGAACTTAAACCAGACACTCCCATATGGAATGCAGGCATCCCAAGCAGTGATTTAACACATTGTACCACAATGCCTGCTTCTAAAATAACAGTTTTTGAAAATTTGAAAAGGCAGAGAGAGGGAGGAGGAGGAAGAGGAAGAGAGAGGTTGATTTTCTATCTCCTGCTTCACTCCCCAAGTGGCCACATAGTTGGATTGGTCCGGTTGAAGCCAGGAGCCTGGAACTCCATCCAGGTCTCCCATGTAGGTGGCAGGTGCCCAAGCACTTGGACTCTATTCCACTGCTTTCCCAGAGGAATTAGCATGGAGCTGGATTAGAAGTGGAATAGCCAGGACTTGAACTGGCACGCAAGTATGGGATGTGGGTGTTGCTGTTGGTGGCTTAACCTGCTGAGGCACAATGCTGGCCCTAAAAATCTCATTTTTTTGTCTTTTATTTTTTTAAAACTTTTATTTAGTAAATATAAATTTCCAAAGTACAGTTTATGGATTACAATGGCTCCCCCCCCATAATTTCCCTCCCATCCGCACCCCCCCATCTCCCACTCCCTCTCCCATTCCATTCACATCAAGATTCATTTTCAATTATCTTTATATACAGAAGATCAATTTAGTATATATTAAGTAAAGATTTCATCAGTTTGCACCCACACAGAACATAAAGTGTAAAATACTGTTTCAGTACTAGTTATAGCATTGCTTCATTTTTAAGGACAGAATGACCATGGGCATTTTTTTCTACCCCTAGCATTGAAGGATAGGAAAAGGAACAATTCCAGGATCTAAAGCTGTATAGGCAGGACTGGCCAACAGGATCTGCGGATGTTGCCAGGCTCAGAAACTCTGCAGAAAGAGAATGGGAGAACCAGTACCCAACTTCACTCACTTTCAACGCTCAGATATGCTGCAAAGGTACCTTCCATTGGCTGGATCCCTCTGGAAGCCAGAAGGCAAAGAGCCATTGGTGCAGTCACTGTGACTCAGCCTCCTGAGGCATGGAGTCAAATGGGGCATGGGTCTGGAGGAGCAACAGAAAGGCAGCCAGTAGCTGGCTCTCCAGGTTTCAGGAGTTAGCTGGGCTCAAGGACAAGTGCAGACAGCCCCTGTGCTCCTACCTACTCCTCTGCATGGGTTATGGAGAAGGCCTTCCGTTTTCCTTCACAATGGACCTAGGGGTTGTTAGGAAACTGGTGCAGCTTTGGCCAGATGGCTGCATGGCCCAGCTACCTGAGCCAGGCTCCACCCCCATCCTAATGGGATTCGCTGCTCCTGCTTCCCTGCCGGCCCTCAGGCAGAGTTTTTAAAGGGCCTGTTCCTGAACTCGTGCTTTCTTGGTTCTTTTCTCTTGGCCCTTCTCTACTGTGCTCTCTCGGCTCCTCTCTGCTCTCTTCTCTCTTGGCTCTTGGCTCTTGGCTCTTGGCCCTTCTCTCCTGTGCTCTCTTGGCCTTTCTTGGCCCCTCTCTTGGCTCTTGGCCCTTCTCTCCTGTGTTCTCTTGGCTCTGCTCTCCTCTCTCCTCTTCTCTCCTCTATCTTCTCTCCTTGCTAGCTCCTCTCCTCTCTGTTTCTCTCTTATATTCTCTTTCTCTCTCTTTTCTCCTTCGCTGCCCCTTCACTCCGGTCTGTAGGGTGTTCCCCAATAAACCCTTTCCCTTACTCCACTGTCCAGTGTGTTTTGCGACGGCTAACATTAATATATAACAGGGGTCACAAAAATTCAACTGAAATGTCTGAACAGCCCAAAGTGCTAAGATATTTGTTCCTTCTTTAGTATTCAGTTAAAATGTCATTTGCAGCAACGCACAGTTCTGGAGGAACAGCCTTCCCTGGGTTCCACGAAGTTCAGCCTTGTCTTTGGCTCTCGATGACTATTGGTTTTGTTCTTTCGCCCTCCTTGGCTGTTCTTTCACTTTCAGGAAAGCTTTTCCAATAATTATTTTAGATGAAAAAAAAAGTTCTCATCTTAAAGCAATCTTTGTGGCAGGTAGATTTGGGAGTATTTTGCAATGTCAAGAAAGTATCTGTTTCCAAAGAAGATGAGAAAATTGCCTTTTAGTGTATATGTCAAGGTGCCAAATGCTTAGAGAAAAATGATGCTCACTGTGACCAGGCAGATAAATGAATAAATGATGGTCTATTTTAATACCAGGACGCAGTTTTTCCGTAGATATCTGATTCATGAGGATTATTCAATCATGTTTTCCAAAGTCTATTTGAATACCAATTATGTAATAAACTGCTAAACTTCTTACTAAAATCCTTCAACATTTTCCTTAAAAAATTACTGTTTGCAGTATCTTAAATAAAGATTGACTTAATAGATTCAGATCTTTACACTGATATTCACTTACTGGAAGATAAACTTGGACTATATATTAAGGTTTATTGATTATATCTTTATTTTTATTTTTTTAATTTTTGAAAAATATATTGAAAGATTTACATGTTAAAATGGAATGATAGTGTGATGTTTTGATGAAAGCAAGTTATTCTTTACAGGAAGTAGGGAACCCCAGATTACCTAGAGATCTCTGGGAGCCCCAGGGCTCAGCATGGGGAGAGGTGGCCTTGGTGGAAAGTCAGTTTGATGATTATTCCAGAGTATTGTTATCTAATTATTATCTGGTAACTGATTATTCAGTAACTAATGTATAGCTTTAAACTTAAAGTGCTTTTATCCACATATATTATTTTATCTAATATTCAATCCTATTAGAAAGTTATGATTACTCATTGAAATGTAAATAAGGAAACTGTTCAAAATTGAGTGTTTATTTCTCTGGGAGGGAAAGCCAGAATCCAACCCCATTTTCTGAGTCTTCCATTTGAATCTCTTTCTAATTGTCTAACACTAGGCAAAAAGGCAGAACCGAGTTTGTAGCTGATCTTGTGTGGGAGAATATCTCCTTGACCAAGTACAGGCAACCCATGGAAAGGCAAAGGCAGGGCTGGGTTTATTGAGAATTGGACATTTAATTTAAAGTGGGTCCTTAAATGTAGACCCTTGATTGAGTAAGGGCGGCAATTTGACAACAAGGTGAAGAGTTGTTGGTCTTTCAAGAAATTCTTGTAATGAATGATCAAGTTGCTTGCCTCAGCAAGAATCTCCTGGAATAATGAAGCAATGCTAATGAAGACTATGGAAGAGTTAAGTCAGGCAAGTCTCTCTTGTTGGGGACACTCTCCCCCTCCCTAATAGCTCTAGGTGTGGAAAGGTGTCTGCATAGCCTCTTGCCCTGAGGACTGAAACATTCTGAGATAATTAAAGAACACCTGTGGTTAAAATAACACGTGCCTGCTTGCTATAACTATGTCCTGCCACCTGACCTTCAACCCTGAACAGATCCTGAAACAGCTCCTCTTTCCCACCCTCTACAGCTTCCCCTAAGAAGTATATAAACCCCTGCGTAAAAAATAAACTTTGCAGCTTGATCAGAACTCTTGTCTTGCT
The DNA here is from genome assembly GCA_949820135.1 of Sylvilagus floridanus. Taxonomy (NCBI): domain Eukaryota; kingdom Metazoa; phylum Chordata; class Mammalia; order Lagomorpha; family Leporidae; genus Sylvilagus; species Sylvilagus floridanus. The sequence continues at coordinate 90,281,056 of OX463238.1, forward strand.
GCCTTCCTTGTGTCTCCTGTCCCTTTCATTCCTCCTTCTAGGTGCTTGGCCCTAGTTGACGTCCCGTGGGACAGGACACTCTCTCTCGTTCTCTCTCTCTCTCTCTCTCATATTCTCTCTCTCTCTCTCTCTGCAAGAGAAGATGGATCCTTAGAGTCCACACTGTGTATGCAAATGGATGGTTTAGGTCCTTTGTGTTCCCCCATGGGGACATTCTGTAGCCTGAACTGAAGAAGAGGTCATTTATACCCAGAGCTGTGGTCAACTTCACCAGGATCTGAGGTGTCAGTGAGTGATTGTTTCATTTTTTAAAAAGATTTATTTATTTATTTGAAGGGTAGAGTTACAGAGAGAGAGATCTTCTATCTGCTGGCCCCCTCCCCCAATGGTCGCAATGGCTAGAGCTGGGCCAATCTGAAGCCTGGAGCCAGGAGCTTCCTCTGGTTCTCTCGTGTGGGTACAGGGGCCCAAGTACCAGGGCTGTCTTTCTCTGCTTTTCCAGGTGCATCAGCAGGGAGCTTGATTGGAAGTGCAGCAGCCGGGACTTGAACCAGAGCCCATATTGGATGCTGGCGTAGCTAGTGGTGGCTTTACTCACTATACCACAGTTCTGACCCCTGAATATTTTCCTATTCTTAATGATCGTTCATTAGAACATTTGGTGGGACAGATACCAAGTGACAGCATCTAAGACCTTGAAGCTCACACATTTGAACACTTGACAGAAGCAGATCTGGGATTATTACTCACAGTACTTGGTTTCCTTTGTGTGTGTGTCTTGGATCATTTTAGTGGCATTAAAAAGCCAAGAGAAGTTGGCAGGCTGTTAGCACAACATCATCAAACAGCACAGGGCCCCCTCAGGAGGCCCGTGATATACATATCTCAGGCAGCTCTATTCTGAGCCCCAGCTGTGCGGCTTGTTCTCTGCTCCTGGTGCCATCGTGTAACTCTACCACTAGTCTGTAAACCATGGCATCTAGAATTCTCCCTCCTTTCCTGGCCTCTTGCAAAGTTTGAAGTGAAGGAATTTGCAAAGAGAAGAAAGTAATCAAGAAATTCCCAAGCAGTTACTGAGTTTGACTCTTGTAGTGGGGCCTAATTTTTCTCCTTTGGAATTATTATCTAATGATCTTTTTGTTCTAGATCACAAACTAATGGGTTAGAATGGACCCTAGGTGATCTCAGGGACAATCCCGAAAGCAGGCATTAGTAGACCAAGTCAGGAAGTTTCTGTCCCATTGTAGGTGGTAGTAAATAGGGTTTTCTTTTGTAAATACAGTAGCAGTCATTAGGGGTAATGTAGTGATCTACTGTTGGTCAAGAAATCCCTATGGGGAGGTGGCATCGTGGTGTGGCAGGTAAAGCCTCTGCCTGTGATGCCAGCATCCCACATGGGCACCTGTTCAAATCCTGGCTATCCACTTCTGATCCAGCTCCCTGCTAATGGCCTGGGGAAAGCAGCGGAAGATGGCCTAAGTACTTGGGCCCCTGTCATCCATGTGGGAGACCCTGATGAAGCTCCTGACTCAGGGCTTCGGCCTGGCCCAGCTTTGGCCATTGCAGCCATCTGGAGAATAAACCAACAGATACAGGATCCCTCTCTGTGTGTCTCTCTTTATCTCTCTCTGAAACGCCCACTTTCAAATAAATAAAAATATTAAAAAACCATAGAGGGATGTCAAGTAGCTCTGTAGCATTTTGGTGCCATTCTATAAGAAGAGCATTGCAGCATGGTGACAGCTGTGTGTCAAATCATTGAGTGGCCCAAAGCCAACAACAACAAAAGAAAAGAAAAAAGGAAAAGTAATACATCATAAAATCTGTGAAAGGGAGACAGCTTCCAAATACACACCACCTTAATAAGCCACTACTGCCTTCCTAAGTGGCAAATGCTTTCTCAGAAAACAAAGTAAGTTTTCTCCTGAGATTTCACTTATGCTTCCAATTAATCTGGGGGCTTTTTGAAATGTGTCAGACCTTGCTTATGTTGCAAAAATAGTTGTGTAAGACCATTTTTGTTTATTATCAGACTGGAGAGAAGTAGTATCTCGAGCAAAGTCTGCAATGAATGCAAGTCCCTCACGGCCACTTTGGCTGCTTCTGTGCCCCACACACATTCATTTCCCAGACTCCTCTGTGCTCGCATGGCAGGGGTGACCGCCCAAACAGTTGACAGTTCTGTAGACTACTTGTATACCTGGGTCTGTGTCCTGACTAGCTGTATGAATTTTCATACACTTGTTGAAGTTATTTGAGAAATGGAATTGGCAGTTCCAAAGGGAGAGCAAATGAAAAACAGAGAAAGGTGTAAGATGTTTTCACAAAGCAGCGTTGCCACACAGAAAATAAACAGGTTTTGGACAGCATCCTTGTCTTTGAGGACATAGCCACGCACAGCAGGCCGTGGAGCATATCAGAGTAGCATGCTGTATTTTGATGTGTTCTTAGATGAAAGTATCCTGGCCTAAGTTAAGCCTATATAACCTAATGTACTCAAAAATGGGCTGAAGATGTGCCATGAGGTCGCATGAAAGTTACACCTTAGCTAACCAAGACTGTCACCACCATAAAAGTGATCACTTCTTATCTGCTTGTACTATGCCAGAAATTGTGCCAAGTGATTATTTAACCTCATGGCAATTGAATTGAAATGGCTATTGTTAGCACTCACATTTTATAGAAGACAAAGCCAAGGCCTAGAAAGCCTAAGGAGGATAGTAATGGGTGTATGAACAAGCATGTGGTAGGGCACTTATACTACAGGTCGTTCTGACTCAGCAAAGTACGAGCATGAATTACCCATTTAACTGTCCAGGGGATCAGGTCTGGGAGCAGTCGCTAGAACACCGGAAAGTGAATGTCATTAACTTGATAGCAGGATTCTTAAACTCACAACATGTTCTACAGTGGTGTCACAAAAGTACTAGGTGGTACATCTGTGAGAAGGTTTGTTTTGAATATGTGATTAAGAGGTCTCTGATCAGTGGCTCAAATTCTCCTTGGAGTCCTTGACAGCTGAGGTCTAGATGGAGATGACTAGAGAACAGGTGTGACCTCAAATCCAAGTCGAAGTGATCTGAATCCAGGAAAGCAGAATCATCCTTTGAGAAAGACCAAGAAGCAGAGCTTGTCGGAAGCAGTAGGCATACGTCAGTCTTAGAGACTGCCAGGCAGGTGGGAGTGCAGGTCTCCTGACACTGAGACTTATGCTTGGAGAAATGCAGATAGAGGCTTTAGAGTAAAGTAGGAAGTGTGGAGAGGATGCACTGTAGATGACCACAAGCTTATTCTGTTTAGGGGGGAGGGGTGCCTGAGCATTTGTGGGGGATGTAATAGGGTTTTCTGTGACTTTGGAGGAAAACATCTTATGGGGAACATAAGTGGATTTTACTAGACGGTTTTAGAGTTTAGACTTTCTTGAGAGTTGGAAGGGAAGCTTAAGTTTCAGGAGAATAAAATTAAAAACCAAGAAAAACACAGCTAGATAGGCTTGTGTGTATCAGTTTTGCTGCAAACACACTGTTTTGTCAACTTCTGTTTTAAATCTTTGTCAAAATTGTTAAAAATTATATACTAATACAGTTTTAATGACTTTGTGACTATTTTAACATTTATTTAACATTCTCGCCCAGTGACTCTGGCTAAAACCTTTAAGACTATGTTGAATAGCAATGATGAAAGTGGGCATCCTAGTCTGGTTCTAGATCTTAGTGGAAGTTCTTCCAATATTGCCTTGATTGTGCTGAGGAATGTTCCCTCTATATCCAATTTGCTTAAGGCTTTCATCATAAAAGGATGTTGTATTTTATCAAATACTTTCCATGCATCTATTGAGATATCATTTTTTTTGCACAAAGATCAGCATTTTATGGAGGAAGACACTCAAGAGGCTAAGTAGCTTTTCCGAGTATGAGATAAGAAAATGTGGAGACCCCAGAAAACCACCTGCAGAATGCAAGAAGGAATGCCCAGGGTCAGCCAAGAACAAGAAGTCTTCTTGGCTAAGGCTGTCCCTGTTGCCTGAGGATCATACTGACCAAAGTCACGGTGCTCGTGCCTGTGTGAACCCTATGGGAAGCAGGATTCTGTGTCTGCACTGTGGTGTACATTGGTTCGAGTTTCTTCAGCTGCTCAAGTCAGTTTGCTCTGCTGTAAAGCAGCAGGAGGCTGGCTCATCTCTGAGCATCTTCCACCTTTACAAAGCCTGTTCCATAGACACAGTCATCTGTGGAATAAGATGTTCTGTAGATATCAGGTCCATTTGATCCATGGTGTTGATAAGCTCTGCTGTTTCTTTGTTGATTTTTCTGTCTAGATGATCTGTCCTTTGATGAAAGTGGGATGTTGAAATCCCCTGTTACTATTGTATTGAAGTCTGTGTCTCCCTTTAGATACAATTTGTTTAAATTTAAAAACAAATAGTTAAATTTTTAAAATACATTTGTTTTAAATAGCCAGGTGCCCTGGCATTGGGTGCATATACATTTACTATGGTCATATCTTCCTGTTGAATTGATCTGTTAGTCATGACATAATGCCTTTATTGGCCTCTTTGAATAGTTTTTCTATTAAAGTTTATATTGTCTGATATTCACATGGGTATACTTGCTTGTTTTTGCTTTCCATGAGCATAGAATGTCTTTTTTCATCCTTTCACTTTCAGTCTGCTTGTATCTTTGTTCATCAGGTGTGTTTCTTGTAGACAGATGATAGATAGGTCATGTTTTTTAATCCATTCAGCCAGTCTGTATCTTTTAATCAGAGAGTTTAATCCATTTCCATGAAGGTTACTATTGGTAAGCAATGACTTGGTGCTGCCATTTTCTCATAAATACTCCTATTGTTTACTTTGGATTTCCTTTGTACTTTTACTGGGAGATTTTCTGTCTTCACCTTCTTTCATAGTGATGACCACGTTTCTGTGTTTCTATGTGTAGTACATCCTTAAACATCTTTTGTAAGTGGTGACAAATTCAATTTGTTTCACCTTCATTCATAAATGAGAGCTTTGCAGGGTACAGTATTCTGAGTTGACAGTTTTATTTTTCTTTTAAGACTTGGACTATATCTCTCCATTTTCTCCTAGCATGTAGGATTTCAGCTGTCAGTCTTAATTGGAGATCCTCTGGAGGTAACATGGTTTTTCTCCCTTGCACATTTTAGAATCATTTCTTTTTGTTTTACTGTGGAAAGTTTGACTACAATGTGTTGTGGTGAAGATCTTTTCTGGTCATGTCTGTTAGGGGTTCTTTGTGCGTCATGTACCTGAACATCCCTTTCTTTCTCCAAATTAGGGAACTTTTCTGTAGTTAGTTCACTGAATAGGCCTTCTAATCCATTCTCATTTTTACACCTTCAGAAACTCCTAAGACCTGTATGTTGAGTCATTTGATAGTATCTCATAAATCTCAAATACTGTTTTTAATGTTTCTGCTTTTTACAATTTTATTTAAGTTATGTAACCTTCATGTATTTTGTATAACACATTTAAGAACATGGTGATATTTGTCACCCTACTCTCCCTCCCACCTATGCTCTAACCCTTCTTGTTTTTTAATGCTTCTAATTTCTTCTTGTTTTTGGTCTGACTGAGATATTTCCAAAGATTTGCCTTCAAGATTGGATGTTGTATTAGCACGTCTTGGCTGGTACTGCGGCTCACTTGGCTAATCCTCCGCCTGCAGTGCTGGCACCCCGGATTCTAGTCCTGGTTGGGGTGCCAGATTCTGTCCCGGTTGCTCCTCTTCCAGTCCAGCTCTCTGCTGTGTCCCGGGAAGGCAGTGGAGGATGACTCAAGTGCTTGGGCCCTTCACCCACATGGGAGACCAGGAGAAGCACCTGGCTCCTGGCTTTGGATCAGTGCAGCGCGCCGGCCATGGTGGCCCTTTGGGGGATGAACCAACGGAAGGAAGACCTTTCTCTCTGTCTCTCTCTCTCTCACTAACTCTGCCTGTCAAAAAAAAAAAAATAGCACGTCTTTTCCCTATTCAGCCATCTTGAATCTCAAACAAACTTTTCTTAAGGTCAAATGCAAGTCAGTTGGAAAATGATTTGTTTTTTCAAAAAGTTTTCCAGATGTGACTTATCATACATTATTGTTCTGGTTGTGATTAATGTTGACCACATCTCTTCATCTTGAGTCTGTGGGACTGATTCCACAGACTGTTGCTGTCAGAAGTGGCACAGAGCCTGGCACTCAACTGCATCTTCTGCTCATATGCTGTTCCTGGTCTGGGTGCTGTACTTCCTCTAGGTCTTGGCTAAAATGTTGCCTCACAGGTTTCTCTTGTTACTCTTTTCCTCAGGTTTTTCACTTGCTTTATTTGTAATATAAAACACAAATTTGCAATTATTTGTTTCTCTACTTCTGTATATGTAGACTTATATGTAAAGTCCCTGAGAATAGGGACCATTCCTCTTTTTTTATTTTTTAAAAGATTTTTAGTTTGTGTATTTCAAAGAAAGAGTTACAGACAGAGGCAGAGAAAGAGTGAGGTCTTCCTCATTTGAAAGGTGGAGTTATAGAGAGGCAGAGGCAGAGGCAGAGGCAGAGGCAGTGAGAGATAGAGATAGACAGAGAGAGAGAGAGAGCACGTGAGAGGTTTCTTCCATTCATTGGTTCATTCCCCAAGTGGCTGCAATGACCAGAGCTACACCGATCTGAAGTCAGGAGCCAGGAGCTTCTTTTATTTTTCCTGCATGGGTGCAGGGGCCCAAGGACTTGGACCATTTTTTTTTTTTGACAGGCAGAGTGGACAGTGAGAGAGAGAGAGAGAGACAGAGAGAAAGGTCTTCCTTTTGCCATTGGTTCACCCTCCAGTGGCCGCCGCAGCCGGTGCACTGCGGCAGGCACACCACGCTGATCCGATGGCAGGGGCCAGGTGCTAATCCTGGTCTCCCATGGGGTGCAGGGCCCAAGCACTTGGGCCATCCTCCACTGCCCTCCCTGGCCACAGCAGAGAACTGGCCTGGAAGAGGGGCAACTGGGACAGAATCCGGCGCCCCGACGGGGACTAGAACCCAGTGTGCCGGCGCCACAAGGTGGAGGATTAGCCTGTTGAGCCACGGCGCCGGCCTTTGGACCATCTTTCACTGCTTTCCCAGGCCATAGCAGAGAGCTGCATTGGAAGTAGAGCAGCTGGAACTGAAACTGGTGCCCATATGGGATGCCAGCACTGCAGGCAACAGCTTTACCAGTACACCACAGCGCCGGCCCTGGGCCCATTCCTGTTATACAAGTTCCTTGCTTGGTGTCTTGCACACAGCAGGTACCCAGCAAATACTTGTTGAGTGGATGATCTTGGAAGTCACTGTCTTGCATTTTTAAAACGGGTTAAAAGTCATAGTTGAGCTGAGAGAAGATGGTGGAATAGGGACAGGGAGGTCTGCTCTAGGCTAGGTGAACTTGGCAGGAAAAGAAAGTGGAGAAAGTACACTCTCAGGGGAACGTTGCAGTGGAAGGTCCTGTGAAGGCACTGGAAATGCCCTGCACCTGCGTGAAAGGCACAGCTGCCCTGCAGCGAGCACGAACACAACCAAGGACCCAGCAGCTGTCCTGGGTGAGCAAGGTGAGGTCATACTGCATAGCCTGTGCCATTGTCAATTCAGCTGGAGGGAGAGCCTTGTGGACTGCACCATTTTTGAATTTTGCCTGGAACCCTCGGGGGAGTTGGACAACTGCTCACCCAGAGGGGGAAAAAGAGAACGAAAAGAAAAAAAGGGCAGCATTACTCCCTCTCCCGTTCTCCCCTGCACCATGCCAGGACCCTGTGGGAGGGCTGCCGCCATTTTGGACGTAAGCAGGTAGCAGCTGCTCCAGCTCTTCTGAATGTACCAAGTCACTAGCAGAGGACAGTCTCAATCCTGTCGCAGAGGGAACCACAGTAGTTCCAGTCAGTTGGTGGGGACTGTCTCCACCTTGCCAGTGGGGCAATGGAACCAGCTCCACTGTGCACATGGGGCAACAGGCAAGGAGGGGGAGCCATGACCAGTGAAGGGAAGTGCCACCCACGGGGACTCTTCTACATGCCCAGCACAACTGTGAGAGGAGTAGGGCTGGGGCCAGTGGGGATTGTGCATGCTTGTGATCCAGGGATTTTACCAGGGGGAAAGAATCCACATTCCCCACTGACTCCGAGTCTAGCTGGGGGGTTCCAACTTGATCCACCCCAGGGGAACACACATAGGCAGCAGCTTGGGGAATCCCCCAGTCTCTCTTTGGACAGGAAAGGCTAGCAGGGTAGAGTGGATACCCTTGTGCTTCTTGACTGTGGGAGCCCTCAGTCCTGAGACCGTGAAAACACGGTAACTAGGTGAGAAGGAGCAGGGTGTAGCTGGGGTTCTGGGCAAGCTCTAGGTGCAGAGCCACACTTTTATTTTTAAGTTATTTATTTTATTTATTTTCAAGGCAGAGAGAGAGAGAGAGAGAGAGAGAGAGAGAAGTCTTCCATCTGCTGGTTCACTCCCCAAATGGCTGCAATGGCTAGAGCTGGGCCGATTCAAAGCCAGGATCCAGGAGCTTCTTCTGGGTCTCCCACACAGGTGCAGGGGCCCAAGGACTTGAGCCATCTTCTTTCTACTGCTTTCCCAGGCCATAGCAGAGAGCTGGTTTGGAAGTGGAGCAGCCATTACTTGAACCAGTGCCCATATGGGATGCCAGCACTGCAGGGAGCAGCTTTGCCTGCTGCACCTCAGTGCCAGCCCATAGAGCCACACTCTTGAAGCTCCTTGGTTGCCACAGCAGTTCACTGCAGCTGGAACCACGCTCTCAGTGAGGAGCGCAGTGATCATTTGTGTGGTTCATATGACGGTGCGGATGAATGTTGAACACACTGGGGACTAACACCAAGGCATGGCTCAGCTTGGAGGAGAGGGAGGTGAGGCAGTGATCACACTAACAAATGTGACCATTCCCCTGATTTTGTTAATGTTAATAAGAGGAGAGCAACCATGCCCAATTTGGGTGTTACCCTGGATACTCATCACACTCTGGAACACTGACCAGAGCTCTAGTCACATCCACCACACGCTGCTCAGAATTCACTGAAAGCACAGACATTCCACTAAGTCACAGAGGCACAGATCAAAGATAAAAGCTATCAGAGGGGCGAGTGCCACAGCTCAATAGGCTAAACCTCCGCCTGTGGTGCTGGCACACCGGGTTCTAGTCCTGGTTGGGGTGCCGGTTCTGTCCCGGTTGCTCCTCTTCTAGGCCAGCTCTCTGCTGTGGTCAGGGAGTGCAATGGAGGATGGCCCAAGTCCTTTGGCCCTGCAACCGCATGGGAGACCAGAAGCACCAGCTCCTGGCTTTGGATCAGCTCAGTGTGCCGGCCACAGAGCGCCAGCCACAGCAGCCATTGGAGGGTGAACCAACGGTAAAGGAAGGCCTTTCTCTCTGTCTCTCTGTCTCTCTGTCTCTCTGTCTCTCTCTCTCTCTCTCTTACTATCCACTCTGCCTGTCAAAAAAAAAAAAAAGCTATCAGAGGGAAAAAAAAACAATTAACTCCACAAATAAATGCAGAATTATAATAAATTAACTCCTAAAAATAAATGCAGAAATTCAAGAAACAAAAATAAGGAAGACACCATGACCCCATCAAAAAACACAACAGCATTTCAGTATTAGAATGTGTAGATGAAGAGATTGATAAAATGCCAGAAATGGAACTTAAAAATTAATTATAGGATTACTGAAAAGCCATAAAAATTAAATCCATGAACTAAAGAAAATCATATGTGATGTGAATGAATTTTTTTCCATGAAATTGAGATTTTAAAGAGAAATAAAAAAGATACACTTGAAATGAAGAATCCAATAGATCAAATAAGAAATGCAGTGGAAAGCCTTAATAACAAACTTGGTGAGACAGAAGAAAGTATATCAGCACTAGAAGACAAATCTTTGGAAATCCTTCAGTCAGACCGACAAAAAAAAAAAAAGTGGAAAATTAGAAAACTTAAAACACCGTTTGAGATTTATGAGATACTGTTAAATGACCCAATATATGTTCTTAGGAGTTCCTGAAGGTGTGGAGAGAATGGACTAGAAGACCTATTCAGTGAAATGATTACAGAAAACTTCCCTAATTTGGATAAAGAAAGGGACATCCAAATAGAGAAAACACATAAGACTCCTAACAGACATGGCCAGAAAAGATCTTTACCACAACACATTGTAGTCAAACTTTATACAGTAAAGCATAAAGAAAAAATACTAAAATGTGCATGAGAGAAAAGCCAGATTACTTTCAGAGGATCTCCAATTAGAGTTATAGCTAACTTCTCATCAGAAATCCTATAGACTAGAAGAGAGTGGCAAGAAATAGTCCAAGTCTTAAGAGAAAAAAAAAAACTGTCAACCCAGAATACTGTACTTTACAAAGCTCTCATTTATGAATGAAGGTGAAATAAAGACCCTCCATAACAAACAGAAATTGAAAGATTTGTTACCAGCCTTACAGAAGATGCTTAAGGGTGTGCTACTCACAGAAATGCAGAAAGAAAGGCATCATTATGAAAAAATGTGAAGCCAGAAAATTCTCCAGTGAAAGTACAAAAGAAGTCCAAAGTAAATAATAGGAATATTTATGGAAAAATGGCAGCACCAAGCCATTACTTATCAATTGTCACCTTGAGTGTAAATGGCTTCAACTCTCCAGTTAAAAGAAACGGACTGGCCAATTGGATTGAAAAGCAAGACCCAAGTATTTGCTGCCTACAATAAACACATGTTACCACCAAAGATATGGGCAGACTGAAAGGAAAGGATTGAAAAAGATATTCCATAATAATGGAAAGCAAAAAAGGGCAGATATAACCATCCTGATATCAGACAAAATAGACTTTAACAAAAAAAACTGTTAAAAGAGACAAAGAAGGGCACTATGTAATCATTAAGGGATCAATTCAATAGGAAGATATGGCTATAATAAATATGTACATACTCACAAATTACAGTGTATATGGCTTTTTAAACTGGGTTCTAGTCTTAGTCGGGGCACTGGATTCTGTCCCTGTTGCTCCTCTTCCAGTCCAGCTCTCTGCTGTGGCCTGGGAGTGCAGTGGAGGATGGTCTAAGTCCTTGGGCCCTGCACCTGCGTGGGAGACCAGAAGAAGCACCTGGCTCCTGGCTTTGATCAACATGATACACTGGCCACAGCGGCCATTGGGAGGTGAACCAATGGAAAAGGAACCTTTCTCTCTGTCTCTCTCTCTCACTGTCCACTCTGCCTGTCAAAAAAAAATCTTAATGGATCTAAAGGGAGACATTAACTCCAGTGGAATAGTACTGGGAGATTTCAACACCCCACTTTATCAATGGATAGATCAACCAAACAGAAGATCAACAAAGAAACAGCAGAGCTTATCGAAACTATAGACCAAATGGACCTAACATATCTACAGAACTTTTCAACCCACAGTTGCAGAATACACATTCATCTCATCAGTACATGCAACACTCTCTGGGATAGACCATATACTAGGCCATAAATCAAGTCTTAGCAAATTCAAAAAATCAAAAATCATACCATGCATCTTCTCTGATCACAATGGATTGAAGCTGGAAACAAGTAACTCAAGAATCTCTGGAATATATGCAAACACATGGAGACTGAACAACATACTCCTGAATGAACAGTGGGTCACAGAAGAAATCAAAAAGAGAAATAAAAATTTTTCTGGAAACAAATGAAGATAACCCTATATCATACCAAAACATATGGGATACATCAAAAGCAGTGTTAAGAGGGAAGTTTATAGTGATAAGTGCCTACATCAAGAAATTGGAAAGGCACTAAATGTTCTATCGGTATATATCAAGGACTTAGAAAAACAACAACAAACCAAACCCCAAATTAATAGAAATAAATATTAAAATTAGAGAGGAAATAAAATTGAAATAAAAAATATAAAAAATCAGTGAAATGAAGAGCTGTTTTTTTGAAAAAATAAAAATTAACACAGTATTGTTCCAACTAATGAAAAAAAAAGAAGACCAAAATCAATAAAATTTGAGATGAAAAAGAAAATGGAAGCATATATACCATAGAAATAAAAAGAATAATCAGAAATTACTACAAAAAGCTGTAGGCCAACAAAGTGGGAAACTTAGAAGAAATGGATAGATTCCTAGACACATACAATCTACTATAATTGAGTCATGAAGACATAGAACACCTAAAAAGACCAATAACCCAGACAGAGAATGAATCAGTAATAAAGACCCTCCCAACAAAGAAAAGCCCAGGACCAGATGGCTTCATTGTTGAATTCTACCAGACATTTAAAGAAGAACTAACTCCAGTTCTTCTCAAGTTATTCAAAACAATTGAAAGGGAGGATATCTGCTCAAACTCCTTTTATGAAGCCAGCATCACCTTAATTCTTAAACCAGAAAAAGAAACAATAGAGAAAGAGAATTATAGACCAATATCCCTGATCAACCTGGATGCAAAAATCCTTAACAAAATACTAGCCACTCAAATCCAACAACACATCAGAAAGATTATCCACCCAGACCAGGTTGGATTTATCCATGGTATGCAGGGATGGTTCAACATCCTCACATCAATAAATGTGATACATCATATTAATAAACTGAAGAACAAAAACCATATTTTTATCTCAATAGATGCAGAGAAAGCATTTGATAACATACAACATCCTTTCATGATGAAAACCTTAAGCAAAATTGGGTATAGAAGGAACATTCCTCAACACAATCAAGGAAATCTATGACATATCCACAGCCTGCATCTTACCTAATGGGGAAAAATTGGGGGCATTCTTACTAAGATCCAGAACCAGACAATGATGCCTACTTTTACCATTGCTATTAGGTATAGTCCCGGAAATTTTAGCCAGAGCCATTAGACAAGAAAAAGAAATCAAAGGGTTACAAATTGGGAAGGAGGAAGTCAAGGTATCCCTATTTGCAGATGACATGATTCTATATATATAGGAGATCCAAAGGACTCTACTAAGAGTCTATTGGAACTCATAAAAGAGTTTGGTTAAGTAGCAGGCTATAAAATCAAAACAAAAACAGTAGTATTGTATACACAGACAATGTCATAGCTGAGAACTTCTAAGATCAATCCCATTCTCAATAACTACAAAAAAATTAAATACCTTGGAATAAATTTAACCATAGACGTCAAAGATATCTATGATGAAAATTACAAAGCATTAAAAAATGAAATAGAAGACATAAAAAAGTGGAAAAATCTTCCATTTTCATGGATTGGAAGAATCAATATCATTAAAATGTCCATGCTACTGTAAGAAATTTATATATTCAATGGGATCCCAATTAAGATACCAACAACATTCTTTTCAGATCTAGAAGATATGATACTAAAAATCATATGGAAACACAAGAGACCCTGATTAGATAAAGCAGTCTTAAGCAACAAAAACAAAGCTGGAGGCATCACAGTACCAGATCTCAAGACATACTGAATGGCAGTTATAGTCAAAACAGACTGATAGTGGCACAAAAATAGACGTATAGACCAATGGAACAGAATAAAATGCCAGAAATCATCCCATTCATCTATAACCAATTTATCTTTGACAAAGGAGCAAAAATCAATCCCTGGAACAGACAATCTCTTCAACAAATAGTGCTGGGAAAACTGGATCTCCATATGTAGAAGCATGAAACAAGACCCCTACCTTACACAAAAATCTACTCAAAATGGATCAAAGAGCTAAATCTATGACTCAATATCAACAAATTACTGGAGAACACTGGAGAATCCCTACAAGACCTTGGATTGGCAGGGACTTCTTGTAAAAGACCTCAGAAGCACAGGCAATCAAAGCCCAAATTGACAAATGGGATTCTTAAAACTTAGAAGCTTCTGCATTGCAAAAGAAACATTCAACAAAGTGAAAAGACAACCGACAGAATGGGAGAAATTTTTTGCAAACTATTCAACTGATAAAGGATTAATTTCCAGAATCTATATAAAGAGTTCAAGAAACTCAGCAACAACAAAACAAGCAATTCAGTAAAGAAATGTGCAAAGGACCTGAACAGATGTTTCTCAAAAGTAAATTCAAAAGACCAACAGACACATAAAAAATGCTCGGATCCCTAGCCATCAGAGAAATGCAAATCAAAACAGCAATGAGGTTTCCCACACCCCCATTAGAATGACTCTCATACTAAAATCCCCAAATAACAAATGCTGGCGAGGCTGTGGTGGAATGTAAACTGATGCAGCCTCTGTGGCAGAAAGTATAGAGATACCTCAGAAAGCTGAATATAGACCTGCCATATGACCCAGCCATCCCACTCCTAGGAATTTACCCAAGGGAAATGAAATCATTGAAGCTTAATTCACAATAGCTAAGAAATGGAATCAATGCAGATTTCCATCAACTGAAGACTGGATTAAAAAAAACTATAGTATATACACACACACACACTCTATGGACTACTATATGGTGGTAAAAAAGTTATCCTCTCATTTGCAACAAAATGGGTGCAACTAGAAACCATTATATTTAGTGAAATAAGCTAGTCTCAAAAAGAAATACCATATGTTCTTTCTGATCTGTGGTAACTAATAGAGTACCTAAAATGTAATCTATAGGAGTGAAATTGACACTTTATGATGTGATGATTTTGAACAGCCCTTGTCTTGACTGTTGAGAAACAATGCCTTTTGTTTGTTTGCTTACTTTTTTTTAACATTTTTCTTTTTACTATTTGTTGATCCCTCTATTTAGTGTAGGGTTAATCTTGTGAGTATAAAGGTAACTGAAAATACATCTTTGTAAAAAATAAGAATAGGAATGAGAGAGGAGGAAGAAGGGTGGAAGTATGGGTGGGATGGAGATTGGGTGGGAGGAATCACTATGTTCCTAAATTTGTATATATGAAATGCATGAAGTTTATATTTCTTAATTTAAAAAAATTATTTAACACACACACAAGTCATAGTTGATTTTCCAGAAGCTCCATAAAAACCTATTTATTTCAAGAATGTAATTCATAGCTCTAGGATTAGAGGCTTATTGACTAATTGTGAGAGAATAGGCCAGAAAGTGGAATTCAGGAAAGTAGAAGAAATAATTGGTTTTCATTTTCCTATATACAGATTTAGCTTTAGACAACTCATAGTTTGTCTTCAGAATTGTCAGACTTACTTTCCTGCAACTTTCTTTATTTCATTTTGACTGTTGTAAGGAATAAAAGAGATTATATAAGGGTAAAAGAGAACAGAACCAGAGCTCACAGAAAAAGGAAGTGGGGAGTTATTGACAGTAAACGTCCCTTCCCTTCCCTCATTTCCTGTAATATTCTCTGTTTTTCAGCTGTCTGATTTCTCTGCTTACTTATGACATGGGTTTTCAAAAGTCACCATGGCCAATGCTTACTGAGACCTTTTTAGATTATAATTCTTAAGATTTAGTTATTAACTGTCTCAGAGTTCCATTTCTGAATTCCCAGCATAGAAATCTGATCTGCTCTCCTCCTCTTTCTCAGCTAAAACATGATGTTCTTGCCAGCCTGTTTGTTGGGTTCCCATTGGGTTAGTTGTCTGCCCTTGGACCAACCATCTCTGTCTCTGATAAGAAGTGATGCCATATGATGGGGGGGGGAGGTGTCGCACAATCATGGAGGCAGCAGGTGTTGTAAAAGGAATGTGCATTGGCAGGAAAAAGCCACATCTAATACATGTCTCAGTTCATAACACCCTCTACTCAGCCTGCCAGCTTCCTCACTCCGGCCCAAGCATCCATTTCAGACCCTAACCTAAAGTTTGCCCAACATAATCCATAACTTGCACCTTGTGGTCACTCAAAACCATTTACCTGAATGCAAAGGATAAGATCCCTATGTGTCAGGCACTGTGCCAGTCCTGTGATATACTGAATTGAATAGAACAGAGCCCCTACTTTTAAGAAGTTTGCTATATAATTAAGGCAGTGAACGACATCTCTTGTGTTTCAGCGTACTCAATGTTGTTGTTACAGGTGGGTCTAAGTGAAATGTGTTTTCAGAGCGTGCTGAGCAATGTACAGAATTCGACTTGAATAGAAAGAGAGAGCTGGATCAGACTACACAGGAGAGCTGGCATTGCAGGTGGGGCTTTGCAGGTGAATTGGAGTTGAGTACAAAGTGAGGGCATTAGCAAAGCTGTAGAGCTATAAGCCCCAGCCTTGTCTGACAACTACAGTCCCTGGGGCATGAAATACATGAGAGCAGGGATATACTAGATTTGTGCTGGAAAAGAGGGGTGGAACCCAGCTCCTGGGCTAAGGGCAGCAAAACCCTGGGCAAGGAGTCATGCGGATGTGCAGATGGGATGTGAGAGAAACACACATTCCATATACAACCTAACTTCAACTTTATACTAGAGGCACATATCAATTTTTGTTGATTCAGCTTAGCATCATGAGCATTTGATAAGCATCTACTATGTATTTTTTTTAAAAGAGTTTAAAGGAGAGGTATGTTTTATGGCCTCATAGTTGGACCTATGGTTGTGAGTGATGTCTCCCAGGAAGACCATACAGATCAAAAATGAACTGGTGGTGGTGTTGGTGGGCAGGAGAAGGGACTAACATACAAGATATCCCAAAATAGCATGATTGACATGGTAGGAGGAGATCCATCGGAGAGGAGAGAGAGAAGCCAAAGGCAGGACTCAGGTAAACAGGAATGCTGTTTACAGTGCAATGTCAGGAGCTGCAAAATGGTCAGCTAAGGTGAAGAATGTGATTTGGCATTTAGGAAGATTATTAAGAGAGTGGGATACAGAGCAAGGATGCTATGGGGGTTCTGGGGGCAGAGGGTAGCAAGGAACTATCTCTCAATCTCACTTAGAGCTAACCCTGTACAAAGGCGTTCCATTCAATGTGATTTGAACACTTTGTTAGCAGCTTTCAGAAAAGGTTGGTTGAGGAAGGAGATTGAAGTCCTTGGCCTAAATGAGGGTTCTGAGTTATTTATGGGTTTAATTTATCCCTGTGATCCATGTCCCCAGTTGATGCAGGCTATCAAGAGTTAGCTGCCTTCTTTTCTTCTTGAAAAAGTAGGCAGACTATTTAATCATAAATGAGTTATGCCAATGGAAATTTTAATAAAACTGGGCTGAGCTAGGCCTGGGAGGTTGCATAAGCAATGGGAGAGGGGGCATGTTCCGCTGGGTGCACTCTGTGCATGGACATCATTCTTAGGCCTGAAATCTGGTACTTAATCCAAAGAACTCACAGGGCTTTCATAATGAAGTTTAATGTATAGTCTCTGTGAACACGTGCAGTGCAGAAAGCAAATTTTCTGGCCAGCATCTTAGCATAGCAGGCCAAGCCACCACCTAAACACCCACATCCTGTATGAGCACTGATTCAAGTCCTGGCTGGATCACAAAGGGGGGCAGCTGGGACTCAAACTGGTACCCGTATGGGATGTTGGCATCACAGGAGGCAGTATTACCCACTGTCCCACAATGCCAGCCTCGTCGCATGCTCTTTTAAGCCACTTGACCTTTGGTGAAAATCAAGGTAAAGTCTGAAACCTCACCTCCCCTTCTACATACTCAGTTTTTCTTTAGGATAAGTTAGAGAGCCCAAAGGATTACCATCTTCTGGAGCTTTGAAGTCATCTAGCGCAGCATCTTCGTTTTTTGCAATGAGGAAACTGAGGGCCACAGAGAGAAATGACTTTTGCAAGGTGCATATTTGTTAGTGTCAGGGCTAGGGGAATCCAGTTACTGGTTTAAAGTATTTGCTATAGAATTGAGTTGAAGGTACTGGCTTTATTACTGTTGCTGTCAGTAAAAAGGCAATATGAGTAAAACCCTACCAATTCTCCTAACTCCTTCCTCAGTCTTTGATTTTATTGTTGAAGTTTTCTTCTAGAAAACAAATCTCATGCTCTCATTCCTCCCAAGAGGTAATAGTCTTCAAGATCTCCCATTGTGTATGGGTAATTTCTAGACTCCTTTGGGTATAACCTGGTCCCTACCTACTTCGCTGGTTGTGTGTTCCCCCACCCTGAGCCTCAACTCTCCCTTTGGTACCTGCTTTAACCATGTGCAGTCCCAGACTCACTTTCTCTGGTCCCTTTTCCCACTCTCTGAAGTCCCCACGTTTCTCCTCCCACCCTTGGCCTGTGTGCCCCGACTCCCAAGAAGCCTTCCTGCATCTGTCCCCTTGTGCTCTCACCCCCCAGGCTGCTGCACTGGTTTCCATACCTGCCACTCTGATGGACAGCCTTTGGTTTATAAACTTGACTATAGAACTAGGAGATCCTAGAGTGCAGAGAGAGCATTTGACTCTTTTTTATTTCCTGAGTGTTCAATGCCTGTGACGTATTGGTGCTTATTAAATGCTTACAAAATTTAATCAAACCATAACAACAAACCTGGGTAGTTGTGAGCCCCTAACAGAAAACTGAAGTAAAATTGTGTGTCATGAGCCCTCACCAGTTTGAAAATACCCTACTTTGTCTACCTCTTCTGTCTATACTCTGTGACCTTATGGAGAAGTTGATTGAGTATTATTCCCCATGGACACCATGTGTATTTGTTCTCTCCACTGTTCTTGTCTGTGGAATTGCCCTTGCCTGTCAAGCCCATACCCCTTGCTTATTTAGCAGCTGTTGACTACTTCTGTGTCTGCCACTGAGCTGGGATCTTATCGTTTCCTGCCTTTCACTGCATTTCACTGGTAAAAGCCTACTCAGCCCTACCCACATTTACATCTTCTTCCTACCAATCGTCTCAGCCCTCTGTTTTTTTTTTTTTTTAAAGATTTATTTATTTATTTGAAACTAAGAGTTAAATAGAGAAGGAGAGGCAGAGAGAGAGAGAGAGAGAGAGAGAGAGAGAGAGAAATCTTCCATCCACTGGTTCACTCCTCAATTGGCCGCCCACGGTCAGAGCTGGGCGTATCTGAAGCCAGGAGCCAGAAGCTTCCTCTGGGTCTCCCACATGGTTACAGGGGTCCAAGGACTTGGGCCATCTTCTACTGCTTTCCCAGGCCATAGCAGAGAGCTGGATCAGAAGTGGAGCAGCCGGGACTTGAACCAACACCCATACGGTATGGCAGCACTGCAAGTGGCGACTTTACCTGCTGCGCCACAGCGCCAGCCCCATTTCTCAGCCCTCTTTATCACTTTAGTACTTCCTAGAGGTCCTGCACATTTGGTACTTAGCATATGCTACTTTCAATCATTATTTTTGTTCCTTCTGGACATATTACACACCTAGCCAACTAAAGTATAAGATTCTGGAAGGTGGAGCTGTTTCTTCAGCTCCTAACTTTATGAAGAGCCTCAATAAATGTTGGCCAGTGATACAGAGGACTTGTGGGTGTTTTCCTGATGAGGCTCTGACTTCACTGCTGGATTCGGCTGATGTGTTCGCAATGATGGAAGCAGGTCAGCTGGCTCTGGTGTAGGGATTCTAGAACTGCAGGGTAACTTCGGGAAGCGTAATTGTCCAAGTTCATTACAGCTAAATATCTCCCACATGCGAAGATTAGATCACATAGATTTCCCCAAATTGCAGTGATTGGTAGACTTAATACCATAGCAATTAAAATCTAGTTGGGATGGGGAGTAGTGGATCTGAGGAATATAGTTAGAATTTGCTTCTGTAAAGCATGCCATGAGGGGGCTATCCCTATTTGATCTTAAAGCACAAGAAGCTGTGATGGTTAAAATATTTTATACTCATGTACAAATTGAAAAATATAGGGTATTTTTTGCTGTTTTATGTATATGTGTTTCATATTATACCTTAGTGCAAATGTAAAAAGGCCAAGGAACAGTCCCCTTTTGCTTTCAGTTTTTGTTTGAGCTCCCAGTGGAGAAAGCCTTCAGATGCCTTTTCCTTTCCCCTTCCCCTTCCCGAGGGCTTCTGAGAGAGACACTGGACTGCCCTCAAAGAAAAGGCATTGGGAAGTACTGTTCCTTTAAAAAAAAAAAAAAAAGGAAAGGCAACTCCTTCATATAAACATTGAATTATGTGCATCCAAAGATATCACAAAACAATGACAAAGGGCAGATTCACCCTATAAATATATTCGGAATGACTACTTAGCAAATTGGGGGAAAATCAATGTAAGCAATTTAGTAAGAGAAACACCAAGTAGATTAAATAATTAAGTGTACAAATCAAACCACAGTTCCGCCTGGAGAAAATAACCCAAGGACTTAGCAGACCTCAGTGGGAGTGTACTACACGTGCCTGAGGCTAGAGAGGTGCCTGCTGATGACATCTTTGCACATGACAACCTACAGTGATTGCGTGGACCCTGCCCAGCACTGTGTCCTTGACAGCCGCTGGCACACAGTGGGTTCCACAGCTGCTTGCGAATGGAGAGATGCGTGGATGCATGAAAGAATGTGTAGTCTCCTCCATCTGGTCAGCGATGAGGCTCTCTAGATGTGTGGACACGCATGGCTGTCCTTAAACTCTGGAAAGAGGAGAGGAACAGGTCTGGTAGGACCACCAGGCCCCACGGCGGATGCCTCAGGGCCGTGCTAGTCCTCATGCTTTGTGGAAAGAAGATGTGGGAGGCTTTGAGATTTCAGGACCCAAAGAGAAAAGTACTAGGAACTTTGAAGGGTGTAGGGTGGGGAACGCATGTGGTGGGAATGTTTCTAAATGCTCTCTCAGCATCCTCGATCCTCTTCCTCTTTTTGTGGTAGCAAAGACAGTTGCCTTGTCCTGCTCCATGTCCTTTCTCTAGCCAGTTGTAGCTAGAGCTGGAGTCTAGGTTGCGCCATCTGGATTCTGTTAGTTTCATGACTGTTCTAATTCAGAGATCAGCGGACTCATGACACTGTGGTCATAGCTGGTTTCTGTGGCTTCCTGAGGGCAGGGCTGTATCTGTCTGCTCCTGCACTCAGCCTGTGCAGTAGCCTCTGTTTTGCAGTAGAACTTAATTTGCAGAATGAATGAATAAGGACCTATTCTACATCAGCAGAGAGCAGGAGAGAAGGCCTCTGGGAGGTAACTCTTGATTGGAGTATATCAAGTGAACATATCTGATGTTTATTTATGTTTTTTTGGTGGAATTGTGTTTTCAGAGAATGCTCGATATTAGATTCCCACCCGTTAATTAGCTGCAGAGATATACCGACCCAGAATACATTAGAGTCGTTTGTCTTGGCCTTGTTCGTGCACAGAGTTCATCATTGTTTTATTTTGAGCACACTCCTTCTTCCCCTCTGTGCTGGAGATTATGAATAGTAATAAGAGCTTCCCAGCCTCAGTCAGCGGCGTGCCTGAGAGGGATGTTCAAAAGCGATAGGAAAGATTCATCTCCCACGTAATTTGTATGCCGGGAGTACCACTCCTTAGAAACTCTGCTCTTTGTAGCTGACATGCTTCATGATAGGGCTGGCAGAAGGAGTGAAGCAAGGCAGCCAGGGCTGGCAGGCAGAAAGTGGAGCCTGGAACTCAAGCTTCCTTCCCCACCCCAGGGCTAGACCGATGCTCGGGGTGGGCGAGGTGGAGCCACGGGGTGGCAGAGGGAAGGAAGAACAGGCAGATGGGTAGACCATGTCCTACAAGCCGTCCTGGAAGAGGAGTTACTGCGGGTGTATGGGAGAGGTGCAAGTGTACTGGTTAAGAAGGGCAGCTTTGGGAAGTAACCGAGTGTCCATCAACAGATGAATGGTTACACAAAAGCTGGCGTGTGCATACCATGGAGTGTCTTTTAGCCTGGAACGCGAAGGGCGTTTGGAAGGCTGCTATGCCCGTGACACACAGCAGTCACAGGAAGTACGTCCTAACACTGACTCCAACCTGCATGAACCTCGAGGACATGATGCTAAATGAACTCAGCCAGTCACCACTCTCTGATCCCAGCTGGAGAATGGTCAGGTGCAGTGCGTCAGAGTTGGGCTAAGCAGAGCATCCACTGAGAAGGGCTGCTCGGTGCATGATGTCAGAGCCTGCGGTGAGGAAGGAGGGCCGTGTGGATTGTTGGAGACCAAGCAGGATGAAAATGTCCAGCAAGGAGGGCGTGCTGGCACGGAGTGTTGCAGCCCAAGGTGGGGAAAGGGGGCCTGTGAAAGAAGATGCCCGAGAGTGGGGTGCCAAAGCCTGGGGAGGCAGAGGGACTATCCACGCGAGGCCGGGGAGCTGAGAGAGAGGGCTCTGAACCAGGGAGGGGTGTGGAGCGCTTTCTTCACCAGAAGCAGGGCAGCAGAGATGGAGGCCGATCACATATGATCATTGGTAAAATAATTAACTGTGTTAAAGGTGACGGAAGCCAGGTTTCTTACTGTTAGAGAAACATGTCAAAAATACAGAAAGGGAGAAAGCAAAAACCAACCTTGTGTTGGTAAATTGCAATCAGAGGTTTTGGTGTGAATTCATAGGTAGGTGGATAGGCAGGTGAGTAAATGAATGCATGGATGGATATGCAGAGAAATAAATATATATGGAAATGCGTGTAGATCTGGCAGAGACTGGTTTTATTGTACATGCTTCTAGTTACCATTCTCCACTCTAAGGAACCAGAGAACCGTGGAGATGTGGGTGATTGAAAGACTGGGGCTCGGAAGGTACCAGAGAAGCCTGAGATATTTTGTCTGTGGAGGTAAGGAGTGGCTCAGAGCATGAGAGGGACAAGTCAAAAGCACTCAGGAGGGGCTGGCATTTGGTGCAGCCACTTTCAACACTGGCAGCCCATATGGGAGAGCTGGTTCAAGTCCTACCTGCTCTGCTTCCTGATCCGGCTCCCAGCTAATGCACCTGGGAAGGCAGTGGAAGGTGGCCTAAGTACTTGGGCCCCTGCACCCACATGGGAGGCCCCAGATAGAGTTCCAGACTCCCAGCTTCAGCTGGCACAGCCGCCGCCGTTGCAGCCATTTGAGGAGTAAACCAGTGGATGGGAGATAGGCCTCTCCCCCACTCGGTCTCCCAGCCTGCATTTCAAATAATGAATACATTATTTTTAAAAGCACTCATGAGCGGTTTGTGGGGCTCCCATTGACTACATCTGGGATAATTTGAGCTTCAAAATAAATAATGGTAGCTTATAACCCATTGAATAAAATGGGAAACCGTGTGTTCAGATTGAAATACATTGAAAGCTGATGAAGCGCTACGAAGAAAAGGTATATATGCAGTGTCCCCACGAAATAATCAATTACAAAGGGCCCTGAGGTGACCTCTACAGACTGAAACTCCCTTGTCTTCTGCTTTCCACCTGCGCTTGGCCAAAGGGCGGTGTTGGCAGGTGTAGGGGCGGGTGAGAGGACAAATGGCAGGTGAAGGGGCGGGGTGAGAGGATGAATGGCAGGTGACAGGGCGGGGTGAGGGGACGAATGGCAGGTATAGGGGTGGGTGAGAGGACAAATGGCAGGTGCAGGGGTGGGGTGAGAGGACGAATGGCAGGTGAAGGGGCGGTGTGAGAGGATGAATGGCAGGTGAAGGGGCAGGGTGAGAGGATGAATGGCAGGTGACGGGGCGGGGTGAGAGGATGAATGGCAGGTGATGGGGCGGGGTGAGAGGACAAATGGCAGGTGAAGGGGCGGGGTGAGAGGACAAATGGCAGGTGAAGGGGCGGGGTGAGAGGACGAAGGTTCTTGCCAGCTGAGCTGCGCTCTGGCAGCCCTGTGTTCCAGCAGCATCTTCTCCTGAAGCTACAGCTCTGCCTGCTGGTGAAGCCTCTGTCTTTGCCCCTGTGGGGTGGGCAGTGGCAATCACTGGCCACAGTTGGTAGCCTGGGGTGCATCCCTGTCCCCCCATTCATTCCCTGACCCTGTCTATAGCTCTGGACAACAACATCTCATTAAACTCTCCCTAAGGTGCCTGTGTTTCTTGCCAGGAAGAAGGGAATGAGGAAGGGAAACCAATAACAACCACAGCGGCTTGCCTGCTTAGCACTCACCAATCTTATTCCCCACAGATAGGATCAGGCCCACAGCTGTCCTGGCTGTGGCCCTCGGTGTGGGAAGAGAACGAAACCAGAGAGAGGGCATCTAGAAGGACCTGGTGGCAGCTCAGGGTGACCAGAGAGGAGCTTTGTCCTGTCAATGCTTTTCTACAAGGAAGGACTTCCTAAATTCCTATTGGAATCCAAGGTCCAGGCAACGAGGGGATGGCCCCATGCTGTGAAAGATCGTAGTTCAGAACATCGTCTGCATTAAACTGTCTTCATGATCAGTATCAAAAAAGGTGGGATGCAGGGGAGCATCTTGACTGCACCATTAGCGCCCTGTGAAGTATGAAGTGGCAAACACTCTGGTTTCTGGAACTTTCCAGAGTCTTGTGTCATTCTAAAAAGCAAACAACACAAGGACATGAAGCAGGAGACTTTCTTAAAGTGGCATCAGCTCAGAGGTGTCGTTTTTCCAGCCTCTGAGCATGAGGTAACACTTCCAAGCAGGCTGCTACTGCCATAAGTTATTGCGTTGTTAATCACCCCGTTTGCAAGGTGATCCCATTACAGCACCCCGTGGCTTTCAATTAAGGGAACTTAGACCAGAGCTCCTATTTAAGAGTGTTCTCCCATCAGTTTCATCTTGGGGGTTAAATTGAATTCTCTAATGTTTAGAGAGCAAACTGAAACATCTCCCAATTCTGCTAAAAATAGCAGAGAAATGAGAAATTATAAAACTAGGACCCCATTTCCAACATAGACAGGATTGCTTGTGGGGAAAATGGCTGGAGTTTGCCGGGAGAGGCCACTTACATCCCCTCTTGCTTTCTGTGAAAGTCCCACAGGCAGCGTCGTCCATCACCCCTGCAACTTCAGATGTCAGAATGCTCATTTTCATAAATAGGTGTGGGAATGTGATTGCATTTGCCCCTCGCTGTTTTGAGCTTCGGGGTGATTTTAGAGGCACACTGCTTTAATTAACATTTACTTGTTAGAGTTAAAGGCAGAATTTCTGGTCAGCTTGGTATAAATTGATGCTAGATGAAAATCCTGGATGTCTGTATGGAATTTTTTCTTCTGCTGTTGCTGCCTCTTGTGTGTGTGTATGTGGGAGTAGACGATTAACACGACTAGTAGGTTGCTTTTATTTCAGTGTCTTGAGGTCCACAATTAAATGCTATGCAGGCCTGGGCCCATATTTAAGAGTTAGGTGGGGCTGGCTTTGTGGCTTAGCATGTTAAGCCTCTGCCTGCGAGGTGCTAGTTTAAGACCTGGCTGCTCCACTTCAGTACAGCTCCCTGCTATTGGCCTAGGAAAGCAGTGGAAGAAGGTCTAAGTCCTTGGGCCCCTGCACCCACTTGGAAGACCTGGAAGAAGGTCCTGGCTCCTGGCTTCTGCCTGGTCCAACCCTGGCCATTGTGGCCTTTGAGGGAGTGAACCAGCAAATGGAAGATCGATTCTCTCTCTCTCTCTCTCTCTCTCTCTCGATCTCTCCCTCTTTGTAATTCTACCTTTCAAGTTAAAAAAAAAAATGAAAGGTAGGGATGCCTGATTTGTGAATGTTTCTTCCACAACGCTGCACCAGTTGCATAACAGTCCTTGCCCTGCCTGCCCTGTGTGGTGGTGGTCTGTTCTCCTTCCCCTGGTTAGCTGCAGAGAGCAATCGTGGGGTCCTTGGCCACTGATAACAGCTCAAGTCTGACTTGGGTAAGATTAGGACCTACTGCCTCTTCTTCACAACCTCTGCCCTTTCTTTATGAAGTGGTTACTCAGACAGTTTCCATGTAATCTCTGGTTTTCAGTGCTCTGGACCCAGCCAATCTTCCTTGGGTAATTTTTCTTGTATAAACAGTAGAGTGTTTAAGACCATGGACTTTGGAGCAGATGTACTAGTTCAAGTCTTTGTTATACCACTAGTCAGTGGAATGACTGCACAAATTATTGTGCTTTCTAGGCCTCAGCCTTCTCATGCATAAGGTGGGGATAGTAATACAATTCCACTTAACTCTTAGCCATGTTATGAAGATCATGTAAAACAATATATGGAGGTTGGATGGTGTTGTGAGATCACATTGTAAGTGCTCAAAAATGTTGTTGGTGTTTGCTATTGTCATTATGATTTTATTTTATTTGAAAGGCGAAGGCAGACACACACACACACACACACACACACACACACACTGGCCTGGAGTGTTGGAGCCCAAGGTAGGCAAAGGGGGCCTATGAAAGAAGATGCCCGAGAGTGGGGTGCCAGAGCCTGGGGAGGCAGAGGGACTATCCACGCGAGGCCGGGGAGCTGAGTGAGAGTGCTCTGAACCAGGGAGGGGTGTGGAGCACTTTCTTCACCAGAAGCGGGGCAGCAGAGATGGAGGCCAGTCACATATGGACATTATAATTAACTATGTTAATTATTATGTTAATTAACTATTATGTTAATTAACTGTTAATTATTGCTGTGATTAATTATGTTAATTATTTTAACTCAGAGAAAGGGGGGGGGAGAGGTCTTCCATCCTCTGGTTCACTCCCCAAACGACTACAATAGCCGTAGCTGGGCCAGGCAAAAGCCCCACATGGGTGGCAGGGACCCATGTCCTTGAGTCATGACCTGCTGCCTACCAGAATGTACGTTATCAGGAAGCTGGATCAGAGTGGAAGAACTGCGACTCTAACCCAAGCACTATGATACGGCTCATTTGTTACTGTTTTTATTTTGGTCTTTTCTTTATTTTTCTCCCTTGTTCTATATTTCTTTTCTAAATTTTATTCAATAGTTTGATAAAAAACAAGTTATTTTTCCTTTTGATTTTCTGTCCCATCACCCTATTTCTGCTTTTTTGAAGTTGAGGCACATGTGACAACAGACCATAGGCAGTGACCAGTGCCGGCTGGTCTGGCACAGTGTATCTGCTGCCTCTGGGATTGCTGTTTTGCTGTTGGACTTACTGCTTAGGATTCTCAAATGACCCCCTCCATAGCTGCTCAAGGTCAGGGTGATGCTGGTGCTGCACTTAAACAAAAAAGCACAAGACCTTATACTTCGGAGGAGAGAGCATCAGACCTATTAGCATTGAATACCATGTCTTGACATTTCTATACCTGTTTCCTGAATTCTGGAATTTCTAGCTTAGACTTCATTCTCTACAAATTAAACATGTTTTTGATTCACATTACTATTCAAGCTATGTAGGAAAATTAAACCAGTTCCTTAATTGATTGTTATTTTTCTGTGTTAATTATTAGTATTGTGACAGTTTGCTATTTTATTTTTTTTCTTTGCAATTGCATAGCATTTCAGTTATATTAGAGGTTAAATAGGCCTTTGTGGTGTAGCCCATAACGTTATTTTTATGGGGAAAATATCTATAGTCTTTAATAACTAAGTATGAAAGAATTGTTTGGAAGGCCACAAGCTTGTAAATAGGGACTGACTGCATAGCAGGGCGTGTGCAATGCAGGTGATCTTTGATGAAGCTCAACGCCACTCCATCTAGATAAGACATTTGCCAGGGGCCCAAGAACTCATTTAATGTCAAGTGAAAATGGTATTCCTTTAGAGTTGGATTGGCTTTTAATGTCCTTTGTAAAATAAAGGCTTGTCTTTAAGTCATGCTTACTCTCATGACTGTTGTATACGAAGGTCATACTCGTAGATGTTTATGGCATTTACTATGGTATAGAAGCCTCTATTTCTAAAAATATAAATAAACATAGAATTTGTGTGCTTATATTTCTAAATGGGAGAGGTGCAAAAACTTTCAGAGTAGTTTGAGCAATTTGCCAGGAGTCAGCATGTTTCAGTTCTGTGGCCTATCCACATTGTTGAAGCAAATTAAGAATTCTAACAGGGGGCATTGAAAAGGGAAAGGGAAAGAGGTTCTGTCATTAAGAAGCTTCAAAGAGAAAGAGAGCAGGATTTGTACCAGCTTCCTCTGTCTTCCTACTTGTCATCCCAAGTTACCATTGTCCTTGGCAGATGAGTGGTTCTCAGATTATAGTTCTCAGATTATGTGAAAATGCACATTCCTGGAGTTGGGGAAGTTGGGTGCTTAACAGCATCTTTATGAACACTAGAGTTTTGAGAACCACACATCCAGACATTCTTTCTCAGGTTTTGGTTTACAATGAATGGGATGATAATGACCTCTTTTGACTCAGGTCTTGGTTTTGCTGGGATCTTCATTTTCCTGTATTCCTGACTTCATTGGTACAGATTTGCCAGGATCTATGTATTAGTTTGCTAGGGACACCATAATAAAATACCACCGATGTGCGTCTTCAATAACAGAAATTTATTTAATCACCATTCTGGAAAATGCAAGTCCAAGACCAAGCTGTCAATATGGTGGATTTCATACACAGGCCTCTCTCTTCGGCTTGTAGCTTTGTCTCATTTATGTGTGTTGTCTGTGTCTTAATCTCTTCCTACAAGAATGCCAGTCATATTGAATTAGACCTGCCCATCTGACCTCATTTTTGCCTTATTTATCTCTTTAATGACACTAGATCCACATGCAGTCAGATTCTAAGGCAATAGGAGTTTTATGAATTTTGGTGGGAAACAATTCTGCTCCTGACAACCTAAATGGATTTTAAAATGGTATTTGGAGAAGTGGAAGATGAACACTACTGATTTCTTATCAGACTGCTTTCCCCATCCTCGTTTCTGTCTGTCAGAAGGAAGCCCATTCATGACTGGGCCCACTTCTTCAAGGCAGCAGGAAGGAGGTAGGGACAATGACAACATGCTTTTCATTGGCTCTGTTACTTTAAGATCCATTTCTCTGAAGGAAGGAGGGTCTATTTGCTATTGTTCCAGCTCCTTTAAATGAGTAAGAGGGTTGGTTTTCAAAGAGAATTGAAAAGTCAAAACTCTTCATAGTTAATATTAGGGCCATTTTCTTCACCTTTTATACTGAGTGAATTTTGCACTGATTCTGTAAGAACAATGGTGGTTAATTTTTTTTCTTATTGTATTTGAGAGAGATATCTATTCTCCATCTACTGGTTCATTCCCCAAATGTCCACAATGACCAGGGCTGTTCCAGCCCAAAGCTAGAATCCTGGAACTCAATCTGGGTCTTCCACGTGGGAGACCAAATGCGCACCTTACGAAGAACTACACACATTTAAAAAAAAACAAGAAATAGGCCGGCGCCGTGGCTCAATAGGCTAATCCTCTGCCTGTGGTGCCGGCACACCGGTTCTAGTCCTGGTTGGGGCGCTGGATTCTGTCCCAGTTGCCCCTCTTCCAGTCCAGCTCTCTGCTGTGGCCCGGGAGTGCAGTGGAGGATGTCCCAAGTGCTTGGGCCCTGCACCCCATGGGAGACCAGGAGAAGCACCTGGCTCCTGGCTTCGGATCAGTGCGATACGCTGGCCACAGCAGCCACTAGAGGGTGAACCAATGGCAAAAGGAAGACCTTTCTCTCTGTCTCTCACACTGTCCACTCTGCCTGTTAAATAAATAAATAAATAAACAAACAAGAAATAAATCATGGTTCTCAAGTTCAAATAGTTGGCAGATACATCTGCAAAAATGGGTCTTTCAAGAAAAGCAACTGACTGTACTTGTTGTCCATGATAAAATTCAAGCTCTCTTGAGAAAATTAGAATGTTAAGAAACTTGTACTGCCACTGTGGACTTCATAGCTTAACTGCAGTTGGAGATTTTTCAGGTGAGATTAACAAATGTGATATTCTGGATATCATGTAATGAAATGGGACAACATGGAAACTTTGCAGAATTCATGCAACCACTGTTTCCCGAATGACCCGAATTTAGCTTAAATAAAATGTATGATGCTACAAAAGATCTGTTCTGAAAGAGATCAACAGTTTTTTTTTTTTCTGTAACAGAGCAAATATGTTCACAATAAGATTTTAGACTATACATTGCAACTAACCCTTAAGAGATTGCCATTTTTCAAGTTTTGGCATGTTAAAAAGAGAATATCTACAGCTACCTGAAAGAATCATTTCAAATACTGTTGTTTGCCAACTATGTATCTGAATGAGGACAGATTTTGTTCATTTACTGTAAACAAACACCTCTTGAAATAGATTAAATGCAAACGCAGATATGAGAATATCACTATCATCTATTTAAATGAAATAGCGATTTGCAAAAATGAAGATGCCATGTTCTAGCTAAATTTTCTGTTTTGGTATATATGTAAAATAATTTATTAACAGGTATGTATTATTGCTATTGTAGAGTGAATTAATAAATAAATATTTAAGTTTTTAAAATTTCCAATGTGTAATAAAGTGAATATCAATAAATATAACTTATATAAACAAAAACTCTTTTGGAGCCCTGATGTTTTTTGAGTGTAAAAGAATCCTGAGACCAGAAAGATTGAGGAATGCTGACTTAGGAGGACATTTTTCTAGCTATGCTGTGGTAATTGGTTTAGAATTAACTTTGATTCGTGGTGCTCTTAAAGCCAAATATATTCACTATCTGAATACTAAGTAGAGTGAGCTTGACTTTTGCTTTTCTCCTATTGGGAGAAAAATCATGACAATATTCTCTGCTGAAATATTCCCATGTACAGTTTGATGGCTGGTTTGTCCTTCCTATTCTCAAAATCGGTGTTGACAGTCATGAACAAACTGGATGAACAAGAGCCCTATGTAAGAACTCATGTTTCTGAGACGTCTGTTTCATTCCAGTGAAAGTTCATTTAAAGGAGCAGAGATGAACATCTTTGCTATTGTGATGCACTTGGGAATCTTTCCCTCAAGGGGCTCTCTTTGTGTTCTGCCTGTTTTCTCTTTTTCCTCTTGATAGGACATTTGTTTCCTACCTCTCTTCTTCTTTCTTTCTTGCTTTTATCCAGTTCCTCCCTCTTTTTCCTTATGTTTTACTGTTGCTGCAAGTGTTTCTTCATGTGCTGCAGTTTTGCGTTGCTGTCAGCGTCCTCTAAGAAAGATGCTGAGTTGGTAAATATGAAGGTGGCACTGACAGAGTGTAGGTCTGCCTTCGCTTTCTCAGCTCCACATCTTTGCATTCAGTATGTGAATGCACAGGAGGCTGTGCCCTGTTTCTATTCTCAGACTTCTAGAGGTTGGGAAGCGAAGTTGGGAGAAAGGATTTTAACTTAACACTTACACCTTCTAGAAGAAAATGACTTCAGAGTAAATTTCTCTATTATACCATGTTCATAGATTTCTTTCTCATTTTTCCTCTAGTCCAAAAGTCACTCCCGAGTTGGCCTGAAATCAAGCACCAAACAAAAGGTATGCATTTGTTCTTTTGTATTATTCTTATAAAATGCAGTTATTTGGGATTTTTTTTTCATTTTCAGTTGCTTTACCTCCAAAACAATAAAACTGAATCGGAGAGGGATTGTTGGTATGACATAGAATTGGAGAGAGAGTCTTACAATGCGGTGTCAGATTGTGAGAATCCCTCGATGGCTTATAAGCAGCTCTAAGAGTAAGGTCAGATGTTTCTCTACTAGATTTGGCTCTTATTTTCTAAGTCCATCACAGTGAAGGAATTCGGCCCTATCACAGCTCATAGCTTTAACTAAACTTTATTCTCTGTTCTGCATCAACTGGAGAGAATGATCCTCACCTATGACCTGCGATGAATTGGGTAAAACATGAGCTCTGTGCATCAGAAAGAATTGATTTCAAATCTTTGGCTCTGTCACTTTACTATATGACCTTGCACATATTTGCACCAAGATGATCATACACACCGCTTTAGTATATCCTCTGGGTAAAGAGAGATAATACGTGTGAAAGTTCTTATATCTGAGTGCTTAGCACATAATAGGCACTAAGTTATTTTTAACAATTCTACAACATTTCTTTGATAAGAAATTTGGAACAATAGAAATTTGAAGTTGGAAACTCTTAATCTTCAGACACATTTACGTGCACACATATACACACATTTAAAATTGTGTTTTTCTTTTGAACCAAGCGATGATGATGTGAATGAGTTAGAGTTCTCAGGAGTCCAGGTTCAGCTTTGGGGAGGTTCATGTTAAAGTATTATTCTAATGTGGAAGTTTGCACTGCTTGGAGGATAATAAACATGTTAATGAAGGACCCCCCCCCCCAAAAATGTGTTTTATTTATTTGAAAGGCAGAGTGACAGAGGCGGGGACAGAGAGAGAGAGAAAGAGATCTTCCATTCATTTGTTCATTCCATAAATGGCTACAATGGTCGGTCAGGACTGGGCCAGGTTGAAGCCGGGAGCCAGCATCTCCATCTGGGTCTCCGAAGTGGGTGTAGGTTCCAAGTACTTGGGCCATCCTCCTCTGCTTTCCCAGGTACATTAGTAGGGAGGTAGATCGGAAGCAGAGAAGCCGGGGACTTGAACCGGTGCCCACTGTTCCATAGCACCAGCCCCAGAATACCTTTCTTGATGACCACTGTGCGAGACAGTGGGCAAGAACATACAGTAAGAGATGGTTAAGATTTAAGGAGGTGACCCATGTAGAGGCACTAAGCCCATTGCCTGTGTAGATAGTAGCTCTCTTGAGGAGAGAAACATAAAGTTGACTAGGAAGATGCACAGACCTGGGCTCCAACCCAGCCTCAACACTTCCTGGACAATCAACTAACACTGACATTGTAAACCTTGTGCTCCAGGCACAGAATGAGCACTTTACCATGATGGACTCAGCAACCTTCTGAGATTGGTGTTTTAATAGGAAGAGCTGTTAAGAGCTCTAAAGTTATTTACTCTGTAATGGAAGCAGTGAAAAGGGAACAATAAGGTTCAGTAAGGCATGGAAGTAGCAAGTCCAGGGAGCAGCTGGGACCCCTAAGGCTAAGAGAACAAAGGAAGTTGTGATTAGTAAGTCTTCTTAGATTTTCGAGATAGGGCCCTACAGAGCTGACAGACCTCTGAGGAGAGGGTGCTGGCTGTGGATTCTGGTCTCCCTGAGGGGCACACAGTGAGGTTGATTCTGCAGGTCCTAGGAAAATGCCATCTGGATCCAGTGTGGTGCAGGAAAGGAAGCAGCATGGTCCTTCCAAGATAGGGCCCCTAGTGAGCACCTGGAAGGAGTTAAGTCCCGTCTTCCTTCTGTAGCTCCACAGCCTTCCTCTAGCGCCTCCTAGTGGCAGAGATAACAAGAATCAACAGACTAAGCAGAAATTGGTTTTGCAAAGTCCGAGCCCCCAGCATCCTAAAACACATTATGAGAAGGTGGATTTGGAATAGAGAGATTATAACTGAGTAACTGATGCAATTATGAGATCCATTTGCAGATGAGGAAATCAAGGCTTAAGCTATGTTAAGTTCTCCTACAAGCTAGAAGGGAATGGCGAGACATAGCCCAGGTACTTAGACAGAAAAACTGCCAGCCCAGAATATTATATCCTGCCAAGCTCTCATTTGTGAATGAAGGTGAAATAAAGACCTTTCATAACAAACAAAAATTGAAAGAATTTGTTGCCACTCGTCCAGCCCTGCAAAAGATACTTAAAGATGTGTTACACACAGAAACACAGAAACACGGCCATCAACATGAAAGAAGGTAAACGAAGGGAACCTCACAGCAAAAGATCACAGGGAATTCAAAGCATACATTTGGATAAAGAAATTATGGGACATGTACTCTATAGAATACTATACAGCAGTCAAAAACAATGAAATCCAGTCATTTGCAATAAGATGGAGGAATCTGGAAAACATCATTCTGAGTGAATTAAGCCAGTCCCAAAGGGACAAATATCATATGTTCTCCTGATCGGTGACAACTAATTGAGCACCAAAGGTGAAACCTATTGAAGTGAAATGGACACTATGAGAAACAGTAACTTGATCAGCTCTTGTGCTGACTGTTGTTGTACAATGTAATACTTTATCCATTTTAGTAATTTTTTTATTCTAGTACTATTGGTTGAACTCTGTAATTAACAAACAATTATTCTTAGGTGTTTAAATTTTAACTGAAAAGTGATCCCTGTGAAATATAAGAGTGGGAATAAGAGAGGGAGGAGATGTACAATTTGGGACATGCTCAATCGGAACTGCCCCAAATGATGGAGTTAGAATTGTGCCAGGGAATTCCAATACAATCCCATCAAGGTGGCATGTACCAAGGCCATCTCACTAGTCCAAGTGATCAATTTCAGTTCACAGTTGATCACACTGATAGGTCTAAGAGTCAAAGGGATCACACAAACAAGACTAGTGTCTGCTAATACTAACTGATAGAATCAAAAAGGGAGAGAATGATCCAACGTGGGAAGCGAGATACACAGCAGACTCATAGAATGGCAGATGTCCTAAATAGCACTCTGGCCTCAGAATCAGCCCTTACAGCATTCAGATCTGGCTCAAGAGCCCATGAGAATATAATAGGCATGGAAAGCCAAGACACTCTGGGAAAAAAAGAAGACCTAAATGAAAGACCTCTGTGAGTGAGATCCCAGTGGAATGAATGGGGCCATCAAAGAAGGAGGTACCTTTCTCTGAAGGGAGGAGAGAACCTCCACTTTGACTATGACCCTGTCGGAATAAGATTAAAGTCAGCGAACCCTAAAGGCTTCCATAGCCTTGGCAACTCATGACTAGAGCCTAGGGAGATTACTGACGCCATAAACAAGAGTGTCAAATTGTTAAATCAACTTCAGGAGTCAATGTATACTTACGTCTCATGTGGGATCTGTCCTTAATGTGTTGTCCAATGTGAAGTAATGTTATAACTAGCACTGAAATAGTATTTTACACTTTGTGTTTCTGTGTGGGTGCAAACTGATGAAATCTTTACTTAATATATACTGAATCTATCTTCTGTATATAGATAATTAAAAATGAAAAAAAAAATCTTGGTGTTAAATTGGAAATTGCCTAGAAAATTAATCAATTTTTTAAAAAAAATATATCATGTAGGATCTCTGTCCTTAATGTGCTATACATTGTGAATTAATACTATAACTAGTACTCCAACAGTATTTTTCACTTTGTGTTGCTATGTGAGGGCAAACTGTTGAAATCTTTACTTAATATATGCTAAACTGATCTTCTGTATATAAAGAGAATTGAAAATGAATCTTGATGTGAAGCAAGGGGAGAGGGAGTGGGAAAGGGGAGGGTTGCGAGTGGGGGGGAAGTTATGGGGGGGGAAGCCATTGTACTATAAGCTGTATTTTGGAAATTTATATTCTTTAAATAAAAGCGTTATTAAAAAAAAAAAAAAGCTATGTTAAGTTCTGTTTGCTCCAAGTCATACAGTTAGGAGAGGCAGGTTCAGAATTTAAACTCCGCCAGTTTGACTCCAAAGTTTGTGACCTTAGCCAGTTAAAGAAGTGGCCATAGCCAAAAGCAATTCTGTGACTCTTTTTAAATCTTCAGAATGGAGATGATAGCTCTAAGCATGTAGAACTTTTGTAAAGATTAAAGGAAACAATATACACGATGTGCATATCATACTTCCATAAATGTAGTAGGTGCTCAGTAAATACTATTTCTTGCTAAACATGCCATTTTTCTCATTTTGAGTATAGGGACTTCATTTTGCCACAATGACTTTGTGTGTAATTTTTGTAGGATTGCTTTTCCCTTATTGTGGTCTCCTCTTTCATTGGTTGTTTGTTTAGTAGATCTCTCCAACTTAGCATGTTTTAAAGTTTTCTGTGTTGGAAAGTGAACAGCAGAGAGAAGCTAATGCTGGAATTTGATCAATGGAGGCTTCATTGATGATGTCTTTAAAATCAGAATTTGTCAGGGTTTGTATCAGAGCATTGAGCTGGTCTTTCACTTCAGATTTTAAGCAGTAAGAGAAATCATTGTGTTTATTCATTGATTCTTGAACACTACAATTATTAATTGAGTATGCAATTACAGTAGACACTGTGCGGGCCATCAGGGCTGATATAAACACTGACAGATAGGCTCTGCCCTCAAAATGATTTCTCGCAATATAGTGGAAAACAACATGCAACACCTCAGCTGCTAATTCTCATTCTTCCTTGTTCTTGACAAATGGTGTGTGTGTGTCTGTCTTAGTCTTATTTCATAAGCTCAATGCTATCAACCAGGCAAAACATGTATTGGGTCTATTATATAGCTGACCCTGCCCAAGGCAGGTTTGTAGGTATAGGGAAGTATGCAGAGGCAGCCAGCCACCTCTCCTGAAGGCCACTCATTCATTTATTGGGGAATGGGTAAGTGTCAGGCAGTGAGTGAGAGAGGCAGACAAGGCTCTGTCCCCAGTTGCCGGTAATGTGATGTTTGTTTGCAGGGGTGAGAGAGTGAAGGATCCAGGCTGGGTGCTCTGAGGCTGTGCGGGCCCTTTTGCTTTCACATGGGTGATAGTCTGGGAGGCAGGACCTGGGAGAGCCCAAGGCCTTAGAGTAGTCAGGAGAAGGCCTTAGGTAGCAGCTAACTGGTAGATCAGAAGCCTCTCCTATTTAAATCAAGCTATTTTGCGTTTTGTTTTTGCCTCTGTGTTTCCTTTTGATTACAAGTGCTAACTGCATCAGCAGTCATAAAAGAACTCAGAGAAAGGCTTTGTGCACATTCCTTAGCCAGTGTCTTATGGAGAAATCAATCTTGAAAGCCAGCATGGCAGTGGTGGTATCCAGGACCCTTGTGAGAGAATGACAAGGTTACAGTCTTGTGGTCAAGGTCATACTAGTTCTTTGAATCTTTCTGAAAATTCATGTGGAAAATAAGGAGGCTGGGTTATATTGATATATAGAATGTAGAACATGGGAATATCTAAAACCTATCCTCAATCTCCATGAATCAGAGGCAAATAAATTCACAGAGGACAAATACTGGCAAAGGAATACTGTTACCTAATGTAGAACTTCAGTGAGCAAGACTGAGATAAAGAGCAGACTCCAGGCCGGCGCCGTGGCTCAACAGGCTAATCCTCCGCCTTGCGGCGCCAGCACACCGGGTTCTAGTCCCGGTCGGGGCGCTGGATTCTGTCCCAGTTGCCCCTCTTCCAGGCCAGCCCTCTGCTGTGGCCCAGGAGTGCAGTGGAGGATGGCCCAGGTGCTTGGGCCCTGCACCCCATGGGAGACCAGGTAAAAGCACCTGGCACCTGGCTCCTGTCATCGGATGAGCGCGGTGCGCTGGCCGCAGCGCGCCATCCACGGCGGCCATTGGAGGGTGAACCAACGGCAAAAGGAAGACCTTTCTCTCTGTCTCTCTCTCTCACTGTCCACTCTGCCTGTCAAAAAAAAAAAAAAGAGCAGACTCCATCTCTTTCACAAAACATGCTTGCTGCTCGCCAAGTATCTTTTCAAGATTAATAACAACATTAATAGAAAAATAGCATACAACTATTGTTCTGGTTGCATTGCAAATGTTCAATGGTTATATAATTTGCATTCCACTCATTTTTAAAATTTTTTTTGTTTGACAGGTAGAGTCAGAGAGAGAGAGAGAGAGAGAGAGAGAGAGAGGTCTACCCTCCATTGGTTCACTCCCCAAATGGCCACTACGACTGGTGTTGCACCGATCTAAAGCCAAGAGCCAGGTGCTTCTTCCTGGTCTCCCATGTGGGTGCAGGGGCCCAAGCTCTTAGGCCATCCTCCACTGCCTTCCAGGGCCACAGCAGAGAGCTGGGCTGGAAGAGGAGCAGCCAGGACTAGCACCTGGCACCCATATGGGATGCCGACGCCACAGGTAGAGGATTAACCAAGTGAGCCACGGTGCTGGCCCCTCCACTCATATTTTTAATATCGCCTTGATTTTGTAGAGCAGTTTTAGATTCACAGCAAAAATGAGCAGAAGCTACAGTGATTTCCCACTTCCTGGGCCCCAATCAGACACAGCCTTGCCTCTTATCAATAACCCATGAACCTACACATCATTATCACCCAAAGCCATATTTTAAGGTAGGAGTCATTTTTCGTGTTGTACAGGGCTTCAGAAAGTTAATGGAAAATACGCTTTGTCTTTTAATCTCATTTCCCCACAAACCTTTTGGTGTCCCCTTGTATGCTGTATGGGCTTTGACAGATGCCTGATGACCTGTGTCCATAATTGGTATCCTACAGAGTATGTCCAACTTTCACTGCCCTAAAAGTCCCCTGTGTTCCTCCACCTTGTCATCCCTGTCTGTCCCCATCACCTGGAAACTACTGATCTTTTTACTACATCTGTTTTTTAAAATACTTTCATATAGTTGGAATCATAACACTGTGCAGCCCTTTCAGATTGGCTTCTTTTATTTGCTAATACAATTTGCATTTTCACCATGTCTTTTCATGGCTAATAGCTCATTTCCTTTTAGTTCTTTTTTTTTTTTTTTTTTTATACAGGCAGAGTGGACAGTGAGAGAGAGAGACAGAGAGAAAGGTCTTCCTTTTGCCGTTGGTTCACCCTCCAATGGCCGCCGCGGTCGGCGCACTGCGTCCGGCGCAGCGCGCTCATCCGATGGCAGGAGCCAGGTGCTAGGTGCTTTTCCTGGTCTCCCCATGGGGTGCAGGGCCCAAGCACCTGGGCCATCCTCCACTGCACTCCTGAGCCACAGCAGAGGGCTGGCCTGGAAGAGGGGCAACCGGGATAGAATCCGGTGCCCCGACCAGGACTAGAACCCGGTGTGCCGGCGCCGCAAGGCGGAGGATTAGCCTGTTGAGCCACGGCGCCGGCCTTCCTTTTAGTTCTGAATTGTGTTCCGTTATATGTAGAGGTACCATGGTGTATCCATTTACCTACTGCAGGACAACTTGGTTGCTTCCAAGTCTTGGCAGTTATGAATAACATTGTTATAAAATGCATGTGTAGATTTTCGTGTGGACGGAAGTTTTTGATTTTTTTTTTTTTTTGGTAAATATCAAGGATTGCTGGACTGTATGAGAACAGTAGGATTAGTTTTGTAAGAAACCAGCAAAACTCTTTTAAACTGGCTATACTGTTTAGCATTCCCGCCCACAAAGAAAAGAGTTCCTGTTGCTCCACCTCCTCACCAGCAATTTGGTGTTGCCAGTGCTCCTGTGTGGTGTATCTGATTGTTGTTTTAATTTTTATTTCACTGATGAACGTGATGTGGAACATCTTTTCATATGCTTATTTGGCATCTACATGTCTTTTAGGTGGTGTGTCTATTGAGGTCTTCTGCCCATTTTTGATTCAGGTTTTTTTCTTATTGTTGAACTTTATGTGCTCTGTGTATGTGTTGGATAGCAGTCTTTTATCAGACATGTCTTTTGCAAGTATCTGCTGCCATGCTGTAATTTGTCTTTTCATCCTTTCAATAATGTCTTTTGCAGAGAGAAGTTTTAAATTTTAATGAAATTCCGGTTATTCCATTCTTTCTTCCGTGGACCAAGTCTTTGGTGTTTTCATTCATTTTATCAAAGAGAAAATTTGATTTGCTGGGGCCTGTATTAATAGTGTTTTAAATATCTTCAGTCTCCACCCATCCATTTCTCTGCTGTTTGGTGATCTTGCTTGCATTACCCTTTTTTCTCTATCAAAATCATCTTGTCAGAAAAGATAAGTAAATTCACACTAAGTTACCCTCAAACTATATGGCCTTAAGTGCAATCTCTCCTGAGGGTATTTGCATTTTAATAAGTAGTGGAGCTAATGAAATTGAATTGCAGGGGTGGAATGTCTGGCACTAGCAAGCAGGTTTCAATTTTTGGTTGGTGGAAAGATCTTATCCTTGCTCCTAAAATTACATTGCTTACCTCTAAGATCAGCTCAGAAGGAAACATTAACTGGCATGTGACCGAGAGTCATGAGGGTACTGCTGGTGAGGAGCCAGCACTGCAGGCTAGAGCTCAGACTCCTGTTATTCAGCCCACAATCAGCTTTTCTTCCTACCCCGTTCTCTGTCAACCTCCTTTTGTGAGTACGGCGTCCCTCTTTCCCAGTCAAGCGTGAGCTGTCCTCCAAACAGAAACTGTGCTTTGTGCATCTTTGTGTCTTCTCCCTGCTCCTCCTTCTCTTGCGTTTAATATCCAAGAACTTCATAAATGTTGATGAATGCATGGAATAGCACTCCATGCCCCCACCTCACGGCTGTGCATGTCATGCCATCGATAGTCACGCTTCCCAGTATTAGTTTCTGGTATCTGGAGAAGTAGCTTTTAGTTTTTGTCACTGAAGACTGAAAAGGCTCCCAAAGAGTTCCTGTGGAATTATTTGCATTTTCTCTTTCCACCCTGATACCCAATTGGCCGTGTTGTCTTATCCTTTTGAACACTCCACTCAATACCTCCCCCTACTGGCACAA
Source organism: Sylvilagus floridanus (assembly GCA_949820135.1). Lineage (NCBI taxonomy): Eukaryota > Metazoa > Chordata > Mammalia > Lagomorpha > Leporidae > Sylvilagus > Sylvilagus floridanus. Next base: position 90,321,094 of record OX463238.1, read on the forward strand.
CTTCTCCCATGTGCAGCATCCCACACCAGAGGGAGGCATTTGTTATGACTGATAAACCTACATTGATGCCTCATTATCACCAAAGTCCACAGTTTATATCAGTGTTCACTCTTGATGTTACACATTCTATGGAGTTTGACAAATGTACAGTGACATAGCATCCAGTCTAATAGAACATCAGACTAAAAATCCATTTGTGTTCTGCCTGTTAGTCTGCCTTCCCCCCAGGCCCTGGCACTGGTCTTAAGCATCTCCATCATTTTGCCTCACCCAGAGTGGCATGTGGTTAGGATTCTCCACTGTGCAGCCATTTCAGGCCGGCTTCTTTGACTTAGTCATGTATCTTTATGCTTCTTCCGTATCTTTTCATGACTTGATAGTGCGTTTCTTTTTAGTTCCCAGCCCCATTGTCAGGATATGCTACAGTTGGTCTCGTCCACTCTCCTACGGTAAGACCTCTTGGCTGTTTTCAAGTTCTGGCAATTATGAAAAAAGCTGCTAATAAGCACTGATGTGCAGGGTTTTGTGTAGACTCAGTAGGTATCTAACCAGAAACACAATTACTAGGCCAACATTTATTTGTCATTTTCTTCTCACCAATGACTCACTGCCTTAGCTCTGTTTCTCTCAAATATCTGACCAACTTTTGGGTTTTCCCACCTGTGCTTCTTTGTTTTGGGTTATGTTGTTCCTGCATTAAGCTTCTGGGGCCCCGAAGAATGATCCATGGCCCGCTTGGAACAATGTAAGGGAATATTGAAACACTCTATAATCGTAATATACTTTTTAATGTAGTAGCTAGATTTGGACAAGATAAAAAGCAGGGAGCAGAGAATGAGTTTATAGCACCCGAGGGTTAAATTCCTGTCCCATCATGCAGTTCCTGCTAGCATCAGAAAGAGTGGCTTGGGCCTTTTCCATCACTGTGAGGGCCTGAATGCTGCATGTAGCTTAAGGGAAATGAACAGTCATCGCGTTCTGTTAGCAACAATTCTCCTTGAAGGTCCTGATGGGAGATGGAAAGGAAATCAGACTCCCTAGAGCAGAGTCCACTTTATCTTTAGTTCATGTTATCTTTCTCCGTGGCCTCTGCAAGCGGCCCAGCGGCATTCTGGAAGGTGCTGCCTGAATAGAAAGTGACAAAACGAGTGAGATGAATTTAAAAGACATAGATCATCTCCATGGACTCAGTGACAACGACCCTAGGAGAGTTTACTGTTTCTCCTACTTTTTTGGGGGGTGGTGGTGGGTTGAGGTGGGGAGAAGGAAGTGAATTACAATTTTTATACTTTGTGTAAAAAATGATTTTTATTTTTGCTAGAGAGAGTATAGTTTCTGAGATAGTTATTATTTAAAGGATCAAGTTCTATATGTCAGGCACTCTGACAGTAACTTTTAGAGTCATCTCTTCTCTAAATTTTAGGCATGAAAAGACCCCGTAGGACAAACTGGGTATTTTAGCAATGTAGGTCAAGTTCCATTGCCATGAGCTCCAGGGGGCTGGCTGGCTGTCCAGAGCTTTTATTCTTCTTGAATTTCTGTTACATTTGATAGGGTTTGGAAGATATGAGCCCAAGGTTGAGACTTTGGGAGTGTATCATGTATTCTTAAGATCTTAGGTTGTAATGGACAAATGTTAGTTGCATGTGTTTATGGGTTTCAGTGTATCTTGGATATATAATGTGATGATATTTGTTTGCTAGTGGTCGGAGTGATTTCCCTCTTCATTTTATCTCCTTTCTTCTCACTTGCCTTGGTGGAGAATGACCTAAGTTTGACCAGTACTTGTCTCTCCTCTGTATCTCATTCCCCTGTGGCTGTGTCAAGGGTACCCTTCATGCGTGCGTTCTCCCTTTTCCTTTGCAAATACTCGGAGACTTCCCAAAGATAGAATGCATGCTCAGACCCAGTTCAGTGACAGCCTAGCATCTCCCACTCGGTGGAGTCCACATCAGGGATGGCAAAGGCCAGTGGTCTTAGGGACCCATTTCATCAAATGGGTTCAGATGTTTTCTCATAAATCCTGTGGGAAGCCTGGCCCAAGCTGGATTGCTCAAAGCATTCACCTTGTATTTCTGGAGCAAAGGAAAAATAAGAATGTTGGAATGCAATTCACCTTGGTAAATATTAAGCACGTCACTGCCCAGCTCCCCTGTAAGCCTCAGTTTCAGCAGGTGCCTTGGGCTGGTGCTGTACTGTGTTTTTCTAGCCCATGAGTTAGACTCAATGTTTCAGACTGGCAATTATTCTGCAAAAAGAACCTGTGGGCTGATACTCACTATGAGGAGGGAACAAGGGAGGCTTTCCTGGGAAATGTCAAGGATCCGTGAAGTAGCCCAAAAGTGCTATGAGGTCTCCCTTAAGAGAGAGGAGGAGTCATTGAAAAGTTCCTGGGGCTTCTACTCCAAAAAGTTGGCCTGCATACCCCGGGCCGGGCTGTCATGACACTGACACTTGGCTTTGGTGTTTGCAGAGAAAATGTTTCCGTTCCTTAAGTTAGGATCGCCCAGGCCTCAGACACACTCAAGGTAGGGCTTCAGAAGAAAAGAATGCAATTGTGTCTCCTTCCTCTCTTTGTTCTTTCTTACAATAAAGACTGTTCTCCATTCAGGCATTGGAAATTCATATCTCAGACTTGTTTATTTTATCCATGTTTTAAGAGTCCTAAGCCAATATTTAGAAATGCATTTTCACGTATATATTTAGGTTTCTGGCTTGTGATGGAAAATTGGGGTATCTGGACCGTTAGCATGAGTGTGCTAATGACCCGGGACTGCTACCTCCTCTAACAGAGCAAAGAATCTCTGGTTTCCCATAGTCCTCAGTCCGGCGCCCTCTACAGGCCATTCACTGCTTTCCTTGCCCCAGCGGCATTTGAGCTTTGCACCTATAAGGTGTGGGATATTATCCTGTTTTTCTCTTTAGAAGTTCTAAGTTCTTATACTAATGTCTTAGATCAGCCCTGTGATGTCTGTTTAGCAAATACATGAATTAAGATCCAGATTTTTGGGCCAGCGCCATGGCTCACTAGGTTAATCCTCTGCCTGTGGCCCCTGCATCCCATAAGGGTGCCCGGTTGCTCCTCTTCCAGTCCAGCTCTCTGCTGTGGCCTGGGAGGGCAGTGGAGGATGGCCCAAGTGCACTAGCATGAGAGACCAGGAGGAGACTCCTGGCTTCAGATCAGCATAGTTCCAGCCATTGTGACCATTTGGAGAGTGAACCAATGGAAGGAAGCCCTTTCTCTCTGTCTCTCTGTCTCTCTGTCTCTCTGTCTCTCTGTCTTTCTCTCTCTCTCTCTCACTGTCTATAAACTCTACCTGTCAAACAAATAAATAAATGAAAAGATCCAGATTTTCTTTGAATCATGTTGAACTTCAACAAAGAATGAATATAAACAAATATTCTTGAGTTTACACTTAGGATAGTTCAATTTCCTACAGTCCTACATGTTCTGTCAAGCCTTAGACTTAGAAAATGGTGGTTTTACATTTTATCTAAACCAAAAAATCTTTCTCTTTACAATGAAATTGAAGGTAGACATTTACACATGAGCATGCTGTCTTCTCACATAATGACATTAGTAACCCTAGATGTTATTCCAAACATGAATCTTTTAAGCCAAAAGCAAAATATTCCCAAACACCCATAATCCAATTACAAAAACCAAGTTAGGGATAAAATCAGAGGTAGAATTTAAGGAAAATCTGGGCACTGAAATATAAATAATAGGATTCTCGAACACTGGTACTTGAGCCGATGGCTCCAGAAACACAAAGCATCATTGCCATGACCAAGTGTAGGTCTAGGGTAAGGTGAGTGAGGCAGGCCCCAAATTCGCTAGGGTATGAACAACTCAGTAATCACCATGAATAATACTGGGATGAGTTCTGTTATTTCCCATACTTCTCCCCAGTTGATAGCTGAGAAACTGAAGGTTAAAGGTATTGAGTAACTTATTCAAGGTGACCACCAATTACAGAGCCAGGATCCAGGCAGCTAACCTCCAGAACTTGCTTCTGTCCATGGTCCTGTACCACCTACAACTGCAAGATGACTCAGTCCATGGTTAGATCACCACATTCTGGGGATGGTGAGGTGACTCCACTATCCTGGCAATACTCACTGGGTCAAGGTCATGATGTGAGGACAGCTAAATTTATTATTTATTATTTACATGTTGGTTTTCTTATAGTGAATGCTTCCTGTGCTGTCTGATGTTGCAGAGAGGATGGGTGGGGGAAAAGAAGCTGAGGGAAGGGAAAAGAGAGAATCAGGGAAGACACACATACTCAGGAACAAAGGCTGAAGTCCGGGAGAGAAGACAACAAGCAAGTCCCTGCTGTTGGCAGAAGCAAGAGCAATGAGGATGAGGCTTGTGTTCCCCAGAGTTTGGGCCCAGGGTGTGCAGCAAAGGGAACCACACAGCTGATGTGGATTCTCATGAAACAGAGCTAGAACCATGTTTCCCCTGGCTCATGTTCATATATTTACATATTTTAAAATATATTTTTAAAATTTATTTGACAGGTAGAGTTATAGACAGTGAGAGAGGTCTTCCTTCCATTGGTTCACCCACCAAATGGCCGCTATGGGCTGCGCTACACTGATCCAAAGCCAGGAGCCAGGTGCTTCTCCTGGTCTCCCATGGGGTGCAGGGCCCAAGCACTTGGGCCATCCTCCACTGCACTCCCAGGCCACAGTAGAAAGCTGGACTGGAAGAGGAGCAACTGGGACAGAATCCGGTGCACCGACCGGGACTAGAACCCGGTGTGCCGGTGCCGCAAGGTGGAGGATTAGCCTAGTGAGCCGCGGTGCCAGCTGATCTTTTCTTAATAGCTGGAGAGAGCCTAAGGTGTTTACTGCAATCCCAGAGGGCCCAGCAGAGTGCCGTTCACCGCTCAGACTGGCTGTTCCCTCTCTCAGCTGTCCTGTCTGCCCATTCTCTACCTTCCCCTTTCTTCCTGGCCACGCTGCCTCCTTAGCCATTGTTACACTTTCATGGACAAGCTCTCATCCACTGAGCCATAGTTTTCCTCTAGCAGCGCTTCCTGAAACTGTGAAGAGCCCCTCGTAGGTGATCCCTGGTTGCCTGTCCACGGGAGTGCTCCGTTATCTGTCAGTTCCTCCATGCCTGTAGGGCCGGAGGCCCCTGGGGAGGAGCTGGGCAGGCTGCCCGGGGAGGGGCGGAGCCGCGGTGTAGTGCGTGCTGAACATGGCTGCGCACCTGGGAGGCGTATTTCCTGGAGGATGTGTCGCTTGAGTTGCAAACTTGTGCCAGCTGCTGTGATGGGGCAGATCTTCCAGCACTGCTCAGCTCAATACGAAAGTAACACGAGATCCAACTCAGTGTCTTCAGTCCTGTTAGACCCAACATTGACATTAGACCCAATATTGACAACAAATATTTGACAAACATCTTGTAAGGGTGACCCCTTTATGATTTGTATGGCTAACAGGAGAGTCCCTCAAAAGGTTCATGGGAAATGGAATAAAAGATGAGTTTATTTTCATGCAAAAATTTTGAAATTCTTATGAGTGTTCAAATAATACATGAAAAATGCATATTATGGAAAAAATGTATATATTATTTCAAACATTTTCACAGTGAAATAAACTTATTTTTCAGTTTCATTTTCCTACAAGCATTTTCAAGTACCCTTATATAACCTCTTTATGCATAATTTAAAAATTCTCTAACTTGTACAAGAAGAAGTAAGAGGAAAATAATTTAAGTAAATAGATAAAATACATAAAAAGGCTGGGCAGGACTTTACTGGAGATACATAAGGTCATGCAATATTTTTATCTCTTTCTAGAGTTATTGAGAATGGGCTGTGAGTATTCAGTCTGATATTGGACCCAAGCTCCTGTATCACTGTGGAATGGTGGGAAGGGTAGTAAATGCATTATTTTCCCTACTTCTCCTCCCCATTGCTTCCCTGTGCTACGAGCAATAGCATATTTGTGATCTCAATTAGAGATTTGATATCGCAGTTTAGACTTAAAATCAAATTGAGATTGTCCCTGGTCTAGCACAGAACTTAGCCCATTTGAGCCTCTCAAAGAATGATCTGTGAATAGAACACATGTATAGGGGCCAGTGCTGTGGCATAATGGGTAAAGCCACTGCCTGCGGTGCCGGCATCCCATATGGGCACCGATTTGAGTCCCGGCTGCTCCACTTCCAATCCAGCTCTCTGCTATGGCCTGGGAAAGCAGTAGAAGATGGTCCAAGTCCTTGGGACCCTGCACCAGCATGGGAGACCCGGAGGAAGCTCCTGGCTCCTGGCTTTGGATTGGCACAGCTCTGGTCGTTGTAGCCAGTTGGGGAGTGAACCGGTGGATAGAAGACTGAGATATCTCTCTCTCTTCTCTCTCTCTCTCCCTCTCCCTCTCGCTCTTTGCCTCTCCTCTCTCCATGTAACTCTGACTTTCAAATAAATAAATCTTTTTTTTTAAAGCATACATATAAACAGTATTTGTGCTAACAGGATGTTGACATTCTTAATGTTTTCCAAATTTTCTGCTTTCTACAAATCCAGATTATTTATAGCATAGTTTCTTTTTTTTTCTTTTTTCTTTTTTTTTTTGACAAGCAGAGTGGATAGTGAGAGAGAGACAGAGAGAAAGGTCTTCCTTTTGCTGTTGGTTCACCCTCCAATGGCTGCCACGGATGGCGCGCTGCAGCCGGCGCACCGCGCTCATCCGATGGCAGGAGCCAGGTGCCAGGTGCTTTTTCCTGGTCTCCCATGGGGTGCAGGGCCCAAGCACTTGGGCCATCCTCCACTGCACTCCTGGGCCACAGCAGAGGGCTGGCCTGGAAGAGGGGCAACTGGGACAGAATCCGGCGCCCCGACTGGGACTAGAACCCGGTGTGCCGGCGCCGCAAGGCGGAGGATTAGCCTGTTGAGCCACGGCGCCGGCCCATAGCATAGTTTCTAATTATACTTCAGTTTCTAGTTATATTACCTGTGAAACAAAAAGATAAAAAGTAATAATTTTAAAAATTACTGGATTTATTACACTAATGAGTACATGTTCAGTTGCACAATGGACTTTTACGTACTAAATTTAATCTTTTGCTTCAAAGATTCATGCTTGAATCAACTCTTTTATTGTAATGAGGAGTATTGTTGCAAATGTTAATTGTAATACCTGGTGTTCACACTGTGGGTTTCACCCCAAAATGCAGAAATATTTAAAAATTCTGTAATCCCTTAAATATACCTACCAAAGAAGTTGGGCAGCAAATATTTACATTTTATAGATGAGTTCATAGGTTGACTAATAAAGCAATAGCTGCAAAAAACAAAATATTTTTTTTCTTCCATCTGATAGGAAATATACTTTTTTTTTGTGCAAAGCTTCGGAGATTGTCTCTAAAGCTTGTCATTAATGATGCTGGTGAGGTTTTCTGAAGTACATGTACGTGTCACTACAAACCCGAGTAGGGAGACTTTCCCCATGGTTTTGATTTATAATTTCATTAGCTGCAGAATCAAAGACCAGATTCCCCCTTGTTTTGTTCTCTGGTGTTTGAATTCCCGGCAATAATGTCTGCATGCTGCTTCCCAGATGGGGGTCTTTGATTGTTTCTAGCGGTCTTTGCTGTGGTTGTGCTGTGTCGTGTGATAGCCCTGATGCTGTGTGCCTCCCGCCTTTGCTCTGCTCTGCCCCATCACAGCAGGATCAAACCTTGCAGGTGAGATGGATTCCCAGGCTCCTCCTTGTCAGCTTCTGGCAGCAGTCAACCAGTGGGAGGTGCTGGGAGGTGGGACAGTGAAGAAGCCAGGGCACCTCCAGGTGATGCATGGAGCCTCTGCCTACTCCCTCCTGCCCAGGTTGATGGTGGTTTTCTGCTGGTGCTGATCTCTCAGCTGCTTCGCTTTCCTGTGGGGTGTCTCAATTGCTGTTCCATGGCCATGATCCAAGTACATGAAGTGGTTCTTGATGTCCTAGCCAGACCCTGACTGTACAGGTATCATTATCTAAGGATGCATGCCAGCGAAGTGGACCATTGTCTCAGGGAGACTCTTTGAAGAATTAAAGCTTATAAAATTTACCTCATTTTAAGCCTCATGGAAGAAAATACTATGGGAAAACCGAGGAGATAATAACCGTATCATTTTGTAGGCAGGTATTTCTGAGCTGATGAAGTATTTTATGTACTGCTATAAAATGAGACGTGTTAATTACATGGGCTTGTGATTTTCTTTATTATACACCTTGGATTTATAACACTTTGGACTTAGTGAGTGATCTAGTGTGGTATAAAGTGATGCTACTAAAATATATTAATTGAAATATTTAAGCATTTATCCATAACAGCACAATTTCTTTGTCCTTATTTGAGGCACACATCTCCCTTAGAATTAGCATAAGACAGACTGGGAAATAAGTTTGTGTGTTTTCTCTGAGACAGAGGAATAAGGCCTAGCTAGGGGCTCTCAGAAGCACTAATGGGTAAGGATCTAGTCTTCTATTGTCTTCCACCCTTCTTAAACCACCCACTATTCTGCAGCAGGGAAACCCGTGGGCTAGACAGATCTTACCTGAGGTTAGAGGCAGGGATATGCAAGAGATTTGAAGGAAGGATCTGTAAGGAAAGGAGGCTACAGGACAGGGCAGGGAACCAAGATAAGCAAAGATGGGAAGTCCAATCTTAGCCTGATCACACAAAGAACTCCAATTTGAATGGCACTCCACAGAGGAGTGCTGCTCCAGCATAGCGTGGCTGGCCTCGTACACCTGTGTCACTCAGTCTTTCGCTCAGGGCAGCCCCTGGGGTGGAAGTACTCATACCCAACCTCCCAGGCATTTATGTCCATGGAAGACAATCGTCTGGGGGAAGATATAGCTATGGGCACTTAGCAGCAACAGAGACAGCTGCTGAGAGGTAAAACTGACCTAATACAGGAGAGATGTGGGGACACCCACAGCAACTACTACGGATACTGAGACACACAGTATCCTGTCTCTGCTACATGCAGTCCCATTGGCGCTGGTCAAGACACATGGCCGGTCCAAGCCTCAGGTTCCTTATCTGTTTGAAAAATGAAACAGACAAGGAGTTAGTAATAAGTACTACCCTCACTGTCCCTCATAAATGTACTTTGGAAGAAATCACATGCTATGAAAATAAATGTTTTCCTTCAGTCGTTAGTATGTGGCAGGAGAGACCAATGCAGTGTTATAAAGCTATTTGAAAACTCCAAGTTAATTATGACCATGGTCTTACCACAAGATGCCTATGTACATGAGAGTATTTCAGAAGTTCACAGAAAAGGGAATTAAAAGATGAGTTTATTTTGGTGAAAAAAAAATTTAAAGTCTATTGTGGGGACCCATGGATAGGCCTGCCATGGGATCCCCCCATGCTGGGCTTGGCTTATGGCAGTAATGCGGATGTAGCAGCTGATTGAACTTTCCATCTAGCTGAGGCTCGTGGAAAACAACAAGATGGCGCTGATGCCCTGCCTGCTGCGTGACTCCACAGCTGATCGTGATCAAGTGCCGGATTGGAGAGCTCTGTGCATGGACTGTAATTGATTGACTGTGATTGGTTGAATTCTGGATATAAGCGGAGAGCGAAAGAGAGAAGGGGGCACGCCAGCTTTCCCCCTTAAGGAACGTGCGCACTATCTCTCCCCTTCTCCCGGTCCCCCACTCTCTTTCCCACTCCTTCTAAGTAAAAGTCTTTTGAAGACCGATTAACTGCGAGCAGCATCGTTCCTTTTGCTGCCGAAGGAGCTGACAGTCTATGTCTATGAGGGATCTTTATAAGTTTGTGATAGGGGCTGGCATTGTGTCTTAGTGGGTACAGCTGCTGCCTGCGACACTGACATCCCATGTGGGCACTGGTTTGAGTCCCAGCTGCTCCACTTTTGATCCAGTTCCCTGCTAATGCACCTGGGAAAGCAGTGGAAGATGGCTCAAATCCTTGGGCCCCTGCATCCATATAGGTGAGAGAGGAAAACCCAAAAGAATGTCATTCAAGACACCAGATGTTACTGCTACAATTACCATCATAGATATTTTATGAGTTTTCTCCTTGCATATGAGGCTGGGCTATGGGCTGTACCATCTTTGATTTCCTATCCTATTCAAATTATTTTCTATTCTGTTCATAGTCAAGAAACATAGTGTTAACTATTATGTGCCAGAATCAATGTTAGGGATACAAATATGAGTAAGTTTCTGTCCTTTGGGAACTTATCACATAGCACAGGAAATGAGAAAATCCTTCCAAAAATTTCTGGACACATGGAATTAAAAGATAGTGTACATTTTTCATAGACCTTTTGGAAGACACCTAATAGATCTATAGCTGGTGAACTATATTTTTTTAATTGATGATGTTAATAAAAGAAGAATATAAAAGAGTAAGTACTTCTGCCTGGAAAGGTATGAAAAGTTCATAGAGAAGGTGGTATTTGGGTTGACCATTAAAAGATGGATATGAGTTTTCACAATGACATTGGTAGGTAGGCAGAAGGCATGCTGGGCAGAGAACAGCATGAGCAAAGGCTTAGTGATATCAAAGAACATGACGTGACCAAGAGATGACAGAAGTACTAGGGACTAAAACAAGGGGGGTGGTTTGGGATGGGTACCTGAAGGATGAGGGAGAGATGCGGTGAAAATGTTCTGAACCCCTGGTGGGCGCTTGAGAAGGGAATGGGTGTCCCACATCTAGACTGGTGATGGGGAGGCCATTGTAAGCTGCCTATGTGTGCACATCCCTCGTCATTCCACAGTCTCAGTGTTGTCTTGGAGACTCAGCGAGTGTTAGAACTGAAGGTGGTGCAGCCAAGTTGTAATATACCCCATCTCTGTGTTGCTCTGAGCTCCTACCTTCTGTAGTAGAGTGACACCTGCGTTCTTCCTACGTTGATCCTTGAGCTAGTGATCTCTTTGTGATGGAGGGGGAAGGGGCTCAGAGGAAACAGCTGTGAGCTATGGCAGAAGACCCTGCTGGATACCTGTGGGTTTCTTAAAGCTACTCCCTCTTCTTTTCCACTAGTGGAAATGCTCATGGGGCCCCCTTGGGGGAAGGAGAGGTGCCCAGTGAGCCTCTGAGTTCTGGGGCATGTCATATCCCTTAGGCATGTTAGGAAGAAGGGGGCTTCAGGCCCCCTCCTTAACCCCTGCTTTTTCTTGTATTTCTGATACATTTTGGAGAGAAATCCTTTTTAATTTCATGTTAGTCACGAGACCCAGAAAATTGCTAGCTCCCAGTACTTATTTATTATAGCCCTTAGAGTTTATAATTAGTTCTAATTAATGATAGCATTTTAAAATGATACATATCACTGCAGAAAGTCTTAGGCTCATGTGGTAGATGGTTCTGTACAAATGTGAGCACATCCTTCCTGCTTTAGCAGTGGGCACAGAGAAAGAAGAAGAAACGTGTGTGTGTGTTCACTCTGATCCTCTGTTGTAAAGGCATTCACTTTTACACACCCACAGTTTTGAGCAGGTGACAATGGCATGAAAAAGAAAAGATGGCTGCAAAGAGCTGTGTGCTTTGGTGGTTTGTGGGGTAGAGTGGCTGGATGAGGAGGACTGACTATTATATAACCGAGTCTTTTTAGTGAAGTAAGGTCAGTACAAACCCGTATGGTGCTTCTCTTCGTAGAGAAGAGGTTTTCTAGTTCCCCAGTGGGTTTTAGAAATATTTAAGTGGTGGGCTGGCGCCATGGCTCACTTGGTTAATCCTCCGCCTGTGGCGCTGGCATCCCATATGGGCGCCGGATTCTGTCCCGGTTGCCCCTCTTCCAGGCCATCTCTCTGCTGAGGCCTGGGAGGGCAGTGGAGGATGGCCCCAGTGCTCGGGCCCTGCACCCCATGGGAGACCAGGAGAAGCACCTGGCTCCTGCCTTCGGATCGGCGCAGCACACTGGCCATAGCAGCCATTTGGGGAGTGAAGCAACGGAAGGAAGACCTTTCTCTCTGTCTCTCTCTCTCTGTCTGTAACTCTACCTCTCAAATAAATAAATTAAATCTTAAAAAAAAAAAGAAATATTCACGTGGTATGAAAGAAAGGGCATGGCTTCACCATTTTATAATTTCATCCAACTGTTGTTGTTCACTTAATTAAAAATTTTAATTTGTCACACAAAAGCATGCATATGGTTCTTAGAGTCACAAAGTACTAAAGACACATTTGAAAAACATTCGTCACTCCGTGCCCCAGCTCAGGGATATGCTCCAGTGACAATTAACTGCTTACAACTCTTCCTGTTCTATGACTTCCTATTTTGTCAAGTCAGAATTTTCAGTCTCATACCCTTTCCCCTCACTGCCTATATCTTTAATTTATTTAGTTCATAATTTTTTATTAAATCTATAGTCATGTTTTTGGCTATTATAGTAAATGTTATTTATGCTGAGCCAAACAGTAAGCTATGATCACATTTGCTTTGTGTTTGGACACCTTTGGTTTTTATTGGAATTAACAGCTGCTTTATTCATACTTTTATGTACCTCACTGCCTTTGGCCCCAACTCACCTGCAGCAGGTCTGTGTCACAGTCCAATCTATCGGATCGTCTGTCCTGCCCGTTTCTTCTCGTGAGACTTCTGGAAATTTGTTACTTGACTTCAGAGTAGATTGGCGCTGCAGAGCCTGTCTTAGAACCGGCAAATGGCTCATGCACTGGGCTGCTTCTCGCTCTCAGGTTGAGGATTCCATGGTGCTTCCTTCCTTGGGCTGTTTGTTCCTCTTCTCATAGCTTCCTATAAACACACAGGAGGTAAATTTGAAGAGAGTGTTTATTCTACCATTATGCTTGATTGATAGTTTGGCTAAATCTAGAAACCTGGTTGCAAATCATTTTCTCTCAGAATTTTGAAGATATTCCCCTGTTGACTTCTAGCTTTTAATGTTTCTTTTAAGAAAATCAATGCTATTCTGATTCTTGATGTGTTGCCTGTGACCTGTTTTTCCTTGCTAGAAACTCCTACGATCTCATTATCTGATATTCTCACCTTTCACAGTGGTACCCTTAATTTGGGTTACTTTTCACTTATTTTACTTTGTCCTTTAAACAAGAAATTCATGTTTTTCCATTCTGTAAATTTCCTTGATTTGTTATCTTGGGCATGTTTTCATCAATGACTTCTCTGTTCTTTCTTTCTGGTGCTTCTACTGTCCTATTCTGGTGCTTTCTGTCCTATTTTTCATGTCTTTGTTGAATGAATACAAGGATTCTGATATGGGTTGTTGATGTCCTCAGTGGTGTCTTAAGCATTGTGCTAAATGCTCACCTCTTTCTTGTCTTTTTTATGTTTATCTTTATAGTATCATGTTTTGATTTCAAAGATATAATTTTGGATTTTTTTAAAAAAGGTTTATTTATTTGAAAGGCAGAGTAACAGGAGCCAGGAGCTTCTTCTGGGTCTCCCAAATGGGTGCAGGGGCCCAAGGACTTGGGCCATCTTCTGCTGCTTTCCCAGGTGCATCAGCAGAGAGCTGGATCAGAAGTGCAGCAGCCAGGACTTGAACCAGCACCCGTATGTGATGCCAGCATTGAGGGCAGTGGCTTTACCCCCTATTCCACAACACTGGGCCTTCATAGATATAATTTTTAAAAAGTTAGATTTAAATTGCCTACTTCTTTCCATACCCAGAAGATAGTGCTAATAAGTCCCTGTGCAGGAGAGGAGGTGACCAGTGCTCTAGAGCACCACATCCCCAGGCATGCTGGTGAGAAAACTTCAAGAACTATTGACATTTAGTGTCTTTGAGGCCTTCCTTTCTCCCTGTATTGCCCCTGTCTCTTCAGAGTTGGTTTTGTTGTCTCAAGTATTTATTTGCATGTCTCACTTGAGTATTGCAGTCTGGCTCTCCATTCGTATTTAAGGGCAAGTCTTTGGAAAGCTGGTTGGAAATTGTGTTTATTTGGTGAGTATTTTTAACTGCTGAGCTCCACTGAAGTGCCGTTCGGATGACACTGCTTTTTTATCAGGGGTCTTCAGATGTCAGAATCTATAATTTTTTTAATTCAGGATTTCTTTATTTGTTGATAGAGTTACAGGGAGAGAGAGAGAGAGAGAGAATGAATGAGTCTTCCATTGCTGGTTCACTCCCCAGATAGCTGCAATGGCCAACACTGGGCCAGGCTGAAGCCAGGGGCTGGGAGCTTCATCTGGGTCTCCCACATGGGTGCAGGTGCCCAAGGACTTGGGCCATCCTCCATTGTTTTCCCAGGCCATTAGCAGGGAGCTGGATCTGAAGCGGAGCAGCCATGACTCGAACTGGTGTCCATATGAGATGCCAGCAATGCAAGTAAAGACTTTACCTGCTATGCCACAGCGCCAGTCCCAGAATCTGTAACCTTTTGTCTAGGATTGGGTTGCTTGTCCCAGCGACGTTTCCTTCCATTGTCTGGGAGTTCTGTTAGGTCTGCAGACTTTCATGGAATCCCCTTGTTTTCATAGTAAGGTCTCCAGTCCCCCTTCTGCCTTGAGTCTCTGAACCAGACCCTTATCTCTTCTGCAGGGGTGAGGAAGCAGTTGTCAGACCCAGGCTCAACTCTACCTGTGAGGGGCTCCCATCCTGTCTGGGTTCCATGAGTGCTTCCAGTTCACCAGCATCTTCCTTTGCTTCCTCTCTGGCAAGTTACCTACTTCTCTATGGTCTTTGCTTCTTCTCTAGCAAGTATCCTCCTTCTCTATGGCTTCCCCCCATTCTATGGTGCGGCTAGAATTAAAACTATTGGCTAGACTAATCAGAGATAGAATTTCTGTTTCTGATTCTTATTTCCCTCAGAATAGGGGTGATTCTTGAGATGAGAGAGGATGGAAATATCTACTCTCTTGAACCTGAAAATCCAGCCATCATCCCTTTAATCATAATTGAGAACAACTGGGGTTGACTAAATACGCTGCTATGTGGAAAGACTTTCTTCTCTTAAATTTCCCATCTGCTGGAAACGGACACACTGATCCTCTGGAAAATATACCCTTTCCTTAAACTTGTGGGAGCCAACAGGGAAGCAATGGAAGGGATTAATTGTGATTAAAAATCACATCGCAGCATTTTTTTCACCTATCATTGATAGAGTGGGGGATTTTTTTTCTGTCTTTTCATACACAGTCACTCTTCTCGATCACTTCAAGGCTAGGATAAACATGGAAGGTAACCGAATGTTCCAGGTGGCCCGAGGCACTCTGCACTTTTGCACAGAAATCCCAAGGGCAGTGCTGCCCTGTGGAGGGGGAGGTTGGCACCCTGGTATTGTCTAAACTGATGTTGCCGTGAAAAGCAACAGAGGGGATAGAGTACAATGGTTGGATTAGGATGGGAGAGGGTGCTGAAGTCTTTCCTGAGGGAGCCAGGCTATGAGAGAGACAGAGATCAGATTACAGGCAGCTGAAGAGGATGGTTGATGATGGTTGATAGTGAGTACCTACTGCATGACAGGGACTAACATCGAAAGTGCTTCACCCACATTGTGCTGTTTGATCCTCATCAAAAATCCTGCATGGAACATATCATTACCTCTGTGTCACAGGTTAGGGGGCAGGAAATGCAGAGATTTCCCCAAATTTGCACTGGAGCAGGGTTCAGGCCCTGGCTGCCTGGCTGCCTGGCCCCGGAGGAGTCTCTGCTGCTGACTCTGGTAGTGCTGGGGAAAGGAGGGAGAGAGTGAGAATAACAATGGATGGCAGCTCGGATTCAAGGAGCTGATTCAAGGAGCCGGTGCCCCAGGGGCCGAGTGAGCATGGCTGAGAAGAGGGTGAGGACAGGGGCTGGGTAAACATTTGCTTCTGCTTGGCTGTGCACCTCCCAGCACTCCGCCATCAATTAGGGGGACTGTCTTGAAGAAGGCTGCCTCAGCTTTTGAACAGAAGACCCCAGGACATGCATTAACGAGAGGAGGGGGAGTCACAGCCGACAGAGGAATAAAGCTCTTGGAGGGAGCCCTGGGCCCCCAGTGAGGCCTGCAGCTGGCTGACAGTACAGCAGGAGCCCCCTGCCGCTGGGCTCCCCCTGGCTCTGCAACCTCCCTGCTGCACCTCGGAAGCACTCCCCTGCCTGTATGACTTGCCTTATATGGGGCAGTTAATGAGGAGTGCCCTGCCAGGAGACACCTCTGCATCCTGTTGGAGCCTGGGCTTGCAACCAGGCACTTGGTGGTGGCTCTGCTGGCTAAGAGCCTTTTCAGCAGCCTGCAGACTGAGGTGGGAGAAGCAGAGGGCACAGGCACAGAGATGGCACATCTCTCATTGAGTTAGCCCATAGCTTTGCAGAGGGCCATGAATTTAGAAAGGAGTGCTGAGTTGCAATCCCTCTCTGTTCCTAGAATTTCTCTGGACAGGATTGAGTGGATCTGATTACCTGCTAATTCAATACAGAAGGAAATCTCTTACACAAAGTCCAATATTTACAGGGCTCTCTTCTACTTAGCTGGTTTTGATTCTAAGAGGAATTATTATTCCCCATTTTCAATTACTAATTGCTTTGAGAAGTGGAGAGGCAGGGAGGGAAAGAGATCTCTCATCAACTGGTGCTCTCCCCATTGCCCCCACTGCTAGGCCTCAGCTGGGCCAAGGCTGGGCGCTGGGAACTCAGTCCAGCTCTCTCACATGGCTGACAGGAACCCAGCTACCTGAGTCAGCACTGCTTTAGCAGGAATTTGGAATCAGGAGCCAAAGCTTGGTGTGGAAACCAGGCTCTCCAATATGCATCTTAACGGGTGTGATAACCAGCAGGCTAAAGGTGCACTCTTATTATTCCCATTTCAAACATGAGGGAACGGAGCCTAGAGATGCTTATATAAATGCTGTACCCTAGGCTGCATAGAGGCTGAAACAAGCAGAACAGAACTGCCTGCTCTTGATCTGGAGCCCCTCCTCAGTACCACATCGTGTTGCCCGCTGGGAAGCATTTGCTAAAGACAGTGACCACTCAAGTTTCCATGAGATCATCCCAGTGGGATCCGTGAGTCAGTTGGCTGCTCCGTAGGCATTCCCGTTTGTGTCTGTACTTGTGCTCAGTGTGTTTCCAAGAACCTGAGGAAAGAAGTCAAGTCATGTTTGCTATCTATATGTAGTTTTCAGTCACATTGGAAGATGCAAAAGATGTAAACATAAAATATTTACAAGAACAGTTGAATTCTCAAGTACAGCTAATTGGTAAATGCAGAGTTGCTTGTGGAAGTGGGGGATGACATAAGTTGCAGTGCTTTGAGAATGGGGATGAGGGTGTATGGGTGGATGTGCCAGATGTGGGGATGGAAAGATGGATGAGAAGTGAGAGGGCAAGAAAGGGTTTTCTAAGAGGGGAAACAGAATTAGAACAGGAAAGGGAATTCTCTGGAGCAGCTTAAGAGTTGTGGCTAATGGTGCAGGAATTGAGGAATGTGTGTGTAAGGATACATCAGAATATTCATGGGAAATGGAAATAGGTTCATCAGTAGACATATCAACTAGACAGAAAATCAACAAAAAAAACAACAGAGCTAATCAACACTGTGGACCAAATGGATCTAACTGATATGTACAGAACATTTCATTCCACAGTATAAAAATACACATTCTTCTCATCAGTGCATGGTCTAGGATTGACCATATGCTAGGCCATAAAGCAAGTCTCAGCAAATTAAAAAAAAATTGAAATCATACCATGCATTTTTTATCACCACAATGGAATGAAGCTGGAATTTAACAATGTAAGAATATCTAGAAAATATGCAAACACATGGAGACTGAACAACATGCTCCTGAATGAATAGTGGGTCATAGAAAAAATCAAAAGAGAAATAAAAAATTACTGGAAATGAGAGAAGATGACAATCCAACAAGACAATACTTATCGGGTATAGCAAAAGCAATGTTGAGAGGGAAGTTTATAGGAATTGGTGCCTGAATCAAGAAAGTAGAAAGACATCAAATAGCTAAGCTATCAGTGAATCTCAAGGACTAAGAAAAATAACAATAAGTCAAACCCAAAATTAGTAGGAAGAAAGAAATAATTAAAAATAGAGAAGAAATCAACAAAATTGAAACAAAAATACAAAAGATCAGTGAAATGAAGAGCTGGTCTTTTAAAAAAAAACAATCGATACATCATTGGCCCAACTAATCAATAAAAAGAGGGAGAAGACCCAAATCAAAAAAATAAGAGAAGGAGGAAATATTACAACAGATACCACAGAAATAGAATAATCAGGATTACTACACAGAGCTATATTTCAACAAATTGGAAAATCTAGAAGAAATGAATGGAGTCCTGGACACATACAATCTGCCACAATTGAGACATGAAGACATACAAAACCTAAACAGTCCAATAATCAAGATGGAAATTGAATCAGTAATGCCCCCACCGCCACCCCCACCCCAGCAAAGGGAAGCCCAGGACCAGATGGCTTCACTGCTGAATTCTAGGACGTGGAAGAAGCTCCTGGCTCCTGGCTTTGGATTGGCCCAGCTCTGACCATTGTGTCCATTTGGGAAGTGAACCAGCAGATGGAAGATCTCTCTCTCCTTCTGCCTTTGCCTGTCTGTAACTCTGCCTTTCAAATAATTAAATGAATCTTTTAAAGAAAAATGTCCTTCAGTAACAGAGAACTCAAAGTTCATGTGGTCTGCAAGGTTCTCCCGTGGGCAGTATCATCAGTGACACTGCTCCTGCAGTCTCCTCTCATTTCTCTTTAACAAGATGGCATCTCAGGGCCAGCACTGTGGTGTAGTAGTAGGTTAAGCCTCCGCCTGCAGCACCAGCATCCCATGTGGGCACCTGTTCAATTCCCAGCTGCTCCACTTCTGATCCAGCTCCCTGCTGATGGCGTGGGAAAGCAGTAGAAGGTGGCCCAAGTGCTTAGGCCCCTGCACCCATGTGGGAGACTAGGAAGAAGCTCCTGGCTTTGATTCGGCTCAGCTCCAGGCATTGCAGCCATTTGGGGAGTGAACCAGCGAATGAAAAACCTCTCTGTCTCTCCATCTCTCTCTCTAACTCTGCCTCTCAAATAATAAATAAATCTTAAAAAAGAAGGAAGAGGAAGAAGACGGCATCTGCTTCTGATGCTGATTCTGACACTGGTAGGAGTGGCACAGAGGAGCAGTGCCTGACTTTGTGAGGCCGCGTTTGGCACACTGCAGGAGTCGGGGAGGGAAAGAAGCAGGTTGGCTTCCCTGCTCCAAACCTCAATCAGCTCAGACCCCAGGCAGCTCCCCTGGCTGAAGTCAGTGGGTGACTGTGGAATTCCCTCTCAGCTAAAACCGGGTAGCTGGGTACGTAGTATTTTCTTCCTACCTTATTGTGATAAGGTAGTGGCTCACAGCTGTCAGCTGGCTGTGCCATGCGGCAGGCTGCAGCCATGCCCCGGTCCTCTCTCCTCCTGTCCCACAGAATCTTTGCTGTTTTTTCAGCTCTTTGCTGAAAATTTCAGCCTGTCAGGTCTCATTTTCTGTCTCGTGAAGTGTCCAGGTGAACTTCTGAGGGCTCCTTCAGTGAGGAAAGTTTGGGGAGATGCAGAGGGTAGGTCACCATGGGCCTCGCTCAGGAACTCGACAGGGGTGGATTTTAGTGACAGCTGGTGAACTCTACTGCATCCCGCCTTCAGCATGTCCTGACTGTCATTCAGGCAAGCTTGTACCTTGCTAAGCTTCCATTTGCTCGTTTGCACATGGGAAGAATATACTTGTCCTGCAAGGTTGTTGTCAATCTTAAGTGACACCATGCATTTGGAGTCTCTAGTGGAAATGCTGAGCAAGGGCTTATATATGAGCACTCTTATAACCTTGTTACTTATCCCATTCCAGTTTATTTAAGATACATATGAAGACACTTGTGTTAATATTTACTTTTCTTCAACCAGGGATCATGGCACATCCAAAGCTAGAGCAGCCCAAGGAGCATATGTGGCCCCATGTCTGAAGGTAGAAAGAGAGGTGGAGACTTTCAGATGAACAACTTTCCAACTGGCACCGTGGCAAATACTCAGGCTAGGGTGACACATGGTATCCACTTGGTCATGTGAACTTTAGGTGAAGATGAGAATCTTTTGAAAACTTCCTGCAGATCTGCTAAGAGAAGTTACATACTGGCCAGCACCTCAGCTCACTGGGCTAATCCTCTGCCTGCGGCGCCGGCACCCTGGGTTCTAGTCCCAGTTGGGGCGCCGGATTCTGTCCCAGTTGCTCCTCTTCTAGTCCAGCTCTCTGCTGTGGCCTGGGAGTGCAGTGGAGGATGGCCCAGGTCCTTGGGCCCTGCACCAGCATGGGAGACCAGGAGGAAGCACCTGGCTCCTGGCTTTGTTTCAGTGCAGCGCAGCGGCCATGGAGATGATTTGGGGGTGAACCAATGGAAGGAAGACCTTTCTCACTGTCTCTCTCACTGTATAACTCTGCCTGTAAAAAGAGAGAGAGAGAGAGAGAGAGAGAGAGAGAGAGAGAGAGAGAGAAGTTACATATTGTCCCTGTAGAAGGCCATATGCTATCCTCATGGTGCTAGATGCAATGGAATTATCACAAACTTGTCAAAAGACCAAAGGAGTAAGAGGCAGGAGCTGGGGACAGGAGGGGCTGAGGAGTTCCAGGACTCAGGGCCCTGGGAAGGAAAGGAGGGACAGGGGAGGGACGTGGAGCTGTGGTGAGCTGCCTCGGCCCTCCCTTCGGCCTGGATTGCTGATGGTTCATAGCTGAGGTCTCTCTCAGGCACTTCCTTGCTTGAAGGGAGCTGCCTAGCTCAAGAGCCCAGCCCCTCCCTCACCAAGAGGCAGTACCAAGAAGCCATGGTGGCTTCCCCTGAGGGCCCTTCCAGCTGGGCAGCTCTTTGTGGAGTTAGCTAAGGTCTCTTTTGCACCGAAGTTCAACTTTGCGTTCTGCCCAGGCCGGTGTCCCTCACCCTTCACAGTCGTGGTTCCTCATGAAAGTCCTGAATCTGATTCTCCGTCGCCACTTGTCTTCAGGGGAGCTGGACCTGTGAGAACAGGGACAGGAAGGGAGAGGAGGAGAAGAGAAAGGGATGAAAGCAAAAGAGAAGAGACCCCAAAGGGGCGGAAATTTCCCTGAGAGCCCATCACAGGCATTGGTCCCTGAGGGAGTCTCTAGAGAATCCCGTGTGGTTAGCTGACGGAACTCCACCTTGAAGCAAAGGACTCTGGGTGCCCTCCTCTGGGTTCTCTTGCTGTGCTTGCCCAGCTACCAGTGAGTTTGCTTATTGATGGTTTGTTCCACTTAATTTCCACTAGCATGGGAATTCTGTAGTTAGAGTCTGCCTTGTGGAAGAAATCAGATTCCTCTCACCCTGCCTAATCCCCCCAACCATGGTCTAACTCACCCAGTTCTGCTCAGAACTGAACAACAATTTATGTGTTAGAAGAGAAGGGGAAAATACTACTAAAGTGTAGTAAAGTGTGTCTCCTGCCAGCACAGTAAGTTTTGTGGTCTTTAAGGTCAAGCACACAGTGGACCTGCAGAAGATACATTTGAGGGGCTGAGCACTGTGGCGTAGAGGGTAAAGCCACTGCCTGCAGTGCCACTTCCCTTGAGGATGTGGGTTTGAGACCCGGCTGCTCCACTTCCAATCTTCCCAGCTAATGGCCCAAGTGCTTGGGCCCCTGCACGCACATGGGAAACCCGGAAGAAGCAAGTGTCTGGCTTCAGATCCGTCCAGCTCTGGCCATTGCAGACATTTCGGGGGTAAACCAGTGGCTGGAAGATCAATCTCTCTCTGCCTTTTTGTAACTCTTCCTTTCTAGTAAATAAATACATCTTTTAAAAAATACATTTGAAAATGAATTGCATGGGGTCTGCTGTTAGTGGGGTTGTTCTGGCTGGGGTATGAGGGGTTCCCTGGAAACGTGACCCCTGAGATGGCCTTCTCCCTTCACACGTGCTCAGCCTTTATTTGTTTGCTGCCATTTGAAGGACTTGTTTGGTAACAAGAGCTCCCACTTGAAGGATGCTGTTAATATTCCGAAATTTCCTTCTACTTCAAGAAGTTCTGTTTTTTTCTTTGTGGAAGGGTTTGCCACTCCAAGATTCAATTTCCTTGATAGAAGTGTTTTCCGGCCTCCCATGTGTGATGAATTCAGAGGAAGCGTTTATCTGTTGTGATCTAAATGTGTATTTGTTTTACCCAGAGCCAACAAGACAATTACAAATGTTGTCTCGCCTGCAAGCACAGGCCTGGAAATGCAGTTGTCACAGCAAAAGCCACAAAGCATATGAATCCCAGGCTCTGGGCTGACACTTGACTAGCTGAATACATGCAGGAGCCAGAAAGTGGAAAATGTTTTACAGGAGATGATGAATGTTTTTCTGCCCTGCAGAATTGGCAATGGGCTTTGCTGGGGCCTTAATGTGGCCCAGAGTTGTTGCTGAAAGTGTGCAGACACAACTGTCTATAGTACAACACACCCCTGGGTACTCCAAAAATATTAATCTTTGCATGGAAGGGCTCTCTCTTCTCTCTCTTGCCTCAGGGTTCTCATCGTCTCCAAAGGCTCTGATTGGCCCGAGCCTCTGGGACTGACTCTAAGACTGACTGCCATTTGAGATAGTAGCTCACCCTGGACCTGGTCGATGCTCACCTTGGAAGGTCCAAGGATGCAGCATCTGCATTGCTAACCTGGAGAGGGTGGAGCCCAGTTGGCCATTCATCCACATCTCATACAATCTGCTTAAAGCCCATTAGTCCTCTCCTGCCCTGTGTTTAATAACCCTAGTAAGTACTTTTCTGGTCTCAGGCCCCGGCTAAATAGAGTGCAGAAAGCAGGGATGATAATGAAGATATATGGATAACTGTGCCGTCCTTGTCACTTCAGCTGAAAAAATGGGACTCAGGTGGTGCCGCTCATTGTGACAATTCTGAATATCTTGTGCTATCTTGAGATGGTTCCTTGGGGAGGAATTTTGTTTCATTTTCTTGTAGCTGTCACTCTAATGTGCTGAAGGGAAGTTTTATTGCCATTTGCATATTCTTAAAGTTTACTGATTTTCAAGAAATGTGTGCCTGAGAAATAGCCTGTGCTGATCTATTTAGGGATTTGGAGTTTGTGTTCCTGGTTGGAAATGCCAAGCCTGGCTGCTGAGTGAAAAATTCATTTAGTAGAGCTTTACGTGGACGTAGTCCAAGGACTCGGGACTTAAAGAGATATTTGCTATGAGTCTGGTCCACAAATAAGGGAGCCAAATAAATGGAAGCAAATAACTGGAGTCCAGAATGTTCAACGGAGCAATGGACCAAGTGCTCTGAGAGAGGAAAGAGGTGTGGGCTTTTCACAGCGCGAGGGACATTTGAACTGGATTTTGAAAATAAGTAGAAGTTTGGAAGATGAGGAGAAATAACCCAAATCACCATGGAGTAAGATGAAAAGCATGAAAAGAGGTGGAGGTACAACACAGTGGGTGTGTGTATGCGCACGCGCGCACCTGTGGACTTGAGACCTGTTCTGTGGCCCAGAAGGTACAAAGAGATGGCTCAGAAGCTGATTAGATAGTCGAAGGGATTTACAGCAGGCAGGTGGAGTCGCACAGGCTCTCAGACATGAGAATGGGAGTGGCGAGAGTCAATTCCTGCCGAGTAGAATGAGATGACTGCTCCTATCTTGACCTTTAGAGATAGGGACTTGTGAGAGGAGCAGGAAGCTAGGCGTGAGGTCCTGGCTTCTGATTCACTAGCTGTGGGCTCTCTCCATCCTGGAGGAGAAGGGATGGTTCCGGTCAGCCTCACCCTGATGGAATGTGACAGTATTTGGGACAGGAGCTTTTCACATCACTGGAGATGCTGTATAACTTGGGGAAGCTGTTCTTGGAAGTTTGGCTCAGTCTTTCTCCATTTCCTTATTGATTGCATCTGCTGTCTTAAGCTGTTCCCAAGCTGTTCGAGCAACCCATCAAGCCTGCAGGCTGGACTAGGAAGGCAAGAAAGTGGCAGCTGGGTTTTGCTAGGCTTGATGAGACGTGCTGTGGGGAGTAGGCGCCTGAACACAAATGCCGGTTGCAATGGCTCATTAGCCGCCCAGGTGTAAACCAGGTGGTGGCCGAGTGCTGGGGAAGCTGGGGAACCTCTTGGCACTGGGAGTTCTCATGCAGGTAAGGACTGCTTGTGCAGGTGTAAATGATGGTGGAGGGGACTGGAGCAGAGATTCCTGTGTTCCTGCAAGAATTCAGGCACGAGACAGAGAAGAGTAATAGCCAGGGCAGCAAGGGCATTGGTCAGAATGGATGGGCATCACTGCAGACGGAATCCGAGAGAGAGCACCCAGCCATTCAGCCTGGGGTAGGCAAGGTTACATGGTTTAGTGGACAGAATACACATGGCAAGCCAGGCAGCCAGGCATCTCGACAAAGGTCTGTGAGCTCAGGGAGCTGAGAGTGGGGAGCAGTACACCTGCTAAGACTGGGCAGGTATCTCAGGAAAGAGCGGAGCGTGCAGTTTGCTTTCAGACTCAGGCTTATAAGAGATTGGGGTCCAGTTCTTTCCTCCATTTTCCCTTCTCCCCACCCTTTTCTCCGGGATAAAGGGTTTGTTGGGTGTGAGATAAGAAAATGTCTCCCAAGGTTTCATTACTCAGTGTTATCAGCCTGGGCAGAGAGCCTTCTGTGAGGTGCCTTCCTTGGAAGAAGCCTGTGAATGTTTATTGCACAGGGTTATCAGCCTGGGCAGCCCACCTGGTGCTGGACAGGAAGGATTCTCCTAGGGTGCCTTCCTTGGGAAAAGGCTGGGACCACCAGAAGGTCTTTGGGGTGTGGACCGGACTTTGTAGTGTAGAACACTGGGCTGCTTTCAAGCCATGCTTCTGAGGCTGCTGCATTTCTTCCCATGGATGCTTGGTTTTCCTTAGGCCCCTTTCCCACTTACAGGCTTCCTATATAAACTGGACAGGTGAAGTCTCTGCCTTGGCTTCAGTGAGGAAAATATAGCAGTCGTTGTGCGACTCCAGCCCCACAGTGTGCTTTTACTGTGGCAAAATGCGATCCCAGAATACAGTAAAGAAGGACTGAAACATGAATGTCTTTTAGACAGTAACATTTTGGTGTATGTGGTGCTGAATAGAGAACAATAAAGCCACTGTGAGATGCTTGTGCCACACTTGTTGGGGTCACTCACCAAGTTCATCCTGGGCAAGCTCAAGGATGATTGCATGACATAGTCCTTTAGAGCTCACTTGCAAATAGTGAGACTGCAAATGCTAAATCTACACATACCAGTGGTCTTTGTTTTGTGTGTTAATTCTAGACTTGATTTGTAGTTAAACGAATAGATCAGGTAGTAAAACGAATAGATCAGGTAGTAAAAATGCCAGCTAAATCTTTACCTTTTAAGTTCTTTTTATGTTGGCTGGAATCTAGTTATTTAGCAAGTACTTGATCACTGAGTTCTCAGCCATGCAATGTAACTGAGACCGTAATAAGAGTCCATGGATGTAACTTTTGTCATTGATAGTCCGCTTAAGAGGTCCTGAGCTGCCATCTTATACAGGGTCTCAGATTTCCCCCAAAGTTTCCCTCATTTATAACCAACATAGACATGGTTTCAGGTAGTTACAATTTTAAGAAAATAGTTTGTTCACATCATTAGAAAGTGGATATATTGCATGTAGCCTTCCAGTTTAAATTTCATATTGAAATATTTATCAGAAGTCACAAACTGAAGACTGAAGGTAGAGGAAGATTTGTTGTTTACGTGGCTTTCATAAAATCAGTTATTCACTAAACTGAGAAATCTTACCAGAAAGTCCAGGTTCCCCAATGACACAGGTGTTTCAGCTGGTGGAGCTGAATCATCCCTACCCCCACTGGAAGGGGGCTGGTGGGCCATCCCCAGGTGGCCCCAAAGCCCCACAGTGCCCACTTCCCTCATTTACATTGCTTGGCAGACTCCTGTGGGCATTTATTAAAATATTTATTTCTTCATGTAAAGGTCAGAATTACACAGAGAGGGAGACACACACACAGAGATCTTCCATCTCCTGGTTCACTGCCCAAATGGCTGCAACAGCTGGGGCTGGGCTGTGCTGAAGCCAGGAGCCAGGAGCTCCATCCAGGTCTCCTGTATGGGTGCAGGGGCCTAAGAACTTGGGCCATTTTCCACTGCTTTTTCAGGCCATACGCAGGGAGCTGGATTGGAAGTGGAGCAGCTGGGATACAAACCGGTGCCCAAATGAGATACTTGTGTCACAGGTGGGCTTTACTTGCTCTTCCTGTGGGCATTTAAGTTATGACTCAAGCAATAGCTTATGATTGAATAAGCAAACATTGTTACCTAGAATTCAGATACAGATTCCTGAAAAATCATGATGTTAAAAATATTCAACCACTGATCATAAAAGCTGTATTTGTAATATAATGTTTTTTGAATTTCTGGTTTGGGCTATGCAAAGTTTTTAGTACATCATCATTTCCTCTTTATCCAGTATTCTTTGAACACTTCTTATGGCAAGGCTATTATTTATTCAGCTTGAAAAATTGCAGTCAGGGCATTTGTTTTCTGGTCCCTCTGGTGGTCTTCCTGGCCTGCTCATTTAAGCTTATCCGTCTTCTTCATGCTCCTAGGGAAACCGGTCCTGCTCCAATTCCTTCTCTTCCCTCCAGTGCATTGTTCTGTGCACTGCTGTCAGTATTGTCTTTTATCTTGGACAATGTTATTTAGCAATGAAGCATGTGCCTGAAAAATCGACATAGATCTTTAATTACTATTTTGGTAAAAATACATACAGAAATCCAGTGTGACTACTTTAATATAAACAATTACATTTCTCCATTCAGTCATTCAGTTAGCATGTATTTATTGAGGACCTAATGTGTGTCTGATGCTGCTTCTCAACCTTAAGTACGTGATGGTGCACAAAAGAAGACACTATTCAGCCACATTTTAGTGGGAGGGACAAAAAAGTGAAATCCTGAAGTCTGCAACAAAATAGGTGCAACTGGAGATCCTTATGCTAAGTGAAATAAGCCAGAACCCAAAAGACAAATGGCAGGTTTTCTCTTATTTGTGATAGTTAGTATATAGCATGTAAGAATTGTATGGATGTCATATCATTTGGTATATAGTTATAAATAGTGCTTCACTAAATTATGCCATGTAAATGACAGTATAGTCTTACTTCACAGGTTTAAAAAAAAGAAATGGAGAGCGAGGAAGAGTGAGGACTCTTGGAATACAAGTAATGCTTTGTTGTTAATTTTAGGTGTTGGTTATGAGTATGATTAGATGAACAACAATTCATTTACCTGTACTCTTATGTGCATTTCTTGGTATATATATTGTAATTTAATGAAAACACTAACAACAACAACAAAAAACAGGTGCCTTATGCTATCATGCTGTGAAGAGCTGTGATGCAGGGCAGGAGCAGGTTCATGGGGATGCTGTTCTATATGAGCCAAGCAAGTGAGGCTTCTTTGGAAAGTAGAGACCTGAGTGAAGTAAGGGTGAGAGGCAGGTGGAGGTTTATTGGATGCTGTGGGAGTAGCTTGTGCAAAGGCCCGAAGGCGAGAATGTTGTTGGTGTGTTCTGGAAAAGCCTGGAGGCTCCTGTGTCTGGAATGGAATAACTGAAGTTTGTAGGCTTTGTAGGCCTGTAAAGGAATTTGGGTTTTACTTCCATTGTGGTAGCAAAGTCTGCAAGGAAAGTTTGTCATTCTTTGAAAGATGGACTTCCGTTGAACATGTATCTGTATGCTGCAGAGAGGAGCAGGCCCTAGATAGTCAACGGTGGATTCACACCCACTACCAACTGCAGGCTCCACATGACTGAGGTGGTGCACAGAGCTTGACTGGAACTATGGCCATTCTGCCAGTGCCCTGCCAGTGCCCAAGGCTCCTAACAACACTTTTCCTGACTCCTGGGCCAGCACCTTTCTGGAACAAGATCTGGAGAGTCTTGCTGGGTGTAGCACACAAGAGAAGCCTTGTGTGCAGTGGGTTTCTCATGCTTTTGTGATTCTTAATGTCCTTATATCAGTGTTCATTTGAATCTTCTGGGAGAACGTGAATTCCAGCAATGCTGAATACATGATCTAATCAACATGAGTAGGCACTCAGGGACACCAGTATATTTATTGGGACTGATGGTGAAAGTCCAGGCTTTGCAGCATTCTATTCAAATCCACCCAGATGCACGTCCTAATTGGATATGCATTTAGTCAGGTGCATCTATTAGGAGGTGTAATTCTGAAAAAGTAATTTGTGATACTCCATTGACCAAATGATAAAAGCATTCACTTTCTCATACTCCAGAGCACCTCAGTAATTACTTAACAGTTTGGAATTATCATTCTCATAGCAACAACCATCTTACCTTTTCTCTTATACTCCCTTTCCAGAAGGACACTGATTTGTCTACTGTTCTAGTCGAGAGGGTGGCCCACCATTGAGTTCTAAGAAAGCTCCCTAGGGGCCAACGCTGTAGTGGAGCAGGTAAAGCTGCTGCCTGCAGTGCTGGTATCCCATATGGGTGCCGGTCCAAGTCCCGGCTCCTCCACTTATGTTCCAGCTCTCTGCTATGGCCTGGGAAAGCAGCAGAAGATGGCCCAAGTCCTTGTGCCCCTGAACCCATGTCGGGGACCTGGAAGAAGCTCCTGGCTCTTGGTGTGGCTCCGGCCATTGCAGCCATCTGAGAAGTGAAGCAGCAGGTGGAAGACCTCTCCTCTCTCTGTGTGTGTAACTTAATTCTGACTTTCAAATAAATAAATAAATAAATATTTTTTTAAAAAAAGCTCCACTGATAATAAGTGTGTCCCTTGTCAAAGGTTCATTTTTATCCTAAGCTTAAACGATTATTTTAGTATTGATTTATTTCCACTTTCTCTTTGGCATGATTTTAACTCAGAGTAATATTGCAGCACAACTCTAAATGTTGCCTGGTTCTTTAGTCAAAATACTTCAGGCATCCTGGCTTTCTTGTTTCCACTCTTAGTAGGTTTTTTTTTTTTTTTTTAAGATTTATTTACTTTGAAAATCAGAGTTAGAGGGGAAGAGAGAGAGAGAGAAAGAGAGAGAGAGAGAATCTTTCATCTGCTAATTCACTCCCCAGATGGCCACAACAGGTAGCTGGGCCAGGCTGAAGCCAGGAGCTTCTTCTGGGTCTCCCATGTGGGTAGCAAAGGTCCAAAGACTTGGGACATTTTCCGCTGTTTTCCCAGGCTGTTAACAGGGAACTGGATCAGAAGTGGAACAGCCTGGACATGAACTGGCACCCATATGGGAAGCCAGTGTCACAGGTGATGGCTTCAGCTACTACATCACAATACTGACCCCTCCAGGTTCAGTTTTTGAACTCGGTATTTGCTGTGCCTTAGCAGTTTTCCCCAACATAAGCATGTTGCTGCGTCCCTCACTTCCCTAGCATTCCTGCATGAAGTTCAGCTTACTATGGAGGCCTTTCCTGACCATCTTTTATAAGATACTTGACCCCTATCATATCCAAGGTCTGGCCCTCATCTCTTCTCTCTGCACTATTTTTCTCTATCACATGTATCAGCTCCCAGCGTGATTCCTGTTCACTTGGTTACTAGTTTATGGCCTCCTGCACCAGAATTCAGCTCTATGGAAGCAAGAACTGCTTTATCCCTAGTTTCTACAACACTGATATTCACAGAGGAGACATTCAATATTTTAAAAAATGAGCTATGATGATTATTAGCTGGTGAGATCAAGATTGAGTCCCAGACATCTGTTAGTTGCATATTCTCATCAACTGAGCCACTTGCTGTAGCGATAACAGAAAGCTAATGTAAGTAATCCTCTAGGGGAGCTGTTTAGCCCAGTGTTTGAGATACTGTTAGGAGGCCTGCACCCTGTATCAGAGTGCCTGGGTTGGATTACTGGCTCTGGCTCCTGATTCAAACGTCTTGCTAATCGGCACCCTGGGAGGAAGCAGATAGTGGTTCAAGAAGTGCATCCCTGCCACCCTTGCGGGAGACAAAGCCCCAGGCTTTGTCCTGTCCCAGCCTGAGATGTTATAGGCACTAGGAGGGTAAACCAGCAGATGGGAGCCTCCCTCCATCCTAACACCTGTAAAGAATTATTTTTCTTGCCAAGTATTTGTACAGGTCCATTTTCTTTGTCTGTTGGGTTGCTTTCTCATAGGAAAGAAACGTGCAAGTGTTGGTCGTTACAATGAACGGGCTGTATTGGAGTGAGTCAGATCCTTGCTCCTCAAAGTGTAGCCCTTGATCATCAGCTTCGGTATCACCTTGGAGCTTGTTAGAAATGCAGGGTTTCAGGACTGGCGCTGCAGCTCACTTGGTGAATCCTCTGCCTGCCGTGCCGGCATCCTGGGTTCTAGTCCCAGTTGGGGCGCCGGATTCTGTCCCGGTTGCTCCTCTTCCAGTTCAGCTCTCTGCTGTGGCCCGGGAAGGCAGTGGAGGATGGCCCAAGTGCTTGGGCCCTGCACCTACATGGGAGACCAGGAGAAGCACCTGGCTCCTGGCTTCAGATCAGCACAGTGCCAGTCGTAGCGGCCATTTGGGGGGGGGGGGGTGAACCAACAGAAGGAAGACCTTTCTCTCTCTTTCTTTCTCTAACTATGCCTGTCAAAAAATTAAAAAAAAAAAAAATGCAGGGTTTCAGAGCCCACCCTCCCTACTTTATCGGACTCTACACTTTAATACCGGTGATTCCCATGCTCGATTCAAGTGTGAGAAGGACAGTTTTGGATAGCCAACTCTGACCTAGAAATCAGAAGAGAACTTCTTGAGCTTGGTCACTTAAGTTGGTTTTGGACATCACTAGTAAAGAGGTCATTTTAAGCTTTTTGTATTGCCATTTTTCCTGTGAAGTTCGAAGTGGATATAGATGTCGAGTCAGTCATTTAATTGTCCTTCAGTTCCTTTCTGTAGGAAAAGAACTGTATTTGTGTGTATTTGCATTTCTGTATTTGTGTGTCTGCATGAGTACGCACACGAGTGTGTTTGCAGTGTGCCTTCCAGGTCTAAGCCAGAACAAGTAGCTTCAGTTTCCTTTTCCCTTTGCATTTCCTACTCCTACCCTCAGAGTGACTGCAGAGTTGTACAGATGGGGAGATTGGCCTTTTTAGGAAAATGATGACCCCATTATATTGAAGAGAGCAGGCCACTGCCCTCACGCCTGGAAAAAATCCCAGCGGTTGTGCTGGTTGGGTTGAAAGCTGTAGTTATTCGAGCTCTTGTTCCATGTTGGGTCCTAAGCTTTACAAGTTCATCTAATCAGAAGAACAGCTTGGTGAGAAGAAAGTGATGCTGTTATTATCTCATTTAAAATCCTGGAAACTAAGGTCTGGAGGGGTCAGTTTATCAAGTCTGAACAGTTCCTAGTGTAGAAGCTGAGATTCCAACCCAGGTGCTCTGGCCCCAGGACCTAAGTAGCTCATGACTTCTGAAAGAGCATCTTGCAAATTTACTAATACCTGCTAGAGAGGAACATGGATTAAACATTGTGGAAGGCAATTGTAGGCACTTCAGCAGGACTCATTTGAAAGGCAGACGTATGAGATGCGGAATTTTGACCTGAGTGATCAGCTTTATTCCTTGTGAGGTTCACATTTTAACCTTTTGTTATGCAAAGCTGCCAGTGTGATTTCTCAGCATAAAAACTGTCCAGAATGATTAACAAGCTGTATTTATTATTCACTGCAACTACTAACAAGTAGAATAACTTGAGATTGTTAAAACTGCTCTCAAACCACCTTCAGGCAGTCATTAGCATGTGTGTGAGAGGAGGCAGCACAAAATGGTAATTCTCCGGTGACTTGGCCAGGGGAAGCGGAGGAGGGGGAGGAACCAAGATGTGTGTTTAACAGGCTTTCTGTGCTAGGTGTCTTACACACGTTATCTAATTTAATCTTCACAACACACTCCTGGTGTTGTACCATTTCCCCCATTTTTAAAAAGAGGAAAAGCAAGGTTTGGAGCTGTTAAGTTCTTGCTATGAATGTTACAACTGGTTACCATTGCATGGAGGCAGGTTTAGCACACCTCAAAGCTCATCCCTTCTCTCAGTTTAGCACTTTGAAGAAAAGCAGGGAGGTGCAAATGGTGGCCATTTTAAATATTACACATTTGGATTTCAGTTCCACATATTTATTTTTTAAATGCACACTTCCCCATCACCATTCAAAAGATGCCACCAATTCATGTTAGTGGAAACAGTAATAGAAGTACATTTTTAAAAGGTTAGATATGTGGTTTCTAAATACATCACTTGTCCAAAACAAAACAAAAAATTAGAATAGTGAATAACTGATCAACGTGTAATCCAGACACCTTATCTACTGCATGTGTAGTTTTGGCAAATTGTCGATTTGTTCACTTTCTTTGAGGGAGGGATTGGCTTTGTGTGCAGATAGCAGAAGCTGTAACTATATACCTGCGTCTTAGCTTCCTTAGAGCATTGTTCCCCATGCCTGGGGTGCATTGATCTGTGCAGTAAACACACTGCACAGGAAATCTACCCCACATCATTGTGCTACTGGTTGCCTTTACTGGGTGCAGTCGCTCTAATGCTGGAGAATTCTCCAAAATGAAAGATGCACACTGATTTCACCTGGCCTCCTCCTCATCCTGACCAAGACATAAGAGACTTTGATCCACATGGGTCAGTCCAGCCCTCCCTACGAGGCAGAATTCCTTGACAGATTTCTAGAGGTGTTGAGAGTCAGCAAAAAAGAGAGGAGATTATCTTTTCATGTAACAAATGTACTGTTTTTTTTTCCAAAAGGAAGGCAGCTGGGTCTCTCCATCATCATCACCATCACCATCACTGTGGGAACCTTCATGCTGGCTTTCTACATTTTGCAAAGGGGCTGTTGTTGCCTTTAATGAGGCGACAGCAGCCTCAGAAAATATCAGGGAATCGACAGATTACGTGTCTTTCCCTATTCCCAGTTCAAGCGGTTTTTCCCCTTTACAATCAAGGACTTCCTGGAAGTCCTCAAAGCAACTCCTTCTTTATGCCACATTTTCTCGTAGCTTTTCCTTTCGGAGCATCTTCCATGCCTGTAATTTGGGGCATCATTTTTGAACGTAGGGTTATCAAAGCTCGCAGAGCAATCATTTTAGTTTGAATCACCCTTGCAGTGTATCTCGTGCCGATTGAAAAGGGAGGCCAGTTGTGTCCCCTGCTTCCTTGCCTACCCTAGGCTTCCTCACATCCTCACAGTCACTCTCCAGTGACAGTATTTTTCAGCGTCCGGAGGCGGCCAGCAAGACTCTGATGTAAAAGGATTTGTCATTTTGATTCTAGTCAAAATGAACCATTTTGTACAGTACATGGAAAAAAAAATAGAAGTCTTTTCAGTGGATGAACAGCCTATTATCCATAGCAAAACTACTGTGTTTTATGTCTGTCTGAGAATTACTGATTATAGCTGCGGCCCAGGCAGGAAGCTGCTAAGCTGGTGTTGAATTGTCGCTGCCTGGAAATAGATGGGAGCTTTCTCTTTTTTAAGCACTTTCAATTGGTCCCATGGTCTCCATTTTCGAAAGTACAAATGAGCACTTTGGCTAGAAACCCTGAGGGTGCAAGGCAGCTACCTAAATGCAGGAGACGGTCTGTGACTGCTGTCTCAGTTCTGAAGTTGGAGGGGAATGAGGGTTCACTGGTTCAGTCCACTGGTGACAAAGCGTGCCCCTTTGAAACCTGTTTACCTTTGTAGGATGACCCATCAGCATTTCCCAGCTATGCCTGTGATGACTGATTTGAGAGGAAGATCAGTGCCTTGTATGACTAATGTGTCTTGATTTTTGGCCAGAATACAAAATAGGTTTTTTTTTTTCTTTTTTAGAGATTTATTTATTTATTTGAAAGGTAGATTTATAGAGAGAGAGGGAAAGACAAAGAGAGAGAGACCTTCCATCCAACGGTTTGCTCCCCAGATGGCCACAATGGCTGGAGCTGAGCAGATCTGAAGCCAGGAGCCAGGAGCTTCTTCCAGGTCTCCCATGTGGGTGTGGGGACATAAGCACTTGGGCCATCTTCCACAGCTTTCCTGGGCCATAGCAGAGAGCTAGATTGGAAGAGGAACAGCCAGGACATAAACTATATGGAATGCCAGTGCCTCAAGCAGAGGCTTAGCCTACTATGCCCCGGCCCTGGCCCTTGCCCCCAAATAGGCTTTTATGGAGACTTAACTACAGCTTCAGTGTTTGGACATCATGACCACCAAGGCTTGAGCTTGCCTCTCCTGCTTCTTACTTGTAAAAAGCCTAACTCCAGGCGGGGCAAACAGGATAAAGATGTAGTCACAGAAACAATTGTCTGATATTTTGAGAACTTAGTAGTAATCACAGCCCCACTGAGTGCTTTTGGTTCTTGTACTCAGGGCCTGCTTGCTTCATGGCTGGTGACCCGTAGAGTCACACCAAGGAGGATCTCAGAGTGGCCACGTATTAATGCTCTGCTGTCAGCTTCAGGAAATTCTTGATCATTTTGAACAAGGGATCCTCCATATTTATTTTGCACTGGTGCCACAAGTTTTGTGGCCAGTCGTGCTTGTAGTTTAATCTTAAATGACAGGTGGAATGGGAACTCTGACCAAGTGTTCCTGTCTCTAGTTATCAGTTGAGCTGGGTACCCACTTTCTACTCTTGTTCTGTTTTTTTTTCTCCTTTTGTTTCTTCCATGCAGAGGGGGAATCTGAGTAGTAACACAGGCTAGACAGAGCCTGAGACGATGTTATTCCACATTTACTTGCTGTGTGTCCTTGGGCCAATGACTTCCTTCGCTCAGCCTTAGTTTACTTGTAAAATTAGGGAATAATAACAGCATTGAACTCCCCACATCTATAGAATAAATTAAAAAAGAATAAATTAGATGATTCTTATAAAAAAAAGTGGCACAGTGCTGGTAAGCACTCAATAAATGAGCCATGAATTTTATCTTTCACTGATTTTCTCTGACATTTTATAAAAATTATTTTAAAATTTACTATAAAATGGCCGGCGCTGTGGCTCAACAGGCTAATCCTCCGCCTTGCGGCGCTGGCACACCGGGTTCTAGTCCCGGTCGGGGCCCCGGATTCTGTCCCGGTTGCCCCTCTTCCAGGCCAGCCCTCTGCTGTGGCCCAGGAGTGCAGTGGAGGATGGCCCAAGTGCTTGGGCCCTGCACCCCATGGGAGACCAGGAGAAGCACCTAGCACCTGGCTCCTGCCATCGGATGAGCGCGGTGCGCCGGCCGCAGTGCGCCAACCGCGGCAGCCATTGGAGGGTGAACCAACGGCAAAGGAAGACCTTTCTCTCTGTCTCTCTCTCTCACTGTCCACTCTGCCTGTCAAAAATAAAAAATTAAAAAAAAAGATTTATAAAATTTACTATAAAATTATAAAAATATTAGAGAAACAATTTCTATGTCCCAGGTTCTTCCATTAACATTTTAGTATACTTGCTTTATTGTGTATCTATCCACCTGCGCAACTCTCTACCCACCACTAGTCCATCCTATTTTTTGCAATTTCTAAGTAAATTGCAGACACGAGTACATTTCCCTTAAGTATTTCAGCATTCAGATCATTAACTTGAGTTCAATATTGGTTCCCATTTTCCTTTAGAGATAATAGTCACACAGTTAAATGCCCAAATCTGAAGTGTTTATTTCCTTAAGTTTGACAAATTATTGCATTTAATTCATAGTTTTTGCTTGAGTTACAATAATAAAGTACCATAGATTGGGTGGCTTATGCACAACAGATGTTCTTTTTTTTTTTTTAGATTTATTTATTTACTTATTTGAAAGGTAGAGTTACAGAGAGACAGTGATAGAGAGTGACAAAGAAAGAGCTAGAGAGAGAGAGAGATCTTCTATCTGTTGGTTCACTCCCCAATTGGCCACAATGGCTGGAACTGGGCTGATCTGAAGCTGGGAGCCAGGAGCTTCTTCCAGGTCTCCCACATGGGGTGCCAGGACACAAGCACTTGGACCACCTTCCACTGCTTTCCCATGCGCATTAGCAGGCAGCTGGATTGGAAGTGGAGCAGCCAGGACTTGACCTGGTGCTCATACGGGACACTGGCATTGCAGGCTGTGGCTTTACCCGCTACACCACAGTGCCAGCCCCACAACAGATGTTCTTGAGGCTGAACACCATGCTCAGGTTCCAGTGGGGGTCCTCTCTACACAGTTGTAGACTGTAGACTTATTCCCTCACATGATGGGGAAAAATGAAACCTAGCTACCTCCCTGGTCTCCTGATAAGGGCCTTCATCCCATTCATGAATGTTCTATTTTCATGACCTAATTACATCCTAGATGGTTGCTTCCAGATACCCTCATACTGGGGATTAGATGTCAACGTATGAATTCTTGGAGTGCTCAAACATTCAGTTCATAACAGTTATGGAACTTAATCATTGCCCCCAGAAAGCACCTCATGCTCCTTCCCAGTCACTCCAGACCCCATACTCTGCCCTGGAGGCAACCACTGTTCTTTTTCTTTTAAGCCTTAGCTTTGTTTTGCCTTTTCCAAAACTTCATATAAATGTAATCATACAGTTCACTCTCTTGTGTAAGACTTGCTTGCTTTTTTTTTTTTTCCACCCAGCATGTTTTGAGACTCATCCTTGTTAATGGGTATTTGGTGTTCAGTAGTTCATCTGTTTTCATTGCTGCAAACAATTCCATGTATGATCGCACCACAGTATGTGTTACCATTCTCCTGTTAATGGGCTTCTTGTCTATTTTCAGATTTTGACTATTATGAATAAAGCTTCTATGAATATTCCTATAAAGTTCTTTCTGTGAAATTCCTGAATCGGAGAGTAGCTTTTTTTAAAATTTTATAATTTAATTTAATTTTTTTTATAATTTTATAAGAAACTACCTTAAGTTGTCCCAAAGTGCCTACACCCAGTAGTGTGCTGGCAAAAGCTTTTTAAGTGGCTCTCCAAAAGGAAGACCTGGACCAAGGGGCAAGAGGAGGACAAGGGGGGTGGATAAAGTGATCATTATTGCCACCAATAACCAGTGCTGAATTGCCAGTTCTGTGGTGCAAATTCTTCCAGCATGACCAATTTCAAGCCATCAGTATTTAGTTATTGAGGACTGAGATAGGACGAGATATGCATGGTATTTCTTGTGAGCCAGGAGAGCTGAATACTGCACAGCGATGGTTGTGCTATTTTATATTCCCAGCAACAATCTATGAGAGTTTCAACTGCTCTATGTCCTTGTCAGTGTTTGGTGTTTGTCTTTTCCAGTTTTAGCCATCTGGTAGACATTCCTGATATCTCATTGGAGTTTTAAATTTGCAGTTCTTTGGTGACTAAGGATGTTGAACACTTTTTCATGTGCTTATTGGCCATTCATATATCACTTCTTTATTGAAAGAGTTGTTGAATTCTTGTCTGATTTTTCCAGGGGACATTTGCCCAAAAAACATTTATCTACCTCTAAATGCCCAAGACATTCTCCTACCCTTTCTTCTAAAGCTTTATTATTTAGCTTTTATGATCAGTGTATAATCCATTTCAGGTTAGTATTTGTATTTGGTGTGAATAGAGGTTCAAGTCCATTTTTTTGGCAGTGATATGGCAACTTTTCCATGATTTTTCTTTCCCCATCAGATTGTCATTATCTCAAACTAGTCATTCTGTTTCTTGTCTCTCTGTTGCATTGAATTTCTTGTTAATTATGATACCAGTTACACGCTATCTTAATTACTGTTGCTAACTAGCTAGTCCTGAAGTCAACTAATTCAAATCCCCCAACATTTTTCTTCTTTTTCTAGAATGCTTTGGGGATTCTAGATCCGTTGCATACATTTTAGCATATATTCCATTAACTTGGGCCTGAAGATACAGCAAGTAAATGTTTTATGCAATAACCTGGTTACTTTTGGAAGTTAAAAGTTCCTTTTAAGCTTTTAGTGTGTTGTGAATATTTTATAAATAATAAACATCCATTCAGTAGTTTTCCAACATTGTATCAAAATATTGCTAGTATTACTTTATTTTATGCAAAGAGTAACTGGGACCAAGGGGTTAATTAGTAAATGCCGAAAGATTATTTGGTGAGATGGGAATCATACTTTCTTTAGGGACAGTGAATTCCGGTAGCCCTTGCTGCCTGAGACTAGCAGTGTCTGTTCTCAATACAAAAAGGGGCTAGCTTTGCCACCAAGTCTCAGCATATGCCAGCAATTACTGGTAATTGTCAGTGATCTTTGTTGCCTTATGTAGTTTGCATCATACATTAGAAAGAACACTGGTGGACTAGAATTCCAAACAACATTTGCATTCCAAACAATGTTTGGATTCCATGTTGGAATCCCTTCTAAAAAATGTTACAGCTAATTGCACCTCCCTTCTAAATCTTAAACCATGAGAGGAGTACGTATAGAAGTTAGGTAAGACTCAAACCTTGACTCTGGAACAGTGGATTTAGAATCTTATGTTTGAAATGGCCTTCCTGTTTTTTATCTCCTGAGTGGAGTCCGCCCATCGAGATGTGGACTATATAGGTGGAAAACTAAAGGTCTCCCTATCCACACAGGATCAGAATCTGTTCTGGAGAACATTCCCACAGAGAGGAGGCAGAAATGGGGAGGATGGATAGGTTCTGTGTGCCGGTGGCTCTGAAAAGGAGAGAATCTAAAGAGAGCCTTGGCCAGACAGGGTATGGAGTCCTACCTCCTCCCATGGGGAAGGGCATACAAGCTAAAGAAGAGAAGATAGAACAGGATTCCCCCTAAAACAAGAGAGGTGGGTTTTAGGTAGGAACGTTGGAAGAAGAATCTCTGCCGGTCCCTTGCAGCCATGGGAAACCCACTGCTTGCCAAGGCAGCATACGTACGTGCTTGTTTTGAAACATTTCCACTATGATAAAATTTCTCCTTATGTTAAGTTGAAACTTCCTCTTTAAAACTTGCTTTTTAGTCCTGATTCTGTCTTCTTGGCCCATATGGGCTAAATCTATAAACCGTTTCAGCAGACTTGAAGAATTTGAACTTGTTATTAAATCTTTATTCCTTGGTCTGCACTTTGTGTTCGGCTTTGTCACAGGTTCTGACATGTGCATCTTACATTTCAGCTGCTCAGCACCCATCCATCTCTTCTCTCTGATTTTGTTAATGGTCCTCCAGTTTTTCTTTAGGGAACCTAATTTTCCTGACTGTCCTATTTAATTGGGTGATGCTATGGTTTCAATGTTCCTGCCTTCTCCAAGATTCATGTTGAAACTTCGTCCTTAGTGCAAAGTTATTATGAGGTAGGGCCCTTGGGAGGTGATCAAAGGGCACCACTCTCATGAATGGGGTTAGTCCCTTATTAAAGGGCTAGAAAGAACAAGGCAGGCCCCCTTTTTGCTTTCCATCTCTGCTGTCCTGTGGGGACACTTTTCAAGGCACTGTCTTAGGAGCAAGGACTCATCCTTACCAGACACCTAACCGCCTGGTACCTTGATTTCAGATTTTCTTGTCCAGAACAGTGAGAAATATTTTTCTCTTGCTTGCAAGTTACCCAGGTCCAGGTCTCTTAATAGCACCACAAATGGACTGAGACAAGTGGGGTTGAGTGCTGCCTCCTGCCTCTATTTTGCCCCAAGTACCCCAGGAATGGGTACTTGATCTCATGACCAGTCAGTGGATTTGAAGTCACCGAAGTCAAGAACTCACAAGAACGGACTTCCAAGGAAAGAGTTGCATGCTTAGACTTTTTATCTTCTGGGATACTGCAATACTAAAGCATTATGGGTATTCCAAATGATGCATTGATGCCAAGGTTAGCATCCAGTCAGTTTTGAGGAAGAATTAGACACTAGCCAAAGATTTCTTCAGTTGCATTGACTTGCTGTCGTTGGAATGACCTCTAGAAGGGCCCGGGGAAGTGTCTTGGCTGTGTGTATCTGGATCCTCTGCCTCTCGCTGTGCATGTGCGGGCAAGGTCCTTCCTGCTGGGCGTGATTGCCTCTGTGAAGCTGAATTGTTCTACTCCACAAAACACCGTGAAGAAATCTATGCTTCCCTTTGGATTCCTGCAAATTACAACGAATGATGAAGTATTTTTATTTTGTCCTCCTTATTTTCCATAATTAAGAATGAAATTTATTTGGTGAGCTGTACTGGCTACTGAGCATTTCTGCATTACCCAAGGTAATTGTTACTCAGAATCAGGTCTTTATTGCCTGCATTTAAAGGTTTATTTTTCTTTTGTTGTGGGTCTTGGCTTCGCTCCTGGCTGGGCTGACAAATTAATAGGCATCAGGTACTAAAAGTATTTGCAATTAAAGCAAACTGGTAATAAAGGTCACCTGTTCCTCTTTCAAAAAGAGCTGTTTAAATCAATGCACATTGTGTGTGAATCGTTCTCTGGGCTGCAACCTCTTGTCCACAATCAGATTTTAAATATTTTTCTGCTGATTCAAAGCAAGTATTAATCACAAGTGCTTAGCTTTACCACATTTCCTATTTGTTGTCGACTGTATTTTGAACTAGATGTCTGATAACAACAGAGACAGGAGTAATTACACCTATTTTAGTTCCCTTCCTATTCACTGAGTTAAAAAAAATGTTGAGTACTTCTTTTGTGTTCAAAGTTAGGGACATTGATGTGCAAAGATATAAACTCTCCCCTTGAAGAGTCAACATCTAGCAAAACACACACACACACACACACAAAGGAGAGAGAGAGATGCTATACAACATGATTAGTTCAATAGAAGAATGTTTAAATCACAATGGAAGTTGTGATCAATTCTGTCTTGAAAGGCAGAATGTGCAGTCTTTGGGGGAAGAAGTGTTTTTTAAGCGATGGGTAGGGGATGTTAGGTGGAGGGAGGAATCTGTGCCAGGCAAGGCAGCATCAAATCATCTTCTTTTGGGAGCCACAAGCAGTGTGGTGTTTTGGGAATATGAGGTATGGGGTGGAGAGCGGACATGGGGCTGGAGGATTATGTTGTGAAAGACCACATATTCCTCCTGTGTTGGGAATAAAAGGACTTTTAAAAGAGGGAAGTGTCATGATGAGCATTCTATTTGTGCAGGTTACTCTAGAGTAGATGTTACTTGTAAATTTAAGGGATTACACAGTCAGCAGCCAACCCTTTATGATAAATTGGGTCTAAGAAATCATAAATAATTGAAATCCTCATATGAAAATTATTTGGTTTAATGAGTAAAAAATAGGCCTTCAGCTTGGACCCTTCCCACTGCCACTAAGTTAACTGAGTCACTTTGGGAAAGTCGCTGTAACTTCCGCTGGCCTCAGATTCCTCCTCTGATCAGTGAGGCAGGTGAATGAAAGCTCTTAAGTCCCTTACCAGGCTCAGATTTAATGGATGTGAATCAGCAGATTCAGTTTCCTTCCTCACCCTATCTCTTATGAGAACTTAATTGGCAAGAAGGATTTTCTCCTGTCCTGTACTACCAGTGAAGCATAATGTATGTTATATTCTCTAGAAATAGGATACTTTACTTTGATGAATAAAGAATCGATTGGCCTCTTTTTAGGACACTCTCCTGCCCTCCCCCCAAGACAGCTATCTGTGCTTTGCCAAATCTGAAATTTTATTTCTTGGGTTCCAAAGCAAAGTTAGAAGTTCAATGATGTGAGAAGGCTGAAGACAGAAATCATGTTTTATTTGTCTTTATAGCGTCACTATCTTTAGTGGATTTTCTTTCTAAAGGAGTACCTTGCATAAATCTTTTTTGGACCTTTTTAATTGATTTGCTTCATACTTACCATATTATCATATTTTACATGCATTTCTTTGTCCATTTCTTCTGATTTTTAGGAATTAATTTTCATTAATCTCAAGGGTTAGAGACTCATCAGAAAAGGCAAAAACTAGCTCTTCCCTGTTACTGCAATAGGTTGAAGAGCAGGCTCTTTCCATAGTGGTCTTTATCCCAAGTCAGAATGATATGGAATCAAATAGTTTTTTTTTAAATAAGATTTATTTATTTATTTGAAAGGTAGAGTTACAGAGGCAGAGAGAGTGAGAGAGGTCCTTTGTCTGCTGGCTCACTCTTCAAATGGCTGCAATGGCCAGAGCTGGGTCTATCTGAAGCCCGGATCCTGGAGCTTCTTACAGGTTCCTCATGTGGGGGCAGAGGCTCAAGGACTTGGGTCAACTTCTGCTGCTTCCCAGGCATATTAGCAGGAGGCTGAATTGGAAGTGAGGCAGCCTGGACTTGAACCAGCGCTCATGTGGGATGCCGGCACTGCAGGCAGCAGCTTTACCAGCTATGCCACAGTGCCAGCTCCAAAAGTAGGTGTTCTTAAGAAGAGGAGCAAACTGATGCAAATGACCCCAGAAAATGAAATATGTGGGCATCTTTTATCCTCTGCATTAGAGTTTGTTCTAATGTGACTCAGTGGTATGTGGATTAGGATGTAGCCATGGTCAGCTTGCATCTTTTGACCTTTTTAACACCGATCCTGATGTAATATTCTTGACTTTTGATGTGATACTTCTGCCTCTCAACACCATTATAAAAGGGAGATAAAATACTAGAAGGCTGGAGACGTGAAAGTGTAAAGAATCATAGAAGGCACTTAAAATCATTTTTCAATTATTAAGGTGATAAAAGGAGTACACAATTTCTATAGCATTTACATTGTTCAATACATGGTTAATTCTGTTTCCTATGGATTAGAGTTTGAAGTTCCTAGAACATCACCTTATAAAATTTCTAGAACATCATCCTATTGTAAAATTCGCATTCAGTGCCCTCCATGTTCATTTCAGAAGGGTTTATGTAAGACTTAATGATGGAAGAAAACAAAGCTGCCTCTTTTCTCTCTTCTCATTCTGATTTGCATAGTTTGCATATGATTCACATAATTTAATATCAAAATGAACAGAATCTTGTTTAGCCTTTGCAGTTTTCTCACTGGTGTCATTTAGTGTTTATTTTTTCCTCTGAGTAATTTAATCTGCATTTGTTAATTACTTTTACTTGCCCTTCAGTTTCCAAAATAAAGCACTTTGGGTTGTAGGAAATCCAATCTTCACTTTGCCCACTGGTTTGTGTTCTTTTTTATCTGTACATGTTTCAGTGATCAGTTGGCTTAGGAGTGGCTGGTTTCCTCATTATCCTAGGCTTTTAGGTGTTTATACTACATAAGACTTAGATTGTTTTCATCCTTGAGAGGAGTAATAAACAGCTTGGGAAAAACATGCACTGCTTCTTAAAAGCATGGGGCCATAGAATAT
Organism: Sylvilagus floridanus; assembly: GCA_949820135.1. NCBI lineage: Eukaryota > Metazoa > Chordata > Mammalia > Lagomorpha > Leporidae > Sylvilagus > Sylvilagus floridanus. Next base: position 90,364,182 of record OX463238.1, read on the forward strand.
GGCAGCTATAAACATGAACACTCAATCCGTGTTGCTGGATGTGAACCCTAGCTCTGCCACTTATTGATGACATAAGCTTGGGTGGTTACTTAAACTCTCTGTGTCTCCATAGAACTAATAAACTGTATCTCTCTTACAGAGTTTGTTGAAAAAAATTACATTAGTTCATTCATTTTAAAAAATTAGATGAAATCATTAGAGATATTTGCTATTGTCATTATTTGATGTCCATACTAATTCATATTCAACTTGGTACCAGAAAGGCAGATGGAAGGAGGGATCTGGGAGAAAAAACTATATATATTGCTATTAAGAGGGACTCTAGACAGTTCATGTAAGTATAAAACTGTTCAGCCCTTTGGCCGGCGCCGTGGCTCAACAGGCTAATCCTCCGCCTTGCGGCGCCGGCACACCGGGTTCTAGTCCCGGTCGGGGCGCCGGATTCTGTCCCGGTTGCCCCTCTTCCAGGCCAGCCCTCTGCTGTGGCCCGGGAGTGCAGTGGAGGATGGCCCAGGTGCTTGGGCCCTGCACCCCATGGGGAGACCAGGAAAAGCACCTGGCTCCTGGCTCCTGGCTCCTGCCATCGGATGAGTGCGGTGCGCCGGCCGCAGCGCGCCAGCCGTGGCGGCCATTGGAGGGTGAACCAACAGCAAAAGGAAGACCGTTCTCTCTGTCTCTCTCTCTCACTGTCCACTCTGCCTGTAAAAAAAAAAAAAAAAAAAAAAAAAAAAAACTGTTCAGCCTTTAAATTAATCCCCACACCTTGTCACTTAAATACAAACAACAACAACAACAAAAAACCCTGAACAAAACAAACCTCCCAAAACACTGGTCCAGTATTTCATTAAAAAGTACTTACACCCATTTAACTCTTTATTTCTTAAAAATATGTACAACATGCCTATAGCCTCATTTGTACAGAGAAATAAAAAACATCTTTCCCCTAGCTCTTCGTCTTTTAGTTCTCTCCCTCCCTCCCTCCCTCTCTCTCTCTCTCTCTCTCTCTCTCTCTCTTTCTTTCTTTCTTTCTTTCTTTCTTTCTTTCTTTCTTTTTTGACAGGCAGTTAGTAAGAGAGAGAGAGAGAGAGACAGAGAAAGGTCTTCCCTCCGTTGGTTCACCCCCCAGATGGCCGCTACGGCCAGTGCACTGCACCAATCCAAAGCCAGGAGCCAGGTGCTTCCTCCTGGTCTCCCATGCAGGTGCAGGGCCCAAGCACTTGGGCCATCCTCCACTGCCCTCCCAGGCCACAGCAGAGAACTGGACTGGAAGAGGAGCAACCGAGACTAGAACCCGGGGTGCCGGCGCCACAGGTGGAGGATTAGCCAAACAAGCTGTGGCACCGACCTGTTCTGTTTCTTATCAATAAATAAAATAGTGATGTTCCTTATGAACAGGAGCGCCTTAGAGTCAGTGACACATGACGTAGGACACTGTGCATGGCACACTGAGGAGGAGGTCACATTACCCTCCTCAGAGAAGGCGTTGTAGCAGTCTTTCCATCCCCAAAGGATTTCTCCATTAAAACCCAAAACTCAGCCTGCATTGGCTTTTGCTTCCTGTGCTGTCTGCTCTGCATTGCTGGATCTTCTCTCTCTCTTCCTCAATTCCACTCCATTTTCTTTTTCTCTCCTGATACAAATCACATTATCCACTGGACTTCTCTTAATCTTCAGTTCATCCTGTACCTGAAGTTTGTGCAGCAAAAGCCTCAGACCTAGACACAGGACCCATTATTTCTTGTAAAGTAGAGAAAGGGGAACAGCTATGAAGGCATTGGTTTGGGAACCATTGTTTCTCAAGTAAAGCTGCAGAAGCGTGTTTCCAATCCAGTACTCACCTCTCCAAGCTGATACATCTGAGCCTTTTACTACTTATCTCTTCTACCTGTTTCTTAGACATCAAGTAGACATCACAGTATACACTTGGTGGAGAGCATGGCTGAATAGATTAACATGATAGTATATCTCAGGGTTCCAGAGATTTCTTTTGGAGCTGAACATGACTTATGGTAATATTTTTACATAGATGATTCTAAAGACAATCTCTGCCCCATTGCTAAAGTGTTTATAAAATGTAGGGAGCAGTGGGAACTCAAAGGAGGAGTAGCCAGGTTAAGTGGGGGAAGGGATGACTTGACATGTAATCAAGTAGGAAGAGGTATTTTGAAACAGTGATACTTGAAAGGTGCTTTTAGAGATGAATACATGTCGAATAGCTGTGCGGCCAGAGGACAATGGGTAGAAAGGAAGGGATGTGAGAAAAATTCAGAAAAAGATACAAGCAAATACAGTCAGGAGATATTCAGAAGAGCCCATTCAGTGGGAAATGAAGAGTTTGGTTTGGGTGAAGCACAGGGTTCAAGGAGAAACCTGGGTTTATGGGGAAAATATCATAAATTTAATTCGGACACACTGAGTTTGTATAAACCTTAAAAGTGAAGATAACCAAGAGGGTTGTGTATGAATTTTGAATAGTAGCAAGTCCAGAAGTAGAAATATAGATTTGGGAGTTTTGCATGTTGGAAGAATGGGAATGGCCTGGAGAAATGTAGTAATAATTCTGGATGGGGAGCTGATTATGGTAACAGATTAGTATATTTCAGGTTAGGATTTTAGAAGTTGAATGATCCCAGGATATGACAAACTCTAGGATGAGAAGATTCATATTAAGGTAAAGTAAAACAACATATAGGATAGCTTTTATGATTACATTTGAAAATGAATTTGTTGTTTACAGATTCTTTTTTTTTTAGATTTTTATTTATTTATTTGACAGGCAGAGTTACAGACAGAGAGAGAGAGAGAGACAGAGACAGAGATAGAGACATAGAGACAGAGAGAAAGGTCTTCCTTCCACTGGTTCATTCCCCAAGTGACCACAATAGCTGGAGCTGCGCCAATCCAAAGCCAGGAGCCAGGTGCTTCCTCCCGATCTCCCATGCAGGTGCAGGGCCCAAGCACTTGGGCCACCTCCACTGCCCTCCCGGGCCACAGCATAGAGCTGGACTGGAAGAGGAGAAACCAGGACTAGAACTGGCACCCATATGGGATGCCGGTGCTGCAGGCAGAGGATTAACCTAGTGCGCCTTGGTGCCGCCCCCACCTTTTTGTTTTTGCAGAATTCTTTTCAAATAAAATTATAATGGGTATCATGAGAAGTGGACCAGTGAGCTGAATATCTTGTTTTCCAGCTTCCTTAAGTTCTTATGCAAATTGCTGGTAGAAAATAAACACTCCTGGGGCCATTGCTGTGGCACAGCAGGTTAACGCCCTGGCCTTAAGTGCCAGAATCCCATATAGGCACTGGTTTGAGAACCGGCTGCTCCACTTCCAGCCCATTTCTCTGCTATGGTCTGGGAAAGCAATAGATGGCCCAAGTCCTTGGGCCCCTGCACCTGTGTAGGAGACCTGGAGGAAGCTCTGGGCTCCTGGCTTCAGATTGGCACAGCTCCAGCTGTTGAGGCCAATTGGGGAGGGAACCATCAGATGGAAGACCTCTTTCTCTCTCTGCTGTGTAACTCTGACTTTCAAATAAATAAATAAATCTTTCAAAAAAAAAGAAAATAAACATTCCTAGGCTTATATAAGCTTTGGCCTCTTCAAACTTCCATTTTTAAAAAAAAAATATTTATTTGAGACACACACACACACACACACACACACACAGAGCTCTGAACTGCTGGTTTACTCCATGGATGCCTGCAATGGCCAGGGCTGGGACTGAATCCAGGAATGAGGAATGCATTCCATATCTCCAATGTGGATGACAGGGACCCAGCTACCTGAACCATCAACCGCTGCCTCCCAGAGTCTGCATTAGAAGGAAGCTGGAATCAAGAGTAAAGCTGGGACTTGAACCCAGATACTTCGATATGGGATGTAGGTATCTTAACTGCTAGTAAAAATGTCCATGACCATACTTCTTTGAAAGAGAGATTTAGAGTTACATAATTTGCTCATTGTAAACTATCTCTGGAGTTGCCAGTAGGGATATAGTGGAAATATTAGGGATTTACAGTCAGTGGTCAATATGAATGCCTCCCAAAATAAGGCAAGTTATAAGGGCCAACACAGACGTGGAAGCGCCTAACCATAGGTGAGGTTGGAGCTATCTGCGGGCCTTCTCTAGGTTCTGCTCCTCTTCATGGTGAGGTTCCCTGGGGCAGAGCTGACTTGGGCACCTAATTGTCATCCTCTGAGGGTGTGAATGGACTTTTTGTTGTTGCTTGTTCAGACTATGTGCTGTTGCCTTGTTCTCTGCCTTTGAGAAAGCTGATTCCTGGGATTTGCCTCATTTCACCCAGCACAGTTTTACAGTGATGCCGTATAGATGTTATATTCACCACTCTAGTCTTTTGGATGGTACTGGATTCATTCCATTTATTGGAAGCAGTTCTTGCTGACCTGTGTGTTCATGTGTTAATTATGTCAAGATGATTTTGACGATGATCAAACCCTTTAAATCTTAACAATTTATCAAAAGTTAAGGAACTGTAAAGAGATATATGTATAAAATATGAGGCTAAACAAACCTCCTTATTACTAACCTGAATTTCAGGTCACAAGCCATTCTGTGAGTTCCAGGTCTCCTGGACAGGAGAATCTATGGCAACTTTTCCCAAAGTGGATGTCAAGCTCCTACCAAAAATGTACCCCACCTCTTCTTTGGTCTTTTGCCTCCCATTTCACTCTGCATCATTGGGTCCATCCTGGTGGTCAGGGCAAGCGAGGAGCAATGGCTAAAGGAAAAGGGAGTACATGCATGAGACCATCCTGGCACAGAAGGTCTGAGGCGTTTCCTACAGGCCTCACATAGCCATTTCTGCTTGCTTTTCTGCAGGGTGTTGCAGAGAAGAGAAGAGGAAGAGTGTGTCATCCTCCTGCTGCGAGGCAGGAGCTGGAGACGGGCAGGAGGGAGAATCCAAGAGACGTCAGGATTCAAATGCTCATATCCAAAGCAGACGTTATACTCCCAGAGGCAGACACTTAGATTTGTCGCACCACAATCTTTACCCTCTGTGATTCAATAGTGCCCTAGCCTCTGTCCCTATCACATGTTTTATTTAGGTGAATAGTGATCAGTAGTGGTGTATTTATTCCTTGAACACATACAAGTTTTAATAACAACTAGGTGTTATTCTAGGCACTATGTGAAAATATGTGATAGTGAGAAAGAGAGAAAAACAAATTTTGATTGTTCTAGATTTAAACAAAATCAACCCCTCCGATATATTTAGTCTACCTTGGGAACAACTGTTCCGTATCACGTGGGTGGGTAGTTTCTATAATACCACCTGTGAGATTTTAAAGTCTTGTGCTCTCTTCCTTCAATATATTTGTAAAGAACTTATTAGTATACTACACTGAATTACTGAAGATTGGGAAATTATCCAGGTCTATTTTCATTCCAAGTTAAGACATTGATTGGGGACGTATCAGTTGATTGTCTTGGCAGGTTGCTTAAAATGGCTCTGTGGTGTTTGGTCTCCCGACAGCGTGGGTGAAGAGTGCCAGGTTATTTGGCGAGATTTCCGTCCCACTGTGCAGTCAGACAGACATATGCTGAGTGGTGGAAAAACCCGTACGCTTTCTTTGCCTGGGGACCCGCGGACCCTCTGGGGATGAGGATCACAGTGGCTCACATGGAACTTGACGTTGAAGACCCTCCAGTAGATAGATGAGATGGTCAGTTTGTGGCTCCTGGTTGGGAGTACACCTGAGACACTTTGACTGAATGTGAGGTTTCTGTACTGCCAGTAAATTGGCTAGAGATTACCAGCACACAGGGATGCTCCCCTGCTGATATTTGGCCAAGAAGTTTGGCACCACAGAAGGCTTTCCCAGCCAGGCCTCCTGAACAAACTGGCCCAGAGTCTGACATTGCGAGTTGACAGTTCTCCAAAATGGAAGGTGAAGGTATGTCTTCCAGAGGTTTCAAGGTCTGTTTTTACCCATCTTGTTTTTATTTCTTCTCATAATTAATTTCCTATAAATAGTGATGATTAATGCTAATATTTTCTTTAAGAATTTCTGTATTACTTGCATTTAAATTCAATCAACTTGGTCTTCTTTATGCTTGCTAAGTGAAATTATCAGTTGTTTTAGAGAGAATTGGCAGAGTATGTTCTCTGTTTTCAGTTGAGTTTAAGTTAAACTGTGCATTTGGGGCAGTTTAAAAAATTTCAATCACTTTCATAGTGGAGTTTGAAAATTTCTTAAGGATTCGGAGCGAAGAGTCTGGTACGATGAATTAGATATGAAAAATGTAAAGTTAATGATCGCATTTATCATCTTAGAGCAAATTGTTTTCCTTGTGGTGACCCTGTCTGTAGAGATGAACATCATGAATGGCCGCAGGTTACTCCTTGACTTTAACTTAAACAATTCATTGAAAACCCTTGATTCTTCCTTGGTGGAAAAGGGGAAATTTCTGAAAGGAGAGCAAAAGCGGCCGTGTTGGCATGGATGTTGGGAGCTGCAGAACACCTTCACTTGGGCCAACCCTGTCCCCATCCTTTTACTACCTGCTCTGTGTTTGAATAGATTAGTGTCCCACTTGGGTGCCCATGTACTTAATCACTCACTCTCACTGGCTCTCTTCCTGTAGACCTCCATTTTTGTCTTGTTCCTGGTTTTCACCAAACTGTATTGTACAGAGGTGTGATGCATTTGTGTCTTATTGACTTTTTTCTGCAGTTATAAACTGCCTTTTATACCAGAGGTACACAAGTTTTGCTCTAAATTTTCAATACTAATGGTTTTTATATTTTAGCAACTAGCCACAGACTTTATGACATGGGGTACTCTTGTAAATTATGTCCTCGTTTGATAGCCGCCTTTCCTGTGTTGAAATAAGATTAGCTCTCAGTTAGTGTGATTGCCTATTTCTAGGCTTAACACATTCTTGAAAGTGTGCATGGGAGGTAAATGCATCTATGGACTTGAAAATTTCAGGATACCGTGGGGTGGGCAGGAGAGTCAGTGACAAAGCGCTAAATACATTTTAAAACCCTAACTACTCCTCTTGGATACTTTCTCCACTGATATATTTATCTCATTTCGTAGACATTATATAATTTAATTTAATTTAATTTTTTCTGTACCATTGAACCCAAACAAACCTAAGTCCCATCATATCCAGGTTAATATTTAAGAATTGCCAGTTTTCAGGGGGCTAGAGAATTTTTTTTGTTTTTCTTTTATATCATAATTTTGATCAGATCTTTATTTCTTACCATTAATTGTGGCACATGAATTGATTTTTATCTTATTTTACCTAAAAAAAAAGCAAGAGGAAATGAAATATGCAAATAATTGGACAAAAGAGATACTGTGACACAGGGAAAGGTGATGTCACTGCTGGAGCTGAACCGACGACCAGTTAGTGGACAGTGTCATGCTGTGACGGTCTGAGATGGTGCCTGGACAGTTGTGTTCAGCAGTCCATTTTAGGATGGATGTGCTTTGGGGAATATTCATGCAAGTGTGAGTTGTCCAAAGTCTAAAGTTATAGAAATATGACATCTTTGTATAATAATTGCTACGACTTTTCTTTTTTTTTTTTTTAAAAGGTCAGGAATTAAAACACACACACATACAGACACACACAAAGAAACCCCCCACTATCAGTTGCCAGTATAGACTACCATCAGGCAATATAGTGGGTATAACTCTCCTACCCTATTTCCTTATAGAGAGAAGGTAGAACATGGCGTTTGTACAGTCTGTGGAAGTCAAGTGTACAGTAAAAAAGAGGGCACTGAATTAGACAAAATAGTACATAGAGAATTAGATAACTTTTCTACAGTTAAATTGTGCAGAGCTCTAAAAAGGACTTAGTATATTTAGAAATACAGATAATCAAGCATCAAACTGTTTCAAAAAATCATAATAGCAAAAGAAAATTTCTAGAAGTACTAAAAAGTAACTGTAGAAATTAGCTAATGAAGATGTCTAAAACGTTCTCTCCCCCTGCTCTGTTTGGAGAGGCTGCAGTTTTAAACGTATGCTGTAATAGTATGTTAAATGTAACTCTTTGCAAGGGGTTTCAGTGAGAATCCCTCAGGGACTTCTGCAGCAGATCCCTGGAAAAGCAAATCACTGGTCATGGGCAGGGCCTGATGACTGCCCAGAGGCCTGGAGCCCAAGGGACAGTCTTCAGGACGCCTTACAACATACCCAAAGATGTGTGATGGCCTTTGGCTTGGTCAAAGCCATTGTTCTTAGAGTAGGGTATCTGCCATAACAGGTGCAGCAGAGCAAGGAGATGCATATGTAGGCCACTTCCTGCTCCCAGTGGTCACTTTATTCTTTCGCTGCTATGATGCTGGAGACAAACTAGACTGTTAGCTGTTTCCCCAAACACCCGCCCCTGCACCTCTGAGCCTCTGCTGTCACCTGTGCTCTGTCGGAAATGACTTGGCAGCCTCATTCATTTGACAAACTGGAACCTGCTATTGGAAGGCTTGGTGACCTGGAGTGCGTTATGATGGGACTTTTAACAACCCTTCACCTCCCCCACACCAGCCAAACACAAAATTATCCTTTTTCTGACATTCCATAGCACTGTTTACTTCTTTGTCACATTTTAGTCTGCACAGTAATTAGTGGACACCTCTGTCTCTTCTACCAGATTAGAAACTCACCAGTGAAGGAAAAGCACATCTTATTCATTCACTTACCCATTGCCTATTCTTGTCTGCTGGGCCCTCCTCACTTTTAACTGCAATTGTGTATAATAGATAGTCAGACAGATATCAAATTGTCCTGAAAGTAAATGTCACTCAGCTCTGTCAGATAAGATTAATGCACATTTAAGACCATTTCAAATTATCTTAAAAAGGAAAATTAAAAAAATCTTGCGACTTTGTCTTTGAAGCTTCTTAAATCAAAATCATGATAATGTTGCACCTAGTAGGATAGTAACAGGTCTCTTATTTGACTGCCTAGTATCAGATTCCCTGGACACACACTGTAACGTGGAGATTTCTGTGCAGTTTTTGTGTACTTACAATTATAGGCAGGAAGAAGTAATAGCTTTTCCTTATCCATTACTAGGTCCATAGCAGGGACCCCATAACAAAAGACAGGGTAACAAGGGAAAAATATAACACATTTATTTAACCAGAGTTTTATGTGACAGAGAAGAGTTCAGAGACCCAAAAGACCCAAAGACCCAGGAAAATCTGTTTTTATGGACATCTGGGCAGAAATCTAATTGGAGGACAAAAGGGAGTGATCTGATATTGATAAGCTGAGCAGGGAGGCTTAGTAAGCCTGTGCAGCTGCTTTTTTGTCATCTTGTGTGATGTTTCTTGCCTCTGAGTATGGGGAGGACCCCTGTCACATGAGGATCTTTGAGGGAGAAAGGACAAGATCCTTAGAGAGACTTTCCTGTTGCTGCAGTTTTCTCAATTTCCCTCCATTTAAAATGCTCCATGTGCCCAGGTACGCTGGATTTGGGTATCATATGCCCATCCCTGACATTGGTGCCTGCAGAAGGGAGGGGAAGGGAAGCAGGATTGGGTGCAGACAGCATGGGCCTCTGCTGATCCCTTGGCAAGCTCTGGAGTTGGGTGGCACTTCCGAGTTGTGCCATGTCAAGTTGGGAGGGCTGAGTGTCTACATCACCATGGTGACCACTGATTGGAAGAGGGACGGTGACATTGAGCGAGGCAGCACTTTTTGGTTGAGAACAGTTGCTAAAGCATGACTCAGCTGAGAGCCATCAATACCGACACTCCCAGCAGCTGGCGGAGTGGGGCCCTCAGTCTTGAACAGGGGACCCAAGTGTACCACAGCAGTGCCTATTACACCACCACCCCTGGGATCAAGTGGAGGCTACATCCAGAGATTCCCCATTTCAGCTTTAATATGAATGTGTGTTTATTTGCCAGGCTTTTAATTACAGGAACAAGGCCTTTGAGTATGGCCTTTGGTTGATGTTTTACATCTTAGGCAAATGACATAAGTAGATCATGTGTAACTATGCCGTTAATTTAGAGATGTTTGTGAAACACTGCTGTCTTTTGTACACATAATTGAAAGAACTAGTTTAGTGATGTGTTATGTCTTCCTTTTTAAGTTTTGTTTGAGAGGCAGAGAGAGAAGGAGAGACAGAAAGAGCTTCTTTTTTTTTTTTTTTTTTTTAATATGGAAATTTCTTTTTGTAACACTTTATTGAAATATACTACACATACCATGAAATGCACATAAGTGTACAGATAAATGACCAGCACCCTAATTAAGAAAAAAAATTACTAATACCTCAAGAGTCCTCTCCAATCTCCCCATTTTATCTTAATGTGGGAAACAAGAGTATATTGTCATTAGCATTGTCTGATTTAGTGAAGCAATATTTTAACTATATATCATATGATTGACATGCACACAATTTTTATACTCTTTCTATATATTAACTACCACAAATAAGAGAAAACATGTAGTCATTCACTGTGCAAATGCCTTCGTCTGGGAGCTGGGAGGTCAATCTGGGTCTCACATGTGGGGCAAGGACCCAACTGCTTGAGCTATTGCTGCTGCCTCCCCGATGTGTATTAGCGTGAATCCAGAATTGGGAGTGGAGCTGGGACCCAAATCCAGGCACTCCAGTATGGGTGTAGGCATCCCAATTGTTGGCTTAACCCCTAGGCCAAATGCCCACCCTATCCTGGTTTTTAAATTTGATTTGATATTTTGCCACAGTATAATGCACGTATTTCAGAGCACAAATAGTTCTAAAATTTTTTGTCTTTAAAAATAACAACATTCCCGGGGCTGGTGCTGTGGTGTAGTGGGTTAAAGTCCTGGCCTGAAGCACTGGCATCCCATATGGGCACCGGGCTCTAGTCCTGGAAGCTCTTCTTCCGATCCAGCTCTCTGCTATGGCCTGGGAAAGCAGTAGAAGATGGCCAAAGTCCTTGGGCCCCTGTACCCATGTGGGAGACTGGGAAAAAGTACCTGGCTCCTGGCTTCAGATCAGCGCAGCTCCCGCTGTTGCAGCCACCTGGGGAGTAAACCAGCAGGTGGAAGACCTCTCTCTCTGTCTCTACCTCTCTGTAACTCTGTCTTTCAAATAAAATGAATCTTAAAAAAATAATAACAATGCTCTCTTCTACCCTTCCTCACTCTTGATACCTTTTCTCCATGGGCACCCACTTCAACTCTCTTTTATGGTTTTCATCTGGCTTCACCCTTTTTTAATCATCCCTAAGTTTATGTTGTTTTCAAAAAAGATTTATTTATTTACTTATTTCAAAGAGTGTTAGAGAAAGAGAGAGACAGATAGATCTTCCATCTGCTAATTCACTCCCCAAAAGGCACAACAGACAAGGCTGGATCAGGATGAAGTCAGGAGCCAGGAATCCCATCCAGCTCTCTCACGTTTGTGGCAGGAACTCAAGTCCTGTGCCATCATCCTCTGTTTCCCAGATGTATTAGCAGGGAGCTGGATTAGAAGCAGTGTAGCTGGGATCAGAACTAGTACTCTGATACGGGATTGTGGGTGTCCCCAGTGGCATGCCACAATGCCCTCCTCTGCTTAAATTTTTTGTTTTAGTTTTTAAGTTTTAGATTACTTTCTACGTGGATGATGAGTTTCTGTGTGTCCCCTCTCTGCCTCTGTTACCTCATTCTTCAATACACATCTCCCCTCTCATCTTCCGAATATAGTAGTACCTAAAGTGTAGCTTTCCTTATTGATCCTGTATTACAGCCATTTACAGTGGAGCCATGTCATTTATTATGATCACGTTTATTTCCTATGTAATTTTTAGAGGTTTTGCTTTTTGGAGTTTGTAAGCACCAAGAATTCTTCATGCCTCAGTTTCTTCAGTTATACTTGTATCTATAAGGTAGTCAGAGCTATATGTGTTAATAGTTTTCATTGACTTTATTTTTTATGTAGTAATCCCTAACTCATCTCAAACTTTCTAACAGAACTGTAAATATCTTTTCAGTAATTTTACTTCATATTAAAGAGTAAGTGAAAAATATGTGTAGTCAACATGCCCATCTGCACCTTATAAGCAAGAATGTTATTCAATTGAGAGAGCAGTGCATTTGGAATTCATGACCAAGGTGTGAGTCTGCCCCTTCCTAACTGCATGATCCTGGGTTAGCATATTTGAGTCACAGTTTTATAATGTGCAGTGGGAGAACTGGGTTAGGATGATCCTTGGGGTCTTCTCCCACATTATGGTTCAGACATGAGGTAAAGGATTTGCAGAAAACACCAAATTATGAAGATCTAAGATAGTAAAGGATGTCAGCTGCTACCACCTCTGGGTGGTCTCTTAGCCTCTCTGGAAAGATTGTGATGATGTCACTCACCTGGGCTGAATGGAGAATTGTGCTGAGTCATTCTACCTGAGCAATTTGCCTACCCCTTTGGGACACCTGGTTGTAATTTGAGGGAGCCACCACTAAATGTCGCTGTAGGGCATATAACTAAGTGGCCAGGAGCTCTTTATGCTTCTGTTGTTCTACAAGCCTTGAGAACCACCATTTAGTCTTCTTACACATTTAAAACTACACAGTCTCCGTACTTAAACATAAAAAAAAAACAACCCTAGCATGGAAATTAAGTATGATTTTATTTATTTTTTTATAAAGCTTTTATTTAAAGAATATAAATTTCCAAAGTACAGCTTATGGATTACAGTGGCTTCCCCTGCCCCATAACTTCCCTCCCACCCGCTACCCTCCCCTTTCCCGCTCCCTCTCCCCTTCCATTCACATCAAGATTCATTTTCAATTCTCTTTATATACAGAAGATCAGTTTGGTACATATTACGTAAAGATTTCAACAGTTTGCCCTCACATAAGGATACAAAGTGAAAAATACTGTTGGAGTACTAGTTATAGTATTAATTCACAATGTACAGCACATTAAGGACAGAGATCCTACATGATTTTTTTTTAAATTGATTAATTATCTATGCAATTTCCAATTTAACACCAAGTTTTTTTAATCATTTGCAATTATCTTTATATACAGAAGATTGATTCAGTATATTCTAAGTAAAGATTTCATCAGTTTGCACCCACACAGAAACACAAAATGTAAAATACTGTTTCAGTACTAGTTATAGCATTACTTCACATTGGATAACACATTAAGGACAGATCCTACATGAGGAGGAAGTACACAGTGACTCCTGTTGTTGACTTAACAATTTGACTCTCTTGTTTATGGCATCAGTAATCTCCCTAGGTTCTAGTCATGAGTTGCCGAGGCTATGGAAGCCTTTAGGGTTTGCCGACTTCGATCTTATTCTGACAGGGTCATAGTCAAAGTGGAAGTTCTCTCCTCCCTCCAGAGAAAGGTACCTCCTTCTTTGATGGCCCCATTCATTCCACTGGGATCTCACTCACAGAGATCTTTCATTTAGATCTTCTTTTTTTCCCAGAGTGTCTTGGCTTTCCATGCCTAAAATGATCTCATGGGCTCTTGAGCCAGATCCGAATGCCTTAAGGGCTGATTCTGAGGCCAGAGTGCTATTTAGGACATCTGCCATTCTATGAGTCTGCTGTGTCTCCCGCTTCCCATGTTGGATCATTCTCTCCCTTTTTGATTCTATCAGTTAGTATTAGCAGACACTAGTCTTGTTTGTGTGATCCCTTTGACTCTTAGACCTATCAAAGTATGATTTTAAAACATAGGTTTTGAAGCGCTCTTTACTTCTTCTGTATCCATTTGTCCTCTAATGCTATCCCTGCATCTCTAGCGACTGGTATAAACTGGGTGAACTGGTATTTAAAGGAACTCCCAGTGGAGTAAATGGCCGACTCTAGCCTCCACCTTTCTGATTTGTTTCTCCCATCGAGGTAGGGAGTAAGCAGAAGGAGGAAGTATGGGTCTCTCTGTTTCCTGGTTCTTGCTTCTCTTGTGTCTCCAAGCTTCTCTAGAGTCCTAGACTTACTGTATTTCATTGAGTTTCATGAAAACACACATATATTTTCACATTTCTGGAGTTGGGATGCTTCATATAATCCATGGCAACCTACCTGGCAGAGCCTCTTCTTTCTTCATGGTATCTTGTAATCAACGATGTCTCCTCCATGATAAAATACTACCTATAGTTGATATTATGGTGTATCCTTTTTAAAAATTTTTTTAAAAAAATATTTATTTACTTGTTTGAAAGGCAGAGTTACAAAGAGGCAGAGGCAGGGGGCCAAGGAGAGAAAGATCTTTCATCCACTGGTTCACTCCCCAAATGGCTGCAACAATGAGTCTGGGCCAAACCCAAGCCAGGAGTCAGGAGCTTCTTCTGTGTCTCCCACGTGGGTGCAGGGGCCCAAGCACCTGGGCCATTTTCTGCTGTTTTCCCAGAAGCATTAACAGGGAGCTGGATTGGAAGTGGAGCAGCTGAGACTCGAACCAGCACCCATATGTGAAGCCAGTGGTGCAGGCAGCAGCTTTACTTGCTACTCCACAGCATTGGACCCTAGTATATCCATCTTAATTTATTAGATTTTGGGACTGCTTCAAACATTGTCTGACAAATTAACTTCCTTTTCTAGTCTAATTAAGGAGCTCAGGGTGGAAGAGAGAGTAACATGAACTGTCTACCAGATGTCTGAGCCATGTGGTTTGCATGTATAATTGTATTTAAAGCTCAGAACATTACAAGCTGGTCTCTTTTGTTTCCCTTTTACAGGTGAGGATACAGGCCCAGAAAGTTCAGAAACTTATAGAGTCATGCTGTTGCTGATGTGGCTCACTGTTGGAAACAGTACATTTCTGTATTTCTTTTAAAATTTTTATTTATCTTTTGGGAGAGAGAAAAAAACACTGTCTCCGGTTACTTCTTTCCTTACATAGCTGTAATGGCCAGAACTGGGCCAGGGTAGAAGATGGAAGCTGGGAACTCAATTCAGAGCTCCCAAGTGGGTTGCAGGAATGCAATTACTTGAGCTTTACTGTTGCTTTTCAGGGTCTGTATTAACAGGAAGCTGGAGTCAGGAGCTGGGGACAGGATTCCAAACTCCCGTACAAGATATGTGTGTCTTAACCAGGTTCTTAACTGCTAGGCTAAAAAAATCTGCCCCCATTTCTGTATTTCTCACTGCACTTACACCTTTTTTTTTTACCAGGTTACTTTGTTCTTTTTTTTGGGGGGGAGCAGGGGTGTAGCATGCCTCTTTAACAACAGAAGATGTTTCTAATGTGTTACAGAACTTTAAATGGTTCATGGAAAATGTGCATTATGAAAAACTCTGCATGGATTTTGAATTTTTTGCACCAAAATAAACTTATCTTTTAATGCCATTTTCCATGAACTTTTTGAAATACCCCTATATAGAACTCAGCCTTCTTTGAATGATGTAGAGTGATTCTCTAACAGCCCTTTAAAAATGTTGAGTTCTCTGATGAACGATCTGAGAGGTTTCTGAACTCCGGCCTCAATCAAAAAGAAGGAGAGAAACTCAATGCCTCTGAGAGAGGACAGCTTCTCCAGAGAGTAAGCAGTGCTGGGAAAGAGCTCGGGGCATGACTCCTTGAGGGCAGCTGGGTTCTCTTCATCCGCTGGTGGCCATTTTCAGATACAGCTTTCCTAATGCCTTGAGCTTAGAGAGAGAGAGAGACAGTTGCTGCAAGACTGCCACTTACATCAAGCCAGCGGATCAACTTTAGGACATGGTTTCTATCAGCATTCACCAGCGCCCTGTAGACATGGGTTGCAGGCAAAATAGGAAGGATTTAGTCTGTGTCCCGTGACTCTCCCAAGGCAGCGCTGAGAAACAAAGCAAATTGCTTTTGTGTGCCTCTTTACTTAGGCAGTCCCCTGTGCTCCATGGCAAAGTCGAGAAGCGCAGAGAGGGAAGCAGGCAGTCTACTGATCATCATTGTTTGCACAGGCCCAGAGTAGCTAAATTTCAATTCCCAGCAACTCTCAGAAAGTGCTGGAATGCATTCCTTCCTAATTTCCCACCTCGCGTCCTGAAGGGCATTTGTTGTCTACAGGCTGTACTGAGGTTTCCATTTCCAAGCCTCCTCATTTCAAGTTCCCCTCATTTATGAATCTAAAAAGCAAAACATTAGCAATCTGCCAGAGGTTCTGTTCCATCCATTTATCTAGGAATTTATCATTGAAATACTCATTTTTAGCAGCAACTTGGGGTTTTATGGTGATAAATAATGTGTTGTCTTATTTTTCAGTGATTCCTTAAATTGAGGGCTTAGGATTACTAGTGTAGGAAATAAAAGCCAAAAACTCATGCTACTGAGATACAAGTTGATTTCTATTGTTCAAAGTTTCATTGACTTCTAAAGATAGCACTATTTGTTGAAACAATTTTCAAATGATGTATTTAACTTTCAGTCTCTTAAGGGACATAATGACTATTATGTATTATCTGAGTGAAAACTATTGGATGAAACCTTTTTGCACCTAGTTAGAGCCATCCATCCATCTGCATAGTGATTGGTCTGGGAGGAAGGCCAAGTAACAGCCATGAGGTTTTCATTTTATCTCAAATTCTTGGACCCTCCAACATGAAGCTAATGAGAATTATATGAATATATGCAGTAAGATGTAAGAAGTGACCCCGTAGCTTTGTGAATATTAAAATCAAGGATATCATTCAATCTTTATCTTATGTGATTTCTTAGCTGCATTTCACTCATTTTGTCAACCATGTATTCCTGCCATCCTTCACTGTATATTTATTGAGCACTGTGCGTCATGGACTGTACCAAGCACAGAGAGCACACTGTCAGTAAGACTGTCCCTGACTTTAAGGAACTAATACTCTGTGAGAGTTACAGATAAGTAGACAGCTGAAGTGCTCTGTGATAAGCCCTCTGATAGGTTAAGTATGCTATGAGGTGGGAAGAGATAGCAAAGGAGCTTAATCCTGATTTGGGAGTTCATGGAGGGTTTGTTTCCGGAAGTGTTACCCTAAGCTTGCATCCATGACAAGACTGTCATCTGGCTTTTCTCCTATTGCCCTGACTGCTTTTTGTCACTGTCCTCAGTTGGCTCGTCTTTTCATTTTAATAAATACCAGCATTCACTGGGCTTGTCTCAGTCCCTTATTTCTTAGTGATCATACATTTTCCTGGGCAGTCTTCATCCTACTTGTGGCTTCAACTGTCCTTCTATGCAGTTGGTGTCTAACTATATTTCTCAGCAGTTTTAGACTATTAAATTAGTGATGCATTCATTTTACCATGTACCAGAGTAGCCCAACTAAGAGAGATGCATAAAGTTGTCACCATTAGTACTCACTGAGTTTTCATACTATCTATTGAGATAAGAAACTATATGAATATGGGAGAATGAAGAAGTGCAGGAACATTGAAAGGGAAGCCACTCCCTGCTCCTAAAGGAGCCAGGGAAATCATTGCAGTGGTAAGTGAAAATTTGCCTGGTGATTAGGGAAAGGGATTTTTAGGCAGAAGGAATTAAGAGTGCGTGTGAGGGCTTGGAGATCACCCAGGTTTGTCCAGAGAACAGTCACAGGTGTCGTGTGGCCAGTTGACAGGAGGTCCAAGTGGAAAGCCTCAGGATCTAGCCTGATGAAATAAGGTGTAGTCAAATTGTCAGCAGACACTGTGCCCAGAAACAAGTACATTTTCCTGTAGGCATTAGGGAGCCATCATGCATCTTTAAACTGGCAAATTTCAAAGTCAGATTTGGGTAGATTCTCTGGTGGCAGTGTAGAGGATGGACTGGTGACGTGGGAATATGATAGAAAAATAAGTGGTGGCAAAGATCTGGGCAAAGGCAGTGATGGGCAATGAAAAAAGAAATCTTCATAGTTTGGGAGAGTGTTCTGAACTAGAATCAATAGGGTGTGGTGGGTACAGAAGAGAGAAGAGTGAGGAAAAAGTTGTGGTTGAAAGAGTGAATAGGTGGTTTCCCCATTAACCAGGATATGAACAAGACATGGGATAGAGGAATACAGTGTGCTCAGTTTTGAGCAAGGAAGCTGCAGATGGCTGAGGTTGTCCAGTGGAGATGGCAAGCAGGCAATTGCAGTCAGTAAATTTGAAGCTTGGGAGGGAGGATCAGGAATGGACAATTGCATTTAAAATTGTGATCATTTCACTAGTAGTTGAAGCCATAGAAATAGTTGATTTTCATATTTAACACATTTTTTAATTATCTACTATTTTTAATCTCTTTAAAATGTGAACATGAATAAAAAAGTATCCATGAGGACAGGCAATTGGCATAGTGGTTAAGACGCTGCTTGGGCTGCCCACCTGCCATATTGCAGTGCCTGGGCTGGACTCTCAGCTCTACTTCTGAGTCCAGCTTCCTGCTAAGGTACGCTCTTGGAGGCAGCAGGAGATGGCTTAAGTAGTGCAACCCAGGCAGGAGATCTGGATTGAGTTCTGGGCTCTAGGTGTTGGGCTGGCCCAGCTCCAGCTATTGTGGGCATTTGGAAAGTGACCTGGTAGATGGAAAAATCTCTGTCTTTATGTCTCTCTGCCTTTTGAATAAATAGTTAAAGAAAATATAGATAGCATTTGTGCTATTCAGAATAGGAGTAAGATGACATGGCTTATGGTTCAGAGAATTTGGGCAAAGGACATAATCAAAGCAATGCTGCGTGGTATGAAAACAGTTATTAGGGAAGTGCATATAAGGTATGGAATTGGCACAAAGCAGAAGGAGACCACACAGAAAAGACGGAAAACACGCAAGAGGAAAAAAAAAAATCCAAAGATGGAACTCAATAGAACTCCTCAAAAGAATATGAAAAGCTTTCCAGGATCTCTGTCATCCCTTGAAGGTGCATGTTATATCTCATTCATCTCTGAACTCCCAGTAGCACCCAGCCTAATCCTGGAACATAAATGACCAGTAATGTTTGTTGAATAAATGGTCCCAGGGCAGTTGGAAAAGAATGAAAGAAGCAGCAGCATGTGGGATTTCCCCAAGCCCCGAGGAACCAATGTCGTCATCTCCTGTTAGCCTTTCGCTTGGATAGCCTGTGCAGGTGGAACTCGAACTCTGTGAAGAAATGAAGAGGCTGTCTTTTAGAAGCAGGGTGAGGACTGCATCTGCCGGAGCGCTGATTATGAAATGCGCCTCTGACTATCGGGGCCTTTTTAGTCTGATTTCTGTTGTGCAGTAAAATTACATAGCCATCGATTTCCTGTCAAGCCGTCACTAAGAGAGTCTGAGATAATGGGACATCACCATTCATTTACTAATGACAACGCAGGGCTTTACAACTGGAACCCATCTTGTTGGGCCTTGCAACTTCCAGTCTTGTTGTGTGGCCATTTAAATGACATGTAATACGCAGTAATTAGGAAGATGTCTGTCTTCTTTGACCTTTCCCTACCTATCATATTTACCCACAAGTATTTCACCCAATTAACTTACAAACACACATAAGTGGTGTTTATTTTTTTATTTAAAGATGACTCAGTTTAGGTATATATTAGCATGCAGAATTACTATGAAAAAGAAAAAGTAGAAAAATATTGTGTTGGGGCTGGCACTGTGGCATAGTGAGTAAAGCCACCACCTATGGGGCCGGCATCCCATATGGTTGCTGGTTTGAGTCTCAGCTGCTCCACTTCCAGTCCAGCTCTCTGCTATGGCCTGGGAAACAGTAGAAGATGGCCCAAGTCCTTGGGCCCCTGTACCCATGTGAGAGACCTGGAAGAAGCTCCTGGATCCTGGCTTCAGATCCACGCAGCTCCGGCCATTGTGGCCACCTGGGAACTGAACCAGCGAATCGGAGACCTCTACCTCTCTGCCTCTCCTTCTCTGTGTAACTCTTTCAAATAAATAAATTAATCTTTTTTTTAAAAAAAATGAAAAACACTGTGTTAAGAGGCTTATAATAAAAGACACTCCTTCATCCCTACTCTCCTCACCCCTCAACACATACTCCAACACAGAGGATCTCTCCCAGGCCTGGGCACCTTCACTGCCCATGCTGGCCATCAGCTCTGTCCCCTTTTTTCCTGAGTACTTTGAAGGAAACAGTCTTCTCATCAGCCACCCACAGCCAGGCTTGGGACCAACTTGCTTTTTAACCCACCGCCTTCACCCAGTTAACTCTGGTCATGGTAGAATGTTTTCTCTGGCTGACATTTCATTTTTCAAGTTGCGATATTATTTTTTCCTGGTTGTATTCTAACTCTTGAGAAGATTAGACTTTTCTGGAGGGGGAACTGTGGAAGCTCCTTCAATGCGTTTCTGAACAATTCAAACCGCAAGCTTAACCGTATGTGTGTGTTGTGTGTAGAAAACGACCCCTATCACTTTTCTTTCCTCTTGGGTATTGCATGTTGTTCCCAGGATAAGTTGTTATCGATGCCATTTAACTGGGAGCATGAGAACTCACCAGCATATACAAATACGAAGATTGTCCGAGAACAGGAAGGCCACTCAATGCTTCCTCCCTGTTCTCAGCCACTGACTTTTCTAGAGCCTAGGGCTCAAGTAAGCTTAGCTTTCCCTTGCCTTCCCCGGGGGCACCGTCATGTGCTTTAGTGACACGGATCCATCTTTGTCAACGGGCATTTGTGAAGTCTTTGGAGTAAGTGTGGTTGGAGAAAGCAATGGAAGTGTCCAGATTTCTCAGAAATGATGAGAACATCTTGTTTATAGAGTACCCCTCAGAATACTCTCTGGCAGACCATCTTGATCCCATTGTACAGGTGTGGAATTCAGGCTCCGAGGATTTGAGTGATGAATTCCAGGCCACACACCAAGGGGCTGAGCTGGGATTTGAGCCCATTGTGTTTCCATTAAGTTACCCTGCCCCCGGGAGGGGCTCCTTTGGCCTACCCATGCTTTCAGGTTAGCATCTTTTAGAAGTGGGGTGTCTAGTTATTCAGTAGCCATGGCTTTCTTTGCTCTTTTGAAAGTGGTGGTGATGCTGTGTTAAGGTAGAAGGAATGAGGAAAAAGGTAACAGAGAGAGTGTTGGTAGGAGTTGGCCAAAGATATGAATTTTCTTATGCTCACTTCAAACCTGAGTCTGAGGAGTTAGGAGCTAAGACTGATTTTGGAGACAGTACTTACATCAAGGAAATTTACCATCTTGGGAATGGAGAATTAAAATAATTAATTTGGTGAAAGAGCCCTACTTTCTAAGGACTTACAACTGTGGAGGGTGATACTAATAAGTTGCAACCATCTCCTCTCAGTTCCTCAAGGGCATTGAGTGAGTTAACTCCTAACTCCTCAGACTCAGGTTTGAAGTGAGCGTGAGAAAATCCACATCCCTGGCTGACTCCTACCAATACCCTCCCTGCTACCTTTACCTCAAGGGCATTAAGTGGGTTCGAGGGAGGTTTGCAGCTCCATGCAATTGTAGCAAATGATATTTCCTCCCGTGAGATGTTTTCTTTACTCCTTGGTGCTTTTTCTGGCTTCACCTTGTGCCAGACCTGAAAATCTGGGGCTGTCAGCTTCCAGGGCAAAGTGGCAGTGCTCCAATTCCTGAGAGCCGTGAGTGTGAAGATGTTTCTGCATGCAGGGGAATATTTATGGCTTTGTCAGCTGCTGGCACCATACGAGCAGGCTCAGATGGCCAGAGGAACTTTAGTGGATGATGGATGTTTGAATAGAATGATCATCCAGGGAGCTGAGTTACAGTACTGCCTCTCAGCAGTCGGCCTGTCCTACACCAAAAACGTCCCCACAAGTAGAACCTCTTCATCCAGCAGTAGTACAGGCTCCAGTGTGACCAAAGAAGACAAACTTTTGCCTGTGGCATTGCTATTTATGTCAGAAGGTCCTCGGCTGCCCATACCTTGGGATGTGGCCTGCATCCTCCCACCCTGTTTCATTGATTCCATCTGAAGATATGAGTGATGCAAAAGGCATATGTGTTTGGTCCTACATCAGCCCTACTACATGGCCCAGCGCAAATGATCATCATCTTGGCCATCATATTAATATTAATTCCTGAAGAGCAACATAGGAATACCTCTATTAAAGATATGAAAAATGCAAAGTGTGTTGTTAATCTATACAAAGTGTTTTAAGGTATGCTTTTTACCTCATCCTAAAATAACCTTTCTGGTAGGCAAGGAAAAAAAATCATGCTCTTTTGAAGACTGAAGCCAATGATCTAATCAATGTTGCAAGATTAATTGGTAGAACCAGGACCAGGGCTAGGTTTTCTGATTCCTGAATCTATACACAGGAGTAGACAAACTATAGCTGGCAGCCCACTGCCTGTTTTTGCATGACTTACAATCTAAGCATATCTTTCACAGTTTTAAATAGTTGGGGATGAGGAAGGCAACAAAAAGACACTATCCAGTGATACATGAAAATTATATGAAATTCAAACTTCAGGTCTATAAAGTAAAATATTACTGACATGCAGCCAAACTTGCTCATTTTTTCCTCTATTTTTTCAACTTTAATAAATATAAATTTCCAAAGAACAACTTTTGGATTATAGTGGCTTTTCCCCCCATAACCTCCTTCCCACCCTCAACCATCCCATCTCCTACTCCCTCTCTCTCCCATCCCATTCTTCATCAAGATTCATTTTAAATTATCTTTATATACAGAAGATCAACTTAGTATATACTAAGTGAAGATTTCAACAGACTGCACCCACACAGACACATAAAGTATAGAGTACTGTTTGAGTAGTAGTTATACCATTAATTCACGTAGTACAACATATTAAGGACAGAGATCCTACATGGGGAGTAAGTGCACAGTGACTCCTGTGGTTGATTTAACAATTGACACTCTTGTTTATGGTGTCAGTAGTCACCTGAGGCTCTTGTCATGAGTTGCTTAGGCTATGGAAGCCTTTTGAGTTCACCAACTCTGACCTTATTTAGACAAGGCCATAGTCAAAGTGGAAGTCCTCTCCTCCCTTCAGAGAAAGGTACCTCCTTCTTCGATGGCCTGTTTTTTCCGCTGGGATCTCACTCACAGACATCTTTCATTTAAGTCCTTGTTTTTTTTTTTTTTTTGCCACAGTGTCTTGGCTTTTCATGCCTATGAAACTCTCATGGGCTTTTTAGCCAGATCTGAATGCCTTAAGGGCTGATTCTGAGGCCAGAGTGCTATTTAGGACATCTGCCATTCTATGAGTGTGCTGTCAAATTTGCTCATTTACAGACTGTGTACACCTCCTTTCATACTGCTGTGATAGAGCTGAGTTGTTGCAACAAAGATCTTGTGGCCTTCAAAGCCTATCTGGAAGAACAATAAATGGAGACCCGGATAATACTGCCTGCATTAGTTTGCAAGGACTGCTGGAAAAGGCACCACAAACTGGGTAGCTTAAAACAAGTTCTGAAGTCTTGAAGTTCAAAATCTAGGTGCTGGCAGGGCCACACTCCCTCTAACTGGGTAGAATCCTTCTGTGCCACTTCCAGCTTCTGGTGGTGGCCCATGGTGCTTGGCGCTCCTCTGTAGCTGCATCAGTCCAGTCCTTGCTTCTAGCATAAATGATTGCACCTTGTTTTCCCTGAGAGATATTCTGAGGCTTGATGAGCTAATAGTGCAATGCAGAAAGTATACGGCTGTGAGGAGTTTGTAAAAGGCCCGGTGGAAATTTAAAGAGCACTTAAGGATTTAAATTCCCAAATATCGGGTAATAATCTTTTCAAGTCACTGCTATGGTCCCTTCATTGTCAGTAGCACAACCAACAGTGTTTGCTCAAATACAACAGATGCTAAGATACACAGAATTTTAGTATAGCAGTTCCTGGCTATTTATTAAAAGTCAAAATATATAGAAATGCTCTTTTTCTTCTTCTTTCTTTCTTTTTGCCTCAATTCCTTCAATGGTTCTGGCCGTCAGCACTTACGGATTAGGATGCTCTGGGAGGGACAAGGGGAGGCAGCCCTGGGTTTGTTACAGTGATGGCAATGGCTTTGGGCAGTGTTCCACTGCAGCCTCGTGGACTGGGCTCCTGGCCACTCAGTGCCTTTTGTCCAAAGATGTTGCTTTCTCTTCTGTCTTCTTTGAGGCTCTTTGTTGCTCGGCTCTCTCCTCCTGGTACTAATTGGCCACATTCAAAGACTGTCATGAAGTGCATGAAATGTGTTCTGACAGCTTCTTGTGCCCTAGCCCCAAGGCACAGTGTCAGGGTCAGGGGTGTGAGGCAGGAGGCAAAGGGAGTGATTCCATTCCTCGTGGCGGTTCTAGTGGAGGCTATTTAAGGACAACATCACCCGGGTCTTAGCATTTTACTCTGTGCAGTTTGTAAACCACCCTGAGTTCTCTTTGCTCTCTGCAGAGTGAGAGATTCCTACTCATTATCTCTTCCCAAAGCTACTCTTCTAGTGGAAGACGTCAAGGGTCCACCCTTCGTGGAAATCGAGATGAGTGTTCTCTGCCTGGGGTTCACACTTACTGCTGACCTTAACTTTGCATCTGGACTTCATGGATACATTTCTTAGACTCTCTTCACCATAGCCCTTTTCCGAGTGCTTTTTTGATCTCCTTTATCTAATTCACTATGAATGGAAAGGCCCCTTAGTGTTTACAAATGATGCTGAGTAAGAAGAAATTAATTTTGATTTATTAAATAACCATTGACATTGCTATTTCGAGGCTAAGGCAACCTCATTTTTTCATTTTTAAATGAATTTCACACTGTGCTCCTGAGATGATCCCAGGGTACAATTCTCATGGCACAACCTAACAGATCAGAAGGTGATTCATAGCTACCTTCTGGAGTAGTTTGGAAGTTCAAGTTTAACCATGTGCATGAAGGGGCTTTAGCAATGGAAAGCTTTATATTAACGTTAGAAGTTAATATTATTGCTAATTAAAATTATTCCCTGGAAATTCCAGAGACAGTATTTATCACCGGTGTCAACTAATCTTGGGTATAGCTTAGACTACTGGATCTTAAGGTGGGTTTTCTAGACCAGGGGCATCCACCATGCCTGAAAATGTGTTAGAAGTGTGAATTCTTGGGGCTGGCGCTGTGGCACAGCGGGTTAACACCCTGGCCTGAAGCGCCGGCATCCCATATGGGTGCCAGTTCTAGTCCTGGCTGTTCCTCTTTCAATCCAGCTCTCCGATATGGCCTGGGATAGCAGTAAAAGATGGCCCAAGTTCCCTGTACCTGTGTGGGAGACCTGGAGGAGGCTCCTGGCTCCTGGCTTCAGATCAGTGCAGCTCCAGCCATTGTGGCCATCTGGGGAGTGAACCAGCAGATGGAAAACCTCTCTGTCTCACTGCCTCTTCTCTCTCTGTGTAACTCTTTCATATAAATAAATAAATAAATTTTTTTTTAAAAAAGAAGTGTGAATTCTTTGCCTTCCTTCTATTTTTTTTTATTTAGTAAATATAAATTTCCAAAGTACAGTTTATGGATTACAATGGCTTCCCCCCCACTATAATTTCCCTCCCACGCACACCCCATCTCCTGCTCCCTCTCCCATTCCATTCACATCAAGATTCATCTTCAATTATCTTTCTATACAGAAAATCGACTTAGTATATTTGTAAAGATTTCATCAGTTTGCACCCACACAGAAACACAAAATGTAAAATACTGTTTCAGTACTAGTTATAGCATTACTTCACATTGGATAACACATTAAGGACAGATCCTACATGAGGAGGAAGTACACAGTGACTCCTGTTGTTGACTTAACAATTTGACACTCTTGTTTATGGCGTCAGTAATCTCCCTAGGGTCTTGTCATGAGTTGCCAAGGCTATGGAAGCCTTTAGGGTTCGATCTTATTCCGACAGGGTCATAGTCAAAGTGGAAGTTCTCTCCTCCCTTCAGAGAAAGGTACCTCCTTCTTCGATGGCCCGTTCTTTCCACTGGGATCTCACTCGCAGAGATCTTTCATTTAGGTCTTCTTTTCTTTTGTTTTTTTCCCAGAGTGTCTTGGCTTTCCATGCCTAAAATGATCTCATGGGCTCTTGAGCCAGATCCGAATGCCTTAAGGGCTGATTCTGAGGCCAGAGTGCTATTTAGGACATCTGCCATTCTATGAGTCTGCTGTGTATCTCGCTTCCCATGTTGGATCATGCCTTCCTTCTGAATCAGAGCTCTGAGGAGGAGCCCAGCAGTCTGTGTGCACACCCCCTCAGGTTATTCTCCTGCCCCTGCTGTTGGAGCTCCACTGGCTTGGATAGGTTTTGCTCAGCTGGGTATGCATAGGCTCTGATTTGACTGATGCTTTTCTTCTGGGCTTTCAGATGTGAATGGGATTGTCTGTCCCTAAGATGTCAAAATTAATGGACTTCCCACAACATACCAGTCAGCTAAGTGTGCCATTTTTCAGTACAGGACAAGATGCTAGGGTTGTGGGACCTTGAAGCATCAGCTTTGTGAAACATGGACTTCTCAGGGATCATGGTGGGGGTCCGGGGAGGGAGTTTGAAGGTGCTCCCTACTCAAGTGTGATAGTAATGACTGAATGAGCTCACTGTAAAGTTCTCAGTGAAATTCAGTAGAGCTGCATGAAGCTTGATTTCTCTTCTGGCTGTTTCTGAACATTGGGATTTTGCCTTCCCTCTACCATCCTTAGTATTCCTTACATTATCACCACCTATTAACAAGTCTGGGATCCTCCCCTGAGGGACTCTGCCAGGTATTAGAAAAATTCAGTTGTCTCTTACCCATGCCATATTTCCCCATCATGGCCCTGGATTATAACTGTGCTTTGTGGGGCCAGCACTGTGGCATAGTGGGTAAAGTTGCTACCTGCAGTGCCAGCATCCCTATATGGGCGCTGGTTCGAGAGCCGGCTGCTCCACTTCCCATCTGGCTCTCTGCTAAGGCCTGAGAAAGCAGGAGAAAATGGCACAAGTCCTTGGGCCCCTGCACCTGCATGGGAGACCTGGAAGAAGCTCCTGGCTCCAGACCCATCCAGCTCCAGCCTTTGCAGCCATCTGGGGAGTGATAAGTGGATGGAAAATCTTTCTCCCTCTCTCTAACTCTGCCTTGCAAATAAATAAATAAATAAATAAATAAATAAATAAATAAATCTTTAAGAAAAAAAGGACATACTGTCATGTCAATTATAGAGGAATATTTTAAAAAATGATGCTGTGACTGTCATCATATAAAAGTGGACCGTAGTTACTTTCATAAAGTGAAAACCAGAGCTACAGATTCAATTAAGGGGGAGGAGAGAATGTGGTGGGAGAAACATTAGTGGTATTATGGTGCTGTCATGTTGATCTACAGGGCAGAAGTACATGGTAGGTGTTCAATTAATGCTTATTGAATGACTGAAGGAGAAAGGAATTTGGGTTTGGGGAGCTAACCTGGCTACTTAACTTACAAGCATCTATCTTATCCCAAGTGAACAGACATTATGCCTTGATTGAGTGAACTATTAGATATGTTTAGTTTTAAATGCAGGCATAAATAGATTTGATCTTTCCATGGTTCAAATTTCCTCCCATCAGCTTTCCCTTAATTATCCACAAGTGTTCCAAGCCTTCATTAGCTAAATAGGATGCAGATGATGGTCATTAGTCTGGGCTATAAATCCTGCTGGCACATTCAATGGCTTTTCACTTGGTTAATTGAAATTTTCAGTATTCATAGACTACAAGAAAACACTGTAATTTTATCATTTATTTAGGGGTATGATTTTTTTCCCTTTGGCTGATGTTTCATAATTATGCAGTTAAAAAAACAAATGTGATGCCATGCTTTGCCTGCAGGAGATACCGCTGTGTTTGGTGTATGTGTATCAACACTGGTGTACTAAACCATGAAGACCAAATGGAAATTTATATTTTGCTTAGAAATCCTAGCATTGGCTGGCTAAATTATCTAAGGAAGCATCCAAGTGGTGTGCACTTTGAGGCCCCAATGATTCAAGCATAAGAGACTTCCAAATTGTTGGCAATCTGAGTAGGTCTTGTCCTGACGTCTACTAGGGAGTAAGACATCATCCAATGTGTCTGTGAGGTGCAAACTGCACGTATCAGATGGAGATTCTTTATGCGGTGTTATTCCTTTAAAGGGCTCTTAACTTTTCAGTTGTATTTAGCCATTCATCAAAATGAACTGACCTCTGTCTGCTGGTGTCTGGCAGAGTGAAAAACATACGAACACACAGACGTACAAAAAGGAACAGCTAGTGCTTGAAATAAAACTTCATAACATTCCCATCTTAGAGATTCACTTTCTGAATTCCCTAATTTTTCTAATCTAGTAGTTAAGCAACTCTGTTCTCTTATGCATGACTGTTCTAATTTAATCCAGTGAATGTCAGATGTTTGCTGTTTTTAAAATACATAAATCCTAGTTACAGACATTACACTGTAGAAATTGGCTTAGTAGAGTTAGAGTATATTTCTGTTTCTTTTCCTAAACCTAATTTACTGGGAATAAACAACATGGTAATAATTCTGAGAGGTAAATTCTGCCTTAAAAAGGGATATAGAACAGATGGTGTCTGTTTCCAATGCTCAAACACTCTGTAAGTCATTCCCACCACTGGGAATCAGGGAAGCAGCTCACTTTCTGGAATTCTCTTTTGTTGGCTGGATAGGATGAAATATCTATTTCTGATCTTCCATCTGTAGGTTCCCTGACCAAGAACTTACTAGGATCAGTTTTTCTTCCCAAGTTACTTTTTCTTCCAGGTCAACTTTGTTTCTGCTCACTTGGAATGTTTATACAAATGGGCATTGATTTAGGGAAGCAATGTTTTCAGCGCTTAAGTCTTCTAAATTAATAATCATTGTGTCTCAGAGCCAAATGCCAAGATACTGTGCTTTCACGGATTCCCTATTGTGGCAGTTAATTTTATGTGATGGTCAGCTTGACAGGACTAAAGGATGTATTGGTAGCTGGTGAAGCATTACCATTTCTGGGTGTATGTGTGAGGTCGTTTCTGGAAGAGATCAGCATTGGAATTGGTAGAATGAGTGAAGAAGATCCGTCCTCACTGGTGTGGGCCAGCATCATCTGAACTGTAGAAGGGAAAGCTGTAGGAAGGGCAAGTTCCCTCTCTCAGTTCGTAAGCGAGAATATGCGTCTCCTGCTCCTGGCCTCAGAACTCTTGGTCCTTTAGCTCTGGCACTCTGGGATCTGGCATCTTTGCCTCCCATCCTCACCATGCCCTCAGGTTCTTGACCTCACACTGGGAGTGACCTCATGGACTTTGCTGGCCCTGCAGCTCCAAGAGTCAGGCTGAATTACAGCAGCGATTTCCTGCCTCTCCAGCCTGGCTCTGCAGCGGGCAGATGGCATACTGTGGGTCTTTGCAGCCTCCATATTCATGAGCCCGTTTCCATACTGAGTGTCTTCTTCTATACACATACATCGCCTAATGGCTCTGTTTCTTTAGAGAACCCTGACTAACGCTCCCAGAAAGCTCTCTCCAAGAGCTGATCACATTATTCAATTTTTTAAAAATCAGGGTAGCCAGGATACTCATTGATTTTGAAAGAATGTGACTGATAAAATCAGACTTATTTTCTTCAAATAGCCGGGACTCTCACGACCTAAAAGGAAATGAACTTGGTCTCCTTGTTTCACAGTGAAGATGGCAGGATCTCAAGGCCTGTGATCTCTCTCAAGCTCTCAGTGAGCTCTGGTGTGAAAGGACAAGGATTAGCACCTAGACTTCTCAGCGGATGCTCTGTTTGCCTTTCTCTCCAAGGGTTCTGACCAAAAGGTTGCTGACCAGCAGGCTTTCAGCTAGAATTAAGGGGGTTTGTGTTCAACTGCAGCGAGTCTGCCACAGCCAAGATCCGTCCTTGGTAAGCGTGTGTCTGAGTGGCATGTATTGCAGTGGACTCAGCCATGCTCCGCACAGATGTCCCTACTACTGCCTGCAGCTCTCAGCTTTCACACTAAATTGCCCTTGGAAAGAGTGGTGTTGCCCAGGAGTCGAGCTGTCTTGCCAGGGCAGCCCCTGGTGTGCCCCGGTTTGAAACAAGTCTGTGCGAACTTCAGCACTCCCTGCTGGGTGGGTTAGCTGAGATCTTTATTGACTCTGCCTCACAGTCCCACTTCTTCCTCCACCCCATCTTGCACCCTTTCCTTTCTCTCTACAAGTAGCCATCCAGAGCATGCTCCCTAGCACACACACTGCTGCTCTCCACCTCACAGTCTATTCTCTGTGGAACCTGCAACCTGTGGCTTTGGCTCTTTCACCATTACCTGGAGTGTCCAACAGGGTCCTTATGATGTAAGTCCTCATATCCCTGCTGTCAAAATCTGCCTTTGAAATTATTAAAAACAATACCCAATGCACAAACATCTGCTTTTGGAAAAGATCTGCTAAACTCATTCCCTTTAAGATGGGACAGACTAATGATGTGTAGTGCACAAATCCAATTTCCTCCATTGCAGTGAACCACCCCCCACCCCATACCTTAGCATTCCTCGTGAATTTGTCTATTGAGATTTCAAGCCTTATGCTAACAACAGAACTGTAATAAATGAGATTTCAGGCCCTGGTATATAAATAGACAGAAGTAGGGCCTCACCTTCCTGAATACCTTTGGAGAATTGCTGAAACCGTCCCTTTGTAGTACTGCTCAGCCCAATGACAGGATTAGAGCCCAATGCTCCAAAAAAGCCCATGTGCTTTACTATGCCCCTGCTCTTGTGGCAAACACAGCATCATGCAAATTCGGGTGAAGGTGACTCATTAGGGGTTTCCTCTTTAGTAGAAAAATATTGATGCAATAATCAAGAAGGTCACAGCATGGGTAAGTCACCATGCTTTCAGTCTTTCATTTTCAGTAATTAAAGTGAGCATGTTATTGGAAGGTTTAGGAAGCCCACCCAAAGTCATTCACAATAGCTGCAATTAGGAAACCAGAATGCCAGTTGAAGTCATTTGAGGGGAACCAAATGAGACTGACCAAGCATATAAGTAAAATTCCCTTAGAAAATGACTGAATTCAGGATCTGGACTGCTACTGATCCATGCTATCCCTCTGTCACACTCCTTTCAGGATTGTACATTTGTCCATTGGCTTCCGTGGTTCCTTTCTACAAATGCAACACTTAGAGCTCCGCACGCGTGTACATTCTTAGAGTGAAGTTAGTGTCAGCCACCTCTGACTCTCAGTTGTCCTCCGGACATGCTTCCTGGGTCACCTGAGACGGTTCTTGAAGGTTGAATGGTGTCATTTAATTTTGAAGATCATTTCCCCTTGGGCTGTAACACAATGTGTGCGTTCTTAGATGTGTTCCTTAATTCACTCTCCCTGCGGTGGCCGTGCAGGTGCACTTTTAGCTTAGTTAAAAAGGCAGTTATTGTCCTGGGGGTTGTCCCCATGGGGAGGCTTCAGCAGGTAGAATTTGGTTCTCTGTAGATTGTGACTCCCATTTGGGAAGGAAAATGAATTTGGTTCTCTGTAGATTGTGACTCCCATTTGGGAAGGAAAATGAAACTTGAATTCAGGGTTGGGAGAAGAA
Organism: Sylvilagus floridanus; assembly: GCA_949820135.1. Classification (NCBI taxonomy): domain Eukaryota; kingdom Metazoa; phylum Chordata; class Mammalia; order Lagomorpha; family Leporidae; genus Sylvilagus; species Sylvilagus floridanus. The sequence continues at coordinate 90,395,514 of OX463238.1, forward strand.
CATCCCACCATCAGACTTGTGTCTCCTGGGAAGCCGTAGGTTACAGTCATGTGGACATTAGGTCATTTCCACAAGTAGCCCACTGAGAGTTTAGACCAATTCTTCTTGGCTGGGGGCAACATCACCTCCAGGAAACAGTTGGCAAGGTCTGGAGATGTTTTTGGTTGTCACAGCTTAGGTGGGCAGGGGACTGATACTGGCATCTAGTAGGGGGAGGACAGAGGTGCTGCAAAGCATCCTATAGCACACAGCGTGTCCCTTCACCTCCCGGCAACAAAGAATCATTTGGTCCACAATGCTCATAAGGCTAACGGTGAACCTCACTGGTTTAGCCAAGCCAAGTGGATAATAGATGATAGTTACACCTGTGGGTCTTATTCTGAAGGAGTCTTTCTCTCTCGCTCTCTCCCTCTCTCCCTGTGCTTTCAAGTGCTATTATGTGTGGGGCTGCTTTTCTAGCACCATGCTTCCCACACATAGTTTTGTTCAGGTGGACTCCAGCCTAGTGGTTGAGCAGCTGATGGTTAGGAAGCCTTCGTTTCGTATTTGAGGGCCTGGGTTTGAGTCCTGGCTCTGCCTCCCAGTTCTAGCTTCCTGCTAGTTCAGAACCTGGGAGACAGTGGAGATGGCTCAGGTAATTGGCTTTCCTGCCAGTCATGTGGGAGACATGAATTGAATTCTAGCTCCCAGCTTTGGCCTGACTCAGTCCCTGCTGTTATGGGCATTTGGAGAGTAAGCCCATGTATGGAACTCTATCTGTCCATCTCTGTCTTTCTGCCTCCCAGAATTTTTAAAAACAAAGCACAGGTTTTACTTTGGGATAATGACTATAATATTGCCTGATTTTTTGCATCTATTTAGTACATATTTATCACAGGGTTTCTTTTTTATTGTTAGTTGCTGCAGGAGGATAGGATATGAAGGAGAAATCACTCATGAATAACATATATTACTTATATAATTAAAGAGAAAGTAGAAAAGTTAGATGAAAAAAATCTCAATATCATTTGTATGGCCAACTGTAACTATATTCCTGTTCATTAGCTAGACAAGAAGGAATAAACTTGTATGTAAATTTCAGTGTGACCTTGAATGCTGAAGTACTTTTTGAGTGGTTTATTTAGCTAAAAACAAAATATTCACACAAATATGTAAGAAGTCAACCACGGGGATAGTGAGTATTGAATTAAAGTGTTAAAGAAAGTGGGATGTATATGATAAGCCCCTTCACTATTGTTGAGGCTCACCAAGTTCTTAAATAGGGAGACACTTCACTCTCCCAGCAGACTCATAACAGGTGTCATTTGAAAGAGCTTGGGCATTTGGCTCCTGTCATTTTGCACTTCTCTCTTCAGGACAGAGTGTACTGTGTGATTAAAGGTGGGTTCTAGAATCAGACTGCTTGGCTATGATTCCTGACCTAAATATGCCCAATGTATATGATCTTTGGCAGTTAACCCAACTGTGTTTCAGTTACCTTGTTTGAGAAATGAAGATAAATATGAGCCCTTACTTCACTGGATGGTTGTTGGCCCATAATGCATGATGGTTGCTGGGTAGGCTGGCTGTGTGACCAGTGAAGGCAGACGTATAAAATCCAGAGCAATCAGTAGAGTGATGGGAGGTAGTGCCTACCTTGGAATGGAAATCAATAGGGAAGGGTCAATACATTACACTGTGACAGTTCTGATGTGTTTCCCTCCTTTCTGTATTGTAGACTACAATATTCAGCACATTGGCCAGTGAGAAGTCGTTATCTGACTGCAAGAAGGTAAGTCACCATCTACGAATTCCAGGATGCTGTGAGAGATACATGGCTTTTGAATTGGTGACATTCAGCTACACAGCTGCGGATGGAAGCAATGAGAGTGTTTTGATGGCGTATTGTGGCCCTCTTTCTTTGGAGATGGAAATGTGAATGGTGCAGTTTAAGGATGTGGGAAACTCCATTATTGTTTGAGGTTTTGTTATAGAGAAGCTTTGGTTCCATGAATGTCTCTCTTGCTATTATGTGATGTTTTATTCTACTACGTGAGTATCAGGCAAGTTCAAAGCACGTTGTACAGACTGCATTGCAGGCTTTGATATCTGTGTTTTGCAAATTTAGAGCTAGCAAACTTAACCCCAATACAATATAAAGATGATTTTGTATTTTGAAAGCTGATCATATAGCATAAAAATCTGGTTTGGATTCACCACAGTGAGATGTGAGAAGCTGTCATGCTTTGCAAAAGGATTAGCTCCACTAGCATCTGATGGAAGATGTCCCTGTAATAGATCGTGTCTGGGGACTGCCTGCTCTACTGCGTGGCTAATTCCTGGCCTTCACAGGCCAGGGGTCACTTTTATCCACCTCTTTAATCTCTGATCTAACTAGATCGTCTCCTTTTGAGGGGGAAAGAAGTGATTTCACAGTCCAAACAGCTCCAATAAATTCTTTGACACTATCTATTGATATGGAAAACCAGGTGCACAGAGTTGACCTGTGCATAATATATTAGTTATTTGGCATTTCTTAGGATTTTATACCATGTCATTGTTTTCTGTACCGTTTCCATTTCTCATGTTGCTTGGTGTAGAAGTAGGTAGCAGGGATACTTATCTTTAAAGGTGGTGTGGGGGCCCACAGTTCTGAATACCATCCATCTCCTTATTTTGATAGTTTTCAAATTGCCTACTAAATCTCCATCTCACTTGAGTGCTGTTATGTTTACCTTATTGTCTGTATCAGATATGAGTTGCCTATTATTTCTAGAATGATACATCTTAGAGAACAACAACAACAACAACAAAAAACTTTAGGAGAGAGTTTTTTAAAAAAAAAAAAACTTGGGAAAAAACGCAGCCGTTTCAGGGTAGGACTGCCATTGACAAGTGTTGTGGAGCTCTATCTTCTACCTGAATATATTCTATTCACAAGGAGCCCAATGAGCCTGACTATTCACTGGTGACACAATCCACAGTATTCAAAAATTCTTTATTCTACTAAGTTGGTGCCTGCCTCCTGTAGATTTCCACTTAGTTGTTTAAGAATGAAGCCAATTCATATGCTTTCTTCTGAACCTCCCTCCCACCCCACCCCCAGGCTAGTGATTTTCTTTATCATTTCTAATAGCACATATATGATAGGTTTCCAAGAGGATGGACTGTGGGGGTGTAGCTGTCTGGTTTCAAAACCCAGCTCTGCCATTTACCTCTTAACTGACTTGGAGTTGTTTATGTAACTTATTGGTGCTTTGCTTTTATCGTCTGTAAGATGGAAATCATTGTAGTTACCTTGTATAAGATATGCATTAATATACATAAAGGGTTTACAAGAATGTCTCGACTCGCAATAAAGAAGGCTAGCAGTGAGACGGAAGGAGGCCCGGTCACGGAGGGCTGGATGAGAGTGTAGACCAACTCTACAGGTAACAAAGAATGCATAAAGGGCTTTGGTTTGGGACAGAGGGTGTGTGTAACATGATGTGCTTTTTATTTTCAGATCCCTTGACTGTTCAAGGACTGAAGCAGTATGAGTTCAGACCTGATGTTGAGGTGCAAGGCCACTATCATAATCTAGTCAAGAGATGTTAGAGACCAGAGTGAGAATAAGCAGTGAGGTGCAATAGATATTTGGTTGATAAAATCAACAGAATCTGACCATAGTTTGGATATATAGGAGAGGAAGTAGCCAAAGATATGGGCAACTGGCACAATACTGCTGCCATTTTCTGATACAGGAACACTAGCCAGGGGCCATGTTTTGTGAAGAAGTTGTTGCGCTTAGATTGGTACACATAAGTTTTGTATTGTCTGTAAGATCGCCTGGTAAGAGTGACCAGCAGACAGTCAGCATACCGATGTGTAATCCACAAAAGCGTTGTGGTCTGGGCCGGTGGATACGGGAGGAGCACACAGATAGGGAATGACTGAAAGAGTGGGAGTGGATGAGATTCCCAGGGAGGGTACGTGGAGTTGCAAACAGAAAGGTTTACAAGGATTTGAAGAGAGTTAGCATCTAAGAGCTGGGAGACGACTTATGGACTTTGAAGGGAACAGAGAAGCCCCTTCTGGTACTTGGGAGGATGTACCAGAAGAATGTGATATCCCAGATGCTAACAGTACAGAGAAGGGGTCAGTGAAGAGAGGTAGCATTGGTGTCAACACCATCGCTGAAAGGACTGAGAAGTATCCACTGGCTTTACTAATGCCACAGGCCATTGATGGTTTTATTAAAATCCGAGTGATGAACATAGATTCAGACTGCAGTGGAGTAATGATTGAACGGCGTGAGAAAACATAGAAATGGTCGAGAAGTAGAGTCCTTTTTAAAGGATTATCTTGCAAAATAGATGAGTCATGGATAAAGGGGTTATGGGACTCAGGGAAGTTATCTTAAACTGTTCGAGTATGTTTCTATGTTGTTAGAATCAGGAAGGCAGAGGGTGAGGGGCCAAGCTCTTACTTGAAAACAATCGAGGGATTTCAATTTTACTCACAATTCTAATTCCTCTTGAGAAGTTACTCCTATTCCTCTTGTTTCTAGCCCTGCTCAACTTGAAAAGTCATTCCCATTGTCTAGCTTTGTCTCCTGGTACTCCATGAATCTGCAGGCTGGAGCCCTTGATTAGACTGCTCCTGAGGGTGAACTCATTGAAGAACTTTGTCCTGTGTACAAACTCTTTCCTCTCACTAGAGTGTGTTCCTCTTCCTCTTATCTGCCTGGACAACTTTTACTCTTCCATGGAGTTAAGACTTTCTGGGTTTCACCTCCTGGGTTCATAACATTTTCTATTTAGCCGATAGAGAAGCCCTAACAGCTGTCACATAGCTTGTCAGATGGCTACCACGTCCCCAGTCCTGTGAGAAGTGCTTACATTGCTTATTCATTAGATTTTTATAACATTCCTCAGAGGTAGGTAATGTTATTTCTATTATATTATAGACAGAATGTTTTGAGGCCTGGGGACATTGAAGAATTTGCTTGAGGATACTGCAGTAGTTGATTCTGGGGTCCAGCTGTGAATCCAGGCAGTCTGATGCCAGGACAATTTGCTTTTGGTATTTAATTTCTACCTTCTTCTCTCATTGAAAATCCTTCTTTATGGTCCCAGCTTCCCCTTGCACTGTCAGCTCTTTCTGGGAGGAATAATGATTGATTCTTATAGAAATCGTAAAGCAATACCTTATAGATAAAAAAGCTCAATAAAGATACAACCAATGAATTGGATTTGTTATCTATGGGTTATCAGTTAATGTGAAATTATTCTAGGATCATTTTGTCTTTAAAAGTCATCTTTTTTCCTTTTTATAGGAGTTGAGAAAAGAGCATTTATAGTCAGAATTTATTTATGAAGGTCATTTCTGCACCAAAATAAGGTGTTAATGGAGAGCTGGAAAAGTGATGTGTTTAGTTTTGCTAAATATGGCACCGCCCCCCCAACACACACACCACCAAGGCCTGCCTTCCAAATACCACTTTATAGAATCCTAAGAACCCTGGTTCTGATTTCTAGACAAAGACAAATTTACTCTTCACGTTGGAAAGCCTAGAAACATCTAGGGTAGATACTGGCATTCATTCATTCGTTAAGAATTATTTATTGAGTGCCTCCTATTGCCAGGCAGATGTTATTGTTAACATGTTACAGAGGAAAATCTAATGTGCTGAGACAGGAAGTGATTTACTCTAGGGCACATATTAAGTGCAAGTCCGGCTTTGAGAGGATAGGCCTAATTCATATCTTCTCATACTTTCCCTTTACAACCTCTCCATCCCACACCATGTAAAGTACAGTTGACATCTGGGGAGTGTGTGGTGTTGATGAGCTCCAGAGAATGATCCCTAAGCTCCACCATGTCCAATGTCACCTGTTTTATGTTCATTGAAATTTACATCTTGTGTCTTGCTACTTTTTATCTCTCAGTGTGGGATATTCAGGCACAGGTATTTTAACCCAGCACTTTTTTTGTGCAGAGGCATTCTGACTCTGCACTAATAAACTTACAGCATTTTAATGGGAAAGTAATATACACAAAAGATATCCTCACCCCTTCTCTTAGGCTTGCTCTGACCCCAAGCCCTGGGGCAGAGATCAAAGATAATCTAGGAGGGAAGGGCAGGTGAGGGTGACGGATGGGTGAGGGTCAGGGATAAGATGATTCCCAGGAATGAGTTAAAGTCTCAGATGTCTGCTCCACAAATTACTTGGAAATAAAAAATGGTGTTTTCCCCAGTTTGTTATCTAAATGGCCAAACTTTATCCTGTTGTAATTTCTGTTTACATATGGTAGGTAACCAGAATTCCTATCTATAGTAATAGAAATTAATAGAAACAGTTTAGAATAGTAATAGAAATGGTTTCTTTAGGTTGGATGTTTATTTTTAAAATTCAGCTACCACTTTGATGGTTTGGTGTGTGTGTGTGTGTGTGTGTGTGTGTGTCTGTCTGTCTTTGGCTGTTCGTTTCTCCCTGCTTTTTTTTCCCTCTCCAAACTTCTGATATTCTAATAAATATAAAGGACTTTAAAATAAAAAAAACTACTTTAAAAATAGTTTAGAAAATATCCAGAAAATGTATTCCTATCATGTAAAAAAATGTTGGTTGTAGACAGGTGGAAAATGAAAGGCAATTCATCTGTTGGCACTGGTAATTTTGTGAGCTTGTTGTGGCTGTGTTAGCTGTTCCTTCTTTAATTTGGGTGCTGTGCACTGTTACTGCTACTGCATGAATGTACCAGAGAGTGAGATACTTCATGGTCTCAGGCCTCTGCGTGAAGTTTGTATTTCTTGTTTTTTTATTATTATTATTTCTAATAGACATTGGTCATATACATGGATAAGATAATTTTCTTTCAGGAAGGGAGAACTAAGAATAATGAATGCAGTTGGGCAGTGGGAGGATCCAAGCTTTTCATTGACGTTGATGAATAGGTCTCTGTGTAGATAGAAGCCAAGTTAGTAAACAGCTTTTTTACAATTAATAAGTATATGGGTCCCTCTTTTAAAGATTAAGACCCTACATCTAGATGGTGTTCACTGACCTCCACAGAGCTAGTTGGCTAATTCCCATGACTCCCAACCTCTTGGCAGAATCTCCAGCCTGGCAGGTCACGGTGGCTTCTTCCCATGCCCTGAGAAAGGGCACAGAGATGAAGTCAACCCTGTTAGCAGTGAGGAAATTCCTCAGTTCCTCTCCAGAACGTCAGACGCTCATGTTCTCCAACAGTCACAGTGAAGGGCATCATGTCATGTCATTTTAAATGCTGTTTACTTTTAAAATGGGTTTTTTGGGGACACAATAAGGGTTCCTTCCTGGTAGGGTGCTATTTTTGCTAACTTACTGTGAGGCTCTCAGCTGGACACAGGGAGATATATACACATACATGACGTTCTTATCTGGTTTTCAAATATACCAACACGGGCCACTACTTGATGGGAGGGAAATCTCCGTGACAGTTGAGCAGTGGGGAGTGGCTGCAGTTTTGCTTCCCTGCCTCCATCCCTTCCTGCTCCCCATCTCTCTTCTCCTTTCTTCCTCTCCCTGCTCCTAGCACTTACTGATTTGCAGTGTTTGGGGTGGAGGATCGTTGCTTCTGGATTCCATGAACTCCCCTTTCAGTCTTATTGCCTGGTTTTTATTGTTGCATTTTTCCATTATACTCTCCTGAGAGGCAGAAAGGAGTGCGAACGAACAGCAGAGGCTCTGGGGCCCTCGTTCTGTGATTGCAGTCCCAGCTCTACTCTCCATGGACTTTACAACTTTGCTGGAATTGCTTCCTCTCCCTGTGACTCATTGATCTTATAAAATGAGACAAATAATGATGGCAATCTGTGGAGTTGTAAGGAATGAATATGTGAATCCATGTAAAATTCTTGAACACTATCTCAATAAGTGTTGGGTATTACTTTTTAAGAAATTATTTAAATTCTACCTATTTACGGGATATGCTGTGATAATTCAATTCTTGTACTCACTAGGCAAAGATTAAATCAGATTTGTTAGCATTTCCAACTCCTTAAATGTATTTTTAAAGGTTTGATTAATACTTAATAGTAGGGGCTGACACTGTGGCGTAGTGGGCTAAGCCTCCACTCCCATTGCCAGCATCCTGTATGGGCGCCAGTTTGTGTCTGGGCTGCTTCTCTTTGGATCCTGCTCTCTGCTTATGGCCTAGGACAGCAGCAGAAGATGATGGCCCAAGTGCTTAGGCCTCTGCGTCTGCAGTGGGAGACCTGGAAGAAGCTCCTGGCTCCTGGCTTCAGATGGGCCCAGCTCTGGTTTTTGAGGCCATTTGGGGAGTGAACTGGTGGATATCTCACTGTAGTTTTATTGGTATTTCCCTGCAAGTCATTCTGTTGGGTACATTTTTCATAAATGTGTTTCCTATTTGAATTTCTTCTTTTTAGAAGGGTCTAGTTGTATCATCTGCCCACCTATAAATTAGATTACCATATGTTTTGGTTTTGAATTCCTTATATATATTTTTATATTAACCCCTCATCAGATGAATACTTCACATGTCGTTTCTTCCATTCTGTTGGCTATACCTTCATTCTGTTGATTGTTTCCTTTGCAATGCAGAAGCTTATAATCCTGTTTTGCTTTAGTTGCCTATGCTTTTGGGTCTTACCCCTGAAAAATCATTGCCTATACTGGTGTCCTAGTATGTTTTCCCTAAGTTGTCTTCTGGTACTTTCATAGTTTCAGGTTTTATTTTTTTTAAAAAGATTTATTTATTTGAAAGTCAGAGTTACACAGAGAGAGGAGAGGCAGAGAGAAAGAGAGAGAGAGAGAGAGAGAGAGAGAGAGATATCTTCCGTCCAATGGTTCACCCCCTAATTGGCCACAACAGCTGGAGCTGTGCCGATCCGAAGCGAGGAGCCAGGAGCTTCTTCCGAGTCTCTGAGTTTTCAGGTGATTTCACTATCTTCCATGATCTTAGTCTATGAAATCCTTGTCCTCCTCTCCTGTCTGCCTCATTCCTCCACTTTTTTTTTTTTTAAGATTTATTTTATTTATTTGAAAGAGTTACAGAGAGAGGTGGAGACAGAAAGAGAGGTCTTCCATCCGCTGCTTCACTCCCCAGATGGCTGCAACAGCAGGAGCCAGGAGCTTCTTCCAGGTGACCCACATGGTTGCAGGGGCCCAAGCACTTGGGCCATCCTCTACTGCTATCCCAGGCCATAGCAGAGAGCTGGATCGGAAGAGGAGCAGCCAGGACTAGAACTGGTGCCCATATGGGAGCTGGCGCTTCAGGCCAGGGCATTAACCTGCTGTGCCACAGTGCAGGCCCCAGTTTTAGTTCTTACATTTAGGTCTTTGACACATTTTGAATTGAATTCTGTATAGATTGAGAAGTAAGGAATGAAGGTTAATTCCTCTGCGTATGAATATGTAGTTTTCCTAGCACCATGTATTGAAGACGTTATCTTTCTCCAATGTATGGTTTTTTTTAAAGTTCTTATTTATTTGAAATGCAGAGTGACAGGGAGACATTGAGGGAGATCTTCCATCTGCTAATTCACTCCCCCAGGGGCTACAACAACCACAGCTAGGTCAGTCCAAAGTCAGGAGCCAGAAATCGCAGCACTATTTCCCATATGAGTGGTAGGAGCCAAGTACTTGGACCATATTCTGCCACCTTCTCAGGCACTGGATTGGAAGCAGAGCAGCTGGGACTCGAACCAGCACTCCACTAGGAGATGCCGGCATCTCAAGCCGTGGCTGGTCTGCTGTGCCACAACAGTAGCACTTCCAGTGCCTGCTTTTGATGTTGAGAGTCAGTTGACCATAGATACATGGATTTATTTCTGGAATCTGTATTCTGTGCTGTTGATCTCTGTGTCTATGTTAATGCCAGTGCCATGCTGTTGGCTACAATATTTCTGTGGTTTGTCTTTAAATCAGGTATTGTGATGCCTCCAACTCTTTTTCTGCTCAAGACTGCTTTGCTTATTTGGGGCCCTCTGTGGTTCTGCACACATTTTTGTTCTGTGAAAAATGCCATGGGTACTTTAATGAGGATTGAATTGAATCTGGAAATCACTTTAGGTAACATTTTAACAATGTTCATCTAATTTAAAAACATGGGAGACCTTTCAATTTTTTGTGTATCATTCAGTTTTTTCATTAATATTTTATAATTCAAATTGTGGAGGTCTTTCGCTGCCTTAGTCAAATTCATTCCAAGGTATCTTTTGGTATCTAATTTGAATTAGATTGGCTGTATAATTTCTTTTTCAGTGAATTCATTCATAGTATATAAAAGTGCTACTGATTTAAATGTGTTGACTTTGTATACTACTTTACTGAATGTCTGTTTTAATAATAGTCTTCTGGTATAGTATTTAGGTATTTTCCATATAGAATCTGTCATCTGCAAAGAGGAATAATTTGATTTCCTCTTTTCCTATTTGTCTGCCTTTCATTTCTTTCTCTTGCCTAATTTCTCTGGCTTCCAGTATAATATTTAATAAGAGAGGTGAGAGTAAACAACCTTGTTCTAGATTTTGGATGAAATCATTTCAGCTTTCCCCATTTTAGCATGATATAGGCTGTGGGTTTGTCAAATACAACCTTTATTAGGTTGAGGTATGATCCTTCTGTACTTTATTTAGGTTTTAATCACAACTGGATGTTGAGTTTTATCAAATGGTTTGTTAGTGTCTTTTAAGACGATTGTATGATTTTATCCTTCATTCTATTGATGCTTATTGATTTTTGCATGTTGAGCCATCCGCTATCCATGGCATAAATCGCATTTGTTCATGGTGGACGGCCTTTTGATTTGCTAGTATTTTGTTGATTTTTGCATCTATGCTCATCAGAGAGATTGGTCTATACTTTTCTTTCTTTCTTGTGAACTTGTCTGTTTCTGACATCAAAGTAGTACTGGTTCATAGAATGACTTTGGAAGGTTTCCTTCCCTTTCAATTCTTTGGGATAGTTTGAGAAGAATTGTTAGTTCTTCTTTAAATGTTTGATAGAACATATCAATGAAGCTATCTACACCTGAGCTTTTCTTTATTGGTAGAATTTTTATTACGTTTCAGTTTCATTATTTGTTATTGATCTGTTGGGATTTCCTGTGTCTTCATGGTTCAATTTTGGTAGGCTATATATGTCCAGAAATGTATCCATTTCTTCTAGGTTGTTTAGTTTGTTAATGAATAAGTTGTTCATAATAGTTCCTAGTGAACCTTTGTATTTGTGATATGTTGTAATATCTGCTTTTCCTTTGTGATTTTATTCATTTGCGTCTTCTCTCTTACTTTCTGGGTTAGTCTGAGATTTTGTTGATTTTGTTGATTTCACTTAAAAAAATCAGTTGTTAGTTTCACTGATTTTTTTGCATTATTTCTTTAGTCTCTTTTTGTTTCTGCTCTGACTTTTATTATGTCTTCTCTTCTACCAATTTTAGATTTTGTTCTTGCTTTTCTAGTTCTTTGAGATACACTGTTCGGATTGCTTATTTGATATCTTTTTATTTTCTTGAGTGTAGACACTTACTGCTATAAACATCCTGTTCAATGATGCTTTTGTTCTATCCTTTGAGTTTTGGTATGTTGTATTTCTGTTTTAGTTTGTTCTAAGACATCTTTTGGTTTGCCTTTTGATCTCTCCAATGACTATTATTCAGAAGCATATTGTTCAGTCTCCATGTGTTTGTGTAATTCCTAAGTTTCTTTTGTTGTTGGTTTCTGCTTTTATTCCATTGTAAGTCGTAAAAAATACATGATGGAATTTCAGTGTTTTTTATTCTCTTGAGACTTCATTTGTGGCCTAATATGATCTATCCTAGAGCAAATTCTTTCTGTTGATGAAAATAATGTATATTCTTGGCCGGCGCCGTGGCTCAACAGGCTAATCCTCCGCATTGCGGCGCCGGCACACCGGGTTCTAGTCCCGGTTGGGGCGCCGGATTCTGTCCCAGTTGCCCCTCTTCCGGGCCAGCTCTCTGCTGTGGTCAGGGAGTGCAGTGGAGGATGGCCCGGGTGCTTGGGCCCTGCACCCCATGGGAGACCAGGAAAAGCACCTGGCACCTGGCTCTTGCCATCGGATGAGTGCGGTGCGCCGGTCGCAGCGCGCCGGCCGTGGCGGCCATTGGAGGGTGAACCAGCGGCAAAAGGAAGACCTTTCTCTCTGTCTCTCTCTCTCACTATCCACTCTGCCTGTCAAAAAAAAAAGAAAAAAAAAAAGAAAAAGGAAATAATGTATATTCTACAGTTATTAGATGAAATGTTCTGTAAATGGCTGTTAGGCCCATTTAATCTATGGTATAGTTTAATTCCTCTCTATCTTTGTTGAGTTTGTTTTGTTTGGATGATCTGTCTATTGGTGAAAGTGGGGTGTCCCACTATTATTGTATTCGAAGTTATATTTCTATTTAGATTTAATAATGTCTGTTTTATAAAATTGGAGACTGCACTATGAGGTGCATATATATTGCAATAATATGTCTTTTCATTAAATTAATCCCTTGATGATTATATAGTAACTGTCCTTCTTTGTGTCTTTTTATAGTTGCACTAAAGTTTATTTTGTCTGATATAAATATAGCTACTTCTGCATGGAATATCTTTTAGTTCCCATTTGCATAGAATATCTTTTTTCTGTCTTCACTTTAGGTCTATATGTGTGTTTACTGGTAAAGTGAATTTCTTTGACAGCATGTACTTGGATCTTTTGTATGCATTCAGTAAGTTTGTATCTGTTTTTTTAAAAAAGATTTCTTTGAAAGAGTTAGCTAGAGAGAGAGAGAGAGAGAGAGAGAGAGAAATTTTCCATCTGTTGTTGTACTCCCCAAGTGGCCACAGCAGTTGGAGCTGGGCCGGTCTGAAGCCAGGAGCTAGGAGCTTCATCTGGGTCTCCCATGTGGGTGCGGAGGCCCTAGCACTTGGGCCATCTTCCAGTGCTTTCCCAGGTCAGTTAGCTGGGAGGTAGATCTGAAGTAAAGCAGCTGGGACTTGAACCAGAGACCATATGAAATGCTGGCACCACAGGCTGTGACTTTACCTGCTACACCACAGTGCTAGCCCCAGTTTGTATCATTTAAAAAAAAAAAAAAGATTTATTAGTTTGAAAGACAGAGTGACAGAATACGTGCATGACTGATCTTCCATCTGCTGATCCACTTTCCAAATGCCCATAACTCAGGTCTGAGTCAGGGTGAAGTCAGGACCTGGTCTCCAACAAGGGTGGCAAGGTCCCAGGTACTTTTGCCATCTTCTGCTTCTTTTAGCAGGATAAGAAGTGAGGCTGCTGGGACTCAAATTGGCATTTCAAATGGAATACTGGTGTCACAAAAAACATTTTACCAGCTGCACACAATGCCTGCCCTCAGGTTTTATCATTTAATGGTGGGAATTAAACCATCTACATTCAAGATGTTTATTGGTGGTAAGTAATGCCTTCCTCTTTAAAGTTTAAAATTTTTCTAATGTTTATTTTGAATTTATTGTTCACTGTTGTGGTTGGCAGCTTACTGTATTGATGAGGTTTGATTCTTTTCTATTTCTCTTTTGTGTTTTTGCTCTTTTGGGGGGTTTTATACTTTCACATGTTTTTGTAATATATCTCGCTTTTGCTTCTCTATGTAGGACTTCTTTAAGTAACTTTTGTGAGTTCTATCTGGCTGTGATGAATTCCCCCAGTTTTTGCTCTTCTTGGAAAAGTCATTGTTTCTACTTTACTTATGAAAGATAGCTCTGCTAAGTAGCATATTCTTAGTTGGCATTTTTTTTCTTTCATATCTTAGAATATATTATTCCATTCATTTTTTGGCTGAAAAATCATCGTCAGTCTAATTGGGGTTTTCTTAAATGTGACTGGGCGCTATTTTGCATATTTTAGAATTGCCTTTATGTTGTACCTTTGAATTTTGATGATATCGTGTCATAGTGAGGATCTTTTCTGTTCATGCCTGTTTGTTTTACTCAGGGCCTCCTTAGATTTTTCTCAAGATCGGGAAGTTTTCAGCTATTACTTTACTGCATGGCTTTCTATGCCTTAATTCCTTTCCTCTTCAGCAGTCCCCAGGATTTGAATATTTGTTCATAAAATGGTGTCCCACAGGTCTTAGAGGCTGTGATTACTTTTGTTTTGTCTGATTGGGATATTTTTTAATCCATATCTTCAAGTCCAGGTGTGCCATCTTCTGCTTGATCTAATCTGTTGTTGAGGCTTTTAACTGTATTTTTGGGGGTTTGACTTATTGTGTCTTCCAAGATTTTTGTCTGGGAGATCTGTCTTTGCTGAATTCCTCATTCATATCATACATTGTTTTCTAGATTTTGTTAAACTATCCATATTCTCAAACCTCTTTGAGCATCCTTGTACTCATTCTTTTGAATTTCTTATCAGGCATTTCATCAATCCCCTTTCCTTTGGGATCTGTTACTAAAGCTTCATTGTGTTCCTTTGAAGGCTTCAGATTCTCTTGTCTTTATATTTCTTCTGTGCCTACATTGATATGTCCACATCTGGTAGATCAGTTGTCTCTTTCGCTTTTAAAGCATGCCTTTCATGGTGAAATCCTTTTTCCTGAAGGTATATCTTTGGGTGTTGGTTTGGTAAGCTACTTTGACGTTAGTTCCTGTTAGACACCAAAGTATAATTTCCCTCTAATTTCTTCTTCCATAATTGATGGCAGGGGCGCCACAGTTCTGGGGTGTTACTCAGTCCTAGCGGGGTGATGCTGGGCCCCCCAGCAGCTAGCACTGCCCAGGTTCTAGGGGCCTGGGAGGAAATTGCAGGCCTAGGCCCAAGTGCCTCTGTTTCGGTCCTGGGGGCAGGGTCTTCCTGACGTTCTGCAACTCCTTTCCCTTGTTGTACAGAGCACTGTGTGAGTCAGGCTGAGCTTGCAGGCTGGTGGGGGGGTGCTGCAGTCCTTACTGCTCGGGACAGTTCTGGGGGCTGCGGAAAGTCCCTTCACAAGGTGGCAGCATAATTGCCACCCCTGTGATCATAGGGCCAAGAAGAGGCCAATGAGCTGCTTCACGAAGCAGAGCTGCCGAGCACACTCCAGTAGCTCCTTTTACAAGGCTGTGGTTTGGTGGTGGGTCCCTCCTGCCACTAGAATTGCCAGTGCGAGGCAGCGTGGAGATGGACTGTGCCGGATACCCTGCAGTGCAGGTCCAGTGGCTTCTTTCCTCTCTCTGCCTTCATCCCCTTTCTGTTTCTCCCTCTGCTGAGTTCCGGTGTTCTCCGTTAGGTGGGTGCTCATCCTGAAATGCAGCTATTTATTTACCATTTTGGTTCTACTCTGTGGAGATGTGAACTGGGCATCTCTGTCTGGCCATCTGGAAAATCCCAGGGTTGATCATTTTTATCCCACCTGTGTGCTTACAGAGAATAATCTGAGCCTTGATAGCTTTGAGTCAGGCTGATTTCTTTGCTCCAAAAGAATAATGGTTGCAAGAAAAGTGCATCAGTAGATTTGGGGCAACATCAGCATTTGGAAAAAAGGTAAATGATGCTGGAGAAATACTCCTTTATGGGTCTTTAATTCTTAGTCATTATAATTCTTAATAATTAAAACACACTTAAGATCAGTATTGTTATGGGATCCAGCTTTGCAGAAGCAATGCATTTCTCAAAAAATGAAGCAGAAAACCTTCCTGATTGTGTAATGACTACATGTTTCTGTATCGCCAGCACCTGACATGATCTGGAACACATGGTAGACATTTGATAATGCTTATTAATTCATAACCTCGACATAGTGTTCCTCCAGAATTCTCCAGAGGAAGGCTTGTGGTAGAAAAGGAATGAAAGGGAAGAGTCCCTTCTTGGTGTATCTTCTTATACCAGCACCTTTTCACAGGTAGGAAAAAATACCTTACTACCTGCTTAGAGATGCAAAATAAAGCATAAAACTTCCCTCTGCCTCTAATAAATATCAGCCCATTCATTGGCTTTTCTAAATGCTAACGCTTTTCGAACATTAGCATTAATCTCATATGTTAGGGGAGGTTTCACTTCCTGTAGGCCTGTAGGCTTTTCTCTTCATTGGCAGACTTTTCAGTGGGTGGACTAGGGGGTGCTGGTGACTAGGAGGTGCTGTTGGAACTGTGCACTCCCTTGCTCGCGGTGTGGCAGCCACGAACACAGCTGAGGAGAGTGAATGCTGGTGAATCCCTCATGACGTTAGAGTGCTCAGTCCCTAGGCCAGGAATTTTTTGTTCTTAGATGTATGATTACGTTTTCAAAGGGAATGACATACCTACCTAGGGTCAAACCAAGTTGTCATCATTTACAAGAACAAATAGCTTGTGGGAAATAGTCTCATAACCAGGAGGAATGCACCGCCTGTTTTGTATGTCTCCTACCCAAAGCAAGAATAGATTATAATCATGTTGTTGTTGCTGAGGTATAATTTACATTGAAGAAAATGTAGTGATTTTTTTAAAAATAAAGTTATTTTATTTGAAAGGCAGAGTTACAGAGAGGGAGAGACAGAGACAGAGACAGAGATCTTCCATCAGCTGGTTCACTCCCCAAATAGTTGGAATGACCAGGGCCAGGCCTGGCCAAAGCCAGGAGCCAGGCACTTCCTCCGGGTGTCCTATGTGGGTGGCAAGGATCCAAGTACCTGGGCCATGTTCCACTGCTTTCCCAGGCACATTAGCAGAGGGCTGGATTGGAAGGGAACAACTGGGACATGAACCAGCACCCGTATGAGATGCTGGCATCGCAGGCAGTGTTGTGACCCACTGTGTCACAATGCCGGCCCCTAAAATATAGTGATCTTGTGGACAGTTTCGTGATACCGATTTTTAAACTTTTGCAGCAGATTCTTACCTGCACATTTGGTAGCATTACCTGGTGCCTTTTTGTTAGGGGTGGGCGTTTTGCAGATTGGGCCTCACTGCCAATTACCCCACTGTCGATGCTGGAGCATGCCCCTTGCCCTCTCCTAGCAGCTGCTGTAATTGCCACTGTCACTTCAGAATGAACAGCATGTTTGGATCCACAGATTGTCTAGATGCAGTTGTTGTCTGCAGGGGTAACACTGCTAATAGGCAGGAAGGTAGTGAAGGGCACATATCATGAAATATATTGCTGGGAGCCCCCTCTGAGGTGTAATTATCCTGGCTGCATCTGCATGAAAACAAGTTTTAAGAAGATGACCTTTGCCGTCTGTGGATGGTTCAGGCATAACTGCCCATGTAATACACACTTTAGCATATATTAGAAATGGTAATAATTAGCAGTATACATGCACACTGGAAAAAGAACAATTCTGAGTTCCACATAAAACATGGATTTTTGTCACAGTAATTCTAGACTGCCAAAATAATTTAAAAGGATAGCAGAAATAAAGGCGCGTTGACTAGTTATGCATGCAAAAGGACATTTAATAATTGTACTGTTTCTTGACAATTTATTTTTTGAGGGAAAAGGCCACAAGCTATCCTCTCCTCAGATGTATAATTGCCTGCTTGATTCCACTTGTTTTTTTGTCATGTACTAAAGATATTATGGTGAACGTTGTGGCTGGAAATTGTGTTTCCCTTGTGATTATGGAGTTTTTCTTCTTGGCTGTTATGTTATTGAACCTTCAGGGTACTTTAGCAACAGTTCCTTCTTCCTTTAGTGAACACTTTCCTTTCAGATTTTTCAGAATCTTACATAATCAAAACTGGGGTATAGTTACTTAAGTGGGGAACCTGTACACAAACACACGTACACACACACATTTAATTTTACATAGACATTCTGGAAGATTAAATTTTCTAGAGATATTTATTTTCTTAGTCTATAGCAGAATACACTAGAAGTGAAAAGCAGAAAAAATTAAAAGATGAATCAATACGAAGGGTGGAAAAGTTTGTGTAAATTGGATGTCTGCACTAGCTTACAACCCTTTTTTAAAAAGTGGAGTAGTCAGAATACTTAATTTATCTCAATTAAGAATGATCACTGTGCCTATTGTTGCTCAAAATGGGACCAAGTCACTCTACAATTGAGCTAATTGCATCCTCTGATCTAGCAGCTTAGCTCTCTGCTTTTCCTTTTGTTTACACAAATGATCTGTGTAGGCACAAGCAGTCCCTCCCGCCTCCCTCCTCCCGTGTTGATTGTTTGTCTTTATTATTTTAACTCTGCACTTTGATGATGGCTATAATCTTCTCAATCACTGCTCAAGCCAACCACTAAATGAGACATCTGTGGGATGATGACCTCAGAGCTTCTTGGTTAAGGAGCTGGTGTGGTGGCTGCTCTGTGTGGTCCAGAATTTGCAGCACCTGGGCTTGTAAATTCCCTGCAGGCTCAGGCAAGACACAGAGTCAAAAACAGTCTTAGGGACTGGGCTGTGTCTCCTTTTATTGGAGGTGTTGTGGCGATGACCTCCTTGATCATTTTGAGCTCAAAAACACTATGGTTTCAACACTTGCGATGAAGAAAATGGTGTTGGTAATTTTAGTACCAGTTGTGTGTTCTACAATGGGTATTTTTTGAGGGGCCATTGTATTCAGATCCCGGTTCATATTAGTGAATAAAGCGAATCAAAAACTCAGCTGTCATCTTGGAATTTATTCTGTTGGTAGGAGAGACAGACAACACACAGTACACAAAGTAGTTACATCGTATTTTAGAATGTGAAGTGAAACAGTGGTAGGTAGGGTGGAGTGGGAAGTTGTTAGGAGAGGAACAGGTTGCAATTTTCAATAGGGTTGATATAGAACAACCGCTGAAACTGGTTGGAGGAGTTGCTATAGAACCCTCCTCCCCATACTGAGTCTGCTCACCAGGTACCCAAAGAGCCAAGCACTGACATGGATATGGTGGAAGAAAGGGGTTTACTGCAGAGGACGGAGCAAGCAGCCAGGCCATTATCACTTATTTCCCAGACTCCCCAAGGTTTAGAGGTGAAGGTCTTTATGGGTTGAAGTTGGGATGAGAGGTGCACTTTCAGCATGTGTCCATGTTCCTGGTTAGTTGGGGTGCTGGTGGCCTTCCTTTGGTTGGCTAACCTGTGTTCCAGAGGGAATTTTTTTCATGGGAACTTTAGCTTCATTCAGTCTGGGAGCTCCATACAGGTGGTACTTTCTGCCCTGGACCTGGAATTCCATGAAAAGAAATCCCTCAAGACAATACTGACCCCCAAGGTGTTATCCATTGAAGAAGCAAATGACCTCATGGGTTCAGTGATTAGAACCTTACATGGTCAGCTGCACCACCCCCTTAATCCATCGAGTTAATTCTATTAAGCAGTTGATTAGCAATCAGAAAGGCCGGGCAATGATGCTTCAAGGGAGAGAGACCAGGATACCGGAGCCTGATGGTATCTGGGATCTACATTCTGGGTGGTGTATGTGGGCTTGGTTTCAGAGTGATCCTTCAGGACATCATTTGCTCAAAGAAGAGGCGAGATCCACAGATCCTTAGGGAGAAGAGCATTCCAGGCTGAGGGAACAGTCAATGCCAAACCCTAAGACAAGGATGTGCCTGGAGAAGAGTAAGGAGGCTAGCGTGGCTGAGTCTGTAAAAATAACGAAGGCTCACATTTGGTAATGCATTCTTGTGTGCTATGTTATGGGCCTGTGTATCCTTATCTTTAGGTTCTTGTCTCCTTGTAGATAAGAATTTAAAGTAGAGACATAAATACAGTAGACAAGTGAGAGAAGGATTTATTCAAGAGATAGAGTGAATATACATTCAAGTGTGAATGTGGACCAACCCGCACAGAGATACCTGTCCTGTGTGGGCCAGAGTTACCTATCAGGTGAGAGAGGAGCAGGAGGGCAGAGAAGTACCTGTAACCATGGTTCAGCAGCCAGGGGCAAATCAGACTCTTTTATGAGATAGGAGATGGTGCCCTAATTGAATATGCAAATAGGGAGGGGCTTGGTGTGTGTGAGGATTTCTGGGGGTTTCATGGTGCCTCCACATGGAGTTTAACTTCCACATGGCTGTCACTATGTCCCCTTCTTCCTGGTCCTGGATGAGACAAAGGTGTGTCACAGGAAAGTGGTAAGGGGGTGGGGACACAGTGCAGGACTGGCAGAAATTCCAGTTCACCTGTTCCAACCTAATCATCCTGCCTCGTTTCCCTGTGTCACCAGGAACTGTAATAAACCCTCTAGAGGGGCTCATATGTGTCATCCTCACAACAGCTTTATGAGGTATGCTCTATCACCATCTCCATTTCTAGAGGATGAAAAGCAGGCACAGGGAGCTTAAGATCACCCAGCAGTAAGAGGCAGACTGTAGACTGAAGTCTGGACTGGCTTCAGGGTTTTTATTTCCTTTACCACTCACAATGAACAGAGGGTCTCAGAGCAGTTTCCACTGGTGGCTAATGGCATTCCAGATCCGTGCGAGAGTTTTATTTAATTCAACAAATTCACTAGTGTTAATTAGACTAATATTACTTATTAATTCACTAGTAAATATACGTTATGTGCTAGGAATTTGAACACTATGTAGTATGGTTACAAATGACATAAACCAATTAAAACTGGTTTAAGAAAAAAGTGAATGTAATTTAAAAAGTCCAGAAATAGTTAAGTCAGGTATTACTGGATCCAGATTCTTTTTTTGTTTTCTGTTGGATCCAGATTATTAAGTGATGTCATTGGGAGTTTCTATCTTTTCGTCACTTGGTTATACTTTCCCTAGTTTTAGTTTTAAGTTCCAATAGGATCTTCCCACCTAGTAGCAATTGACTATTTAGACTTGGAGAAAGAACTTAACCTATGAACATCTTTTAAAAAATTATTTATTTCATTTATTTGAAAGTTTGAGAGAGAGAGAGAGATCAATCATGATCAGCCTTCCATGTGCTGGTTCACTCCCCAAACACCCACAAAAGGCAGAGCTAGACTAGGTTGAAGCCATAATCCAGCAACTTGGAACTCAGTCTGGGTCTCTCACATGGATGGCATCCAAATACTTGAGCCATCACCTGCTGCCCCTTGGGTGTGTATTAGCAGAAAGCTGGATTGAAGTGTAGATGGGACATGAACCCAGGCACTCTGGTACTAGATTTGGGCATCTCAAGTGACATCTTAACTGTTGGGCCAAGTGCCTGGAAGAATCTTTTTTTTTTTTTAACCTAGATAGCTTTTATTTAAGGAATACAAACTTCATGTATTTCATATATATAAATTTAGGAACATGGTGATTCTTCCCACCCTACCCGCCCTCCCACTCACTCTCCCACCCTTCTTCTTCCTCCCTCTCCTATTCCCATTCTTATTTTTTATAAAGATCTATTTTCAATTAACTTTATACACATAACATTAACCCTACACTAAATAAAGAGTTCAACAAATCGTATGAAAAAAAAGCTGTTCCTCAATTGTTGAAACCCTTAATCATTGAAGTCCACGAATAGTTTTTCAGAAATGCATTTTTTTAAAAAAGATTTATCTGTTTATTTGAAAGAGAGAGAGAGAGAGATCTTCTATCCCTTGGTTTACTCCACAAATTGCTGTAATGGCTGAAGCTGGGCCAGTCTGGAGCCAGGAGCTTCTTACAGGTCTCCTGCGTGGGTCCAGGGGCCCAGGACTTGGGCTATCCTCCACTGATTTCCCAGGCACATTAGCAGGGAGCTGGATCAGAAGTGGAGCAGCCGGGACTCAAACCAGTGCCCATATTGGATGCTAGCACTACAGACAGTGGCTTAATGCACTGCACCACAATGCTGGACCCCAAAAATGCATTTTCCATGAACTTTTGAAGACTCCTCTGGACATGGATTTCAAAAAATTTTTGGCAGGTGAGTAAACTTATGTTTAATTCTATTTTCCACGAATTTTTTGGAGTACTGTTATATAATTCAAAGCCAAGTCCCAAGATTGATCCTTATTAGGTAGGGCCTTGCTTGGACAAGTAACCACCTATGAATAAATCACAATGTCTGGAGATCCAGGATTTGCTGATTGATCTGGACTATAGGCCCACCCTCAGGTCAAGGCTTTGATAAGGGCCATTCAAAGCTCTGGAGTGAGGATAGGGAGTGGGTTCCACAAGGGAAGTTGAGAGAGATGAGCAGCTGTCTCCCGCATCTTCCTCTGCATCATGTCTTCCTCATTTCCTTCTTAATTTTTTTCTCATATCCTTTGGCTCTTAATACTTATATTTTACCTCCTATTTTTAGTTTTTCTTCTTTACTTAGTAAGGCAAGAATTTATAAGCATGAAAAAAAAGCATCAGGGATTTGGGAAGACACAGGTGGAAAGCAATTTTTGAAGTAAGTTGTGTTTTATAGAGTTCTGGGTGTATCATTTCAGAATACTGCATTTCATAGCCCCTCTAGAGAATGAGCCTCTGATGTGGGAAATCATATAAAGTATTTAACATAGCTCATGTCTTGCATACCATGAGCCTTCAAATATTGATAATCAACTAGGTAAAGGGCAGTTTGCAAAATGCTCTGGGAATATAGGGTTGCAGAAGATGAGCCGCAATGGATTCATTTAGTGATAGTTAAAAGTGTTATCTGATGCCGATGAAATGCAGGGGTGAGAACACACCCAGAGCTGCGTACACCGTGTTGTTTCCGGCACGAGCTGTGTTTCGCGTCTTCCCTTGATTCTGTCAGTAATAATGATGACAGTGTCAAAGAAGGGTGCAGGATGGAAAGACACCCTGTAAAGTCACCAAGGTGTTGCTAATTGAGCTATTTCATTACAAGAACCGTGGGGAGGTAGAGGTAGATTTTGTGACATTTCATGACATTTGGGGTCTCTAAGGGTCCAGTACTCTGCCCTTCCCTTTGGACAAGTTCTGAATCTAGTCCAGATTCTCACGCAGCCTGCTTTTGATACTTTATGTTTCATGTTTGTACTCAGCTCAAGTAGATATCAGCTTGGACAAATAGAGGTTGACACCTGAAGCCTGCTTATATTTGTGGTGATAACTGAATACATTCATCTCAAAGATTAACAAGAAGAGTTAGCTTTCTGGATTTTCATTATTGTACTGTATCTTTGTCTACAAAGTCCATTTTGTTGGTGGAAGAGCCTGCCTTTGGCTTTTAAAGTAGATATAACCTAGCATTTTTTTTCAGCTATAATTTCTAGTCTGTGCATCTCAACAATTTTGCATTACTCTTATTCCTTTCTCTTTTTCCTAATTTTTCTGTTCTATTTCTTTGCTCACTCCTTCTTTCCTTCTTGCCTTCCTAGTTTGACTGATAAATCAGATAACAAGGTATCAGAAGTTGTTTCCTTCTCTTTACCCTTTTCCCTACACACAGGAAATTTAGCTAAATATTCAATATTCTTTAGGCCTTGGATGAGAGGATGGTTTGGATTTATTTAGATTCAATTCATTAATTAATCATTTAATGTACATATTGAAAATATCCTGTGGTTTTTAATTTTTAAATTAAAAAATATTTATTTGAAAGGCAGAGTTACAGAAAGACAAGGAGAGGTGGAAGGAGGCCTTCCATCTGCTGATGCACTTCCCAGATGGCTGCAGTGGCCAGGGACTCAGCTTCCTCTGGGTCTCCCACATGGATATCAGAGGCCCAAATACTTGGGCCATCCTCCACCACCTTTCCAGGTGCAGTAGCAGGAAGCTGGATTGGAAGTGGAGCAGCTGGGACATAAACCAGTGCACATATGGGATGCCAGGGTCACAGGTGGCAACCTAACCTGCTGTGCCACAATGCTGGCTCTTCGTAGGGGATTTTTGAAGCAAGAGTAGTGAACTTCCAGCCTGCAGGCCATTTAAACCTCATGAAATCATTTAGTGTTGCCTTGCCAGGGTAACCACAGGCAAAATTCAAAATTCGGTAAATCTTTAGCAGGTGAATTTTTAGGTTAATATTTTTGCATGGTTCACGGGTGATATTTAAATATCCAAATGGTCCAAGGTCTGCTACCTCTGATTTAGAGGATAAAGGACAAATGAAAGCCTGTTGTAAACCAACTCATAGTGTATTGTTTGGGGGAATAAAACTATACTTGCAAAAATAAACCACAACATAGTAAGCTCTATAATAAATGCGCAAGCTAAACACTTCCATAGCAGAGGAAAGGTGGTAAGGAAAGCTGTCTAGGAGAGCCACTAACTTGTCCTCCAGTCCAGTGCTAAAGTCTTAACCGGGGCAACATCTAAATGCATGTCTGAATATTCAATAGGTTCTGTCTACTTGGTGGCCGAGGACCGTTTATGTTCTGTGTCTGGGGCTGCAAGGTTGTGCTCTCAAGGAACTGCCTGCCCGTAGCAATTCGTGGGCTCCCTCTTTCACCTTGCCAACACTTTAAATATTGTCACAAGAGATCATGAGCTCTGTCCTGCTCTGTTTGGGGTTGAGCCCACATTTAATGATCTTTCAAACCATGCAGGCTTGCAGAACTGCCTACACACGTTGAAAAAAAAAATGGTGCTGCTGGTGTGGAATTGCAAGATAAGCAGGGAATGCAGTAAATGACTCAGTGGGAGTTTTCCCCAAGGGAAGGTTACAGAAAAGAGCGCAGCGGCTTTTGGCAAAGGAAACTGGTACTTAATGCAGTTATTGCAACTTTGGGCACTTGGCTTGGCCCGTCAGGGAATTCAAACGTGAAAAGGGCAGAACTGCTCTTCCAAAGGTGAACCCGCATGAGCTCAAGTGTCCAGTGGAGATGTCAAATGGCCCACATCCCTGGCAAGGAGAGCCCTTTAATTAATTAGCACCTTGAGCTGGCAGCTTGCCAGAAAAGCACCTGAACATAGTACCCTGTTGCAAAGAACTGTGCAGGGCCCTTTGCCAGCGACCTGCTGCTCTCCCAAAAGCCTGCAGGAAGCATCCACCTGTCTCCCTGGGACAGACAGGTGCCGTGTCCTCCTGGTCAGGGATCTGTTTCTACTTGGCATTCTTTGGAGAGAGGCTGCTGGCAAAGCCTTTCCCCTCAGGCAATCCTGGAGGCAGGACAAGGATGAAAAGGAAAGTCTGTTTTCTGTTTCTGTATAGAGAGCTAGGAAAGTGCACGCTGGGCAAGCAGAAGGTATCTAACGCAAGGCTGCACTGCTGGCTGGATCCGACTTGCTTCCTTGCTTTGGAAATTCCCAGGTTATTCAAGCAGAGAGAGAGAGCTTGTGCCTCTCTGAGGTCATCAAGGGGATCTAGCATTTTGAGAGGTGTGCCTTCTTTTCCTGCTTAAGGTGATTTGGGGCTCAGTTGTCAGCAGCAGTGCTGCCCATTGGCTCACAGGAGGCGTCCTGCAGCTTGGCAGCTGCTTGGCCTGCCCTTGTGTTCCCGTGCTGCTCCATCTGCTTGTGGTGCCATAGAGGATGCCCTCTGGAAGACGTGCTCTGATGGACTTAGAACAGAGATGTGCCATCTCCCTGGACAGAGATGCACTGCGGCAGAAGTCACGTGACTGCATGAGGGTGACTGCACAGCTTCTGGTCCCAGTTCACCCCAGGGCATCTAGTGTCCTTCCTCTTCTTTTAGCCCTGGGTCACTCTTCATCTTGGTGGGGAAAATTCTTTGATGACTATTTGCTCAAAGCTCCTCCTAGGAGCTCTCTAAAGTATTTCTGAAAATTCTTTAAGCTTCTAAAGAGCGTAGTACAGGTTGAGTGTCCCTTATCCAAAATTCTCGGCACCAGAATTATTTCATATTTTAAAGGTTTTCAAATGTTGGAAAACTTAATAGATTTTTTTTTTTTTTTTGGTTAGGTTTCCCTATCCTGAAAATCCAAAGCCCTAAATCTGAAACTGTTTGAGTGTTCTGTCACCACTCAAAAATTTTTGGATTTTGGATTTTCAGATTAGGGATACTGAACTTGAAATCTACTTTTATGCATCAAATGGGATTGTCAACACCTTAAATATTATACAGCCTATGTTCAGCACCAAGGGACCTCATTTCCAGCTTATATGTAACTGCTCGATGACTCTGGGTCCAAGTTGCCTGTATAAAATTTGGCCTCTGAAATCATTAGCTCCATGATGCTGAGTGGAGTTATTAAACCTCTGAGGGGCCAGTACCGTGGCTCACTTGGTTAATCCTCTGCCTGCAGCGCTAGTATCCCATAAGGGTGCCGTGTTCTGGTCCCAGTTGCTCCTCTTCCAGTCTAGCTCTCTGCTGTGGCCCAGGAAGGCAGTGGAGGATGGCCCAAGTACTTGGGCCCCTGCACCCACATGGGAAACCAGGAAGAAGCACCTGGCTCCTGGCTTCGGATCTGTGTAGCTCAGGCCATAGCGGCCATTTGGGGAGTGAACCAATGGAAGGAAGACCTTTCTCTCTGTCTCTGTCTCTGTCTCTGTCTCTATATATAACTCTGTCAAATTAAAAAAAAAAAAACCTCTTTGAGCCTCCATTTCCTCATTTTTAAGATGAAGAGGATAATGTTATTTAACAGCCACGATGTGAAACCCAAAGTCCTGAGTCTTCCAGGTCTCTCCATCATTTTTGGATGTCACTTCTCTTAAAGGGCTGGAGACAGTTCTGCTACCCCTCACCCCATGGCAACTTATCAATGCTGCACACATGCCGCAGACAGCGATGGACTGGAAAAGAGAACCACACAAATTACTCACATCAGAAAGGGGGAAACATAGATGCTTGCCGCAGCTGCTGGTTAGAGAGTTCTGTTGTCTGTGGGCCACTGACCCCTGAGTAGGTCTCTCTTCTGTTTCCAGGAGATAATTGCCCAGGCCCTTGGCTCTCCCTCTAACAGGGTTGGCTTCTGTTGATACCCTTCTTAGCCACTTTGAAGATGATATCAGAGAATAGGAACTCTTGTGGGAAGTACTTTCTTAGCCTACTTCCTGGTCATTTATCAGCCTCAGGCCCTTTTCACTCCAGGATCTAGGACTCTCTCAAAAATGTAGTTGTCTTTTCCTACTTGATTCCCATATGTGCATTCATAATTCTTTTACTATTTTATTATATTTATATGAATAGAGCAAATTTTATGTATTCCATATACAGTTTTAAAAGCATAATGATACTTCCCACCCTACCCACCCTACCACCCTCACTCCCACTCTCCATCCTTCTCTTTTTTTAAAATTGAAATATAACTTACATACAGAAAACACGTGGATTCTAGGTGTACCAGCTCAATGTCCTTTGTATATTGCACGTACCCACCATCCGCACAGAGGTGCAGCACTCTGCCTGTGCCCCTGCCTACTCCTTCATGTCCCCTAGTCAGGCAACCACTTTTCAGAATTTTATCACCACAGATGAGTTCTGGCTGCTTTTGAACTGTGTGTAGGTGGAATCACATCCTATTTTCTCTTGTGCTTCTGGCTTCTTTGGTCCAGCATTGTGTGTGTGACAGTCGTCTGTGCTATTGCATGGAGTGGTTCTTTTCCTTCTAATGCTCTTCAGCATTCGATTGCAAGGACACCTCATCATTTGTTGATCTACTGACGTGTTGCTGCACTTTTTAGCTGCTTCAGTTTTGAGGCTAGCATAAGTAGCAGTCCTGTGATTGTTATTGTACAGTTCTTATTGCCACAAGCACTCTTTCCTCTGGGCATATACCCAACGGCAGAGTATCTGGGCCAGAGGACGCACACATTTATGTTTAGTGAGCAGAGACATCCTAATCTTTTCCAGAGTGGTGTACCAAATCTTTTCAATGCCTTGTAAGTGATTATATTACTGTAATCTAAAGCTCGATGAGGTTGTAAACTCTATACTACTTACAGTGTTTTCCCCATGCTCCAATGCTGTTCATAGGACCTGGGGGAGAAACTGTTTTGACCAGATTGCCTTGTTGGCATGAGTCATTTCTATTCCTAGTGTGTTTCCCTCCATTCTGGAAAGAAGGTGGAGTCTACCCAGGGTTCTGTGAGGTGTGCTGGCTCCCTGGTCCACTTTCTTGGGATATTTTCCTTTGGCAAAGGGGAAAGGGTTGGTTGAGCTTTATCTGCTCAAGGACCAGCACTTACCTATCAGACTGACATCAGCTCTCAACTCTTGAAGGAGCACCAGCTCTCCTTGCATAGCCTAAATACCATCGGTGGGAGCCTGGGAGTCACACTCTTAACAGTGATTCTAGAACTTTCGTAATAACCGTGTTTACAAATAAACTGCTCTGTGTTCAGAGACCCCTCTGGGGAGGGAAGGATACCGTGTTGTCTTGAGGAGCCAGCAGCACTCACTTTATGCCCACTCAGGGCAGCTGGCTCCCCCACCTCATCCTTCTCAAGCTGTCCTCAGGGAAGGAAGCTGTTGGAGAATACTGTGATCTCCAGGCTATTCTGACTGAGCGCTGAGTGGATTGATCAAATGTAGGTCCAAGGTCAAGGAGTCTGAGGGATCCTGGCTAGGATTCTGGTCTTCAGCCAGCGCCGAGGGTTTGGGAGTCCTGGGGCTGGAATAGGATGAGGAGAAGGAAGCAGACTCTGCTGGTCCACCAGTGACCTCTGCTAGACTTGGTTCTACCTGGGGCTTTAAAAAACTGTAGCTTTGTTTAGTGTGGTATGGTTGGGTTGATCTGGTGTAAGGACAAAGGGGATAGACAACTGTATGCAAAAAACTTCCAGGGAGCACCCTTTAATTCCGCAAAGGCTTTCAGTTGAGAGGAAAGTCAGAATCCAAAATCCTAATGCTGTTACGCAGGACTACATTTTCTCTTCATTCTCTAGTCTTTGGTTTCAGTAGAATTCTTTCTGTTAAATTTTATTTATTTATTTATTTATTTATTTATTTATTTTTGACAGGCAGAGTGGACAGTGAGAGAGAGACAGAGAGAAAGGTCTTCCTTTGCCGTTGGTTCACCCTCCAATGGCCGCCGCGGTCGGCGCGCTGCGGCCGGCGCACCGCGCTCGTCCGATGGCAGGAGCCAGGAGCCAGGTGCTTTTCCTGGTCTCCCCATGGGGTGCAGGGCCCAAGCACCTGGGCCATCCTCCACTGCACTCCTGGGCCACAGCAGAGGGCTGGCCTGGAAGAGGGGCAACCGGGACAGAATCCGGCGCCCCGACCGGGACTAGAACCCGGTGTGCCGGCGCCGCAAGGTCTGTTAAATTTTAAAACAACAGACCATAGAATTTGCTTTATCCAAGGTGTTTTGCCCCAGGTCTTGCCAGGCCGTGGTTATAAACATCAACACTGAATACTTTTATCTGTCAATTCCTAGCCCCCACCTGTTAGCACAGGCAACTCAGTTCTTGTCCAAGTTTTGCACACCCTGTGTTTCTGGAAGTGCCCAGGTGTTTTCCCACGGACTTCCCGGGTTTCCTCACGGAAGCCTGATAACTAGAGTGACCTGAGGGAGGACTGTCCCTGCCTTGGCTGACGGTGTTCCGTGAAAACTCGGCTTCCCTGTCTGGGCACCACGTCCGGATCGCTGTGCTCCATAACCTTGCAAGGCGCTGCTGTGGTTTGGTGATGAAATGGCAGCACACCTCTCTCTCCTGCTCTGCTCAGAACTCGCACCCTTAGGCTTCAAACAGGCACTACTTTTGCTCAGAGTTTTGTAGAGTCCTCATGAAAATGATGCCACAGTCCTCTGGGGTCTCGTATCCCGAAATCTAAGAAGGAAGATATCCTAGCATCCCCTCTGTTAGGTGTGTCCGCACTTGTCCATCTACTTTATCTCTTTATATCGGACAACCTTGCACCAAAATTTCTACACTCTCTTTTATCCAAATGCAGCTTCCAGTTTTCTAAGTTCATAAATATATATGCTCAGCTGCTCAGTGGCCCAGGTCCTTACAAAAGGAATCTTAATCCTCACTTGGTAGGATATTGTAGTAATCTACTCTTCTTACCTGGTGAGTGAGCCCCTGACATCTGTTCACAAGACTTCCAGTTCTAGCAAAGGGTGAGGGTAAATTTTAAAAACTGCTGGTCTTTTGTTCCTCCAGACATCAATCAGTTGCTAGAGGAAATCCATGTCAGTATTGCTAATGGTGTTTATCCCTGTAATGTTGTGCATTTCAACAGTGTCTGGATTTAAAGGATTGAGAGAGTTAGAGTGTCTATAGATTCTTATCTTGACCTCCATTCACAGAGAGAAAAGGAAGCTAAGTCACTACTGAACAACCCATTCAACATCTTTGGAAGGAAGATTGCCTCCTCAGCACGTTTATAGTTGCCTTTTGTCCGCAGGCAAACTCTTTTCTAGTGGGATCAGCGGGTACCAGGTAAATTCATGACCTGGTTAGGAAAACCTGTCAATTTGGCTTCAATTTAATGTCGTTTTCTTGCTATTTCCAACTGTGAATATTTTAAAAAGATATTACATGGAAGAATGGGCACAACTCCAGGAATATCGGAAAACTGAAATGAGATTGATTCTGTGAAAATTAGCTACAGATAACTATTTGTGCTCCTGAAAAATAACGTTGATTGATACAGGGGAGAGAACATTCTAGTTGGCTTGATGTAGTAGAAAGACATAGATCTTGGATCTGGTTTCATTATGGATTTGTGTCATTTGGAGGAAATCTCTTCGTTTCTTTCTCTATAGCCAGCCTTTTGTATCCATGGCTTTTGTATCTGCAGATTCAACCAAACGTGGATAGAAAATATTTGGAAAGAAAAATTGTGCCTAGGCTGAACATGTACAAACTGTTTTTTGGTCATTACTTCCAAAACAATTGAGTATCACAAATATTTACATAGCATTTACATTAGGCATTGTTAAGTTGTCTAGAGATGATTAAAAACAGGGGTGGGGAACATGTGGCCCTTAGTCCATAAAAAGCCCACACAGTCATTTGGTCTGGTGCTGCCAAGGCAAGTGCTGGCAGGACTCAACCTTCCATATACCTATAGCAGGCTACTTTTTAAGTTGCTAATTTTGTTTGGCCCACAAATGATGTTATGAATATCCCAGTGGCCCATGTTAAAGTATATGGGAGGATTTGTCCTAGGCAGACTTGCCATTTTCTTTTATTTTTTAAAAAAATATTTATTTATTTGTTTGAGAGGCCAAGTTAGAGTGAGAGGCAGAGAGAGGTAGAGAGGTCTTCCATCTGCTGGTTCACTCCCCAAATGGCTGCAACAGTTGGCTGAGCCCATCCAAAGCCAGGAGCCAGGAGCTTCCTCAAGGTCTTCACGTGGGTGCAGGGGCCCAAGGACTTGGGCCATCCTCTTCTTCTTTCCCAGGTGCATTATAAAGAGCTGGATCAGAAATGGAGCAGGCAGGACTCGAATGGGTGCCCATATAGGATGCTGGCACTGCAGGCGGCAGCTTAACCTATGCCACGGCATTGAGCCCCAAACTTGGCATTTTCTATAAGGGACTTAGGTATCCATGGCTTTTTGGTATCCCATGCAGGTGTTGTGAGGTTTCCTAGTACCTACAGAGAAACTGGGCAGTGTCCTTGCTTGTGGATCACACTGTGATGAATCCTATGTGCAAGGGCTGCTAGCTCCTCGGGTGCAGGAAGGGCAGTGTTGTTTCTGTCATCCCCGCACACATGGACCATGCCCTGGAAGCGGTGCCTCTGAGTGCTTGCTGAATAAATGAATTAGTGAATGCACAATTCATAGGAGATGATTGTACAATTAGATTAATTTCAACTATAAAGCACACAAATAAGTATTAAACAATGTGAAAAACACCAGTGAAACAGCAGGTACACCATTTTTATTTATTTGAAAGAGTTACACAGAGAGAGAAGGAGATGCAGAGAGAGAGAGAGAGAGAGAGAGAGAGAGAGTCTTCCATCCACTGGTTCACTCCCCAGTTGGCTGCAATGGCCGGAGCTGCACCAGTCTGGAGCCAGAAGCTTCTTCTGAGTGTCCCACGTGGGTGCAGGGGCCCAAGGACTTGGGCCACCTTGCACTGCTTTCCCAGGACATAGTAGAGAGCCAGATCAGAAATGGAGCAGCCAGGACTTGAACTGGCGCCCATTTGGGATGCCAGCATTGCAGGTGGCAGCTTTACCCACTACGCCACAGCGCCAGCCCCAGGTACACCATTTTTAACCCCTGCTGCTGCTTGACCATGCTGTAAAGGATGATAGGAGTTTGTTCATGGGATAGAGGAAGTGACAGTTTGGGGACTTCCAGGCAAATAAAGGAATCTCTTTTGTACTTTCAGTCCTATGGTTCGTTTCCTAAAATGTGGGGCAATTTGTGAAACCAATGTTGCCACAGTAATACTGCAAATGTTGTGTAAAAAATGTATCAGAACTGAGTGGTAGTCACCATAAATTGGGTGAACTTGTACAAATATTCAGAGTGGTGTTAATAAAACATTTAAAAATCTGGCCTTGGGGGCTAGTGCTATGGTGCAGTGGGTTAAAGTTTCAGCCTGCAGTGCTGGTATCCCATATGAGCACTGGTTCTAGTCCCAGCTGCTCCTCTTCTGATCCAGCTCTCTGCTATGGCCTGGGAAAGCAGAAGATGGCCCCGGTCCTTGGGCCTCTGCACCCACGTGGGAAACCCTGAAGAAGCTTCTGGCTCCTGGCTTCAGATCAGCTCAGCTCTGGCTGTTGTGGTCATTTGGGGAGTGAACTAGTGATGGAAGACTGCTCTACCTTTCTCTGTAACTCTTTCACATAAATAAAATAAATCTTTAAAGAAATGACCTTGAAGCATTTACCACTGCCAAAATGTAGACTTTAAAGAAATATAAACTCACTTGGGCCTTATTTACACACTGTTGAGATCTGTTTACATTTGTTACATGAATAAGTGAATCAAGGGAAATTGGATTAGAACTTCTAGAACTTTCTATTCTGTTTGCAAACCAAAACACTAGGTCCTAGAGAGACTGGAAAATAGTGGGTTGACTAGATGGTAAATATTGTGGCATGTAAGCAGCTTTATCCAGATAGTTCTGAGATATGCCATGGGAGAATGAGGTTATCTGCAAGGCTGTATTTTTCATTTAAAAACAAAGACTTATATCTAGTGTAGGGAACAGCCAAAGATAAGCAGGAAATAGATATGACTCAGGAAATCATTTGAGTAAAAATATTCAGCATTGAAATATGTTTCGGGGATAAAGAGTGAGAGTAGTTGAATTTCCAAGATCACCTTGAGTGGGATATTATTATGCAACAAGAATTTCTAACCGTAAGATAGACAAATACAGAAAACTTAGCTAGATTTAGAGGCTTTGAACAGAAGACGAGGAGGAGCAGTGACAGTGGCATTGCCTAGTCACTTGAATCAGCTGAGCTGTCTTAGACCTGTGACTTAGACCTGTGTCCTTCCTTTTACCTTTCCCTGCTGGTCTCTCAGGGAAGCGCTTCTTTCAGACCCTGTTCACTTGTGTGCTGTAGCCTTCTCTGACTCAGTTCCCGAGCCCATTAGATGTATGTTTTGTGTTTACAGCTCTCATTCGTATGCATTTATGGAGCACCTTTCAAGTGTCAAGTCCTCTGAGTGAAAAGATGAAGATAAAAGCGTTGCCTGTAAAGGGCTCACGTTTGCAGCAAAGAGATTAGAAAAGGTGTGCGGAGGCTGGGCTGTGGGAGGAGGGAGTACTGGTCATTTCATAGGGGGGCATCAGCCTGAGAGCCTGGGCGTGCATTTCCAGCATTGCCAGGCATTCACTCAGCTTTGTCTCGAATTCTGAGTTAAACTGACGCACTTGTAATAGAAACCACACATGGAAGGTAGCATTACAGAAAATTGCACGGAACTCTGATCAATCTTGTCTCAACTCATTTTCAGATCAGATCAGATCTCTCTGCCTTATTGATTACTCTTGTCAATCAGATTTAAATTTCTGACTCTATCCACTTGGAGGAATGGAGCTATTGGGGCCTGGACCTTTTTTCCTACCTTGCTGCTGGCTTAATGTCCTCATCTGGCCTTCACCCCACCCTAGTTCTTTATACTGGAGCCAACCATGAACACAATCAGCGAAGGGTAGCTGGCAGCATTGAGGACTTATACTTGCACCCTCCTAGTTCCTTCTGACTCATTTGCCTTCCCTCTGCTCCAAAATCTGACTCATAGTTGATTTCAACAGCCAACTGCAGCCTGTTCCAGATTTGTCACACTTTCTACCTTTGCCGCTAGGATTTGGAGCTTTAGTTTTTAAGTCTTTAGTTTAGCTCACCCACCCCACTGCCCTCAGGTAGGTACACATAAGGAGCATGTGTGCACATACTGTCATCCTGGGATACAGGCCAATGGAAGTGTGGTACAAGATGAGGGGTGGGTAGTTGTCGGAGGTCAAGTGATGAGTGCCCACCCAGGAAGTGTGGCTTTCATCCTGCAAACCTTGGAGATTCTCTGAAGTAGGAGAGTGGCGTCTTAGAAGGCTCTCCCTTTCTAAATGCAGTGTGAAGATGATTCAGAGCTGGTTAGCTCTAGCAGGATGCTGCAGTATTAACCCAAGCCAGAACTAATGACATGTATCGTAACCTGGTTGTTTCTGGGCCTGTCCTTATTTCTGACTCTTCCCTTTGTAATTCATAAGAAACTCTTTTTTTTCTACCTTTGTGTTCTGCCTGCGATACACTGGTTGCTCCATCAAGGTTTTAAAAGTTGAGTCAGGCAAGCAAGCTGGTTCTGCACAATGGATGCAAATAGTCAGGAATCAGGGAGGAGATAGCCAAAGGGGACCAAAAAAGAGAATAAGCGTGGGGGGATAGGTAGGTGGGCTTTTCCTCCACACAAGGGAGATGGAAAGGGATGAAGCCTAAAGTGTTAGGGAAAGATATGTGCAGATTTCAACCAGGCACACGACATACAAAGAGTCAAGTGAGAGAGGATAGCAGTGCAGCTTCAGTGGCTGGAGAGAAGAGAAACTTGATGTAATTTTGGCTCCAGCTATGAAGCTGAATTCAAAGGAGAAAGCCATTGCTCATGAAATAGCAAAGGAGAGCTGTGCACAGGTGAGACTGTTCTTGCATGGAGTCTGCATGGAAAGGTACAGTTTATGCAGAATAAGAGTTTTGTGAGTGCAGGTCTTCGAAGACATGGAGAAATGATTTCAGAACGTATATCTTTCTGCATGTAAGAATGACAGTTTAGGGCAAGAATTCAGTTTACATCTTCAGAAAACCTGGTCAAGCCCAAAGAAACCAAATCTGATATGTGAAACCAGCTACTTAGAATGAATCAACTAGAATATGAGATCAAGTTATAATGTTGAAATGGAATTTACAACATGGATAATAAAATGATGAATCTGGTTAACGGAATTAGCAATAATTATGTGCCACAGCAAATAATAATAGATGTGAAACCTAACTCGATAAAATAGCTTTTGAAACTCTAGCTACGGCAACAATCCTGCCCTTCAGCCCCCCACCCTTCTATATACACACATATACACACAAGTTAGGAATTCTTGGTAGGAAAAATTTTGAAAAAAAAAAGTTACAGTCTTATTAGAACAAAGAAGAGAAGGAATAATCAGCTTATGAAATAAAATTGGGTGACACTGAAGGAAAAGCTGTGAAGATAGAACATTTCATTGTGAAACAACTCAAGGACAAGTAAAGTGGGAAAAAGTCAAACAAAGCCAAGGCTCTCCCAAAACAGGGAAACTACAGAATTAGCAGCAGATGTTGTAGCTCAGGAAGTGGGCAGCACAAAGTTTGAAGAGGGTTAGGCATTCTGAGCTTATGAATTTCTTGTTGTGCTGGATAAAGCTCCTAGAGGATGGTATGGGGGAACTCTTTGCAAATGGGATAAAGGAGAAATAAAAATGAATATTAAAGACTAAGCAAGATATTGAGAACTGGAGACCACCACTCTATTCTGGAAACTTGTTACAAGAGATTTTACCTGCAGGACTAACCACAGTGGTTGCTTAAATTAACAAAGGGCACGTCAAAAGATTTCTAATGCAGCATACTTGGTGGGAAACACATGAATTCAAGGGAAATTCCAGAACATTCCAGAGGAAGAAGTGAATAGATGTTATGTTTGAATTAAGAACTGACATTTGTTTGATCCAATGAGCTAGGATTATTTTTCTTGAAGACCATATAAAAATTAGCGATGCTAATAAGATTTGCTATAGAATCTTAAGGTGCCCTCAGCCTATGTATTCATTTCTGAAATTGTTAATAGAAAGAACAGGAAATGAAAGCATGAGGGCAATGATACTTGACAATATCGGTCTTTATTCTACACATGATCTGTTGTTAGTTTCTGTATCAATCAGGTTTCGCCAAGAGAAAAAGAACCAGTAGAAGGCCTACATGAAGAAATGTACTGTATCGAATTGGTTACGCACTTAGGGGTTGGCTGATCGCGTCCAAAATCCAAAGGGTAAAATGTTAGGAAGCAAAGCCTATGGCTGAATCTTCTGCTCATGATTGGAATTTCTTCTTCTTTTTTTTTCTTTCTTTTTTTTTTCTTTCCTTTTTCTTTTCTTTTTTATCTTAAGCTTTTATTTAAAGAATATAAATTTCCAAAGTACAGCTTATGAATTACAATGGCTTCCCCCCCATAACTTCCCTCCCACCCACAACCCTCCCCTTTCCCACTCCCTCTCCTCTTCCAGTCACATCAAGATTCATTTTCAATTCTCTTTATATACAGAAGATCAGTTTAGTATATATTAAGTAAAGATTTCAATAGTTTGCACCCACATAGCAACACAAAGTGAAAAATACTGTTGGAGTATGAGTTATAGTATTAATTCACAATGTACAGCACATTAAGGACAGAGATCCTACATGATATTTTTTTTTAAAAATTGATTTTCTATGCAATTCCAATTTAACACCAAGTTTTTTTCATTTTCAATTATCTTTATATACAGAAGATCGATTTAGTATATATTAAGTAAAGATTTCATCAGTTTGCACCCACACAGAAACACAAAATGTAAAATACTGTTTCAGTACTAGTTATAGCATTACTTCACATTGGACAACACATTAAGGACAGATCCTACATGAGGAGGAAGTACACAGTGACTCCTGATGTTGATTTAACAATTTGACACTCTTGTTTATGGCATCAGTAATCTCCCTAGGCTCTAGTCATGAGTTGCCAAGGCTATGGAAGCCTTTAGGGTTAACCGACTTCGATCTTATTCTGACAGGGTCATAGTCAAAGTGGAAGTTCTCTCCTCCCTTCAGAGAAAGGTACCTCCTTCTTTAATGGCCCCATTCTTTCCACTAGGATCTCACTCACAGAGATCTTTCATTTAGGTCTTCTTTTTTTTCCAGAGTGTCTTGGCTTTCCATGCCTAAAATGATCTCATGGGCTCTTGAGCCAGATCCGAATGCCTTAAGGGCTGATTCTGAGGCCAGAGTGCTATTTAGGACATCTGCCATTTTATGAGTCTGCTGTGTCTCCCGCTTCCCATGTTGGATCGTTCTCTCCCTTTTGGATTCTATCAGTTAGTATTAGCAGACACTAGTCTTGTTTCTGTCATCCCTTTGACTCTTAGACCTATCAGTGTGATCAATTGTGAACTGAAATTGATCACTTGGACTAGTGAGATGGCCTTGGTACATGCCACCTTGATGAGATTGTATTGGAATCCCCTGGTATGTTTGTAACTCCATCATTTGGGGCAGATCCGATTGAGCATGTCCCAAATTGTACATCTCCTCCCTCTCTTATTCCCACTCGTATATTTCACAGGGATCACTTTTCAGTTAAAATTTAAACACCTAAGAATAATTGTGTGTTAATTACAGAGTTCAACCACTAGTACTAGAATAAAAAAATACTAAAAGGGATAAAGTATTACATTGTACAACAACAGTCAGCAAAAGAGCTGATCAAGTCTCTGATTGGAATTTCTTCTTCAGGGGCTCAGCTCTCATGGCCTTTCTACTGGTAGAATCAGATCTGCCAGATTATTTTGGATCTCTTCCCTTATGCGGAGTGCACTGATTATATACTTCAATCACACCTACAAGATGCCCTCATGGCGACAGCTAGGTTAATGTTGGATTCAATGACTGGGACTATAGCCTGGCCAAGTTGACACATGAAAAGAAAACTCTCTTAAGAAAATTTGCTTAGAACAGAGTCTCTCTTAAGAAAACTTCCTAAGAATGGAGTGTTAAAAGAAAGAAGGTATATAATTAAAGGAGCTCAGAGAGCATGCTGGTCATGCATCTCTGACCAAAAAAAAAAAAAAAAAACAAAAACAAAGAGAGAATGGGTTTAAAATGTAGGCCTGGACTATCAGAAATGCTGAATGGAGCAAAGTCATTTTTTACATACACTTACTCATTCATAGATTTGCTCATTTGTCAAGCACTTGGTTCTGGTGAATGTATCAGACACTGGAGTTAAAGTGATGAGGCATGACCCTTCCAGTAAGTAGCCCCTAGCCTAATGAGGGAGTTTGAGACATAAAAATACAAAATAGCATGTTTTAGAATATGAGATTATAGAAGTGTGTATGGGTACTATGGGAATAGCAAGAAGGAGCCAAGTGAAAATGAAGTTGTGTTAAAGGTGTAGAAACAGATGATGGACCAGGGGAGAATTCTTGGCGAGCATGAGAAGACTAATAAAGAAAATGGGAATAAAAATAAAGTTTAACAGTTAGCAAGCATGGGAGGGTAACATTTCCTATGCTGGTTTTCCTCTTACATATTCATGATGTGTGGTTTCCCTCTCCCCGAGAGTGAATATGATCCCACCAACAGCAATGAATATCTTTTTATGGCCTATGAAAAAATAGCACAATCCCAGAGGGCAGCTGTACATCTGCTAGGCTAGAAGAAAAAGAACATGTTGTATAGAATTTTTTCTTACTTCAAGGTTACTGTGTTTCAGCTTTGGGAAGCTAGAGGAGGACAATAATGGTTGGATACCTGGGTAACTGAAATACTAGATGCCTGAGTCAGCTCAGAAGGTGACACTGGAAAGAACTTGGTCATATCTATCCAAAGTGGCCCCAGATGTATTATCTTCTTCCCCTCCCTCTAAGCTCCCTTCCAAAGTAGATTCCAACTGTATTGGCTTAGTCTCATGGTTGTAAATAACAGAAATCAATCCAAAGGCTGAACAAAAGCTGATTGCTTTTTAGAATGCAGGAATGGCTCTTAGAATTAAGGGCAAGTAGGTGGGCTGACCTCAGAAAGAGACTGGGCCAGGCATTGAGATTTTTCATCCCTTTTCTTCTCTCCTTTCTGCTCAGTGGCTTCATTCATGATGGTCACAGCCATACAGAGACATTGTCCTAATTTCAAATGATTGAGTGATTGGCCAGGTTGGGGTCAGGAATCTGCCCTGTTCAATCAGTCATGGCCCTGGGCCAGG
The DNA here is from genome assembly GCA_949820135.1 of Sylvilagus floridanus. Lineage (NCBI taxonomy): Eukaryota > Metazoa > Chordata > Mammalia > Lagomorpha > Leporidae > Sylvilagus > Sylvilagus floridanus. The sequence continues at coordinate 90,434,568 of OX463238.1, forward strand.
AGTCGAAGAGATTTGAGGTCCCTCAAGGAGAGATGGGTCAAGGGCTGGTCAGATCTCTCCAGGGAAGCACACAGAAGAGGAATGGAGGTGGGAGGTGTACCTTCCTCCTTCTAAATCTCACATGGGAAATTCTCTATGGCCATCTTCCTTTTATTTAATTTTATCTTCACCTGGAGGGTGGGCCTTAACATCATAGGCCTAGAAAATGAAGATGCCTGAGATGCACAGAGAAATCTTCTAGAGATAATAGGCAATGTGTTTTGGTTGTTTTTCCCATACTTGTAAAGTTGCAATAACACTGAATTACACATTCTCTCCTTTCTTCTCTCACCCCAATCTACCTACCCAGAAATTAAAAACAAACACTCCAACAGATCATTACCTTTCACTTTGCCCCTCCTATGTGCTCAGTTTGTGGAAATATGTATCAGAGATTCAGAGGATGCATGAAAAATGGATGATGAGAAAATACGGTTTTTAATGTGCTGGAAGAATAGAATGAAAGGTTGTGGACAAGATTATATTCTATTAGTTCATGTTCTCATACAACATATTACTATGATGTATATAAAATGCCACAAAGTTCAAGTTGGAAAAAAAAAAGCACTTGGGGTCCAGTTCTTCTCTGGGCCTCATGTACACTGCTGGGACAGCCTGCACTCACCTCCTCCCTTCTCAGAGAGACAGGAGAAAGGCTGGTGAGGTTGGGGCAGAAACCCCAAAGAGATGCCTGGCTGGAAAGAAGCTTGACACAAATCCTGAAATGTTTCTGACCCTGTCTAGTGGTTTTTGAAACCAAATTTATTAGATTGAACCCCTTCTCCATTACGCCATGCTGCTTCTCTGTGGATCTATAAGTGAAGATAATTGCTCTATTTTTCTGAGCTTTAGCCCCTGTAATAGTCTTATAATGATAATATATTTTACATGGTAATACCCTAATAAGAATACTACATGTAAGATTAGCTGAATTGTATTTGACAAATTTAATTTTTAAAAAGCCAACAGGAAAAGCCTCATCCCAATGAGATTAAACGCTGACTTAAGTTCTCAAAGTGGGAAATTGCTGGAGGATTGATTTGGCCTTTATCACTGCCCTGCTCCCTACTCCCAGAGGGCTTTGCAGCTGTTCTCAGAGCCTGCACCCTGTGGGCTCATGGGTGAATGGTAGGTGAACCTCAGAGTGAGTTTTTCCTACTTCTGTGATTACTTATCTCTCAATGAGTTCTATAAAGATGAGTTAAGCAAATGCAATCTAAGAGAATGAGGTTAGAGGTTTATAGGGGAATATGATCACTAGGTTTCAAAATAATTCAGTACTTCCTGGCTCTGGATCATTTTCTCCTTTTGCTAGTAGTTCAACAGTGCAAAATCTCTATTGGTTTTGTAAGAAAAAAGTGGTGTGCTTTTTCAGTGTATCAGTGTTTTCCATGGTTGGTTTTACACACACACACACACACACACACACACATATACCTTATATATATATATATATATATATATATATATATATATATATATTATATATATATGTTTTACGAATTTGATAATGATATATTTTACATTAACATAATACATTTTATATATATGAAAATCTCAAGATGTCTGATGAAGTTCTCAAAGCTGAATTTTAATTTTGAAGGTGATCACATTGCATAATGCTTTTGTGATACGGAATGGAGTCGCCCTGTGAAATAGTACCAGGAAGGGAGACCATGCTGACAGTGGCTCACAGAGAATGATTCTTGGAAGAATCCTTGTGTATCTTAAGTTTGCAAAGGAAGCAACTTTTGTTGTAGGGATTCATTGGAAAACAGCTTCAATTTACTATACTAAAGTAAATATGAAATCCAAGCTTAATGATATTGGGAGATACTATATTTTTCCTCTTATCTCTTCTTGTGCCTACTGTAATACATAGAATATTCTAAGGTTGTAGCAATTAATTTTATGTGTTAATTTGGCTAGGCCATGGTGCCCATATATTTGGTTGAACATGATTCAAGATGTTTGAGGGTGTTTTGGGATGAGATGAACATTTACACTGGTGGATTTTGAATGAAACACACTGCCATTCATAAAATGGATGAGCCTTCTCACATCAGTTGAGCAGCCAAATAGACCACAAGACTGTATTCCTCCAAGCAAGAAGTGATCCTATAGCACGTGGCCTTTGAACTTGAACTGTAGCATCCACTCATCCCTGGGTCTCCAGTCTGATGACCCTCTAGATTTTAGATTCAGTGGCCTCTGTAACTGTGTGAGCCAATTCCTTAAAATAAATCTGCCTCTCTATTACTCCTGTTTCTCTACAGAACTCGCTGATATGGAAGTTGACTCTATTTAGAGGAAAAAGGAAAAGGAGAAAATTTTAAAAAGGTGGTAACTGTCTTGAGACATGACTTCCCTTACAAAGTTAAAAGGTTAGAGCTGGTGCTGTATCATCCGAATACACAAACTTGGGTGAGGTGATTAATTGATTAGGTAGTTTGCATCAGATAGTGGAACTTCAGCTCTTTTTTTCTGAGCACAATAAAATACCTTGGAGTCATAGATACAATCTCCTTTCTTTCCTGCTCCATGTGTCTCCTTCCCTGAAGCCCCATCCCTGTGAGTGGGTTGGCTGTGTGCCAGGTGGTCACGTGGATGCCATTGGTGTGGCAGTTGATGTTGAGTACACCCCTTGGGTAATACTGATACACCTGCACAAGAATAACTTGTGACACCTCTAGTGATCCTTAAGAGGGCAAGATCTATTACTGTGTAACGGGTCCTGACATTTGGATGGCACTTGGCAGTTTAGAAATCTCATTCTCCTTTCATCTGTGCACAAACGTCAGGAACACTTTGTTTTTCCCATGTTTATAAGGAAGGAGGTGCAGCCCAGTTAGCTGAACTCACTTGCTGCAGTTTCATAATCTAATGGAAGGGGAAAGAACAACCAGTCCCTCCAGACATAGCTGCTCATCACCTGGAGGTTGAAGGTCAGCTTTCCCATAATGCCTGTCTCCTTCCAATTCGGTTCTACCCATTGGGTGGATTAGCTCCACACTGGACCCACAAGTTGCTTAGGTAATGGGATTCTGTTTACATTTTCAAGGCTGTGCTTTCAAGGAAAATATTAGCAGTTCCCTGCTGCATCCTGGTGAATGGCCTCAGCTGTCTGTAGACATTTTTTCCCCAAAACACAGTGCTGACTTTGCAAACTGCCCACTGAAGAGCAGGCACTTTGAAAACCCAGCCATCTGCACACAGCAGAGCTGAAAGCGTGGCATCCTAATAGTCAGTGGTTTGCAGTGCAACCTCACTTGCCTTACTTACTACATGCATTCAAAGAAGAGATGACAGCAGGTTACCCATGTACCTGTTGTCTAGGAATCTGAATTTGGAAACTGTGGGAATCATACTACGAATAATTTACGATGGATTTTAAAAGCCCTCCCTCAAGTGGAAAATACATGGCCCATAGTCTAGCCTGGCTTTTAACTGTGAGTGAAGAGTGAATGAAGAGTCTCCCATGAGTAAAGCTACAGCCTCTAAATCTCAGAGAACACACACAGAGGACAAGAACTATGTCCAACTCTCCTCTGTCTGCCCAAAGACTGCACAGGGAGCTCAGACACACAGATTAGAAGAACAATGGCCAAGATCTGCAGACAGTTCTTTGTGGTTACAAAACACACTGCCTCTACAGTAAAGGAGAAATTAGCAATTCTTTCTTTCAATATGTCTTAGCCCTTCTTTCCTTGAAGGGGAAACTTGATTATCTGAATCTCTCTTCTCTACTGCAAAAACTCGTGGAGTTTGTGAATACATCTTCAAATTGAGTTCACACGTGCCCTAATTATATGTTTTCATCCTTGTGAATTTATTTTTTGAGGCTTTTGCCTAGACATTTATAGCTGCTTCATTCTTTCTGGCTCAGTGCCACAGAGACAATTGTGCACAAAACAGGCATTAGAAAACTCGAATACAAGATCGATTTCTTTTTGTGCTAATTGCTGCTGTTTCTTGCTGACAAAAACTTCAAATCTTAAAGAGAAAACAGTTTACCTGAAAAGCAGAGGCAAGATAGGTGTGTGTGACTTTGTCTGGTTGTGTGTGTGCTGTGGCAGAGGGCACTGACTTTTGTGGTCTGTGTACAACCTAAATAGCAATTGTGGTGACAAGGCCAGCACTGGGCTTGCATTCTACAGTTAATAAACTGAGCCTCGGTTTCCGCATCTATACACCTAGTGCGATCACAGCCATCTCGCTGTGTTTGAAGAACCAAGGAGATACTAAACGAGAAAATGCATTATAAGTTGTGCAGTGCTCCGAGCTTAGCTGTGATGATGGTGAACCGTGAGTTTCGGAACCTTGTTCTGCCCTGTCTGTTTTGAGTTGTTCTTTCCCCGTTTGTTCTTCAAAGATGAACACACTTGTTTGTAGATAGAGCAGTAAGAAGCAGCTCACACACACACGATTCTTTGGAGGTTTCTTTCTTAGAACTGTCAAAAGATTGGTCTTTAAAATCATAAAGTCACATAGTCTTGAGAGGCATTGGCAAATGGAAATAAAGTTTTATTGGAACACAACTTTGTCCAATTTAATGCTTAACTGGCCATGACTGTTTTTGGTGTGCAATGCAGAATTGAGTATTTGCCATAAAAACAATTGCAAGCTGAAAATTATCACCAACTGGCTCTTTACAAGACATGTTGGTTAACCTCTCAAATAGATCAAAGGATTTGGGAAAAATAAAAGGGATTTTAACTTCTAGATATGAACATGTCTTGTCTTATCCCTGGTGGTTCAGTGAAATGGATGTTTTCATGCACTGGCGGGGAGAAAGGTGTAGCCTTTCTAAATGGCAATTTTGAAATAGGTGTTAAAAGTTTGAAAAATTCACATGCATTTCTAGTCACTGGATATAAATACAATGAATATTAACAGTGTTTACTTCTGAAATAGGGGACCTCAAATGCTTCTGGAAACAAACAAACAGAAGCTCTTCCTACTTTTAAAATTCCATGCTGGCACTTCAGAATCTGTGTTAAGCACCTGATAAAACTACGAACTTACCCACTTAGGTGACACTGGGGAGAATGCGTGTCCCTTGTTCAGTGCCCTTTCCGTGGTGGTGGTTTAAGAAGCTGTGGTGTGAAGCTTTTCAGTGGAAAGACATCCATTGATTTATGTATTTTACAGGTGGGAGGCCTTTTAAGGATTTCTTTAGGTTAAATAGCTCCTGAGCTTTAAGACACTCTCTGTTCCTTCCAATCAAATACTGCTTCTCTCTCTCTCTCTCTCTCTCTCTCTCTCTCTTTCTTCCATGGTAATTACAGTAGCGTCTTGAGATGTCTTAAGTTTCAGTGAAACAGTTTTTGGTAGAAGAGCTAAAGCTTCAGTTGCAACATCTTGCCCTCAAAAACCAAAACCAAAAAATGGAATATCAGTTTCGAGCCCTTGCTCTGGCTTAAAAAGGACATCATACTGGACTCTATTTGTGTGTATTATTTGCTTGTAATTGTTGTAGGCTGCAGTCAGTGTCGCTGGTGTAGTCAGTGATAGAATGAGTCATTGGTCTCTCAGATTCTTCTTCTAGGCATTGTTTCTGCCAGGTGGTGGTAACCCATGGCAACCCGGCACCCTGTGAAAGAGCAGACTAGCTTGGAGGTGTGCTTAGTGTTTTCTTGGTGAGGAAACCTTGTGGAGATGATTTTTCCTTTCCTTGTTTGGATAATTCACTAGGAACCCAGTGCTGTGAAAGTCCTAATGAATGCACTGTGAGATTTGCTGCTAGTAGATGGCACCTACTTAACAACTTTTGAAGTTCAGTTTCAAGGCTTCTGGGGACTTTCAAGTACATATGCAAAAGCAAAGTGAGTGCTATGCAAAAGCATGTGTTTTCTCACACTCAGAGGTGCAATTTTGGTGATTACAGAGTGGCTTTTGCTTCAAGAAAGAGTTATTAACCAGTCTCATGAAAAAAGGTTGTGAATATATTGGTTGAGACAATCGTGCATGCATGAAGATAGCTTAATGTGTTCCCTGAGTAGCAATGGACCTGATACTCTGATGAAAAACCCTTAAAAAGACCAGGCTTTCCCCTCCCCCCCCAAGCTAGGGATGCAATGGATATTATTTCTGTTTATACTGTCAAATTTTTCTACAAAAAAAGAAGCACTTGCCAAACTGATGGTTAAACCTGAAAATGTAGACAAAGCAAGAAATAATTAAGATGTGCGGGAAAGGGCTCATTGCATTTCACAGGTACTCAGAGGCAACTCTTCCCAAATTAAAAGACAACATTAACCTTTTAAGGATAAGAGCTGAAGCATCTAAGTACAACTTTAACCAACACATAGCCATTGATTTTAAATCAAGTTGTGAGGCAAGTCGGGGAATTATCACTAATGTCTCTTATTTAAGGGCTTATGATTTAGATAACTTCAGAGTTGTCCTATTTTAGTTCACCCGTGAAATCAATATTGTGAGAAAGATTAATCCAAGGCTGGCGCCGAGGCTCAATAGGCTAATCCTCTGCCTGTGGTGCCGGCACACTGGTTCTAGTCCCAGTAGGGGCGCCAGATTCTGTCCCAGTTGCCCCTCTTCCAGGCCAGCTCTCTGCTATGGCCCAGGAGTGCAGTGGAGGATGGCCCAAGTGCTTGGGCCCTGCACCCCATGGGAGACCAGGAGAAGCACCTGGCTCCTGGCTTCAGATCTGTGCGATGCGCCGGCCACAGCGCGCCGGCCGCAGCAGCCATTGGAGGGTGAACCAATAGCAAAAGAAAGACCTTTCTCTGTGTCTGTCTCTCTCTCACTGTGCACTCTGCCTGTCAAAAAAAAAAAAAGAAAAAAAAAAAAAAAGAAAGATTAACCGGAAATCCGCTTATATTAAGCCAAAGGAGGAATATTATTTACTCCTCTGTGAATCCAGTGGTGGACTGCAGATGTGCCAAATGGCTAAAATGAGGGGTCATGCAACACAGTCTTCATCTTATTTCTGTTCCACTTGTGTGTTGGTATATTTCTCTTCTGCTACTGACATGTGTTTTTTTTATGTAACATAAAGGATTGTTCCTGGGAGCCTTGGTTAATTAGAGTTATGTTTCTGAGTGCATAGTGATATGGACAGTCTTCCTCAATATCCACTCTTAGGATTCTTAAAGAAGGACTCCTATTGGCTTGTTGTCTGTCATCTACCAGTTTCATAGTCATTTATTGGATCTAGGGCTGTATGGTGCTGTGACTGACCTGACTGGCTGACTTCACTTGGCTACTTCTATTGATAGGAAGGGTGATGAAGAGAGTATTATGATGAGGAGCTCAATAAAGATATCCCCAAGATACCAGCATAGGTATGGATGGGATAGCATTTAGGAGATGAAAATATTACACTGTTTGTAGTATATTACAGGAGATATCAAAAGCCGTATTGTATTTTCATGCTTACTCTAAACGTGATTGGGTTCAGTTCTAATAGCCACAAGTGGACTGAGGCCAGGGACTTGGGGAACTCCAGATTTTATGTATCTGTTGTTAATAAAATACATTCTTTTTTATTTATTTTTTAAAACTTTATTTGAAAGGCAGACAGAGTGTAGAGATGGGGAGAGAGAGAGAGCAAGCGAGCGAGCTAGCTCATCTGCTGGTTAAAATGCCTGCAGTGGGTGGGGATGGGCTGGCCTCAAGCTGGGAGTCCACAGTGTAGTCAGGGTCTCCGAAGTGAAAGGCAGGAATTGGATTACTTGTGCCAGCACTGCTGGCTCCTCTAGTCTGCGCTAGCAGGAGGCTAGAATCAGGAGCCAAAGCTGAGCAACAAACCGGCTACTCCACTGCGGGCGACTTAACTGCATGGCTAAATGTCTGTCCTAATGCGGGACATTCTGAAATCTAATTGCCACACCTCCCAAGAACTTTCTCCTATATTTTATTTTATTTATCTATTTATTTTTTGACAGAAAGAGTTAGACAGTGAGAGAGAGAGAGAGAAAGGTCTTCCCTCCGTTGGTTCACCCCCCAAAATGGCCGCTACAGTATGCACTGAGCTGATCCAAAGCCAGGAGCCAGGTGCTTCCTCCTGGTCTCCCATGCGGGTGCAGGGCCCAAGCACTTGGGCCATCCTCCACTGCCTTCCCAGGGCCACAGCAGAGAGCTGGACTGGAAGAGGAGCAACCGGGACAGAATCCAGCACCCCTACTGGGACTAGAACCTGGGGTGCCGGCGCTGCAGGCGGAGGATTAGCTAAGTGAGCTGCGGCGCCAGCCTCCTATATTTTAAAATATTGAATATCTATAAAATTATGACTTTTCTGTATTATTTTTTCTTTAAAGAAGAGGTCTTTGTCCTCTTATCCCAAAATTAACAGGTTATTGATAGACGAAACTAAAGTACAAATAGGTTTAAATAGTTATCTGCACAGCACATCAAACAAAAGTCAGAAGTAAATCATGAATTTAAATCTTACTATGCATACTTTTCTTTTAAACTTTAGGAAGGCAGGGGTAGGCCCCAGACTCAAGTATGATAAATTCCAGAGAGAGATTAGGCAATAGTGATGTCATCAAACCGTTACTTGATGGCATGGCATTGTTAGAGATGCATGGAGGACATCTGAAAATCCTGTTTCTTACTCAATAAATTATGAAAATTTTATAGACGTTGACTCTATCTGAATGAGACTTTGTAGTCCATCCACTCTGGGTGAATAATCCTGACTTCCACAGTTGTTTTAAGGCTCATTCTAACTAGGAAGCTCTGACCCAGGGCAAATTCCTTCAAGTAATTTTTCAAATATGATGTCATCTAAATGGCCTCAAAGTGTAGGTTAGACACCAAATTATAGAATATTAAAAGCACAGAATCCCCATTTCTCTAAATATATATCAACATTTCTAAAAAATGCATAACTGAAAGTCTTGGTCCTGTATTTTACATGAAGAAAGCAAATGGGTTTCAGGCATAACTATGTTGGTAAAGGAGGCAGAAGTACAGTGGCTGACACTATGCTTAAAATCAGAGCATCTTAGCATTTCAATCTGGGCTGGCATTGCGGCACACGGGGTTAAGCTGCCACTTACAACACTGACATCTGAGTCCCAGTTCAAATCCCAGCTTCTCCACTGCTAATGGGCCTGGGAAAGCAGTAGAAGATGGCCAAGGACTTGGGCCCCTGCACCCATGTTGAAAACCCAGGTGGAGTTCCTGGCTTTCACCTGGCCTAGCCCTGGCTATAGTGGCCATTTGGGGCATGAACCAGAAAGATTCTCTCTCCCTGCCTCTTCTCTGCCCATCCCCCCACTTTTCAAATAAGTAATGAATAAATATTTTTTTAAAGAGAAGGCATTTTTTATTATTATTGACAGATAGAGTCAGACAGTGAGAGAGAGACAGAGAGAAAGGTCTTCCCTCCGTTGGTTCACCCCCTAAATGGCGGCTATGGCCTGAGCTATGCCGATTGATCTGAAGCCAGGAGGCAGGTGCCTCCTGCTGGTCTCCCATGCAGGTGCAGGGCCCAAGCACTTGGGCCATCCTCCACTGCCTTCCCAGGGCCACAGCAGAGAGCTGGACTGGAAGAGGGGCAGCCAGGACTAGAACCAGGTGCCCATATAGGATGCTGGCACCACAGGTGGAGGATTAACCAAGTGAGCCACGGTGCTGGCCCCATGAATAAATATTTTTAAAAGATTTAATTCTGCATTTGCTATGTGACAACATTCTTGAACAGTTTCTTTACCCTTCCAAGCCTGTTTTCTTCTTGGTACACATCAGATAATGCTTTCTAGGTAGTTTTGTTGAAAATGCTAATGAGGTAATGTTTGTAAAGGAGTTATCCCAGTCCCAGGTATGTATTAAATGCTTGTAAGTCTCTGTTTAAATTGTTACTTTCAACCATCCCAATACATAGTTTTAATTGATTAATTTTCTATGCAATTTCCAATTTAACACCAAGATTTTTTTTCATTTTTAATTATCTTTATATACAGAAGATTGATTCAGTATATACTAAGTAAAGATTTCATCAGTTTGCACCCACACAGAAACACAAAGTACAATACATAGTTTTACAAAATAAAAAAAACCTACCAAAATCCATGCAAGATTGTGTTATCTTTTATTTACTTTATGTACTTTTATTTTCTTACGTCTGTCCTTTATTTACTTATGGTTCTCTGTTCTTATTCATGGACCACAGGATGTGAGCCTAATTGTCTGAGATTGCTACGTCAGGACTTTGTTCTTGGTGTGTAAGGGGACTGAGTGTTGTTGGAACCTCACTGGGGCCATCTTTCCAGATGTTTCTGCATATGCTCTGAAGTTAAGAAAGTATTGTCTGTTATGTCAAGTCATCCTTCTCCTTCCTCACATGGGAAAATCTCAGTCAGAGTTGGCTTCTAGGAAAAGCTTTATCTCCCTTGGGAAAGAGCTGGATTTCCTCTTCTCAGATCAGACTTGGGTGACGTATCACATTTTCCTCTTGCTCTTGTTTGTCAGGAAGACTGGAGTCGATCCTTTTGTTCAGTCACAACCACCTGACTCATTTATATTTTGGATATTTACTTTTCTCCTGTTGGCCACTTAAAATCATGTTTCATTAATGTATTTGTAAATACTGTATACAATTATATAAAGTATTTTTCCGTGCCTCATATACTTTTGGGAAAGAAGTGAGGCATGTACACACATGCACACATGTATGAGAGAATTTCATAAAGTTCATGGAAAATGCACATTATCGTTTAACTCCATTTTCCTCTTATCCAGGGTCTTTAACAAGTCCATAAAAATGCATATAAAAAGCATGGATTTAAAAAAAAAGCATGGATTTCAAAAATTTTGGCACCAAAATGAAGTTCTGTCAATTCCATTTTCTACAGATCCCTTGAAGTGCCCTCATGTATGTGTGTGTGATATACAGAAATATTTTATTAATTTTTATTTGTAAGTTTGATACCCAAGTTTAAGTTTTGGTATCAACAACCCCTTAACAAAATGAGTTTTTTCTTTTCCCTTTGTTCATTCTTTCACAAGTTTTCCAGCAAATATTTCTTGGTGCCCAGTTTGTTGGATTTATTTGGGAAAATGCCATGAAAATGCATCCAAAGATCCTAGTGGGTGTTTTAGACTCTTTTAAAAAATATTTATTTATTTTCATTTTATTTTAAAGGCAGAGGGGGAGAGAGAGAGAGAGAGAGAGAGAGAGAGAGAGAGGCTGGACCAGGCCAGGCTGAAGGCAAGACCCCTGCATTCTAGCCGGCTCTGCCTTGTGGAGAGCAGGGCTCCAGGTATTGAGCACTGTGTGCGGCTTCTCAGAGTGCATTAGCAGGAAGCTACATTGGCAGTGCAGCAGATAGCACTTGAACTAGGCCCTGAACATGGCATGAGGGTGCCCCAAGCAACGTGACTTCACTGCCATGTCTCATGCCCACCCTGAATATGAACATTTGAGGGGAAGGGCAGGTCTGTTGGCATGAGAGTTGCTTTCATTTAAAAAGTTGAAATTTGAATAGTATGCTGTTAATTTTGCAGGAAAAAAAAAGATAGCTTAGAGGGAAGCCTGGGCTTTTTTTCTGACATTATTTGTTGAAACTAATGGATTTTCACTAGCGGGCCCATAGCCTCGGGTGAAATTGGGTTTTCTGTTTGTTATCTTGGTGCCTTTTCTACAATAGCTACAAATAAGATGTCCTATCACATCTGTGGGAGAGAGAATGAATTTTGTTTTGTCACATCCCTGACTTTCTCCCTTAAAGACAGGAAGAAAATATGGCAGAAGAGCCCCTGGTTGTTGAATCCCATTTTCTCGTTATTCTGTAGTAGGCTTTATGATATTTCTGAGGACGACTTACTGTCCTTGGCTAATGTTGTTATATTTTCCTCCCTGTGGTTGTTTAAGGCAACAAGAGGCCTTTTATCCTATTTCACGAGGAAACGCAATGCATTATTTATCACACGTATTTTATTCATAGGCATCGCTGCCTCCGGAGAGCCCAGGCCCCACCAAGGAGAACTCTTCCCGCACTCAGGTCTTGGGCCTCTCTGGGGAGGATTCTTTTCACCTCTGAGAATTTTTTTTTTTTGTACTTTAACATAGCAGTATATTTTATTTAGGAAAGCAGCTCCCCTGTGTTACGGATGATGGCACTCGGTTTGGATTTCTTTTCTTGATGTCTGTTCAGCTACCCCTGGGAGTTTTGTACCATGTTGGGCGGTAGATGGAACCTTGCTACTCTATTTTCCAAGTCTAGAAGAAAAGAATACAAATTAGCTTGTAGGTGTATAATTTTTGTTGGTCTTTCAATCTTTGATTGTAAGGACAGCCACTATGGATGAGAAGGAATTCATGAATATGGTTTAGATCTCTGGTTATTAAAACTGGAGTGGCCGGTGGTCTTGGTTTTAGCACCGAATGCCTTGGATTCCAGGAAGTACCTTGGTCTTGGAAACACAAGAACAGTTTGGCACCCTAACTTTGAAGCTCAGACAGAAGCTGCACCATAATCCATTGGTGGCTTTGGACTGCAGGGTCATCATTCCCAGTGAGACTATCTTAAACACAGTGTTTTATTTGTGAGCAAAAGGTCCGAACTTGTTAGCTTATTGGAGATCAAAGAAAACCTAACCATCCATGCTTCGGGAAGGGTGAGGCTCAGGGTGGTTATGCTGGTCTCAGTGGCTCAAGTTCAAGGAATTTTAATCTAGAATTACAAAGTTAATGTGAACTAGCACCAAGTTCCTCAGACCCTGTGTCTCTTAGTCCAGGTTTTCAAGAGCAAGAATTTCATTGGTTCAAATGTGCCTCTGGATAGATTTGTGTGAAATTTGTGTCCAAATCTGGAACATGTGGCTGGTACTCAGCTAGGGATGGTTGAAATTGGCTGCCTAGCGGCTAGCCCACAGCAGCTGATCACAGTAAAGCCCTTCCCCTTGCCTTTGGGTGGTTTAGGAATAGATGTAGACCTGAAGGGGAATCTGCCAGAGAGCTCCTGGAAGTAGTTCATAAATCCTCAAAGTCAGGCACAGTGTCCTCTGGAATATTGTCATGTCTGCCTGTATTATCTGGAACTGTGGCAGCTATTTTTTGCTAGCAATTGGAAGATGAGGCCTCTCCAAGAAGGTCAGAATAGAGAGAAAAATGCTGAGTCTCTAATGACATCCTGGAGCCACTGAATCAACCCAGAATCTGCCCCACCTCTGGACTACCTGTAATTAGAGAGTTAAAAAACATCCTTTCATTTTTAAAGCCATTTTTAGAAACACATAATGTATCCTATATCCTAGGATATAGAATGCCTTCTAGTGAGCACCAACTAGGTCATGAGTTCTAGGGCTACTTCTGTGAATGGAGTATGTTCATTAAGAAAGTGTGGAAGGAGGGGCCCCTCCTGTCACCAGCATCCCATATGGGCGCCAGTTCGTGTCCTGGCTGCTCCTCTTTCAATGCAGCTGATGGCCTGGGAAAGCAGTGGAAAATGGTCCAAGTGCCTGGGCCCCTGCACCAATGTGGGAGATCTGGAAGAAGCTGTTGACTCCTGGACTTGGATTGGCCCAGCACCAGCCATTGTGGCCATTTGGCAAGTGAACCAGTGGACAGAAGACCTCTTTTTCTGTCTCCCAACTCTGCCTCTCAAATAAATAAATAAATCTCTTTTTTTTTTTTTAAAAAAAAAGCATGATAGGAAAGAAAATGAGAGGTATCAGTCTATATGACTAAGCCAGTGGCATGCAGCAGCTTCTCTGGTTTTGAACCTTAACGATTTCTTACATCTCTTTAAAGGGAATAATAGGTTCTACACGCTCTCATCCTCAAACACCGTAGCTCTAGAACATTCTAAGAAGAGCTCAATAGGCGATGAGTCCTGCTATCTGTTAGTCAACAGAGGACTTCAACAATAGTCATTGTGATAGGTTAGAAATTTAGTATTAAATCAGGAGCAGGAGGGATCTGAATCCCCAGAGCACACTATTCAGCAGTTCATAGTGGAGGGTCTACAAGGAAGTTCCATTGCTCAAGGCTAAACATTTTCATACCTGTCTGGGTATAAAGCATTGCGGCTTTGTTTCCATGTTTATGTGACTGAGATGGAGCTCTGCATGTCGTGATTGTTGATTCATCTATGAGTCTTGGGCTTTCCCATGGAAGCAGGAAAGCTCTATGGAAATAGGTGGTATTAGATCTTAGAAAACTCTGACTGCTAAAGCACAGGATCAGGGCTGGATGCACAGGTGTGTGATCCATGCAGTCCACAGGCTGCCACCCTCCGAAGGGTCCGGCTCTGGCTTTAATGTGCTGCGGCTGCCATCTTGAAATTCTTCCTAGTTTTGAACAAGGGGGTCCTATAGTTTCATTTTTCACAGGATTCCACAAATTATGTGGCTGTTCCTGAAAATGATTCTATACCCAACGGGATCTGCTAGCATCAAGTAGTTATATTCTTAGATCTGGTTAGGAAATAGAATGTTGGACGTATAGCCATTAGTTCATATCAAAAGCTCATAAAACAACGTTTGTGGAGATTGGTGGAAGGATTTGTGGCCGTTTCATTCCTCTGAACATGCTAAAATCAATATCAGGATTAAGTCAGACCAGAAATGCATGGTGGTGACTGGACCGCATGTGCTGCTCTCATTCCAGGTCTCCTGGTGCTGTATTGAATAGCTCTTTGGAACTAAGTCTCATATTGAAGGATGTCCAAAAAAGTCCATGTTGCACTCAGAACTATTTACCTGAAAGATGTTGTTGAGGGGACTGTTTGTCAAATTATCAATTATCTTTACCCTGAGGATCAATGAAAGCTATTTCTCTTTATTCTCTGTACCAAGAATGGCTGTGTTTTCCTGACCAATTTATCTCTTGAATTCAGAACTGTGACTGTGTCTCCCTCTCTGTGTTGGTTGTAAGGAAGCTTAGAAGCGTGTGACTAGCACATGTACCAACCTCATCTTTTGCATTTTGTGTAGTGACTCCATACTTGCTTTTATCTTATCCTCTATACACCATTTTTCCTCCACTTTCATTTTATCACCCATGTTTTACTTCTTTAACATCATTCTTTCATGGTACGATTCTATAAGCTATCTTTGGTTACTTTTTATTGGAATATGGTAATAGCAATATATTCCAGATAAAAAAATTTTTCTTATATGTATCATGTTCTTCTTGGCAACATACAAAGATACTATTTAAAATTTTTTAAAATTTTTATTTCAATGGCAGAGACGAGATCTGTTATATACTTTTTCAATTCTCAAATGTCTACAACAGCTATGGCTGGGCCAGGCCAAAGCTAGAAGGCAGGAGCTCCATTTGGGTCTCCCAGGTGGGTAGTAGGAACCCATGTACTTGAGCCATGACCATTGCTTCCCTGGGTGCTAATTAGTGAAAAGTTGGATACTGAAACAGAGTCTGGTATTGAACCCATTCACTGTAGTATGGAATGTGGGTGTCCCAAGCTGCCTCTTAACTTCTGTGCCACACACCTAGGATAAATGACAGCAGTGGCATTTTTACTGTGTAGGGACACAAAGGAGTCATTTTATAATGGTGTTAATGCAAGAAATGGTAAGAAAAATGTTTGGTAATAATAAAATACAACTTGAAATGGATAGACTCTTAACCTGATAATTACTTATGTTGGAATTTTACTTCATAATGACTTGAAAAAAAAATTCCCCTCTTTTTGCCAGGCTCTTATCTCTAAAGAGTTGATATTGACATATATGCCATTTAATATTTAGAAGAGGGGTAAACTGTTACTACAGTTAAAAAAAAAAGCTGCCTTCAATAAAGGTATTTTCAAAGTACAAAAATTTATTGTTGGGCCAGTGCCGTGGCTCAATAGACTAATCCTCCACCTTGCGGTGCCGGCACACCAGGTTCTAGTCCCGGTCGGGGCGCCGGATTCTGTCCCGGTTGCCCCTCTTCCAGGCTAGCCCTCTGCTGTGGCCCGGGAATGCAGTGGAGGATGGCCCAAGTGCTTGGGCCCTGAACCCCATGGGAGACCAGGATAAGTCCCTGGCTCCTGCCATCGGATCAGTGCAGTGCGCTGGTCACAGCGCGTAGGCCGTGGCGGCCATTGGAGGGTGAACCAAAGGCAAAGGAAGACCTTTCTCTCTGTCTCTCTCTCTCACTATCCACTCTGCCTGTCAAAAAAAAAAAAAAAAAAAGGGCCCAAGTACTTGGGCCATCCTCCACTGCACTCCTGGGCCACAGCAGAGAGCTGGCCTGGAAGAGGGGCAACCGGGACAGAATCTGGCGCCTGGACCGGGACTAGAACCTGGTGTGCCAGCGCCGCAAGGCAGAGGATTAGCCTAGTGATCCGTGGCGCCGGCTCTATTGTTGATTTTAATAAGGATATTTTTTAGTGCTGTCTCTTCCAGTTATTTATTTATTTATTTATATTTTATTTTTGGTAAAGAGTAGAGGGCTGCCCACATAGAAGATATAAATTTAGGAAGAAAGACATGACATTGTATGATATATAACTGACTTGTCCTTTGTTGAAACTTGCACTGTCATGTTTTTCTCAATGTTTTTGTTCTAATGATTTATTTAGTGTTCATTCACAAGTATTTATTGAGGATCTGTTACGTTCCTGAATTTTTTTTAGGTACCAGCTAGAAAACTAAGTGTATCAGTAAACTGAGAACAACCTGCCTTCATTATTTCCCCCAATTTACCTCCACATACTTCTTGACTTTATGTCTTTTTTCCAATGTTAAGTTTCCTTTTCTCATTGGTATGTTAAAATCAACTTTCCTAAGAGATAATATTTACCTGTATTCTAGGTTTTCCTCTTTTTCTTACTGATCAAATAGTTGGATGTTTTACTTGATTTGCTAGTGAACTACATATTTTACTGATTATGGGGGTTATGTGATGTGCTTGATTTGGGCTAATTTGCATAATTTTCTGATTAAACTACATATTAGCCTTTTGACCTTTGTGCTTCTTCAAAGGTAGAGGATAATTAGCCCGCACAATTTGATAGAGAAAATTCACATCTGCTATTTTTTTTCATTTTGCCTAATAGACACTTGTGAAAATACGTAGGTTGTCTTCCAGGCTAAATATGAATAAATTATTTTCATTCTGGTAGGCATTGCATCACTGAGCATTTTCCAAATCTTTATAAAAACCAATGCCACTTCTTATTCAAAATCAGTAGAAAAAATATTTCAAGGAATCTGACAATATAAGACAAATTTCTTGGCCTCAATAGCTTTTTTGTTTCACTTAGAAGGAAATAAAAAAGGTGATGCTTTTCACAGGAATACATGAGTTTGCAGTTAGCACACAAATGACTGTGTACCACAGTGTCTGGTTTGATGATGATTTGAAATTCTTTTTTTGAAGGATTGCAACTTAACCATGCAAGTCACGTCCCTGACTAGATGGAAGAAGGCTAGCTAGACAAAGCTTTGTTCTGGCGATAATTATCCTGGAGGAAAGGAGTAGTATGACTTTTTTTTGGCCAAGGAGACTTTCATCTGTGATCCTGTACTTTTTGAGGCTCCTTGTTCTCAGTTGCTCTCTGTTGGATCACGCTCCGTTCCAAGCCCAAAAGAAATGCATCAGGAAGAAGGGGGAATTCTCAGTTGGCAGCGGGTGCTCTACATCTGGACTTCAAGGCTGGGTGGAGGGCTGATAAAGTTTTATCTACCTGGCTTGGCATTGCTTTCAGAACAATCACTGGCTGTATTACTATAGCTAAAGAACAAAGAGCTTTAAAGTCAAGGGGTTAACCTGGAAGGAACGGAATCTCCTTCCCTTGGAACACCAGTTTTGCTTGCTTGCACAAGGGGCTGAGCCAGCTGCTGGAACCATAGATCAATAGGCAATGGCCTTTTGGGCTGTGTGAGCTTTCGATTGTGATGTGTGGCAGTGGCAGCCACAAGAGCACAGACAACTGAGAACCGAAAATCAAGCCCAAATCAAGCGAAACTGGGCTGAGCATAGTTTCCAGCTTTCTCAGGGCTAGGAATTTGGAATGAAAATTTTCGTAAACTTCCAAGGCTGCTGGAGTGGGTAGTGGGGATCAGAGATGGGCATTTTTAATCTGGCAAATAAATGAAATGATGATCTGATTACATCAATAAGATGAGTCCATGTCAAGATATTTACAAGTAGATTGGCTGCAGTAATCTTTCTAAAGCCACAACACAGAACAGTTGAGTTAAACAGCATTTGCAGATCAGTTGGTAAAATAACGTGATAGGTAGGTCTTTCCAGTAGTTAATGTGAGTGGTGTCATTTTGAATTAAACAGTTACCATTTGACTGTGTCTGTGAGTCTTAAGAGTATCCTTACTATTGGAGAAAGTCTGTGTGGAGTTGTAAATCCAAACTTCTTGAATTTCACAACTCCTCCTGGGCCATGACAGAACAAGAACATTTGGTCTGTTTTCAAAAAGTGCCTCAGACTGCTTGGGTCCATGAGCCTTTTGTATTCTTCTCCACCTAGAAACATCGTTTTCTTGGGATCTGGAAAGAGTTTTATTTGGTTCTCTTGGCCCAAAGTGTTATGGGCCTATGTATTTTAATCTTTATTCCAGATTCTAGCCTCTGTGGAGATAAGAATTCAAAGCAGAGGCATAAATGCAGACAGTAAACATATATTCAAGTGAAAGTATGGGCCACCCACACAGAGATGCTGTTGTGAGTGGGCCAGAGGGCTACCTATGAAGAAAGAGGAAGGGAGGAGTCAGAGAGGGATCTCCAAGCATGGTCAAGAGCAGGAAAAAAAGAACCCTCTCATGTTATCAGTTTTCTGTATGAGACAGGGGCAGTGCCCTAATTGAATATACACATGGGTAGAGTGTGGGTGGAGTTTAGTTTGAGGGAGGGTTTCATAGCACCTCCACCTGGAGTTTAACTTCGATGTGATCATCGTGGCACCTCCTCCTTCCTGGTCCTGGTGACACACAGGTGCAAGACGGGTAAGGGGACAGAGTTATAATGTAGGACTGGTGTAAATTCCAGTTTACCTATCTGTATCTAACACCCTGCCGGTTTCCTAAATATCAAAAGTAGTCTCATCATAAAGCTTTGTTACCGATTTGCTTATTAATAATCCGAAATTAATAAGCTGTGTGGGTTCTTGCCATATATTCAGAGAATTCTGAATCTTGGCATAAATAAGCCAGGTGGCCTGGTTTATTTGTTTTTAAGCTTTTTATTTAGTGAGAGTAATGCATAGGAGAGTGAGGGCTCTATCTAAAAGCGAAAAGGAAATCTAGATTCATATGGAGCACCAGGAGCCAGCCGCGTAGAGGAGCATGTAGGCCGGGAAGCATGGAGTAGGTGGCCCCAAGGCCAGGGGATCAATGGCAGGGAGGAAAAAGAGGGGCAAAGAGGAAAAGGGCTGGGCCCACCATGTTTCAGGCCTTTAATCCACTCCCAAAGGGGAGTGGTTAATAAGTCTGATTGGCAGGTGGGTGCACAGGTGTGGTCAGGTAGGGGCATGAGCTCGCACAGGGGGCATGGGGAAGGTGTGGTCTTCCAGCTCACAAACATAATCGGTTTTATCCTATTCGCCTGCCTACAACAGCTTTAGTATGGAGTTCTTGTTTTTTACTTTCCTTAGCTCTCCAGTAGACATTATTATCTTTATTTTTTCTGTGGTAACATTCGTTGAAATGCTCTTTGGTCCCAGCAAACTCCCCAAGGACACATTGTACAATAGGGTTCAGCCAAGTGTAGTTTCTCATCAAGCTAAAGTGTGAGTTAGAGCACACTTTTTTGTTTCCGTTTCAAGAAATATGCTCAGTGGTTTAAAGACTCAGTGTGTCATGGCTAGGAAAAGCTTTGGCAGGAGAAATAGGTCTGATGTTGCCCGGCACAATGCCTACCACATAGCAGTTGCCCCCCCCACACACCGCCATGAGTGTCTGTTGAAAACATGAATGAATAATTTCTTATTAAGAGACTATGATCTTTTAGAAGGGACAAACAAGAAATATTAATGTTAATATCATATTAACCAAATTTGAAAAAGCCTGCCTGAAATCCCAACAAATAACTTATTAGAAAAAGAAACCGGGAGAGAGAGCCCATCCACTGATTTACTCCCTACATGCCTGCAACAGTTGGGGCTGAGCTGAAGCCAGGAACAGGGCACTCACTCTGGGTCTCCCTTATGGGAGGCAGGGACTCAACTACACTTGAGCCAGTATGTGCTGCCCATCAGGGTGCGCATTAGCTAGAAGCTGGAATTGGGAGCTTAGCTGGCAACTCAAACTCAGGTGCACTCAACTGGGGTGCACGCGTCGCAAGTGGCATCTTAACTGTTATGTTGAAGGCCTGCTCCACCAGGGATAAATTTTGGAAAGAGTCCTAATGACTGGAATTTGGAAAAAGCATATGGCCTTTTTTGGATCCCTGATCTCTGATTGGGCTACCTAAGCAAGACAGGTGTGTACAGACACTAATCACAGCATTGCTGGGGAATAAAAATTCTTCTCCTTCAAACTTTCAGTAAACTTTAAGGCCTTTGAACAAGTCAGCAGGGCTGCCCTAAGAAAGTACCAGAAATTAGGTGACTTAAGCACCAGACATTCTGGAGACTGGATGTCTGAGAACAAGGTGTTGTCAGGGTTGGCTTCTTCTAAGGCCCTTACTGTGTGAGGGCTTCTCCCTGGGTATTCACATGGCCTTACCTCCATGAATTTCTGTGTCCAAACTTCCTCTTCCTATGGGGACACCATCATATTGCATTATGATCCACAGTAATGACTTTGTTTTAGCTTGACTACCCCCCTTTAGAACCGTATCTTCAAATGCAATCCTATTCTAAGTTACGAGGGGTTAGGACTTCACCCTGTGAGGTTTGGGGGAAGGGAGGATACAGCTTGGCCCATATCATTGTCTAAGGATGCTAAACACTACAGGTGAGCCTTCCAAATCCAGAAATCTAGAATGCTCTTAAATGTGAAGCTTCCTGAACATCATGTTGGTGCTCAAAAAGTTTTAGTTTTTGGAACATTTCAGATTTTGGATTTTCCCCATAGAGATGCCCCAATGGTAAGTCAATGTAAATGCTCCAAAATCCAAGAAACGCCCAGATCTGAAGCACTAGTGGGCAAAAGCATTTCCCGTAAGGGCTACTCAGCCTCTGTAGGGAAGAATACAAAGTGTGGAAGGCATGGAACTATCTGGGGGCTGTAATTTTAAACTGGATTGTCAGGGGAAATCTCGCTGAGAAAGGGACACATGACCTGGAAGAAGAGGTGAAGGAGTCACACAGATGTCAGGGAGTTCCAGGGCATTCCAGAAAGAGCTAGACGGCCCTGTTTCTCGTCTGTGATATCAGTAATGACTAATAGTTCTGAGGATACCAGCTCTTGAGAGAATGTGGAGAAAAGGGAACCCATGTACACTGCTGGTGGGAAAGCTGTAAATTGATGTAGGTACTTTGGAAAATATTTAGGCTTTTCCAAGTAAGATTGAAGACGATGACTTAACAATTCCAATCCTTGGTATACTCACAAACAAACCTGTGCCTGAATGTTAGGAGAAAAACACAAAAATATCCCAGAAACATGACAGCATTCTTAGAAGCAATAAATAGGAGCCAATCCAAATGTCCATCAACAGAATTAATAATATATTTTATATATTAGTAAATGTAACACTGTATAGCAGTAGAAGTGAATGGAATACAGCTTTGTGTATGAAGACCGATGGCTATTAGACTCATAGTGTTAAATTCATATACAG
Source organism: Sylvilagus floridanus (assembly GCA_949820135.1). Lineage (NCBI taxonomy): Eukaryota > Metazoa > Chordata > Mammalia > Lagomorpha > Leporidae > Sylvilagus > Sylvilagus floridanus. Next base: position 90,456,270 of record OX463238.1, read on the forward strand.
TATGCTTCCACAGAGTAAAGTTCAATAATAAGCAAAACTAAATGATTTCCTTCACACATACACGCGCACACACCCATTTGTGGTCAAATCAGGAAGAAGAACAACAAAATGATGAACAAAAATTCAAGATAGAATTTAGTGCAGGGAGGGAAAGAGAAGAGTTGGGAAAGACTACACAGAGGAACTTGAAGATATTCTGTTTCTTAAGCTGTAAGTTTATTAGTAATGGGTATTTAAATAATCAAATATAAAACCCTTGACGTGTTAAAGTTAATACAGAAAAATATATCCGTCAGGAATTCAGCCATAAAAGATAGGTTAAGAGCAGATTTTTGTTTTCCGTGTTTGGTGGTCAGGAACGTATATTCCTGCTTAAGTCACTGCTGAAAAGGAGCATTTTCTCCAGGGACAGCCTGGCGGTTTGCATGGTGGGACTTTTTTTTTCCACTTGAGCAGTTATTTTCTGTAAGAGTCAGGGGGAATGCTGCCCGTTCCTTATGGTGATATTAATGCTAGATTTATCAATGCACCTTTTCTCCTCACACACTGGAGAAGGAAAGCTAACGTTTTCTCTCTCAGAGTGGAAGGGCAGATTCAGCACAGGCCCGAATGAGGACCAGAGTCAAGTTCAAGGCAGGCACAGCTTTCCCTCCAGCCCTGCACAAGGCTCTCGAGCCCTCCTTCAGACACCCGTTCCTTTCCTTCTGCTCACGGGCCACTTGGCTCCTCTGCTGACCCAAGTCAGCTGCCGAGAGAGAGAAAATAAACTCATGTTCTCCTGTACGGAAGTTTAAGACTTACTCTTTTCCTTCTGGAGTTGTGATAATTTCAGGATATGAAAAGGACTGATAGTAGTTTCAACAGGGAAAAATCATTTTATTATGTGCCTACACACAGGAGCCACACATACAGTACGTGACTCAAAGAGGGGCAAGGTGGCTGAGCCTTGTATAGAACCAAGCCAAAGCAGGGGGACTTAGGCTTCCGAGGGAAGGCTGGGGGAGCAGGTGCACAGTGAAGAGGGCTGCCTTGTGAACCAGGTGAGTCTCCAGGTAACAGCCAGGTATCTAGGCCAGGTGTCAGACCCTAGTCTCTTCTTCCGTGAAAAGATCTTTTCTGGGCAGAAAGGGCAGGTGGAAATCCGATAGAAAAACCTGTTTCTAGCCAATGGCTCTTTACCTCATGCATGTAGTTTGCTTTTATGGATGTAAATTTCTTTTACAAAAACACAGCTATCCAGAGCTGCAGTTTTTCTGCATAACCAACTTGAAATATGCCAGATAAATACAGAACTATGGGGGGGTGCACTCAAAATGTTTATTGGCAAGTGGAATTAAAAAAATGAATTTATTCTGGTGCAAAACGTTTTGAAATCCATGCATAGTTTTCTCAGAATACATAGTTTTCATGAACTTCTTGAAGTCCCCTTGCATGTGCCTAAAGTTGGAAATCCTTTTCCCAGGTGCTGTGTCTTTAATCAGAGTGCTATGTGGGCTTTATCTTTAATTTGTATCCACGTTCACACATTTCCTGTCTTGAGCCTCAGGTGTAGGTAAACAGCTGGAAATCCAGCAGAGTCAAACGATCTTAACACCAGTAAGCCCTCTCATTAATAAATGGAAGAGTCAGAGTTGAATCCAGATCTTCTGCCTTCTTGTCCTGTATCCTTTGTCTTATACCATGCTGCCTTGTCCTATATCCTTTGTCTTATACCACACTGCCTTTCATTGGTCCCCCAGTTGACTGGGAAATACGTCATTTAGGAAGGATTTCTGTTAGAAGTAACAGGAAACAAGAGAACAGAGGTATATAAAGAGTGGTTTATTCTTATCATGACACAGCCAGGGGGGAGATAGGCACTGCTGGTATTGGATTAAACTAAATGCTCAAAACCATCCTAACAGATGTCTTGATTCCCTCATGATCACAACAGTTGTGACAACTTCAGATACCATGTCCATACACACACACATTGGGAAGTGGTACCAACAGATTTCTATTTCTTTTTGTTTAGAACTGTGATGTATAGAATCACTTATTAAAAGAGATGCTGGGCCAGCGCTGCGGCTCAATAGGCTAATCCTCTGCCTGTGGTGCCAGCACCCCGGGTTCTAGTCCCTGTCGGGGTGCCAGATTCTGTCCCGGTTGCCCCTCTTCCAGTCCAGCTCTCTGCTGTGGCCTGGGAGTGCAGTGGAGTATGGCCCAAGTGCTTAGGCTCTGCACCCACAAGGGAGACCAGGAGGAAGCAGCTGGCTCCTGGCTTCAGATCAGCGTGGTGCGCCGGCCACAGCAGCCATTGGAGAGTGAACCAATGGAAAAGGAAGACCTTTCTCTCTGTCTTTCTCTCTCTCTCACTGTCCACTCTGCCTATCAAAAAAAAATAATTTCCAGTGTAACATTTAATAACTATTATTAGATTTTAAAATAAAAGGAGATGCTGGGAAATTGCTTTGTCTGGTTCTGTTTGTTTTCCCACCTCTAAGGCAGAGGCAGGCGAAGAACAGTGTTGAAGCTGAGTTGAGTTGGGGTAAGCGAGCATAACCATGATACTGGAGCCAGAGCTTTGCTTAGCCAGTAGCTGCACAAACATTCTGTCTTTAAGCTTCAGAAGCTCTTTGTAAACCCGTCTTCCATCAGCTGTCCCACCAGTGGACTGTAAGTCTATCAGTTGGGAAGAGGATTCCTGGGAGAGGTAACAGAGCCATTAGCAGTATTCCTCTGCAGTCGGGTGACTTCCTGATCAGCCTTCCGAGGAGCAGCAGCTTGTCTCGTCCTTGGGAACTTACAGTTTTGCCTCTTGCTTCCACACAGCAACACCACATCAGATAACTGAAGGCTCCACAGATCAAAGAGTCTAGATGCTAAGGGCTGCATGTATTATTATGTTTTAATTCAACAAAACATGAGTATCAGAGTGTCATCATTGCTCTTTTTATATGCATTTATGTAACCCCAGGGATATGGTGTATGCCATAAAGCAGTGATGGGCAGATACTCTCTGTAAAGTGCTGTAGAGTTCATATTGTAAACTTTGTGTCATGACTGCCTTTCCAACTCGGCTATCATAGAGCAAAACCAGCATTAGGCAATATATCAATGAATGGATATGGCTGCAGTCTAATGAAAGTTTATTTTCCAAAGCAGGTGGAGGCCAGATTTTGACACTGTAGCCATGACTTGTCCACTTTTGCTTTAGGGAGAGGCTCTGGGATAATTCTCATCACTGGAATAATTATCATCATCTCAAATAATAGTCAGACATGCCTAATATTTATATGCCAGACCTTCTTCTAAGTCCTGTTCAAATAGTGTTGCGGTTACTTATTATAATGCTTCTGTGAGTTAACTACTATTATTATTTTTTAACAGGAAGAGTTAGACATTGATATATAGAGAGAAAGTCTTCCTTTCCCGTTGCTTCACCCCCCAAGTGGCCACTATGGCTGCCAGGAGCCAGGTGCTTGCTTCCTCCTGATCTCCCATGCAGGTGCAGGGCCCAAGGACCTGGGCCATCCTCCACTGCACTCTCGAGCCACAGCAGAGAGCTGGACTGGAAAAGGAGCAACTGGGACAGAATCCGGCGCCCCGACCGGGACTAGAACCCGGGGTGCCAGTGCCGCAGGAAGAAGATTAGCCTAGTGAGCTGTGGTGCCAGTCCAACTACTATTATTAATTCATTTCTTTTTTTTTTAAGATTTATTTATTTGGAAGGTAGAGTGATAGAAATTTTCTATCTGCTGGTTTATTCCCCAAATGACCACAATAGCCAGAGCAGAGCCTGGCTGAAGCCAGGAGCCAGGAACTCCATCTGGATATCCCATGTGGGTGGCAGGGACCTAAGCACTTCGGCTATCATCTGATACCTTCTGAGGCACATTAGCAGGGGGCTGGGTTAGAAGTGGAGCAGTGGCCGGCGCCGCAGCTCACTAGGCTAATCCTCCGCCTGTGGTGCTGGTACTCCAGGTTCTAGTCCCGGTTGGGGTGCTGATTCTGTCCCAGTTGCTCCTCTTCCAGTCCAGCTCTCTGCTGTGGCCCGGGAAGGCAGTGGAGGATGGCCCAAGTGCTTGGGCCCTGCATGGGAGACCAGGAGGAAGCACCTGGCTCCTGGCTTCAGATCGGCGCAGCGCCAGCTGTAGTGGCCACTTGGGGGGTGAACCAATGGAAGGAAGACCTTTTTCTCCGTCTCTCTCACTGTCTAACTTTGCCTGTCAAAAAAAAGTGGAGCATTTTGAACTCAATTGGCACTCAGATATGGGATGCCAGTGTCACAGGTGGAGGCTTAATCCACTGTGCCACAATGTCAGCCCCTATTAACTTATTTTTTTGTGAGGAAGCCAACACAGAAGTTTATCTTATCATGGTTCCTAGGACTTGATCATATGGGTATTTAAATTCAGTCTGGCTTTGCTGTGTGTACTCTTCTGAGAGGGAAAATTAGAAAATAAAGCAAGAGTGTTTTTTCATAATCTATCCATGTATTCTTAGAGCCATCCAACCACTCATTGAAACCAAGTCAACAAATACATGTATGTTGTCTGCTATGTGATCAGTGCTGGTGCAGGAAGTGGTGGCGTGGCAGTGGACAGAGCTGACAAGACCCCTGCTCTCATAGGGCTGTCACCCAGTGCACAGTGCCAGATACATAAACAGGTGACTGTGGACAAAGCCAGTCATGCCACAAACAGCAGAGGATGCACAGGGGTTAAGGGGTATTGACAGAGTTGGCCAGGGAAGGTCTTTCTGAGGAGGGATTGCTTGATGGGGGATGTGTATAAGAAGAGCCCAGCCGCGAGGAGCTGTGAGAGGAAGGGAGTTCCCGGCAGAGGGAAAAGCAAGTGCAAGGCCCTGAGAGCAGGATGAGCATGGCCTGAGGGATGTGCAGAGTGCAGGCAGGGCCTGCAGAGCAAGCCCTGGGAGGCCAGCTCGGAGAGTTCCAGAGAGTTTTAGAGAGTTCTGGAGAGTTCCGGAGAGTTCCAGAGAATTTGGAGAGTCCGGCAGGGGCTGACCCTGAAGCAAAGATGCAGACTTTCAGCCTCCTTCTAGGTTTGCTAAGAGATCCCTGGGGGTTTAAGCAGGAAAGTGGGTGACCTGATTCCCAGTTTGACTGACTGACTCTTTTCTACTCCAAGGAGAGTGCAGGAGGGACTAGAGAGGGGACAGGGGCCTGGCTGGGAGGCTAGTGCAGAGTCCAAGGAAGACAGTGTGGTAGTCTGGTATTGGGGCTAGAAGTGGAGAGGAGAACTTTATTTTTTTGTTGACGGGGCACACAGACTGATGGATAGATTGGAGACAGGATGAGAGGGTGAGCGTGTGCCAGGACAGCTCATGTGGTTTTCCCTGAGCCCACGGCAGCATTTACAGAGGTGCGGGAGCCCAGGACAGAGGCAGATTCTGGGGGGAAAGGGGCCATCAAGAACTCTTTTCTGAGAAGTTGTTTTCATATGACTGCTCAAGCATGCAGGGAGCATGTCGAGTAGGCAGTTAGATGTAAGAATCTGGGTGACAGAAAGCCTGTTGTGGCTCAAAGAATTTCAGTGTTGCCTCTGAGTAGATGATTGTATCATTGAGTGTTGTCCCTGCTACATGTGACAGGAAACCCGATCAAGCCAGATTAGAGGGTAAAGGCATTTATTATTACCCATGAGGGAGGCCTAGGTGTGGGTAGGCTGTAGACCGGCTCATCCAGTGCTTCAGTGAGTTCTTCAGGGACCCAAGTATTTCTGTTTCCTTTTGTACCCTACCAAAGTCGCACGAAGTTGGAATCTGCATGCTTCTACCTGAGCTGTGTGGTTCCTCATCCCTATCTGAAGGGAGGGAACGGAGGAGGAGCTGTTGGCCGAGGAAGGGGGAGAGACTGACTGGTTAACTCCAGCTTTTAGGAACAGAAATCTTTTTCAGAACTCTACAGCAAGCTTTCACTCACATCTTACTGGTCCAAATTGGCTCAGGCCTGTTCATTCCAGAGCCAGTCACTGGCAGTGGTCATAGAATTTCTGCAACTGCCTTGCGGCGCCGGCACACCGGGTTCTAGTCCCGGTCGGGGCACCGATTCTGTCCCGGTTGCCCCTCTTCCAGGCCAGCCCTCTGCTGTGGCCCAGGAGTGCACTGGAGGATGGCCCAGGTGCTTGGGCCCTGCACCCCATGGGGAGACCAGGAAAAGCACCTGGCTCCTGGCTCCTGCCATCGGACGAGCGCGGTGCGCCGGCCGCAGTGCGCCGACCGCGGCGGCCATTGGAGGGTGAACCAACGGCAAAGGAAGACCTTTCTCTCTGTCTCTCTCTCTCTCTCACTGTCCACTCTGCCTGTAAAAAAAAAAAAAAAAAAAAAAAAAAAGAATTTCTGCAACTGATTTAGACAAGGTACGTGGAGTAGAACCAATTGGAGAAGTCGATCTCCACGTCCGTTACTTAAATCCGTGAAATCACATAGGGGAAAAGGTCAAGGTGTAGAATAGCAGCGGTCCCAGGATTGTGCCCTGCAGAATTCCAATACGTGACAGTTGGCTTGAGGAGTAGGAGGAGAAAGCAAGGTGGGGAGGTAGTAGCCTGGAAGGGAGTAAGAAACCCAGGGGAGTGTCATGTCATACAGACTGAAAGGACAATGTGCAAGTGCACGCTGTGCAAAATGCAGCTGAAGGAGAATAAAGTGGGACACACAACTGGCCATCGGATTTTATCAGGGTCAGTAAGGTCATTTTACTGTACAGCATTCATCCTGTATTGGGTCGGGGCTGGAGTCGGGGTATGAACTTCATGCATAAAATCCCAATGTTGGCACGTTATTGTCTGTAGGAGAGGGTGAGATGTGGAACCAGTTTATGGTTCTTTCAGTTTACTGGTTGTGAACTTATAGTCATAGTGGAAAGTAGCTTTCCATAATAGGTCGTGTTATGCTGGCAAAGGTGTCTTTTTTCATCTTTCAATATCTAGTTTTTGATAATCGAGCATACGATCAGATGAAAAAATAATTGCAAGGTGCATGTGACAAAATCAGTCTCTTGTTCTCCTTCATGGAATTCTGCCTTTCGGGTTCTTTTTTTCACAGCTGCATGCTTGAGCAGAGCACAGCTATGCCAAGTACATGTGGGTCAATCTAGCCGGGGTACACAGGTGGAATTTGCACGGATGTCAATGACAACTCCTTGTCCATTTTTCTGAGAAATAAAATCATGGATGTCGCATGAGTAGCATTCTGGAGATGAATCTTTAAAACCACTCCATCGAGCCCAGGGTGAGCTATGATCAGAAGTCATGTAGTTATCAGGGGTGGGGGTAGGGGCACAAAAAGAGATATGGCAGAATCATAACACAGTGAGTGTCACAGAGCATTTGGGCTTTCTTGTTTCCTTATTTATAAAATGTGAGTTTTTGACCCTCAAAATTCTGACCTTCTTTAGTGAAGGAACTGGGTTTTATTTACTTTTGTATTCTCAGGGCTTAAGTGGCATGCTATACCCTTAAAAATGTTATGTGCATGTAAGAAGGAAAGGAGGGGAGGAAATGGAATGAGATATGTCGGCTTAGAACTGTGGTTCCATTAAAAAAAAGAATAGTTCTGCCTCTTTGTTTGAAGTACAACCTGGCAAGAGGATCCCTATGTTTAAAAACTAGTTGCCCAAAAGGACTCATCAGTCCTCTTAAGTCTGTGCTTCAACCCTGGGTGATTTTGTCCCATGGGGACCATTTGACAACATATGGAGACATTGTCACAACTTGGATGTAGGGGGTGCTATTGGCCAGAGATGCTGCAAAAACATCCCACAATGCACATGACAGCCCCACAATGAAGACTCCTGCAGCTCCCAAAGTGTCAGTAGCTCTGCCTTAATCACACAGTGGTACCATCTTCTGCATAATAACCATGCATTTACTTCCCATTTCCTGGCGGAATGCAGCCTGTAGTTATCCAGGTAATTATACCTGGTGGAGAGCAGAAGTAAACCTAGATTTCAAGGTCATGTGGACTTTACAGACAGACACCTTGATTATAAATAAGTTCAGCCTTACCTTCTTACATCCAGTTCTCTGGAGAGAAACTTCATGGTTATTTACACACAGCCTTAATCTAGTGTACCCAGAGAGCACAACACACACTAAGCAGGAATCGTATGAGTGACAAGGTGTAAAGAGATGCGCTGTGTTTTGTGTCTCCCCACCCCCCAAATTGTGCTCAGATGGGACAGCACTAAAACATGGACACAGTGCTGCGTGTGTCCACCAGCATTTTCTATGTGGAAGTAACCAGTGGGCTGGTGTCCAATGAGCTGAAGGATGCTGAATTAAGCCTCCACACAGCTGTCAATAGCAGGGAGATCCCCACAATAAAGCAGGGAGTGTGTGTGGATTGTTCCAAATCTGGCAGACTTCAGGGCCATCGCATCTGCGTGCTTAGTTGTGATATCTCTCATTACAATTTTAAATGACGAGCTTGTTTTTTAATGCACATAAATTGCCTTCAATAGACTTGGTGATTGAACACTGTAAATATTTTTCTGTGGCACTAAAAATAGTAAGGAATCTGCAAAGCGTGTCTCTCTGCTTTTCTGCAGGGCTTGTCTTGCTATAGCACGTAAGCTCCTGGGTGCAGTCACTCACACGCATCCTGCTTGCAGCCTCTTTACCTTCGGAGAGCTCTGTCAGGCCTGGTGGGGCTGAGCTGGCCTGGTGAATCTGTGAGCCTCCTCTGTCTGTGCCTGTGTGCTGCGTGGGGGTGGAGGGTGGGGGTGAGGAATGCCTTTGGGAAAAGCTGCTGAACTGGGGACAAAAAGGGGCCTCCTCCAGCAGGCTGCCTTGTCACGTGCCTGGACGCCTGCACCTCTGTTCCTCCTGGCAAACAAGCAGCTTGCTGTTCCTGCACATTTTCCAGTGCCTGCCGTCCCCCGAGGAGCAGCTCATGCAAATTATGTGTGGCAAAGGTCGCCCTTCTTCCTGTTAGGTTTTCTATGAGCTCTCATCTCTACCTTGCTGCACTCGCAGACTTGATGTGGGGCAAAAGTGCCCCCCCCCGATCCAGGCCCCAAGAATGTATTCCTGTACCATGCCCTTGTGCAAAAAGGACATATATATCCGTGCTGGTGTGCTGAAAAACACATACATATCCATGTCTGTGTGCTAAACATATAATATATATAAACATATATAATATATATATAATATATATAAACATATATATCCATGCCTGCATGCTAAAACATGCATAAATATATATTCATGCCCATATGCTAAAAAACACATATCTATGCCTCTGTGCTAAACATGCAAATATATCCATGTGTGTGGTTCCAAGTCCAATTGTCTTAAGATATTCCTAAAAAATAGCCTCCCCCCGCCAATTCATATTAAGGACAAATGGATTAAAATGAGAAATAAAAATTTCCTCCCCAGTACAGAGTTTACGGGAGTTCAGGATGACCTTCAGACATTGCACTCATGTTTGCTGCGTGTTTCTAGAATGCTGATGCGTTTCCAGCTTGCCTCATAATTTGAGAGAAGCACAGTGAGTTAGCGTGCAGGAAGAGTGTAGTTCTTTTGGTTCTGCTACTTTGTTTTCTCATGTTATTGCCTTAAAGTAAATTGTTAAATTTTGGTAATCTTATAGAGAAAGTTTAGAAAATGTTTCCGACTTCTTTCCCTTATATTGGAACTTGTCATTGTGTGAGTGAATGTCCTTTTTTGGAGAGATAGCAGCTGAGATTGGCAGTCCTGGGTCAGTATAAGAATGTTGCTCAGAAAACAGGTGCTGGTCCTGCCTCCCAGCCTCTGTGTGGCTGTTTTTTTTTTTTTAAGTTTATTTTATTCATTTGAAAGTCAGAGACCGAGGGGGAGTCCCAATCACTGGCTCATCCCACATCAGCCAGGGTTGGGCCAGACCAAAGCCAGGAGCTGGGAAGCCAGTCTGGGTCTCGATGTGGGTGGCAGGGACCCAACCATTTGTGCCAGGGTGTTCACCAGCAGGAAGGTGGGTTGAAGCAGGGCCAGGACTTGAACCCAGGCACTCCAGCATAGGATGCTGGTATCCCAAGAGATGTCTCAACCAAACACCTGCCCCCACTCCATCTCTTTTGGTTCTAATAAACTCTGCTGAGTTCTTCCAGCTATAAACCAAGGAAAATATGAATCTGTTCTGCCAGCTCTCCTACCTTTACATCTCGAGCCCCAGACTATTCCCAGTCAAGATGTAGGCACAGTGTCAATGGTGATGATGATCTGCCTCTGTTGACTCCATCTGAAAATGAGAAGACAGGTGCTCATGGAATCCTGGAGAAACCAGAGTGTCTGTACTTTGAGGGGAAGGAAATGAGTGCCCTTCCTCTCTGAGGGGTGTAGGTGTGTGCACAAGTATGTGCTCATGTGTATATGAGTGTGTGCACGTGTGTGTGTGTGTGTGTGTGTGTGTGTGTGTGTGAGAGAGAGAGAGAGAGAGAGAGAATATGTGTCGAGGTTACCAAAAGCTGCTGGAAGGGAGCAGACCTGGGCCCAAGTGCCACATGGACACAGCATCAGGATAAGGGCTTTGGGGACTTTGTAGCACTGGGGTGTGAATCTCCCCACCATGGTTGCTGTGGTGCCATCAGACCTGAGAGACAGCCGTCAGACAGGCTGCATGGAATGCAGAGGGGTCTTGCAAGATGAGAAGGAGAACTGTGGATCCGTCTCCTGGCCAGAAGCGGGCCTGGTGGTTCCCAGGAGCAGACTTGGGGCACGAGGGGGCAGACCCTGGTAGTGGTTGTGGCCCGAGTCTCTCCTGGCAGCTCCTTCCTAAAGCAGAATCCTCAGGAGTGAATTCACAACCAACACGCTCCAGTCTTTTTTGAAAATAGGTCTGCTATCGACCCACTCACAAATAAAAAAAATTTATTATTCAGATTGCTAAGAAAATGGCCTCCACATTAGCCCTTCTGTTTCAATAGATGGGCAGAGCAGGCCATGTTTCTGTTCTGTTTTTAATTTTAGAACTTTGAGTAATGTCAAATTAAGACCTGAGGCTTAGTTACCAAGTGCACAGAAAATGTGTTCTTCAGGCCTCATGGTGAGGAATGCAAATGAGGATTCATCTTGAGAAGACGCAAAGCACAGAATACGCCCAGTGCTGGTACACGAGTGTGCTTGTCAGTTGAGAGTGATAGGAGATGGGCTACAAATTGTAGCCCAGTGGGTCTTCCCTTCACTCATTTCTGAAAGAGAATATGATGGCAAAGTTGTCTTTCCAACCACAGCAGTAATGACGCCGGTCTAAGAAATTTATTAAGCCTTATTTATTCTCAGTAAAGAAGAACAAAACCCAAGGGAGAGTGCGACAAGGGAGGAGGCAGCAGTAGCTCCCTGTGATGCTGGGCTCCACCAGGCTCTGAGACTGTGATGCAGGAACGTGCCGGCCAGGTCACTAAGGGGCCCCTGCTTTACCCGATGGTCTCGGGAAAGCGGTTCAAGGGCTGGAAGTGTCTTAAATCAATGTGGAAATAGAATTGCAGTAAGGAAATCGGGATACAGTTGTTCCTTGCTAGCCATAGGAGTCTGGTTTCCCAGACCCCCTGTGAATATCAAAACCTGCAGAGAAAATCAGTACTCTTGGGGCCAGCATTGTGGCGCAGTGCATTAAACTGATGCCTGTGACACTACCATCCCCCATGAGTGCCGGTTCAAGTCCAGGCTACTCCACTACCAATCCAGCTCCCTGCTAAGGAGAATGGGAAAACAGCACATGATAGTCCAAGTACTTGGGTCCCTGCCACCCACATGGAGAGCCAGATGAAGTTCTAGGCTCCTGGCTTTGTTCTGGACTAGCCTGGGCCTCTGCAGCCATTTGGGGAGTGAGTCAGCAGATGGAAGACCTCTTTCTCTCTCTCTCTCTGTCTCCCTGTCTCTCTGTTTCTCCCTCTCTCTCTCTAGAAGTCTGCCTTTCAAATAAATACATCTTAAAAAGAGAAGAAAATCAAATCCCTTATATAAAATGGTATGGTGTTTGCATATAACCTTTACACATCCTCTTGTATACTTTAAGTCATCTGTAGCTTATGATACTTAACAAAATGCATAGTCTATGTAAATAGACTATAATATAACTATGTAGATAGTTATATTACATTGTTCAGGGAATGATGACAAGAAGAATGTGTCCAATACAGAAGCGATTGTTTTTCAAATATTTTCCATCTGTGGTTGGTTGCATCCAAGGCTGGGGAAGGCTGAGTGCAGTGCCTAGGGCTTGTTCAGAAGAGGAGGGCTAGGCAGTTGGTAAGAGGTAGACACTGAAATGCAGGAAGGTTTTCACTTACTAGAAACCAGTGAGGACATTTGTAGGTTGAGAGGAAGAAGCTTTGAAAGCAAGGTTGAAATAGAGGAAGAGGAGGAGGCAGCATGGAGAAGCCCCACATAGTGTGGGGAAAAGGCACAACTGATGCACAGGAAGGGAATGTTTCGTTCTCAGAGGTGACAGAGTACGATACTGGGAAGTCAATTTGATGATGGCGAGGAGGAGGAGAAGGAAGTTGAGCTTCTGCAAAAATGAACTCAACTCTTGACAACAGCAAGTAGGTAGGATAGGGGCTCCAGGATAGATATGAAATATTGAAACTTCTCCCCTGTGAAATGTGAGACAAAGTTCACCAACGCAGGCCCAGGAATTGCTGGGTGGCGGAGCAGAGCTTGGGAGCCGTGAAGTGTTAATGGTCCCGGTGGATGTGAAGCTAGTACCTTTTGCAAAGGCACTCCGTGGTCTGGGTAGAGGAACACAGAAGGCATATGGCACAGGTGTGTAGGGAATCTGAAGGACAGGTGCAAGGGTCCAGGTTAAGTGGGTGAAGGAAGTAAAGATCCTAGCCAGTGAGGAGCTGAAATAATGTCTGCTGAGTCCATCGTGGGACAGGAAATTGTGATGGGAGGAGAAAAGTAGGAAGTCAAGACACATGGGATGTGCATGAAGTCTAGAAACAAAGTCTTTGGAGTTAGGGCTCATGTGATAGCATTTTTATGGTCAAAAAATAAAATTTGGGGTTATGATAAAAATATAGAATTATTCTAGTAAAGTGAGATTAAAATCCATTGAAGTTTTGTTTTTAAAGGCAGAGATTCACCATTATCACAATTTATAATGAAAAATAAACTGAGACATAGCCAGCATTGTGGCACAGCAGTTTAAATCAGCATGCATGATTCCAATATCCCATATCAGAGTGCCAGTTCAAGTCCCAGCTGCTCCAGTTCTGATCCAGCTCCCTGCTAATGCACCTGGGAAGGCAGCAGAAGATGGCCCAAGTACTAGGAGTCCTGCCACTATGTGGAGACCTAGATGAAGTTCCTGGCTCCTGGCTTCTGCCTGGCCCAGCTCTGCTCTGTTAGCCATTTGGGGAGTGAGCTAGTGGATGGAAGATCATTTTTTGCTCTTTCTCTCAGGTCTCTCCCTTTCTCTCTCTGTTTTATTCCACCCTTTAAACAGATAATTAAATAAAACTTTAAAAAAAAAAGAAAAATACATAAGATGAAGTCTTTGTGAGGAGTGAAAGATAGGCCTAGAGCTGCAGAAGATGTGCACAGTGGTAAATAATGGTGAAAGGATTTCCCCATAGGAAAGAGCGTTGACTTGCTTATTTGTTTTTGCACAGGCTTATTTAAATAAAAGGAGTGGACAATCTGGGCTTTTCCATTTTTTTAATGTCAAATAAATCCCTGGGAGCTGGAGAAAAAGCATCACAGATGTGATTACTGCTCTAAATAATGAATTCTCCTTCAGTGCCACCAGATTGCAAGAGATTCGTGATGTGGTGCACTCATGATTATTGCTTTAATGAAAATGTGACATTAAGATATTCCCAGCGACGTGGTAAACTTCTGCTGAAACACTGGGCCCTTCATTAACCCTTGCACAACACACATCACAGGATGCATTTTCTGTGCATCAAAGTGTCATGTCTGAATCTCGTGTATCTGACATGGACGTAGTTATCCTTCCCAATATATAAGGAAAGAATGTAGGTCTTTACTTTCCAGTTCGACAAGCACCGTAAACCCACTGAAAGCCAGACTGACGAGTGGAACATATTGAAATCTTGGAGCACAGTTGTCTCGGAACATGTTAAGATCTCTGTAAACCCAGTGAACCGATAGCCCCTAACTAGCTTAGATTAAGATTTTGTTTTAGTCCATTTTGTGCTGTTATAGCAGACTACCCAGGCTGGGTGATTTATACAGAATAGCAATTTTATTTCTAACAACTTTGGAGGTTGGGAAGAGCAAGATCAGGTGCCAGGGCCCTGTCTCTGTGCTACTACAATGGCACCTTAAATTCCGTATCCTCCAATTGGAAGAGATGGGGGCAGCCACCCATGCGAGGAGCCAGGTTTTTAATAAGGGGATTAATGCAGTCATGAAGGCAGCAGAGCCTTGGAGCCAGTGGGCTAAGCCACTGCCTGCAACACTAGCATCCCATATCGGAGTACAAGTTCAGATCCTGGCTGCTCTGCTTCCAATCCAGCTCCCTGTTAATGTGCCTAAGAAGGCAGCAGAGGATGGCCCAGGTGCTCGGGCCCCTGCCACCCATGTGGGACACCCGGATGGAGTTCCAGGTTTCTGGTTTCAGCCTGACCCAGTCCAGGCCATTGAGGACATTTTGGAGGTGAATCAATAGATGAAAGATACCTTTCTCTGTCTACCCATCCCTCCCTCAGTCCCTCCCTTCTCTCTCTCCCTCCTTCTCTCTCTCTCTCTCTAATAAATAAAATTTTTAAAAAAGAGGAAGATAGAGCTCTCATAACCCAAATCCTCTCATTAAGTCTCACCTTCCAACAGTGTCTCACTGGGGGTCAAATGTGCGATCCATACATGGGCTTGGGGGACACATGCACACCAGAGCCGCCTTTATGTGTTGCATTGTTTCCTCTTTGCCTGCTTTTGAGAACAAAGTTGATAGAAACATAGAGAAAGGGTAAACTTTGTGTTGGTTAAAAGCAGTCTGTAAGACCAATCTATTTGGTTTCTATGATTCAAGTCTTTCACTTTTAAGAGATTTGGTGAACATATCAGGTCTTAGGTTGTGCTCTGGAATATTCCTCATTATTTATGGTGCAGTTTGATTTCTCAAACTGTGTGTCTCAAACTGCCGCACAGGACAAGTCACAGCAAATTTACGTGAGCTTCATTTCCAGAGCTGCTGAGTAACATGGAGGCTGCCAGTGTCCAGCCAAGCGTGTACTTCTCAACTGAGTTTGAAAGACTGGACAACTGCTGGCTATTGTTTTCCTCTGCCTGGTTTGATGTCATACCTGGCCTATTCCGCAGATGGTCTGGATCAAAGGGTTTGGTCAAAACAGAGCAGGCAGAAGCATCACAGAAAAGCCACCGGAGTGTGTGGGGACAGAGCCAGAGATGAGTGATGGACAGCCAGTGAGACTGGACACCTGGGACAAGGCAGCCCAGCACAGCCTCTGCAAGCTCAGGGGAGCTTGTCTCCCTCCACTTCCTCCATCTGGAATCTTCTCAAGTAGATTCATATTCCATATGGCTGTTGCTGTGGTCTGAATGATTGCGTCTCCCCACGATTCCAGTGTTGAAATCCTAACCGCTGAAGTGATGACATTAGGAGATGGGGCCTTTGGGAGGTGATTCTGTCCTTGGATTTGGGATTAGTGCCCTTATAAAAGTGGCCCCAGAGTGCCTCCTGGCCTGCTCCCGTGGAGTGAGGACACAGCAGGAAGGCAGCATCTATGAACCAGGAAATGGGCTCTCACCTGAAACCCTCTGCCAGCACCTTGGTTCTTGGGCTCATTCATCCAGAGTGTGAGAAATGCATTTGTTGTTGAGAGGCCAGCCAGGTTATGGCAGTCTGTTGTTAGTGCTGCCTGGCTACACTGAGCAGCCGTAGCCACATTTCCTGTAGGTGGCTGTTACTCTCCCCTCACCTCAGATTCAGTGTCAGAGTGTACAGACCTGCCCTTCAGCAACAAGACAGATCATCGCGCCTCTAGACTCGAGTTCTTTCTGGCCCATTCCTTGTCAAAAGCTTGTTTGCAGGAACCAATGATTGTGAAGGAGCAGCTGTCGGTGTTGCAGCCCTCCCACTCCTCCAGGGAGCAGAAGTGCTTCCCTTGGGCTGAGACGACCACCAAGGAACTGTCCACCTCGCTGCTTGAGGCCGGTCCCTTGTAGAGCTGCCTTAGCTGATACGCACTTCAGAATCAAACTGATCTGGATTCCCAATCCAGGCTTTCCCGAGCAACAGCTGAGCAGCCTTTGGATTTAATTTCATTGTGGAATGTATTTGAAGGCATTGCCCACCATGCCTCACGAAGCCTCTTTGTGAGACACACAGGAGACAGGAAACCTCATGTTGCTCCTGGATAGTTGCCTTGTCTTCCTCTTAAGGAAACGAGGCATCTTGTAATGTTATGTTTTTCTCTCTTAGCTTTAGTCTTTAAAAAGTTAGACCTGGGGCAGGGTTTTGGCACAACGGTTAGGCTGCTGCTTGGAATGTCCGCATTCCATATTGCAGTGTGTGGGTTCAAGTCCCAGCTCTGCTCCTTTCCATTCCAGCTCTCTGATGTGCACCCTGGGAGAGGCAGCAGGTGTAGTTGGATTTCTGCCACCCACTTGGGAGACGGAGATGGAATTCCTGGCTCCTGGTTTTAGCCTGGCGTGGCCCATCTCTGGCTGTTGTGGGCATTTGTAGGAGTGAACCAGTAGCTGGAAGATCTCTCTCTCTCTCTCTCTTAATTTGACAGGTAGAGTTACAGACAGTGAGAGACAGAGAGAAAGGTCTTCCTTCTGTTGGTTCACTCCCCAAATGGCCGCTACGGCCGGCACTGCTCCGATCCGAAGCCAGGAGCCAGGTGCTTCCTCCTGGTCTCCCACACGGGTGCAGGGGCCCAAGCACCTGGGCCATCCTCCACTGCCTTCCTGGGCCACAGCAGAGAGCTGGATTGGAAGAGGAACAGCCAGGACTAGAACCCGGTGCCCATAAGTGATGCTGGCACCACAGGTGGAGGATTAGCCAAGTGAGCCACGGCGCCCGCCCCTTGCTCTGCCTTTTGAATATATAAAAGAAATACTTTATAAAAGCAATATGGAGGTATGTTTGGGACCTAACTCTGAAAGTAAACACTGATTTTATCCTTTGCTTTCCTATTGTCTTATCTATTTTAACTTTTATATTATCATCTGCTTTAACTTTCCTCATTTACTTTAACTCCTTCAAGAATAGTATATCCCTTTGTGATTCTTGTATTAACAGCTAAATAAAATTGGTCTCTATTGTGAAAGAAAATTATGATACAAAGTTTCTAGGCTTTGCAAGTAAAATGGTAAAAATGTTGCTCTTGATACTCCAAGAAAATGAAAATAATGAGCTCATGACAACTAAGGAGCCCAGGAGTAGAAGCAGTTCAGTTCAAAGTACCTGTACGTTGCAAAGAATGACAATCACGAGCTTCGTGCCATCCATTGTAAGTCAGAAATACATGGCTAGAAACTGTTCTCTGGAGTGTGCTCTATAGAAAATAGTTCTTTGTAAAGGGTTCCATGATCCATACTTTTAGCCTTTTTAGAAACTTAGCTCCAGGGTTTCTTGAAGCCCTTAACGTGTATGTGTTGTGAATTTCCTGCAGTACAGACTCGGTGGTGCAGATTTTCCAAATGTATTTGGCCACTTATTTTTCCTGGACCGTCTTCCAGAGCTAATATTCTTTGAGAAATGTGGGGGTAGAATAATGCGATTATAATAATTGTTATTATTAGAAAGGACTTTCTGTTTCTTCATAAAACATACAGGGCAAAGGCTTAGATGTTTATTGCTAGAATTCTTCGTATCTTATTTTAAAATTGAAATGCACTAAGAACAAAAGAAATAAAAATGTTTACAAGCCTCATGTGGTGTTTTGTAGACTTATTTAGTGGAGTCTTTCATGCTTAGGTTATTCCTTTTTAATTTAATGCTTAAGGTTCGTAACTGTAGGATAACGTGGTGTTGAGTAGGAATCCTTGGCAGCATGTTGGTTTGCTGACCTAGTTACCCTTCAGCAAGGCACACTAGGGCAGTAACTGGTGTCCAGAAGCAGACATGGTTTCAGTTTATGGCTCTACCACTTATTAGACATATGATCTTGAGACATTTCATACATTCTAGAAGTCTTGGTTTCCTAGTCTGTAACGTATGGATTATACTTGCAGTATGCATGCCTCATGGACTTGTGAGGATTAAATGAATTCATATAGGTCATGTGTATATATGCCTATGTCTAGTGCTTAGCACATGGTTTTTATGTTGTGAATACATACTGGTTTTTAACTGTTAGGTTTGTTGTTTCAGCAAAGGCTTATTGAGCAAGTGGTACTGTGTTGCATGCCAATACCAATGTGGAGGAGCCCTGGTCCTTGCAGAGCTGTTGACAAACTGCAGACATTTGCACACTTTTGTACAGTTAGGTGTCTGCAGATTAACAACAAATATGGGGCTGGCGCTGTGGCTCACTAGGTTAATCCTCCGCCTTGCAGCTCTAGCACACCAGGTTCTAGTCCCGGTCGGGGCGCTGGAATCTGTCCTGGTTGCCCCTCTTCCAGGCCAGCTCTCTGCTGTGGCCCAGGAATGCAGTGGAGGATGGCCCAAGTGCTTGGGCCCTGCACCCCATGGGAGACCAGGAGAAGCACCTGGCTCCTGCCTTTGGATCAGCGCAGTATGCTGGCCGCAGCGGCCATTGGAGGGTGAACCAACGGCAAAAGGAAGACCTTTCTTTCTGTCTCTCTCTCACTGTCCACTCTGCCTGTCAAAAATAAAAAAAAAGAAAGAATAAAACAAATATGAGTACACAAACCGTGGAGTGACAGAAGAGAAGATTGTCAGTGTTTTGGGGGCAAAGGTGGAAGGTGACTTGCATGAGAAGTCACAGTGGATGCTACCTTTGAGATTTGACTTTGAGAGATAATTGTTTGCTAGGGAGGCCAAAGGTGTTGCCTCGGGGGATTACAGGAAGGTTTGTGAGCACAAACTAAGATGCAGGAAATTCAGGAAGCTGAAAGCAGCTCAGTAGAGCTGTGAATTGACCCAGGCACATCAAAAGTATGGTGAGAAATGGGGCAGCATAGTTTGACGGTAGCTAGGCAATAGTCTTAAATCCTGAAGTGAAACAGCTGTGAGTTGGGCGCCACCATGGGTGGGAAACATCCGGCCCACAGACCGTATAAGGTTTACAAAAGTCATTTGGTCTGGCCCTACCAAGGCAACCACTTGGGGGACTTATTCAATAAATGGAGATCAAGCCAATTTCTAAATTGATAATTGTGTATGACCATGAATGATGTTATAAATACCCAAATGGGCCCTTGGCAGAAAAAAGGTTCCCCTCACCAGTGTGTAGAGTAACCATGTCAGATGTGTTTGAGATCAGTATTCCTCCAAATGTGGCCTCTGCACTTGCTAAGTTAGCATCACCTGGGAGCGTTATCAGAAATATAAATTCTCGGATTCCACCCAGAGTTTCTAAATCAGTCTCTGGGTATGGGGCCTGGAATATTATATTTTAGCCAGTGTTCTATGTGATTCTTTTTGGTAACATTAAACTCAGGGAAGACTGTTTTAGACTGACCAGTCTGAGTATTGTAGAGGATGGACTGTGCATCCTACAGTGAGATGCAGGGAGATGACATGAATGGTGAAGAGTCAGTGTCCAGGCCAGGAATGATGGCAGCACCTGGATTAAGATAAAAAGGAGGGGAGAAAATGACTAGAAATAGGTGAAGCATACTTCAGGGAGCTTTAGTCATCACCTGGGTGTTGTATTTGGAAAAGGGAAGATTCAGAGGTGACTCCACAGTCTCTTGTGTTACAGTAGGATATGGTGCATACATTAATGTAGGGAATATAGGAATAGCATAGAGTGCTTCGTCTGGGTTTTCTGCAGTGATTGGGTGAAATCGTAGTGACTTTTGTTTCCAACATGTGAAATGTGCCTGTGGAGCCTTCAGGTGAAGACGCACTGACTGCTGCTTGTTGGACGTATGGACCCAGTGCTCGGGAATGAGGTCCTGAGCAGGCTTGTGGATTTAGGAGTCATAAACATGTGTGAAGCAGCAGCAGGAATGGTTGGGATTTGAGAGAAATCCAAGTGTAGAAATTTGGGTAATGACAGAGATTTCCCTGGGCCCTTATTATCAGGGTTCTGTTTATCTCTCTGATCTCATTTTGTATGATTTCCTCTCAGCAGTCTACACAGCAGTCAAACTAAATCACTTAAGGTTCTCTGAGCGCAGTTGCTGCCTTAACCCCCAGGTATTTGCTTTAAAGATGTATTTATTTAAAAGTCAGAGTTACAGAAAGAAGGAGAGGGGGAGAGAATGAAAGAGGGAGGGGGGAGAGACAGCGAGAGCACTCTTCCAGTCACTGGTTCACTCCTCAAATGGCCACAACAGCTAGGCTGGGCCAGGTTGAAGCCAGGAGCTAGAACTCCATCCGAATATCTCACATGGATAGCAGAGGTCCATTTTCTTCTGCTTTCCCAGGCACATTAGCAGGGAGCTGGATTGGAAGTGGAGCAGCCATGCAGGAACTGGTGCTCACATGGGATCCCAGCACCACAGTCAGCAGTTTGATCTGCTCTATCACAATACCAGCCTCGAACTTCCAGGTCTTTACACACACTGTTCCCCCTAACAGCAATATTCCTGGCCTCTGTTCCATGTTTAGCTCTCTATACCTAGCACACAGTTGTTGATATTTCAAGACTTACCTCCAAAGCAATCCCCTTCCCAGGAAAAGTGCTGCCCCAGATATTTTTCTTAGAGTTATTGTGCCAGGTAAAATGGACTGTTTACATCTGTGTTCTCTTGGTGCTATGGTCCTGATGGTAAAGTCTACATCTGTTTTAACTTTTTACCACACTCCCCAATGGGGTGCTTGACACATAGCAGGTGCTTAATAACTAACGAATTGTGGAAGAGTGGCCAGAAGAAGAGTTGTCAACGGAAGACTAATAGAGGATGATATTAGAAATAGGAGTGTAGGGAAAGAGTGGTGGCATGGAAACCAATGAAGGAAGTGTCCAGAAAGAAATGCCAGGAATGTCAAAGCTTCCAAGCAATTATATAAAGTCAAGTCTTAAAATGTCCGGGATCTGATGATTGGGTCAGTAGTTCTCTTTTTCAAGGCTGGTTTCAGTGGGGGTGAGCTCTCACGGTAGGAATCCCATTGCAGAGCTGAAGAACAACTGGTAGGTAAAACAGTGGGAACTAACACTGTGAGGAACCGCCACCTGACAGGGAGAGTGGAAGGGTCATGGGTCAAGGGAAGGCTGTTTGAAATGAGAGGTGATTTAATATGCATGTTCTCTGAAGTAGGGCCTGATCTATCCAGGAAATTAAGGAAGCAGAGGAAAGACTGATAATTGTGCAGTTCCAGCTTGGAGGAGAGGGATCCAACTTCAGGAAGGAGGATTAATCATGAGCGGAGGACCTGGGAAGGGGTGGAGATGGCTTGGTGGCGATAAGTTTTTAGGGGAGAGAGAATGAAGTTCAGGGAGTTGAGGACTGACAGGGCCAAGTTTATTGAGTGTGAAACTCTGTGTGTGTGTGTGTGTGTGTGTGTGTGTTTGTGTGTGTGTGTGTGTGTGTGTAGGGGATGGTTTGGACAGAGAATAAGACCTGGGGGACATACTCATGAAGGGGAGTAAAGGTTTCAGGCGGTCATGTACGCATGGCAGAGGGACCTGGACAGAAATACATTATGCTTTCTCGGAAGGCAGCCCCCTCGGTTTCCCTTATGGATTACAAGGTTTTATTGATTCTGATGAGAACTTTTTATTGAGTATATAGGGAGGGCCATCAGGTCATTACTGATTTATGGTATTACACTTCAGAGACCATAACTGAGGACAAATTGTTTTGAAAGGGCTGTCCTTCCATAATTCAAAAGAATATCATTTGTGCCACCCTCTCCCTACTTATACACCATGTAAACGACCTGAACATTTAATAATGCGATCTATGTGAGCTGCCCACACTACCGAAAGAAGAGAGAAGAGAGAAGAATCCAACCATGTTATTGCTTCAGTGGAGTTGATAATATCCCTTAGTTAAACGCATGAGTAAGGCATGCTGTGCTGTCTTGAATTAACTATTAATCAGTATAGCATAGAGTGATATGCACCCTAAGATCATGGTGTTAGGTCTCAAGTGGCACTGTAATATTAAACATTAACACTTACTGAGTTCTTACATAATGCATATCTTGTGCTACAAGCTTTCCTAGTATAATCTCATTTAAACTTCCTAATTCTGGGAGATAGGAAGGTTTTTTTTTTTTTTTGCCTTGTTTTGTAGGTGAAGGAACTGAGACTTTAAAAGAGGTTGCTTCTGTTTTAGCTTACCATTCAAAGGAAAAGATGGAAAATTCAGAGAGGCTGAAATTGAGTCACTTTCCAGTTCTGCATTTTAAGTGCAATTTTGCAACTTTTCTAATTTAAAAAAATTAATAATTTTACAATACTGATTTACCTAGCTAGTTTTGGCCAGGGTAAATGAGCCACTGTGCTCATAATGAATAAATACAGGGCACATGTGCCTCCCCATCCTGCTCCATGCCCGTTACAGACATGAATAAACCATCCTCTGGGAACTCAGCTTGGTCTTCAAAACCTTCACAAGATAGGGTTCTAAGCAGTCGCCACTAATTGATTTACCATCCAGAAGCTTGTAAATCCCATCTGGAGGACAGGAGTGTCAGATCAGATCCTCTGAGCAGTAGCCAAGATAGGATTAAAAACTACCAGGGCTTTCTTGTGGGAAATGACTGTGAAGACAAAGAGGAAGACCACAGAGCAGTGCTGATGCCTGCAAAAGAACAGAAGGAAGGGAGGACTGGATGGGGAGGGTCTCAGACTGCAGTGTGATTCTGAGAAAGGCTCAGGCAAGAGAATAGATTCCCAGAGCAAAGGTGTCCCTCAGAAGAGTCCCCCACAGGGCCGAATCAGCCCACTGTCCCGCCTGCCTCCTTAACAGCCTCACTCAGTGGCTGTGAGTAGCTCGGGGGAAACACGACCTTGGAGTGGCAACCGGAAGCTCCTCTTAGCAGGTTCTCCTGCTCAGGATCTGAACACACGCTTCCATGCCAGCCTCTCCTGTCCCTGCAAGTGTCTTAGCTGACAGCAGTGACTCGGCTGTGAACGCTGTGCCACCAAGGCCGGCAACTCACAAAGCCAACTCACCAAGTTTCTTTGCAGCTAGAACGTTATGCCCACACTTGTCTCTCCTGGAGTTGGGCCTCATCTTCCTGAGTTTGGGGGATTTATGTGGAAGAAATTCCCATTGGGAAACTGTTGATCTTCTCACCATCAAGTCCTGAGAAAGAAAAAGAAGTGGCAAACACTGTTATTTTGTAACTGATCCCTGCTTTTACCCCTTAATCCAATTGGAACTGTGTTCCGATTTCACTGAGCGAAAGCTTTCCATTTGGTTACAAGGCTTGTAAAATAGCAAGTATGACTCATGAAATATCACAGAACATTAACATCTACAAGGAATATGTTTAAGCTCTTCCAGCATTCCCTGAGATTACAAACAGCGGCATATTTATACAGCTGATGGCTTTCTCCCAAACCATTTCTTCACGGAAAGACACATGCATTTAGCTTTCTTATGTGATGGACCTTTATTTTCTTTATAAGGAAACAGAGATTGGCATTAGAGCCCTAATTATAGTAGCGAGTCAGCAGGTCATTGCTTTAGTAACTCGGTTTGTTTCCTGACGCCGCTCTCGGAGCACGTGAGAGTTAAGATGTGCTTAAGAAAGACATTGTAATGATGACAAGAATCACTTATTGATAGCCTAAAAAGTGCCAGGGCACTGTATCCAAAATACGTCAATATCAGATTTTTGCAACCTTGGGAAGCAGGTGTCACTCCCGTTGGATGTTGTCTGAAGCCTGCTCATACATTTAGCTGCTGAGTAAATGTGATATTCACGTGAGATGGTGGAGAAGCAGAGAAGGTTGCCAAGCTCACTGAAATTTAGTGAGGGAAAACGTCTCGGGTGCTGCATGTCCGAAATCTGCTCAGTCATCTGCTCTACTTTGGGATTCAAGGAGGTTCTTTGTGGGTATGATTTTCTTACAGGACACAAAAAAAGAGGTAATTGGCTGGACCATTAAGCAGAGAAAATGAAAAGGAACGTTTGGCCACTATTTCTTTTTTAGAGCCTTATTATAAGTCCTGGAAAAATGTGTGTGACAGAGCCAAACAGCCAGGTGTTTGGAGGGCAGCCCTCTGAGGCCGGCTGGCGGAGTGCAGCTGGTCATCACAGTGGATGGGGGAAAGATTGTCTAAGAAAGAAAATAGCCTGAGAGGTCGCAGGGAGGCACCTGATGCGCAGGAGGCTGTGGGCAGATCATAAATTATGTGGAAGAAGAATGAATTAAAGGAGCACATTTTCGAAGGTACCGGGGTCTAATAAAAGGTCTCTCTCATCAGCAGAGGCAGACACCCGGCCAGGGGATTAGCTGACCCTTCAGATGTTGGCGGCTCAGAAAACACACTCAGTGTTAGAGCTGTGGAGTGACTTGTGTGGACCGGCAACGTGATCCTTTCAGAAAACGAACCACGAAGCTCAGGGTTCTAATCTCAAGGCAAGTCTCTCTAGGTTGAGGGAAGAGATGAAGGCTGCTAAAATGTACTGCTTTTTTTTTAATATTTTAAGGGCTGGCACTGTGGCATGGTAGGTTAAGCCCCCGCCTGTGGTACCAGCATCCAATATGGGTGCCAGTTTGAGTCCCAGCTGCTCCATTTCAGTCCTGCTCTCTGATGATGGCCTGGGAAAACAGTGGAAGGTGGCCCAATGCTTGGGTCCCTGCCGCCATGTGGGAGACCTGGAAGAGGTTTCTGGATTGGCCTGGTTCCAGCCATTATGGCTGTTTGGATAGTGAACCAGTAGATAGAAGACCTCTCCCTCTGTCTCTCTCACTGTCTGTAACTCTGCATCTCAAATAAATATTTTAAAAAATTTTACTTGAAAGGCAGAGTCTCTCCCTCTCTTTTGCGCACACACACACACACACACACACACACACAAATAGAGAGAAGGGAGAGGGAGAGGGAGAGGGAGAAAGAGGGAGAGAGAGAGAGGTCTTTCATCTGCTGCTTCACCCCCAGATGGCCACAATGGCTGTGTGTGGGCCAGGCTGAAGCCAGGAGCCAGGAACTCCATCTGGGTCTTCCATGTGGGTGGGTGGGTGGGGGTTCTGCAGGTGTGTTAGCAGGGAGGTGGATCAGAAACAGAGCAACCAGGACCTGAACTGGTGTTCATATGGGATACCAACATCACGGGTGCTTGCTTAACTTGCTGTCCCACCATTATCAGCCCCTTGGCTGCTCATATTTTGACAAATCTAATGTAAACTAATGATAAAGTAACTCCCCATCCAGTGAAATTATGTAAGAATATTGATAGACTCTGCAAAGGTACCTCAGACTTTTTATGGAAAAGTGGATTTGAAAGTTAAGTGTATATTGGTGTAAAAAATTTTAAAATCTACGTGTAGCCCCCCCCCCCCGGGCAGTATTCATTTCCATGAACTTTTTGAATGCCCTCATATTTAGAAGGGAGAAATCAAGAGATTGTGGCCTTCTTCTCCATCCCTTCCAGTTCCCTCTGACTCTGCTTCTATTTCCAAGAACGTTCTGTAAATGACCACAGCACCACAAGAACTTGTTTGGCACCTGCTTGATGTAGGCACAGTTCTAAGTGTTTTCTATAGACTAACTTGTTCATCTTCACAGTAGCTCCCGGAGGTGACCTTGTAACCACCTGCCTTTCACAGGCAAGGAAACTGAATCAGAGAGGGAATTATTTAAAAAAAAAAACGGGCCGGCGCCGTGGCTCAACAGGCTAATCCTCCGCCTTGCGGCGCCGGCACACCGGGTTCTAGTCCCGGTCGGGGCACCGGGTTCTGTCCCGGTTGCCCCTCTTCCAGGCCAGCCCTCTGCTGTGGCCCAGGAGTGCAGTGGAGGATGGCCCAGGTGCTTGGGCCCTGCACCCCATGGGGAGACCAGGAAAAGCACCTGGCTCCTGGCTCCTGCCATCAGACGAGCGCGGTGCGCCGGCCGCAGCGCGCCGACCGCGGCGGCCATTGGAGGGTGAACCAACGGCAAAAAGGAAGACCTTTCTCTCTGTCTCTCTCTCTCACTGTCCACTCTGCCTGTAAAAAAAAAAAAAAAAAAAAAAAAAAAACAAAAAAAAAACAGCATCTAACACTTAATAGAGGAACGAAAAATAGTCACAGCACTGTCAAAATAATGTTGCTGATGATAGTAACTGAGAGCCGAGTTGACAGACAGAAGGGCAGACAGGAGAATGGACTAGAGGAGTGGCTTTATATATATATATATATATATATATATATATATATATATAGGCAGAATTAGACAGTGAGAGAGAGAGACACACAGAGAAAGGTCTTCCGTTGGTTCACTCCCCTAATGGCTGCCACGGCCAGCACCCTTTGCTGATCCAATCCGAAGCCAGGAGCCAGGTGCTTCCTCCTGGTCTCCCATGGGGTGCAGGGCCCAAGCACTTGGGCCATCCTCCACTGCACTCCCGGGCCACAGCAGAGGGCTGGCCTGGAAAGAGGGGCAACCGGGACAGAATCTGGTGCCCCAACCGGGACTAGAACCTGGGGTACTGGTGCTGCAGGTGGAAGATTAGCCAAGTGAGCTGCGGTGCTGGAGGAGTGGCCTTTTTAAGGGAGAAAAGGAGATTAGTCTTCAAAGAAAGAAGGTAAGAATTGGAGCTAAATCTATAAAGTGGGACAAATTTTCATGTAGTAAGGGAACTTGAGTGCCGAAGACACTCTCGAAATCTTGGGAAAAAAGTCCATTGTCTTATGCTTTCAAGTCAGCTAATGGTCATGCAATCTTGAAAGAGCCCTAGAAATAAAAGACAGCAAAGCAGGGGGAAAAGAGGTGGCAGAGGGGGAGGCGAGGAAGAAATGGGGTGGTGCTGTGCCCTGCGTGCTGATGGCCATCTGTCTGGCCCATAAACCCTCAGGGCTTGGCTTCTAAACCCGAGCACTCCCGCATATTCCGTGGCGCCCTGGGAGGGAAATTAACCAGGCGCCCCCTCCCCTGGCACAGCAGGCTGTTGTTGCACATATGTTCACACTGAGACCCCTACTCCCATGAGAACTGCTTTTCACTGGTGCATGTGCAAGCGGAATCAGCCAGCCAGGAGGGGCCGAGGCTCAGTCTAGCCCTCTTTGGCCCTGTCTCTATGCTTTGGCTCTCACTGCTGCATCTGAAGCAGGTGCACCCCGCCCTGAGTTCATGGACCAGAAGTCCCTGAACAGAGCAGAAGTCTCAATGCCAATTTCAGCTGGAGACTTGGTTGCCAAGAACTGGGCCAGAGAAAGCACAAAGATGTTTTTTCAGCCAGCCAGAGATAGGCAAATGTACGGGTTTGAAGGGAGGGGTGGGGCAAATCTGGAGTCTTAGCTTCTGAGCAAGAGCAGAAAGAGAGAGAAGTCAGCAATGAACTGCTTGTGCCTTGGAGGTTTTAAGTGTAAGGGGATTCACGGCTCTTGGTGTCCTTGACAAGACTGGAAGCTGAGTCCTAAAACATGAACACCCCTCGCTTTGTGAAGTTGCCGTCAGAAAACTGTGACCTTAGATGACAATCTAGCTTCCTCGTTCTACAAGGATCCTGATGCCTTTGTGACGTGAGCGCTTCACAGAGCCATTAGCAGAGTGGGCTGCTCTGGGGCGATGCTGTGGGTGCCCACTCCCGCTCATCCTGCCCTCAGCTGCTGCAGCAGAGCTGCGGAATCTTTTTTTTTTTCTATCAATGGTCATTTGGATATACAAAATTGTCAGCTTAAAAATGAGTCTGCTGTGAATTTATTTTTTCTTGACCCCTGCCTGTGCTTGGCTTGGCAGGGCCAGACCAATTGATTTCACGAACCCACATTCCCCACCCAGAAGGAGAGAGGGAAGTCCTTCCCTGCCTGTTTTCCTGCACCTGGAGGTTCCTGTTTCTTTTCTGAGGAGTTGCACATCTCCTGAAGTCCATCCTATGCAGGCTACGAGATGGGCTCAGGCAGTAAACTGGAGAGGAGACTGGAAGGGGCAGAAATCCCTCTTCCTGCTGGAAATCCTAGCAAACCGGGGCAGGCAGAAGGGTGTGTGTGTGTGTGTGTGCGCGCGTGCATGTGTGTGTTTCAACAAACAACTGTCTTGGCTGTTGATCAGGGATAAACTGATAAACGTATTGCAAGACACGGGGATTTCCACATTGTTTAGTGCAAAAGTGGCTCTCCACGCTGTAATTATCTGGGAGCCTTAAAACCTCCGGATGTGTGGGTGCTTCCTCCCAGCGAGGCAGGTTCCTTTGGCCTGGGAGTGGCCTGCAGGGCAGGACTTTTAAAAGCTCTCCAGGTGGTGCCCATTTTTGGACAAGGCTCAGAACCAGCAGTGTAGGGTTACTTTCTAATGAGAATCTTAGGAGCATTTCACCTGGCTGCTGGGTGTTGGTGACAACATCAGTTAAAAGGAGGAGACAGAGGAGGACTATCAAAATGCAGGGCTTTCTGTTTACAAAACAGCAGTAGCAATGGCCATGAGTCAGTTGGGGGAGGGGGACGGGCACAGAAAGCCTCTCAGTTTTATTCTTGTCATTTAACCTGTGTGCATCAAGAAACGGGATAGTGCCTGTGCCTTGAACTCAGGTGTCTGGAAGCTCAGGAAGCCTGCAGGCTGAAGGTACAACTTGATTAGCAGGGTGTTCTCTGGTTCTCCTGGGAATTTGAGCAGCAGAATAATCTCTGTAAACAAAAGCCCCAGTTTTCAATGCACAGCAAGAGAGACACTGAGATGAGGCATTTAGATCCGTCACCCCTCCCGCCCATCTCTGGGTAAGCGGAGGGCAAGGCCAGAAAATGTTGTCACAGGGGCTTAGAAAAGAGAAAGTCAGTCAGATTCACGTTGTCCTTGTGCATCTCGGGATAGCCAGGAAGCTGTCAAGACACGACTTGACGTTAGTCAAGGAATTGCCTTCCCTGTAAATCTATCAGGGACTGTCAGTGGGGACACAGCGTTGCCAAGCACTTGCTGTGTACTAGGCGTTCTGCTAAGGGATGTGTGTGTGTGAGCTCATTTATCCATCACATCCACTAGAAGACGCAGACACTCTTTTCCTTATTTCCTAGGTGAAGACATTGAGACATTGTGTGACTATTTGACATACTAGTATCTTGCTGTCGGTACATGGTAGAATGAGGAGTTTTTAAATTTTTATGTGTTTATCTGATTTTTAAGAGAAAGAGAGGGAGGAGTTGATTGATGTCCCATCTACTGGTTTGCTCACCAAATGCCTGCAATACCTGGGACTGGGCCAGGCTAAAGCCAGGAGCTTAGTCTGAGTCACCCCTGGGAGTGGCAGGGACCAATTACTTCAAAAAAATCTTTTTATAGAGAACTTTTATTTAATAAATATAAATTTTGAAAGTACAACTTTTGGATTATAGTGGTTCTTTTCCCCCAATAACCACCCTGCCACCCGCAAACCATTTCATCTCCCACTTCCTCTCCCATCCTGTTCTTCATTAAGATTCACTTTTAGGCCAGTGCCGAGGCTCACTTGGCTAATCCTCTGCCTGTGGTGCTGACACTCCGGATTCTAATCCCAGCTGGGGTGCCAGATTGCTCTTCTTCCAGTCCAGCTCTCTGCTGTGGCCCAGGAAGGCAGTGGAGGATGGCCCAAGTGCTTGGGCCTTGAAACCGCATGGGAGACTAGAAGGAAGTACCTGGCTCCTGGCTTTGGATCGGCACAGAGAAAGGTCTTCCTTCCATTGGTTCACCCCCCAAATGGCAGCTATGACCCGCGCTGCGCTGATCTGAAGCCAGGAGCCAGGTGCATCCTCATGGTCTCCTACACGGGTGCAGGGGCCCAAGCACTTGGGCCATCCTCCACTGCCTTCCTGGGCCACAGCAGAGAGCTAGACTGGAAGAGGAGCAACCAGGATTAGAACCCGGCGCCCATATGGGATGCCAGCACTGCAGGCGGAGGATTAACCAAGTGAGCCACAGCGCTGGTCCCTTCTACCCACTTCTGCCCTGTACAGCTCGTGTGGTGCTGCAGCCTCTGCCGAGGCCTCTCCTTGGAGTACAGGCTGAGTGAGTGCATCAGGCTTCAAGTAGTGTCTGAGCTTGCCCCACTCTTCAGAGGGCTGAGATGGGGAGGCTGCGCTCTGTCAGTGATGTTTTTCTGACCATTCCAGGATAGCTGGGGCCCCTAGCAAGGGGCCCTGCACTTGATCTCATGGTGTCAATGGGTGAAGGCCATCCACGTGGATTTATGAACTCTGCAGCACCTTTAAAACTTACTGCAACTTCTCCATCTTCCAAGATCAGAAAACCCAGAAGAAGTAAATCTCAAAGATAGGTTTACTTCCTGTTAAAGTTTTTTTCTTTTCTGCATTTTTACTTCCCCAAATAAAGTGTGTAGTGACTTGTGCTTTTATGCCTGTAGGCTCCTCTGACTTCTGGGCTCAAGGGCAGAATGGGGTTGAGGAGGTGAGGGGAAGAGGAGACGCTCAGAGCAGCTCGTGCATGCATTGTCCCCAAACTATGGGAAGATGTGCGAGGCAGACGTGGGAGATGTCCTTAGGTGGTGGGCCCAGCTTTTGTCTCCTTGAGGTGTATATTATAATTTGTACCTTTACATGTGTCAGTCTACATAATAATTCTACAATATGAATTATAGTAAAATGCATTTTGGAAATAATACAAACACAAAGGCATGTGTAAAACTTAGATGCCATGGTGGTCAAGAGGGCATTGTGGGACTTTGCACGGTGCTCCTTGGCTCTCTCTGGTTTCCTGTGGTCTGTGCATGAGGACTGCACTTCCCCACCATCCCCTGGGACTTGATGTGCTACTCTGGCCAATAAAGAATCCACAGAGGGAAGCGAGTCTCTCCCGGGGTGGGGGGGTGGGGGGATGGCAGAAGCTGTATGAGGCAGCAGGCAGCACACAGCACTCGCCTTCCTTGATCCCATGGTACTGACCGCTTCCCCCAGCCCTGGTTCCTGAGGCAGTCACCTTTGTCCTGCAAGAAATAATCCTTTGTTGTTTGAAGCAGCTGAATCTTGGGGTTATTTAGGCTTGCAACATAGTCTGATTGATAAGGAAATCATCATGCTAAGGCCCCATTTGAAGGTGTAATAAAAACGTGACAAAGGAAATTGCTCAAGAGAAAGAGCTTGGTGATTTCTTATTTGTTTATTTTACTCATAAGAATGCTTAGACCAGTAAATGTAAGAGAGGACTGAAAAGATGTTAAAATGCCATGCTGAGTCCCATAAGGCCTCTGTTTTTGTTTGTTACTGTAATTGGATAAATGCATGTAATATGAAATTTACCATTTTAACTACCTAGTAAACCGTCACACCCTATCCCTCTTATCCCACCCCTGGCTTTGCCTTTCTGCTCTCTCTCTGTGAGTTTGACTCTTCCAGGGACCTCAGGCAAGAAGAATTGTATACTATTCATCCTTTTGTGTCTGATTTACAAACCTCATATTTATTTGCCTATTTGGTGAAAAGATTGGATTCTAGTTTTTGCTGGCCTTTCATTGTACACACACACACACACACACACACACACAAACACAAATGTAAGAGAGGGGTAACAAGCGTTTTCCAGGAAGCCTGACTCTGCAGTGGGCCAGCTGGTGGTGGCTTTTCTGGCCAGAGGTCAGCAGCCTTCCCAAAGTGGAACACCAGAGCTCTAAGTCCTGTTTCCCTTGGGTCAGAGTTCAAGGATGCTTTCAAACCCCAAATAGCCAAGATCTGTCTGCTGCTGACAAGGGTAAGGCTGATTGTTTTAGTCTGCAAATCGAGGGGGGGAGAGAATCTTGACTTCTGTCAGTAACAGAGGAAGGCTGGGTCCAGCGACAACAGATGGTTACTGCTTTCAGAAGGGGTTGTGACAATGGTGACAGGTCCCAAAGCCACAGGAGCTGTGTTCTATGAACCATCAGGGAAGGAAGGATGCTTATCATTCTTTTTACTTGAAGAGAAGTCATGTGTCAGAAGCTGTCTGGGGATGGTGTGACCCTTTCTGTGGGTTGCTTCTCTTTTCCCAGAATTGCGTTAGAAGTGCATGTGGAGCCTAAAGTGGGGAGAGCAGAGTCCAGGCACCCCTGGTTGGAGAGTGGGAACTCTGCTATGTGGATGAGGTCCCTGGAGACAGGCGGCCTGCGAGGAGATGAGTGAAATGTAGCTCCTCCAGGCTCTATGAGATTCCAGAGCCCAGGTCGGTGTGGTGGTGAAATCTTGGCTTCTGGTTACTTTGGAGTTTCAGCTTAGAAATGAGCAGCATTGTTTGTTTGTTTTTTAAAGGGCCATGGGGAACTTCATAATTGTTTGTCATACAGATAACAAACTACTCTGGCTTACTTACACATTTGCTTCATAGATACCATTCTGTCATCCATGTGTCAGGTGTTTAACTGAGTAGGGGATACAGTGAGAGCATAAACACATAGGATTTCCTCCTCCGTGGAGCTCTTGATCCAGTGAGGAGACAAATATATTATTATTGTTATTTTAAAAGATAGGTTTATTTACTTGAAAGGTGCAGTTGCAGAGACAGAGAAGGAGAGAGAGAGTATGTGAGATCTTCCATCTGTTCATTCCCCAAATGGCCACAGTGGCCTGGCTGGGCCAGGCAAAAACCAGGAGCCAGGAGCCTCTTTGTGGTCTCCCCATGTTTGCAGGGGTGCACAGACTTGGGCTGTCTTCTGCTGCTTTCCCAGGCTCATGAGCTGGGAGCTGGATGGGAAATGGAGTAGCCAGGCTCAAGCCAGCACCATATGTGATGCTGGCACTGCAGGCCATAGCTTTAATCTGCTGCACCAGCACCACAAAGCCAGCCCTCAAATATTATTTACTCAGTAAGTCAGTCAGTCAGTATTTACTGGGTCTGCATTGTGTTCCAACCACTGAGGATCCTGCAGGAAGCGGATGAGGCACAGGCACGTCAACCAAGTGTTAAACGGTGACTCCAGCAAGGGCTTGGAAAGAAAGGGGCTGCAAGCAGGGAGAGCTTGTTCAGCAATCTGAGGGACAGAGGGGCTCACCCAACTGAGCAGGGATGGGACAGGCAGTCCAGGCAGCAGGAACAGCACATGAAAAGCCCTGTGGCAGGAAGGACCTTGACCTTGATGAGATGAAGGAGGGAGCTGATTGTGGTTGGAGTTGGGGAAGAAGGTTTGGTAGGTGAGTTAATGTTGGAGGGGCACATGGGAGCCATTTATAAACGTGATAAGAGTGCAGTGTATCATTTTCCTTGTTGGGATATTCATATCCCCTCTTTTCCTCCTCCGCATAGAACCATGGTTTAGAACAGGATTTGGTAATCAGACTGTTGAGGTGGGAACCTTGCTCTCCCACTTACAGACTTTGTGACTGCAAGCAAGTTAATCAGCCTCTGTGCCTCAGTTGGCTTGTCTGTAAAATACGAATCTATTAGCACCTACTTCATAAACTTGTCAAGAAAATTAAATGAGTGTGTGTGTGTGTGCATGTGTGTTTGTGTGATGTCTAGGACAATGCCAGGTACTAGTTATAAATATGAGCATCACTATTCCAAAGATATGTCCCAATTCATTTATGAATAAGAAATCTACACTTAATTAAATGCAGGATGTATAAATATCTGTATTAGGAATAGGGAAACCTAAAACTGTCTCTTTAATATGCATTTATGATATGGAAAATGCCTTTCTTAAGTAAATCATCTTGACAAAGGCTTCTTTCAGAGCTGAGATAATTAAACTGCCTTCTGCTCTGCACAATGTGTATTTGAGATTTTTAGAAGATGGGTTTTTTTAATTTTTAAGTGACCAAGGAATCATTTATTGTAAGCATTTTTATTTTTAATATTTTCATAGTTATTTGAAAGGCAGAGCAACACATGCACATGGGGCAAGGGTACAGAAATATCTTTTATCTGTTCTTTCGCTTCCCAACCAACTGCCGTAACAGCCAGGGCTGGGCCAGGCTGAAGCCAGGAGCCAAGACTTCCATTTGGGTCTCCCATAGGGGTAGCAGGGGCCCAGACACCCAAACTGGTCACCTGCTGCTTTCCAGGTTACATACCAGCAGGACACTGGATTGGACACAGAGGAGGGACTTGAACCCAAGCTCTCTGATACGGGAGGTGGGCATCCCAAGTAGCGGCTCAGCCTGCTGCACCACAACACCTGCCCCAGCAGAGTATTCCTGATGGTGATTCCGGGGACACTTAGGGCTGACTAATAGCAGAACTTACCTTGCATCCTTTTATCATTTTATCACGGATGCAACTGAGCAGTCTTGGAATGGTAGAGCCAGAAGCAACCTAGAGATTAGCCAGTCATTTGTTCCGATTTAATTGGCTGTTGGTTTCTGCATGAAATGATCACATTAGAAGAAAAGAGCTGCCAGCTTAAAAATTTAATAGACAAGCAATTAATTTAACTGAGACGCTTCTGTGAAAATCACAAATACCATCTGCAGCTTCTCCTCTGGAAGGTGGCAATGCATTTTTGCTGAAGTTTTTATTTTAACTCTTTCCAAAGAATAAAAGCAATGAGCAGCTTTCCTTTGTCCTGGTAGATTTGGGAACTATGTGATTCATGCCTGTAAGTGGATGGTGCTGTGTTATTAAACAAACAAAGTTTTCTGAAAGCTCGCAAATGTGTGCGGCCTCATGATGGATGCTTTTAGAGGGTGCCGCGTTTAATCCTCACGGTAATTATGTGGAGTCTGGGGCAGCCGGCACTGGGATACCGTCTCGCCCTCTCTCTGCTGTGTTCTGCTTTGCAAGGGGCTGCCGCCTGTCTTGTCCACTGGCTCTGGCCAGTGAGAGGCACTGGAGGGTGGGGTGGAGAGGGAAACAAGGATATTTTTCTCCTCCCTCTTGGCCTTGACCCACATCTTCTTCCTGGCTCCAGCTCCCATGGGACTGGCCAGCCATGATTCCAGCTGCTTCTTGGTGGCCCCACCACGAGGCTCCAGTCACCTTGTCCTCTCCCCTGGTCAAAGGATGATGGAACATCCTGTTCTGCTCACATCTGCATGACCCCAGTGCCTGTATTTCTGTATTTGGCTAACAGTGTCCACCAGCCATGTAACCAGTTCCCTGTGTTACATTCTCTCTGTTAACTCTGTTTTTGGTTAGCCTCCAACTGATAGAATTTTGGAAAATTATACCTGTTTTTTTTTTTTTTAACAGATAAGGAGACTGCAAGCTAATTATCACCATCTGAAGTCCAGTATCACAATCTGATTAAATCAATGTGATCATAGTCCTGAGCTCATGTGTACTTTTCCTACTGTAATACTCTGGTGCCTTCTTGGCTCTCTAGAAAGGGGGAATCTTTGCAGGGGAGAGTCCTGTTGGGTCATCAGTACCATGAAGGGTTTGTCCACAGCCCTATGTCACTCCAGCTGCAGGATGGAGACCTACAGAGGGGTGGCTCTGAAAGTCAACATCTGACATCTCTCTAGACACGGAACGAGCAGGCCCTCAGGCAGTAAACCAGAAAGATGCTCTTCTGTGTGGCCCCTGAGACTTGGGCCTTTGGGAAATCCTCCACAAGTCCATAGAGCCAGCCAGTTCTGTCCACTCATCCATGATGATTGATGACTTCCCTCTGTTCCAGGTTGAATAGAGAACCGATGTCTTTATTCTTCACCTTGGATTTGCTCAGAACCAGGACAAGGATACTCCTAAATTATAGTTAAGTCCCTCATATAATCAAAGACTTTGGACTTTACCATAATTTTAGGCTTAATTTTTAGGCTTTCTTCATAGGAATAAATCATAGACTGAAATGGTTTTGATCTGAAAATACTGAAAGAATCTTAGGGTAGCATTAATGTGTAGGGACTCCTCTTATGAATAACCTGGCATTCTATAAAGAATAAAGAAAATGTTAAACCGGCAGTAAAAGCACAGCCTTTAATTTCTCCCCCTCTGTTAAACAGTAAGAATACATACATGGCTAAGGAGTTAGGGTAGAGAGAGAAGGGGTACAGTGTGAAGCCATCAAAACAGGGAGTGGTTTAACCACATGTTTAGGAAAATAGGTAACATTGTGTGAGACAAACTTAGGAGTGGGGAAGAGGGTCTGGTTAGAGAGTATTGCTATAATGTTATCATGGGTCTATAACATATGTAACATAGTATGTATGAGTGTACTTACAAAGTCCATGGACAGAAGAATTTAAAAGATAAATTCATTTTGGTACACAAGAATCTGAAATACATTCATCACTTTTTCATAATAAGTATTTTCCACAAGCTTTTCAAAGCTTCTGTGTATATATTGCTATTTGGTTGTTAAGAAGAAAGATCCCCGGGGCCAGCGCTGTAGCTTAGTGGGTTAATGCCCTGGCCTGAAGCACTGGCATCCCATATGGGTGCTGGTTTGAGTCCCGGCTGCTCCTCTTCTGATCCAGCTCTCTGCTATGGCCTGGGATAGCAGTGGAAGATGGCCCAAGTCCTTGGGCCCCTGCACCCACGTGGGAGACCTGGAGGAAGCTCCTGGCTCCTGGCTTTGGATCGGCTCGCTCTCTCTCTGTCTCTGTCTCTGTCTCTCCTTCTCTCTCTGTGTAACTCTGACTTTCAAAGAAAATAAATAAAAAAATCTTTTAAAAAGAAGAAAGATCCCAAGGACTTGAACTAAGTGACTTGGAGTAGAAGCAGAAGACTGACGGAGAGGTAGGATTGTTAAGACTGGATCACTGACTGGGGTCGGAGACAAGGCAGGCGACTAAAACAGGATGGTTCTGAGGTCTGAGGTCCTCATGACTTTCTCTTTTCTTTGCTTATATCCCATCCAACCCCAGTAATGGTCGTTCGGACCCCGGGAAACTGGTTGATGCGCACCCTTCCTAAGATGAGTGAAGAACACGGCACTGTCTCCATCTGAGTCTAAAAGAGGGCACAGGAGAAGCCTAAGTCAGAAGTGTCATCCACAAAGCCGAGAGCAGTAGATACAGTGAATGGGGACCTTGCATGGCTCCCACACAGGGAGTGACTGCCACGGCACTTTGCAGAAATCTTTAGCTCTCTAGAACATCCTTATACGGCAGGAATGTTGTAGAGGGTCAGGCAACAGATGAGGTAACTGTCTACCTCAGACCCAGCGTGGTCACCGGGAAGCCTTGAAGCATGGTTCCCATGCCTTGCATACCCTTCCACGAAGTCAGGCTGGTCTGCGCACTGCCCTGTGGAAGGCCATGCCCCTCCTCCCGTTTGTGTCCTGGCTTCTGTTGGCCTTCTCACCTGCAGGACCTGCCCCTGCCCAAGTCCAGAACCGCCAGCCTTTGGAGCCTGAGTGCCTTCTGCTGCCCGACTCCCTCCTAAGCAGTTTAGTTTTCATTTTTAATTTTTTTTTCATATTATTTAAGGCATACACATTTCATATATACAGATTTAGGAACATAGTGATACTCCCTACCTTACCCTCCTTCCCACCTACACTCCAACCCTTCTTCCTCCTCCCTCTCCTATTCCCACTCTTAATTTTTACAAAGATCTACTTTCAGGTACTTTATACTCATAAGCTTAACCCTACACTAAGTGAAGAGTTCAACAAATAGCAAGAAGAAAAAAACACTGTTCCTCAGCAGTAGGGACAAGGACTGTAAACAGTCATGGGATCTCAAAATGTCAATTTGAAAGGCAGAGTCACACACACACACACACACACACACACACGCACGCACGGCAGGTGGAGAGCAAGGGATCTTCCATCCTGGGCCACTCCCCAAATGGCTGCATCAGCCAGATCTGGGCCAGGCTGAAGCGAGGAGCCTGGAACTCAATCTGGATCTCCTAAGTGGGAGTCAGGGGCCCAGGCACTTGGACCATCTTCCACTGCTTTCCTAGGTGCATTAGCAGGGAGCTGGATTGAAAGTGGAGCAGCTGGGACTGGAACTGGTGCTCCGTTATGGGATGAAAGCTTAACTTGATATGCCACAAGCCTGCCCCTCATTTGTTTTTCTTTATCACAATGTGTATATTTGATATTGTTTTGCACTTTGTTCTACATTGCATTCTATTGCCAGTCCAAATCTATTTTCTGTTGCTATAATAAAATACCTGAGGCTGGATACTTTATAAAATATGTGGATTTATTTAGCTCACAGTTCTGGAGCTTCGAGAGCATGGTGCTGACTTATAATCATTGTCTGCAACTAATCGAGTGTCATGAGACCTGCATCCATCCCTTCTGAGGGTGGAGCCCCCACCACCTTTCTCCCACCAGACCCCACTTCTCAAAGGTTCCACCACCTCAACCCCACCACGATGGAGACCAGGCCTCCAGCACATGCAGCCCAGGGGACAAACAACATCTGAACCATAGCATTACCTTGAATTTCTCCAGTTGTGCTGGTCTTGTCTCTCCAACTGCATGCAGACTCCTGGAGGGAAGAACTCTTTCTTATTCCTGGTTATCACCCACTGCACCCAGTGCAGACGGACTGCTGGCTGAATGAATAATGGATTGAGTGTGAAAAATGTGCCCCATCGTCTCCCACCACCTGTCTACCTAGTTACCTTACTGCTGCTTTCTTCAGTGATTGGACTACCAGCAAGCATATGAACCCAGGCCACAAGTTTTGATTACAAAAACATTTCTTCCAGGCAGAAGAATACTGAGGCCCTACAGCCTGCGGGCCCTGTGGAGAGGAGGGAGGGACAGAGACAGAGAATTCCTTTAGAAGCACAGCTTGTTCTTTGACCTGGGTGAACTTGCTTGCTGGAAGTTACTGAAAAGCAAAGCTGCTCAGGACAGTTATCAGTCCGCCTTCAGACTCTGGTATGCCTTAGAAAAACAGTGGAACAGGAAATGACGTAGTCCACGGAATTCTTGGGGGAGGAGGGACCCTTGGGTCAACAGTGCTTTTTGCTTTAAGAACATTGGCTTTTATGTC
The DNA here is from genome assembly GCA_949820135.1 of Sylvilagus floridanus. NCBI lineage: Eukaryota > Metazoa > Chordata > Mammalia > Lagomorpha > Leporidae > Sylvilagus > Sylvilagus floridanus. The sequence goes on from OX463238.1 coordinate 90,495,220, forward strand.
AGTGTGAGACGCCAGCAGGTCATTGAACCAGGAATGGGATGGTGACTTAATATACATGTTGAGTTTTTCACCATAAATGTAGATGTAGGTGTTTAAACTCCACTACAAATGATGAAGCTGAGATCTAGAGAGTTTAATTTAACAGCAATGAATTGCCTCTCCCCGGAAGCCTTCCCTAACCGTCAGGATGGGTTAAGCATGGCTGCAGCTCACACAGCAACTTGTGGTTTTCTTTCTTACGGTCTCTATGTATGATTTCATATAATAAATGTAATAATGCAACAATCTGCTTTTCTACATCTGCGTGCTGAATTAGGCGGCTGCCTTGATGAGGACAGGGGAGTTTAGGTCTGAAGTCTAGGACCTCTCCCTGTATGTTACATTGACACTGCTGTTTTCATGCATGTCCTGGACCTTGGGTTTGTTTTTTTTTTTTAAGATTTATTTATTTATTTATTTGGAAGGAAGAGTTAGAGAGGGAGTGACAAAGAGAGGGAGAGAGATAGAGAGATCTTTCATCTGCTGGTTCACTCCCCAAATAGCTGCAATGGCAGGGGCTGGTCCAGGCCAAAATCAGCAGCCTGGAATTCCATCTGGGTCTCCTATACGGATGCAGTGGTCCAAGGACTTGGGCTCTCTTCCACTGCTTTCCCAGGTGGATTAGCAGGGAGCTGGATGGGAAGTGGAACAGCCAAGACATGCACTGGCACCCACATGGGATGCAGGCTTTGCAGGCAGCAGCTTTACCCACTGCAGCACAACACTGGCCCCAACCTTGGGTTTGTAAATCATGCCCTTCAGGGCTGGTGCTGTGGCATAGTGGGTAAAGCCATCATCTGCAGCACCAGTATCCCATATAGATGTCAGTTTGAGTCCTGGTTGCTCCACTTCTGATCCAGCTCTCTGCTATGGCCTGGGAAAGCAGTAGAAGATGACACAAATCCTTGGGCCCCTGCACCCACATGGGAGATCCAGAAGAGGCTCCTGGCTCCTGGCTTAGGACCAGTGTAGTTCCAGCCGTTGTGGCCATTAGGGAGTGAACCAGCAGACAGAAGACTCTCTCTCTCTCCCTCTCTCTCTCTGCCTCTCTCTGCCTGTCTGTAATGCTGCCTTTCAAATAAATAAATGACCCTTTTAAAGAAAAATGCCCTCCAGGAACAGAGAATAGGTATTCAAGGTTGGTCAGCATGTCCTCCTGCTCCACTGAAGGGAGTTTTTTCTCCTGAGACACCATCTCATTGCATTTCAGTGGAGCCTGGTGTTTCTAGAGGTGAACGTCCAGAGAGGAGTGTCCTGGAGTGGCTCCCTGTGGAGAGGTTCCCGGGGATGCTGGAGAGCATTCCCGGTTAGTTCCATGGAAACATGACTAACGGGGCAACGCTCTCTGCCACGCAGCCTCCTCATGCTGATAGAGCGGTGAGCACTGCCGAGCAGGACACAGGCCATGGACTCTTCCCCCTGAGCTCCTGGCAAAGAGAAAGCAGGCAGATGTGACTCACTCTGCTGCCCGTGGGCGGCCTCAACCTCAGCTGGCCCCAGCTGGGCTGACAGCAGCAACGTGTGATTGGCTTCAGTGCAGAGGCAGCCACCCACCAGCCAGGGCTGTGTGGCAGGGAGGCCTAGGGTTTGCATCCTGTGAGAAGAACATCACAGCATCAGTGAGCTTTCTCTGCCACCCAAAGTCTCACTGAGCTCTGTTGATCTGGGAGGTTTACCAGGTGATGCTGTGACGTGTCCTAGATCCCACGGGAAATCAGGTGTCCTGCTAGAGTGGACACCTGGGTGATCCCACTCCCCAGGCTGGGGCTCTCTCTAGGGACCACGTAGGAAAAGGAGGCACGAGCAGGTGTTTTGGAAGATGTGAAACCAGGCTAAGATCAGCCTGCCACTTGGCTAGCTTGCTTCTTCAAAGCACCCACAATCCCCCAGGTGTTCAGTAACGGCACTGGCTTGACACAACAGCTTTCAGTGTTTCCTAGAGGTTTCTCATAGATGAACCCAAAGAGATATTTCAGTAGCACAGTCATCAAGTACGCGTTGACCTTTGTTGATGTAGAAGAAACAACAGTGACACATACAAGCCGGGGGTATAATTGGGGATCCTTTTCTGTGTCAGCAACACTGTGCCTTTCAAACAAGCAGCAGTGCTGTATAATTAAAATTACAATCATCATAAAATACTTTGAAAAAGATAATAAACAGCTTGAATATGCTAAACACGTCACCTGTTCACAGCGCTTTGATGATGCGTTTCATCCTCACAGCTACTTCTGCTTACCCTCGGAGGCGGGAGGAGTCCCCACTTTGCCCATGAAGGGCCCGAAAGCAGAGATGGTCAGTGATTTGCTGAAGATCACACAGTGGCCCCTCTGAGAACCGGGACCAGAATCTTGGTTCTTGATCTAATATTTTTGTGTCGTGAAGTTCACGATCTCTCATCTGAAATTCTGAACACCAGTAACAGCAGAAGTTGTTTGTTTTTTCTTTTCTAACTTACTTGGTGGCAAACACTGCCTGCTCTGAATGTCCCTGTTCTGAGACGGTGTGAAGCCCTCAGTGTCCTCGCTGGGGAGGACATGCAGGTGTTGCCACAGATCTTTTCATGCTTCCAGTTATAGGTCGCAGCCGTAGACCAGGACATTCTATTTGCTTTATGGGCTGTGTTGTCTCCCTAAAGTCCCCCAAGCACACCTGAACAGAAAAGCTTTGGGTGTGAATTGTAGCCCTGATAGACTGGGCCGTGGAACAGTCAGGAAGTGAGGAGTTTACGCTCATTAGATATTCTGACTAATAGTCACTGCAGGTGCCATACCCAGTACTGCTGGCATTGAACAAATCAGACTATAATGAAATACATTAAAGACCAACTCAGCAGGTGTTATGAGGGTTGAATAAGACAATTGCGGTAAATCATTCGGCTCAGTGTTCTGTTCATAGGATGCATCCACAGCTAGTGTTAGCTATTATCTTTCTTAATGAAATTCACATCCTCATATCAGAGATGAGGAACTGGTACTAGGCAGAGAGAGAGGTTAAGTGACTTGCCCAAGGTCACACGGCTGTAAGTGGCACTGCCGGGACTGGACATGCAGACTGTCTCTTCCACACAAAGCATATGCATAACCAGTGGGGTAGAGGGAATTCTTGGAACTGCCAGGGAGCGCTAGACATTCTTCCAGATCATCATTATGGAAATTAATTACCGAATCATTGGACTGTAGTGTGTGGAAGTGCTGTTTAATAGCCTGCTGGTTAAGCCAGGTTTTGCTGGCTACAGAGAGGGAGAGAGAGGGAGGGAGGAAGGGAGGGAGGAAGGAAGAGGAGGAGGAGGAAAAGAAAGAGGGAGAAAAAAAAGAGAAAGGGATTAAACTACTAGAAAATGCTTTAAAATTAAAAAACCTGGAATGACTGTATGGAGGGATTCAGCAACCTCTATTCCAGGGAGTTATTACAAATATGGTCGCTTCCTTGGTTGGACTGGATAAGGATTTTCTGGGAATCAGCACAGCTGTTTTCCAGAACTCTGTGGATTGGGCCAATGAAACCAGTGGTTGGACAGAATGAGGAGAGGAAGGGTGATTTGTGTATGGCTGATGAGAATTTTCTCCCTGGCCTTCCTGGTTTCCCTACTTTGAACCCAGGACTTCTGTCCTAGCCGGCTTTGGATGAGTGGATGTCCTCAGAGGTGGGTGTCTGAGAAGAGAGGAGCGCTGTGCCTGTCTCAGAGCTCCCGCCCCGCCCCCAGCCCCCTCCCAGCTGGCGCGAGGGGAGCCCGAGTACCTGGCACTTGTGGTCCATCAGGCCAGGCTGGCGGGAAAGAGAGCCCCTCAGAAGCTAAGCCTGAGATTAAGGGGGCCTTGGTGTGATTGTGTTGGCAGCTGCTCGGGCTCTCGCTGGTGCTGAGAGGCCCCAGCGCTCTGCTCTTGAAAGTAGGCCCCTCCCTCAGACTCCTTGACATTTGTCCAGAGATTAATTGGGCTAATCCCCTTCTTGGAAGAATGGGTTGGCGGGTGTGCATGCGGGCAGGGGGTGGAGGCAGGCTGGGAGTGCAGAGGCGAGCAGGAATGAAAGCTTGGGCCTTGCTCGGCTTTTGAAGGAAGAAAAAAGAGCAAATTTCTCTGCTGTTCCTGGAGGAGGCTGACAGGTGGGCAGAGAGACTGCAGCTCCGCCTGGCTGTGCCAGAAGGCCTGTGCGCACCAGCAGTAACCACTCTTGACAGCACCAGCTGTCACTCAGGGAGGACACGCTCCCAGGACACCTCGGCCTGCCGTTCTCGCTGCTTGTACGGTGGGCAGAAGGTGAGAGCCCCAGGACGGGCCATCCCTGACGGTGGAAGGCACACATTGCTCCGATCCTTGTCTGAGCCAAACTCTAAAAAATGCATTTATATTTTGCTTTGAGTCAGGCATTAAAAATAAGCCCCATTTATTATATTATAATTAATTTATTTATTTTTGGTGAAGAGAAGACAGAGGACCCTGGACAGTGCTTTCTTAGGCTGTTTGTAGCTCAAGGAAGCTCTTCACCATATTATCTGATAGCAACTGCTCCTGTGTACCAAGAGAATTTGTCATATGCCAAGGCACTGTTCAAACATTGCGCATGTGCTAATTAGTTTCTTCTTCTTAACAGCCCATATAAAGTAGGTGCTAATGTCTCCACATCTCAGAGTCAGTAACCTGTCTGAGGTCATTTGTCAATTGTAGCACCAAGATACAGGCAGCACAGTTTGTGGCCCTGCTGTCTTAACCGCTCCTCTAGGCTGTGTGCACCACTAGCAAGGAGAAGGAAACCAGCATTCTTCCTGGGCTAGACCCAGGTCAGAACATGACCTCAGTGAGTCGGAAAAGGCAACCTGGGAAAGCTGAGGTCAGCTCCTCTGCGCCTAGTTGAATATCAGGTAGAAAATTTCTTCCAACCAGAAAGATTCAGCTTGTGTGCTGTTTCTTTGTGAGACAGCAGACGCTGGTATCCTAAACAGGAAAGCACTGGCAGTTAATCAAATGAAGTTCTAAGAAGACAATCAATGAAGTCTATATTGAAACCAACTATAACAACTGTTAATAATAAGGAGTTATAAAAATCTGCTCGTGGGGCAGGCATTGTGGCTTAGGGATGCCCAAATCCCATATCAGAATGCCTGGGTGAGTCCTAGCTCCTCCACTTCTGGTCCAGTTTCCTTCCAGTACACACCCTGGGAGGCAGCAGGTAATGGCTCAATTACTTGAGACCCTTACACCAATGGGGGTGACCTGGATGGAGTTCCTGACCTCTGGGTAAGCCCTGCCTGTTACAGGCATTTGGGGAGTGAACCAGCTGATGGAAAATCTCCCCCTTTAACCTCTGCCTTTCAAATAAGTAGATTAAAAAAAGTCAGGGCCGGTGCTGTGGCATAGTGGGTTAAGCCACCACCTGCAGTACCAGCATCCCAGATAGGTGCCGGTTCTAGTCCCAGCAGCTCCAGTTCTGATCCAGCTCTCTGCTATGGCCTGGGAAAGCAGTGGAAGATGGCCCAAGTCCTTGGACCCCTGCACCGGTGTGGGAGACATGGAAGAGGCTCCTGGCTTTGGATCAGCACAGCTCAGGCCGTTACGGCCAGTTGGGGAGTGATCCAGTGGATGGAAGACTCTGTTTCTCTTTCTGCCTCTGCCTCTCTGTAACTCTGCCTTTCAAATAAATAAATAAATAAATCTTTAAATAAATAAATAAAAGCCATTGTAAGGTAAAAGGAAGTCTTCAAGGATATGAATATCTGTTGAGTCTTTGTCAGAGGGATGATAAGTTTCCAGAAATCGTTTTGGAAGGGAACTGAAATGACAAGGCAATGGTTAACATCAAACAGTGGTTCAAGAGTTTGGGGCATGTTTTTATGCTTGTATACACATGGGCAATCTTTGATTGGGAGTGTTACTGGAATAGGCCCCCTAAAATATGAAATCGGAATATGGCCCCCTAAGTGTCCCATCTGGGGTGCCATGTGAAATCGGAATATGGGGTGCAATACGATATCACCGTATGCTTATTAATAAATTCCCAGCATTAGTAAGCCTGTGTGGGTTCTTGCCTAATATTCAGAGAAGTGTTCTGAATACCGGCGTACATGAACGAGGCAGCGTGATTCACTTTTCAGCTTTTATTCAGTGAGAGAAATGCATAGGAGAGAGGAGAGTGAGGGCTTTATCTAAGAGAGAGGGAAATCTGGATTTCGGAACCAGATACATGGAGGAGCATCTAGGCCAGGAAGCATGAAGCGGGTGGCCCGAAGGCCATGCACCCTGGAGGCTCGGGGCTGTGCGGGCCCAAAATGGCAAGAAGCCAAAGAGGAAAAAAGGGCTGGGCACACTGTGTCCGAGGCTTTTAATCCACTTCCAAAGGGGAGTGGTTAATTAACCTGATTGGCCGATGGGCACACAGGTGTGGCCAGGTAAGGGCATGAGGTTACACAGGGGCGTGGTGAAGGCATGGTCTTCCAGCTCACAAACCTGATCAGTTTTATTCTGTATGCCTGCCTACAACAGGAGCTTCTAACTTACAGCTGCTTGTCTCATCTTGGTAACCCCCAAGCACACAGCCAGGAGCACACATTCAGCCTCTCTTCCTTGGGCGATTTCCTTCTCCAGTAGCTGGAACCAGTCTCCTGGCCTGAAGGCCAGTGCAGAGTCGCAAATGGATTAAGGAAGCGACAAGAGAAAAGGCATAAACTCACCCCACCTTTACTTGGTTTTCAAAACAATGATGTGATGAGAAAACTCAGGCCCAGTGAAGTTGCTAACCCAGGACCATGAGGATTGAGGCGTAGGTCAGATCCGAAACAGCGCTTTGCACACGGCATCCTACTTGTCACCATGTCTGCAGCACCAGGAAACAAAGATTGCCAAGGGAGGGAAAGGAAAATGTCCCAGTCTGTTTCCTCCTGTGCTTTGCTGCCAGACCATTTTGCCACACCCATCACCAGTCTTCTTGCCAGAGGAGGGGAGGAAGAGCAGGTGAAGAGGACTGGTGTCCTTGTTTCTTAATTCCCAATTCTGGATCCTTCACCCAGTTGAACCACAACCCCTCTCTCTCTCTCATTTCCCACCTCTGCTTTCCATCTTCCAGCTCATGGACTTGAGGACAGCTCCACTACTGCTGATTCCTTAGGACAAAATGACCTTGGAGAGGCTGGCATTGTGGCATAGCAGGTAGAGCTACCATCTGTGATGCTGGCATCCCATATGGGTGCTGGTTCGAGTCCCAGCTGCTCCACTTCTGAATCCAGCCCTCTGTTAATAGCCTGGGAAAAGCAGCAGAAGATGGCTCAAGTATTTTGGCCCCTGCAATCCATGTGAGAGACCCAGACCCAGATGAGGCTTCTGGCTTTGCCCTGGCCCAGAGCTGGCTATTGTAGCCATCTGGGGAGTGACCCAGCAGATGAAAGATCTCTCCATCACCTTCCCCATCTCATAACTCTTTCAAAAAATAAATCTTAAAAAAAAGGATCTTGGTATGTTGTATTAATCTCTATAGCCTGACAAATCCAAAGAGAAAATTTTCCTGTATGTGCAGGGGGTTCTTGAGTACAGGATCATAGTTGAGAAGTCATTACAGCCAGCAGAGCTAGGTGCTAGAGTTTGTCAGAAGAGACCTGTTCCAAACCAAAGATTTCCAACTAAGCTGTGGAAACAGATTGAGGGCTGCTGGCAAAATCTCTTTTTCATCCATACAGAGTCTTTGTTTCTGACTTAAAATAAATGCTTGGTAGTTTGCAGGTTGAATCACTTTTTAACGTGAAGATCAGTATGTTAGCTATACCAGGTAATGAAATCTATATTCATTGGACTTTAACATGGCTTTGTTTGATAAATGATGGGAAATTAAACCAAACTGTTCCTTCCTTATGTTGCCTTGGTGCCCTGGGTACAGCACACCGCTGTGTGCCTCAGAAAAATTCCTGTGGCCATCTCTTTGCTTGTCTCACATCGCACTCTGAATGCTTGAGTTGCTTGGATGGTGTTTGTACTCATTTTGAATTTTAGTGTAACATCCTTCCATTCCTACCCTAGCCAATCCATTTTCAACAGAGAGCTTTTGAAAACATAAATCAGATTGTGTCATTCTCTTGCTTCAAACCCTTCAAAGTCACCCCACTGCCTTAAGATCAACTGTGCGTGCCTGACCAGGACTCGCCACCCACACAGGTTCTGGTCCCTGTCTGCTTTCCGCCTTGCTCCAGGGCTGCTGGCCTCTGTCCAGGGCCCAGGGCGCCGCTGCCTCAGGGCCTTGGAGCTTGCTCTTCTCTTCTCCGGAATGCTCCTCCTCTGGCTTCTGCATGGCTGCCTCCTTCTCGTGCCTCCAGTCTTAAATGCTTAAATGTCACCTTAATGTCAGAGAGACCTTTCCCTGATCACGCCATCTGAAGTGAATCCTCTGTGTGACTTTGTCTCTACTCCCTGTTTATTTCCTCCCTGGGAAATAGCACCATCCGAAAGTCCTTTCTTGATTGACTTTGTGGGGTTCTTTGTTACTGTCATTGGTCTGAAGGCCTCAGGAGGACAGGGTCCCCATCTGTTGCCAGCTGTGCCTTCAGCGCAGAAAGTGGAACTTGGAAACAGCTATGCCCTGTGTATATGTGCACGAGCACAGGAATGAATGGACGGACAACAGAGATTTTCCTATGGTCATTACCCTGCAGGAATCATGTGTCGAGATTCTACCAAAGATCTGTGACTTTTGTGTTTACCCCAGTAGATAGTGTGGATGCTCTCGCTGGTGAACTCACCAGCCACAGGGTGCCAAGAGAAAGGCTGCTTTGTTTATGGGAGAGCCCTGCCTGGGAGCAGAGGTAGTAGCCAAGGATCCCAGTGATATTCCACATCCCTGCTACCCGTGCCCAGCCTGCCCGCTCCCCAGGCTGAATCCTGTCTCTTTTCCAAACCTGAGATAACCAGACTTTCTTTGGATACCCCAAGTACTAATGACAATGAATTTGGGAGATTCGCTTTCATAGCTCTTTTAATGAAGTATCTGCTTTTACAAGAAACTTTAAAATCAGTGGAGCTGACCACCTTCAGAAACAGGGTGTTTCTATTGCACTAGCCAAAGCATTGCGTTTCTCTTCCAGGGCTTGTCTTACCACCCAGAGAAGCAAGGGAGTGAGTTGCACCCCAAGGCTCTAAGCACTGAGGGTGTTGTCTTAATTTGGCTCAGCCTGACAACACTCAAAGTCACTTTAAAAGGAAAAGTGACCAGCACTCTGAGAGATGAGGGTTACACCAGTACCCTTCTTCCCCTCAGATTATACAATCAGGCTGTTGAAAAATAGCTTTGGAAAATAGCTCCTACAAAGGAGTCACCTTGCAGAGGTCATTTGAAGTGCGCCTTCTTACACGGAGATGCTTTTTCATTTCAAATGTTGTATTCATCTATACTCACAGCACTGGCTCACAGGGTAAGTTGCTGTAGCACTATATTAACATTAACCAACATAGACTCAAAGTAGAAAACAATAAGGATTAAAAAAATTGATTCAGGAAACTTTTATTTTTATGTCTACATTATCAGCTCTTTTGAGATTGAAAAATAATTTCCTAAATTGTGGCCTAAGGTGATAATCTCTTAAATATAGTCTCTGCTGTCAGCCAGGGGGTTGGAGTCCTTGTTTTGTTTATTGCCTTTGAATTATTTATAGATTTCAGGCCACCCCACTGAGCACCGTCTCATCTGCCAGGTGCATTGGGCCTCAATGGGTTGGAAATGAAATGTGGGGTCCCAAGCAGGGGAAGGGATGGCAACCACATTCACAGTTTATTTGCTCACAGATGTTCACATAATAGAAGCCGAAATTTAAGAAGTGGCTTCGTTCTCTTTGTGTTTGACAATAGACAAAGAAAACAGTTGTGTGGGAGTCGAGGCGGCAAGGGGCGAGGAAATAGAACTGGGAGAGGAGCTGGGAAGAACTGTGGTCCCCAGCACGGGCCCTGAGAAGCAGCTCATTGACAAGGGGATCGATTTTCACTCCCAGGAACACGGACCAGGGCATTTGGCTGTTTGTTGATGAATCATCAGCAACTGACTTATACATGCACAAGGGACTTGGGCTTCATCCTGGATGCTGACTCCAAGGCCTGGCCATTGATTTCTCCCCTTTCCCGGTGCCCAGAGGAGCTGTAAGGAGATCATGCAGTGTCAGGTCCTGGCAGTTCCTGACACCCTGTGATGCACTGGCTAGGATGTTGGCCATACGCTTTCCCTCTGCCTGTGTCAGGACAGTCTGCTTTGGTCTGTGTTACTGCAGAGACCCGTCACATCGGGATATTGAGTTCTGTGTTCCCTGGTTCAAAAGAGTCGGGGCAATGAGAGTGAAAGGGAGATGTAGATGTTTGCTATGACTGTGCAGGTTTGGACTTTCTAGGCTAGAAGTTTCAAAGCTCTGTTATTTCCCTCTATGGATGATGCTGCTATAATGATCATCAGTGGCCAAATGAACATCAGTGTCTAAATTATGAATTTTATGGTCTGAACAGCTAGATGTGTTTTATTTATTTTTATTTTTTTTTAAGATTTATTTATTTATTTGAAAGTCGGAGTTACACAGAGAAAGAAGGAGAGGCAGAGAGAGAGAGAGGTCTTCCATCTGCTGGTTCACTCCTCAAGTGGCTGCAATGGCTGGAGTTGTGCCGATCCGAAGCCAGGAGCCAGGAGTTTCTTCCGGATCTCCCATGTGGGTGCAGGGGTCCAAGGGCTCAGGCCACCTTCCACTGCTTTCCCAGGCCACAGCAGAGAGCTGGATTGGAAGTGGAACAGCCAGGACTCGAACTGGTACCCACATGGGAATGCCAGCACTGCAGGGGGTGGCTTTACCTGCTAATGCCACAGCACTGGCCCCACTAGATGTGTTTTAGGTTTGGCTGAGTCAAAGGCTATGATGTTTTTCTAGTATACTGAAAATTCATTTAAAATATATTCAATTATATTTTAAATTCCGTTTACCCAGAGTTCTCAGGTTGGGATGTATCTCCCTCCTGGAGTATCTCCTTGCCCAGCAGCCGTGCCTGTCTACTGAAGCAGCAGCACACCAGGACTCTGCGAGTTTTCAGGCCATAGGCTGTACTCTTGCTATCTCTAAGGATCTTGTTTTCACTAGATTGAAACTAGAGCGCATATTTTTGAATCCTATCCTTACTTTCTCTAAAACTTTTTTTATGGATAGTAATAATAATACTCATGAGGCAGGGCAGGTTACCCTGTGTATGAAACTACTCTTAATTTTAATGGCTTCATACAATAAACATTTATTTGTGTCCACATGGGAGGGTTAAGGAGATGTTCTATCCAGCCCATGACCCAATTTCCTTCCATCTCATGGTTCTACTCTAGTGGATCCTTGGTGTTTTGTTCATTTAGTGGCAAATGAGAAGAAGAAGCAAATTTTATGCCTTGGGAGTATTTATGGGTCAGACCTAATGGAGTTCACATTACATATTCTGTTGACTAGAATGTGTTCTTCCAACCACACTCCAGGATGAGGGACACTAACAATTGAGTTTAAGCTTCAAAGCCAGGAGGAAATAAGAGAACACAGATATCGGTGAATACGAACAGTCTTCCATATCTACAAGCTGTAACGGGCGCTGGTGTTTGGTTCAGTGGATAAGCTGCTGCCTGGGACACCTGCACTCAAAACATAGTTCCTGGGTTTGAGTCCTACTTGTGCTCCCAACTCCAGCTTCTGCCAATAGAGACCCAGGAAACAGCTGGTGATGGCTCAAGTTTGGGTTCCTGAGACCCAGATGTAAGACCCAGGGTAAGTTCCAGGCTCCTGGCTTCAGCCTGGGCGAGCCAGCTACCCTCTTCCCCCTCCCCTCTTTCAAGTAAAAATGAATACATATTTTAAAAACAACAACTTAAAGCAAACCATATACTTTTTACTATTCACTGTGAGGTACTGCATAAGATATCTCATTCTTCTTTTTTTTTATTTTTAAGAAGACTTTATCATTCGTCCTATAAACTTGAAAGTGGTTGACTACACATGCCCTGGGATTATTAGCTCCCAGATCAGAGCACAGAGTAAATATTTGACCAGCAACTGAATGCTTGTGTGCACACTCATCAGCATCATCTTCAGCAACACCTTCGTCCAGAGCTGACCCAGGAACACCGGAGGTTGAAGCAGGAGTTTGTACAGGTGTTGCAGGAGCGTGTTTAACACCTTTTTGATCATGTTGTGAACATCTGCCTCTGATGGAAATCATTCAGTTCAGTGCATGGAGTAATGACAGCCTCATAATACTGAACAGCTTTACCATGTAATCAGTAGTGGATGACAGGTTAATTACTTAGGATTTTCTCCTTCTCTATTCTTGAGAGATTTCTTTTTTTAAATTTTTATTTATTTATTTATTTATTGACAGGCAGAGTGGACAGTGAGAGAGAGAGAGAGACAGAGAGAAAGGTCTTCTTTTCCCGTTGGTTCACCCCTCAATGGCCGCTGCGGCCGGTGCACTGTGCTGATCCGAAGCCAGGAGCCAAGTGCTTCTCCTGGTCTCCCATGGGGTGCAGGGCCCAAGCACTTGGGCCATCCTCCACTGCCTTCCCTGGCCATAGCAGAGAGGTGGCCTGGAAGAGGGGCAACTGGGAAAGGATCTGGCAGAGGATTAGCCTATTGAGCCACGGCGCCAGCTGAAAGATTTCTGAGTTAGTGATAGATTTACTTGGCCAGTTAAGGAAATTCATCCTGGCTCTCTGCTTGTGGGACTCTTGAGATTTTAGACAATAAGATGTCCCATGAGGGGACTTCAAAAAGATTGCTGAAAAATGAAATGACAGTCTACATTTATTCTGGTGCAAAAATTTTTGAAACCTATGCATGTGAGAGCTCCTCAACAAGTTCATGGAAAATTTGCATTGTGAAAAAACTGTACATCAGTCTCAGAATTTTCTACCTCTTTTAGTATGTCCATGACCTCTTGAAATACCCTCATATTTGACTTACATTTGAATTAAGTTGAACCATTGGGTTGTCTGGGTTACTCAATACTCGATCATCAGACATCTACTGTATGTGAAAATGCTCTGTATTGCGTGTCTATTTTTTGCCCGTTATCCTTTGAGCCCTAGGACTTGCTTTATGCACATTGCATCTCCCTGGCTTTCTGACTCTGACTTACTAAGCCTCGATAAATGTTCACGATAGTGGTTCTCAAGTGTGACCTTGGGACTGGGCATAACAGCATCACCTGAGAACCTGTTGAATATGCAAACCGAGCCCTCTGCAGACCTCTGAACTGAAGACTCTGGGGGAGAGCCAGCAATCTGTGCTTTAACAAGCTCTTAGGATACAGGCTAAAGTCTGAGAACCACTCATTGACTAAACTGAAATGGATGATTTAAAAGCTGCACACACCTCAGCAAGATTTGTACTTCATTGTCCTTAACCATGTTTAATCTCTCCTTGTCCTGTAACTCAAGTTTATTTTCTTGAAGATTTATTTTATTTATTTGAAAGGCAGAGTGAGAGCGAGAGAAAGAGCTCCTCCATCTACCGATCCATTCTTCAAATGGCTGCAATGGCCCTGACTGGGCCAGGCTGAAGCCAGGAGCCTGGAAGTTCATCGGGGTCTCCCACATGGGTGACTGGAGCCCAAGTACTCAGGCCATCATCCACTACCTTCCCAGGACCTGGATTAAAAGTGGAGGAGACTAGACCCTGATGATCTGATATGGAATGCCAGCATTCCAAGTGGCAGCCTAACCCACTGTATACAGCACTGGCCCCTTTAACAAAGTTTAAGTGAAAAATACTGAGACCTTTTCATCTAGAATCAGATATTTCTGAGATTTATCCACCATAATGGAACTGTTGTCATTTTCCCCAGATATCCCATAAAATCCCAGTCAATGTCACATTTAAACCTTTCAGATGGAAAGATTTGGAGGTATACATCTTTTGTATTTAAAATAGTTTCACACTAGAAACTTCTTTTGGAGTATTCCTCAAAGGGAAACAAAAATTTAATACAATCCATGCTTTTAAGAAGTATAAGTAGCTTTATAGCCAGTGAAGATATGAACTGGAGCATTAGATAATACAAAGCTAGACTCTGGCTCTTAGTGACTTGTGGCCTAGGGCAAAGTATTTAGCACTCATCTGGGTCTCCCTTGTGGGTGCTGGGGTCCAAGAACTTGGCTCTTCTTCCACTGCTCTCCCATGCATGTTAACAGGGAGCTGGATGGGAAGTGGAGCAGCTGGGACTCTAACCAGCACCCCTATGGGATTCAGGTGATGGCTTAACCTTTTCTACATTTTTAGTAAGCTCCTTGGGTGACTCTCATGCCTAGTAGAGTTTGAGGCACATTGCAATAGAGCAACATGTCATGTCAAGAAATGCTATCCCCTTAAAAAAATTGTGTGTCCTAACCTGTGATTGTTAGCCTGTATGGCAAGAAAGGAAAAAAAATAGAGTCTGCACATTTAGGGCTGTTGAAATGGGGAGAGTATTGGAGTATCCTGCATTGTTCGGGTGGTTTGTGGGTGTGCTCACGGTTATTAGAAGGAGGCAGAGGAAGTGTTACTCACAAAAAGGAGGAAGCGGAGACGGAACAGCAGATTTAAAGGTACTGGCTTTGAAGATTGCAGTGTTCTGCCCACAAGCCAGGGAAGCTGGCAGCCACCAGCAGCTGGAGGAAGCAAGGTAGGATTTTCCTTAGAGCCTTTGGAGGAGGAGAATCCTTGCCAATATCTTAATTTAAAAAAAATTTTTTTTGACAGAGTGGACAGTGAGAGAGAGTGATGGGACTAGAACCCAGGGTGCTGGCGCCGAAGGCAGAAGATTAGCCTATTGAGCCGTGGTGCCAGCCTCAGTCATCTGTTTTTACAATGTTCTCTCTCTCTCTCTCTCTCTCTCTCTCCCTCTCTCTCTCTCTCTCTCTCTCCCTCTCTCTCTCTCTCCCTCTCTCTCTCTCTCATTTTTTGGATTCATTGTTAAAGCATTCCTCTATCACAGAGGAACACATTAAAAAGAAAAAGGATGAATAGAATCTTTAGTAAATTAATCAGTGGTTTTTAAAAAATTCCTTGTAGATACCTGTCAGGGTTGGTAATTTCTCTCTCTGTCTCTGTCTCTCTCTCTCTCTCGTCATTTAACAAGTGTGCACTTTTATTTTTGTATTGATTTTTATTTTTAATTAGTTTTTAACAAATTCAATGTGATTTGTAGATTCAATTCTAAGAACATAATGATATTCCCTTCTTGCCTTCTTCCCTCCTTCTTTCTCTCTCTCTTCTGTTTTAGTTTTTTCAGTAACATATTTTAAAATTACATTATAATAAACAGCTTAATAGTGTACCAAATAAGAAGTTTAACAAATAAAAAGCAAAAAGATCATAGTTTAATGGGAATATAGATAACGGCTATAAACAATAATTGAATGGAAAAAAGATGATTGATGATTTCACTCATATACTGTACACTTTAATCACAGACCATTAAAACTATGGTAGTATAACATTCTTTCTTTTTTCTTTGACAGGAAGAGTGGACAGTGAGAGAGAGAGACAGAGAGAAAGGTCTTCCTTTACTGTTGGTTCACCCTCCAACGGCCGCCATGGCTGGCGCGCTGTGCTGATCCGAAGCTGGGAGCCAGGCGATTCTCCTGGTCTCCCATGCGGGTGCAGGGCCCAAGCACTTGGGCCATCCTCCACTGCCTTCCCAGGCCATAGCAGAGAGCTGGCCTAGAAGAGGGGCAACCGGAATCCGACAAAATCCGGCACCCCGACCGGGACTAGAACCCGGTGTGCCTGCGCCGCTGGCGGAGGATTAGCCCAGTGAGCTGTGGCACTGGCCTGTATAACATTCTTAACAATGGGTTTCAGAAAGGCATAAAACAAAATTTTACAAAACTATATCTGCAGCAATTCCGATACACACAGGCCTTTCTTTCTCTTCTTTATTTTTGTTTGTTTTTTAAATTTTAGCTCCCACATATAAGAGAGAGTATGAGCTATTTGTCTTCTGGGTCCAGCTTATTTCATTCAGCATGATGTCCTCCAGTTGTATACATTTTGCTGCAAATGGTAGAGTTTCATTCATTTTTATAGCTGAACAATACTCCTTTGTGTATGTATACCACGTTTTCTTTATCCATTCATCTGATGATAGACACCTTGGTTGGTCCCAAATTTTGGCTACTGTGAACAATGCTGCTATAAACATGGTGGCACAGATGCCTCTTTGATTTATTGTATCTTTTGGGTATATACCAAGCAGTGGGATTGCTGGGTCATATGGCAACTTTGTTTCCAGTTTTTTACGAAATCTCCATACTGTTTTCCACAGTTGCCACACTAATTTTCATTCCCATCAACAGTGTATAAGCGATCCCCTTTGTCAATGTCCTTATATCCTTGGCAGCATTTGTTACTCTCTGTCTTGGCTTTTAGCCATTCTGAGAGGGGTGAGGTGACATCTGATTGTGGTTTTGAGTTGCATTTCCCTGATGGCTGGTGATCTTGAGCTGGTCTCTGAGGTGGGTATCAGGGGTCCAAGCACTTGGGCCATCTGCTACTTTGCTCAGCCCATTAACAGGGAGCTGGATGGGAAGTGAAGTAGCCGGGATTCAAACCAGGGCTTCGCTGTGGGATGCCAGTGTCACAGGCAGAAACTTAACCCATTGCTCCACAACACCAGCCCCAGATTCGAATATTTTCCTGCCTTACACTGATAGTCTTCGAACTTGCTGGGAAGGAGAGGTTGACATAGAGGTAGAAAATAGAATGGGATCTGCCAAGCTGTGACAGAAAGACTCAAGAGACAGAAAAGGGAAAAGCAGGGGAGAACCAATGACAGAAGGGGCTGGGGACCAATGCGGGAAAGTAGAAGTGGTTATGCAAATGTCCTAGTTGGGTTTCTCCCAACACAGACTTTGAGATGGAGATTTGTGTGCAGGGAGTTTGAGACCAAAGTCCTGGGTCTGGGGCGAAGTTGGGAGGAGGTGAGCTAGTGTCAGCCAACCACATACACTGGGAAAGGTCTTGAGAGTTGGCAGGGCGTGAGTTTTTACAGCCCACATCAACCAACCAGTGGATGCTGGCTGCCTTGCTGAATAGAGTGTGACCTTGGGGAGGCAGCAGTTCCCTGCAGGCTTGGAGAGCCAAGGGCGTGAATACACACCCTGCTTGTTTCGAGGAGAGGGGGTCCCATTGCTATAGAACATCCTGTCCAGCAGCAACCATGCAGTGCTCCGCACACAGGGCTGGGGAATTGAATAGCCTTATGGTGAATGAAGCCAAAAGTAAATTAAGATATGCAGAAAGTAAGATTTAGTTTTAAAATATTAATTTTCCCTTCTAGGGCAGATTCTCAACAAGGACTACATATCCTTCATGGAGAGAACATTGGTTCCTTGGGATGGAAAAATCATAGTATTTTATCATGTCCAAATATACAACAGCAGATACACAGATATACAACATATATCTTTGCCATTAAAATCTCACAGAAAAGGGCTGGTGTGTGGCACAGCAGGTTAAGCCACCACTTTCAATGCCAGCCCCCTGTGTCAGAGCACTGGTTCAAGTCCAGGCTGCTCGGCTTCAGATCTAGCTCCCTGCTAATGTACCTGGAAAGGGAGAATAAGATGACCCAAGTACCAGGACCCTGGCGCTCCCAGCAGAGACCCAGATGGAATTCCTGGCTCTGGCTTTGTCCTGGTTTAGCCCTGGCTGCTGTGGGCATTTGGGAAGTGAACCAATAGATGGAAATCTTTCTTTCCATGTCTCTTCCTCCCTCTTTCCCTTTCCCCCCTACCCTCCCACACACTCTTCCTTTCAAATAAATAAATAAATTTTTAAAAATTTGCACAGAAGAGGGTAGTAATAGGAAAAAAATGCCTAAGAGTTCCTTATGGGGTGATATTGAGGAAATGGTTGAGAAACACTGCTCTTGGCAATTAATATTAATTGTGTGTGTGTGTATGTGTGTGTGTGTGTGAGAGAGAGAGAGAGAGAGTTGTATGTGTATGTGTGTTTATGGAGGCAGTGGAATGGAATATTCTATTTAAAATGCAATCTTCAGAATTCAGCCAAGGAAAATGCGAAAAGAGGAGAGACCTTCCTTCCCACAGGAAACCAAGAGATCGTGACAGAAAAGCCATTTTTTCTCCTTTCAACTTTGGGTTTTCAAACTCTTAGGCCTTTCTCAACGAAGTCCTTGAATCTCGGCCCTGATTCAGGTGACCAGTGTACAAGGGGCCTGTGGCAGTCCTAGGGTGGGAGTATCAGTTACCTGTCAGGGAGAAGGGACTGAGGCCCCGAGCAGACACTCAATCCACTGCAGTCACATGAGGCCGTGGCAGCTTAGGACCTAGCCCATTAACTGGAGCTTTCTTCACTTGAGCACCCAATTTTCCAGGACAGGATGCAAGCCACTGTCCTGCCAAAGATGGATCCTCCCTCTGTGGCATCTGACACTCCATTTTTCTTAATTACCTTCCTGGTGGCGCTCAGGAAGGTAGGTGCGTATCTCTGTGAGACTGAGAGAGGGAAAGTCAGACTCTCCAAGTGTGAACCATTGTGTAAACTAAAGGGACCCTTTATGATCAACAAGCTGTCAGAGGAAATAACAATGAAGAATTCCGTTCAAAGAAAACAAATTTCTATACCAAAAGGAATCAGTTCCCAATACTGCGTGGGCCGTGCGTGAACTAGACTGGGCCTTAACCCATGGTGTCCACAAGGGTTATAAATAGTGCCCCCTCGGTTTGCATAGCACAGAAGTGGTGCAGGTACCCAGCAGTGATCAGGAAATACTTTCTGGGTGGATATTTAACTTCCATGATCACTGCCATGCCGGGGTCTAGCAAAACCTCCTCTGGTCTTCCTGGTGGTTTGACCAAAAGCAGGAGGAGAGTGTGACCTATTGTGTTATAGGTGAGTGCTACTCATGTCCTCCTTTTGTGTCCGTTTAGGGACCAGAATTCCTCTGGCTCCATTTTGGCCCTTTGGCCTTGACTCAGTTTCTAGTCAAATACTAGGGAATTGGCCTACGTCTACAGAATAGTGGCTGTCCAGTCAGACATTCGACAAGTGGTTTTTTCAAAGCTGCTGCGTGCCAGGCATTAGGCTGTATGTGGGAGGTACAGAGATAAATGACTCTGCCCTTAGTTAGTTGTTACTAAGGGTGTGGCAGCCCCTAGAAGATGGAGGGGGGTTGTCAGGGGGACGAGGACAAACCCACTGGTGCAGGAGCTGCGTGGAAGATCTGCATTTGAAAGAAGGTTGTGCTGTTGGCACATTTTGTGGGCCTCGTGGAAATAGTTGAAGACAGAAAGGTCCAAGCGAAATCTTACTGATACTCAGAAAAGAGGAGAAAGACAAAGCTTCTGTGGCTTACCCTCATCCCATCCATAAGGAAAAGGGTGTAGTTGAAGTTTGAACTGAAAAAGACTAGTTGTGGGCTGGTGTTAATGGTGTCGCAGCATCGGCACCCCATATAGGCTGTAGTTCAAGTCCCAGCTGCTCCACTTCCAAGGTGCTCAGTTAGTAGATTGGACATGTTCTAGAATTCAGGAGGAAAGAAAACAGAGCCTAAAAGAAATGGAGCTAGATCTTAATAAAAATACAAAAGCCATACATGTCAGGAAGCCAATGTTTTTAATAATACTTGAAAATAGGACTTTGCATTTTGAGCAGCTAAGAGCCAAAGTCACTAGATACCTTAATCTCTAGCATTTATGCAAAACAAGCTTTCTCTGGCCCTTCTTATTAGGAGACCAGGCTTTGTGTGTGTTTCAAAAAGTTTCTGGAAAATGTTATTAAAAGATACATTTACGCTGGTACAAAAACTATTTGAATCCATATATAGAAGAGTCATTAAAAATTTCATGGAGGGCCCAGCTCTGTGGCATAGTAGGTTAAGTATCTGCCTGCAGTGCCGGTATCCCATATGGACACCAGTTCAAGTCCCAGCTGCTCCTCTTCCTATCCAGCTCCCTGCTGATGGCCTGCAAAAGCAGTAGAAGATGATTAAGTGCTTGGGCTTCTGCAACTGTGTGGGAGACCCAGTAGAAGCTCTCGGCTCCTGTCTTCAGATTGGCTCAGCTCTGGCCATTGTGGCCATTTGGGAAGTGAACCAGTAGATGTAAGACCTCTTTTTCTGTTCATGGAAAATGTATGTTATGAAAGAACTATGCATGAATTTTGAGATTCTTTTGCACCCAAATAAACTCACCTTTTAATTTAATTTTTACAGATATTTTGACGTACTCATACGTGTGTGTGCATAGAGAGGTAAATAGATAGATCATGAAAGATAAATGTTAGTAGCGGCAATAGATTTGTCTCCCATCCAGTCTTTCACCCAGCATTTGTGACACCATTGACTGGCATTTCTGGTATAGATTATGTCCATGGAACAATTTTCTGTATGACACTAAGTGACATATACAAGGCAATTTAAAAATGTGGAAAACATTGACTGCAAAGATAAGTTTATTTTGGCACACACACACAAAAGTTCATGCATAGTTTTTCATACTATGCATTTTCCACAAATATTTTAAAGACCCCTCCTCTGGACATCAGATGTAGGGCAGGGGTCCTGTAGGAACTGTGTCCCAAGTAAGTGGGAGAGAAGAGATGCTGCTGACATTTTTACAAATCTGTAAAAAAGAGTGTTTCAGGGCTTGTATGTATAATAAATCTGCTTACAAAAGTGATGGAAGATTTTATGTGATGAGGAAGAAAAATTAGCCTCATGCCCTTGTAGTTCTTTGTTCCCTGCTCACCACAGGGAGGCTGCCTCCGTGCAGCTGTTCCCCACAGGGAATTACATTTCAGTCATTAATGAGAGGCACCCTTCAAGTGCAGCACGTGCAGCCTCTCCAATGTCAAGCCAGAATACGCCCATGTTCTCTGACCTTCGTTGCATACCTATCGTGCAGTCCATTTCACGGAGCTCTTCAGCGATGAGTGGTTGAAAGCCACAGGCCTTCCAAGGTAGCTTAGGGATGACTTCTCGTGTCACAAGCCATTCCCTGGAAACTCACACAGTTCTCTCCTCTCCACTCTCCTGGGGCTGGGGGCTCAGGGCTGCTCCACATGACCACTCAGAGCCTGCTGGGACCTTACTAGTCAGAAAATGGACAGAAAATTACAAAGGAGAAAGAAAAATGGTGGCTAGTGCTTTAAAGGTGCAAACCTGCAGATTTGTGGATGAGCGGGATGATAGGGCCCGAGGACTTGCCTCTAACTTTCTGTTTTTCACAGCAATCCATGAAAGGACTGTTCCATCCATTCTGTGTGCAGCCAGGATAGCTATTGCTACATGAGTCACGTTTGAGAGAAACGAATGTCTTCTTCGAAGGAGTTAGCATCATTCCGCTTCTCTCTTGTTAAGCCACTGGTCTTTAAACTTTTACTATTGTCTTTGCCTCTTAGCACTGAAAACTTGAGGAAAGAGTCTCAAGAAATGTATAGATTAAATTGTGTGTGTGTGTGTGTGCTGTTGACTGTTTTATTATGAATTTTACACAATCCCATCCCTTGCCCATCAAATTAAGCATATTGGAATGCCCATGGGTGTGAATATCATTGTTATTTAGGCTATCACTTACTTGTAACTCTTAGGAAAAAGAAAAGTAGCTCATATGTCCACATATGTCTCAACATCCCAAAGTGAGAGACCTAGGATCAGAAGACAAAGATGGAGTGACTTCTGCCGAAGGCTGGCAAGCAGGTGACAGAAGTCGGCATGTGCCTCATGCAACTCTTGTGCATTGAACACCTATTTTGTGCCTTAGAGCAAGACAAGTCCCTGCCCTAAGGAGCCTCTGTTCTCCTGTGGGAGCCCAGAAGCCTGTTACAGGAAGTGCCTTTCCAGGGACCACATGGCCCCCGGATTGTGAGGGGGTGGTGTTGGTGAGGGAAATGAATGTATATGCTCTGTCAGGTACAGGGAAACTCGGGGACCAAGGGTGAGGGAGGGTGGAGGGTGAGCAGACACACACACACACACACACACACACACAGGGGGTGGGGGGCAGGCTGCTATTTCCTATCAGGGAAACCTGAGGAGGAGAACTTGAGCCTGGAGTGAGTGCAGGGAGGCAGCTGGTCCTGTGAATTTGGGAGGAAGAGCATTGTGCGTATTGATTTTGGGTCCCCTTCCCACATGCCTTCTAGTAGGTGAGCAGAGCCCAGCAGATCGGGGAATGGCCCGAGGGGCTTGATCCTCAGCAGCTGTGCGAGCTCCATGAGTAGGGTCCCAGGGCATAGTAACGTGCAGTCTGCTCCCTGCCGGGCCCAGCCAGGCAGCCTGCGTTGTGTGGGCTAGTAACAGATTCCCTTTCCGGGCTGCCAGCGGGTTCTGAAACACTACCTGTGTGTTGCTGAGCTTGGCCCTCTGTGCCCACTTCTCGCTGATGAAGGCCCTGGCATCAGATGTCTCACAGACTCTCCTGGGTGTGGATTGCCGTTGTCCTGTGTGAAGCCTTTCCAGGCCGTGCAAGCCCTTAAATCATCAGCCCACTAGATCCCTTACTGACCAAGTATCTTAGAAAAATGGTCTTACACACCAATGCTTGCGCTTTTGTTCTGATGACAAAGAGGTGCTTTCACAGGTCTCTCTTCCCATGTGTCCCCACTGCACTTCTTTTTATTATAGAAATAACAATTTTAAAATACATCTGATGATTCATTAGTATAGAAACTTATAATTCTTCTCAATCAGCAGAATAATAGAGATGCCTGCCGTGGACTCTAAGGCAGGCTGCCTGCTGCACATCCTGCTGCCACTTGCTGGCTGGGTGAACTCTTGCATGAGTTCTTTTATGTGTTTTGGCCTCAAAGTCCTCATCTGTGAATGGGGGTGTTATACGACATGCATAACATAATGCATTTAAAATAATACTGGGCATAGAGTAAGCACTAAACATACATGACTATGACTGGCCTAGCTTTGATGTTAGTTTCTTTCTTTGTTTTCTCTTAGATCATTTTATCAAACTTGGAAACTCATTTTGTAACTGAATCTATCATAGGTATCTTTCTAGATCCAAATATGAACAAATGTAGGTACTATTGTGAATTTTTAACAGGTCATAATGCTGCTGAATATGGATCAACAGTTAGTTAAACATCATGTTTTAGGAAGCATTTGATTGTTTCTGTATATTTTTTTGACAGGCAGAGTTAGACAGTGAGAGAGAGAGAGACAGACAGAAAGGTCTTCCTTCCATTGGTTCACCCCACAAATGGCCACTACGGCCTGCGCGCTGCGCCGATCCAAAGCCAGGAGCCAGGTGCTTCCTCCTGGTCTCCCATGCAGGTGCAGGGCCCAAGCACCTGGGCCATCCTCCACTGCCTTTCCGGGCCACAGCAGAGAGCTGGACTGGAAGAGGGACAACCGGGACTAGAAACCGGCACCCAAGGGGGATGCCGGTGTCACAGGCGGAAGATTAGCCAAGTGAGCCACGGCAACGGCCCCTGTTTCTGAATTTTTACATTTGGGGTCAGTGTTGTGGTGCAGCAGGTTAAGCCTCTGCTTGGGACACCTGCATCCCATATCAGAGTGCCACTTGGAGTTGCAATAACTCTGCTTCCAATCCAGCTTCCTGCTAGTACACACCCTAGAAGGCAGCAGGTGATGGCAAGTGCTTGGGTCCCTGTCATACACATGGGAGGCCTGGATTGAGTTCCAGGCTCCTGGCTTTGGCCTGCCCCACCCCTGGCTGCAGAGGGCATTTGGGAGATTGAATCAGTAGATGAAAAATCCTTCTGTCTTTCCCCCTTTCTCTATCACACTGCCTTTTAAATAAATAAATCTTACAAAAATGAACGTTTACTCTTACAAACAACTTGGTAATAAAAACTTTTGTGCATTTTTTTGTATACTTTTGTTTGTAAAAGAGAAATTCTTAAAAGTGTGATTGCTGGACCTAAAGTCTTGAGATTTTAAAATGGGAATAGCTATCCCCAAATGTCATAGCACTTTGCACTCATACAAGAAATATATGAGTGCTCATTTCCCAATGTGCTCACCAGTAGTGAGTGTTATCAATCTTTCATTTTTTTTTCCAGGCCAGCAGGCCAAAAATAGAATCTCATTGTCTTTTTAGTTGACATTTCTCTGACTGCCAGCGAGGTTGAGAACATTGAAGGGTTCTAAGCAGGGACGGAGCTCAGAAAGATTTCCTGTGTGAAACATCACCAGGCCTGCTACTGGGCAGCCGGGTGAGGATGGGACTGGGGAAGTCTGGTCTGGAACTCAGGAGGGCGTGAGGTTATTTATTTATTTTTTTGACAGGCAGAGTGGACAGTGAGAGAGAGAGACAGAGAGAAAGGTCTTCCTTTGCCGTTGGTTCACCCTCCAATGGCTGCCGCAGCCGGCGCGCTGCGGCCGGCGCACCGCGCTCATCCGATGGCAGGAGCCAGGTGCCAGGTGCTTTTCCTGGTCTCCCATGGGGTGCAGGGCCCAGGCACCTGGGCCATCCTCCACTGCACTCCCGGGCCACAGCAGAGAGCTGGCCTGGAAGAGGGGCAACCGGGACAGAATCCAGCGCCCCAACCGGGACTAGAACCCGGTGTGCCGGCGCCGCAAGACGGAGGATTAGCCTGTTGAGCCACGGCGCCGGCCGAGGTTATTGTTTTGACAATAACTTCTGCTCTCCGGCATCAACCTGTACGCCTTGATCTGGGTCCTGGGTGCCAGCAGCATCGCTCATTTCCTGTTTCAGACAGTTCAACAGCAGCATTGGTTGTGGTGGTCATTCAGACTCCACACGTCCACACTAAGATCCTATCTGATAGTCCCCCCTCTTCCCAAACCTACTCTTTCTCTTGTTTCCTTGTGTTGGCTAATGATCTCCTGATCTCCCTAATGAAATACAACAGTGTGGAGTCAGCTTTGTGTCTCCCCCGTGCCAGCTGGTTGCTCATCAAGCCCGAGGATCCGCCTGTCATTCTATGTGGTTGTCACCAACCATGGCACCTACAGCCTCTTTTTCTGGGTTATTGCAATAGCTTCACTGGGACCATCTGATCCCACGCCTTTGTTCTCTTCTTTGTGCTTGGAGTCTTCTTCCCTCCTTTGCTCCTGCATAGTGAGAAGGACTCTTCTCGCAAGTTCTGCTGGAGGGTCCCTGTTAGTGTGGGTACACTGTTCTTCACACTCGGGCTGCCACAGAGCGAATACTTCTTCTCTCTTGCTCCTTTGGCACTCTGCATGTTCTCAGCTGGCAGAATCCCTCCACATCATCATCACTTGCATACACAGAACTCCTTTCTCCTTCAAGTATCCATGACCTCCTTGCAAACATGGGCCACGTTTCCCTCACCTTTTTATCCAGCGACACTGCCCAGCAAAAGGTAAACCCTAGCAGTTTGTTGAAGCAAGGAAAGAAGACTGGTTTAAAGTTTTGCTACATAGAACAGAATTGTTAATAAAGAAAGAAGTCTTTTAATTTTTTTTTAAGTTGTGAAGCAGCACTTGCCCCCTGTAGAAATTTTTTAAAATTTATATAAAGGCAGCAAATATCATGTATTTCATATATACAGTTTTAAGAGCATAATGATACTCCACACCCTACCTTCTCTCCACTCTGGCTCCCATCCTCCCTCTTCTTCCATGTCTTATATTTCTTTTTTTTTTAAGATTTATTTATTTGGTAGGCAGAGTTATAGAAAGAGAGAGAGAGAGAGAGAGAGAGAGAGGAAGGGAAGGAGAGAGAAAGAAACAGACAGACAGAGAGCTCTTCCACCCACTGGTTCACTCCCCAAATGGCCATGATAGCTGGAGCTGAGCTGATCTGAAGCCAGGATCCAGGCGCTTCTTCTGGGTCTCCAGCATGGATGCAGGGACCCAAGCGCTTGGGCCAACTTCTACTGCTTTCCCAGGCCATAGCAAAGAGCTGGATTAGAAGTGGAGCAGCCGGGGCTCAAATTGGTGCCCATGTGGGATGCCAGCACTGCAGGCTGTGGCTTTACCCACTACACCACAGCGCTGGCCCCAATAAGTAAATCTTTAAAAAAAAATAGTTTGAGGGGCAGGTGCTGTGTTGTACCTGGTAAAGCTGCCACCTGCAGTGTCGGCATCCTGTATGGGCGCTGGTTCGAGCCCTGGCTGCTCCACTTCTGATATGGCTTTCTGCTGGGGCCTGGGAAAGCAGTAGAAGATGGCACAAGTTCTTGGGCTCCTGTACCCAAGTAAGAGACCTGGAGGAAGCTCCTGGCTCCAGATCGACCTAGCTCCAGCCATTGCAACCATTTGGGGAGTGAACCAGTGGATGGAAGACCTCTCTCTCTGCCTCTGCCTCTCTGTAACTCTGCCTTTCAAATAAATAAATAAATCTTAAAAAAAATTTTAAGGGTCTACAAGCAGTTTGCGCAATATTTTTCTGAGATTTTCAACTTTATACTTCATCCTGTAATGTATGAAAGGCACCATTTTGTCACAACATTCCCAACAGTGGATGTTAACAATTAAGAAGAAATCCCTGATAAGTTGCTAGAAATGCTGCTAGCAAGTTTTTATAGGTTAAGTCTTTTTTCTTTCTTTCTTTCTTTCTTTCTTTCTTTCTTTCTTTCTTTCTTTCTTTCTTTCTTTCTTTCTTTCTTTTTTTTTGACAGGCAGAGTGGACAGTGAGACAGAGATACAGACAGAGAGAAAGGTCTTCCTTCCATTGGTTCACCCTCCCATGGCCGCCGCGGCTGGCGCACTGGGCCGATCTGAAGCCAGGAGCCAGGTGCTTCTCCTGGTCTCCCATGGGGTGCAGGGCCCAAGCACTTGGGCCATCCTCCACTGCCCTCCTGGGCCACAGCAGAGAGCTAGACTGGCAGAGGGGCAACCGGGACAGAATCCAGCGCCCTGACTGGGACTAGAACCCTATGTGCCGGCACCGCAGGTGGAGGATTAGCCTAGTGAGCCGCAGCGAAGGCCTTACAGATTAAGTCTTAACTTCTTCAGGAAATGAAGACTGACAGAGACTTCATCAGTCTGGAAAGATTTTCAAGAAGGCTCATGTCTGTTCTGATGACTGTAAGTGTTTGGAGATACCTGTAATGCTAAGCCAACCCAAGAGCATGTATCCTATTCACAAGGTGCACAGCTCTGCTTCCAAAGTGGGTGTTATAAATACTATGTGCTGTGTCATGCTTGGGTAGGAGTGACAACTTATAGAGATGGCAGTTGAGGGCCCCAGGGGGAAAAGAAAGGAAAGCAGCAACTTGATGAGGGAGTAGGCTGGAGAATCTACAGAAAGACCAGCTCACCATAAATCATAATTTTATGACCAAAGAGTGATTTAAAAAGGTTACTGGGGGTTTGCTTTCTTTTTCTGCTAAAACACACATAATCACTCACTCTGCATTAATCAGGCCTGAGAAAGGGTGGACTGGCCCAGTGAGACCTTATTTCTCCTGCCTGCCTTTACATCAGAACACTGTTCATTGAGCCCTGTCTTTTGCTGCATTGGATTAATTCTGTGGAGCCGTCTGCCTTTCCTGCACTTGTGAACTACAAAATACAAGGTTTGAGTTTCCAATCACTGTCTGGAAATTGTAATTTCAGTGTCCAGAGTTGAAAGTTGCTATTTATAGCCGATACTTTCCAAATGATTTCTAGAACCTTCCAGGTTTTTCTCAATAATCACCACCCCTTTGCTGTCCCCATTGTTGTTTCTTAATCAGAAACCTGATGTGGGGAGCTGAGTTGCTGCTTCCCTCCCTTATTCATTTTTGGTGCTCAACTGAAGCCACTGGCAAAGGTGTACTTGTTGTCTGTTTTATGGAAGACCTAGAAAAAAGACGAAGGAGGCTGGTTGAATCTCATTTCACCAGATATTTCTGTTTAGGAAAAAACTACTCTAGGTTATTTGTGACAGAATGAAGTTCTGTTTCCAGAGAAGTTACAGTCAGATTTGGTAGAGACACACGGTTATTAACAGAATTGTTTCAGTAGTAACTGTATCAGTTCAGAGCCAACTGCTGGGCTGCAAATTAGAATGCAGAGCACAGTTAACAAGTAACTTTCTTCTGGAGCTGAACAATTTAGAAAGAAGGTGCAGATGAATTGTTCTCTCTTGAGCTTTTATTCCATCCTGTTTAAAATAGTCCCCATTTTACAGTTAGAGAAGTTGAGGCTCAGGGGTCTTAACTAACTTGTCAAGCAGCACCCTGTGAGTCAGGACATAGGCAGAAACAAACACCACACGTCTGTGGCTCGGTGAGGACACTCCCCTGCCCGGACCAGAACATTTTACATAGTGATTTGCAAGGAATAAGGTTTTAGTGGCAGTGGAAAGGTCTTTGGAGAGAAATTAGATGGCTTTTTTTTTTTTTAAAGTCAGGAGCAGACATTTGAGGTATTCAAAGGGACAAGTGATATAGGTATACATGTCAAATTGCAATGGGGAGGCATTTAAATAGGTTGTCTAAATACTTTCATAATAGCTGGTGGGTGGACCTACAATGTTGGGTGAGAGAATGATGTGAGATGGGGAGATGATCTAAATAAAGACTGGAAAAAGCATTGAGGTCTTGGCCATGGAGTGGACGAGGCTGGTGATAAAGAAGGGGGCAGCACGAGGGGATTCTGTGTGGAGGCTGAGGTCAGGTTGCATTCAGTTGACACAGACTTGGCCCCGTGAAATCTCAGGCAGCCAAGCCAGCAATTCTCTGACAGCAGGTCCAGGGCCAGAGGAGTGCAGGCTTGGAAAGAAGTCACACAGCACGAGTTATAGTCCCCAAGTTAATTCCCTGAGGTGAGCTATCAGATAAGGGCGACTGAAACCCTGAGGAGGAACTGGCATCAGAAATGAGGCTCTGGTGTCGTTGAGTGTGTTTCTCTACTACAAGAGCAGCAACGCCAACCCTGTCCCCACTTTTCTGCCTTGTTGGGGGACAGTGCTCCTTCATGTGGCACATGGACAGGTAGAGACTGGAGCTCTTTTTTAATCTATGTATTTTCATTTTATTGAGAAAGAGAGAGAGAGAGAAAGAAACAGATGGAGAGAGATTTTTCATCTGTTGTCTTCCATCTATTGGTTTACTCTCCAAATGCTTGAAATGGCAGGGGCTGGGCCAGACTGAAGCCAAGAACTTGGAATTCAATCCAGGTCTTCCATTTGGGTGGTAGGGAGTCGCAGACTTGGACCATCACCTGCTGCTTCCCAAGGAGCACATTAGCAGGAAGCCAGATTAGAAGTGGAGCCAGGACTCGAACCAGGCATTCCAATATGGGATGCGAGTTTCCCAAGTGGTGCTTAACTCCTGCACAAGGTGCCTACTCATAGAGTTCTTCAATAACATGATTTCCATGGTGAGGAGGTATAAAGTTTTCAATCTCCTTGCAGAAAAGTAGATGTAACTAGACACTCATTTGGACTTCTCTAGCTCACCCTGACTAGTAGAATTCCTGAAGCTTCCTTTAGCACACAGGATATTCCTGCTCTTGTAGTCATACCAAGTTTGGCCAAGTCGGTAACAAAGAGATCTTTGACTACAAGGATGTCCTAAACAGATCTTGATATAATGAGTAGCTCATGGAATAATTACATTTTCATGTTCCAGAGTTGTCCTTAGTTCAATAAGAAGGGAAATAATTATGTAAGTATGATATTACATGACCTTATCTAATGGCATTTGGTGAACAATGGGGAGGAAGCCAGACAGTGCATCTTCAGTGACATAGAAGAATCAGGATTTTAAAGTGGCTTTTAACTTACTTGCATTGTTGCAAGTGTAATGTTAATGGGAGGTGTTAAGTCCTTTTGTTCCCAGTCCTTTTTGAGTAGATGAGACCTTGAGCCAATAGCCAATAGCTGTAATTAGTAGTGCCCAAAGTGCCAACTCTTTGATCAGAAATGAGAAAAGGAGTGTAACGCATGACCTGCTGGTGTCTGGGGAAGAAGAGAGGCTGAGGTCCTCCCATCCCTGCCTTCTTCCCCTCCTCTCTCCTTCTGCACAATCCTCCTCCTGCTCACCACAGATTTTTTCCTACCTTCTCCTAACTGGCTAGGTTATCCGTGCAGACTTTCTGCTCTGGAAATCATTATATATTGGGTCCTAAAAATGTATTTGTAGGTCAGTAAATACCTGCCAACTCACTCTGAAGAACCTAGTTAGCAGGTGTTTACTGAAAACCTACTATATGTCCCATGCTAGTTCCTCTGCCAAAAGTATCAAAACGAATGCTCCCAGCTAGGATGCCATGGTCTGGGATTTGGACACTCCTGGGACAAGAGTTCCTTAGTGAGTGGGTGTCATGTGCTGCCAAGGCTTCTCAGTGACGAATCCCTTTCAACTTTGGTGTGTGTGTGTGTGTGTGTGTGTGTGTGTGTACTCAGAGTTACTGTTGCTGAGCCAGGGGCAGAATGGAGTAAAAAGAGACCTGAACTGAGGATTCTACTAGGACTTTTTTCACATTTCTAGGAGGTTTTTTCTGGTTATCTAACTTTGGCCCAGAAAAATTTATTTTTATTTTAATTTTAATTGTGACAAAGAGATATTTTCCAAACACTGGTTTACTCCTTCAATGCCCACAGCAGCCAGGGTTGGGCCAGGCTTAAGCCCAGGACCTGGAATTGCATCCAGGTATCCATATGAGTGACAGGGCCCTAAGTGCTAGAGCCATCACCCCAACCTCCCAGAGAACACATTAGCAGGAAGCTGGACTGGAAGCTGAGTCAGGACTCAAGCCCAGGCACTCTGATATGGGGTGCAAGCATCCCAACAAGGATGTAACCAGGGTACTACACCACCTGCCCCAAGGTTGGGCAAGTTCTGTGGTTTCTTTATATCTCAGTTCTCCCATCTACTAAAAAACAAGTTCAGCTAAATGCTGTTTATGCGTCTTCCCTCAGCTCTGATGTTATTAGCATATTCTATTTAACTTTCTTTTTTTAAAAAAAGATTATTTATTTGAATGGTAGTTACAGAGATGCAGAGGCACAGAGAGGGAGAGGTCTTCCATCCGCTGGTTCATTCCCCAAATGGCCACAATGGCCAGAGCTGCACCTATCAGAAGCCAGGAGCCAAGAACCAGGAGCTTCTTCCACGTCTCACGTGCGTGCAGGGGCCCAAGGGCTTGAGCCATCTTCTACTGCTTTCCCAGGTCATAGCAGAGAGCTGGATTGGAACTGGAGCATCTGGGACTTGAACCGGCGCCCATATGGGATGCCTGCACTGCAGGGAGCAGCTTTACCCGCTATGCCACAGTGCTGGCCCCCTATTTAACTTTCATTAGGAAAAACTGGCACTTTCTGTGCCTTTCAAGTGCTTGATAAACTGTTGTGAACTATACTGCATTGATGACATGTGTAAAAGAGAGTTTGCTGGCCATTCAAAAACACAGTTTGTTGACATCCCTGAGAGGCATATCCACTCGAATGGATTATCTGTGCATTCTAAGCCCACTCCTCTTTTCACTTGGGGGTTTCGTGTGTGGGACAAACAGATAACTTTGTTCACAGGAGATAAAACTTCTGAAGTTAAGCTATTTTGCTGCATCTACTGTGGGGAGGTCATATTTTTCATTTTATGGAAAAATGATGCTTTGTTTTCATTAGATTAATATGGGCATAGAATGTTTCCATGGTGGAAATGGGGAGATTAGGTGGGAGGAATATAGGGGAATGAGAACCAGGTCAGTGCAATACAGATCCTAATAACATTTGTGTTTCTTTTAGGAGGGAAAAAGACACAGCTGTTTTTATGCATCTAAACAAAGACTGTCATTTAATTATTCAGTTACATACTCCCCATAAGCTGGATGATCTATTTACATTGAATGGTCACAGCACATTTTTTGGGCCTTTGCTACTTCTCCAGCTGAGAAGTTTACTCTCTGGGTTGACTTCAACCCAGTCATGCAGGCCTGCCTGTGCTTGTCAGCAGTAGCAACTAGGACCTGGGGAGTGAGTGTAGGGTGGGGAAGGGGAAGGCTTGGTCCTGGGACCCACTGGGGAAACCCAGGCTCTCTAAGAGGGCGAATCGGGGCCTTTCCTTGTAATGTGCTGTATCCTGTAATTCTGGGGCAAGATCACCATTCCTTTGGTTGCTTTTGACACCTGTTCCTTTGAACCAAAGTTGGACTCTTCCACAAGATTCCCTTCCCAGAGTTTAAAGCTTGCTCTGATCTATCCCCAATTCACTGCAAGCTTTTGTTCCCTTGCCCAGTTCTGTCACCTTCAACTGCAGGACGCAGGACGATTTTGCTGGCAGCTAAATCTGGTCCCTTGATAGCTACCAAAGGCAATGGCTTCCAGCGGGGGCCTCCTTGGCCTTGGGCTTGCTGTGTGGTCAGACTACTGATTGCTGCCTCTGATGTTTGTCACAAATGCCCAAGAATGATGAGATCCCAGGGTAAGCTTGTTTTTCTACCTCTCATGTGAATTTGAAGTTTCATACAGCCGGTACAAAGGGGAACAAGTGGAAGGCCGGCCATTAAACAGGCCACAGTTCCTCTCGGGTGTCACTTCTGCATCTGGCCAGTGAAGAGTGTTATCTGAGGTCATTGTCGCCTTCAGGACATCCACAGTTTTATCACCTGTGTCTTCCCGAATCCCTGCTCAAATTCTGTGCACTCTGTGAGGCCTCGTTGGTCAGACTACTCTGCCTCCATCTGAATTAATTCTCTTTGTGATATCATCTCACTGCATATTCTATTATACTTCTTGCCACAGCTCGCTTTGTATTTTAGGCCTTGGATCTGTCTGTCTCCCTTGCTGGCCTGTTAACTCCTGGGGGTCCTGGGCTGCTCATGTCTTATTTATCTTGTCATTTCTTACAGTGCTTTCTGCATTTCAGGCAGGCGCTTAGAATTGTCTGAGTTGAACAGCTTTCACTTGCAGTCATAAGGTAAATGATCTCTGGGCTAGGCCTTAGGAATACAGCAGGCAGAATCTCAATTTCTATTAACCTCTTCAGAAGTTTAGCACTTGAGGTGCTAGTTAGCTCCTTGCTCCCAGACCAAAATTAATTAAAAGGACAGCTGGCTCCAAGAATTCTAGTTCCCTAATGCATTTTTAAAGTTCTGTAGCAAACAAGGCTATTTCAGTTCCTGCCAGATTAATGATCCCGTAGAGAAGCAGCCTGTACAAATATTCCAGAGATAGCAAATCTTAGGATTCATTGAAAAGAAATGCAAAACGATACTATGCATTGTTTTTCTCAAGGGTTTACCAAGGGGCTGGCGCTGTGGTGTAGCTGGTAAAGCTGTCACTTGCAGTGTCGGCATCCTTGAACCGGCTGCTCCACTTCCCATCCAGCTCTCTGCTGTGGCCTGGGAAAGCAGAAGATGGCCCAAATGCTTGGACCCCTGCACCCATGTGGAAGAACCAGAGGAAGTTTCTGGCTTCGGATCAGCGCAGCTCCGGCCATTGTGGCCATCTGAGGAATGAACCAAAGGATGGAAGACTTCTCTTTTTCTGCCTTTGCCGCTCTGTAACTCTGCCTTTCAAATAAATAAATAAATCTTAAAAAAAAAAGTAGTTTACTGAGTCTTTAGTATGTCTACAATATTGCAGGTCATAAAAGCTGAAGGAACAGACCTCTGCCCTTAAGAAGCTTACAATTTTACAGGAAGTTGTAAGAAAGCACTGAAGTAACTCCAATGTGGGGCTGAGACTCATCAGTGCAGTGAGCGAGTGCAAGTATGCCAATTATGGGAGTCAGAGGAGAGAGAGTGCACATCTGACAGGAAGTCTAAGAAGCTTCCAGGACAATGTAGAATTTGACCATGGCATTGAAGGAGAAACAAGATTTTAATAGATGATGGAACTGCATGAACAAAAATGAAGAAATTGAAAAACCGGAGCATAGAAAGCATGGTCCAGTATATGCAGAGTGTAGATTACACATAAGGAGTAGAGGGGAGATGGCGGGGTTAGGGGGGCTCTTGCTGTGGACTCTGTTGGATCCCAAAGAGATGGTTCATCCTGAAATCTGTAAACTATTGGGTATCAGAAGTCTGGTCAGAGGAGTATTGTAAACCAGGGTCTGGCAAACTCTGGTGGGTGACCCAGTGGGGCTTGGTGGGAATCTTACTGGTCACAGCTTTGTCCATCCTTGTTTCTTGTCTGGAGCTGCCTGGTAGAGCTGAGTGATTGTGACAGAGACATAAGGCCAAGGGACTCAAAGCCTTAAGTATTTACTATCTGACCTTTGACACAATCTGTTTGCTGACCCCTGGTAGAAACCTCCTTCCTTAACTTTTTGACCAGTTCAACAAAAATTTGGTTCTTAGGGTTAGGGATATGTGCAGGTATTTTTTCCCTGTGATTTAAAGTTGGGTCTTTAATTGTCCTTTCGAATTATTCAAAGAGCTTAAATTTTGTGTAATTAATATGGCTTCTTCAAATGTTCTGAGAAATATTCCTTTGTCTCACACTTTTGGCTAATCTTATCAGGGCCAAAGTTCATTCAATATTTATATCAATGAATCAGGTATAAAATAATAATGTAAAGTTATAATCTAAATAATGTGAGAAGGGAGAAATTTACTATATTGTGAGTTAAAGGAGGTCAGTCTGCACTGTTTAAATAAGACTTAATTTGGCCGCCTTGTCAGTAACTGCTCTCTCCTCCTAGGTAGGATGACAGTGAAGGGAAGGGTCTGGGCCAGTGTCGCCACAGCCTCATCACCACCACTTCTCCCACATCTACTCCTGCAGTGATCAGCTGAGGCAGGGGTGGGCAACCTTTATTCTGCTGAGGGCCATACAAAATCATCAACTTAAAATTTCTACTGCTATAGGTTTATCAAATTTTGAGTGTGGCCTGTGGTTGCCTTGGCAGGGCCAGACCAAAGGATTCTACTGGCCTTGTGTGTACCTGTGCTGGACGGTCCCCACCCCTGAGCGAAGGGAACATAAGTAGTCCCATGAGGACTGTGTTCGTCTGCTGTGGCTGCTGTAGCAAACACGGCAGCCTGGGTGGCTTAAACTACAGAAATCTGATTTTCTTTTTGTTCTGGAAGCTAGAAGCCCAATATCACTGGAGACCTCTTTCTATGGCTTGTAGACAGCTGTCTTCCCCCCGCATCTTCCCGTGGTCTTCCCTCTGTGCATGCCTGCACTCCCATCTTTGCTTTCATTAGGATGCCGGTCAGATTAGAGCAGGACCTACCCCTATGACCTCATTTTACCCTAACTCCTTCCTTGAAGACCCTGTTTCCAAACACAGTCACATGAGGTGCCAGGGGTTAGGTGTAAACCTGTGAATTTTGGGGTACCAGAAACGATGACCAGTTTGTAGACTGTGCACTATGTTTTTATTTGTATATTTGAATTTAGTTGAAAGGATAACCATTTATGAGAAACTATAAAGTTTCAAGAGCAACACTTATCTCAGTTCCGTTTGTGTACAAAAATTGTGACACTGTGGGTGTGAAAGAGTGGAATCCATCCCTGTGTGAATCAAGCCAGGGCTGCCATCTGTTTAGCACTGACCTTTCAGTTGACTCTGGTAGGGCTTGGCCTCCAGTCTCCTCACACCAATGCTATTGGGCTCATGTCCCTAGAGGGCAGCTCTGAGTATCTCCCACTCCTGTGGCATCTTAAGGGAAGGAATTGTGACTGACTTACCTATGAACCTTAGGAGCCTCGCTCATTGCCTGAAGAGTGATGGGTGCTCAGCTTGTTCATGGAAATGGGAATGCAAACATATAACATAGGTGCTGTTCTAGTTACCAACCTGCATAACAAGTGACTTCAAAATGTAGTCACTCCAAGAAGCATTTTCTTATTCACAAATTCTGTGTAAGTCAGATTGACTTAGATTTGTTCCACACACCCAGAACCGTGGCTGAAGAGAGTTGAGTGCTGGGAATGACCTGTTGGCTGGGGTTTCTTCACTAACATACTTTGCACCTGGGCAGAGCTGACTTAACAATGCCAAGTGGAGCAGTCACTTGTGGGCTGTATGGCCTGGTCCTCGTAGCTGCAGGCTGATCAGACTTCTTACATGCTGGCTCAGTGCTCCAACCACAAGTATGCCAGGAACAGGGCGGAATCTGTAGCATGTATTATTATTACCCAGCCAAGGGCATCACACTGCATCATACCTACCATGCATGCATTCTGTTGGTCAAGGTGTCATAGGCCTACCTGAATCCATGGAGAAAGGGATTAGATTCCACCCCTTGTTGGGGAAGTGATACTCTCCCATGGTGCATGAAAAATGTAGGATGGGCACTATTGTTGTAGCCACTTTTGGAAAATAAAATCTACTACCTAAAAACAATCAAACTAGCTTTGTCATCAGATACTATACAGAATTCTTTTTTTTTTTTTTTTTTAGTCACCATATGTCAAAGAGGCTTGGGAATGAATAATAATATATTCACCCAAGGTCAACAATAGAGAACTGGTTGAATAAACCCTCTCGTTCTCTCGTTGGTCTTACCCAGCCATCAAAAATAGCTATTTATAGCGATGTGTAATAACATGGAAACGTCAGCCACATTACCAGTTAAGGTGGATTAGAGAACGCAGCCTGAATTGTGGCCACAGTCAGGCTACCTATTAATTCCCTTTCTGAATTAAATCCTCCCACCCGGAATTATAGGCTTTCTTGACCATCATGCTTTCTTTATAGAGAAGCCAGAATATATGCTTATGTAGGCAGACAGATCTAGAAAAAGGACACTTGTATGCTGAAATTTTTTTATAACTCGTTAACTCAACCCAAATAGGCCAATGGAATGTCGGATTTTTCAGTTCACCAATCAGATGTGAGACACTTGATGCCTTGGAGATGGAGAATAAGGCCAGGAGTGGTTCCACGTTTTCAGTTCTGAGGGAAAACGTCTCTCCTAAGCAAAGTGTGAGTGGTGGAGGTACTTTCCTCAGCGAACATTTACATAAAAGTGAAAAGATACGTTGTGACTCCATACACATATAACACCCCTGCCCCCCCCCCCCACACACACTTACCTAAACCCTATGTAGAGGGAAAGGAGACTGGAACAGAATACACCAAAATAATAATACTAGTTATCTTTTGGTTGCAGAACTATAGATCCTATTTTTTCTTTCCTCCTTATTTCAGTATTTATCATTTTGCATGTAATTAATATGAGTTGCTCTTCAGTGAAAAATCTATGCCGACTAGAACTTAGAAAGTAGATTAAGTTAGTCATTTCTAGACAAGTTAATCACAAGAACTCTTTGACTCTTGAAACTATCTCTTTTTTGGAATATGTTCTGTTGTATAATTGCTGTAAAAATTAGTGAAGCACTTTGTATTTTTTTAAAAGTATTTTATTTGAAAGGTGGAGTTACAGAGGGAGAGAGAGAAAGAGAGATCGATCTTCTATCCTCCGGTTCACTATCCAAATGGCTGCAACAGCTGGAGTTGGGCCAATATGAAGCCAGGAGTCAGAAGCTTCTTCCAGGTCTCCCACAAGGGTACATGGACCCAAGGACTTGGGCCATCTCCTACTGCTTTCCCAGGGACATTAGCAGAGAGCTGAATCAGAAATGGGCCACCACACTCAAACCAGCACCCATATGGGATGCCGGCCCTGAAGATAGTGGCTTTTACCACTACGCCACATCGCGGGCCTTGGTGATGCCCTTTGAAAAAAATTCCGAGTACAAATCTCACTTACTGGAAACTGGAACAAAGAATCTAAATCTAAAATTTGATACTCTTTGAAGAAGTAGAAAAGTTAGGTAATAAGACAAACATAAAGGTACAAACCGGTAAACGTTCTAAACATATATATATATATATATATATTTATACATATGTGTATATATATATATATACACACACACACATATCTGTTTTAAAGTTGATTCTCAGAAGGATTATGCAAAGACAACAGCACTTACTGTCTTTGGGTCACGGACTTATCAGAGTCTGTAGTTTTCTTGTTAGTATTTTGTAGTGTTTTCAGTTGTGAGTGTGTATTCCTGTAATCCTCAAAACGAGAGAGACAAAGCAAGTTCAAGAGCTAGCCAACCAGAGGGACCAACAGAGAGATCATTGATTTGGATTTGGGTTTGCTTTGGCGTAATTTTTGCCTGGAAAAATAAAGGAAATTTCCAATTGGAGAGGGAGCAGAAATGAGCTTTTTCCCTGAGATCTGAGCTTGGTCCTGGCCTGGGTTTGGATTCAACAGTCTGGAACTTCTTTAAAGGAGGTAACAGCAATTGTCCCTGCAAAGGCATAGAATGAGGTGCACCTGCAGACCCTTGTGGACTGCCGATGCAGCGTCTGGGTGCTGAATTCGGCACATTCGTGCTGTCTTTGGCATCACGATGTTGTAAGAAAGTCGAGAAGTTTAGAGTAAAAATCTGGCATTTGGTGTCTAAAAAGTATGAAAGCATTTGGTGTGCATTTCAGTATGCATGACACAGCTACTGGGAAGGGGTGTGACTGCCATTGGTTCCTGTGACTTCAGTGACGCAGGTATAGAGCTGTGGTTGCAGTTCATCATCGTGCTAATTCCGCTCCGCGGCGTGAAAGGCCAGGTCACAAGCCCCTCAGGCTTCAGGAGACAAACATTCTCTTGCGCATTGTCGTGCACAGCCTTGGCCTGCGTATTCACCTACGACACCTGCCTATGCCCGCAGTCATTTGAAGTCACGACCCTCTGGAGGTAGCAGGAGCCAGAGGAAGCAGGTCTCCCAGCCCTGGACCAGGCTGGGTGAGACCAAGGGAAGGGTGTGATTCTAGGAACACGACACACCCCTCTGTCATCCACCCTGGAGTTTGAAGGAGGTCTTGACCCTACTGAAAAGCTGAGTCAGTCAGAGAAGCTTAAGGAAACAAACAGACCCCAAATCTCAGTCGTAAGCCAGGGGGGTTTATTTCTTCCTTATCCTACAGGCATGGCTGTCATGTATGAGCTCGGAGCTTTGCTTCCCGGCACTGTCACACCAGCACCTCAGCCCACAAGGTAGACACCCTCTGGAACACTGCATTCTGGAAAATTGCTCACGGGCACTGCAGAATTCCACTTGGAAATACCCATGTTATTTTTGCTCGCATTTCATAGCCAAAGCAAGTCACATGACCGTGCCTAACCACAGAGGCTACACTCGGTACCATCCAGCATGCTTGGCAGTCAGAGACTTGGAACGGTTTGGCAGGTAGCACTGAGGACCATGAACGCTGTCTCTAGAATCTTAACTTATTGGTCCTGCAGAAAGCGTTTGAATTGGTGCAGCTTGAATTGAGCTTTAGAAAGAAACGTCTGGGGCTGTGCCGTGGCATAGTAGGTGAAGCCTCTGCCTATGGCACCTGCGTCCCACATGGGCACCAGTTCAAGTTCTAGCTTTTCCACTTCCAGTCCAGCTCTCTGCTAATGGCCTGGGAAAGCAGTGGGAAGTAGCCCAAGTGCTTGGGCCCCTGCACTCATGAGGGAGCCCCTGAAGAAGCTCCTGGCTCTGGGTCGTTGTGGCCATGTGGGGAATAAACCAGTGGATGGAAGACTTCTCTCTCTGCCTCTACCTCTCTGTAACTCTGCCTTCAAATACATAAATCTTAAAAAAAAAAAAAAAGAAATGCCTCATAGTCACATGATTGGTGGTGTTGACAGCTGTATTAGCTGGGGTTCTCCAGAGAAGCAAAACAAACAGGAGATTATTATATATCTTATAATAAATCTCTTCAGTTCTGTATTACATGTATATTACTGACTTGGTGCACTGGACAGGTTTATATTTTCCTCCAGGAATGCCTCGTATTGTTCCCTGGAAGACTTTAGTGGGTGTTTAGAGGCATTCAGACAGACATTTTAATCTTTCCGGAGAATTTTAGCTACTGAGAAGTCACATCTACTGTTGTCAAGATTTATACCGCTTTTTATTTTTAAAGTGCCTCCGTATGATTTGTTTTCGTAGAGAGAGGAAGGTTATTTATTAAAAATGTTCATGCAGACATGGAAGAATGTTGGCCCACAATTGTGACCTGCAGCTGGAAGCAGTCTGGATATTTATTTTCTGGCATCAAGGAGGGATGATGGAGACTATTTCTATGTGCTGATTAAATAGGAGATGCAGAAAACAAAGATGATACTAAAGGACACTTTAAGGAAATAGATGCCAGGAAGCTCCATATTGCTAATGGACGACTTAGAATTCTTTTATCTTCATCAAGTAATCAAAAACCTTTTTGTGAGTTTCTATATGTTTTACTTAGGCTGTAAAAAAGGAGACATGGAGAATACTGTTAGAATTTCTTTTATGGGCCGGCGCCGTGGCTCAACAGGCTAATCCTCCGCCTTGCGGCGCTGGCACACCGGGTTCTAGTCCCGGTCGGGGCACCGATTCTGTCCGGGTTGCCCCTCTTCCAGGCCAGCCCTCTGCTGTGGCCCAGGAGTGCAGTGGAGGATGGCCCAGGTGCTTGGGCCCTGCACCCCAGGGGGAGACCAGGAAAAGCACCTGGCTCCTGGCTCCTGCCATCGGACGAGCGCAGTGCGCCGGCCGCAGCGCGCCGTCCGCGGCGGCCATTGGAGGGTGAACCAACGGCAAAAGGAAGACCTTTCTCTCTGTCTCTCTCTCTCTCACTGTCCACTCTGCCTGTAAAAAAAACCAAAAAAACAAAACAAAACAGAATTTCTTTTATGAATATCTTCCCTTCTTAAACATGTCATCCATAATGACACAGTTATTGGATCCTTCAGGTCAGGCCCATGAAAGACCCTCAGGGCTTGGAAAGCAAGATCACAGCGCCCTTTGGTCGGTCATCTCTTAATCCATGGAAGTGTGGGATCTGCGTTGCATGTATCAGTGGGTTTCTAGTACCTGGGTTTGTATGGCATAAATTGTTTGGATTACGAGTAGGAATAAAGATGACTTCCATAAAAGGAATGGTAAAATGAACTGTCCTTTTGAGCAAGTGTATGACCGCTCTGAATGCCAACAATCACCAGAAAGTTTGGTTTCCTGGCTTCCCGCAGCTTCTGGTCCCAGCCTCGCCTTCCTCAGGGCCAGCCCCTTGGTTGTCTCTCTACTGGACAGCAGATACGCTAGCTGCCCCCAGAGAGAAGCAGTTCTGTTCACATTAGGCTGCCGCCTTTCCATCTAAGGA
Source organism: Sylvilagus floridanus (assembly GCA_949820135.1). Taxonomy (NCBI): domain Eukaryota; kingdom Metazoa; phylum Chordata; class Mammalia; order Lagomorpha; family Leporidae; genus Sylvilagus; species Sylvilagus floridanus. The sequence continues at coordinate 90,536,234 of OX463238.1, forward strand.
CTACTGAAGGGCTTTGCAAAGAATAAAGAGATACTTTTGATGATCATGCAGACCATGGTATCCAATCTGATAGGTAGAGAAACTGAGCTGGAAAACTTCAAACAAACCGAAGGCCATTCCGGGTGTATAGCAGGTGACATTTTCAGATGGCAGGCACAAGTTGTGACTGTGATTCTGGGTGATGTGATTAAGTCACAATTCGTAGGCTTATTTATTTTTTGCATCTTCAAAATTAGCCCTGAAATTAAAGCATAATTAGACTTAGCTCTTTTGTGGTACCTTTCACCCAGGGAACAGCAAGTGCTTCACAAACATTAATTAGGCAGCACAACACTCCTGTGAGGAGGGTAGGAATTATCCTGCTCTGAGATATGGTGAAGAATTTAGCAAATTATCCATGATCACATTGGGGAATGCTGTCCATGGTTCCACACAGCTGAAGTCTCTCTGTGGTCGTCTTCATTTGGAAAATCTTCTAAGTGTGTTAATAACCCTTTGTGACAAGTATTTCCAACAACTTATTATCAACATTTTCAAGTTATTTTTAATATTGTGAACTTTCTCTCTCTCTCTCTCCCTCTCTCTCTCTCTCTCCATATATATATATATATATCTCCATATATATATATATATTATAAATTTTAAGTCACAGCTTAAACTAGAAGGAGCTTTTTGGTATTTCTTTTGATTAAAGTATAGCACATTAAGTAGGAGCTCACTGCATAGCATATAAGGGCACTTCAAAAAGTTTGAGGAAAAAAGAAATTAAAAGATGGGGTTATTTTGGTGCAAAAAAATTTAAAACCCATACATAGTTTTTTCATAATATAGATTTTCCATGAAGTGAGCGCCAATATTGGTTTCTTGATTCTTTTTTTTTTTTTTTTTTGGACAGGCAGAGTTAGACAGTGAGAGAGAGAGAGAGACAAAGAGAAAGGTCCTCCTTACGTTGGTTCACCCCCCTAATGGCCACTACGGCCGGCGCTGCGCCGATCCGAAGCCAGGTGCTTCCTCCTGGTCTCCCATGCGGGTGCAGGGGCCAAGCGCTTGGGCCAACCTCCACTGTCCTCCCGGGCCACAGCAGAGAGCTGGACTGGAAGAGGAGCAACCAGGACAGAATCCGGCACCCCAACCGGGACTAAAACCTGGGGTACTGGCGCTGCAAGGCAGAGGATTAGCCTAGTGAGCCGTGGCGCCGGCCATGGATCAATTCTGTTTCTACTTAACACTCTCCAATGATTTCACATTGACTTTAGGATAAGGTCCACCATAGTTAACTTGGCCTTAAATGTGACCCATGTCTCCCTTGCTTCTCTGCCCCCAGAGGTTTCACGCTTCAGCAACACAGGCCTCCTTTCTGGTCCTTGAGAGCACACGTTGTCTTCAGTCGCATGGTTTTCTCTGTGTTCTTTCTTTCCCTGGCTAACTCCTGGTGGTTCTGCAGGTCTCAGACTTAACGTATTTCTTCAAGAGAGCAGGAGCTCATGCTTCCATGCATTACATGCTTGACTCTCTCCATGTATAAGCTCACAGCACCTTTACTTACAGTTATGGTTCATACTTAGAATTTTGCATTTAGTGCTTAATTTCCCTACTAGTCTATAAGCTTTATGAGAGCATGATTCTGTTTTTAAAGTTTTTATTTATTTCTGAGAGCCAAAAAGTGAGAGAGATGAAGGGATAGTGAGAGCTCCCATTGCTGGCTTACTTCCCAGTTGTCTGCAACAGTTAGGGCTAGGCTGTGGCCAAAGATGGGAGCTGGAAACTCAGTCTAAGCCTCCCATGTGGACAGAGATGTCCTAATCAATATCAACCCCTAGGTCAATTGCCAGCCCCAGAGCAGTGATTCTACTTCGTTCGTTTATGCATTTCTACTATAAGTGCTCAAAAAACATTACTGTCTGATTGGATCATGGATTTCTATAGCCTAGATTATGCTGTTAATACCACCAAAGGAAACAATAGAAAAATGTTTTCAAATGTTTATACTTAAAACAGTAAAATCAATGAAGGAAATTGTCAGTTTGTTAAACTAAGGATAGCAAATCCTTCAAAGGAGATTATCAAGACTTTATACTGATACTTACTGTATCCAGTTTTCCTGGATTGATTTTGTTACCAATAAATCTGAATCTCTTATGTGGGGAGCAGGGACCTAGGTACATCTGCTAACTCCCAGGCTCATTAGCAGGGAGCTGGATCAGAAACAGAGTAGCTAGTGCTAGGGCTTGCACCTGCTAATAAATCTGGAAAGCGGTAGACATGGCTCAGTACTTGGTCCCTGCCACCCACATGGGAGATGCAGGTAGAGTTCCTGCTTCCTAGCTTTGGCCTGACCTACCCCAGCTGTGGCAGGCAGTGGGATGTGAACCAGCAGATGGAAGATCGCTGTCTCTCTCTGCTGTTCAGACCATCAAACAAACAAACAAAGAAACTTGAATCACCTGGAGGTGTTAGTATGAGGGCAAATTCCTGCTCCCATCAGAAACCTAGTGAATTAGAATCTCTGGAGTGTGAGGACAGGAGACTACTTTTTAAAATAAAATCCCAGCGTTTGAAAACCATCCCTCTAGTGCTTAGTCATTCGCAGGTTTAGGGGATGACAACGGGCATACATGAGGTGAACTTTGGGGAATACAGGATTACAGTTGATGCATGCCTTCATCAGTAAGGTCACGCTCGTCAGCCTTAGCCTTGAAACAAGCCTAAACCTCTGCTATGGTAGAAGTCGTGAGAACACACACTGAGAGCACCTTGGAAGATCGTGTGGTTAATCTTATTTCAGATATATTACACACAAACCGTATTTGACTGTTTTTATTTAAAGATTTATTTATTTATTTGAAAGAGTTACAGAGAGAGAGAGAGAGAGAGAGATAGGGAGAGGGAGAGATAAACAGAGAGGTCTTCCATCCACTAGTTCACTCCCCAAATGGTTGCAATGGCTGGAGCTGGGCTGATCAGGAGCCAGGAGCTTCATCCCAGTCTCCCATGTGGGTACAGGGGCCCAAGCATTTATACTATGTTCCACTGCTTTCTCAGGCACATTAGCAGGGACTGGATAGGAAGTGGAACAGTAGGGACTCAAACTGGCACCCATGTGGAATGCTGGCACTGTGGGCAGAAGCTTAACCCACTGTGCCACAGCTCTGACTCCCACATTTGCCGGTTAATGGTCTGTTTCTTCATCAAAGATGTGAAAGGACAGACACTTGGTAATGTATCTGTTTTTTTTTTTTTCACTGAGTCAGATAATTTCAGATGATCTTTCAATTCAACCATAACTTGGTGCCTGCATGTAGAATCTGTTTCTTCCGTTTGGTCCTTTGTAAATGTGAAGAACAACCGCCAGTTGCCATGTTCAAGTCCTTACATGAAGATAGCCCCTCTTCCCTCAGGCCTGGTGCTCAGACTCACTGAGTTGGAAGGAACCTTAGATGCTACCTATGATGAATATCCTCCTTTTACAGACAAGGAAACAAATGCAGGAATTAGCTACCACTTGGCTGTAACTCTGCCAGAGTTACGGGCATATGTCAACACCTCAACGTGATTTTTATCGTGGGTTAGATTTTTTTCACGGTGGAGCTGGAAAGCATCCGGCCCATCTGAACTCAGATCTGGCTCAAATGCTTCTCTGTCACTTACAGCCTTCAGATTTCAACACAGTATCAAAATACTCAAGCTTCACTCCCATTATATGGCAAATGAAGATAAAATCTGCTTGACACAATTGTATTGAGAATTATGTGAGATATAGGGCTATGCCTGTATGTAGTAGGTGCCTTGTTGGAAAACCCATGTGTTAATGAGGCAACTTTGGGGAAGGCAGGTCAGCACCAGGTATCAGAATGTTAGGATCTGCACATTTGTGACTTGACAATTGCACTTACTGTAGTGGAAGCAGGCCCCGCATGCAAAGTTCAGAAACCTCACTCATCCTGAGGGCAAAAACTTGTTTTCTTTTTTAATAAAGATTTGTTTTATTTATCTGAAAGGCAGAGTTAGAAAGAGAGAGAGAAAAAGAGAGAGAGAGAGAGAAACAGAGGTCTTCCATCTGCTGGTTCACTTCCCAGATGGCTGCAGGAGCCCAGAAGCCTCCCCCCTCCTCTGCCTTTCAAATAGAAATATATTTGTAAAAAAAAAATACATTCATGCCATAACCCCATCCCAGACTTTTTGAGCTAAAATGGTGAAAGACAGGTATGGCTATGAATACCTGTCGTAACCATTAGGCTTTTCTATTTCTATATCTCTTGTATGTGGTCTGCTCATTAAAAAAATGCACTGCTGGACACACCAGGACCTTAATCCATTATTGCAGCCCTGTTTTCACCTGTCAAACTCTTCTGCAGCATCTTTGAATTGCCTCCAGGAGATCTTAATGGAGAACCCTAATTAGGTACAGATGCGCTTAAATATTTGTGTCCCTTACTAATGGTCGGGTGTAGGTTTCCTTCTCTCTGCGAGGAAGCTGGTGTTCTAAGGCAGCCACAGACTGCAGTAAAAACAGGAGGAGGAAGGGAGGAAAAATCTTGGAAAACGCAAGGGTCTGCTGTTTCCCAGACATGCCCTAATCTGCTTTTGACCTTGCTCCAAAAGGAGTGGTTTCCACCCAGTTTGTGTGCAGTATAAGGAACCCTACTGGGGCTGTTCTGCCTTAGCTGTCAGCCTTTGTTTTCTGGAAGCCTGGCACTGGATCCGTGGGATCTTGCATGGCTACTTGCAAAGAGTGGGGCTGGTGCTTGGGCCCTGCTTTGGCCCAGCAGCCGTCATCCTAAATAGCAGCGCTGAGCCTGGCCCTGCTGCATCAACATCCCTAGATTGGGTGGAACTAACTTGTGCCCCACATAGTTTACAAATGTTCATTAATGATATCCTTCTACTGCTAACCGGCCTGGCCCGGTAAATAAGCAGGGAGCTACAATAGTTTCTCTTTACATTTGAAGACCAAAAAATATGGAGGAAGATTTGGGGGGTGAAAGAATCTGCCCCAAGCAGCCTGGATGCTGGCAGAGCCAAGCAGAACTCCACTCTGGGTGATGCTAGTCTATCAGGCAAGATAGCCCCCAGTGTATGCAAGGGCCGTCCCCCTCCTGCTCTATCTTCTGACCCCACCTTCCCTTCGGAGACAGACAGCAGGCTTGGAAGAAGGGTCAGCTGTCTGGGTGACTTGGCGATGACTTCCATTAAGACGGCTGCTTGCTCCATAATGACGAAATTCAATCTCACAGTTTAAATGCTTGTCCCAAAATATTTCGAAATGTGAAATATATACGAGCCAAATGACAAAAATGTTTTTTTAAAAAAACAAAAACATGGGCTTCTTGTCATCCACCACACTAGCTGTTGCCATGTCTGTTCAGTGAGTAAATTATTCTTTCTGATCTTCATTTCTGATGATATCCAGATGGCCTAAAAGTCAGTCTTTTCTGTGTGAGAGAGAAACCCTCTGTGAAGTTATAGTGAGTAGCCATCATGTTCAAACAGCGCGAGTAGGAATTAAGTGACAGAAAGATGATCTATACTCCATTAGCAGTGATTGATATTTAAATAATTACAGTGGCTGTGTTAAGCTGGAGGCTGGCCTTTGTTGTTAAACTTCTTACCTCTTAGATGGAGACCACATCTTTCTCCCTAATTAGAGGACCCTTGTCAAGGCCAAAGTTGCTAACATCAACTTCTCTTCCTTTCTGTTTCCCCTAGACCTTCTAGAATTAAAATTCTGTTTTGATGGGCTGAAAGATATTCTGTAGTCAGCCTGCTACAAGTGGATTCTGAGAGTGTGAAATGGCTCATGGTGTGGGTTACAGTGTTTAAGGTTTATCGTGTTTCTTTTTAGATGTGGCCATAGTGGTGGGCATTGTGGTACAGCAGGCTGAGCTGCTGCTTGGACACCTGGATCCCGTATCAGATGGGTGTCTGGGACTGAGTTCTGCCTCTGCTTATGATCCAGCTTTCTGGAGGTGATGGCTCAAGTATTTGGGCCAGGAGACCTGGATGAGTTCCAGGCACCTGGCTTTGGCCTGGTCCAGCCCTGGCTATATTAAGGCATTTGGGGAGTGAACTGGCAGATGGATGATATCTCTCTATCTCTGTCTCTTTCTAAGCCTTTCAAATAAATAAAAACATTTTTTAAAGCAAGCTTAAATGCTAATTAATAATAACTTTAAAGTTAATTTCTATTTAAATTACCATCACTACTAGCACTTTGAAAAGAAAATAACAATTTTCTGTTTCAAAATGAAAATCAATATTAACCTCGATCTCTTTTTTAATAAGATTTCACTTATTATTTAGTTGAGAGGTGGAGTTACAGACAGTGAGAGGGAGAGAGAGGTCTTTCAACCACTGGTTCAATCCCCAAATGGCTGCAATGGTGAGAGCTGGCCCAATCTAAAGCCAGGAGCCAGGAGCTTCTTCCAGGTCTCCCATGTGGGTGCAGGGGCCCAAGCACTTGGACCATCTTCTACTGCTTTCCCAGGCCATAACAGAGAGCTGGATCAGAAGAGGAGCAGCTGGGACTAGAACCTATGCCCATATGGGATGCCGGCACTGCAGACAGAGGATTAACCTAGTGAAACACAGCACTGTTCACAACCTCTAACTCTGAGTGTCCTGTGCTAAGCACCATAGTAGTTGCTCCCATTTATTATCTCATTTAGTATTTTTTAGAGTCCATTTTCTGGAATGTAATTATCGATAGCTTTTAGATGCAGAAACAGGGACTGAAAGCATTTCAATAGTTTTCCCTCAGTTGTCCAAACTGCAAGGAGAGGAAGGCTGGACTCAAAACCTGAGACTCTTTCTGCTTTGCTGCATAGCTTACTAGTTTAGAAACCTCCCAAGGCCGTGTTCTTGTGCAGTGAGTGAAAGATGAGAAGCTTTGCTGTGCCAGTTGCTCCTTTATTTCTAGAAGCCAAATGGAAAGTGGCAATACCTCACTTCCCCTTCCCACTCACAGATCTAGAAAAAAGAGGTATTAAATAAAATTATGAGAGGCCATTGTTTTTGGCTGAACTACTGCATCAACCCCCACAGACCAAACCAAAATGGAACCCCTTGTGCTAAGTGCCAAACAATTAAATTGAAACTTCAAAGAAGCAGGAAAATCCCCAAACAGATCAATTTTTCCCAAAAACTCCATCCAGAGCACCGCTCAGAAAGGGCCCAGCCAATGTGAGGGAGTCTGATAAGGAATTCCCCTGTTCCTTACCCCTCAGGGAGAATGGCCTAAAGTAACCTCATGTCAACCAATCCACTGCTTATATTATTGTTCCCTTGTTCTTGCTCCAACTGCTGCGTCAAACTGACTGTTCTGCCTGGCCCGACGGAGCACCTATTTTGAATGGATGCAGTGTTGCCCAGTTCACAAACCCCTAATAAAAGGCAATGGGACGTCAGCACTTGATTTATTGACATTTTATCTTTTGACGCAGGTTAGAAGCTGTTGATTTTCTCGTTGGCTGGGTTTGGGGAGAGAAGCCTACACAATTGTGTGTTATAGGGATACCCACAGATATAGAACTCCCAGCATGTATTCTGTTATGAAAATCAAAGAAAGCATCAGAATTTGAAAGATACTTGGGGGCCAGGGAGAAAGCGGCTATTGCCATATGGGATTGACTCGAGGATTTCAAAGGTCTAAAAATCTCCACTTTTCCTTTCCTTTCTTGCTCCTTCATCTCCCTCCCCCATGCTCCTTCCCTCCCTGTCTCTCTTGTTTCTGTTTTTATTCTCTTTCACTCTCTGGCTTTCTGATTGTAAACAGCTTTCATCTGTGACTCCCCAGGAGGATGCTGCACCCCCTGCCAACTGCAGTGACTGCGGGGGGCCGTGGTCAGTGAGCCATGGTCCTTGCCACTCACAGTGTGGCCTGTGAACCAGCAGCTGGGCACTGCCGGGAATCTGTCAGAAGTGCAGGGTCTTGGGCCCCATCTGAGACCCTGAGAATCAGTTTGCTTTTTCATAAGGTCCAACTGAAATGCACAGGAAGTCAGAGACATGCACAGTCCTGGAGAGTCTACAAGGTCTCTTTCCCAGAGCAGGGCCACTGTTTCCAAGGGGAAAGGGTGGGGCAGGGTGGGGGTGGTTCCAGGGTCCTCCTGTAGAACAAGGGCTGTTCTGGGTGTTGGGAGCCATGGGTTACCATGGGAAACAGAACTGCAGAACACTGCACAGGTAACTGTCTGGTGGGAATGCTACTCACCGTTGTACTTCCACCATGAATAAGGTTGCCATGAAGCAGGTCCTTGGGGACTTGAGCTCCTGTGGGAGCCGTATCCTCAATTCCCTGCAAGGGTACACAGACCTGCACATGTGCCAGCACGTAATCAGGAACAGATGCCTGTGCACGCTCCACCCCCCCACATCAAAATAGACTGAAAAGAGCAGGAAGAGAGAAACCCAAGTCTATCATGGGTCAACTGAGTGGTAGAAAATGTACAGCTTTTGCCCTACAGATGAAGCAGGAGGTAGAAGATCATCAAGTTATCGTGAGTGAGTGTGCATTCAATTGCTAGGCAAATTTCATTAACTAGAACCTCTGCATATTCAATAGGTCTATAACTAGCGTTTTCAATGATGACCTCATCACATGATCAAATCAAATAATGATTAAATTAAGTGATGAGATCCTAAAATTCTAGTTATCAAAGACTAATTATAGTAGAGTTCTCATGTTTTTAACATCATCTTAAAAGTCAGTTTCTAAATGACTTAAAGTGCAAAACATAAATTCTAGCCTAAATAGTATACATTTTTAAAGATTTATTTATTTATTTAAAAGGCAGAGTTACATAGAGGCAGAGGCAGAGAGAGAGGTCTTCCATCCTCTGGTTCACTCCCCAGATGGCTGCAATGGCCAGAGCTGTGCTGATCCAAAGCCAGAAGCTTCCTTTTGGTCTCCCATACAGATGCAGGGGCTCAAGGACTTGGGCCATCTTCCACTGCTTCCCCAGGCCATAGCAGAGAGCCAGATTGGAAGTGGAGCAGCCGGGACTCGAACCAGTGCACCTATGGGATGCCAGCACTGCAGGTGGTGGCTTTACCCCTCTACACCACAGCACCAGCCCCAATATTATACATTTGAGCCTCACTGTCAGTAGGTTGACAGAAAGAAGTTTCTTTTTTCTGGAGTTGGAGACCATGCATGAGCATGGCAATTTAAACAGTTTCCCCCTTGCCAGTCTCTGGGAGCCTGACTTTTATAATATTCATTTCTTTCATAGCAAGTAATAGTTTCCCAGAGCTTGTCCTCTGTAAGGGCCACTCTTCCTGGCATGGGGTTGTGTCGTTCTAGTATTCTATTCCTGTTACGGTTCTGCCTGCCTGAGTGGTAGGAGGCTGTTTCGGAATCCCTTTGGGTCTCAGTTGTGCCCTCTGGGAAATGTTGAAGTCGTGAGCTTGACTGGGTTCTATGTTCCTACACTAATACTCTAGAGTCTACAAGCAGAATATTTTAAAATAGAATGTGTCCACAAGGATTTAAATGGATTCAGCTGGGTCTCACCACATGCTTCCCGCACTTCCACGCATCCAAAGTCTGTATTTCCTGAACCGCCTCTCTTTCCAGAAGCGTGACTTGTGTCAGATGTCAGCTCAGCTGCTGGGAGGAGCAAGAGAGCTGGCTGGTGGTAAGGTACTGACTGGTGATCACTCAACAACTTCTGACTCCAGCACGGCTTCCAGAGGTTTCTCTTGTTGTTGAAATATTCACCATATATTCAGGACAACGAAGAATATGGCCTGTGCTAATTATTTGAAAATTACAAGAACATTGATAGTATAGGGGAATAACTCTCTACAGAGGTAGGTTTTTGAATGGCAACATATACAAGAGCAAGAACATAAGCTTTGAAGTTAGGATTTGTGTTTGGGACTGGCATTGTTGCCCAATGGGTTAAACTGCCATTTGCGACACTGGCACCCCATATCAGAGTGCTGGTTTGCATCCTGGCTGCTCTGCTTCCAGTCTAGCTTCCTGCTCCTGTGCCTGGGATAGCAGTGGAGGATGGCCTGAGTATGTGGGCTTCTGCCCCCGTGGGAGACACAAATAGAGTTCCAGGCTGCTAACTTCAGCTCTGCCTATCATGGCTGTTTGGGGAATGGATCAGGATGAAAGGTGATGGATAGAAGATGTCAATGTCTCTGCCTTTCAAATAAATAAATAAATCTTAAAACTATATATATATATATATATATATTAAAAAGAAGGATTTGTGTTTGTGTAATGTCTGTTATTTACTGGGTAATTCTGGGGGTGAAAATTAAATTCTCTAAAACTCAAACTCCTAATCTCTTAAATGGGGTAAAGCTATGCACTTGTAGAATTACTACAAGTATTCAAGATAATGTGCAAGGCTCCTGGCAGAGAGTAGAAGCTCAATCAATGTCAGTTATTACTTGCAACTAGAATGATGATTTTTTTTTTTTAACAGGCAGAGTGGACAGTGAGAGAGAGAGACAGAGAGAAAGGTCTTCCTTTTGCCGTTGGTTCACCCTCCAATGGCCGCCGCGGTCGGCGCGCTGCGGCCGGCGCACTGTGCTCGTCCGATGGCAGGAGCCAGGAGCTAGGTGCTTCTCCTGGTCTCCCCATGGGGTGCAGGGCCCAAGCACCTGGGCCATCCTCCACTGCACTCCCGGGCCACAGCAGAGGGCTGGCCTGGAAGAGGGGCAACAAGGACAGAATCCGGTGCCCCGACCGGGACTAGAACCCGGTGTGCCGGTGCCGCAAGGCGGAGGATTAGCCTGTTGAGCCACGGCGCCGGCCGTAGAATGATGATTTCTAAGTACCTGTTTGTAAACCAGCATGATCTTTGAGATCATTTTCATAATTCCATGAGAAGTAGTATAAAATGGTGTAGTGTTGGTAGTTTTCCACAAATTTAAATTTTTATCCTGTTTCTTTTATGCAATGATATTGACAGTAGTTGGTAATTATGGTTTTTAACTTATTTAGCAAAATAAAGAACTAGTAATTCTAAGACAGCCACCCATATTTTGCTTGTCTCATCTGTCTGATCTATGAATCCAAAATAATAGGATTCATTGAATTAAGACACCCTAATTGTACTGAATGTTAGGGTCTACTGAATGGGATGAATTTCACTATCAAATCATTTTAATGAGAGCAGTTGCATTCCTTATCCACTCCATGCATCAGCCAGTTACTGTCTCCTGCATTCTTATACTACCAATCAACAGAATAACTCAGCCCATACTCATGTGCGTGTGCGTGTGTGTGTGCTTGCATGCGTGTGTGTGTTGAAAGCACCATTTCTAGGGCAAGTGTGTGGTGTAGTGGGTAAAGCCACCGCCTGCAATGCCGGCATCTCTTAATGGGCGATGGTTGGAGTCCTGACTGCTGCATTTCTGATCCAGCTCCCTGCTAATGACCTGGGAAATCAGCAGAAGATGGCCCAATTCTTTGGACCTCTGCTACCGATGTAGGATACCTGGAGAAAGCTCTGTTGTGGCCATCCAGAGAGTGAGCCAATGGATGGAAGACCTCTCTGTCTCTGTCTCTCTCTCTGTCTATATATATCTTTCAAATAAATAAATAAATTTTAAACAAACAAGAAAACCCATTGCCAAATATGATCTTAGTGTCTTGTGTCTTTCCCAACAATGCAAAGACACCGTAGAGCCTAAAGCCCTGTATTCAAACTGCCAAGGTTCAAGTCCTGGGTCTACCAGTGGCTGACTGTGTAACCTCTAGCAAATAGCTGACTTCTGTGTGCCTCAGTTTCATCATCTATCAAATTAAAAAAAAAAAAAAACCAAGAACCTATATAATAGAGTATTTGTGAAGACTTATGAGATAATCCATGTATATAGCATAATCCCTGTTCTATGGTAATGGCTCAATAAATAATGACATAAACAGAAGATAGACAAGCAAAGATAAAGCCAAAAAAGGCCAGAAAATTAGCATCTCTGCATCTTTTTCCTCTTCTATGTAATACCTACTTCACACATTTTTTTTCTTTTTTTCTTTTTGACAGGCAGAGTGGACAGTGAGAGAGACAGAGAGAAAGGTCTTCCTTTTGCCATTGGTTCACCCTCCAATGGCCGCTGCGGCAGGCGCATCGCACTGATCTGAAGGCAGGAGCCAGGTGCTTCTCCTGGTCTCCCATGCGGGTGCAGGGCCCAAGCACTTGGGCCATCCTCTACTGCACTCCTGGGCCATAGCAGAGAGCTGGTCTGGAAGAGGGGCAATCGGGACTAGAACCCAGTGTGCTGGCACTGCAAGGTGGAGGATTAGCCTATTGAGCCATGGTGCCGGCCCCTTCACACATTTTTTAAAAATATTTTATTTATTTATTTGAGAGGTAGAGTTACAGACAGTGAGAGGGAGAGACAGAGAGAAAGGTCTTCCATCCGCTGGTTCACTCCCCGAATGGCCACAACGGCTAGTGCTGTGCCAATCCGAAGCCAGGAGCCAGGTGCTTCTTCCAGGTCTTGCACGTGGGTGCAGGAGCCCAAGGACTTGGGCCATCTTCTACTGCTTTCCCAGGCCACAGCAGAGAGCTGGATTGGAAGAGGAACAGCCAGGACTAGAACTGGTGTCCATATGGGATGCAGGCGCTGCAGGCAGAGGATTAACCTACTGTGCCACAGCGCTGTCCCCTATTTCACACATTTATTGTCAGTATCAAATAAGCTATGATAAGCAACCCTTTGTGTTTACCTCATAATTGCACAATAAATGTTTTATCTTCCCCTTTAACAAGTCTGTATTCTACACTGCCCTACAACTTTCCTTTGCCCATTGTAATAATTAATAGGCATTTACTGCACCTCTGTACCCATCTCTTTGTCACTCTGTCACCTGCATTTTCAGTTACTCTGTGAGGGAAAGCAGAGCCTGATACTGGGTGGGACCACGGTTACCCAGACCTGCTGGCCGTTGCTCTGCTTTGGCCAAGATTATTGTCTTGTGCTAGAATTCTCTGATGACAAGAGAGGTTATCAGCAGGGACCTGGATTAGAACCGTGTATGGTATCTGGCCGCAGCTGGGACAGATATGGACAGCGCACTCTTTAAAGATAGGCCACACTTAAGAAGCTTGTGTGTGATGTCTCCCTGTTTTGCAAGAGCTGCTTCTTCCTTTTTGTGATCCTCACATCATGAGCTTCTGAGGCAAAGGTAGACTGCACTGCTGGGCTCCGCCACCAGCCCTGGCACAGTTGGGGAAACTGTGGACCACACTTTCCAGCTCATACTCACACGTCCCTCCTGGTAAATCAACTCCTGTTCTTTACAAAGCAAACGGCATTTGGGAGTGAGATGATGTTTTATTTTCACTGCTGGCATTAGCGTAATGAAGGAACGAGTGACTATGGAATAAATCACTAGGGCAGTTTTCAATAGAAAAAGGCCCCCAAACCCTGCCTTCCTGTAATGTTCTACAGAACAAGGATACAGCGCTACTGGCTTGAACTCTGTTCCTGTGTCTTTGCCTTTTCTCGGCCTCTTAGGACCTGGAGCATGTTTCTTATCCTTTTTCTTTGTAACATTCCTGCCACCCGCCATGGATGCATCATTTTGGAGAAATTTCTTAAAAACATGAGTGTTTAGAAGGAACAATTTAAACTGGCTCTTCATCCCTTTAAGCCATGCTTTAGCAAGCATGGGGTTGCAGGATGGAAGGTGTGTGCTGCACGGGGCCCAGTGATGGTGGCACCGGCACCTTGCAGGATCGGGAAAGGAAAGAGCCGTGGAGGCTGGCGTGCTGGCTCTGGGCACGGTTACTGCAGTGCTGCGCCACAGGTGTCTCTGCAACCTTCCTACCTCTCAGAAGAGACAGTTCCTTTCCTGTGATTCAGGCACTTAGCCCAGCTCCAAAGTCAGTGCAACTGCTGGGGAAGAGACTTTGTAAAATCTCCCCAAATATTTATGCTGTTGCTAAAGCTTTGTGTTATGGGTCAGTTTAGACTAGGCTTGGTGCCCTTAGCCTTGCATCCTTTTGAACTTGACTGCTGTGTTTCTCAGCATCCTGAGAAAAATGAGATCAGGGTCCAGGAGAGCCTCACCACCCCCAACCCCTACCCTGAAGAAGACAAAGAGGGGTGAGAAACCAAACATTTCCTGATAGCAGCCAGGCTCCATCAACTGTTCTCAAACTGGAGTTTCTCAGAGATTGTTCATGGTTGGTTTTGGCTTTGTTTTTGTTTCTATAGGGCACTTCAAAAAGCTCGTAGAAAATGTGTGTTATAAAAAAGCCATACACAGATTTCAAATTGCTTCTGCACCAAAATGTATCTTTTCACTCCATCTTTCAGGACTTCTGCAAACACCTTCATTTATCACTTTTTTTTATTACTTTAAGAATTTCTTCTTGAAATAGATGCATTTTATGAAACATAGTTTTGTCCTAAGAAAAGGCTTCTAAGAAATTATGGGTTTTATATTCTTTCTTCCTAACGTTAAAAAAAAATCCCAGGGGTGGGTGTTGTGGTGCAGGGGGTTAAGCTGCTGCTTGGGATGCCGGCATGCTATACCGGAGTGCCTGGAGTTGAGTCCTGTCTCTGCTTCCAGCACAGATCCCTGCTGATGCACCTGGGAGGCAGCAGGTGATGGCCCGAGTACTTGCATCTCTGCCACCCACAAGGGAGACCCAGATGAAATTCCTGGCTTCTGGCTTCAGACTGGACCAGCCCTGATGTTGTGGACATTTAGGGGAGAAGTATGACCCAGTAGATGGAAGACCCTCTCTCCTTTCTTCTCCCTCTCTGCCTCTCCCTGCCTTTTAAACAAACAAACCCAAGACAACTAAAATTAAATGCTAAAGTGTATTATTGAAAATTGTCTTATGTAACACTGCTGGTACTAAATTTTGAGAAATGATGAACTGAGTTGCCCCACAGCTGAAATTGAAATCAAGAATCAAGATCATGGGACCGACATTGTGCCGTAGTGGATAAAGCCACCACCTGTGATTCCAGAATCCCATATGGGCACTGGTTCGAGTCCCAGCTGCTCCAGTTCTGATTCACCTCCCTGTTAGTGAACCTGGAAGAGCAGTGGAGGTTGGCCCAAGTGCTTGGGACTCTGCCACCCATGTTGGGAGACCTGGAAGAAGCTCTTTGCTCCTGGCTTCAGCCTGGCCCATCCCAGGCCATTGTGGCCATTTGGAGAGTGAGCCAGTGGATGGAAAATTCTCTCTCTCTTTGTCTCGTGCACACACACACACACACACACACTCACACACTCACACTCTCTGCCTTTCAATTAAATGAATCTTAAAAAAAAATCAAGATCACATTACTAACATGGGTTCAGAAATGTAGATTCTGAGAGGGCTGTTGTAAGGTCATAGACAAATGGCACTGAAAGATAATATGAATTTTCCATGAACTTTGAAGCCCAGGTTGTAGAAAAATCTGTGGGTGCCTCATGGTGTGTAAGGCCTCCTTCCCTTTCTGCCTGAGCTCAGCTACTCTATTCTAATCACATGCGCCTGAAAAATAGGATTGTCCCTTCTCCTCTGTTTCTTGTGTTCTTGGCCTGCTTTTTTTTTTTTAAAGAAATTCATTTTTTTATTTATTGGAGAAGCAGAGTTACAGAGAGAGAGATCTTCCATCCATTGGTTTGCTCCTCAAAGGGCTGCATGGCTGGAACTGGGCTGATCTGAATCCAGGAGCCAAGTCCTTCTCCAGGTCTACCACATGGGTTCAGAGGCCTAAGCGCTTGGGCTACCTTCTGCTGCTTTCCCAGGTCATTAGCAGGGAGCTGGGTTGGAAGAGGAGCAGCCAGGACATGAACTGGTACCCGTATGGTATGACGGCACCACAGGAGGAGGCTTAGCCCACCATGCCACAGGACTGGCCCCTTTGCCTGCATTTCTAAGTTCTTTGCTTCTTTAGTGATTGTGGTCTGTGAGTGGCCACCTCTGGCTGACAGTGCCCGCATGTAGGGGTTCCTTTGGGTTGGATTCCTCTGGCATGTTTCACTGTGTTCTCTCTGGTTTCTGTTATTATGTTACTCTTGACAGTCAGCTAGTATGAAAGGCTTCAGTGGCTCTGGGAAGGTCCCGATCTGGAAGAACTCTGTGTGATCAGGCACAGGGCCATTGTCAGTTAAAAAGCAAGTCTTCTGCAAAGAGAATTGGTGAGAATCTTAAAACAAATATTAAAACAAAATGAGTCTGCTTCAAGCTCTTATAAACATTTTAGATCTGAAATGTGAAAAATGCGGGCCACCCTCACTGGTCCTCTCATCAGCTGCTGAGCCAAGCTGGGTCCAGGGCTGTGAGAGTAATGACTCCCAAATACTCGCCCACATGATCTCACGCTTCTCACATGCTCCCCAGAGACATGCGCAATGCCAGGGGCTGGAGAAGCAAATACAAGATCAAAGATGCTCAGGAAATCTACTTGTCTGAAACCCAATCTTCTGTCTGCTGGTTTAGGACTCTCCTCACTCATCTGAGTTGCCTCACTTTTTTCTTTAGAGCTGAAAATAATATGCATAATTTGGCACAAAATAAAAATACCTAAGACCTAAGATGGCAATGAGAGGACCCATTAGGGTGGCCCACCCTTACCAAAATACTCTGAATGAGATGCAGATTTTCTTTTAAAATGATTTATCTACTTATTTACTTATTTATTTGAAATGCAGAGTTCATAGAGAGAGGGGGAGACAAAGATCTTTCATCTGCTGTTTTACTCCCCAGAATGGCCACACAGCTGAAGCAAGGAACCTGGAACTCCATCTGCATCTCACACATAGGTAGCAGGGGACCAAACACTTGGGCCATCTTCCACTGCTTTCTCAGGTCATAGCAGAGAGCTGGATTAGCAGTGGAGCAGCCAGGACTCCAACCAGCACTCACATGGGATGACAGTTGCAAGTGGCTGCTTAAACTGCTGTGCCACAACACCAGATCCCAAAATGTGGATTTTTTTAAGGGGCAAAATTTATAAATTAGCACTGATAAATGGTATTATTGCTCCTGTAGTTATTAAATTCACAAGAATTCCATTGATAAAAGTATCACCTTGTGTTATTCCTCTGGCAAATGGGATGAACATGGAGCCAGGAGACTGTACTGTCTCCGTTGACAGTGTCCATCTGGAGGCTTCTCTGTATTGGTTCAACCTTTCAGTCTCTGTCTCGCTGAAGACAGGTCATGCCATCTGCTGAGCTACTCAAGTGCAGAGACACACAGAGACCCCCCCCCCCACTTCCGGTGTCTTCTCCCTCTGAGCTTTTCATTAGGTTCTGGAGATCATAAATTCCCGCATCATACTTATCCACATGATCAAGTTTCAAAACAAAGTGACACAGCCCAGAGAGGCCTGGGGCTGTGGTGGAGGTGGAGCATCTTAGAGGAGGATGTTCTGTAGGGACCTGCCATGCTGGGACTTCCCTGAGAGACAACAGAAAGTGCTGTGCCTGCAGCCCTGCCTCTCATCACATCCACATCCCAACCACAGAAGGATGTGCCCTTTACAAGGAAATCTGAACATTGCTTTGGGTTCTTAGACATTGGGAAGGATTCTTTCCTCATCAACTTATGAATGTCTTAAAACTTAAAGCAATCTAAAAAGCGTGCATGTGTAAGAAGTGTAAATAGTAATGTCTCACCAAACGTTTTTTAAATGTTTATTTATTTTCTTCTATGTACAAAATAATGAGACAGACAGAGAGAGAGAGAATCCTCCATCTACTGGTTCACTCTCTAAATACGTCAACAGCCAGACTTGGGCCAAGCTGAAGCCAGGAGCCTGGGACCCAATCCAGATCTCCCACATGGGTGGCAGGGTCCCACGTACTTGAGTCATCATCTGCTGCCTCCCAGTGTGCATTAACAGGAATTTGGATTGAAAGTGGAGAAGCTGGAACTGAATCCCAGGCACTGTGATATGGGATGGGGGTGTCCTGCTGAGCCAAAATGCCTGCCCCTTGGGGAGCATTTCTAAGGATTGAGAATTGTTAATGATTTTAGAAAAACTGAATCTATTTACTGACATAGCACAACCAAACAGGCACTTTAAGGAATAACAGAGGTTTGAGTTTTGTTGATGAGACCCACCCAAAGATGAACAAAGAGAGCACTTCAAGGAAACCAAGACCAAATTTCCTTCTTTACTCGTCTGCATTTCCATCTTCTACAAGGTTTCTTTGGAATTCCCCGCACATCTACCTTGTGTCGCCACAATTTATAAGGCAAGGATAAAGTCCTTTGAGTTTCAAATGATTTGTTCATTCATAATTCAATTCAAAGCTCTACTTAAATAAATACACTAATAAATAATTGCAGAGTCCCTTAATCCTAGAGCTCTATCTTCAGCCCATTTAATTTCTGCACTTGGCGTTAGTGCCATACACACTGATAATTCATGTATGGAAAAAAAAAAAAGGACATTGCTTGACTGACAAGTTTTTTCTAGCAGCAGCTACCTGTCATTCTGTCCAGAGAACACCTGTCATTACCTTGCAGAGTCTGCCCTGGTCTTCTCCACTCTCCGGATCCTTAGATCTGGGAGTGAGAATGTGTATCAGTCTGCAGACCAGAACCCTCTGTGGTTTAAGCAAGGGAATGCATCACAGTGGGAAGTGTCTGGAAACCTGCTTTCTAATCTTGGTTTTGCCATTGAAACTTGAAGCATGTGGTTTAACCTCTGCTTCATACACCAAAAATGTTGGATTACCTCTGGGCTTGTCTCACGTGCCAAGTCAAAGTTGGGGGTCACGGCATGCTGAAGCACAGAGAGACAGAATCCAAGATTGCATCCAGTAAGGGTGGGAATGAGGAGCTTCGTGGACAGACTAAGATTCAGGCTTGTTCTGATTGGTTAACAACGTCTGTCTTAGGTCGTAACATGCGAACCTTATATGTATTAATGCCAGCTAATGTACTACAAGGAACATCTCATTTGTGTCTTAGATGTGACACAATGCCTTGAAGAAGCAGTAAGATTGTCCGATAGCTTTTAGAACCAAAACTAGAAATTTCTCTTGATCAAGATAGCTTTTTAGAGATTCAATTCTTTTTATTTTAATTAATTCATTTTGATTTAATTAATACTGAGGGACAGAGAGACAGTGAGAGAGGAAGCTATTCCCATCTGCTGGTGACCTCCCCAAATTCCTACAATGACTGAGATTGGGCTGGGACCAAGAGACTTGATTCTTTCAAAAGCCTTACCCAACTTTCATCTTTTCCTTCTGACTGTTAATTACCAGTTGGGATCAATGGCCAGATTATGCACTGGGTAATGAGTGGTAGTACCCAGATATTGCATCCTCATTCACTGTGGTAAGACAGGACCTGGGAGGTTTGGTTACCAGTCAATCAACTCATAATACAGTGGATGAGATCTGCTCTGAGAGGTATTTCAATGAGGCAGACGTCATAAAATGACTCAAGTGTCTATACTCTCTGGAAAAAGCCATAGAATTGTAATGTTGATTTCCTCGCTTTGGGATTTGTGATAAGTGCCTTGACGAGTTTTATATATACAAGTGTGTCTTTTTGCATGGTTGTTTCATGAAGATTTTCCTGGCTCCTGAGAACCTCAGAAATTCAAAGGAGACTTGGAACGCAGTTTATTTATCCGTGAGAATCATTTACTTGAATTAAAGCCGAGGTTTCGTAGTCACCACTCATCACCCTCTGTCAGCGAATTTTGTATTTGAGTAGAAGCCAGAGTTTGGGGTTTCTGGCCTTATTTTTCTTTTTCACTGGATCTATTCCTAAATTTTAGAGAACTGTTGAGACACAGTGAATTGGCTTCTCCCCCGAACAATAGGATGTTTATTCTTCCTCTTGGCTCTACCTCAAAGATATTGAAGGAATCAAGCAAGATACAGGAAGTCCTTGGAGGCCCTCTGGTGCAACTCTCTCCTGCTGTTACCGTATTCCTCGTCTGCTAGGTTGTTATCTACCTGCAGTTTCCATGTGCAGAGCCCTGACTATTTTCCTTAGGTACAGAGATGCCATTTCCAGCTCCCAGCAGCTGCAGAGCTCTGAAGAAATCGTTTTGGATGTGATGCGATGATTTTTTTTTTAATTTTTTATAATGCTTTTATTTAAAGAATATAAATTTCCAAAATACAGCTTATAAATTACAATGGTTTCCCCCCCCCCCCCCATAACTTCCCTCCCACCCGCAACCTTAATCTACAAAACAAGTTTTTCCACTTTGGTATTTCTTACCTGTCTGGGAGAACTGATGCAAGAGAGGCTGCTACCAGGCCTAAGGGTGGATTGGCAAAGTCCTGAGCAGTCTCTATGCTCATTAGGCTTCTGCAGGGTGTTTTCTAACATCTACTCATTGCAACAAAGTGTGGGAGTCACTTGTCATGGCTTTACTGCCTTAAACAATCTTTTAATTCCAAGAAGCCAGATCCATTTATCTTTAGAGAAAATACATTTTCTGAAATTTTTGGAGATGCAGAAAATACAGGTGAAAAGAGAGACAGAGGGAGCTCCCATTTGCTGCTTCACTCCCCAAAAGCCTGTTGTCCATATGGCCTGGGTCTTGGCCAGGCTGAAACCAGGAACTTAATCCAGGTCTCCCTGCTGAGTGGCAGGGACCCAATCACTTGAGCCATCGCCACTGCCTCCCAGGGTTTGTACTACAGGACGCTGGATTCAGGAGCTAGAGCCAGGGATCGAAAGGAGGCCCTCTGAGTTGGAACACAGGCATCTTAACTGCCGTGCCAGATGCCTGTCCTTGAAAATGCAATTTTATTTCAACTGATCTCTCCTAGACTGTGAATTTCAGTGAACTGTTTCCGCGTCACTAGAACTGGTTGACTGTTTCTCTGTCAATATCAATCTGTTCTTTTTCCTCCTCAATCCATCTCCTCATCCTCCATCCCATAGGAGCAGTGGTAGGTAGGGTAAAGTTGAAAAACTAGATCCCTGAAGGAGAACGAGAACCTAATTTGCAGAGTTTGCCAATTTTGTGGGGTAATAGATAATCATGGCTGTTTTTATATTTTTTATTTATTTGAAAGGAGAGAGAGACAGAGCTCAGATCCACTGGCTCATTCCCCAGATGCCCACAATGGCCAGAGTTGGGCCAGGATGAAGCTGGGAGCTGAGAACTCAACCCAGGTCTTGTACACGGATGACAAGGATCTAAGCACTTGACCCATTACATGACACCTTCCAGGATGTGTATTAGCAAATTCCTGGGCTTGAGAGTGGAGCTAGGCACTACAATATAGGATGTGGGCATCTCAAGTGGATCTGAACCACTGTGCCTTTATGGGTATTTTAAAGCTACCAATGTGACTTCATCAAACACGGGAAAAGATGCACAGGAGCCACCATTTTATAGTAACTACATCATATAAAAATAATAGGTGTAGGGGTGGGCACTGTGGCACAGTATGTTAATGCCCTGCCTGAAGCGCCAACATCCCGTATGGTTGCCAGTTCTAGTCCCGACTGCTCCTCTTCTGAGCCAGATCTCTGCTATGGCCTGGGATAGCAGTAGAAGATGGCTCAAGTCCTTGGGCCTCTGCACCCGTGTGGGATTCCTGGAGGAAACTCCTGGCTCCTGGCTTCGGATCGGCATAGCTCCTGCCGTTGTGTCCATCTAGGGAGTGAACCAGTGGATGGAAGACCTCTCTCTCTCTCTGCCTCTCCTTCCCTCTCTATGTAACTCTGACTTTCAAGTAAAATAAATAAAAAATCTTTTAAAAAATAGGTTTAAATACATTTACAAACAAATCATTGAAAATGTAGTAAAATAATTAGGAAGTGATAAGATTTGAATATATGTTTCCTCTGTTTTCAAATATATTGCATTTGTTAGTTTTTATAGCTAAAATTCTAATAACGCTTGTGTTTAATAAGTCATCACAGTACTCCTGAGAATTTAACAGTTGGTTCTTGTGGGATCTGCTCTGATTGCCCACCATTCTACAAGATACTGAGAAAGTAAAGTGTATCAATTTTCTGGGAATGTTTGAAAAACTTGTGACTCTAAACTCACACCCTAAGCAAAGTCAATGAAAGAGCAGGGTTGTGTCTGTCTGACATGCTTTATTTGGTGCCAGCACAAAGCCTTGGCATCGGTGCACTGGAAGTGTAGATTGTATCAGCAGCAAGAGTAGTGAGAACAGGCTTGCCAGAGAGGCCACTCCTGAAGACATCAAAAGGGCTCTTTAAAAAATTGAAAAGAAAACAAACAGAACCTAAGAAGAAGCCAGAAGAATTTGGAGAGAGACGTCTTGACAGAGTTAATCTAGATAATGTGAACACAGAAATAGTATTAAAGCTATCTGTCTGGGAGGGCAGTACTGTAGGTATCATTGTTCATTGTGTGAGCCATGAAGGAGGCACAGAAGAAGGGCCAAAAGGAAACAAAGCCTTAGGGTTTTATGTATGTAGGTAGATTAAGAACATATAATTTGTATTTACCTTGGCTACAAGCAAATGAGGCTGAGACCACCATAAAGCTGTCTTCAAAGCTTGGCTGCTTGGTTGAAAAAGTACAAGGTTCCGGGAGGGAACATGAATTTTACTATGTCTAGCAGCGGTGGGATAAGAAAAGTAAAAAGATCTTTCGTCTTCTCTAGAAATTGCCTGCAACCAGCATACTCCGTGACTCCCCACATCCTGTTGATTCCACCTTCTCCACAATGCCAGACATTTGTCTGGAAATCTCTTTATCCAGTTGTTGCACAGCCCTCCTCCCTGTCTCCTTTCAACTTCTGCCATCCTCAGAATTAATTACAGCTTGTGTTTCAGTACAGGGAAGGTTCCTTTGACCCCAAGCCCTAGCTGGAAGACACACTGAAATGAAATGATTTGCAGGGCTGGTGTAGCTAGTAAAAGCTGCCGCCTGCAGTGCCAGCATCCCATATGGGTGCCTGTTCAGGTCCCGGCTGCTCCACTTCCGATCCAGCTCTCTGCTATGGCCTGGGAAAGCAGTGGATGATGGCCCAAATCCTTGGGCCACTGCACCCACGTGGGAGACTTGGAAGAAGCTCCTGGCTTCAGATCAGCCCAGCTCTGGCCGTTGTGGCCATTTGGAGAGTGAACCAGCAGATGGAAGACCTCTTTGTCTCTCTTTCTGCCTCTGCCTCTTTTGAAAGGCAAGAGTTACACACAGAGAGAGAAGGAGAGGCAGAGAGAGAGAGAGGTCTTCCATCCACTGGTTCACTCCCTAGATGGACACAACGGCCGGAGCCACACTGATCCGAAGCCAGGAGCCAGGAATTCTTCCAGGTCTCCCACGAAGGTGCAGGGGCCCAAGGACTTGAGCCATCTTCCACTGCTTTCCCAGGCCATAGCAGAGAGCTGGATCAGAAGTGGAGCAGCTAGGTCTTGAACCTCCCATATGGGATGCTGGCATTGCCAGGTAGTGGCTTTACCCACTATGCCACAGCGCCAGCCCCAAATCTTTTATTTTTTAAATGAAATGACTTGCTTATTGGTTTTCCCTCCAATTGACTTAAACTCACTGAGGTTGAAGGCATGTCTTTTGTATCCCATGTGCCTAGAGAAATCCTAGTTATGTAAGAGGTGCTCAATAAATGTGTTTTATAAATGAATAAACTAATGGACCAGCGTCCACAGAGGAGACAGAATGCAAAGGAACCTGGGAGGCTGTCCATTGCTTCATGCACATAGTAACCTTTACATTACCAGGTGATCATATGGTTGTTCCTGCCATCTCTAAATCAATGAGCAGAACAAAGTCAGTAAAGGACTTTCTTTTGATGAATGTACCTCCTGTCGCCCTTCTTCGTGCTGGTCCCTGTTATTCTCTGATCAGCCACATTAGTATCTGTTTTCCTCTTTCCCCAACTGCATTCTGGGGCTCCTTGATTAGCATATCAAATACAATGGCTCATCTGCAGAGAAGGGCAGTTGATCCCAGTACAAGGGCCACGCCACCTTTGAGCACCTGTGTTACTTCTCTCCTCCCTTTACCTCCACCTGAATAATTAAATGCATGCTCTTTTGTGTTGCATCTCAGCGTTCTGGCAATCACTGCTATCTATGTATTCATGGAGACAAAGTGGAGTAAGGAAAAATTACAGGTTAGACAGGTCTCTGGTGATAGCCTAAATTATTATCTTTGCAGAAAGCAAAAGGTTGACGTAGGCCTTTTATACACCTCCAAAGACATGAAATTCAGGTTCTAAATTAGAGGTAGAATTCCATTATGTAGTTTGGCCACTTATTCTCGGGTGTGTAGGCGATGTCTGGAAGTCAAAGCCTTTAGCACCTGTAAATGAACTGTTTCAGTTGGAGGATTTGTCACTTGCATGATTTTAAATAGGCAGATATGCTTTGCCCTTTGAGTCTACGGAGATTTACTTCCTTCAGTCTGTGAGACCAAGCATGAATTCTTTTCACTGCCCTCTCAAAGCCATTTATGCCCAACTGATGACAGTCTGTCAACAGTGAGACTTCAGTATGTGGAATGTCCCACTGACGCGGGTCAGAGGTTCAGTCCTAATCTCCACTTTTTCTGCTAGCTCTCTTCTGTACTAAGTATGAGAAGCCCAGACACTCACATTAATCCTTCAAAGGCTTCCAGAACAGTCTGAACAAGACGTTAACATCATAGTTTTTATCTTCTTAGCTACTGGAAATGGTTGTTTGGAGGCTTACTCGTTAATGGTTTCTTCTTTCTTTGTTGAGTTAAATAGCAAATGTTACAACTGTCAATAGTTTAAAACCTTGAATTCCCCATGGGTATTTATATTCAACTTTTTTAAAGGATAGAAACCTCCTATTTTGCTTAATGTAGAACTAAGTTTTGTCAATCCTTTGACTCTGCTGAGAAGTTTAAATGAGTTTATGAACACTGTCACATTTGTACCCATGTAAATATCAGGAATATTGGTTCAAAATATTTTATCTACGTGAATGTCATTAAGAAAACCTACAGTAATTGCTTTCTTTATTTTTAGTAACATACATTTATTTATTCATTTATTTATTTGAAGGACAGAGTGACAGAAAGGGAAAAACAGATCTTCTGTCCACTGGCTCACTCCCCAGATGGCCTCAACAGATGGACCCTAAAGCAGGAGCCAGGAACTCCATCCTGGGATCCCACCTGGGTGGCAGAGGCCCAAGTGCTTAGTCTATCATCAATTGTTTTCCCAGGCACAATAGCAGGAAGATAGATTGGAAGTGGAGTGACTGGGACTTGCACAGGCACTACAGTAGATGCTGCAGCTTAACCCACTGCACTCCAATGCAGGCCCTGGTAATTATTTCCATATAGTCTTCAAAACATTGTTTTTCAAACCATGAACTAGTCTTCCTGCATCTTTCCTGGGGAGTCTGCTTAAAATTCAGATCCCTGGGACTTATACAACATATCAAATATCTGCAGGTGGGACCTAGGAATCTGCATATTTAACAGGCTCCTAGATGACTCTCAAATGCTTTGTAGACTAAATTTAACACATTACAAAATACACTTCCAGAATTACCCTGTCTTTTCCCTCTAAACACAGAGAAACATAAGTTTCCCCATCACTGCTGTTAGCAGATAAAAGTACATTACTGCACAGCCACATAGGTTGATATGATGGTAGAACCTGGACGGCAGGAGTAGAAGTTTGGGATAAGCTCTAAAAATTGGTAGCCTTATGAGTCAATAGAAGAGTGACAATCGAACATTATAGTCCATTATGGAATAGTCAGACTCAATCACTATAGGTAGCACGGAACAAGTAAATTTTCTAGGCCCCAGGTAATGTAATGTGCTTGCTTCTCCACATGACGTCTGTAGGTTAGGTTATAGATGGTTAAAAATTTCCTGGACTCATTCATCCGTTTACCCACCCATTCATTTATTGGACAGATAATTATTAGCCACTTACTCTCTCTTAGGCACTATGCTAAATTCTGGAAACATAGACATGAGCAAAAGAGATGTGTTCCCTACCATTATGAGATTTATAGCAGCATGAGGAAGAGGATATTAAATAAATAATCTTAGAACCACAGAATAAGTACATAGTTGCAATTTGTGGTAACTACCATGAAGGAAATCTACATGGTGCTGGGAGAATAGGACAACAGGAACTGATGCTAATCAAGCTATAACATTTGAATTTATATTGCAACTGATAGCTCAGCAGAACAACTAGGGTGCTTCTACATCTTTTGTTTTATATGTAATGAATAGCATCACACTACTAGTTACCATCATTGAGGGTCAACTTTCTGTCACAGAATCATTGTAGATGTTTGCAAATATTTTCTCATTTACCCTTCTCAATTACCCTATGAGATTACCAAAGCGATTACATGTTTTAACTGGGGTTCAAATCCTGGTCCACCAGATCTCAGTGCCTGTATTCTGTTCAGTGCAATACATTAACTAGGTGCCACAGATTCATAGAGTTTCCAAACCAGATGACAAGTGGAAAGGCAAAAACAGAGGTTAAGCACCTATCAAAATTCATGTCCAAGCTATCTGAAAACAGAGCTGGGTCTAGAAGCCAGGTTTTGAGTCCCAAACCAAAGGTCTTCTTACTCTGCCTTGTTGCCCTGCATATCAGTTGCTTGTGCCTGCAGGGAACTTAGCATGTAATTGATTTTGTGTGCTAAATTTTTAAAAACTTGTTGGTATAAGATACAGAGATAACATCCAGTTATCAAGAATTTGACTCTACTCTTCTTTTTTAGTATTAACAGCACCCTTCTAAGTATTCAAAACCCATCTTAGGATCATTAGTAGTAATGTGCTACTCTTTACACCCAAATACTATGCGGCCAGGATGCTCTCCGTAAGAATATACTTCTCACTTGCATTTTCCAATGTAGAAATGTATTTATTTTCTATACACCCTGGGCACAGTAATGCAACCCTGGGCACAGTGTGGTAACATACCCAGGGTCCACAGACTTGCAGGATAGATGTGGTACATCTGACTTGAGCATGAATTTAGTCGATGATAAATATTGTTAACCCTTTCCTTTAAGACTATAGCAAACATGACAATGTTATGGAGTAGAAAGTGAAATTAGAATGAGTTTTTAAGATAAATAGATGACTCCGAAGAAATTTTATTCATGTAAGCAAATGCTTCAAATTAGCATCTTGAAAAGCATACTATATCCCCTTTCCCTCCAAGATGTGCGTATACCTACCCACCTACTACATATGCTCACTCCTCTCGCCACTAGGTAAAAAAAAGAGAGAAGAAATGGCTTAAGTTCGTTACACTGTTATGGCTTTGTCAATTCCTAATGGTGTCACATAGAGGAAAAATGTTGAGCTTTAAGATCAGTAAGGCTAATCTTGATACCAAAACTCCATAGGCATGTGACTTCTCTACTCTGAACCCTAGATTCTTCTGCTGTGTAATGGACATGTTACGGTATTCAACATAAGTCTATTTTGGTTAGTAGATACATGTAAAGTATCAAGTTCTCTGAGACATAGAAGGCACTCAGGAAATAATAGTTGATTATGATCACATGTTTGTCACATGGCAGGCAGAGCATACAGGCATGGGCCGTGTCCAGGGAAAAGGAAAGCTACTGGTTTGAGAAAGGTTGACACCACCCTATCTTGGTTTCAAGAGCTTTGAAATAACATTTGAGATTAAAGTACACAAGTGTTTGTGTGTATGCACACTCACACACCTGTATTTGTGAGGGGGCAGGAGAAGCAGAGAGTAGGTGGGATAGAGTGGACTGGGTGTGGGAATAGGGACTTAACCTTGAAGCTTTTGCCAAGTGAGAAAGGAGAAAACATGAGTAAGACCAGGGGTCACTTGCTATCTTGTTGCTGCCCCTTAAACATTAATTCATATACAAAAGTGGAACAATTGGATATGACTTTTTTTCCTACAGATTTTAACGCTAGTCTATTTTTCTTTTTGCAAAAACTGCTAAAAGAGTGATATTATTTGTGATATTAGGATCAAAAAATACTTGTGCCAAAATTTGTGCGACTCTTCTTGGATTTTGCCCTAAATTTCAACTTTTTTATCTTCCAGTTTATTTTCCCACTTCCTGTTTCCAAGGCCACGAGCTTTAAAAAGATCAGAAAATAATCATCATACAGTATTAGAGCCACAGGAAACAGTGTTTTTATGAGTCAAGTGCAAATTAATCAGAATTATATGACTTAAAATATTTTCAGAAAGCTATATATAAGTTTATATGCAAAAAAATGGGTTTGGTTCATGAGGTATGGAAACTACTGTCAGTTGACGAAACCAGCCAACAAATTCCATACTCCTTAGGCATTATGTTTGTAAGTGCCCGCCCACACACACCCACGGAGCACAGTTCTTTACAGATGCCCCTTCAGTATGGTTCTTTCAGGGAAGAATTGAAGAGAGGGCAATTGCTCTGAAAATGAGAAGAGGGTTGAGTTTGGCTGTTGGCCAGAGAAGAGGCTGCTGGAATGAATTCCAAGCCTTCTTCAGAGAAGATATTCTTCCCACTCTGTTCTCTCCGAGGAATCTCACTACACCCATTAGTAATGAACAGATCAGCCTCCCAGTATCATCTTCTCAAGCTACAGAGAAGACAACTTCATGGTCTCTATCTTCAAACCAGCAACATGGCCACTCATTTTGTTAATTAAGCTTATGAGGAGTTTTAATGTCTTTATTCTTTAATTTGTTTAAAATGTTATTTCTTTTTTAAGACTTATTATTTTTTGGGGTCCAGTGTCATGGCAAGGAAGATTAAGACTCTGCCTGCAGTGCTAGCATCCTTTAGGGGCACCATTGGAGTCTCAGCTGTTCCACTTCTGATCCAGCTCCCTGCTAACGCACCTGGGAAAGCAGAGGAAGATGGCCCAAGTGCTTGGCCCCTGCAGCTACGTGGGAGACCTGGAAGAAGCTCCTGGCTTTGGCCTGGCCTACCCCTGGCTGTTGTGGCCATTTGGGGTTGAACCAGTGAATGGAAGATCTCTCTCACTCTCTCTCTCTCCTCTTTCTCTGATCTCTGCCTTTTAAGTAAATAAAATAAATCTTTCTGTTTTTAAGAAAATATTGATTTATTTACTTGAAAGAGCAGTAGTAAGGAGAAGACAGAGGGATTGATCTTCCATCTGCTGATTCACTCCCAAATGGCTACAATGACCAGGGCTGGGCCAGGCTGAAGCCAGGAGCCAGGAACTCCATCTTGGTCTTCCATGGGGTGGCAGGGGCCCAAGCACTTGGGTCATCTTCCTCTGCTTTCCCAGGTGCATTAGCAGGGAGCTATATTGGCAGTGGAGCAGCCAGGACTTGAACAGGCACTCATATGGGATTGCCAGTGTGGTGGGGGCTTAATCTGCTGCCTCACAACATTGCCCCCTTAATGTTATTTCTAAGAATAAAAAAAAAATGAAGAGAAACAAGAATATTCCTGAATCCATTCCTCAAGGCTCTGTCATCCTTCTAGGTCAGATATACTTCTTAACACTTCTCCTCTTTATACCTTTTGAGTATATGCAGAGCTACCTGTCCCTTTAAGAATAGGAAACAGCTGGAGATGACACAGCTCTCGGAAATGTTTACTTTTCTTCTCTGCCAATCATCTCTGAACATTGCATCACACCCAGATCTACCACAGTAAATTCTTGCCCAGCTTGTAGGTGTCATTGGCTGGGCCTGCCTTGGAGAAAAGATCCACTGATCATCTCATAGCTTATGACCAAGGCATACACAGAGGAAGGAAAATGCTGACAGTTTGGATCAAAGGCAGGGATGGCCTAAACCGGATGCAGGTGATTGTCAGGAGTAAAAGCTCAGGCTGTATGAATCATGCTTGCTTCAAAGAGAAATCATGAGGCATGGCATCCTTAGGAACTCGTTCTGCTTAGTGGCAACAGAATGAGGTGGAAAAGAACATATGGGAGGGTTTCTAACAGGTACCATTGATTGATTGATGATTGATTGATTGACAGGCAGAGTTAGTAAGAGAGAGAGAGAGAGATCTTCCTTCTGTTGGTTCACTCCCCTAAGAACCCGGGGCGCTGGCACCGCAGGCAGAGGATTAGCCAAGTGAGCCATGGCGCCAGCCTCTAACAGGTACCTTTTAAGCATTAGCTTCCAAGAAAACCATGGGCATTCAGGTTTCACATTCTCAAGAGTTTAAGTTTATTTTTCTCCTGGATTGAGTGTCATTTCACAGACACAGCCATAAGTAGGAATTTTTTTCTTAATAGGTACTTTCGGATGACAGTTGTCAGTGCAGAGGGTCAGCTCTTAATTGAGGTTACGAACACTCGCCATGTGCAATGAATTATTGGTGCCTTTCTCTGTTTTAGCAGGAAAGGAGAGTTTAGAATTTGCAGCTTAGTACAGATTTTCCTAAAAGTTTTCCTAGCCATAGGCAGTTATTTGCAGAATGTGAACCGTAAAACATTTCTTCATTCAACAAATACTTATTGAGTTGGACCTGTGCTCCATGCTGGGAGAAAACAGAAAATGCAAATTCCTGACCTCATAGAGTACATACATCAGCAGAAGGGAGGCATGACAAATATTTGCACAGGTCGCTGGAACCCCCAGATCTCCCATGGGCCCCACTAGTAAGTACCCTGGTTTCTCAGCTGTCGAGAGTATCCTCAACATCTTGCCCACTTCTGCATCATTATCTCTGCTGCATCATCATTGTTTACACTCTAGAGAGGGAGGGAGGGAGGGAGGGGGAGAGCGAGAGAGGGAAGGAGAGAGCACGAGAGAGAATTCAACCATCCACTGGTTCACTCCCCAATGTGTGCAATGTCTGGGACCCAAACTGGGAGTCAAGAACTCAATCTAGGTCTCCCACTAGGGTGGAAGGAACCCAATTACTTGGGGACCTCTGCTGGCTCCCTGGGTCTGCCTCAGCAGGAAGGGGGAGTTGGGAATCAGGACTGGGACGCTAACTCAGGCACTCTGATGTGGTATGTGGGCATCTTAACCTCTAGGCCAACATCCATGTCCAATCTCTGGCTTTTTAGCAGAATTCCCAAGATATGTATGAGCCATACATTCTTATATCTATGGACATTTTTATTGTGCTAAGGCTTTACAGTGTTTCTGCAAACACATGAGCAAGCATGTTGGTTTGTGGTAGAGTGAGCCCTGGGCTTGTGGTTTTGAGACACAACTCTCAATGTTGGTTCCTCCAATTACAACTTTGCTTTAGTTTCTTTATCCCCAGACCACTGAAGAAATGCATGGAATGGTGCCAAGTCCAAGGTCTGTGCTTGCTTCTTTTGGCTTCTTTTTCTAATTGGTAATAAATTACTGATAAATAATGTTAACACACAAGCCATATAAATGCAGAAAAAATTGAAATATTTATAAATAATAGATAAGTAGTATTGTTCCTAATATGTTTAAAAAGGAATTCCTACAAATCTGTAGGTAGAAGATAAATGACGGTTAAGATTGGCAAAGAGTGTATACAGGTGAGTCACAGAGAAAGAACTCTGAACTAAAACATACTCTATAATCTACCAAAAATATGCAAATTAAAATAACTATGAGGCACACATTACTGTAATCTGTCAGATTAGTAAAAATTAAAAGTTTGACAATACCGAGAGTTGCTAGGGTATGGCTGAAATGGTAACCTCCTCACTTTCAGATATGTGGGTACCATCTGGTAAATTCAAGTATAGTACCTGGTTCTCAGTAAGTCCGTTCCTGTGTCTGTATCCCACAGAAACTGGAGTGTGTGCATGGAGTCATGTGATAGTATGATTACTGAATTAGCATCATTTGTAAAAGTAAAAACTTGGGAACAATCTTGATGTTCATTGCTAGAGGAGTGGGTAAATAAACTGCAGAATTAAGCATGACGACCCAAGTCAGCTGGGTAGATCTCAAGAACATTATATTAAATGAAAACAAGAAGAAAGAAACACTCAATATGAATCATTTACATAAACAAAAAAGAACACAAATAATATTACATATTGTTTTGTGATGCATGTTATCTATGTAAACTTTATTAAAACAAAATGAGTCATACAAAAATTCATGATGTCTGATGCCTAAGAAAAATAATGGGAAAGTGATAGATGGCTAAGAAGATGTTTGACTATATCTGTCATTTAATGCCATAAAGTCAAAATATTAAAACTGAGAAGGAGTAAATGTTAGCAGTTGATGTAACTGGATCATAGGGCTATGCATGTTTGTTGTTATATTATTATTCATAGTTTCCTGCAAATCAATGTTTATGAAGATTAAAAGAAGGGAACCTGTTATTCTTCATTGTTCCATAGCTCTGTTTGAGTAGAGACAAGAGGTAATGACTAACCTGGAATGCAACGAGGGATGCTCACGGGAGGAGGGTCTGGGGTTGGCTAGGGAGTGTGGAAGATCCCACCAGACATCCAGGACTGTCCCATGGAGGGAGGTCTCAAGATACAAACTGGGGGCCAGTGCTGTGGTGCAGTGGATAAAGCTGCTGCCTGCAGTGCCAGCATCCCATTCAGGTGCTGGTTCAAGCCCCGGCTGCTCCACTTCCGATCCAGCTCCCTGCTAATGCTCCTGGGAAAGCAGCAGAAGATAGCCCCAGTCCTCGGGCCCCTGCCCCTACATGGGAGACCTGGAAGAAGCTTCTGGCTCCTGGATTTGGATCAGCCCAGCTCCGTCGTTGAGGCCATCTGGGGAGTGAACCAGTGGATGGAAGACCTCTCTCTCTGCCTCTGCCTTTCTGTAACTCTGCCTTTCAAATAAATAAATAACTAAATAAATCTTAAAGAAAAAATAGAATACGAACTTTGTGTGTGTAGTATAATTGTATTTGTTTTCATCCTCTCAGCTGCTGTTTATACAGACAGTGAGATTGCCAGGCAATCGGGGAGAATAAAGAGCTCCCTTTCTTTTCTTCTAGGTCCCCCTTCTCAGCCAACACCCACGTGCGGTTTGGCAGCCACCACTGGCTGCTGCTCTTGGCTTCCATTTTATCTTCCTGTTAGGTGGTTGCCGGGAAAGTGTAAAGGGAGCAAGGAAAGGAGAAAAGGAAGGGGAATGTGAGTGAGTGGGTGAAGGAAGGCGAGGTCTTGGTTTTTCAACTGAGGATCCAGTTCATGACCTGAAGGGATCATGGTTTTAGAGATGAAGGCTCCAGGAATTCCTGACTTCCGGGTGCCTGAGAGGTTTTGAAGTGACCCTTAAGTTCCTTGCAGCCTGAGATTCAGAAATGCTGCGCGCGCGCACACACACACACACACACACACACACTGAGTGCAGACCCCTCTCCAGCCTCTTGCGCTTTCATCAAACCCCAACTTGGTTGGATAGCATCTGCACTCATGAACAGAAACCAGTGTGCCCCAGAGTGTGGAGCAGAATGTACCGTGTTCATTCTGACGTGCTTCTTCATTGTGCTCCAAATGATACGACTCAAAGGAAAAGAGAGTTAGATATTTGTCTGTAAAATTGAGCTGTTGGCCGGCACCACAGCTCAATAGGCTAATCCTCCACCTTGCAGCGCTGGCACACTGGGTTCTAGTCCCGGTAGGGGCGCCAGATTCTGTCCCGGTTGCCCTTTTTCCAGGCCAGCTCTCTGCTGTGGCCAGGGAGTGCAGTGGAGGATGGCCCATGTGCTTGAACCACTGCTACCCATGTGGCAACTCTGATGGACTTCCGGGCTCCAGGTTTTGGCCTCACCCAGCCCTGGCCAATACAGCCCTTTGTGGAGTGAACCAATGGTTGGAAGATCTATTTCTGTCTCTACCTTTTTCTCTGTAATTTTGCCTTTCAAATAAATAACTATTTTTTTTTTAAATCACAAAATCTGGGGTTCTGCTTCTGACTATTACTGATTACAGGCCCAACCATCTGTGTTTTTCCCAAGACTGGGGCAGGTTAAAGTGTGAGAAGCTCTCCCCTTAGGAACCAGCACCAAATCACATGTTGAAAGAGGAGAATTCAGGACTCGACTTCAAGACCAATGAGTTGTGTCACCTTAGCCAAATAACTTGTTCGAATTAAGTGGTCTTATAGAGCGTGAGCCCCACAAATGTGCATTGAATGAGTAATGTCTGTGAAAATTCTCTGAAAACTGTGAAGGACTATACGATTTAAGCTGTTACTATTGTTACATCATCCTGTGAGTTGGTTTCCTTGCTAAATCAGCTGCTTTGATTGAAGCATCTCTTCTTTTAAGTGACATTGGCTAATATCTATGAAGACTTACCAAATTTAGCAAGTACAAATTTGGAGAGGAGACCAGATTAACTAGTATTTTAAGTAAACCACGGGTATTTTTTTTTAAAAAATACATAAATATCTTCCAAATGTTGTCTGGACATAGTTGTGCTTAAAAAAATACTCATTATTTTAGATAAGTCCTGCACTTAACCTATTGTTCTATATTTAATATGGCAACTCTATTTTTTGGTGTTTTTTTAAGGTTAGGGACCAGGTTTTATTGAGTCCAAAATGTTCATGTATAGAAAAGTGTGCTTAAACTTACTCCCCATGTAGGATCTCTGTCCTTAATGTGTTGTACTATGTGGTGAATTAACGGTATTACTAGTACTCAAACAGTACTCTATACTTTGTGTGTCTGTGTGGGTGCAAACTGTTGAAATCTTTACTTAGTATATACTGAATTGATCTTCTGTATATAAATATAATTGAAAATGAATCTTGATGAAGAATGGGATGGGAGAGGGAGTGGGAGATGGGATGGTTGCAGGTGGGAGGGTGGTTATGGAGAGAAAAAGCCGCTATAATCCAAAAGTTGTACTTTCAAAATTTATATTTATTAAATAAAAGTTTAAAAAAAAAGAAAAGAGTGCTTAAAGCTGCATGGAAGTCTGGTGATGGGATTTGTCATACACGGGGAAATCATCTCAGAAGGAGGTGGCTGAGTCTAGAAAGAGGCTAATGTTTCAGACTTCAGGGATCTTCCTCTGAGTTCTTGTGATTCTCTTGGTCTTTTCCTCATCATCACAAAACAGTTGCAGGAATCCTAAGCATCAGCCCCTCACAGAGCCTTCTTGTCAGGCAACTTGATAATGTCATTGGGAGGAACTGCTTTCCCAGAATCTTTCCAGAAAACTAAATACCTGATTTTTCTGATCTCGAGAATAGAGGTAACCATGGGGTGGGGACAGGATTGGAAAGCACTGGGCATATCTAATTGAAAGTATTAGTGCCTAGTATTGAGTGCCTAGTATATATCATTGTCTGGATTTACATACAAAGACGTACAAGGCAAAGTTCCTGCCTTCCAGAGCTTATATACTATTCAGGGAGGCAATATGAAATGGAGGAGTTGATGTTATTTGCTCTGTGCTTTGTTAGAGATGTGTACTGGGTGTAATAGGAGCTGTCAGGAGAATTACTCTCTTGGACCAGGAGTACAGAAAACATACTGCTGCTTAGCACAGTGCAGATACTTGGGGTACTATGAGGATTGAGTCATCGTATGCATCCTTGTGCGACATATATCACTATATACAAGTGGTCTCCAAAAAGTTCATGGAAAATGTGTAGTATGAAAAAGCTATGCACATACTTCAGAGTTTTGCCACCAAAACAAACTTCTCTTTAATTCCATTTTTTCCATGAATTTGTTGAAGTGCCCTCATATTTGAATGTATGTATGTATGTGTATACATACATACAAATCATTATTTTAGTTGCTGGCTCATAATAGGGAGCCAAGAGATGTTGCCTCTAAACATGATTATTATCCTTCTGGGGCCAGTGATTGACAGGTCCCATGCCTGTCCATCATTGATTGACTGATCTAATTTAGGAGGTGTGTCCTGTCTGTCATAAGGTTAGGAAGTTGAACAAGGAGTGAAAATGAGTAGGAAGCAAGAAGAAAGTAAAACCAGGGAAATTAAAATTCATAGATCTAAAGAGCTACCTAATCAGTGTTTCTCAATATTTTT
This sequence comes from Sylvilagus floridanus, assembly GCA_949820135.1. Taxonomy (NCBI): domain Eukaryota; kingdom Metazoa; phylum Chordata; class Mammalia; order Lagomorpha; family Leporidae; genus Sylvilagus; species Sylvilagus floridanus. The sequence goes on from OX463238.1 coordinate 90,572,042, forward strand.
ATAGCTCATGCTTCCTGGTGTGTGTGTGTGAGAGAGTGAGCCTCATGTAATTACTAATATATTAATGCTAACTGAAATTTAAAGTGAATTCAAGATTATAACTAAAAAGAAATCCAACCATGGGACAAAACACGGCTTTATTTTCAAAGTGCATCACATTTCCCCTCACTATGCAAAGCCCTCTCTTCTGCTTACCCTGTTAGGAAATTCGTGATTTGGAGAGCATATGGACGAGTGCTCTCTCCTTCTGTGGTTCCCCAGGTCCCTGGAGGGCGCCATAAATAGCACCTAAGGGGTTGAAGGGGAGGCTAGATTTTCTGGACTCTGCTGTATAAACAACCTCATATACTTCTCCTCCAGCACGTACACACACACACACACACACACACACACACAGGACTTCTATTTAGCCTAGAGGTTAAGCACCAGGATGGGAGACTCAGACTCTCTGTCCTTCACTAGCTGTGTGGCCTTGAATAAATGTGTTAACCTCCTTGTGCCAAAGTTTCCTCGCCTGTAAAACAGCGCTGACAACAAAATCTCCTGTTTTATGGAATCATTAAGGCTGGGAATTACATGACGTAAACTCTAATTGCGCAATGATTGTCCATTAGTGGTAGTACCATTTTAGTCCTAGATATTAAGGATTTGAATATGGTTTATCTCAACACTAAAGAGTTCCACTGCCAAAATAAAAAGGAAAAAAAGGAAAAATGACCATTATTGTAATACAATCCTCTTCTATTACTGAGGCCACTGAGACTTGAAGAAGAAGTTAAGTGAATTGCCTGGGATCATTTGTTTAGTGGTAGATTGAGATCTAGACATAGGGTCCCAGACAGTCATGGTAAAGTTTTATGAACTCACCATTCACAAAGTTTCACAGCTCAAAATAATTTTACCTGAATGATTATTAAGCTGGCACCAGAGGCCAACTGCCCATATTATTTATTTATCTATTTGATTTCCGGTACTGGTTGCCTTGCCTTAGGGAATGTAAACAATGTAATATCTACTTTAACAGGATATATTAGTAACCACCCTACAGATCCACAGACAGGCTTCTCTTCCTAGTCTCTCTTCAGTGGCTACCCATACGTGGTTCCCTCAATAGTCTCAGAGGGCACTCCCTCCTGGCAGGCTGCACCCTCACTAACCCGCTAAATAAACTGAGAACATAGGCTTCCAAAACTGCAATTCATCTCATCTCGTGGAGAAAGCCATCCATTGCTTAGGGGTGTCAGTTTAGAAAACTAGAATTTATCTTTTACTCTTCTTTGTGCTCCCCACATACCTGCATTACCTTCTACAAAGTATTCAAGGCTTTGATCCAAAGCCTAGGTCCGCCTGGTCTCCCTAATAGCCTCTTCCATTAGCTGAGTCATTCTCCTCACTGGACCCAGCAGATAATAAATTCATCTAAACTAGGCTTCTGCATGAGGAGCTATCATCACACTGGACAAGAAGTGCAAGGAAGGCAGTTGGAAAGTTGACCCCATGGCTCCTCTCTAATTTTCTTGTGTGCCCTCATGATGCAAAAGTGGTTACAACAGTCCCAGAGATCTTGTCCTTCCAGGAGTTCCTCCTCTGTGTGGCTCTTTGTTTATCATGGAGGAAAAATCTTTCCCAGAATCCTTCAGTAGACTTGCTCTTCTGGGCCAGATTGGATTCTGTTGTCCGTGCCTTAGCTGCAGAGGCAACTGGGAGACTTCATGGTGAAAGGCAGCCTATGTCAGGGAGGGGAAGGTTGTTTAGTAGTTCTATTAGTCGGCTATGGCTGCTGGAACAAAGTACTGCAGACGCAGTAGCTTAAATAGTAGAAATTCCTTTGCCCACTGTTAGTTTTGGGGGCCGGACATCTGAGGTCATGGTGTTGGCAGAGTTGGCTTCTCCTAAGACTTTTCTGTTTGGCTTGTGGATGTTTCACTTCTCATGGTGTGGTTTTTCCTCTTTGTAGGCACATCCCTGCTGTCTTCATATAAGAACCAGTCAGGTTGGATTAGGGCCTACCCTAGCGGCCACATGTTAACTTAAATCACTTCTTTTATTGAGCATATTCTGAGAGGCCAATGTTGTGGTGTAGTGGATGAAGCTGCTGCCTTCAATGCTGGAATCCCATATGGGTACTGGTTCAAGTGCTGGTTGCTCTGCTTCCAACCCAGCTCCCTGCTAATGCTCTTGAAATAGCAGCAAAGGCGGCCCAAGTACTTGGACCCCTGCCACCCACATGGGAGACCCAGATGGAGTTCTAGGTTCCTTGCTTCAGCCTGGCTCAGCCCTGGCTCTTGCAGCCATTTGGGGAGCGAGCCAGCAGATGGAAGATCTCTTTCTCTCTATAACTATTACTTTCAAATAAATAAATAAATAGATAAGTCTTTTTAAAAAAAAGACAATATCTTCAAATAGAGTCACGTTCTGAGGTATTGACGGTTAGAGCTTCAATTAGTAAATTTTAGCAGGGAATACAGTTCAGCCCATAACAGTAGGCAGCTAATTGTGCCTGTCACACAGTGAAAACTTTCTTTCTGCCCATGGGCCTTTGCCTGTGTTATCCTTTCTACTTGAATTACTTTCTCCTTCCTAGATGTTCAAAATACAATCATTTTCCAAAACAAATCCAAATCCCACTTCTCATAGTGGTCCCACCCCTTGCCTTTCCTTATGTTCTCAGCCCACTTCAATTGAGCTCTACCTCAATTTATATGCATACATCCTTATCATCGAAGATTTGTCAGCCTTCTGACAAACTTGATTGTTCAAACTTGCTTAGAACTGAAGACAAGTCATGACAAATCGCATAGTCCGAGTGCTTGTTAGGACAAAAGCTGGATTTTCATTTTAATGAACTTTGTCTCAAGTGGAGGAAGGATTTATCATGCTGAGATGGGAATGTATTCTGAAATCTTTTTGAAGATCTGCAAGTGAGTTCATCAGTGTCATATGTTGAAGTGAGCTGGAGGGGCATCGGGTGCTCCGTCTGTGATCTTTTAAGGGGGCTTTAGAAAAAGAACTAGAAGATGAGTTTCTAGTTACAAAAGGGAAATTGGTTGGGTACCTTATTATATACAGTTGAACAGTGATCAGGAGATTCACAACAGAATACAGCCTCATGCTATCTCCTTTCTCCTCCCTCCCTATTATCCTTAGTATAATGTGTTAGTATGGAGATGGAAGAATGGCAATTTCAAGATTAAAAAACTCAGTTCATCGACTTTTATAGCAGCATCTAGGCCTCAATTTGATTTTGAAATGTGCAATTAACTTCTTAGTCCTCTATCCAAAGAGTGTGTTTCTCCAAGGAGGAGGGATCTGAACTCCCTTATAGACAAGATCTTCCTGAGTGTGGAATTCATGTTTGTCACAACTTCTTTTAGTGATTAAAAGAATTATTTTCATTTGCTTATTTTTATTTTTTATTGGAAAAGTAGGGAGACACAGAGAAAGAGACAGGGATTGGGAGAGAGAGACAGAGAGAGAGAATGAATCTTCCATCCACTGGTTCACTCCCCAAATGCCTGCAATAGCCATATGTGGGTGAGCCCAAGCCGCAGTCTGGAACTCACTCTGGCACTCCCACATGGATGGCAGGGACCCAACTATTTGAGCTTTCACTGCTGCTCCATAGGGTGTGCATTATAGCAGGAATCCACAATCAGGAGAAGAGCTGGTACTTGAACCCATTACTCTGATATGGATGCAGGTAGACCTCATCAGTGTACCAAATGCCTGCCCCTGGTGATTTGTTACTAATAGACGTGCAGGGTTATATAAAATCTGGAATTCAAAGCCAATGTGACTAGGTGCTCCTACTTAAGGCTTCAGTGCTTTTACGTCTCTAGGTGTCACTGCAAAGGTCTTTTTATCTCTGATCCGCGATGCACTTCAAAGCAAGGGACACATTTTGCACATCCTCCTGCCCCACTATCTCCTTTCTATGCAGCTTTTATTGAAAGGAAGCCAGGGCACACCTACAGACACGACGTGTGCACAAAATAACAAGAATGCAGCGTTGGGCCTCCCCAAGACTAGTCTCCCACCCTATGATGCTATGAGCTGAGAAATTGGCCTTCACGTCCATAGTGCCTCCAGCAGGATCTCAAAGAAAACAGCTTCAGAAGTTCTGCTTTATGATTGCATGGCCTGCTGTTTTGTAACCTGCACATTCGCCATGCTTCCTTATCTAAAATCAGCAGAAGCCTACCAACTTTAATACCTAATGTTAAACTGTAAATGACTGGTACAAATGAAGTGCACCAGGAAGATCAGGTGAGATACATGAGTTCTGTCTGACAGGGAAAAGTGGTAGAGGAGCTGAAAGAGAGGCCATCTTGACAGGTGCATGGGGAAGGATTTTGTGATTGGAGAGTGAAGAGTTCTAGGCAGGGGTGGGCATGGGCTCAGCTGTGAAGACACCATTTGGGACACACATCCCCGTCTCGGAGTGCCTGGGGTCAGTGCCTGGCTCTGCGCTGATCGCAGCTTCCTGCTGATGCACACTCTGGAAGGCAGCAGGTGATGGCTTAAGCGCATGGGTCCCTGCGACCCAGGTGGGAGACCTGGATGGAGGTTTTGACCCCTGGCTTCAGACTGGATCAACTCTGGCTAAGGGCACTTGGGAAGTGAACCAGTAGATGAAAAAGCTCTGTCTCTGTCTCACTTCCTTTCAAATAAATAAAAATAAATTACCTTACAACAGCAGGGTAGATGAAAGTTAAAGGGTGAACTGGAGGACTAAAGAGCAGTGGCAGAAACTGTGGGCGCCAGGATGAGGGTGGAGAGACCGTGCTTCAGAGAGAGGAACCAACTGCACAAGCCAGGTCGTAAATGATGCAAGGTACTAAGAAGTCAGAAAAAGGAACTTCGGTGGAATAATGAAGTACATAGGGAACTATCTTGACAGTAGTCATTATAGTTACTATTATAGTGTCAATTACAAAGGAAGGGAATGTAGATCCATAGTAATAAAGCAATTAGCAGAAAAAATGACTGTATTATTGTGTGCTCAGGTCTACTGGCAGGGCTGTTCATGTGTATTTAGATGCTGGGTTTGTTCAGAGGTCAGCATGTTCTGAGAAGTCTTGCTGCAGTGGACAGAGATGGGGCCAGGTCTGACAGGTCAGGAGGCTTGAATTATCAGAGGAAGGGTGAAAGCAGTGTCCCTGAGCTACGTCTCAGCCACAGGATCACAACTGTGGGAACAGAGGTGGCAGCTCTGAAAGGCACTAATGTTCAGCTCAGTGGTTTTGAGGGAGGTTAAGTTGGAGTCAGTTGGCTTATTCCAGTGCTCTTCAACCTTGACTGCACACTGGAATCACCTAGAAAGGTTTAAAAAATACTGATATCTGGATCAATTCCAACCCCAAGGACTCTGATTGACCGTAGTGTGAGCTGAGCACTGGGAGGGTTGAGATCTCCCAGAGTTTGGAGAATTAATGATAGAAAACATACAGTGTTTATGTATCAGTCACTGTCCTCAGTGTGAGACATATGTAACTCATCAATTAATAGTGCTCCTATCAATCCCATTTTTAAAAGAAACTGAGGTCAATGACTTTTTCAAGTTCACACCTGGCCTGTGGAGGGTCAAGGTAGATGACTTCTGTGTCCCTGCTGTAAACCACTGCTGCATACAAAGTGCCTCCATTGTAACTGCTGAATACATTACTCATGCATTTCTCTACAGAACTAATATCAGTGGCTAGGGGGCGAAAGAGAGACCAGGAGGATGGTGGCACCATCCATAGAAATGGGGGAAAGAAGTGAGGCAAGATAATCATCGTGTTCCAGGAGACTCTGCCGCATCATGCCCTACCCAAGGCCATCCATTGCCCAATCCTCTTTTTCCCTCTTGGAATAACTAAGTCCACCCTATAACTAGGCTTGTGAATGGGAGACCTCCCAGACTCTTCATTCTCTAAGCTAAATTTCCTCCCTAGGATCCACAGTCACCAGGCAGGGCTGTTGTGTGTGGCTGTTCACATTGTTCTCTATAACCTCAGGGCCACATCCACACTGTGGTCCATGCCATCCATGGAGTTGTGTATGCACAGTCTGCAAGTTCAAACTCTTCCCCCATGTAAGGCCAAGCACGTGGTATGCTGGGCCAGTGCAAAATGAAAATGCAAGGGCCCCATATTCAAAAAGCGGGGGCCGGCACTGTGGCTCAATAGGCTAATCCTCTGCCTTGTGGCGCCGGCACACCAGGTTCTAGTCCCGGTTGGGGTGCCAGATTCTGTCCCAGTTGCCCCTCTTCCAGGCCAGCTCTCTGCTGTGGCCCGGGAGTGTAGTGGAGGATGGCCCAAGTCCTTGGGCCCTGCGCCCACATGGGAGACCAGGATAAGCACCTGGCTCCTGCCTTCAGATCAGTGCGGTGCGCTGGCCGCAGAGGCCATTGGAAGGTGAACCAACGGTAAAGGAAGACCTTTCTCTCTGTCTCTCTCTCTCTCTCACTGTCCACTCTGCCTGTCAAAAAATAAATTAATTAAAAAATAAAAAAAGTGGGAAGAAAGCCATTAAAGTACTAACACTTTAAATGCTTTCAACTTCCTCCCTTCTTTCGTGTTCTCCCTGTCGTCTCAAAGGCTTTACTATTATTTGATGCTGCGGTCCCTTGAGCGTGGGGAAGTAGTACAAGTTCAGACCCTCACAGGTGTCCAGGGATCCCACCCTGCCACTCAACCCACCAGCTCCTAGTTCCCCACTCTTTCCAGATACCAGATCAGCCCTCATGCTTGCCCTGGAAGGGGACAGAGGGTGGAATGAACCAATCTTTCCATGGACTTGCTGTCCCAACCCACAGTGATTGGGTTTGCAGCCTCCAAACCAGGCCATGCTTCACACCTGGATCCAGATGCAGTAGAGACCCACCTCCCCTCTCTCGTCCTCTCTTCCTCACTCTCACCTCACCCTGCTTCCCACCCACCACTGCCATCCACCAGACATGCCATGAGGATGCCTGTCTGGGGGTTATGCTCTGTTCTAGATGCCAGGGCTCACACACTAGATCTTTTTTTTTAAGATTTATTTATTTATTCAAAAGGCAGAGTTACAGAGAGACAGAGACAGAGAGAGAGGTCTTCCATCTACTGGTTTACTGCCCAAATGGCCACAATGGAGCCAGGAGCTAGGAGCTTCTTCTGGGTCTCCCACGTATGTGCGGGGGCCCAAATACTTAGGCCATTTTTTACTGCTTTCCCAGACCATTAACAGAGAGCTGGGTTGGAAGTGGAGCAGCTGGGAGTCCAGTTGTCACCCATATGGGATGCCAGCATTGCAGGCTGTGGCTTTACCTGCTGCACCACAGCACCATCCCCGCCACACATGCACTGGCTCTTGATCCTCCCTGTATGCAATCAATGTGTGCCAGGAATGAAGGACAACAGCAGTCACTGGGGCGTGGGGAAGGGCAACTTGGGCAGTGACAGACTTTGGCAAGGAGTTTGGAGTCCCCTTAAACTCACAAGAATATGTGCATCCAATCGCTATGCTCTTCCTCATAGTATACATTTAACAATAGATGCATTCCGGTTAGCTACATTTATTTTTAGGCTAAGACCCAGTACCCATTGGCAGTCAATTCCCACATCTCCTGTGTTCTCCCTCACCACCACAACCCTAGAAAACCACTAATACACTTTCTTGCTCTATAGATTTGCTTATTCTAAACACTTCCCATAGAGTCAGACAATATGTAACCTTTTGTATCTGACCTCTCCCACTTAGCATGATGTTTTAAATGCTCTTTCGTGTTATAACATGTATCAGCACTTTCTTAATTTTCATGGTTGAGTAGGAGTCTGTTGAATGAATGTACTACATTTTATTTATCCACTCCTCTGTTGATGGATGTTGGATTTTTTTCCTACTTTTTGGTTATTACAAATAATACTGATATGAACATTTGTGTATAGGTTTTTGTGTGTCATTTTCTCATTGAAAAATTAATTTATTTTAGAAACAGCTACTTGCCTGCTATGTTGACATTTTTGTGTGGATGTGTTTCCATTTTTCTTGGTGCAGGATTGCTGGGCGCTTGGTAAAGCTGTGTTGAACATGTTTTTTCTCCACAGCATCTGTGCTATTTGACATTTTTCCTTTCCTACAATATATGAAGTTCCCAGCTCCTCCACAACATTACTAACATTTATTATTTGCATTTTTGGTTTTGGTCATCCTATTGGGTGTGATATGTGTCATTAATATAATTCTGATTTGCATTTTTCTAAGACCTAATGATGTGGAATATCTTTTCATGTCCTTATCAGCAATTTGTGAATCTTCTTTGGAAAAGTGTCTATTCAAATCTTAAACCCATTTTCCACTGTTTTTTTTTTATCAGTGTTCTAAGAGTTTTTTAAATATATTCTGTGGGTGCAAATCCATTATCAGATATATGGTGGGCAAACATTTTCAATTTTGTTTTATGGATCATCTTTTCAGTTACTTGAAACACAATTTTTTTAAAAAATTTTTGATGCAGTCCAAATTATCTGTTTTTTTATTTTGTTGCTTGTGCTTTTGTTGTATTTAAGAAGGCTGTTTAACCTAAGGTCATGAAAATTTACTCCTATGATTTCTCTTGGGAGTTACAGTTTTAATTCTTATATTTAGATCTGTGCTCTATTTAGAGTTAATTTTGTGAGAAAGGGGTCCAACTTCATTTCGCATATGGATATGCAACATTTGTTGAAAAAAATGATTCTTTCCCCATTGAATTGCTTTGGCACCATTGTCAGTAATTTATATGTCTGGCCTTATGTTGCCTTGTGTTTTGAGTGAGAAAATAATCCAAGTTTGCAAAATTTTTGAGAATATGATGCTAGTACTGTCCTTTGTCTGATTTATTTTATGTCATTAAAATATTTTAAGTATTCTACCATTATCTTTTTAAAAATTGATCCATCTAATTTAGTCTTTGACTCCTTTATAGGGAAATCGGTGGTAAAAAAAAAAAATTATCTTTTTTTGTTTTGTTTTACTCTTCTGAAAATGACAAGCAAGCAAGCAAACCACGGAGGCCAAGCTGAGGGCAGAGTTGCACCTGCGCAGTTTATGTCACACGTTTCCCAAACAGCTCCTTCTCTTGGCATACTTTCCTTAATGCATAACGCAGCTGGACTGACAGTAGGTTTTGTGGCTCAGTAACCTTGCTTAATTTTTTCTTTAGGTTTATCACTGTGGATTTTTTGAATACCTCCAACAGTCTTGTTCATCAGTCCCTAATATCTTTAAAATCCTTTCCAAATGTGCATTGTTCCTCTGCCCTGAAGGTAAAGCGCAGCACTCTGTAACAGCAAAGCTCATGTGGCCAGTGGTTCAGGAGCAGAGAGATGGATTGACCTCCCTCTGGGTCGTGTCCTCATTTGTTCAGCCACAGGATGAGGTACAGAGGCTGCAAAGGGGTGAGCAGGCCATCCAGGCAGGGCCACTCTCCACTGAAAGGTGAGGCGGCCTATGGGGACCTTCAGGGCCTGTTCAGCCTACTGAGTGTGAGAGACAGACAGTGGGCAGCCGGCCCTGGGGCAGAGCTGATCTGTATCCCAAAGGGCGCAGCTGATTTCCTGGTCAAGCTGCCCTGGCTGTGGTCTCTGTAAGCTGGCCTAACAGAGCAGAGGGCAGGTTGGACCCAAAGAGGGCAGCAGAAAATGATTCTGGGACAGAACTGGTGTCTGCTGAGCCTTGAGATTCGGTGGTTGCCTCCCCTCTGGCACATTTCATCCTTCCCTTAGTGGGGGTGGTGGGGGTGACGTAGACATAGGACTGAAAGGAGTCTCAGTGAGACCAGAGAGCACTAGGAAGGTAAACAAAATGTGATCAGCCTTGACACATTTTGACACATTTTTGCGAGCTGATGTAAGGAATCAACTGTTTTGTTTTCTGAAACTAATGCCTGGACAACTCTGTAAAAGTGTCTGAGAAATTAATTTGCTGATGATTCTCTAAGACACCTATAATTACGCCATTTGTATGATGTGTGCCAGCTTCTACTTTGTTCTCCGTGTGTGCTTGCCAGAGATATCAAATAGTTCTATTCCTCCATCAGACATGAACATGCTGTCCTTGCTGGAGTGATTTCTTCTATGTGGGTGAATGGAGGATAGAAAGGCACAAGTGATCTCTCATTTGTTTCCTTTGAATTTTCCTTTGAAGGACAGTGTATTTATTCTTTAGAATGTGTAAGATGGATGTATTTGGAGTACTTTTATAATTTTAAAATTCTAGGTCTCTCTCTAAACTTTCTACTAAGTTAAGAGTTTTCCAACTCATTTGAATTAAGACATGCTCTTAAATTCAAAATAGCCATGGTTAATGGTGAGTGCAGATCCCAGTGTAGGGGTGGCATTATACCTGCAGGATATTGAGAAAAGTGTCATCACACAGACTAAGGGGACTAGCAGAGTATAGTAGAGATGCTAAATGTATTGCAACATAAAGGACCATCCTATAAAACCAAAAATTTTTGTAGGATGTGAATAGAGTACCCTGCATCGAGAAAAATAATTCAATCACTTGACCTGGCGTCTGTGTGTGTGTGTGTGTGTGTGTGCTTGTACATGGACTGACAAGTGCACGTCTGCATATCCAGGGTCTGACAATAGCAGTAGTCACAGCTTGGTCTAATTCAGTGCTCGTTTCCCTTCCTGCTTCCCCTGTGATCTAGGTTTACCCCTGCTCTGTTCCTGTCATCTTCCCTGCACAGCCTTGTTCCTGCCCTCTGATCCTGGTATCACTCCGTTACTCTTCATCATAACAGCTAATATTTGTTAACTTAGTAGCAGGGAAGGTAGTGCAAGGTTTTCATCCATTATTTCTTTCTGACCCCTTAATAATCCCAGATGGGGGGGGGGCAACATTGTGGTGTGGCAGGTGAAGCCACCACCTGCAACCCCTGTAACACCAGCATTCCGTATGGGTATTGGTTCAAGTCCCAGCTGCTCCACTTCCATTCCAGCTCCCTGCTAATGCCCCAGGAGAAAGCAGCAGAAGATAGCCAAAGTGTTTGGGCCCCTGATACCCACATGGAGATCTAGATGAAGCTTCTGGCTGCAGACTGGCCCAGCACTGGCTGTAGTGGCCATCTGGGGAGTGTACTAGTGGGTGGAAGATGTGTGTGTGTGTGTGTGTGTGTGTGTGTGTTTCTCTCTGTCTCTCCCTCTCTCTCTGTAACTCTTTCAAAATAAATAAAATAAATCTTTAAAAATACATACCAGATGGACATTAGAATGACATTCACAGAGGTGAAACTGAGGTTTTGAGAGGGTTAATGACTTGCTCAAAATCAGAGGGAAGAAGAGTAGGGTGTGGTGCTGGAATTGGATCCCAGGTCTGTCCAACTGCAAAGCTGTTTCTCGGACCTGAGGTTGCACTGTGTCCCTGGCCTCTGTCCCTTGCAGTTGAACTTTGTTCTGCCTCTGGTCAGCTGGCTTGCCATGCACAATGTTCCCCCTTCCTCCCTTATCCTCATCCCAGACACCTTGGCCTGGCCAACTGCTACTGTGTCAACAGTCTCACATCCTAGCAATCCCCTTTTGGGTTAGGAACCTGGTCTCTGGGGCCCCAGTCACTGGCAGTAATGACAACGTTTTAGTGCTGTTCCTGAGTCTGTGCCCCTTCCTGTTCAGGGAGGGGTTTTGCCTTCTGTAGAGCTGTGTCGTCAGTTGCTCCGCCTCCACCTGGCACACACCAGGTGCCACCCAGTTGTCTAGGGGTTGTGCAGATGGCTGTTTGGTCTTACTCCTCAGGCGTTAGCCTCTTCCAGCAGAGGTCATGTGGGCTTTACCCCCAGCCTCAGCCCTCCAGTCACAACTTGCCTTCCTGACTGGGACCCTTTGCCAGTGAGCTGATCAGAGCCCGGGTGGGGAGCCCGGCAGTGATGGAGAACAGAGGCGGGGGTCCAGCAGGAACTCGGTGGCCCTGTGGCAGGACATATGGGACGGTGGGGAGAAACTAAACTAGTGGTGCAGACTCAGTGGCCATGCAAGAAATTGGCACAAGGCTTCCTGATCAGTGATCTCCTCCAACCTTAGTGTCATTGAGATGGAATACAACCTGATCTAGTGGGGTCCCCATCCCCAAAATCCTCTGGCCAATGTGACAGGAAAGAAAGCCAAGGAATTCATGAGAAAAACAACAAAGAACATTTCTTGAGTAATGCTTTTGACATTTAGCTTCAAAGAAACAAAGCTCATTACATCCAAGTCAACCACTCAGGTACATTTTTGTAGAATTATGTAACACATCCACATAACTATTACCTTGTGACAGTGCTTACAAGGTGATAGGAATATCAAACAGGTGCAGATTCAAGTCCATTTTTGCTTATTTATTTTTCCTTCTAATCCTTACCATAATCCTGAGACATGGACATCGTTTTCCTTATTTTACATATAAGGAAACAAATGTTATGTAACTTGCCAGAGGTCAAACACCTCCTAAGTGGCTGAGTAGAATTTATCCTCAGGTCTTTCAGAATCTAAAGTCCAGCAAATGTGCCACCGCCCCTGCTGTGGGCAGCTCTTCATGGGCTTGCTCCTTTCACTTCCTCATTCTTACAGAGAGTGTGTCCTGTGTCACCTTGGGCGAGCCAGCTGGCTGAAGAAAGCATGAGGAAAAGGAGACTCAGGTGTGATGGGAGTAGATGGGTGGAGAGGAGGATACTTTTAAAAAAATATATTAATTTATTTGAAAGAGTTAGAGGTAGAGAGAGAGAGAGAGGTAGAGGGTAGAATGTAGAGAGTTAGAGGGTAGAGGTAGACATAAGTAGAGCTTGGCTGGGCCAACCTGAAGTCAGGGTGCAGGAACTCCATCCTGGTCTCCCACATGGCTGGCAGGGGCCAGCCTTCTGTTGCTTTCCAAGGTGCAATTGCAGAAGCTAGATTGGAAGTGGAGTAGCTGGGACTTGAACCAGCATTCCGATATAGATGTTGATGTGCTAAACAGTGACTTACCCCTCTGTGTCACAGTGCCCACCCCTGGAAAGAGAGATACTTACCTTTTCATTGCCCAGAAAAATGGCCTAGCACTTCTGCCAGGCTGTGGGTGCAAATGGTCGGTGATAGAAAAGTGAAGACTTTATTCATTCTTATCCAAAATGTGTGTTCTATATCCAGAAGAATATTCAGTCTGACTCAACAAGGAAACCTAAACTCATAAATAGATCTTCCTGAACATAATCAAAATGATAATTTCCTCCTCTGGGCTAGACCAGCCCTGGTCACCCAACTGCATTTACCATCTATCTGCCCATCTACTGTGTTATTTCATTTTGTCAGTCCATACTAATTTTCAGGCAGTGCAAAGAGTTGGGTGTTTTTTCTTTTTTTTTTCTTCCTGCAGCTCAAATCCCTCCAGTCTCCAGAGGCAAGCATGACTGCTGTAAGTCAAATCGAATTTGCAATTTCCGTGGCAGCTTTTATCACTGTTGTGCAAACCCTGTCCTTCTATAAACCAGCCTGAGGAGCGGCATTTGATACCTGCACATCACCTGTCTCCACGGGGTCGGAGTTGAGAAGTCCACTCTCCTTCTAGTCGGGCGATGTGGCCATGGCCTCGTCATGCCATGACATGCTCTTCTGTTCCTCTGAAGTGTTTGCTCCACACGCGGTTCCATCAGCAAACCTGGCCCATTGCTAAACAAAAGAAAAGAGCAGGTGGAGGTGGGAGGTTGCATGTGCCCTTTGGAGGTTAACATTTTAAGTGTGTGCATAAATATGCCCATATATGAGAGAGTCACTTCCTGTCCCCAAGCCCTCTGCAAACACAGGACAATGTCATGAGGTGTAACAGGTAGATAATTACAGGCAGGCTCCAGGGACCTGTTCAGAGCTTGTCATCAAGAGGGCTTCTGACGATGAGCAGGTGAGCACTCTATTCTCGTTGTCCAGAGAGAGAGAGAGAGAGAGAGGGAGCGCTGATGAGAGTGAGATTTGGCTTCATAGCCTGTCTGCTCGCACTGATGCAATCAGCTTTTGATAATTTACAGGCTGTTTTTCTGCTCGGTGAATGATGTAGGCCCTTTTATTCTGTGATTGCCAGCACTTCTCTCACAAGGCGGGCAGGGGAGGGGATACGGGAGAAAGCTCAAGCAGGAGCATTTTTCAGTTCAGCAGCAGCATCGCTGCGGAGCTGGCTGTGGCCTGGAGAGTAACCCCAATAGCTGCGAGGCCTTGGGATGACTTTTGGAGGAAAGCACCTTGAATTTGTCGCTGGCATCTATTTTTTAAAGTCCACATAGATGAAATTCTTTTAAACAAGATACAACATTGGAACTCCCATTTCTGTGCCCTAAGATATAAATAGCAAGGTCCATGTCGCTGTGACTCGGAATCTCGCTCCGTATTGGGCACGGTGGCCTATACCCTGTCCTTAAGTCTGTCTCTCCCTCACTCCCCTGTCTCTGCACTCCTTCTGTCTCCCTCCTACCTCTCTGAAACATCCCCAGGCTGCTTTGCCAACTTATTCTCCCATTCAGTTGCATACAGGGGAGCTGCTCCAAGCTCCGTTGTCACCTCCTTCTTTGCTCTGTTCTCTTCCCCAGAGCTGTCCCACCCCATCGTGTGCCCTCACACTCAGCTCCCATTAGTGCTAAAGCGCAGCATCTCACTGCCTGACTTCTGACCAACATCTTAGACTTAATTAATTGACAATCAAACTAAACATCATCCCTTCCCTTCCCTTGTCCACCCAACCCACCCCGTTCTCAGAGATGCTCATAATTAAGAATTTCCACTTATCACATAAATTGCTTTCACCTTCTCTGAAAAGAAATCTGGATGATCGAGTTACAGTTAAAAGTACAAAGATCCTTTAACCCAGAAATCCCACCACTGGGGTCAAACTTACTGAAATCAAAGCACTTGTCTCTATTAGGCTGTATGCAGGAAGATGCTTATTGTTTGCAGTAGTGGGAGTCAGGGAACAATCCCCATGCCCATCAGGGGAGAATAGATGACAATGAATGACAGCCATTATGTAGCTCTTTGATGTGACAGATAAATTCGGTGATAGAGTGTGAAGTGAAAAAAGCAGCTTGCAAATTAATACGTATATTATCCCATTATTGCAACTGCAAAAATAGCAAATAACTCCACATATGTAAATGTGTCTGTGTGCTTGAATAGACATGGGGAGCGGGGCGTATGCAGCACCCTCGCTGTTGTGTTCCTAGTGGGGCCGTGGTAGGGAGGAGCACGCACGTGGTACCTTAGTAATAGTTGGAAAAATGTCTAATTGCTCATCCTCCCATATTTCTTGCTCATCACTCAAGCAAGAATGTTAGCATCATCCTGGACTCATCCTCCCCTCTACCTTGTCCAGTGACTCATCGTTTTTGTCCATGTCCTCCTCTAGACTGTGATGTCACTGAGGGCAAGGACTGGGTGAAGTTCATCTTGTCGCTGTGACTTAGGATCTCACCTGCATTCAACACTGGGAGCCACGCTGTGCTTCTTAAATCTCTCTCCCTCACTCCCCTGTCTCTGCACTCTTTCTGTCTCCCTCCTACCTCTCTGAAACATCCCTAGCCTGCTTTGCCAACTCCTCATTTTCCCATTCAGCTCCTTAATTGGGAGAGATGCTTTAGATTCCATAGTCACATCCTTCTCTGCACATATCTTTCAACTCATGTTTTTTTTTAATATACTTATTTATTTGTTTAGTTATTTAGATGGTGAGATGACAGAGAAAGGGAGAGGCAGAGAGAGATCAATCTTCTGTCTGCTGATTCACTCCCCAACAGGGCACAATACCTTTGGCTGAAGCCAAAGCCAGGTACTCCATTCTGGTATCCTACGTAGGAGGTAGGGCTCCAAGTACGTGGGCCATCATTTGTCTTCCCAGGTGCATTAGCAGGAAGCTGGATCAGAAACAGAGCAGTCAAGACTCAAACTGGCACTCAAATACAAATGCTGGAAATGGTGCCTTAACCCACTATGCCACAAAACTGGCCCTTTAACATATGGTTATGGACTTGAAATGAAGGTTTTATTGTGTGACTGCCCCATATTTCTGTTACATGCATATCTCTTGGATTCTATTTCTAGTTCAGAGGGATAGCAGTTCTGATCAAAATATTCACGTCACACACTGCCTTCTCCTACCCTACTTTGGAGAATGCAGCCGTGGATTATACAATACCGTGTTGTATGCTTTTTCTTCCCACGTCTAGTTACTAGGTCTTCTCCTACACATGTTCATACCCAGTACAGCATCCTGCTTGAAGTATCATTTGGAGTCCGTTGGCTAGGAGGCAGATAAAACAGGCAGAAAGCAGTCCCTGAAGGGCTGTATGCATATTTTCACTGAAATAGGCAAAGAATAGCACCTGCGTCAAATACAATGATGAACTTGGGCAAACATCCACGTGTCACTCAATGTCAAATATTTGAAAACACAAAGCAATACTTATAAGTTTTAAAACTAATTCTTTAAATACTTTTATCTCTATTTTGCAGATTGGATAGGGGATCCTATCTAGTGAGCCTGTGTCACACCTGAGAAAATCTCTTGACATCCATGGCCTTCTTCATACACCTGCACCCACTCTCATACTCACACAGTCTGCACTGAACTCTACTGAAACCTCAACTTGCTAAATAGTGACTTCACTGGCTTGGCTCCAGTGGCTTTCCAGGACTGATGATTAGTGTCTGAGTCCCCTAAAAGGGCAACAGCGGATGTTCAGTCAGACTTGATGGATGAATTGCTCCACCAGTCTTTCTTCTAGTTTTGCATGCACTATTCCATTCTGCATTCCAGAGCCTTGACGAAAGTCTGACCCAAAGGACAGCAACTGGCCACCCTCGCACTGTGTTGGATTGCACAGTACATTGAATAACTAGGCATGATGTCATCTTCATGCAAAGGAACATCAACATAGGATCTCTTAAAGCAGGTTGAGTTAATTCATCAAGGTGCTATTTATATTCTTAACACATCCCAGGCTGAGTGTTCCAAAGCAAAATATCAGATATTAATCATGCTCCTCATTTGTTCCTGGAGGTGGCCATATGCTGCTGTTGGCATTTTACTAGTAGAGAAAGTAAGACAGTAAGAAACTCTTATAAGAGAAAGAACTTGACCTTCTATTAAAGAATTTAAACTCTACAAACAGTAAGATTCAAGTAGTGAACCTTTTTGTGTTTCCTCAAGAAGGCCACTCTTTGTGATATCTGTACATAATTATATATGTCAATAGGTTCTAGGCTGAACTTGGTCAGTAGATAAAATTTCATATAGGAGTTATGCTTCTTGAACCCTGCTGTCTGTGTGTTTTGCATTTTGAAGAGTTTGTCCATCGGGCTGGTAACTATCAAAGGACTTGTTTTTCCTATATTGGAACCCATTCTTGAGTATGTCCTCCTCACTCCCATCAGTGGCCTATTCCAATTGTAGTCAAACTGTGGGGGAGGTCTTCTTACATATCTTGACTTTTTATTGAGCCCTCCTTCCCCACCACCCTCCTGGCCAAATGGGAAATGCAACCCCAAGCAGTAAAATGCCCTTTGAGTGTAATCTCCAATCATCAGAAGTTAGTGGGAGTTTGCCCAAGGAGAGGAATTAGAAATCAGCCCATAAAAATAAATGAATCTGTTTCCATAGTGACGGGAATCTTTCTTTCCGTAGTTTTTATCCTGTATTCGCCCACAGATCCCTTAGGCAGAATAACAATAAACTCGGAGAAAACATTTTATTATCTTAATGGATTCTTAATTTAAAGCCAAAAGACTTTAAATTATCTTCCCAAGAATACCACTGGCCATAACTTTTGGAATTGCATTCCTGAGCAGACTTCCAGGACCATCATCTCCGAGAACCCACCCAGGCAGGAGGAGCGGGGTGGGGACACCCAGTGGGTAACACATGCATTTTGTATTCAGCCTTTCCTGGTGGGTAACGCACCTGTCGTGTTTAATATTTCATTGGTGAAGGAAATGTGCATCTGTCTGTGTTCATCTGCCGGGTGAAATTTTGTGCTGATGAGGCCTACATGCGGTGAGCACGACACTGCTCCTTCATTAATCCCCTAAATCGTATTCCACAGCAACCAAGAGGAAGCCATACTGACAGCAAGACTGAACTGCGTTCTCTACCCCAGGGTCAGCTCCAGGGGACCTTTTACGTTTGCTGGGACGAGCTGGGCCTGGGCCTGTGCCTGCCCCATGCTCAGGAGGCTTATGGAGGCCCAGCAGCTGCAGTTCCAGAAGCAGGGTTGCAGGAACAAAGAACACAGAGGGCACATCCCTGGGCAGACAGATTCTGGAAATTGGGTGGGAAGCTGAGAGCCCCACCAGGGAGGCAGAGTTGGTGGAAACGTCCCGTGCACACACGGCAAACTCCTGGTGCTGCTTGGCCACGTGGGGAATGGTATAGATGACATGATTAAAAGTTGTTTCAGGATTCGCGGCTTGACCTGCAAGGCCGCACTGTCGGGGAGAGCAGGGCGACAGTGTCTTCCACAAGAAGCACCGGAGACAAGTGTCAGTGAACACGTCCGTCTTTATTCACAGCCACGGAGATTTTTAAAGGGCAGGTAGAAGGGGTATAACTGACTCAGGGGAACACTAATTCTATAGGACAGAACCGACATTGACACCAATGTGCTTCTCCCATCACCTTGAAGCTCATGTGTCTGGGATAGCTTTCCAGGTGGTCCTAATGGGCCTGGGCCACATCCGGGAGCAGTTTGCCTGATTGGCAATTACAGGGCCCTCTAACAGGGGAGTGGCGGTGGGGAAGAGTACGGGTCTTCTGCTACCTGTGAGCAGTCAGGTTGTGGAGTCCTTTCCCGGAAGCATGGTCTGCCATCCTCTCTCAACCTCCTGCATAGGCAGGGCAGGCAGACTCCCCACCAGATACAGTATCACCCACAAGGATGGTCACAAAACAGCATGAAAAGACTGAGTAAATATGACTTTCTGAGAAACCGTCTCAATGGAAAAGACTCCTAACTGTTCCTTAATTCCTTGTCAGGGTGAGCATATGTCTCAACTTTCTTGGAAGGATTAGGTTTTATGCCCGTTGTCCCAGAGTAACTACTAATGCCCTTACCATTCTCAAAAATACCTCTATTTTTTGAACAATAAATTCTGAGGACCTCTGACTTCTAGTCCACACTGGTGAGTCTAGTCTTCCACCACTGACATTTTCTCTGTTTTTGTTGTTGTTGTTGTTCTGTAAAACACATGTGGTTTCCAGACAGATTGGTGTCACTTCCCTATAAGGTAGCAGCTACCAGTGTAGACTAGAAGTGTAGACACTTTCAAGTTAAAGCTGAATGGAGCTATGAAGACTTTTTGTCAAGATGAAAAGTAGAGAATGAAGGAGTTGCTTCTTCCTTCTATTGTAATAGTTAAATTGTATAATAACCCCTTATTTGGCTTTCCACGCCTGATGTAGGTTGTTGAGGGTAAAAGGAGAATATTACCTGTTACTTCCAAGGGCAAGTTAGAGGTATTCAGTAGATGCATGTGGCTGCATTCATAAAGGGATGACTATTGCAGTAGTTAGGGGAGAACTTATTTGGGCCTTGTACCAAATAAACTTTGGAGGGATGGGGTCGGGTGCTAATTCATGACAGTAAATGGCAAGGCAAAACAAGATGAGGGACTTGAGAGAACATTATTTTCTGTCTTCTCATCATTTAGCTTTTCCCTAATTGCAAAATGTTACATGTTGATTTTAGGATATTTAGAAAGAGAAATGGGCAAAAAAAAAAAAAAAAAAAGAACAGAGAGAGGAAGAAAGAAAAGAGAGAAGAGAAGGAAAGAAAAGAAAAGGAAAAAAACACAAGGGAAGGGAAGAGAGAAAGGAAGGAAAGAAGGAAATCACTTACATTCTAGAACAATCGTGACTTCCTTTCTGAGGAACCGATGTCTTGTGCCTCTCACTCATGTTCACCTGTGCATAAATGTATGTCTGCGTATTCATATGGTTCTCAGAACACAGCATCTTATCAGGATCACTGCACTGTGAGCACTGGCAAGCTTCCTCATACACTGTAGTCAGTGGGGCTGGTGCTGCTTGCGATGCCAGCATCCCATATGGGCGCCACTTCATGTCTTGGCTGCTCCACTTCTGATCCAGCTCCCTGCTATTGGCCTGGGAAAAGTGGAAAAAGATGGCCCAAATAATTGGGCCATGGCCACCCACATGGGAGACCCAGAAGAGGAGGCATTAGCTTCCTGCTAATGGCCACCCTGGGAGACAGAAGGTAGTTGCTCAAGTACTTGGGTCCCTGCAACCCACATAGGATACTGGCTTGAGTCCTGACTTCTGGCCTTGACCTGACCCAGCTTTGTTTATTGTACCAACTGAAGATACACCTTTCTCTCTTCTCTCTCTTCTCTCTCTCTCTCTCTCTCTTCTCTCTCTTCTCTCTCTCTCTCTCTCTGTCTCCCTGTCTCTCCCTCCCTCCCTTTCAATAAAATCAAAATGTTTTAAAATTTTTCATAAATAAGATGATTTTTATTCCTGTTTTTTGGGCTCAACAGTGTTCGTTCTGAGTCTATCCTCTCTAAGGGTCTTCTGCCTTTGCCAGAGTCTTCTGTCACCAGGATCAGGTGAGCACCATCAGGAACACTGTGTGTAGAATCAGAATTAACTACTTCATTGCTGTCTGACAACTGAACGAGTTCTGTAACCACTTGGAGCCTCATTTTTATCACCAAGGAGGTATTTATTCTCAGAACGTAACAGTGCATCAAGGAGAGCAGAAAGATACTTGAGAGTGTCCAGGACAGAGCTGGTGATCGGTGGCTGGTGCGTGATGTAAAGAGAAGGCAATATGTTCTTTAAAGTTCCCTAAGGAATGGCGTTGGTGGAAAAAACACAAGATTTGGAATATGAAGATGGGTTTGCGATTGGGCTTAGCTCTCATTGACTATGAATATAAGGCAATTGACTTAAGTTTTCTAAGTCTTAGTTTCCTTATCAACCAACTGATATCATTTATACAATAAAGTGTTGATGTAGCAAATTTTGCATAATTGATGCCAGTGATGAAATTGGCAAGTCTATTAGTAAAGTTGGATGGTGAAGGAAGGGGACAAGAGGAAGAAGGAGAAAATTCTTTATCCTAAAGATAGATAAGAGACTGACATTATTTATTTCTCAGTCCTACAGTTTCAAGTTGAGGCTCTGTTTCAGCTGTTTTACTGGAAGAAAAACAAACAACAAGGCACAGTGCTCAATTCCAAGTTCAATGAGAATTGCTGAGGTTAGGCAGGGTCGCATCTTTTGAAAGCCCTCTAGACCATGTTCATAGGCTTCCAGGGCTCACGTGTGTCCATGCCTTCAAAAGAAAGCCACTGGCAGGAAACACGGCTAATTTTCATTACTCAGGGGGCTTGGACAGGAAACTCGTTGGTCCCCTGTCCCCGCCATGGTGGCAGGAAGATGGAAAAGCCGAGAAGGCACTGATTGGAGCTGGGGGAGCTGGCCTATCTGTGGAAAGTCACTCCTTCTCTAGATGCCGAGATGCCGGATGCTTTCAAGCAGAGTTCAAAGGCAGTGCTGTGTTCAGCTCAGCAGGGAAGGCCCCTATGAATTTCAGATGTGAGGGATCATTGCAATTCTGGGCATTCATCCCTCCTGTGGATGACTGCAGTGACTCCCTCCCTGTCTCCTTTGTCTCTAGTTTAACCCTCTGCAAGCTGTTTTCACAGAGTTTAGCGAAAAGCTTGTATTCCTATCTGTTCCAGCATAACCGAATACTCCATACATAGCGGCATGAAACAGCGCCCACGTGTTCGCTCACATTTCTGTAGACACCTGTTTGCTGGAGTCTCTGCTCAGGGTCCCAGACCAGGCTGAAAGTGTGGTGTTGGTTTACTGTGTTCTCCTCTGGAACTCAGGATCCGCTTCCAAGAGCATTCAGGTTTCTGGCAGAATTTGGTTCCTTCTCATGGTAGGACGGGGTTCCGATTTCCCGGCTTGCTGTCAGCCAGGGGTCTGTCTGTGTTCCTACAGGCCCTCCTGTTTTTTGTCACATGGCCTCTCTGGCAATGGAGAATTCCACACGTCCGATTTATCTTCTGCTTTGAATATCTGTCAGGGAGAGCGCGGTCCCTTTTAAAGGCTCCTTGGCTTATGGCGGGCTCACCAAAGGTAGACTCCCGCACGTAGGCCCCTAACTACAGCTGCGGAATTCCCTTACAGAAATGCATGCTTTGCTGTGTAACTCAATCACTGAGGGTGTTCCTGGACAAATGATCAGACCTTTGCGGCCCGGTGCTTGGATAGCTAACTAACCAGAGCTGGTCAGAGGGAAGTGTTTATTGCAAGAAGCTGCAGTCTTGGGGAAGGAGCAGTCTCTTCTCCCCAAATGTGCTCTTTCTGTCATTCAGACCAGCCAAGAGGGTTTTTAAAGGACCAGGGTAGCTGCCTGGGTGGTGGGGGTGTGGAGGGAGAGTTAGAAAAAAAAAAAAAAAAAGAGTCCACTCACTTGATAACTAGGCAGATTTCCAGGTTTTTTTGTTTTGTTTTGTTTTTTTTTCTGATGATAGTCCTGGCAATCCAGGGTGTCAGGCAGGCAGAGGTTTCCTAGAGCTTATCAGCCAGGTGAGTGAGCTAGAAGCTTTCTTCTTAAAAAAAAAAAAATTAAAAGATTTATTTATTTATTTGAAATTCAGAATGACGGGGCGGGGAGCGGAGAAACAATGAAGAGAGAGATCTTCCATCCGCTGATTCACTCCCCAGATGGCCACAATGGCCAGGGCTGGGCCAGGCCAAAGCCAGGAGCCAGCAGCTTCCTCCAGGTCTCCCACACATGCGGCAGGGGCCCAAACACGTGGGTCAGCCTCTGCTGCTTTTCCCTGGTCACTAGAAGGATGCTGGATCGGAAGTGGAGCAGCCGGAACACAAACTGTCACCCATATGGGACGCTGGCATCGCAGGTGGCAGCTTTACCTGCTACACCCCAGTGCTGGTCCTTGGAAGCTCTTACCTGGTCATGGGATCTGCCATTCCAGTTAGCCCCTTCCAGCAGGCCCCTGAAATTCTCATGTAAATATTATTATTTATAAGACTCATCACAGGTACCTCAGGAGATCAGTCATGGGTAATTCATGTTGCTAGTAGTTTTTGTTAAAATATGAAAAGAATGGAAGGAAGGATGCCTTTATTACAGGAGAAGATATGTAGACGTAAGGGGCTGAGCTGGGTATACACATACAATTTTTCAATAGTGCTCTGATTTGAACATGATTTTGTTCCCAAACTCATCAAGGGCCTTAAACTCCATAAGTTAATAGTGCTAAGAAGGAAGAAATCTAATCTAATTGTGGTGTTTAGTGGGAGACCTTTAGGTTGATTGGGTTATGCACTTGCTAAGTAGTTCCTGTGTGACGACTGGTTATAAAAGCCAAGTCAGACCCAGGCATTCTCTGTGCCTCTGCCCCACCTCACGCTCTCAGCTCTGCGAGTGCTCCACCACTGCTGTCTGCAGCCCTCACTAGCTGCCCACCCCATGTCGCTCTCCAGAACTGCGGGCCCAAATCAACCTGTTTCTCCGCAAGCAGCTTGTTGTGAGTATTTTGTTGTAGTAAGGAAAGGCTGAATAATAAATAGCTACTCATTTCACTGACCAGATAAAGTCCATGTTCCTTAGCGTGGCATTTAGACTCTCTGCAATCAGCTCTGTCTTCCAGACTTGCCTCTAGTTACTCTGTGCTCTGCACCTTGCTCCAGCGACATTATATTTGCATCACTTTATTTGCACTTTTGTGGGCTTTCAAATACTTTTTTGTTTCTTCTGAGCTATGCTTAATGCTAGCCCCTGTGCTTAGAATGCCTTTCCTATCCATATTTACAAGAAAAACCATCCATAGCCCAGCACAGCTTTCATCTCTAGGAATCTTTCCCTAGATTCACTCGGCAGATACTCACTGAGCCCCTTCTATGTGGCAATCACTCTTCCAGGTACTGGAGACACAGCTGTAAATTTGATAATCTCTCTCTCTCTCTCTCTCTCTCTCTCTCTCTCTCACACACACACACACACACACACAGCTCAGCTTCTAGCGGAGGAGGTGGCAGGCAAATGCAAAAAAATAAAAATAAAGTTTGTCAGATGGTGATAGTGCTATGAAAAAGAGTAAAGCAAAAAGAGACAGAGAATAATGGGTGAGCTGTCATTTTATATCCCATCAACACATAACGCTTCTGTCATAGGTGACATTTAAGCAGGGACCTGAAGGAAGTAAAGGAGTAAACAGTGCACAAAAATGAAGGAAGAGCCCCAGGGTCTCTGCCCTTGCTGTTTCTTCTGTCTCCATTATTTGCTGAATGGATGAATGAACCAAAACCAAAAACAAACAAAAAAAGAGTATTTCAGGCAAAAAGATCTGCAAGTACAAAGGGTCAGAAATAGAAAAGCTTCAGTGCTTAGTTAATATTTGCCTGATCTGATGTGAGCATTAGACTTTCCAGGGTAGAACTTTAGTCAGGTGAGAAAGAGGAAGGTGCATAGAAGTCAGGGTTAAGTTCTTGGGCAGGAACAACACAAGCAAAACCAGGTTGCATGCACCAACTAGGTAGAGCGAGCTCAGGGTGGAGGGCTAAGCCCCATGGGGGTTCTGGGCCGGAAGCAGGGAAACAGAGGCCATGTGGACAATTTGGACTCATTGAGGGTAAGGATCTTAGGGACAGTGGGAAGCTTGAATTGATCCCTGGCTGTGGATTTGTTATCATCCTCAACATTCCCTTTGCACTTTGAGAATCTACTGCTGTTTATCTCAATCCAGCGAAAGTGACAATTTTCAGGACTGGAGGTGGGAATTAATACGGGTGTCCCTTGTGTCTCTGATATCTAGCAAGTGACCAATAAACACAGTCTCCTCTGGCCTGATCAGGGAGCAGAATGAGGTGAGGTGAAGCGTGAGACGAGGCAGGACAAAACCTGGTGTTTTGAGGAGGTTTTCCTGATTGTAAAGAAGTGGGATCTTCTCAAGGTAACCTGGGAGAGACAGTGTTTGCTGAAGGGATAAATGTTGATTGTGTGCTCTAATTAGGACAACAACTAGAAAGCTCCAGGAAATGAGAAAGGTCATTCATGGACCTTCTTTCTCTCTTGCTGAGCCTACCTCCCAGCATCAGCTTTGTTTTCCTTTCTTTGTTAGGAAGATTTTTCTACTTAATCAGTTTTGACGGCCCCATAATTTTGAATTGCACCTGCCTTTGACTTGCCATGAATCCAGCTCCACTTCATGGGTTTCTTTTTTTTTTTTCCAACTTCAACTCATACCACCAATGGTATGGTGTATCTGTGTGACTTAATTCAAATTTAGAAGACAGATAACTCAGTTGTCCCACCTCATCTTTTTTAATTCCAGAAAGCCAGAGGATTAGCTTGCTCGGTGCAGATGCTGCCTATTAGCTTAATTCCCTGAAGCCTGGACAAGAATGGGGAGAGGGAAGTAAAGAAAAGTGATTGTGAGGTTTAAAATGTAGTTGCTTAGGTATCCAGGGCTCAGGGTTCACTCTAAAGACAGTGTATGGGGGTGAGTGGACACAAACTGATGTCTGATTTGGAGAATGAGGCAGATTCTTTTCTAAAATTTATTTTATTTATTTGAAAGGCAGAGTTTTGTATAGACACACACACACATATACATATATACACACACATATACATACATATGTGTGTGTATGTATCTATGTATACATAGAAGGAGAGAGAGAGAGATTCCATCTACTGGTTCACTCCCCAAATGGCTGCAACAGCCAGGAATAGCTCCTGCCAAAGCCAGGAACCCAGAACTCCATCCGGGTTTCTTGTGTATGTGGCAGGGACCCAGGTACTTGGGGCCATCTTCTACCACCTCCCCAGGTGCATTAGCAGAGAGCTGGACCAGGAAGCGGAGCTTCCAGGACTCAAACCAGGGCTCCAGTATGGGATGCCAGCATTGCAGGAAGCAGCTTAGCTCACTGCACTATAACACTGGCCCTGAGACAGGCTCTCGAGGGAGCTTAACCAGGGAGCTTCAGTGTTAACCAATGTGACAGCGTCGAGAGTCGCTCGTGAGGGAATAAGGGAATCAATATTCAGGAGCCAGCAGAGGCCAGTTCAGAACAGAAGACAGTGAGCAATCGAGGAAGGAGTCTTAGGAACATCTCTAAGGGAGCCTGATCTATTTGTTTTCGGAGGCCAGCACCTGCCAGATATACCTCACTGGGCAATGCAGGAAATAGGATAAGTCCTCAAGGCCTTATCCTTGCAGAGAGATGTATTAGCCTAATGCAAGCCGGAACTGAATGGAAGCAGAGCATCTGTCTATTCAATGACAGTCAGTGTCCCCAGTGCTTGGGTCTCATTCACTGAGGATTTCCTTGGCTCTGCGGGAATACAGCAACCCTCCCCCACCCTTAGCACTTATCCTGCCCTGTGTGTCATGTGTTTTTGTTCATAAAACTTTATCTTTCTGAAATTCTGCCTATTTCACCCACTTGTTTATGTTTTGTTTCATTCCTGGGACCTCAGTTCCATGGAATCTTATCTCCATGGGAGCAGGAATGTTCAGTGTTTTGCTCTGCATGGTATTTGCAGCATGACGAGAGCACCTTACTCAATGATTACTTATTGAATAAATGAATGGATTCCACCACTTACCTAAGTTACACAGGAAGGAAGAGAAATCACATTCATAATAACTGAGTACTCCTGGCATGTACTGATGGGGCGTTAATATATTAATGCATTGTAGGATTTTCCTCTGATTGGGCATAAAAGAGACAACTTCAACATGTTGACCATTGTAACAGTCAACATAGGTTACATTATGCTGTACTAACAAATTA
This sequence comes from Sylvilagus floridanus, assembly GCA_949820135.1. Lineage (NCBI taxonomy): Eukaryota > Metazoa > Chordata > Mammalia > Lagomorpha > Leporidae > Sylvilagus > Sylvilagus floridanus. Next base: position 90,598,835 of record OX463238.1, read on the forward strand.
GACCCTAAAATCTCAGTGGTTCAACTTAACTCAACAGCACAAAGCAGGGGCCCTGGTGTGGTTGCTCCCATAAGTCACTCAGGAACCTAGGCTGGCTAAATCTCCAGTGTCCTCTGGCACAATCCTGTCCACCTGATCCTTCAGAGTGTGCTACTCCAAGAGAAGAGAGAACAATGATAGCACATCACTGTCTTCATGTCTGCTCAGAGCGCATTACTGGAACCACTTGTTTCTCCAGGATGACCTCCAGGAAGGCTGAGAGGGCCTCCCCTGACTTCAGGAAGGAACAGAGAATCAGCTGCTGTAGTCACACCCATCTCTATCACACTGGTGACCAGTGCCATGGGGCCAGCACTAATATTTCACACAGAAAGCACCCAGCACAGAGTCAACTCTTTGGATTAAGTTGTTTGGTTTAGCAAGACTTGAAATTCACAGTTAGAACTAAAGAATGATCGTTACATGAATGCTATAGCATATGTATGAGTCACATTTAAAGCAAAACTTTTAAAGAAACACTGGGAAAAAAAAAACAGCACTAAGATGTCATTGACTCACTCATGTGGTTCAGTCAGACTCTGGCATGCTGGGAAACTTTGCATAAGTACAGCACCTCCCAGGACTTCCTCCTGTCTCCCCACTGAGAAGAATGTGGTTTTTCCCTCCTATTAGTGTGGAGTGGCTCCCGCAGCATCCATTTTTCTGAGTAGAGACATCCACGTGGATCTGACCGCCAAGGCCTCATTAAGCAGGAGAAGCCAGTGCTCATAATCTCCTGAAGACAACAGATTCTGGGGTCCTTTCTTTTTTATCTTATTACGAAGGAAATTCCATCATATCAGCTCAGACACTGACCTCGAATACTCAGACTTGGCAGGAGGAGTTGTGCATAATGTCAACATAGTGTTTATAAATTCACCCTGCTCCCCACGGGAAATGTGTGCAGAAGCGGTTGTATAAACAGGCAGTGTAGGCGGACAATTAGACCTTTCCCAGTCCTCTCAAACTTAAAAAAAATAGTAATAATTTCTGGGTAGACTCCTAGTCACATTTGTTTGTATAAGTAAAAGAAGTGGAATATTAAGCATTTTTAAAAATAACACTCTTTTATAAATCTGTGTTCATTGTAAAAAAAAAAAAAAAGAAAATGCAAATATACTCCCAGAATGCAAGTCAGCAACATGGACTCAAAAAAATATATATTCATTGTGACCTATTTTGCACAAGGCAGAATGGTAGATATTTGGGATATATAGTGAGCAAGCAGAATTCTGCCCCCCTACAGTTCTGTTTAGAGATAATTGCTATTAAATATTTCAATGTTAAGCTGAAATCCCTCTGGTCATTTTTGTTAGCACACATACCCACACCCACACATTAATACTTCGCTACAGAGGCAGAAGCCAGTGGACCCAGCCACAGCCCACAGCTGCGTGGGGTGTGGCCCTTTTTCAAATCACTGTCATCCTCAGAGTCTGTATCAGACCCTCAAAATAAGCACTTGAGCATTGGACTGCTATTGTGACATGCACATTATAGATTACAAGATGCAAGCAAACATCTGCATCTGAAAAATAATTTTTCACTAAATTCACACAATTCATAGCTATGTCTCCGTTTTTGAGTGGCACCTTCAGAAAGTAACCAAGGGAGCTGGTGCTGTGGCTTAGTGGGTAAAGATGCCGCCTGCAGTGCTGGCGTCCCATATGGGCGCCAGTTGGAGACCCGGCTGCTTCACTTCCGATCCAGCACTCTGTTATGGCCTGGGAAAGCAGTAAAAGATGGCCCAAGTTCTTGGGCGCCTGCACCCACATGGGAGACCAGGAAGAAGCCCCTGGCTCCTGACTTCAGATCAGCCCAGCTCCAGCCATTGTGGCCATCTGGGGAGTGAACCAGTGGATGAAAGACTTTCTCTCTCTCTCTCTCTCTCTCTCTCTCTCTCTCTCTCTCTCATTCTGCCTCTGCCTCTCTGTAATTCTGCCTTTCAAATAAATAAATAAATCTTTAAAAAAAAGTAACTGAGGGAATAATCTTCTCAGTCTATTACAAGGTTAAGCTGACTTCTTAGTGTTACAGCTAACACTGACGTTAACTAGATTCTAAGTTTCAGCCAAAACAAATAGATTTCACAGAGACCAGAGTTCAAAACTAGACAAAAGTAGGGGGAGTGTCCTCGATAAAAGTTGGTAAAAGAGCTCTTCCTTACCCTGTGCATTCTGTCACCATGCTTTCTGTCATTTATTTAGCAGCCAGTACTAGAAAATTCTTAATTCTTATCATGCCAGGTCAAGTAGAGTTCAGATAAAAGTCAGATATCATGATAAATTAAGTGGATCAGCTTTCTTTATTACTATTTATATGCATACAGTAATAGAAAGGCTAATCTCTAAACTTAAAAAGAAACAGCTAAGAAGAATATAATGGCTGGGTTGCCATGTTTTATTCATAAATCAAGAAAATCCATTAAAATTATACATTGGGCAAGAAGGAATTAGAGAGTGATTCAGTGGAGCTAAACATCAGATTGCAAATACCTAATACCAGGTTCCAGGCCAGCAGTGGCAGCTCATTCTCAGAGTTTGTAGCTAGGTTTTTTAAAAAATTCAGAACCTCAGTTGATTATTCCCCATCAAGAGCTTAATTCCTACCTCAAACTTTCTTTAACTAATGAGAGGGTGTTTTCACGGTTCAGAAGTAATTTTTTAAATGGTTGTAAATTAGATGCTGGGGACCCTCAGAATAGACTGTCCTTTCTGAGTGTTGAGGATTGAAAGATGCTCATTCGCTCGGTGTACATCTTCCTGCAGTTGCAGGAGTGGCTTTGCATCTCTGCAGTGTCTGCCTTCTCAGAAGCGGCTCTGTGTCTCTGACGATGGCTAGGTGTGTCTCCCTGCCTGGGAACATGGTGGAGGGTAAAGCACACGAAGGTGTTCAGACTCACCTGCTGTACTTTATGAAGAAGTCGGCCGCCCACCTTCTGAAGGCTGAAGTGGCACCCCTGGGAGCCACGGTTGGTATACATGTGGCCGCGAACCAGCCACCCCGGTGCACACTGCAGGAGCAGAAATCACTGACACCCAGACTCGCTCTGCATTGGATGGAGGGCACAGTTACTGCTTTTCCTCAGGGCTGATTAATTGCACAATTTGCATTTGGCAATCGCTTGTAAATTATAAACAGCAGGCAATAAATGCTATTGTAGCTGCTCAATGGTAATTTTTAGACAGGAGTATTCAAAACAGAATTGGTTTAGGAAACAATGTAATTAAATAAAATGCAAACAGAAAACATTTCCACTCTTCTTCCACTCTACCCTTGTCTGTTTGGCCAAGGGAAGCTCTTTGTTTTAAGGACTGATCATTACTATTGATTTCTAGGCGGTTCCAAGGTTGCCTTTAGGTGTTGTTTGAGTTCATAGGTGTAGCCATGTGATACACAGTCATCTTATTGTGAAGAAAATCTTAGTTATTTGTGAAATTTTCTTTTTATGTTACTCATGTTTTAGAATCACAAACTTAAAAACAGAATCAAGAGAAATACCATCCAAAGAAGGAATTCTCTTTGTTTGAACAAAGGGTCCCTGAAGCACTTATCAGGGGTTATGGACCAGGAACACTTTATGACAATCAAACATCAAGAAACCACCACCAACATAACAACTCAACAAGGTCAAACACCTTTCCATGCTAACCAACCAACCAAAACACATCAATCTTACAACTTATAAAATTCTCAGATTCTCATGTTAAAGCAATACAGTGTTTTGATAAATTGATTCAAATTTAGTAGGTATCTATAAGATTGAAATAAAACAGAGCACATCAACAAACAGGATTATATTTCTTCTCTACTAACCACGCACCCTGAAAAAAGTCATCTTTTAAAAAGAAGAGTGGAGATCATGAAGAAACATATTGCTGTTTATGACCTGGTGGCATTCTGATCTGCAGTGCTTTAGAGATGCAAAATATTTTCAGAATATGAGTTACCATTATTACCCAAGACTGTTTTTAGCTCAGTTGGAATGCAACAGCAGTAGCTGCCAGTAATGAAGAGTATTCACAATTTGTCATGCACTCCACTCCCTGGAAAGTTCTGTCATCCTCATGACGCATCTACTGCCTTGCATTGGATGGTCTACACTTGAAAACATAAAGAACCCACGAAGCTGGTTGGTGCTGTTTAATATTAGAGTTAACATATTCTATTCTAAATAGCATCATAAATTAATCAACTCTTCTTGGTTTTAAAGTAAACTGATATCAGTGTGGTCCATTGGTGAACAGCACAGTCTTTGAAGCCACATAATCTTGAGTTCAGATTCCTCCTGATTCATCATTAATTACTCCTGATCTTAAGCAAGTTATCTCAACTTATTCAATGTCAATTTCCTAGTAAATGTTAATCTGCCTAACTCATAGAGTTTTGCCTACCGCAGTGCCTATGTAAAATTGTCAAATAAGGAAGATAGCCAGAAGTAATCTCAGGTAATCAGTGTGTGTGCATGCACACAGTATCTGCTTGGTGAGTAGTCAGTACGGGGTTTGTATAATGACCTCAGGATCTCTCTCCTTGTTTTCGTAAACCTAGATTAGCTCTCTCTGGGGTTGTCACATGTCTTGTGAAGTTTCTATTTGAAAGCAACAGAAACAGCTCTGGCTAATGTAAGTAGAAAAAGAAATGTGATTAAAAGATACCATTTAGAGAAAGTATACATTTGGTGGACCTCATGGTGGTATAACCACTTTGGAAAATTATTGGCATTGTGTACTCAGATTGAATATATGAGGAATCTATGATATAGAAATTCAATACCCAGTAATATACCCCATAGAAAAACATGAGGGGGGCTGGTGCCGTGGCTCACTTGGTTAATCCTCCACCTGCGGCACTGGAATCCCATATGGGCACTGGGTTCTGGTCCCGGTTGCCCTCTTCCAGCCCAGCTCTCTGCTGTGGCTTGGGAAGGCAGTGAAGCATGGCCCAAGTGCTTGGGCCCCTGCACCCACATGGGAGACCAGGAGGAAGCACCTGGCTCCTGGCTTCGGATAAGCATAGCTCTGGCTGTAGTGGCCATTTGGGCGGTGAACCAACAGAAGGAAGACCTTTTTCTCCGTCTCTCTCTCACTCTCTAACTCTATCAAATAAATAAAAATTAAAAAAAAAGAAAAACATGAGCATATATGCACCAAAAGGCATGGATAAAGATGCTCATACTGGTATTATTTGTAATAGTTCCAAACTGAGAACAATTCAGATGTCCATCAGCAGTGAAATGGGTAACGTGTGGAGTGTTTACAGAGCAGAATGCCACAGGGCAAAGAAAATGAATGAACTGCAGCCATGCCCACTGGTATCGTGAGCCTCATGATGGTGAACAGCGCAGATCCAAGAGAATCTATTCTGTTTAACTTCATTTTAATGTAGTTCAAGAATAGGAGGGAAAAATCCTAGCTTTAGAAACTAGGATGGCGACTTCCTTTGGAGGTATGTGTGGGAGAGGCTGTGGGAGGGTTTCTGCATGGATGGAGTCTTTATTGACCCCCAGGTTGCTGAGCAGGAAGGTGCAGGTAGCTTCTGTCCTCTTTGGCCCTGGAGTTCTGGGAAGCCCCAGATCACCTTGCTGTGAGATGTGAGAGGAAGCCAGGCACTCTAAGGGACACAAGCAGATATGACAATATCCTGCAACATCCCATATATTGGATTTTTGCCTGCTCCTACAGGAAAATTAAAATAAAAATGTTACCATCATGCATTCTGTCCTTAAGAGAAAATTATTGTAAATCAAATTTTTTTGATAGAGGGGGAGAGAGACAAACCGTGTGTGATACTATACATACTTTGTGAGGCAGGTTCATTTGCTTTCTTGCATAGAGTATTGCTTCAAGAATGAAAGGCAGTGTCAAATATGCCTCTATTGCTGGGTCTTTCCAAGGAGGAGTTAGTCTTAGGAATAAAACTATGAGGTGGTTAAGGCTGGTACAAGAAACAGTAATAACATCTTTACTTCATTTTGGAGGAATCAGAAAGAGAAAAGTCTCAAACCCAGACCCTCTGATGCTCAATTCTCTGCTCTTCAATCTCAATGCAGTTTGGATAATAGATCACACATCTCAACAAAGAAAATGACACAGCTGGTTTAATAAGAGCAAAATGAGCACACAGCAGGTGCCTCCCTGCTCCTGTCCTGAATTCCAGCCCCGAGGAAGGCTCTGCAGTCATCAAGGGCCAATCGCTGCTTCCACAAAACACTGGTTCTCTTTCTGACCAGTAGAAACATAATCACGGTTAAATACCTAAAGTAATGTGGATTACATGGCATAGAGCCTACAACAGACACAGTATGTTTAGGGACATTTATTTATGTGTTTGCCCCATTAAACAGTAGATTAAAATGGGGAGGTCTGCTTTTGGCTCATAAATCACTGTGGTATGGAACGCGCAGGCAGGGAAGGTCAAACTTCAGTGATGGGGCACACGCAGTATGGGGTGCCCCACAGCACCCTCCTCCCCTTTACACTCATTGGTTACTCCTCTCTGCTCTATTTCACGCCCAGGACTTTGAGAGTTTATCAGTCATTTTCCCCTTATTGTGAATTAAAACCAATGTGCCGTATCTCCCAAGGTAATTTGCACATTAAGCCTTTTGCTAATCACTAAGCACAGAGTGAATGTGTGTTCCCTGGAGAAGAGAGTCCAGGTGCAGGGATCACTGGGTGGGGTGTCTTGCACCTTTCTGCCTCCCTGCTCTCTGGGGAGTTATGCCTATGGGTTATGGCTGCATATCATCTGCCAAATAACTCCATTGGATTTCCCTAACACAAGACATTTCTAGGAAGACTAGTTAAGAGCTATATTATTTAGGAATGTTTTTACTGATATGTACTTCTTAGATATATTAGAATATTTCTGATCAATCTTTTAACTTCAAGAAGAGGAGACTGATGGAATTATCTTCCATGCTACCTATGTTCAGGGATGTTTCCTTATAAGAATCAGTGAGAACTGAACCTAAGAGTCACTACAAGGCAGAGAAATAAGGAAAAGCCCTATAGATGTGAGAAGCTGTGTTTGAGCATAAAGTATGTCTGGGCATTTTCATTTTTGCATTATTTTAGCGTTACATAAAACCTTGTACCAATAATGTATTTCATCTTTGGCAATAAACATTTTATCTGTCTAGCTAGTCTCAGAATCTGCGGCCTATATGGAACCTATAGTTCAAGTATGCACAGGTGCTTGGACTACATAAAACTCAAAAGTGTCCAGACAGATAGATGTTGCTACTGATTTCGGAGCCCAGTATGACTCTCCCTGTCACTTGTACTTGAGCTGGACATTGACTTGGGGAAAACACAGCAGTGTATCAAGTTCAGGCTGTCAGAGTCCTCGACCCTTTTATTGAGATAAATTTGTCAGTGAGTGCAGGTCTCACCTGTCACGCCAAGCAGGCCGTGGCAGTTCAGACAGACAAACCAGTTGTTAAAATACAACCGAATTTTGTCCAGTTTAATTTTTTTCTTTATCTTTTAGGGGGTCAGAAGGTAGTTGTACATATAAAACTGATACATAAAAAGTTGTATTATTTAGGGCCGGCATTGTGGCACAGTGGGTTAAGCTGCCACCTGATACCAGCATCCCATATGAGCACTATTTTGAGTCCCAGTTGCTCCACTTATGATCCAGCTCTTGCTAATCTGCCTGGGATAGCAGCAGAGAATGGACCAAGTGCTTAGACCCCTGCACCCAAGTGGAGACCCAAGTGGGATTCCAGGCTCCTTGGCTTTGGCCTGGCCCAGCCCCAGCTTTTGTGGCTGCTGGGGGAGAGAACCAGTGGATGGAAGATCTCTCTCTCCTGTATGTGTGTGTGTGTGTGTGTGTGTGTAACCACTATAACTCTGCCTTACAAATAAATAAATAAATCTCTAAAAATATTATATGTATCTATGAAGTACCATCTGCTATTTTGATACCTGCATACATAGTGCAATGTTCAAATAAGGATAAACACGTCTCCCCTCAAACATTTATCATTTCTTGATGGTGAAAACATTCAAAATCCTTCTCTCCTGCTTTTTAGAAAGCATGCCCAATACATTGTCCGTAGTCACCCAATACTGGAAAAGAACACCAGAAATCCTTTCTCCTATACAACTACAGCCTAGGGCCTCTTAATCAACCCTTCTGCCACCCCCACACTCTGGGAGCCACCTTTCTACTCTCAGCTTCCAGGGTGTCAGTCAGCTGTGTGTGTAACTGCTTCCCAGCAGGTATCTTGCCTGTGCTTTCCTTAAAAAAAGAATAAAAAAGATTTACTTATTTATCTAAAAGGCAGAGTTACAGAGGCAGAGAGAGAGAGAGAGTGAGAGAGAGAGAGAGAGAATCTTCCATCCTGTGATTCAGTCTCCAAATGTCTACAATGGCCAGAGCAGGGCTGATCCAAAGCCAGGAGTCAGGAGCTTCTTCTGGGTCTCCCATGCAAGTGCAGGGGCCCACGGACTTGGGCCATCTTCAACTGCTTTCCCAGGTCATAGCAGAGAGCCGGATCGGAAGAAGAGCAGCCAGGACCTGAGCTGGCACCTATATGGGATGTCAGCACTGCAGGCGACGGCTTTACCCACTACACCACAGCGCTGGCCCTTGTGCCTTTTCGCCTGGACATGCTTCCCCTTTTAGCAGGACTGGCTTCTTCACTTGCAGGCCCCTGCAAAATGTTGCCCTGGGGCCCTTTGTCCGAAAAGCAAGGGAAAATGGTCCATTCAAGAGCTGAAATCAAAAGTATTTACAGCAGTCTGAATTTATCATGGTATTTAAAAATTTTCTATTTGATGTTCTAAGTGAAGAAAAATTTTAAATTATGGATGTGAATTTTCTCTTTCTTTATATTGTGCCACATCAGCAGCTCTAAATATAAATATAAAAGCACTTCACTCATATGCAGAATCGTGGAAATTATACAGTTTACATTCAGCTGTTTTTCCATGCATATGGATTGCTTTCTTGGCAGAGCAGTGGACACACTGCCCGGCTGCCCTGTTTTTATTCCACTCTTGATACACACACTTTCCACCCTCACTCTCTATCGTAGGCTTGCTAAAAGGAAAGAACTACGGATCATCCCAGCTTTTCTTTACCTTCTGTGTCATTGTTTCCCGCAGAAGTGGTTGGTTGGTCAATACAGGAAAGTAGCATGAATAGAAAAGATGTGATAGGCTCCTTGGTTGTTTGTATTTCTTACAATACCATTGCCTTCATGTTGCATTCCAAGCAAGTTCTGGTTCAAATGCAAAGCATCCTCTCTGAGGCTGTCAGTGTCTTTGTTATTCAGATACAGCCATGACATACTCACCTTGCACTTCCTTTGTGTCTCTGAACTCCCAACACATCATGGTTCCCCTTGGAATTTTGTGTTCAGAGAATACTGAAGTCTCTTAGCTAGGGTGGGGGGAACAGCAGATAAACATATTGTGTTTGTCTCTCCTGCAAATGCATACTCTCCTTTTCTCACTGGGCTTCACTGCTGGTTTCTCTGCTGACTGAAGCAAAATTTTAAAGATAAAATTAATAATTTTTAAATGGCAACAGCATAGCACCATACCAGGCCTGAGGCTCTTCTGAGTGCCCAGCCCCATGCTACTGCACAGGTCATAAGTACATAAGTCGGGCCCTGATAAAGCTACAGTGAAGGCAGTGTGTTGCCAAAGTGTCATACAGAAGGATATCTACTACATATATTTCTAAAGATTTTATTTAGTTTTACTTGAAAGGCTGAGTTACAGAGAGGAAGAAGCAGAGGCAGAGAGGGAGAGAGAGAGATCTTCCATCTGCTGGTTCACTCCCCAAATGGCCTTGACAGCTGGAACTGGGCCAGTCCAAAGCCAGGAGCCAGGAGCTTCTTCCAGGTTTCCCATGTGGGTACAGGGGCCCAAAAACTTGGGCCATCTTCCACTGCTTTCCCAGGCCATGGCAGAGAGCTGGATTGGAAGTGGAGCAGCCACTGCCCAAATGAGATGCCACCACTGCAGACAGAGGTTTAACCCACTACAGCACAGCATTTCCCCTTACTATCTTTATTTATGTCTTGTTTATTTATTTACACTACCTCTGCATGTTTTCTTCCTTTGCTCTGAACCAAAACAATATGCTACAGGATGAGAGTCAGTATCCACAATGAGTATGCAAGCTTTTTGTGCCATTGATGAACACCCTCTGTTCCCATTCCTCTCTCAAACTCTAGAAGCAACTCTACTCTGCTCAAAGACAGGATTCTGGAGGCAGGTGTTACGGTGCAGCGGGTTAAACTACCCCTTGAGATGCCCATATTGGAGTGCCTGTTTGAGTCCTGGCTGCTCTGCTTCTAGTCCAGCTCCCCATTAATGTGCCTGGGAAGACGGTAAAAGTTGGCCCCCATCACCCACGTGGGAGACCCAGATGGGGTTCAGCCTGGCCTAGCCCTAGCTGTTATGAGCATTTGGGAAATGAACCAGCAGATGGAAGATCTCTCTCTCTCTCTCTCTCTCTCTCTCTCTCTCTCTCTCTCCTTCTCGCTCTCCTATTCTCTCTGTCACTATACCTTGCAAATAAAGAAATATTTTTTAAAAAGACACAATTCTAGTTCCACATGGATCTGGATAGAGATAGAATGTGGACAGGGCCAGCATTGTAGTACAGCGAGTTAAGGCACGGCTTACAACACAGGCATCCCATATTAGTGCTGGTTCAAGTCCTGGCTACTCCACTTCTGATCCAGCTACCTGCATTTGGAAAAGCACCAGAGGATGGCCCAAGTGCTTGGATCTCTACTTTCCATGTGGGAGATGTGGATGGAGTTCCGGGCTCCTGGCTTCAGACTGACATAGCCCCAGGCAATGCAGACATTTGGGGAAGAATCAATGGATGACAGATCTCTCTCTCTCTTTCTCTCTCTGCCTTTCAAACAAATAAATCTTTTTATTTTTAAAACAGCTCAGTAACACTGTTTTTTTTTAAAGATTTATTTATTTATTTGAAAGTCAGAGTTACACAGAGAAAGGAGAGGCAGAGCGAGAAAGAGAAAGAGAGAGAGAGAGAGAGAGAGAGAGAGAGAGGTGTCTTCTATCCACTGGTTCACTCCCCAGATAGCTGCAATGGCTGGAGCTGTGCTGATCCGAAGCCAGGAGCTTCTTCCCAGTCTCCCACATGGGTGCAGGGGTCCAAGGACTTGAGCCATCTTCTACTGCTTTCCCGGGCCATAGCAGAGAGTTGGGCAGGAAGTGGAGCTGCCAGGTCTCAAACTGGTGCCCATATGGGATGCCAGTGCTTCAGGCCAGGGCATTAACCCACTGCTCCATAGCGCCGACCCCAACAAACAAATAGATCTTTAAAAAAGGCAAATAAGATGGAGTGAGAGCATTCATAGGCACTGTGCCAAGTCATGTAAAGGAAAGCATTTATATCATTCCATAATTAGCTGTGCTGAGAGCAATACACCGATTCTCCTAAACCTGGCCTTCTCTGTGTCCCCAAATGCTACTACCTTACTTTCCTTCCAGAACACTGCCCAATTTCAGGGCCTCCAGCCCCACAGTCTTTAATCCATTCTTCACCACGACACTGAACCGTTTCTTGCAGAGCACATGGCTAATCCGGGTGCTTCATTGGTCTCCTGCATCTTTGTGATGGTGAAGGCCCTTCCTGCTTGGGCTCTTCCCACCTCTCCAGCTTCCCGGGCAGCCTATGACCTTTCAGAGAATTGGCGGTTACTTAAATGTGTTTGCCCTCTCATCTCTCTATACGAGTGCATTTACCCCCTGCCTGGAAAATCCTACTGCCTTGTCTTTGCATGCCCCTCTCTTCCTTGTCCTTCAATAATTGTCTTAAGAATTCACCCACTCATTTATTCAACTATTCATTTATTTGCTCAAGAAATGTTGGTGGGTGCCTGTGAAATGCCAGGTGTTGTGCTCGAGTTTGGGGATTCAGTGAAGGACAAGAACAGAGGTGGTCTTGATCCTTGGGGAGCTTAGTGTCATGGGGAGATTAATAATATGTGCCCTCTTATTACAAGTCATGCAAGGGGGCCAGCGCTGTGGCATAGCGGGTTTAGCCACTGCCTGCAGTGCCAGCATTCAAATTGGGTGCCGGTTCAAGACCCGGCTGCTACACTTCCAATCCAGCTCTCTGCTGTGGCCTGGGGAAGCAATAGAAGATGGCCCAAGTCCTTGGGCCCCTGAACCCGCATGGGAGACCAGGAAGAGGTTCCTGGCTCCTGATTTTGGATCAGCATGGAAGACCTCTCTCTATATCTCTCTCTCTCTCTCTCTCTCCCTTTCTCTCTCTCTGCCTCTCCTCCCTGTGTAACTCAGACTTTCAAATAAATCAATAAATCTTTAAAAAAAAAAGTCACACAAGCATACACGCCAACAAATGCCCTGATTGACTGCCATTTTGATGAAGGGTACGAAGAAGAAATGCATTGTGGGAAGGGAGTATAGAAGGAAGTGCGACTAACCCAGTGGAAAGTGCATGTGGAGCTGCCTGCTGGAGGGAAAACAGACCCACTTAAAGGGGAGTCGGCAGTGGGGTTTGGGGGCAGAAGGAAGTTTCTGGAAGACTGAAGAGCACAAGCAAAAGTTCTGTGATAGCAGAGAAGCTGCCATTTCAGGCACAGAGAGGAGGAGGAAGACACTGCAGTGTGGGTCAGAGAAGCAGGAGGAGGCCTGAGCAGAAAGGGCCTGCTGGGCCCAGGTGAAATGTTGGTCTGCGTCTCAGAACAGCGGGAAACTTCTGCAGTGTTTGATGCAAGGGAAAGAGACTACGTGGCAGGGTCGCAGCTACATTTACGTTTTAAAAGGCCTCTCCGACTGGGGCTGGCATTGCGGTGCAGTGGGCGAAGCCAGCACTTGGGCTGCTCACATCTCTTCTCAGAGGGCTGGTCCAGGGTACTCTGCTTCCAATCCAGCTTCCTGATGATGCCCCAAGTACTTGAGACTCTGTTCCCCCTCCCCCACGGGAGTCCCAGGTGGAGTTTCTGGTTCCTGGCTTCAGCCTGGTCCATCCTGGGGATGTTTCAGGCATTAGGGGATTGAACCAACAGATGGAATCTTTTTTAAAAAAAGATTTATTTATTTACTTGAAAGAGTTACACAGAGAGAGAAGGAGAGGCAGAGAGAGAGAGAGAGAGAGGTCTTCCATCCCCTGGTTCACTCCCCAGCTGGCTACAACAGCAGGAGCTGAGCTGATCCAAAGCCAGGAGCCAGGAGTTTCCTCCAGATCTTCCCACGCAGGTGCAGGGGCCCAAGCACATGGGCCAACTTCTACTGCTTTCCCAGGACATAGCAGAGAGCTGGATTGGAAGCAGAACAGCCAGGACTTGAACTGGTGCCCATATGGGATGCTGGCACTGCAGGTGGCTGCTTTACTGGCTATGCCGCAGCGCCAGCCCTATATAGAATCTTAATCTCCCCCCCTTCTCTCTCTCTTTCTCTCTCTCTCTTTCTTGTCCTTCTCTCTTTAAAATACGTAAGCCAACCTTGCTTTATAAAAAAAAAAGAGGTGTGTGTGTGTGTGTGGGGGGGGGGGATGTACATTTAAAGCCAGAGCTCCCAAGTGGGGAGTGTTCCTTGTGCCTTTGGTGCAGAGGCACACCGGCCTCGAAGAAGCCCCTCCTGGTGCCTCAGCTCCACCCTTCCGATGTCCTTCCCTTTTCTATAACCCTGTTGAGACCCTGTACTCATGTCTTCACTTCTTTCCTTTTAGGAACCTGGCCATAATCAACCCTATCTCAACATCCACTTTCTGTGTAAACTCTGATTATTTCAGTCCTACACTACTCCTTAAGTCTCCTCTAGATGTCCTGCCACTTCGCTAGTCTCGACATCCAGGCATTAGCTTATCTTTCCTGGTTTACATCAACAGCCGCCCAGAGTTTCCCGGTTTACAATCCTTCCTCCACTCCAATGCATCCTTCTGTCTGCTCGCCAAGTAATCCATTGAAACCCTGCCACGAAAGAACCGTGGGTTTCCTGTGTGTCTTTCCTGCACCCTCTCTCACCACTCTCTCACACACTCAGCATTCCCTTTATCCCACACCTCTTTTCTTGCACGCGTGGTTTTTCTGATTCCTCACCCACCACAAACCTCTTTTGCTGTCCCCAGACTTTCCCTCTCCGCCTGCTGCGTTTGGATGTGGTTTCAGTGTGTGTAGGAAGTCTGGTTCCTTGGATGGCGGTGATAAGCTGACAGTTTAAGAGAAGAGGCCTAGTGGGAGGTGACAGGGACGTGGCTGACCTCCGGAAAGGATGGCTGCTGGTCTCTCAGAGTAGATTCAGTCTCTCAGGAATGGGTTGTTGGAAAGAAAGCCAGCTCTCTCAGCTCCGTCTCCTGCTTCCTGTCTGGCCGTGGGAACTCTGCCTCTTGCAAGTGTTCCCAGCGTGATGCCAATACCAGGCTGGGAAAAAGCCAGGAGGCCCTTGATGAACAAATGCAGGTCCCACTTCCGTGGGCCTCCAGGGCTGGGAGCTAAATAAACCTCTTTTCTTTATAAAGTGCTCAGTCTCGGGCATTTCATTGTAGTAGCACAAAATGGACTAAGAACACCTCCCATCCCACACCACTTCTTTGCCTGCCTGCCTTTTATTCTGTCCGTTTAGCTCATGCACCACCTCCTCCTGAACCTCTCAGCCTCGGGTAGCTTCTCTCCTGGGTGCGCTGCAAGCCCCTCCATTTGCTGCACCTCTGCCTGCCTCTGTCTTTGGTATGTCCTGCTTCTTTGATGCAGTGCCCGTTTACCTCTCTCTCCCGCTACACTTGGCGGATGCTCCTTGCGAAAAGGACAGCATTTTATTCGCCTGGGTATCCCCGGTGCCCGCTCAGTACTGAGGTCCAGAACTCCCTGCAGTCACACCTCTGCATCCGCTTTGTTGTTGGTCACCATGGCACCCTCTGCTCCATTCATTTGGAAACTTCCCTCTCCTGTGCTAACTTCCTCCTGCCTGGAAGCCTTCTCCACCGGCACTGAGACTCCCTTGGGCTGGGATGTGTTATGTAACTTTTCTAGGGTCACCATAAAAAAATACCACATTCTGGGTGACCTACACAACAGGAATTGCAACAGTTCTGGAGGTTGAAAGTCCCAGATCAAGGTACAGTCAGGGCTTGTTCTTTCCAAGGCCGTTCTCTGTGGCTTATCCATAGCTGTCTTTTCCCTGTGTCTTCGCATGGTCAGCCTTCTGTTATATCTGTGTCCAAATCTCCTCTTCTGATTTTTTTAAAAGAAATACTTATTTGACAGGTAGAAAGATAGAGACAGATAGATGGTTGGATGTTTCATTCCCCAAATGCCCACAAACAGTTTGGGGCTGGGCCAGGCCAAAGCAAGGAGTCTGGAATGCAATCTGGGTCTCCCCTGTGGGTGGTAGGGTCCCAACTACTTGAGCCATCATTGCTGCCTCCTAGGTTATGCATTAGCAGGAAGCAGAGTGAAGAGTCAGAGCCAGGGATTGAACTCACGGATTCACATGGGGCACAGGTGTCTTAGCTGTTCAGTCAAGTGTCCACTCCTTAATCTGCTCTTCTTGTAAGAACACCCAGTCAACTTGGATTAGGGCACATTCAGATGACCTCATTTTTTTAAAGTTTTTTTTTAATATTTATTTATTTGACAGGTAGAGTTACAGACAGTGAGAGGGAAAGGCAGAGAGAAAGGCCTTCCATCCACTGGTTCACTCCCCAAATGGCAGCAATGACTGGTGTTGGGCCAATCCAAAGCCAGGCACTCAGAACTTCTTCTGGGTCTCCCACGTAGGTGCAGGGGCCCGAGCATTTGGGCCATCGTCTACTGCTTTCCCAGGCCATAGCAGGGAGCTGGATAGGAAGAGGAGCAGCCGGGACTAGAACTGGCACCTGTATCGGATGCTGACATTGCTGGCAGATGATTAACCTATTGCGCCACATTGCCAGCCCCATGATGGCCACATTTTTAACCTGATTATCTCATTAATGACCCTTCCTCCAAATGTAGTTATTTCCTAAGGCACTGAGGGTTAGGATTTCTTTTTATTTTTTATTTTTTTTTTATTTTTTATTTTTTATTTTTTTTTGACAGGCAGAGTGGACAGTGAGAGAGAGAGACAGAGAGAAAGGTCTTCCTTTGCCGTTGGTTCACCCTCCAATGGCTGCCGCTGATGGTGCGCTGCGGCCAGCGCACCGCGCTCATCCGATGGCAGGAGCCAGGTGCTAGGTGCTTATCCTGGTCTCCCATGGGGTGCAGGACCCAAGCACTTGGGCCATCCTCCACTGCACTCCTGGGCCACAGCAGAGGGCTGGCCTGGAAGAGGGGCAACCGGGACAGAATCCGGTGCCCCGACCGGGACTAGAACCCGGTGTGCTGGCGCCGCAAGGCGGAGGATTAGCCTGTTGAGCCACTGCGCCGGCCAGGATTTCAACATACGAATTTTAGAGGACAGAATTCAGCCCATAACATGCTTGCTACCCATTAACACGTTTCCCAAAATTGTTGCAGATGGCCAAGTAACTCCTGCATGCAGAAATGCAAGTTGTTGCATGCCTGGCTCCTACCCCTGTTAAAATCACTGTTCCAAACTTAATTCAGGGCCCCTTAGACCTCATTCTTCTGGGATCATTTTGGGTATGAAGTTGACATCCAGTGACCTAGGGGAACTGAAGAGAATGATTTTTTTCCTAAGTGATATTTCTCACATTATTATAGATGACTTCCCATTTTCATTTCCCTTGTTACCTTTCCTGAACTCCTGAAGAATCTTAAGTTCATAGCAAACAAGAGAATGCACTGTTATGCGCTGTAACTCACAGAAGTCTTGCCTTTGACATTCCAAAGAGGTATCTATTTTGTATAGATCTCTTCTGACAGGGATCAGAGATCGTTGGTTGTTTCCAGATATATTGCCTTTTTGAATATTTTTTAAAAGCTAATTATGCATTTTACTTTTTCTTGCTCAAGAAATGAAACTCAAAGAGGTTGTGTTTCAAATATGTGTCAAAGCTAGTTTTCAATCCAGATCTTTAGACTGGGAGGCCAGTGTGCTGCTCATTAAATCATTGTTATTTTACTTATAAAGAACTTAGAGGCAAAATACTTATTTTATAAGCATTTACCATTTACTTCCTTTATCAACTCATACTTGAGTACCTTAAAACATTTTAAGGGCAGCATGGTGGTAGAGTGGGTTACGCCATCACTTGGAACACCTGCCTCCCATATTGGAATGCCAGTTTTAGTCTTTGCTATGCCATTTCTGATCCAGCTTCCTGCTAAGGTGTCCTGGGAGGCAGCAGATAATGGCTCAAGTGATTGAGTCCCTGCCACCCCTATGGGAGACCTGGGTGGAGTTCTGGGCTCCTGGATCTGGCATGGTCCAGCCCTGGCTTTTGTGGCCATTTGGAGAGTGAACTGGTGAATGAATGATCTCTCTCTTTCTCTTTCTCTCCCCCTCTCCCCCTCTCCCTCTCTCTCTCTCTCCCTCTCACTCCCTCTCTCTTTCCCTCCTTCTTTCCCTCCCTCTCTCTTTTTCTGTCTCCTTGCCTTTCAGGTAGATGAAAAAAAAATTAATAAATATTCAACTTAAAATTTATAATTTATAACAAACATGTTTAATATTTAAAAAATATACTCAGTTAAATTTATTTAATAAATGACATATTCCATTATGTACCTTTTATGATTTGACAATTGTAATTCTCATTAAACATATTTATAAACTTCTACATTTCTTATAAATATATTACATAGAAATTGTAAAGTTATCATAGAGCGGAGTTACAGTATTTGGATAAGATTTTGCTAGTTGGCAACAGTAGAGGACATGTATATATTAAATTATAATAGAGATTCATAGGCAATTGCTATTTTACTCGAGAGAGAGCACCACGAAAGAAAAACAATAAATATTTTTAGTAACATATAAAATAATAGTAGCATTTATGTAAATTCCTTTGCTTCCAATAGGATTGGTGTCATCTGATGTTGTATTTGGGGAAACTGAAGCTTAGCAAGGTTCAGTAGCTTCCTCAGGGTCCCAGATCCATTAAGTGACAGAGCAGGAATTAGATCCCATGGTTCTGACTCCATGTTCATTGACTTACTGTGACACAACTAAAGAAATCATGGGATAGAAACGTAGTCAGGATTACTCACTAAAAGCTGGCACATGTTGGGTGTAGGCACTTGAAGCCAGTAAAGAGGACCTTGGTCATCGGGTGTGAGTTACTGAACTTCTGTGGCTCTCAGTGTCTTCATCTATGAACATGAGTTGAGTTATGGAATTTTCCTCATGACTTTGCTACGGGTTTTTAAAGGTTTATTTATTTATTTGAAAGGCGTAGTTGCAGAGAGAGGGAGATAGAAAGAGAGAAAGAGAAAGGAGATCTTCTGTCTGCTGGTTCATTACTCAAATGGCCACAACAGCTGGGGTTGGACCAGACCAAAGCCAGGAAGCTTAAATTCCATCTGAGTCTCCCATATGGATGGTAGGGACGCAAGGACTCGAGCCATCTGCTGCTGCTCTCCCAGGTGCATTAGCAGGGAGTTGCACTGGAAGAAGAACAGCTCAGACTTGTACTGGCAATCATATGGGTTGCTGGCATTGCAGGTGGCAGCTTAACTTGCTACACCATAATGCTGGCCCCAAGTTTGCTGTTTAAAAAGTCAGTGTGCATGTGTGTGCATGAGTGTGTTTGTGTTTACATTCATACATATGTACCTGATGGATCAATCGGGGTTAGCCATGACAACCAGCCCAATCCTTTTGAAAGGCAATAATTGTGTAATAAATAATAAGAGCTGTCAAAATGTAACATTGGTTCAGGCATGCTGTCCTGGGAATATATTCTAAAAAAATGCTTCAAAACACACACACACACACACACACACACAGAGCAATTAATTATAGGGAAAATGGAAATAAAAAAAAATCAGGCTACCCAATATATTATACTCTATCTTGTTAATGGAACATTGTGTCATTTCTAAATAGTATATATCCAAAGACTGTGCAGCAACACAGAGAACAGGCAAGAAGTGAGGCTCAGTGAATGCAAGAGCATATGAAGGTGATAGTCTCACTCACACACCTGCATCTGGGCAAGCCTGGCAGGAAAGCCCGAGCCAGCCGTGGGAGTGTGGTGAAGGGAATACACCTGCGGCCTCAGAAGTCCCATTAACCTGGAGAGCTCCCACTGCGCTTGCTGTAATGTTCTTTGTAATGGTAGCCTTGTGGTAGGTGCAGGTGCTACTGAAGATGCATAAAATATCAGGAAGGGGGGTAAACACGCAAGGGACAGTTTAAAAATCAGCGTGTAAAGCATCCAGGAAATGGAAATTTAAATGCAAAACTTTCGCAGTGCTTTTAAAGGCAATAAGTCCCCAGGGAAGTGCAGAAGCGTGTGTAAGCGGGTCAGGCCCCAACAGGATCCTGCCTAGAAAACTCAGAAACCAGACCCTGGGTGAGTTTCTTCTCCTCCAGGACCCCCTTTGCTTGCAAGTGTGTGATAATAGCCCAAAGGGAAGGAGGAAAACGTGGCAGTAGGCACAATTCACTTCAGTTCACCAAAACTGTACTCGTCTGTAGAAAATGGGAGGAAGTCTGGTCAAGCCTGAGTGAGTCAACTTGTAATTGCCCTCCACCCAGTTCTCCTCCCTTCCCAAGGCCACCTCACCTCTGTCTGCCTGACCCTCTGAGGAAGGAACTCCAGCTGGGGTGGGTGGGGTGAGCCCAAATCACTGTTTGGTTGGCCTCAGCAGCCAAGCTGGGGGCAAGAGAGAGCAGGGACCAGGGCAGGGGTGATGAACGAGATCCCATTGTTCCAAGATCTTTGTCCTTCCTCGGTTGAGTGTTTGAAGTGCCTTAGTTCCCTGAGCATCCTAGGTGCCAGAAACAGCTGTGTGGCTTTGAGCAGCGTGAGGAGCTAGTGCAGTGCTTTGTGACAGATCTTAAAATGCACACTCCAGATGCATGTGGGGTGCAGGTCTTTTTGCTTCTGATAAATAATGAATGACAGGGTGAGGCTGCACTGAGGAATAGCAGTCTCTATGGTAGAATCTGCTTCCATTTCAAAACATGATCTAATGTTCCTAGCCTTGAGGTATGGGGAAGTGTGATAGGCGGTTGATGGGCACCACAGCCATGTTTTATATGGAGTGAAGTATGCATCCCTTCCTTTACTGTTGCTAGGTCTTTTAAGTTGCTGGGGATGCACCCAAAGCAGGTAACATTTGGTGTGATCCTGTTATGGGCTTATGTATCTTTACCTTTATTCTGGTTTCTTTAGAGATAAGAATTCAAAGCAAGCAGAGGCATAAACATTGTGCACAGCTGAGAGCAGAATTTATTTAAAAGGAAGAAAGATTGAATATACATTCCTCTGTGAGTGTGGCCCACTCAACACAGGGTGAGTGAGTCAGACAGCTGCCTATGAAGAGGGGGCAGGGAAGGCCAGAGAGAGACCCCCAAGCACGGTCAAGAGAAAAAGAAGGGCTCCTCCCATGGTATCAGTCTTTTCTTCAAGGCACAGGGTGGCACCATAGTTGAATAGACAAACGGGGCAGAGTGGAGCATGTATGGGGCTCTCTTGGATTCTCATGATGCCTCTGTGTGGAGCTTAACTTCCACGTGGCCATCTGCTCCTTCCTGGTCCCGCATGAGACAGCATGGAAGAGTGGGTGTTAGACTGACAGGTAAAGGGATGGAGTCATGGTGAAGGAACGGCAGAAGGCTCAGCTCACTTTTCCCTAGCTACTCCCCTGCTCGGTTCCCCATGCCATTGCCACTGCTCAACCAGCAAGCTGAGCCTGCCAGGGAACCCCTATGTCTTTTCTCCCTAGAAACCTATGTCTTTTGGTTCCCTTGCACCAGGAGCTGCTCTGATATTTCAGGAACCAGGGTGAACACTGAAGGTGTCGTTACATGCAGTTCAAGGTCTTTATAACTTCTTTGGTCTCATGCAGGAGTCTAGTCCTAGAGTAGCACCAGAGAAGTTCAGTAGCTTTTTGGAGTGCTTGAAACTTATTATGGGAAGGAGAAAAGGGGGCAATGTCTGCACCCCCACCGGTTTTTTTTTTTTTTTTTGCAGAGATCTGAAGGGGATGACTGATTGGCCCAAGGACTCAACAGTGGCTCTCAAATTCTAGTCCACTCCTCTCCTTGTTTGCAGCACCCACACCCTACATTCTTCAAATGGTGCCTTGACAGGGGACAACAGCAAAGGCCAGCTACTCAATCACTGAGCCCCATGCCTACCGCAACAACAGATGCCTGGGGGAAAGCCTAAAATAGGGCAGAGAGTAGGAGAAGGACACACCATCTAATAGTATCTATATACCCACCACTACTTTGTGCTTTGCCCATACGCCCATTATTTCAGAAATTCCCTTTTATGTGTGGCCTAGAATTGTAACATCCTTTCTAACCAAACAAATAATTTATAGGTAAGAACTCTTTGTTTTGCAACTGCTCGGTAGTTGCAGTTTTAAGTATACCCAAAGCAAACGTATCAAGGGAATGCGCGTGGTCTAAAGAAAATCAGGCTGCACAGCACCCTAAGAAAGCTAGTTACACGTTGCCATAGCAACCGGACCAGCCTCAGACTGAAGGGCAGAGTTCTGCGGATTCATCTACTGCTTCCGCAGATTGACTTCCTTAAAGCAGAATCATGTTTCCCGTTCAACACTGAGACTGTTATTTTCATTAAAAAAAAAAAAAAAGATGCTGTCTCAAGTTGATATATTTTGGCTTTTTCCCTGGTGCCATTCAATGTCTTTTTATCTCTGGAAGGTGGAAGTTGGTAATGGGATCCTTTGGAACTTTCATCTGTGCATTCATTAATATGGTTGGGACCTGCGCCAGTGGGGTTTGATGGTAATTACACTTTGATGGCTGGAACATGACCTGTGAAATGAGTTTCTGGTCTCAGTTTAACTCCTCATGGGCAGAAATCCACATCTCTCTGAATCCAACCAGAGCCCCTGCTTTCAGGCCCTGAGAAGAACTCAGAGCTGTGAACGGCTTCTCGGGAACTTCCAGGCCACAGTTATCTCTGCAGCTACTCTCCCAATGCCATGTGAGAGAAGTGTAAATAACACAAACCACGTTTACAGGCAGGGCCACCCTGGTTGAGAGGACAAGCAGTTTGCCGTGGGTAGGGAGGAGTAAGCTAATTAGGAACAGCAGGGTAGAGATTGCAGAGGGCACACTCCATTCCTTTGCTGAGACCATGGAGAAATCTGCCTTTTCCTCAAGAAACAGGCAATTAATTTGACAGTGGGCAGTGGGGATGGGTCAACACTTGCTGAGTCATTATTAAAGTTCATTTTGACTGCTTCTCGGCCTTTTGGCTAAGATCAAGTGTAAAGTTCATTTTGATTTTCTGGGGGTGCATTGATAGAGTTAAAATTTTTCGGTAACAAATCTCTTGATGTCTCTTCTAATAAAGACTGAGAAGAGAGAGTGAGAAATTTGTGTAATAAAAGTTGGGCCTGGGAATTTCATAGAGCTGGATTCAGTGGGGTATTTTGGAAATCAGTAAAGGCATAAAGTGACTCAGCTTGTGAAAAGAAAGTGTATTCTAATTGAAAAGAGAAAACAGCTGCTCCATTGTATAAGACTTGTGCTAGACTGGAGAGGATGCAAGATAACTAAGATATTAGTCCTGCCCTCGATGGTTCACACTCCCTACAGGCAGTGTGACAAGTTCTCTAGTGATAGCACCATGGGACTCTGGGAGGGAGAAATCTGTTCTGACTCCAATCAGAAACACAGGAAAGTCATGAACTCTTTCCTAAGGAACTTGAGCAGGGGTTTATGGGACAGGTAGGAATTCAAAGGCATGTATTGAAGAATGAGAAATCAGGAGCAGCATCAACAAAAGCGCAAACTGGACGCTATTCTCCACCAACACACTGACCAGTGTGGCTGAAGATTTAGGGTCAGCTGTGCAACCAAGTTTGAAATGAAGCTGACAAAGTTAAGGCTCTTTTGGGGAGGTTTGCAATAATCTGTAAAGACTGTTAGAAATCACCCCATAAGGAAGCGAAGATTTGAAAAACAGAGGTGGTCATTGTTTTTATGCAGTGAGATCTTAGTGCAGTTTTTTTTTTAATGGTTCATATAATCTGATCTGTGTTCTAGGAAGATGCCTTCACGGATAAAGATGAAAATGTTTTGAATTTCTGTCAATATCCATGTATGGATTCTTTCAAAATCTCATAAATGATGTTGTATTATGCCCCTGTACAAAGTTAAATGGGTTTTCACAGGCTGCAAACTGAAGAGGTCATGTAAAAAATGCTGACTCAGGTATTTCCATGACAGCTCTTCAGTTTAAATGCCTGAGGCACTGTTGTGAGTAGCAGGCAAGTAGCTCCAGGCAGCCGGAGAGCCAGTTAAAGCCCTAAAATTTCTTCCTCTGTGTTTTGTTTTTCGTAGGAGCAGCCATGGAAGCCTTCCGTGTACAGCAGCCTGAGTCCAGCTTGCTTTACAAGCCCGCTGATTGAGAAGCCAACAGGCAAAGTAAGAATGAATCTGCTTCCCATTGACCAGTGTGATTTGAGCCCATTGGCCATTTCTTTTGTTTTGAGCTATTTGGGTGAAATTAACCAATTGATCTCATAAAAGTGGCTGAAAAAATTCCCAAGTGTGAACTGTTTGGTCAATCCTAGTGGAACTTGTCCTAGGCAAAACATTGAGTTTGAGAAGTGCTCACCTGAGATTCCCTGGCCTCAGTACCTGCCTCTGATTCCATTCCAAAGACCTCCCCATTTTCTTTTAACCTTCCTATCTGTCACCTCTTTGGCCCATCTTTCCCTTCCTATCAGAACTTGCTAGAAAGAAAGAGGGTTCTTTTAGTCATTGACACCATAGTGTGAAATTCAAACAGTATGCAATACTTCTCTTAAAGTATTTTTCATTTAAATCATCTGTGGATTGAAGACTTTGCTTCTGGAAATTACAGATGCATTCCTGAACTGCTTCTTTGGTTTTGGATCACAGCCCCAGGTGTCAATCCTAACAGGGCATGCACAGCCCAATGGGAAGAGCTGAGTTGTCTGAAGTTAGCCTACCTGGGTTCAAATCCCAGTGCCTGTCTGACTTTGAACAAGTCCCCTGTGAAAGTAACATGGTAATACTACCTGCCTCATTGGACTGTCACAAATACTAAAGAATGTAGTATAAATCTACAGAAAAAGTCTTAAACCTATACCCAAACACTCAGTAATGAATGCAAATAAATTGAACAAATGAATGAATGAATGGATGAGTGAAAAGCAAAATAAAACCTCAGAGAAACCAAATGCCCAATTTTCTTAATCCAAGAAATATGAGAAGATGACCTATTTCAGGAATAGAAGCAAAATTCAGTTTAGTAGCTCAAGGTTCCGTTTAAGGCCCAACCTAACAGAATGACCACTGCCTCCCCAGCCTCTGCCACTGTGGGGCATCCTGGCCCACGCACAATCCAGCATCTAGATTGAGACATAGTCACTGCTGAGAAAGCTTAAATAAAACTCCTTTAAATAGGGCTTTTCCCTTTAACTTACTTACACGGGGATCTCCACGAAGTTCACGGAAAATGAGCATTATAAATAAACTATGCATAGATTTCAGGAACCTTTTGCCCCCAAACCTGTCTTTTAATCCATTTTTCCACAAACTTTTTGAAATACCCTTGTATGTGGAGAGAACTAACGTTTTTAAAAGGAAATGAGTCTATTTTCCCAGCTAATTCTTGGTAAATTTGCCTTGGCTACAATTCCTGCCCAGGCAGCTGTGTGCAGGGTGTGAAATCCCGGGTGGACCAGCAGCCTCCTGCTTGCGCCGTCAGCAGGGCTGACGTGTTGCAGGCGTAGCAGGGGAGCAGCCCAAGTTTCTTGGGACAGTGTTTCTGTACTTTTTGTTCAGAGAAATCTGCACTTCCCGTCTGCTGACTCCAGTTCAAAGTGAGAAGAGTGTCATTTGGCACCAAGATAACCAATCAACAAAACATGCCCTGAATGTCACAAAACAAGTTGGCAACTGTCCCAACATTCGCTGCCTTGCCCCACCATTGTCCCCTCCCAGCATACTTTGCCTTTGTTTATATAGGCTCTAAATAGACCACCACTTTGTCATGGGGATGGAGAGAGGGCATTTCAAAGGCTGAGGTCAGAAGTCAATGAACCCCCGAAGGAGGCTCTTCTGGCTCAATTTCATTTCAAACCAATAGATGGTCTTGAGTTTACTCAGTGGTTTCCTAGACCTGATGAGGAACAGAAACAGTCATGTAGAAAGGTTAGGGGGTGATTTTTAGAAAGCTTTCCAGAGACTGGAAGTGAAGCGAGACCAGTATGGCCATTCTTGGGTTAGTGCTATGATTTCTCTGTGTGACTATTGGGTCTTCCTCCCAACCAGGGAAGAATTAGCAGGTAGGTCGCCTGTACAGTGTTAGCAGGACTGTCTTGGGTTGAGTAGAATTACTTTCAATGGATACCCTTGCCCTCTCTTTTCTCATAGTTCTGGCTTCTGGACCGAATGCGTTTGCTGTAGATTATTCTGAATTCCTGTGTAATCAGCTCTGATATGCATCCACATGAGGGAGGAAAATGCCACTGAAAATATAAGCCAGGCTAACCTGCAATTATATAGGGATCAGTGGAAGGCAGCATTTGCGATAGATACTTGACAGTTAGGCTCAATCTACCCAGAATCCAAACTTTCTCCTTCTCTGCAAGACACTTTCTTTTGAGTGTGAGGCTGGCCTGTTAGGATCTCTGCCACCTGAGATCTGGTGCCCCATGCTGAATCAGGAACTACTGTTTTCTTGTTGTGGTGAGAGGAAGGGTCTTGTAAAATTTTCCAGTTCGAAAACAGAAGAATCCAGTGCAAGCTCATAATAGAAAAAAGAGTATTTTGGAGCCAACTTGAATGTTATAACTGGATAAATCAAATGGTGAGTCTTTTCTTCAATGGCTGTGATTAGAGGGTAGGTGGGAATAAAGGAGGAAGCCCCTGGACCCTGGAACAGGAGGGAAAACCAAAGAAATTACTCAGTATATAGGCGAGCAAACTTAGAAAATGTGAGGATCCATCCTCAGATAAAGAAGATCTGAGTGTTTTATTGTACATTATTGGAGTCAGCACCTTTTGAGTGGAACTTACGAATTTATGTAAATACAAATGCAAATATTAAAAATATGTGTCATGAGATTTCCTGGGGATATACTAGAGCTTCGTCTCTTTTTCCTTTGCAACTGCCAAAGATTGTGTTGTGAATGCTGGAGTTGAATTTATCCCACCAATTCCTACAATGTTTCGACCAGAGGACTTTTCTTTGTCATTTCTAGGGAACTCTCTTGAGGATGAATTAAGACAGAGTACTGTAGATGATAAACATGGTACTCCCAAGAGGTTGCACAGGCTAACAGTAAATGCTAAAAGGATTTCAGGATTTCAATAAATTAATAAGAGATCCAAGGTGGACTACAGAAAGAGAATTAGATAATGATGATGGAAACAAAGGCAAGGATTTAAAAAGATAGAGATAGACAGCATTGCATATGATGTAAAATTCACCTAGTAAGCCCTCCTACAAAATTCTCATTTATGCTATTGGCAAAGCATTGTGAAAACCACAGCAGGTCCAAACAACCCTATAAAGTGCCATGTCCCAGCAAACAGTATAGTATCCTCCAGGTACGCAAGCAGAAAGAGTTGTTTTGGATTAGGGACTGCCGGTGACCCTGACAGTGGTGACCTGCCTTTCTCAAAAGAATTTAGGCCACAGACAGGCTTGACCATGATCTAAAGAAATGTAACTTGAATGCATTATTTTATTTGACTAGAGGGAAATGGAGAGAAAAACCACTTTGAAGGAAAGCAGTGTTATTAAGTGGAAGGGAGGCTAAAAAAGCAAACAAGACTCCCTGAGCCTTCTGTATTTCTGAGCAAGTAGAGGGGAGACTGATGAAGTCAGGTGGAAGTCACTGGGTAAACAACAGATTAAAAAAAAAAGGAACTAATGAGTTTAGAATCAACAATAGAGCTGCTTTATTTCACAGTTGGGAGACATCTGTGGGAAGAAAGAATAGATGTCTTTTTCACAAATTAATCTTTAGCTCCTTTTACTGCTGGTCAATTTTTCTTATCAAAGGAATGTTAGCAAACATTTTGTAAGAGTAGTCTTCTGAACCACAGTCCTGTTGAAATCATTGAACTTTACATTACAATGTCATGACTGAGTCTGGACCAACAGCATCGATTCTGTAAGAACAGACTTGAGACTTAAGATTCATTATTTAGGGTTCTCAGTGACCCAAGAAGATGGGGAAGCCAACCCCCAAATTAGCCCATGACCTACTGCTTCTTCTATTGCTACTTACTGTATGCAGGAGCTGTTGTTAGCTAAGATAAAGATTCACGAATGTCTTCGGGTCTGTATTTGGCATTGGATTCTGATCTTTCATCATCTGAAAGGTGTCCAGATTCCCTGGGCAAACATCATGGGCTCCAGCTTTTGCTATAACACCACTGTACAGGGTATTGGGGAAGAGTGAATTGTTTCCTGACACTTCATTCTAGATCTGTCTGCCTTTTAGTTAAAATTAAGTAACACTTCTTTGGCATAGTAAGTTGACTCTCAAAAAGGTCAGTTGTTACCACTATTGCATGTTAGGGTCCATTTCAGTTTCCTGTGTTAGTTGCCTAACTGGGACAGGCACAGAGTCCATGGGCAGCACCTGTCTGTTGCGAAATGTATGCAGAATTTTAGTTTGTTATTCAGTCAGGCATTTTCATCTGATCTTTTCTCATAATCATTGTGAAAGTGATATTCTGTTGGTATCTGACTGTATTTAACCAAACACAAAGAATTCATGATTTAGTCATTTTTTTTAAAGAGTGACCTTGAAAGACACAGAGAGATACATCTTCCATCTGCTGGTTCTCTCCCCAAATGCCCTCAACAGTCCAGGAGGGGCTGGATCAAAACCAGGAGCCAGGAACTCCATCTTTGTCTCCCATGTGGGTGGCAGGGATTCAAGTACTTGGGCCATCAACTGCTACTTCCCCAGGGAGATTAGTGGGAAACTGGATCAGAGGCAGAGTAGCCAGACTGCCCCACAGCACTCTGAGTGGTAATTCAACCTGCTGTACCACAATACCTGCCCAAGATTTTTTTACAATAAATAGCGTTAGTACTGCTTTGTGGATAGTAAATAAACAGAAGTGGAAATACATCCATATATACCTTAGATTCCTGGATTCTCACCCACTCAGACACAACTTGGCCTGATGTTTACTACACTAATTCTGTCTTGAGGAATCAGTCCAACTGGGTGAAAAACGCAGCCTTGCACAAAGACAAGAAGCTACCACCCAACATTCCTACCCGGCAAGAAAGCTGTGTTAATAGGCTAGAGAAGCTCAAATGAGTTGTCATAAGATTGAATAAATATGCTTAAACCAATGGCACTGCAATTTTTGTCTTCTCATAAGCATAAAAATATTCAATGTTGACTCCCAAAAGCCATGGAAAATAAGTGAGTATGAACAATTAATATGTGTAGGATGTGTTTATTAGGTTTATAGAATTAATTTCCAAGCATGTAGATTCAACACTATAAAAATGGGAAACAATAGACATTAGAAACAGAAGTCATTTTTGTTCTTCAGGTCTGGCTTTACAGCTCATTTGTAAAGGTCGAAATATGCAGTACAACAGATAAGGACTAAGTGCACAGATACGCACAGACATACACATACATGACACGCTCTCCCCAGACTGTGCCACTGTCAAAGGGCACGCAGTCACATGTGTATTTCAGAGACAGTGTTTAGTCCTTCCCTGTCTCCATGTGCTGATACTTTCCCTTAACACTGCCCCAGTTCCTTTCCCAGAACCTAGCTGAGAATTTCTGATGGAAAAATGCTAAGGAGACTGCCTGTTATATTGTTGAGGTAGAAGTAAACTTTAATTTGTACCACTTGGGAGTAGGGAAAAAAAAAAAAAAACAACAGGACCTGAGGCTGTCATAGGATAAATATGCACTTCTTTCATGTAGCTGAGAAAAAAAAATCAAGCTCCAAGAAATTGCACTCAGAAATTATCAGCAGAATTCATGCAGTTTTTCTGCCTTCCCGGTACTCTGGGTACGCTTAAGGAAGCCCAGTGAAGCATGTCTTAGAAATATTGCATTCTGAGCTAAGAGCTAGCCAAGCACCCATTAAGAAATACAGACATTGAGTGCCTACCATGTGTGAGACATGCAGCAATAATAATAAGGGCTACCCTTGTTTGAGGACTTGGTGTCAAATAGAAACCTAAGTCCTTTATAGCAGTGTCTTATTTAATCATTTCACAGGTGAAGCCTAGAGGATAAACAGCTTGTTCAAGATCACAGAGCTAGTAAGTGGTAGAACTGGCATCCAGACCCAAGCAGGCTGACTCAAGCACCTTTCTCTTAACCACCTGCTGGAGAGATTTTTTTTCCCTTTTTTTTTTTTTTTTTTTTGACAGTGTCTTTCCTATTCCTAGTGGAACTGTAATCAGAGTTTCCTGATAGGATGCAAGTGGATGCCAAAAAAAAAAAGTATGATCTGGCTTATGTTATAGGTCACTCTGGCCACAGTTAACTAACCTTGGATTTTCACTTTTCCAGAATACCTTGGGTATAAATAGCAATGCTGCACAAATGGGAAATAATGTGCTCGCTTGCAGCGTTGAGCTGCCCCTTTAGAGATGGTTGCTTTATAAAGAACTTGAAAGGGGGCATGAGCTGGTAAGGTGGCACCACGAGGTGACTCGGATCAGAACAGTGTTCTTCAGAAGCTGCTTCATACATTTAGGTGTCCCAGTTTATCGCCTCGGGGTCAAGGGGGCTTAGTGCTCACCTAATCCGTGAGGCTAAGCCTTTCATTTAAGAACCTGCACGCCCTCTGCCAAGAATCAACATGATATTATTAAATACCCCTACAGTTCAGTTTAACCAAAGAATCACAATAAAGTCAAGGGTGGAGCTGAAATCTCCATTTGCCACTAATGCCTGTTAAGGTTTTGCATATGGGCAGCTTGGATGCCTGTTAAAATAAATGAGTACGAATGAGGTGAGCAGAGCGCAGATCACATAAAAGTTTATGGTCTGAAGAGTAGGGAGGTAATTGGGGTGCGATGAACTCCCCAATTGTGTCTCTGTTTTTAAAGGTCATTTCCTGCATTTCATGAGAAGTGAGGAATTACATCTGGGCCCCCATAGAATGGTGCTTGTACCATTATGAATTTATTTCTGCCTGCCTCATTTTAAGCTCAGTTGATTGCATGCCTGTCTTTAGCCCTGGCTCGTAATCCCCTTGGCTAGGGGTTGGGGTGGGGCAGGATTGTGCCTTATTCATTATTTATGTCCCCAAAGCACCAAGCACATTCTTTCTGCATAGTAGCTGCTTGTTAAGGAGAGGGAGTGGGAGGAAAAGAAAAGAAAAGGCATCCTCACCTTCAGGAGTTGGAGTCCGTGCCTGGTGATTACCTGAGTTCGGGCTGCACTTCATTAAATGCCTTTCAGAAAGCTGTCCAACGAATTCCTCAGTGACAACTTCAGCTTTACCTCCAAAGACAGCTGCTGACAGAATGATAACTCTCCAACAAACTTATCTACTCATTTGCAAAAGTCAGAAACCACAATTATACACAGAGGACTTTCCAAGGGAATCAAAGGTAAGGATTAAAACAACATAGAAAAAAAAGGACAGAAAATGTCGTTCTCATGCTCTGTGGTGGGGAAGTTGTTTCCTCCATGCCACGCACCAGTGGACGTGTTCCAGCCAAGGTCAGTAGGAAAACCGTAACTGCCAAAGCCAAAGGATCCACTCCAATTCCCCTCTAACTTGATCTCTGCAGCCCTTGGCTCAGTTAAACTGTTCTGGAAAGTCATTCCTCCCTTGTCTTTTGTGAGTGCAGGCCATTCTCTCTCTCAACTGACCTTCTCAGTATCTCTTAGGTTACTTCAGTCATACTTCTAGTTTTCTGTTCCATCCCTGGTGAATTGCATTCTGAGCTAGACATTGGCTAAGTGTCCACTAAGAAATAAACAGACATTGAGTACCTACCATGTGTGAGGCACACGATAATCCAAGGCAATTTGGTATAATTTATAGCAACAATAGTAATTACAGTTTCCATTGTTTGATGACTGTGCCAAATGTGAATGTAAATTATTTATAGCAGTTTCCCATTCAGTCGGTTTACAGGTGATGCCTAGAGGATAAACAACTTGTCTAAGGGCACAGAGCTAATAAATTCTATTGGTTCGTTTACTCTCCATGTTCAAAACTAACCTAGTGAGCTTCTTTCACTTCTGCTTCCCTCATTGAGTGGTTCCTACCTTCTACCCAACAATTCAAGTCATCCCTAATTGCCCCCTCTCTTTTGTCTGTTTAGTCAGCCACCAAATTCAGATGCTTCAAAAGCCGAAACATCTTGCCCTCTCCTTCTCCATTGTGATGGCTCTACCTATCATCCTTCATCCGGATATCGGATACAAATTGTAAATATGACCCATTCCTTGACTAGGGGGTGGGATGGCTTCCCCGTGGCTACTGAATGAGCTCCAGTCTCTGAACAGCAGAGTGAAGCAGGTGTGACGCATCTGCCCTTCCAGCCCCAGCCCTCGCAGCCATTCCTACCACTGCTGCCCGAAATGCTTTTCAATGCTGCACCGTTGCATGCAACGTTGCATGCTCTTCCTCCTGCTCTTTCCGGATTCATTCTCTCCTCCTTTTCAAAATCTATCTTGCAAGTTACATCCGCTTCTTTTCCTCCCCTGCTGTAACCTCTATTCTGTACGTTGCATTTTCTTCTACTGTGTTATGCTCTCCCTTGATGGAATGTGTTTGCTTGTATTTCTGTCTCCTCTTCTGTGCCTCTTAGTAGTGAAGCACATTTTATATTTTTGTGTTGAGCATGCGGCTCAACGTTTGGCACACTAGGAACTGAAGTGTCCCGAAATTCTGTTTGTGTCTGTGAGTAGCTTCTCTATTCTTTTCATCGCATATCTGGAATCTGGAGTTCTTTCCAACCTAAAATTCTGAATTCTTCTCTTAGTTTATATATGTTAGAGTTCTCTTGGCCAGAGTACCAGACTTTCAACTTTCAGTAATGAGGAAAGCAAAACACTTCTTTTCCTCATAGATGATTAATGCCTATGATTCCATTGGAACTCACTGTAACAAAAGGAATGATTTTATCAGTTAGAGACTATAAAGACAGGCACCTTGGCCAATATGAATTCCTCTCTATTAACTGATAACAATGAGATAATTGAAGAAGATAGGCATATTATCCTATTTAAGTGATTCTATCAGATCTATTTTCTTAAAGAGAATTGCAGTGGGAGTTAGAACTGCCTGCTATGCCTTTGTGGTCAGGGGTTCCAGGTGATGTATGTATGAAGAGGAGGGAAAAATTGCTTACTGACTCTAGCTTGGACTTTTCATATGAAGTCCATTACAGAAGAAAATTAGGCTTCCTGTACCTTGAAAATATCTGGCCTTTTTAAAGTTGAACATTCTGCTAGAGGAATGCCAACTGTGAAAAGACGAGAATATGCACATATGAGTTTAAACAGTGCACGAATAAGAGTTTACAAAACTAAAATCTACGCTCTGGCTTTAGTCAGTAGTGATAATTATAATTAAAAAAACTTTAATGATATGCTTCATTTAGAGGGCATGAAATACCAAAAAATCAAAATCCTCATACACCTTCATTTCAGAATAAAATGACTGTTGCAATGAGTAAAATATATATTTATAATTATATAATCATAAAGAGTTATTGACTGTATTAGATGAATATCATTTGTTTAGTAGTGCTAGGATATTCTGAAAGATTACAAAGAAATTATCAAGCCATAAGGGATATAGGCGCTGATTGGAAGGTAATTTAAATGTCACCTATTCCAACTCCCCATCTGATGCTTAATCTGTCTGACAAACATCTGCCAAGCCTCCTGTGAATATTTTCAGTTAGGGAGCTTTCTGCTTCCTGGGGCAGCTCATTTCATATTTATACAGTTCTTACAATTAATAATAATTGAAACTGAGCGCTTGATAAGTGCCAGAACTTGAGCCAAGGCTTAAATTTTCTTTTTTTTTAAGATTTATTTATTTATTTGAAATGCAGAGTTACAGAGACAGAGAGAGTAAAAGAGAAAGAGAGAGAGAGAGAGGTTTTCCATCCAATGGTGGTTCACTCTCTAAATGGCTGCAATGCCTGGAGCTGGGCTGATCCAGTGCCAGGAGCTTCTTCTGGATCTCCCGTGCAGATGCTGGGGCCCAAGCACTTGGACCATCTTCTACTGCTTTCCCATGCCATTAGCAGGGAGCTGGATTGGAAGTGGAGCTGCCAGGACGTGAATTGGCAGGCAGCAGCTTTACCCACTACACCACAGCACCGGCCCTGGGTTTTATTTTCAAAACTCCTATTTAATACTGATCACAGCATTATGAATGATGAATGCTACTATTCTTATTTCCATTTTACAAATGTTGAAATTGAGGATTCGTATGGTTGGTTCACTTGCCCAACCTCACACAGCTGGTAAATAGAGGACCTGGCACTGTCTACATGGTCTGCATTCTTAGACCTTATAGATAAGCAACCATTCTAGCTCAACTTGTGCCCTAGGTTGACCTCTAATCTACCCTGTTCATGAGTCCTAATTTAATGTCCCACACAATGGGTGACAATAAACAAATTGAATCCCTTTTCCACATGGTAACACTTCAAATAGATAAAGGTTGTTAACTTATCGATTCTATTTCTCCAATCTTCCTCTTAGATTCACAATTGCATTGTGTTCCATTTATTTCTTACAGGAGATTGTTTTAAGGCATTCACTATCATGTTCATTGTCCTCTGAACAAAATCTATTACTGGCTCTTAAACAATGTACATGGCATAAAACTACATTTTGTATAATGTTGGCTTTATTGGAAGAGTAGAATCACAGGGTGAAGTCATATGCTCGTGGTCAACCAAGGTGACTATTTTTGCATATATGCTGGTAAACTTTATCTCTGCTATGCTATATTCTGCCTGGTTTTTTTGAATTTGAGTTTAGAATTTTGTATTATCACAGTTATATTTTGTCTTATTAGTATGGTTTACTGTGCTAGAATGCTAAAATCTCTGAGAATCAAGATTCTGCCATCTAACATTTTTTATTTCACTTTGTACCCATTATATACTGTAAATTAAGCCATCTCAAACTTAGTGGATTAAACTAATGTCTTTTCTCCTAATTCTGTGTACCAGCAGTTGGGTTGGGCTCAGCTCAGTGGTTCTTCTGGACTTGTCTGGGGCTCACTTACGCAACTGTGGTCACTGCCAGGTCAGGTGAGAGCTGGTTGGTCCAGAAGAACCTCAGCTGGGATGACTCAGAGCTGGCTTCTGCTTGACATAGTCTCTCTTCCCTCGGCAGATTATCTTGGCCTTATCCATGTGGCAGGGGAATGGCATCATAACAGCAAGTGAAATCAAGAAAGGCCCTACGAGTCCTAGGCTAAGGACAGGCACACCCTTTCTTTCCCCCATATTAGCAGCCAAACTATTTCCCAAGGTCAGCAACGTTCAAGACTGGAGAAATGGGCTCCCTCTTTTGATTCGAAGGTCTTCAACATCACTCACGA
This sequence comes from Sylvilagus floridanus, assembly GCA_949820135.1. Taxonomy (NCBI): domain Eukaryota; kingdom Metazoa; phylum Chordata; class Mammalia; order Lagomorpha; family Leporidae; genus Sylvilagus; species Sylvilagus floridanus. Next base: position 90,633,502 of record OX463238.1, read on the forward strand.
AAGTCCTACACATAGGAAGACATGGAAATTGTGCCCATTTAAAAAATATTCCATTCTCTTAGGATCATGTCGTTTGTAGATTATCCTTTCAAGTGTTACATAGGAATTTTAATTCAATTAGGTCTAACATTAAATCCCTGTGTAGCATACTGCTTGTGCTCTTGTAATCTAGTTTGACAACCATCACCAATATGCTGTAAACAGTAAAAGAAAACAAAATACGTGCTAAACTAATCCATCTGTTTCTAAAGATGTGTAATTTTAAAGAACAGAGGACCTCCCTCAGGAAAATGCCTGTAGATGAAATTAAACTGGGTCCAGACTTGAGGGAAAAAAAGACCAAAATCTAGATTGGCCAAGGGGAACAAGAAAGATGTTCAGATTAGAAAATTAGCATGCATAAAAGCACACAGGATCAGTATATAGAGTGATGATTTTAGAGCATTAACTCTGAAGAATGGGAAAAGGAAAGGGTGCCTAGATGAATGAACTTGAATTTGAATTTGCTTTATTAAGCCATGGGCAATGATATAGATGGTTCTTGAGCAAGATGTTAATGTGATTTAGATATTTGCAAAACTAGCCTAGCGTTAGTTGGACTGGAATCTTTTGGAGTCAGGGAAATCATTCACAATAAGTCTTAGACACCATCCTTCCATTTCCCAACTCTCTGGTTAAAACTAAGTATCTGATATGTATTTTTCCTAGAGTAGAAAAAAATTAGCCTAAATAATTTCATTTTTGCCAATTTAAGGAGCAGACACAAGGTGCCAACATTTGGAAAGAGATAAAATGTCCCTTCTCTTAAAGAGGGGAGAAGGAACTATAACTCCTTCTACTTACATTTGAGTCATTTTATCATGTAGATTTTTTAACAATTTAATTTAAAGTATACACATTTCATGTGTTTTGTCTATACAGGTTTAGGGACATAGTGATTCTTCTCACCCTAGACTCCCTCCAATTCATGCTCCCACCCTTCCTCGTCCTTCCTCTCTTATTCCCTCTCTTAATTTTTACAATGATCTACTTTCAGTTTACTTTATACTCATAAAACTAACTTTACACTAAGTAAAAAGTTCAACAAATAGTAAGAAGAAGAAGAAAAAACACTGTTCCTTAACGGTAGAAAAAAGGGCTGTGAAAAATCATTGAGTTTCACTCCTATACAGTATATTTTTGGTACTCTATTAGTTACTACAGAGAAGGGAAAATATATGATATTTGTCTTTTTTGGACTGGCTTATTTCACTAAGTATAATGGTTTCTAGTTGCATTCATTTTGTTATAAAAGACAGGATTTCATTCTTTTTTATGGTTGAGTCGTGTCCCATAGTGTATATATACCATGATTTCCTTATCAGTCATCAGATGAGGGACATCTGGGTTGATTCCATATCTTAGCTATTGTGAGTTGAGCTGCAAAGAACATAGGGGTACTGATCATTCTTTGCTATGCTTACTTCATTTCCCTTGGGTAAATTCCCAGGAGTGGGATTGCTGGGTTATATGGTAATCTATTTTCAACTTTCTAAGGTATTTACATACTGTTTTCCACAATGGCTGTACTATTTTATATTCCTACCAACAGTGGATTAGGGTATCTTTTTCCCCACATCTTCACCAGCATTTGTTGTTTGTTGATTTTGGTATGAGAGCCATTCTAACTGGGGTGAGGTGAAACCTCATTGTGGTTTTTATTTGCATTTTACTCAGGGCTAGTGATTCTGAGCATTTTTTCACATGTCTTTTGGACATTTGAATTTCCTCTTTTGAAAAATACCTGTTCAAGTCCTTTCCCCATTTCTTAACTGGATAGCTTGTTTTGTAGTTGTTGAGTTTCTTCAGCTCTTTATATAGATTCTGAATATTAATCCTTTATCAGTTCCATAGTTTGCAAATATTTTTCCCATTCTGGTGGTTGCCCCTTCACTTTGCTGAGTGTTTCCTTTGCAGGGCAGAAGCTTTTCAGCTCGATGTAATTCTGTTTGTCTATTTTGGCTTTGATTGCCTGTGCTTCTGGGGTCTTTTCCAAGAAGTCTTGGCCTGTGCCAATAACTTGCAGTGTTTCCCCAATGTTCTCCTCTAGTAATTTGATGGTATCAGATTTTTTTTAAGATTGTTTCTCTCAATGGTAAAATAATGGTTTGCAGGAATAAAGAGCTGACACTTTCAAGACTGAAAAACTTAGTGATTGACAAACTCCCAAGTAATCACAAAATGATAGTTTTCTATTCTAGAAGTGCTACATACTGTAAGAGGATACAACTGGCACTCAGTCTTCTAAGATATTCTTTCAAATGCAGTTCCACTGTAGGGTCTATGTAAAGAATGAGTCTTTCTCTAATGTTCCAAGGTCAAGACACCAACAGTGTTGAGAAAATTACTGAATGTTTAGACAACAAATTGGGTTCCCCTTAGAAAAGCATTGCAACCGTTCAAAATTACATCACTAGACTGAGTTTTGGGATCCTAGCTTTTTATTTATTTATTTATTTATTTATTGTTTTTGACAGGCAGAGTTAGACAGTGAGAGAGAGAGACAGAGAGAAAGGTCTTCCTTCCAATGGTTCACCCCCTAAATGACCGCTACAGCCGGCGTGCTGCGCCGATCCAAAGCCAGGAGCCAGGTGCTTCCTTTCTGGTCTCCCATGTGAGTGCAGGGCCCAAGCACTTGGGCCATCCTCCACTGTGCTCCTGGGCCACAACAGAGAGCTGGACTGGAAGAGGAGCAACCGGGTCAGAATTTTGCGCCCTGACCAGGACTAGAACCCTGGGGTGCCAGCACCACAGGTGGAGGATTAGCCTAATGAGCTGCCGTGCTGGCCAAGGCTCCTAGCACTTTCCTGGCCCAGTCTCAGGTATTTCAGGCATTTTGAGAGTGAACCAGTAGAAGGAAGATCTCTATCTTTGTCTTTCTCATTTTTCTCCCTCTGCTTTTTCAATAAATAAAAACAAGTGAATACAGATTTTTATAAGGATATTTTAAAAATCAGGAAATATTGAGCCTGACCAGATATTAGATATGAAAGAATTATTCTTAATATTGATGGAGATGTTGATTGTTATTTATAAAGCTGTTATCAGCTACAGATGTATTCTGTAGTATTTCTGTGTTATATAATATTATGTCTGAGATTTACTTTGGAATGTGCCACCAAAAGAACCTTGGGGGAAAGGAAGAGAATTGATGAAACAAAAATTACAAAATATTTATAATTGTTGAATGTGGGGGTAGTAAGTACATGGGAATTCATTATAATATTTTCCTACTTTTGTATATGTTTGGAAACATCCATTCAAATTAGGTGAAAGTCTTTGGAATAAAATCACAAAGGAAACAGTTTATAAATTCCATTATGTAAGTAAAATCCAGAACCTCTATGCCTTCTTAAAAAAAGGCTATGGAAAATATTAGTTACAAATATGGCAGATGATGAAATATATTTTATATATATACATGCATATACATATACCCGTGGAGATGGATAGGAAAAATACTAACAAACAAATAGCTAAGAGATTTAAATATAGACTTCAAAAGGGAATGTAAATTGCTTATAATATTCTTTTAGATATAATCATAAAAAAGAAAATTGAATTATTTTGAACTTCTAAAACGAAGTTATCCTCTAGAACCGAATGTGTCTTTTATGCCCTTGGGAAAGATTTACTTCCTATGATCAATAGAGAAAAATTTCAAAATAGTAGCAATCTTTTTATTAATGCCAAAATAGAGTCTTTTGCTGTATAGTAAGGACTATTTTTGGAACGTCTTTCCAACCCTTCTCCAGTGCTGATAAAACTCTGGCCAAGAACCCTCGCTGGGGAAAAGGAGGGAGTGTCTCAGATGCGCTGAGAGAGCGGGTTGTGTCAAGGAAGGCTTCACAGTGTGCCTCTAGAGGTGTTGGCAATGTTCTGCATTTGATTGATAGTCACTATTCCCTGATAGCTGTTTCTTAAACTCCACACAGAGATCTTGTGCTCTTTTTGGTAAAAGCATTATAATTTATAATAAAAACATTTTTAAGGAAGCCTCAAGTGTGGCCACCTAGATGACCTGAGCTGTCACGTGTGGTGGTTGGCCTGAAATCACTGAGTGACCGAGGAGAATATAATTACCTTAGAATTGAGGCTGACGTGAGGGTGAGCCTGAGCTCTCTGTACAGGCAGAAACCGTCTCCCAACAGGAACTCTTCACTCATGCTTGGTGCTGGGGTTTCCAGAGGCTTTCTTGGCTGTTAGGTGAATATTCGGTTTCAGAGCTACCCTGAAATTAAAGAACTCAGGAAAATCCAGGACTCTCCTGAGATGTTTTCTTTTTCTTAGAATCTCATCCACAGGGGATATTTTAATTGGCCAGAAGTTTCCCTATGTGTATTTTAAATATAGATACTGTCATCAGGCCTACCTAAGAATGGATAGACTCCACAGTGAAGATGGTCTTCTCCTTAACTATTTTCTTCTTCCTACCTCATTCCCTCAGTTGAAGGAAAAAGGTTGGGATTTGGTTAAACTATGATCTTAAAGAACAATCAGGTTCTTTCCTCATTGATAACTTTCTGCTCCATGGTGCTGTGAGTGGTTTGTAAGTGATGTGTGTCCAACAGGCCTGTGTGTTAAACAATCATAATGGTCAGTAACAAATCCTAGTCTTAGCATCAGGTGTTCAGTAATGATTGTCTGTGGTCATGCAGTTAGAAAAAATCAGATATCAAAGAAAGATATGGCTATTTGTGAATACAGTTGTGGAGATAACCTACTAAAATATTTTTTCTGTAAAACCTATGAATGACTTCAGGCAAGTAAAAATATAAATGTAATAATTCATCTTTAATGGCTTCTAGTAAGTCATTGCATTCTGTATCATTTAGAACAAGTAACTAAGTTTTTCCTGAAAGTGTATAACTCTCATTATGCTCTGTCATTATTTGTCCCCACTTCTCTTTTTAATCTTCAACTCCATCAAATTACCTGTAGCTAGAATGTCCTGTTCATTCCTCAAGGAAGCCTATCCTAGGGACAAGAGATTTAGTTTTTAATTTTCATCCATGAGTTTAAAATATTAATTAAGGACAGATAGCAATGGCATTTGGTTATTTACAACTCCATTTGGATATAATTTCTTGCTTTTGGAAAAAATAAAACTCTTTTCTAATTATGGAAGAAATACGCCCTCCATCTTCCTCTTTAGGGTAATTTGGAAAATTTAGGAGAAGTCAAGAAGGAAATAAAAGTTTCCACAATCCAAAGATAACTACACTTAATGTTTTGGTATATTTACATTCATTTTTGTTATATGAGTTACGTTATTTAACATGAAGTTTGTTTTTAAAGATTTATTTTATTTATTTGAAAGTCAGGGTTACACAGAGAAAGAAGGAGAGGCAGAGAGAGAGATAAAGGCCTTCCATCCTCTGGTTCATTCCCCAACTGGCTGCAATGGCCAGAGCTGCGCCAATCCAAAGCCAGGAGCCAGGAGCCAGGAGCTTCTTCCTGGTCTCCCATGAGGGTACAGGGCCCCCAAGGACTTAGGCCATTTTCCACTGCTTTCCCAGGCCATAGCAGAGAGCTGGATTGGAAGTGGAGCAGCCGGGACTCTAAGCAGACCCCATGTGGGATGACGGCACAGTAGGCGGTGGCTTCACCTGCTATGCCACAGCATTGGCCTCCTACTCAACATTTTTAAAAAAGGTTTATTTATTTATTTGAAAGGTAGAGGGGAGAGAGAGAGAGACAGAGAGAGAGAGAGGGAGAGAGAGAGAGAGAGAGAGAGAGAGAAAGAAAGGTCTTCTATCCACTGGTTCATTCCCCAAATGGCTGCAGGGCCGGAGCTGGGCTGGATCCGAAGCCAGAGCTTGGAGCTTCTTCTGGGTCTCCCATGTGGGTGCAGGGGCCCAAGGGGGCTTAGGCCTTATTCTGCTGGTTTTCCAAGTATGTCAGCAGGGAGCTGGATCATAAGTGGAGCAGCCAAGTTTGGAACAGGCGCCCATATGGGATGCTGGCATCCCAGGCAGAGCCCAACCTGCTAAGCTACAGCACCCGCCCCTACTCAACATGTTTTAACTTCACATTATAGCATTAGCATTTTACAATGCTATTACATAGATTTCAAAAATCTCAATTTTAATAACTAATATTTGAGTGTATTGCTATAGCTTAAGTTATTTTTACCAGCAGTCAATTGTGAACTTATTGGTTGCTTCTAACTTTTGTCTTGATAAATAATGATAAAAATAGATAATGTAATTTCCTAGATCTAGTAAGTTTAAAATATTACTTATTGTTTCTAGCAATGTGTGAAAAGGTTAGAAACTTAAAATCCCACAATACATACTGCTCTATTTTGCATTGCAAAACCGCTTTCAGTCTAAGTTTCTACTAGTAGTATGTTAGACAGTTAATTTCACTCTTTCCAAAAGCAATGTTGTAAGTTTTCATCTTAGCTGCTTTGATAGGATAAATCATGTCTCATTGTTTTCTTCCCCTGTATCCATTTGTTTTTCATATTTCTGCTTCACTAAAGTGTATGTTAATGTCTTTGATCCCGTTTCCTATTGGAACTTTAGTGTTGTCATAGTGACTTTTTTTTACACATGTAACAAGGTCCATAGGAAAATATAGCATATGGTTGTTTAATTGCTGAGTGTTTATAATTGCTCCGCCTTTACCTGTCTCTCTCTCCCATTCATCATGGCCTTACTCATAAGAAGGAGTGCTGACTCCATGGACTGGAGTATGAAAAGGTGAGAGAATTCAGGCTACACTGATGTACATAAGAACAGGTGTGTAAATATATACAAAAAGGCGATTAGAAATATAGAGATACTTGGTTGGGTGGGAGTAGGGTTGGGGGCCAGAGAGGAGGTATGAAGATAGCCAGAGGTTGGAAACATTTGGTAGAAGGGAGAGGAAGGAGACCAGAAAAAAAAAAAAAAAGCCAGAATGGGCTTCTAACTGGGGGCAAGATGATAAGGGATATGAGCAGTTGACTGGTTACTGAACTTTTGATTAAAATTATGGACAAAGAGGATTTTTGTAAATTTTACTGTGTTTTATGTGGTGGAACCTCATGTTTGTTGCTACATCTGCCTCTCCAAAAAAAAGTATCATTTGGGTAAAATGGGCTGTAGGAGGGGATAAGAAATCCTAGGTTTATTTTTTAGCTTAAAATCACATGATAAATAGAAATAATCACTCATATTTTTAAATGAATGTTTTTCTCTGACCTTAATTTTTTAAGGCTTTCATAAAACTTTATACCAAGGATATATATTCAGATTTTCTCAGTTGGCATAACATATTAATTGGTTGAGATTCTAAATGTAGGTATTTTTTCATGAGAGTACTTTAAAATTTAATGAAAAAACTGAACTAAAGTGTTCTTTTATTTTTATTTTTTATTTTTGACAGGCAGAGTGGACAGTGAGAGAGAGACAGACAGAGAGAAAGATCTTCCTTTGCCGTTGGTTCACCCTCCAATGGCCGCCACAGCCGGCGCACCGCGCTGATCCGGAGGCAGGATCCAGTTGCTTCTCCTGGTCTCCCATGGGGTGCAGGGCCCAAGCACTTGGGCCATCCTCCACTGCACTCTCTGGCCACAGCAGAGAGCTGGCCTAGAAGAAGGGCAACTGGGACCAGAACCTGGTGTGCCGGCACCGCAAGGCGGAGGATTAGCCTGTTGATCCAGAGAGAGAGAGACAGACAGAGAGAAAGGTCTTCCTTCCTTCTGTTGGTTTACCCCCAAATGGCCACTACGGCCGGTGTGCTGTGGCCGACAGTGCTGATCCGGAGGCAGGAGCCAGGTGCTTCTCCTGGTCTCCAATGGGGTGCAGGGCCCAAGCACTTGGGCCATCCTCCACTGCACTCTCTGGCCACAGCAGAGAGCAGGACTGGAAGAGCAGCAACTGGACAGAATCTGGCACCCCAACCGGGACTAGAACCCAGAGTGCTAGCACCGCTGGTGGAGGACTAGCCTAGTGAGCCCCAGCCATCCACACATAGTATTTTATAACCATATACAATTTCAATGAACTTTCTGAAGACTTCTCATGTAGAGCTGTAGAATAAGAATCTACACAGGCATGCCAGGGAGTAGATAAAGTTACTGAAGGAACTTAGAGGAGAGATAGTCCTTTCCTATTTGGGAACACTGTTTTTTTCAACCAAATCCTGTAGGAAGCCTCAGACGCACATATGCTGTAATGAGGTTTGAGAGAGCACCCTCCCCCACAGTGAAGCAGGTGACTTGGGTCAATGCTGGCAATCATTTGTCACAACAGGAAGTCTTCTCATATCATTTATGTCATTACCACACTTTTGGACATCTAAGTAGGTCTCTTTTATCTGTGTATCTCCATAGAGTTAAATTTACAGATGTATGAATATGTATGTTTGGAGGGATCCAAGTTTATCTTTCCTTTCTGAGAGTATTTAAGTGGTGTCAGTCTTTACATTTAATATGAAAATAATTATTGGAAGGATGGTTTTTCATGTCTAGGATGAGGTGAAGATCTAGGATGACTGCTTTTTCTCCACATTCCCCAGTTACTTCCAGAGCCATCATGGGAAAGTTCATTCCTTCCCTGTTAGTATATGATCCATAGGCCTAATTGTACATTTTGAATATTTATTTTAATCTGGTGACCATACTGCTTTTAACATTTAATTAGAGGCTGGCGCCGCGGCTCAACAGGCTAATCCTCTGCCTGTGGTGCCTGCACACCAGGTTCTAGTCCCGGTCGGGGCTCCAGATTCTGTCCTGGTTGCCCCTCTTCCAGGCCAGCTCTCTGCTAAGGCCCGGGAATACAGTGGAGGATGGCCCAAGTGCTTGGGCCCTGCACCCCATGGGAGACCAGGATAAGCACCTGGCTCCTGCCTTCGGATCAGTGCCGTGCGCTGGCCGCAGCGCGCCAGCCGCAGCGGCCATTGGAGGGTGAACCAACAGCAAAGGAAGACTTTCTCTCTGTCTCTCTCTCTCTCTCACTATCCACTCTGCCTGTCAAAAAAAATGCCTCCGAAATCCCCCCTAAAACAATAAATAAAAAATAAAAACATTTAATTAGAATGTTGTATTATTCTCCTGGATTTTCTAAACAGAGATTATACTCCCTATAGCTAGAAATACAATATCAGAAAGATAAAATCAATTCCATTTTTATATATACATGCTTTCCTCTCTTTTATTTATTTATTTTTTCTTTTCTCACTGTCTGTGACCAAATGTATCCCTGAGCCTGAGCTGGGGGGACAGGGCTCATAAGTCACAGCTCCGCAGCCTTTTGGGCCAGCACCTGCCACAGGCAGGCAGGTGTCAAATTTGACACGGCTGCAGCATTTTTAAATATTTTGGTCGAAAGATATTCCAGGGAAAGTTTGGGATAGCTTGCATCTAACCAGTGACACTTCTGTTTAACTCCGTGATAACACAAGGCTGTCCACTGAGACCACTTTTGTTGGGGAGACATGACAAATGTCATTTTATCTACTCATTAACTTCGTGAGGAAGGCGTCATTAATACAGAACATTTAACCCCAGTTAGGTACATAATACGTCAATTCTGCCCTATGATAGATGAGGAAACACAACTGTGGAGAAATGAAAAACGTGCCCAGTGTCAAGTGTGCAGTAGCATTTGAGCCCAAGTCTGTATTAGCATAGTCTGTTCTGTTCTCAATATTGTTGCTTATTTGACCTTCCAGTAAAAGCAAAACCTTCCATTTGCAAATAGCTTGAAATTTTATAAAATGCATTTACACACTTCGTCTTGCATTTCTTCAGAATTGACCTTTGGGTTAAGTAGGCCCTTGATCATTCCTAAATAAAATGAACGAGACACTGAAACAGAGCCTCAGTGGTGGTTAAGCTACAGCGCGGCACCTGCTGTCCATTCTCTGCAGACCGGTAGTAAGTGAGACACAGCACTGAAGAGAAGGCTACTGCATCTCAGACTTGCTCCCGCTGCTTTAAGTAAAACTGGGTTTTCTCTCCTGTGGAACTGATGATAATGAACTGGTGAAATTTTGTGAGAAGACTGGTGTAAGTGTAGGGGTTTGGAAGAAAATCGGGCTAAAAAGATGAATTGTCCCATTATGGTGGGAAGGAGGGCCCACGTGAGAATTTCAAGTCAGTTTGTGTGAAGGCAGGTGATAGATTCCCCGCTACCACCAATTTCAAACCCTACCAAGAGCAGCATTTGGTCTTATATTTTGAAACAGACTCCAGTGTGGATTCCTCACAGCCTGCCAGAGGTTTCCCAAGCATGTGTGCCCCCCTATGAGCTGATACCATTTCTGTCTTTGTTTTAATAGCAGTTGGGGCGTGTTTATGTTCTTTCCATCTTCCCCCTAGAATGAAAGTGTAGATTTGGGCTTTAGGCACGTGTGACATTCCTGTACTTCTACTCTGCTCATCTCAAGGTCACAGTGGCCTTTATCCCATTTTCTCATCCCTGGACTGAGATCAGGTTGGGGTGGAGCTCTGACTGCTAACTCTGAATTGCAGTAACATAGGGAACTGGGAAGTACTTGCTGTGCCCTCCATAAAAACAATTTATAATGAGTTCAGCTAGCAAAACAGTACTCAAGGGAGTTTTTGGAAGGCAGGCTAGATTGCTCCGGGCTAAATTCTACTTTTTACACTAGTGTGTGTGCCTAGGTTTGAATGTGTGTTGCCATTTCTGATCAGAATGATGGAGCTTTTTCTTGACTCATTTAGGCAACTGCAGGTCTTAGACCTCCTAATACCTGGGGTATAATTTTTAATGGCATTACAATAGCCAATTTGATTGGCAGTTAGGCTTTTCACACATAATAGTCATACACTGAAATATTATGTAGCCGCTAGAGGATAGTCATACTCTGAAATATTATGTAGCCATTGAACATTAGATATTTAAAGAATATGTAAGAATTTGGGAAGACATTTTCTAATCGTCAACTTAAAAAATGTCAATTCAATCCCATTCCCTGGCATCATCCCCTACCCAGCTCTGGCCATGGAAGGCATTTGGTGATCAAACCATAGAGTGAGAGCACTCTCTCTGTCTCTCTCAAATAAGTTTTATTTTTTTAAAGGCGATCTCAGGATGATATTATTCAGCATTGTCTCAATTTGTAAAAGTTGAAAAGCCCGCACAGACTGACCTGCCGCCAAATCACAGGGCAAGGGAATGGCCAAGCTGTGCGTCTCCTGACTCTTAGTCCTGACTGATCTCAGCCGCACACTATACTGCCTTCCCTGAACCAGAAGAGATAAGTGCCTCCTACTGCAAGTCAGAGCCTGCGGATCATGAATCTTTGCATGTACAACCTAATTGCAAACTGTACTTTGAATCTTTCAGGATTGGAAGTTTGTTAAAATTATACCCTGTTGATGAAACAGAACTCCAATGCTCAGGTTTCCATAAGCCATCATTCATTTTGCTCTGAGCTACATTTCGCTGTGGACTTCTGCTTACACATGGTCAGCTCTGTCTGCTTCATGTTAAGTATGAACAATGGAAAAGCAAAGGAAGAATGAGGAGATTTCCAGAGGTGAAGTACAGTCTCCCTCTATACTTGGCCTCTCTCTCCGTGGGGTGCTTTGACTTCCTTCCCTTTGCCCTGTTCCCTCTTGATGGTTTAACATGGTCTCTTAAGAGAATTCCGTCTTTTGAGTTCAGGGTGAGGTGGAGGCTAGGATGGGCATTAAGGCAGATCTGTGACATGGGGGAATCGGAAAGGAAGGTTAAAAATCTCTTTTAAGTTTTCATTCCAAGAGAGGACTTCAAGCTGAAATGAAATACCATCTCGGGCAGGAAAAGGTTCCCACACAGCTTTGAAACTGGCTCCTTTGGAACCTGGGGACAAAAGTCCCAAGGGATTGAGTGAACGCTGGGCATCAGGATGCAGAGATAATCCTGGCTCTAAGGCACTCACAGTGTGACAAATCCCCTGCACAGAGCCTCCGAAAACAGGGACAGCGTACAAATAGGAGTCCTTGGACTTGACTTTTAGTTTATTTAGGGTTTATTTCACGGTTGACTTAGAAGAGGTTGAGCTAATATGATGCATGTCCCTTGAATGACAGACTCAAGATTCAAAAAGTCTCAGTAATCTGTAAGGATAGCTTGAAACATTACCCAAAGGGAAAAATGGAGATGAAAACTCTTAAATATAAATGGATGCCAAATATTAAACTCAGAAACAAGCAAACAAACTTTAACTACAAATAAGGAATAGGCTGGTTTTGCTTAATGGTAGTTGACATAAAAACATAGTTGAGGTTCAGTTTATTTGAAGCTCATATGTGCCAAGCATGTAGAATGCTGTGAACATGGGAAACAATGTTGGAAATCATTCTTTTCAGGTTTTAGTTTTCCATATGAGAAAAATGCCAAAAGCAGACTGGAACGTGCTCCATGTAGGGAGGAAGGTCCACAAACCACGCCTTAGCAAATAAGAACACTGCTTGGGGTAAGGATATTTAGTTTGGGGAATGGGAAGGAAGAATATGTATGCTGGTTTTCAAATGTCTGTGAGATTTCCATGGAGTTAGAGGGCTTTGGTTACAACCACAGTTTGAATGGACAGGAGCAGAGCCCATTTCAAAATGAAGAGGACCTCTGTAAGGATCAGAGCTATCCCTAAAGCTGAATGAAAATCATGTGAGATGGCATGGTCCCTGTTGTTAGAAGAGCTAAGCAGAGGTTAAAGAACATACCAGATGAAGGTAGGATTTCTCCTAAGACTCATTCTATGAATGAATCTCTGTATTCACAGCTTAATGATAATTTAAATTGTTTTTTTTTTTAGTGCTATCACTGCACTTGCTATCTAAGGCAGATATTGACAAAATTAGGATAATAAAATGACTTAGAGGCCGGCGCCATGGCTCAACAGGCTAACCCTCTGCCTTGCGGCGCCGGCACGCTAGGTTCTAGTCTCATTCGGGGCACCAGAGTCTGTCCTGGTTGCCCCTCTTCCAGGCCAGCTTTCTGCTGTGGCCAGGGAGTTCAGTGGAGGATGGCCCAAGTGCTTGGGCCCTGCACCCCATGGGAGACCAGGAGAAGCACCTGGCTCCTGCCTCCGGATCAGCGCCGGGCGCTGGCCGCAGCATGCCGGCCACGGTGGCCATTGGAGGGTGAACCAACGGCAAAGGAAGACTTTCTCTCTGTCTCTCTTTCTCTCTCACTGTCCACTCTGCCTGTCAAGAAAGAAAGAAAGAAAGAAAGAAAGAAAGAAAGAAAGAAAGAAAGAAAGAAAGAAAGAAAGAAAGAAAGAAAGAAAGAAAGAAAGAAAGAAAGAAAGAAAGAAAGAAAGAAAGAAAGAAAGAAAGAAAGAAAGAAAGAAAGAAAGAAAGAAAGAAAGAAAGAAAGAAAGAAAGAAAGAAAGAAAGAAAGAAAGAAAGAAAGAAAGAAAGAAAGAAAGAAAGAAAGAAAGAAAGAAAGAAAGAAAGAAAGAAAGAAAGAGAAAAATATGACTTAGAATAACAGGTAAACATCAGCAGTAAAGGTTGTCACCATGCATTTTTTAAGTAATGGTTTTGCTTATACTTTTTTTTTTTTGACAGGCAGAGTGGACAGTGAGAGAGAGACAGAGAGAAAGGTCTTCCTTTTTGCTGTTGGTTCACCCTCCAAAGGCTGCCGCGGCCAGCACGCTGCAGCCGGCGCACCACGCTGATCCGATGGCAGGAGCCAGGTGCTTATCCTGGTCTCCCATGGGGTGCAGGACCCAAGCACTTGGGCCATCCTCCACTGCACTCCCTGGCCACAGCAGAGAGCTGACCTGGAAGAGGGGCAACCAGGACAGAATCCGGTGCCCCGACTGGGACTAGAACCCGGTGTGCCAGCAAGGTGGAGGATTAGCCTATTGACCCTTGGTGCCGGCTGGTTTTGCTTATACTTGTGAGTGTGCAAAGAGATTTCTAAAATGTTTACTTCCAATTTCCTTGGCAAGAATTTGTTGAGTGATGCGAACTGTCCTGTAGTCACTGTAGTAGAGTCAAGATACAAAGAAGTAAAAGACATAAACCCAAAGAATTCAGTTGTATTTAGGATTATAATGCAAATCATGTTGAGGATGATATGTTCTTAATGCTACAATGAACTTCTGTTTTAAATTCTTTCTTGATTGAATGTTCCCCATTTTGTTAGATGGTTTGACAGCCTTTAGAGGAAAGTTATTCAAGTACACATTGATGAACCATCCCTAATGTTCTAATAACTTCCATGTAAAACTTTTTAATGTATATCCGTTAAGAAAAATGGCTTCCTGACATTCTTTTAAAATGGAGAACAATTAAGTGTGTATTTATTGGAAGTACCTTCCTCTATACTGCTTTCTTTGAATATGTAATGGGTTTTATTCAAAGTACTTACACATAAGATATCTTTTTATCTTATTAGTTGAGCTGGTGAAATTTAAGTTCTGAAGAAATTCCAGATGATTAGAGGTGCTTTGATCTGGAGTGTTCCACAGTTAATGTGTGAGCAGGTGTTGGCCCATAGTAAGCACTGAGATCAAAACAGAGTTAAATAGGAGGTTGGCTTTGCAGAAGGCTTCAGTCGTGTGCAGCTGGTTCTTTGGACTTCTGTTAGACATGAGGCAGTGGACAAATCACTTTCCAATATTATTTGCTCCTTGAAGGCTTTGCAACTAGCTTCTGCTGCTTTGTGTTTTTTACAAATTGCATCAAGTTCTTAAAAAAAATAGAGCAACCTCTAAATTTCCATTTATTTTGCAAAAACCACCACATCTGCGTATGAAGGATGGGGGTAGAACATGGGAAGAAGTCTTTTTTTTAAATTTGTTTTTCTTTTGTAAAAGATTATTATTTTTAGTTGTACATTTTACCACATTCACTTCATATGTACACATTATATACATAAACATATATGCTATTTTTTTCTTGACCAAGAATTTATTGCTATGTTTGGAGCTGAAAGGTGATGCTTTGTAACATATTCTCTTTTTTTAAAGATTTATTTATTTATTTGAAAGGCAAAGTTACAGAGAGGCAGAGGCAGAGAGAGAGAGGTCTTCCATCCTCTGGTTGACTCCCCAGATGGCTGCAACAGCTGGAGCTGCACGGATCCGAATCCAGGAGCTTCTTCCAGGTCTCCCACAAAGGTGCAGGTACCCAAGAACTTGGGCCATCTTCTACTGCATTCCCAGGCCATGGCAGACAGCTGGATCGGAAGTGGAGCAGCTGGGACTCCAACTCGAGCCCACATGGGATGCCACCACTGCAGGAGGTGGCTTTACCCACTATGCCACAGGGCTGGCCTCTAACATATTCTTAAGATGAGTGAATTGCTGAAAGTAACCACTAACAACCTGTTTGCAGAAACAAGAGTATTGCAAAGTTGATAAAACAGACCTCTCAAAATTCATTGTAAACTAAGAATGGGTTGTACAGGTCAGTCACATGGAATTAGTTGATCTGTGTTATTCTCTAATATTAAAATACATGAATTGGGTTTGTTTAGCAGGTAGAGAGCCATATACATTCATGGATCTGTCATGGATAGCTATTAAGTGATTCCATTGAATCAGGAGAAGTTGGTTGTAGCTATAATTTATCAATAGTCAGGAAAATAATTTACCCAAGGACGTTCGCTGGATCAGGAGACTATATCAGGTCAGTTGGCTCTGCTGAAACGGCAATGCGAATGCACAGAAAAGCGTTTTCACAGAAGAGCTCCCACTCATCTTCACGAGGGACTGGGGAAATCTCATGAAAGGGACGCAGTTCACAGAGAGAATGCTTGGTCATTCTCATCGTCAGAAGAAGGCCCTGTGTATAAAGTTGCCAATAGGTAGACCTGGCGCTTGCATGTAGAGCTCTTGGACCTCACCAATTCGCTACTTCATTTGAACATTAGGAAAGCATCTTTTGTTTGAAAAAATAGCTGCACTCTGTAAGTGGTATCATTTAAATGAGTGGTTATAGGGCTGACACTGTGGCGTAGTGAGTAAAGCCGCCACCTGCAGTGCCAGCATTCCATATCGACACTGATTCGAGACCCGCCTGCTCCACTTCCGATCCAGCTCTCTGCAAAGGCCTGGGAAAGCAGTGGAGGATGGCCCAAGTCTTTGGGCCTCTGCACTCACATGGGAGACCTGGAAGATGCTCCTGGCTCCTGGCTTCAGATCAGCGCAGCTCTGGCTGTTGCGACCAATTGGGAAGTGAACTAGTGGATGGAAGACCTCTCTCTCTCTCTCTCTCTTTCTCTCTCTTCCTCTCCTTCTCTCTGTAACTCTTGACTTTCAAATAAATAAATAAATCTTAAAAAAAAATAAATCCGTGGTCCTAAAGGTTCCAGTGCATGATAGTCCCCTAGAGAGCTTGTTGCAAGACAGATAAATGTTCAGGCAGCCTCTGCACGAGAGACTCTGATGTAGTAGGTTTGAGGTGAGGCCCCGTAATCTGCATTCAGAATAAGAACAGTGGTAATTTTGATGCTGGTTCCATGAAACCCACTTTGAACAAGTGCAGAAAAAACCTGGACTTTGAAAGTGGACAGGAGACTACAAATCCTAATTTAGTTCTCATTTATTGGTAGCCTTAGACAAGGTACTGCAGTCTGCATTGGGGGTTCCTTATCTGTACCATGAGAATATGTACTCCTATGGGACTATTGAAAAGATAGAATGAAATGTGTTTAGAAATGTTCATTTTCTCCCAAAGTCTCCTTGTTGTTCATATCAAAGGCCAGCGTTAAGATGAAATTTGGAGGGAAATCTATGTCTGCTGTTAGTACATGACTATGCACTTACTGCCAATACTAGAATACTTCATAGCATGAAGGGGATGCTATTAGTCATTAACCTGAGATGGTTGATGTAAACCCAGGCCTATATGAGGAGCCTTCAAAAAGTTTGTGGAGGGGTCAGCACTGTAACACAGTGGGTAAAGCCGCCGCCTGTAGTGCAGTCATCCCATATGCACAAAGGTTTGAGTCCTGGCTGTTCCACTTCCATTCTATCTCACTGCTAATGCACCTGGGAAATCAGCAGAAGATGGCCCAAGGCCTTGGCCTCTGTAGCCATGTGGAAGACCTGGAGGAAGCTGTGACTCCTGGCATCAGCTGGCCTGGCCTTGGCCATTGCAGCCATCTAGGGAGTGAACCAGTGGATGGAAGATCTCTTTCCTTCTCTCTCTCTGTAACTCTGTCTTTCAAATAAGAAAATAAAATCTTTTTAAAAATGTTTGTAGAAAATGTGTTTTGGTGTAAAAATTTGAAATCCATGCATATTCATTTTTCCTAAAGATTTATTTATTTATTTATTTGGAAGGTTGAGTTACAGAGAGGCAGAGAGAGAGAGAAAGAGAGAGAGATCTTCCATCTGTTGGTTCATTCCCCAAATGGCTGCAACAGTCAGATCTGAGCCAACCTGAAGCCAGGAGCCAGGAGCTTCTTCTGGATCTCCCCTGCACATAGGTGCAGGGGCCCAAGGACTTGGGCCATCTTCCACTGCTTTCCCAGGCCATAGCAGAGAGCTGGGTCGGAAGTGGAGCAGCTGGGACTCTAACTGGCGCCCATATGGGATGCTGGTGCTGCAGGTGGCGGCTTGACCTGCTATGCTGCAGTGCCGGCCCCCATATATACTCTTGTAGTCATCTTAATTACCAGGAAGATGAAAGGCCACATATTTGCACATTCGAAACCTGGTCTGCTCTGTGTGATTCATAAACTGAGAGGAGTGGATATGGTCTTTGTGGTTGACTTTGGAACAGCCTGAAAACCATTCTTAGTAAGCTCCTTCCAGTCAAAATTCAGCTGATGCATTTGTACTGCTCCTGCATTGCTTAGCATTATTACCATTACTGAACTCAGAGCTACTAGATGGATAACCATCAGTAACTTATTTCCTGTCTCAATCCAATTATTTCCAAATTAGACACTCTGAATCAATAGTTCTCATTTTCTGTTCTGCCTGAACATTTCTAAAGCACCAAAATGCTGTTCAAATTCCTCTATTTTTTTTCCTTCTATATAAACTACTGATTGCAGGTCAACCAATGTCTTTATGTACCCAAGGATACTATTTTAACAATGGTCAGTCTTTCCTTTGAACAGAATATTATACTTGCTATTGATAGATACTTGGAAGTCATGATAAGAGAGAAAATAAGAAATTTTAATTATTTTAATATCCTTCAGCTGAAATTACTTGATTTATAGGGAAAATGGAATATGAAAACATGTTGATTTGAGGATATTTATTGCAGAAAAGTTTGTATTAGCAAAGGACCAGAAAGAATCTATGCCCAACAAGATGGAGCTGCTTAAATAAGTAATGTTAAAAATTCTCAAAATGTGGTCATAGTCTCCTAGGGATGAGTGCAACATAAAAGCTATTTTCTTAGCAATACTAGGACAGTATTCCCCTTTTTCATTGTTTCGACATTTCCAGACAGTTCAAAAGCTATGGTGGTAAAATTACTGGTGCCTTAGCATGAACCAAGTATTCTTCTATGCTTCACAGTTTCACTTAAAAAAAAAAAAAGGAAAAAGAAAAACAGTTTCACTTAGCATTCTTGATAAAGCAGTGCCAATGATCAGTTTAATTAAATCTCACCCTTGAAAACTTGTCTTAACATTCTGTATGACAAAATAGGAAGCATACAAAAGAATTCCTGTCCTTTGTCCATTTCTTGACTGGAGTATTTGGGTTTTTGCTGGGTTTTTTTTTTTTTTTGAGTTCCTTATATATTCTAGACAGTAATTCTTTGTCAAATGCATCATTTGCAAATATTTTCTCCCATTCTGTTGATTGTCTCTCCATTCTGTTGTTTTGCAGTGCAAAATCTGCTTAGTTCAGTATAATCCCATTTATCTGTTTTTTCTTCTGCTTCTTTTCGGGGGGGGGGGGGGGGGAATCTTATCCAAAAAACCATTGGTATGCCAATGTCTCAAAATGTTTCCCTTTTGATTATTTTTGGTAGCTTCATACAAATGGCCAACAAATACATGAAAAATCATTCAGTTTCACTGGTCATCAGGGAAATGCAAATCAAAACCACAATGAGTTGTCATCTCACTCCAGTTAGAGTTGCTATTATCAAAAAGAGAAAAAATAGCCAAAGTTCCTGAGGCTGTGGAGAAAAGGGAACTTTTATACACTGTTGGTGAGAATGCAAATTAGTATAGCCATTATAGAAAATAGTATAGAGGTTCCTCAAAAAGCTAAAAATAGATCTGCCACATGATCCAACTATTCACTTCTGAGTATATGTGAAGGAAATGAAATCAATTTATGAAAGAGATGCTTGCACACCCATATTCGTTGCAGCACTAACCGCAAAAGCCAAGATATGAAATCAACCTAGGTGTCCATCAACAGATGAATGGGTGAAGAAAATGTTGCATACACACACAGTGGGATATTATTCAGCCACAAAAGGAATGAGACCCTGAGGCTGGTGCGGTGAAATAGCAGGTAAAGCCTCCACCTGCAGTGCCAGCATCCCATCTGAGCACCGGTTGGAGTCCCGGCTGCTCCACTTCCCATCCAGCTCTCTGCTATAGCCTAGGAAAGCAGTAGAGGAAGGCCCAAGTGCTTGGGCTCCTGCACTGTTGTGGGAGACCTGGAAAAAGCTCCTGGCTCCTGGCTTTGGATGGGCACTGCCCCAGCCGTTGTGGTCAATTGAGCTCCACCTTTCAAATAAATAAATAAATCTTTTTTTTTTTTTTTTTTTGACAGGCAGAGTGGACAGTGAGAGAGAGAGACAGAGAGAAAGGTCTTCCTTTGCCGTTGGTTCACCCTCCAATGGCCGCCGCGGTCGGCGCGCTGCGGCCGGCGCACCGCGCTCATCCGATGGCAGGAGCCAGGAGCCAGGTGCTTTTCCTGGTCTCCCCATGGGGTGCAGGGCCCAAGCACCTGGGCCATCCTCCACTGCACTCCTGGGCCACAGCAGAGGGCTGGCCTGGAAGAGGGGCAACCGGGACAGAATCTGGCGCCCCGACCGGGACTAGAACCCGGTGTGCCAGCGCCGCAAGGTGGAGGATTAGCCTGTTGAGCCACGGCGCCGGCAATAAATCTTTAAAAAAAAAAAAAAGAAATGAGACCCTGACGATTGCTCCAAAATAAATGGAGATGGAGATCATTATGTTAAGTAACATAGACACACAAAAAAAGACAAATACCATATGTTCTCTCTCACATGTGGAAGTTTAAAAAAAATTGGTTTGAACTTAGAATAATGACTATTAGAGGGTGGGAAGAGCAGGGGAGAGGGGATAGGAGGTTGGATGGCAGGTACCAGAGCACAGACAGAAGTAACAGGTTTGAGTGTTCCCACGGCATAGTGGGCTGACTGTGGTTCACAACAATGTGCTATGTACTGTAGAAAGCACTGGAATAGAGGAGCTGGTAGGCTCCAAACACAAAGAAGAAAGGGTAAGTCCAGTTCCCTGGTTTGATTGGTTTATGCTTGTATATTTCTTCAAATATTGCTCCAACCCCATAAAAGTGTATAAATATTACATGATAATCAAAAATATTTTTAAAATAAAATAATTTAAGGGAAAAAGCATTTGTGCTGCATACCACAGTGAAAGATTTATCACAATTTAATGCAATTGTTTGAGTTGAAAATTGAACTATAATGAAATGTTTGTCTTCATAAAAAGACTTACAAGACATATTGATTCAGAATTGGGTATTTGACAGATGCTTTCTCAAACGTAAATGTATGTGACTGAAATTGACATTTTGAGATTTGATTATTGTTTATAACCCTTGTCTGTGCTCTTGAGGAACAGTGGTTTTTCTATTTGCTACTTGTTGAATTCTTTATTTAGTGGAGGGTTATGGTTGTGATACTAAAGTAAATTGAAAATATGTCATTGTAAAAACTAAAAGAAAAAATAAGAAAAGAAGAATGAAGGAGGCAGGGAGGGAGTGGGGGGGGAGTAGGGTAGGAAGTATCATTATGCTCTTAAAACTGTATATATACAATACAGGAAATTTTTCCCTTTACACAAATAAAAAAATTTTAAATAAAGGTAAATGAAATGAACTTGCCACTTCAAGGGAAACAATAGAACGCATTTCTTCATAATGATAAAATTTGAGCTTTTGAGGGAAAATTAGAATGTTGGCAAGTTTATATCTGCTCCTGTGAAACTGATAAGATCTTACTATTGAAAATTTTCTAGAAAGGGTAGTGGTAATGTTAGTGAATATAATTGTATGATACAATAAAATTTATTAACATTTGGAATATCTGCAAATAAGTGAATCCTATTTTCCAAATGCTTAATGCATGATGCTACAAAGTCACAAATGGATAAATGATTCATTCGAAGAGTAAGATAGACCAATAGATTTTAATATAACAAAGTATAAAAAATTATTAACATGGTTTTGGATTCTAATATTGCAACTAATATTTAAGAATTTTGATGACTTTAAATGCAGTCAGAGAATAATATTCACACTTGTCTGCAAAGGCTATAAAAATACTCCTCCCTTTTGTAATTGTGTATCTGTGTAAGACCAGATTTTCTTCATATGCTTCAACCAAAACAGTATTTTACAACAGATTGACTGCAGAAGCAAATGTGAAAATCCAGTTGTCTTCCATTGGGCCAAATATTAAAGGGACTTTCACATTTTATAAAGAAGCACCATTTTTTCTAAGTACTTTTACTTTGAAATATAGTTAATTTTAATTGAAGAAACCTATTTCTCAGTTAATACATAATTAATATATTTTTTAATTTTTATCAGGGTTAATTTCTATTAGATATTTATATTGATAAATAAGTATCAAGATAAATACGAAAAACTCTTTGGCATCTTCAGTATTTTTAATGTGTAAACCTCCTGGGGACCAAAAAGCTTTAGAATTACTTAGTTGTGATACATGAACAAAATGGAATCTTACACTGTGGAAAAGAATAGACTTTTAAGTGCTTATCTGGAATTCACTGCATTGTACATTGTTAAGTGAATAAAATAAGTGCCTAAGTGTGTATTGTATGATTCCATTTGTATAAAAAGGGAGGAATAAAGATATATACAAACAAAATTACATATACATACATATATGGTTATTTATGTGTATATCGGATATACACACAGAGAGACATATACACATCATTAGAATAAATAAACTGTGGATACATTTGGAAAAGTGGCCCAAGTTTTGCATAGATAGGAGAGTAACTTCTCATGGTATGATTCTTTGGTGTTCTTTAATTTTCTTTTATCTTATTCAGGAAACTACTTAGTACCTAAAAATAAAAATCATACAAAAAAATGTTAGATTATCCAACAAATATTCCCTTGAACAGAACTAGCCATGAATGCTAGGACTATGAACACTGCGTTTCCCAACTTTGGCTCATTACCTATTAAAAGAAATATCTCCTTTTGAGTTCAGTTTCAAATGTTACCTTCAACCATTGCAAGTGAGTACTTTTTGTCCTGCTTCCTATCTTTCTGCAAACATTTAGTTTTCATTAGTATGAAGCAATTTTACTGGGAGTGCTTATTTTTGTTAAAGTGGAATAGCAAAATTTCACAGACAGGAAATGTCTTTTCTTCTTGCTGGATTCAGTTTATCGGAAGAGGGAAAGAAAGACAAACAGAACACCAAGGGCAGAGAAGATAAGCATCGTGGTGGCAGTAATTACCACAAAGAATAAGGGGAAGGATTCAGAGGAGGAAGGGGTTGGGTGGAGATGAGAGTAGTTGAGAATGGAAGGGCAAAGAACATTATGGAAAGAAACCGGGAGAGAAGGGGACGTGCACTAATGCAGGGTCAGACAGCTGGTGGGGAGGGGGGGGGTCGGAACTAGCAATGAGAGGGAAGGAGAGAGAGAGAGATGTGGGAACAGAGTGGGAGACAAAAACCAATGGGCTGAAGAGAACTCATTTCCAGCAAGCGACTGAGGGATCGCTGTCTCTGACTGCAGGAGCATTGGGAAGGAAGAGCTAGCCGTCCACCGGAATGCACTAGAAGGCCAGCGGCCACGACTTCGGGCCAGTGGGCCACTAGGGAGTTTTGGCTTAGATGAGACTCTATTTGGAGATGAACTCTGGGCACACAGTTTCCTGGCACGGTGAAGGATCTCCTTTAACCTTCTGTCCCTGTGTTCCATTTGGAAAGCTGCTGCCTGGTTAGGGGGGGACATGGAGCTGAGATGGGTGAGCGAAGGGCAGGAGCAGAGAAAGACATCCCTGTGATCCGCAGCCTGCGAGGAGGAGAAAGAGGGGGCGCTGAAAGAACCCTTTATCTCTTGGCCCCCGCAGCTGGAGACTGTGTGTCTGTCTCCCCAGCTGAGCCCGAGCCCAGCCACTTCTGACCCAGACAGTCAGTGACAAACAGTGTCCCACCCACCAGCTCGGACGGTGGCCAAGGAGCTGTGGGAGGCGGGGGTAAGCAGAGCAGTGTCCAGGCCAGAATATTAGGGAAATGGAAACTTTGAGAGAGAAGAGGAAAGAGGGGCTTAGCGTCAGCAAAAGTGAAACTGTCCCAGCAGAAAAACTCAAATTGAGGAACAAGGGTAGGAAGAAGAGCTCTCACTCAAACAGGTTAAAGATATACACAGCTGGGGTTTGAAAAGCTTATTTTTTATTTATTTCAAAGGCAGAGAGAGAGAGAGAGAGTGCTTCCATGTGCTGCTTCATTCCCCAAATGCCCTCAATGGCCAGAGCTGGACCAGGTTGAAGCCAGGAGCCAGGAACTCCTAGCAGGTTTCCCACGTATGTGGCAGTGACCCACATACTTGAGCCATCCCTTACTGCCTGCACCAGGATATACATCAGCAGAAAGCTGGATCCTGGGTCGGCAGTGGAGGCGGAACTAGATCCCAGGCACTCTGAGATGAGCGGTGGCTTAACCACTGGACCACAGTGTCCGCCCTCAACTCAATTCTGACTTACAGTTTGCTTATTATTCATCTTGAGGAGGACTGTCTATTCTGTGAGGATAAAGAATTTTGGGGGGTTCCATGTCGGTCATTGGTTAGATTTGTTCTCATCACCTGGTTGCCAGATCTTCCAGTTTTATCATTCAAGGCTCAGTTCTGGTAACCAGATTGTATCTAGCCTTGATCAGCTCTTTGCAAGTGGCTTATTGTGTGAGAGAGGGAACACCAGCCAGCTGTACCGGGCAGCAGCCAACTAGCTGCACCAGGAGGCTTTCCTGCGTCGTTGCTGTAGAACATTTATTAGCCTTCAGTGGACAGGGGATGGGGTGGTGGGGTGCACATCCACAGAAAACAAGGCTGGGACAATTCAGCCATACTCTTGTTCAGGTGATGCTGTGACCTGTCTATATGGAATCAGTCTATGAAGGAACCATCAATGTAATAGTCCTGTTATCAGGCCAACACTCGAAGAGAAACAAGTGTTCTTGAGTAATAAGAAAAATGGGCCAAAAGTTTTAAAATTATAATAAAAAATGAGTTATCCTGAGACATCTGGGGATGAGTCATCCAAGACAGCTGACAATTTTTCCTTGAAGCACTAGAATATTTTTATTTTTTTACTTGGAAATCGTATTGAAAACAGTTCATTCTTTGCTTTCTTAAAGTATATTTTTGTTATAATTTTGCATTTCCTTTATTAGTGTTAACTGTTATTAACACTGAGTTGTTTTCCTCTCTAATCACATCATGCTGATCTGGGTGCTATGAGAGGTTATATGCTTGTCTGCCCCTATGCATCGGCCCTCGATCTACTAGATATGTCAAGGTTTTCTTTCTGTAATTTTCCATCCGTTTCCTTATTGCCACACTATCAGCATCTACTCCACCCTACTATTCTCTCTTTCCTGGCTGCTGTCTCTAATCTATTAAGGGCTTGGAAGTCAAATAGTTTTGTGGACAAAAATTATGGATAAGGGGATAGGGAACAGCTGTGAATCATTACACAAGCAAAGCACCTGAACTTCACTGTGCTGAATCTGTCAATCTGTTGGCTTCAGCATATGACGTTTGGGACATCACTTGGATGCTTGTAGTTTTTTGTTTGTTTTATTTTATATTTTCAGTAGGATCTTGTTAACGGAAACTGGCTGGTGTACTTTCAATGTATATCAAAGAAATTCTAGCCAATTGTCAAAGTTTCACTAAACACAAACTCAAGAGTGGAAATAAAATTTGTGGAAAAGAAGGGTATATTTTCTTCTCTTGTTTCAAAATGCATTTTTTTATTTTTTATCTTTTTTTCTTTCTTTCTTTCTTTTTTTTTTTTTTTGACAGGCAGAGTGGACAGTGAGAGACAGAGACAGAGAGAAAGGTCTTCCTTTGCCGTTGGTTCACCCTCCAATGGCCGCCGCAGCTGGCACGCTGTGGCCAGCGCACCACGCTGATCCGATAGCAGGAGCCAGGTGCTTATCCTGGTCTCCCATGGGGTACAGGGCCCAAGCACTTGGGCCATCCTCCACTGTACTCCCGGGCCACAGCAGAGAGCTGGCTTGGAAGAGGGGCAACCGGGACAGAATCCAGCGCCCCGACCAGGACTAGAACCCAGTGTGCAGGTGCCGCAAGGCAGAGGATTAGCCTAGTGACCCGCGGCGCCGGCTGCATTTATTTTTTAAAAACCTAATTCATGCCTATTTTATAAAACTTGAAAAATAAAGAAAACTGAAAAACACAAACATCTCAAAAATCTTTCCAAAGATTCCTACTATTAGCATTAATTCTTTTTAAGATCACCATTTAAAAGAATGTTGGTTCTCTCTCAAATGAGAGCAATGAGACAGAGTTACAGACCTCTACTCTTTTTTTTGTTTCTTTTATTTACATTTTGTATTAATATGAAATGAATATATTTCATGTAGTCCATAGATATAATTCTAAGACTGTAACAATATTTCCCTCCCTCCCATTCCTTTCTTTCTTTATTAATTTTTGTGGTAACATATTTTTAATTTACAGTCAAAGGTTTAATGCTCTACTAAATAAATAGTTCACCAAATCATAAGTAGAAAGACCACAGTTCAGAAGGGATGTGTATAAGGGTGATAAACAATAATCAATTCCGCAGATGTCAATTCTACCCATATAAATTAAATTTCTTATACTGTAGTCATTTTTATATATAGTTTATAAACTCTCTACTTAATATATTATGAAATTTTTGCCTTCCTACATAATCTCCATGAAGTTTGATGATGGCATATTGAGTGCATACACTTTTAAAAAAATAAAATTTATTTATTTGAAAGGCAGAGTGGAAGAGACAGAAATAGAGATCTTCCATCTGCTGGTTCAATCCCCAAATGACCACAACTGGGGAGACTGAGCCAGGCCCAAGCCAGGAGCCAGGAACTCCATGTGGGGCTGCCATGGGGGTAGCAGAGATCCAAGGATTCAAGTCATCTTCTGCTGCTTTCCCAGGCGCATTAGCAGGGAGCTGGATTGGAAGTAGTGCAGCCAGGACTAGAACCAGTGGTGGTATGATATGAAATGCTGGTATACCAGGCAGCAGCTTAATCCACTGCACCACAATGCCAGTCCCTAAATGCAAATACTTTACTGAGCATATGAGCATAGTACATGACAGTATATTTGTATTTTTCTACTCTTTTAGGAATTTATATATTTTGGACATAATTTTTGTCTATCAGATAGTTATAATTTTCCCTTAATATTTTATTTTGTCATTTGTAACAATATAGGTTAATTTTCTGGGAGAAAACATATTCTACAAAGATATGAAGTGAAAAATACAGTTCATTTGAATGGAGATTTTCTTGACAGCAAACTCTGTGAAAACACACTAATCAAAGACATCTGGGATTGTTTTGCTCAGATGTCAAAGAGTTTTCTCTCTCCTGCTTATTTTAAACTCTGTCTTATTTTATTCAAAACAATGATTTTTAAAATGCCACTCCTTTTTGGAATCTCTTATATTTTCCAAATGATAGATAAAATCCCTTGCCTACGTCTTTAGACTTAAACCAAATGTGCTGTTTTTATATTCATTGCTAAGTAGAAGATGGTTTTGCCTGACGGCGTCCAAATGGAAGGAGAAAATTGCTCTGAAAGGACGTGCATGCTAGAGGAAAAACCAGATCACCATCAGTCTTCCATACACATACGATCTGAGAAAGAAAACATAGCTCTTATCCCTCTGTTTCTGAAATTTAAAAAAAAAAAAAGATAGTAAGGAACTTAAGTCTGTTTTACCACTTAATGATTTATTAGAATTTATTAGTTATGATTCCCTAGCATGAGTTTCTGTCAGAGGAGAAACATTCCGATTTACATTTGGAAACACAATGATAGATTTAAAACACTGGACTCAGGTGATTACCCTTTTCCCAAAGATTTCCGGTGACCACGAGGAGACCAAATGCAGCAGGTAAAAGTTACATAACCCTTCTGCTGTGGGCAGTCTGGCCATCTCAGATCTGCTAGCAACAGGCTTTCTGAACCTGAGCCGGTGACCAGGCCTCCTCCTTCATTTCTAACATGGAGACTTTGCATGAGTTCTCAGAGAACCACAGGGCGCTACCTGAACGGAATCTCAAAGAGAGGAGGCATTAGAATGCTGATCTGAGACGCTTAGGGCTTTGGATACCCTTCCCTTACCACACTGGCCCCACTCCTGTGGAGGTGGTGGGAAAACAGTGCCTCCGCCCATCATCATGACAGCTGCCGTTTTCATTTCCTCCTTTGGAGGAACCCCCTGCTCTGACGTCCAGGAAGGCTGCTTGAAATAGAAGTGAAAGCAGAAACTCCAGGCAATATAGGAAACACCGAGTGAACCTATATGCAGGCGAGGGAACCCTGGCTGGCTATTGTGATGAGTAATTTGGAAGGAAAGGTATTTAACAATATCCACTTCCTCAAATAATCCCTTCCTTAAATGCATGTTCTCCTTAAAAGATGCTAAACATCTGAGTCAAAAATTTCAATGTACAACCTTCCCAGGAAGTTTTTTGATAGTAGAAGTAGATGTTGTCATCAACTGTCAGAGGTCAATTGGAATTTTTTTTTTTTATAAATTTCCATCAATTTACTAAATTAAGGAGGCAAGTTAGGAGGCAATCAAATAGAAAAGCTCTTGAAAGAGGCTGATAATAGAGATGACTTATAAAGAGCGCAGAATCATCAGAGCCTTATTTTTATGGCTACTCTAAAGTGTTGGTTCAGTATCCCTTATCCAAAATGCTTGAGACCAGAAGTATTTCAGGTTATGGATTTTCTAATATTTGCGTATACCTAATGAGATAACTTGGAGATGGGACCCAAGTTGAAGCACGAAATTCACTTACGTCTTCCAGACACCTTATACTCGTCCCATAGCCTGAAGGTAATTTTGTACGGCATTTCTCATGCACCTGTACTTTGCCTGCTACTTGGCACATGAGTTCAGGCCTGGAATTTTCTACTTGTGCTGTCATGTTGACACTGAAAGTTTCAGACTTCTAGAACATTCCAAATTTCGGATTTTCAAATTGGGTGTGCTCAACCTGGGCTACTTTACATGTGTGTTTGTTATGGTTATGGGCTTGCTACTCTGGAGGGCCAAAGACACTGCCCCAAGTTCAGCATCACTCTGCATTGTTGCTTATGCTCTGAACTACGCAGTAGTCCCAGCCACTTCCAAGGCAGTTTCTGTCTTTTTTTTTAATCACAGCCCATAATGGAAATGCATCTAAACCATGATGCAGCACTCCTGAATGCGAATATATACATATATGTGGATAAGGAAATATATCCAAAAAAAGTATCCAGAAATGATAAATTTACCACATGAGATACAGCATGAGATTCTCTGTTTTGATCTCTGTTGCTTTGCTATGGTGACACATGATATCGACTAGGTGTCCACAAATAGGTTTTAGTCACAGCTTGAAAACCATTGGCCTGGATGAATAATACGTATGATAAATGCAATAAGAGTAAATAATAATGCTATAACAAAAACTTCAGCCAATAGAACCTGAGCCTTCTTTAGGAGATTCGGTTGTTTAAGAGAGACCCAGGGTGTGAGATGTGGGGAGATTTTCTGAGGCAACAATAAATAAAACTGTGACATCCACTTTGTCCCACCGTAGCTTTGTTCCTGGGTCACCTAAATAGTGTTATATGGAAGTCTGAAAGATCTGGTCTAAACCTACTCTGGTCTTAACTGGACTTGGGAGTTAGAAGAGAGTTTAGATTTGTAAGACACCATTGTTTTATGAGCTGCTAAGAGGGAAAAATGCTTCTAATTATGAGTATAAAATGCTACCAATTATATGATAATTAACAGAAATGTTATAATGTGAAAAAATGTACATTTTAAAATCTACATTGAACTAATTACTCCCTTGGGACTCTCCTCAAGGCTTCCAGGTCCCCTGTTTTTTCCTTAATAGGACAAATGACAGTTTTCTTATCCACATGGGAAATTATCCAGGGTAGCAGTTTATTAATTTTAAATCTTTATTTATTTCATTTATTTTAAAGCAGAGAGACTTAGCTACAGAGATAGAAAGAGATCTCACATCTGCTGATTCACTCCCCAAATGTCCACCACAGCCAGGGCTTGGTCAGCTTTAAGCCAGGAGCCTGGAACACAATCCAGACTCTCCAAAGTGAGTGGCAGGGACCCAAGGACTGGAGTCATCACCTGTTGCCTCCCAAGGTTTGCACTGAGAGGAAGCTGGATTGGAAGCAGAGCTGGAACTTGAACTCAGGAACTCCAGGATGGGATGTGGGTGTCCCAAGAAGCAGCAACAAACACCTATCCTAAGAATTCCTACTTGGAAAGGCATCCTCAGTGACAGTCTGGACTGTACTCTGTGCAGAAGAACATGATAACTAGGGACCTGATGTGACTTGCACCAGACAAAATACCAAAGTAGAGACAAAAGGAAGGATGTTTTGTGTGTGTGTGTTTTTGCAAAAAAATAAAACATAAACATAAGAAGATCTAGGATGGGACCTGCATTGTGGTACAGTAGATTAAACCGCAGCTTACAATGCTGGCATCCTGGATGAGCTCTGGTGTGAGTCCCAGCTGCTCCATTTCAGATCCAGCTCCCTGCTAATGCATCTGGGAAGGAAGTTTAAGATGGTCCAAGTGCTTGGGACCCTGCCATCCATGCAGGAAACCAGGATGGAGTTCCAGGCTCCTGACTTCAGTGTGGCCCAGCCTGGGCTCTTGCTGCTATTTGAGGAATGTACCAGCAGATAGAAGATCTGTCTCTCCCTTTCTCTGTGTAACTCTGCCTTTCAAAAAAAAACAAATAAATATTTAAAAGACAAACAAAGATCTAGGTTGTTAGACAGGAAGGAGAAAATCGAGGTTATAATCCAAAGCCTCTGATGCATTTATTTTGTCCCTCAGTTTTGGGGAAGGTATTGGTTATAACAAAAACAAGACCACAAAAGGGGGAAATCAGAGACTCCTTTTGCCTTTTGAATCCAGTGTCTTCATTCTGTGGGGAAATCCAAATTATAATCAGAAACTAGCTTCCTACAACATCGTTTTCATCATAAAATTCTCTTCCCATGAACTTGGAAGCTACCTTGGCTTCAAACCTAGTAACATATTTTTTTTTCTATCAGGTGATTAGGATCTCCCAGCATCATTTTATTTATGTCTAGAAATTTATATCCTGCCTTCTTCCCATAAGCATTAGTTAGATCAGCCTTTCACCCACTTAACTTAATAGAGTCATATTATCCTCATTCTCACTGACTCTTGATAAAGTCCCAACCTGCGGTGTAGGTAAATCCACCTGTCATCATCCACATGTGATGTGCAGCTTCCCACTTCCAGTCCCTTTAAATACTCCTCATTGCCAGTTCCTGTCTATCTTTTGCTTTTATATCCAGCAGTTACTGCTCCCCTTCCAGAAAACATTCTTTAACCTTGTTTGGGGGCCAGCATTGTGGCAGAATGCATTAAGCCTCTACTTGCAATGCCAGCATCCATGAGCAGAGTTCTGGTTTGAATCCTGGCTACTCCAAATCTAGCTCACTGCTAATGTACCTGGGTAGCAAGAGATGATGGCTCAAGTACTTGAGTTCTTGTGACCCATGTGGGAGATCCAGGTGGAATTCCTGGCTCCAGGCCTCAGTTTGGCCCAGACAACCATTTGTGGAGTAAACCAGAGCATAAGAGATTCTCTCTCTCTCTGTCTCTGTCTCTTTCCCTCTCTTTCCCCATGTCACTGTCTTATAAATAAATACATAAATAAATAAATACATGAATAAATTGTTTTTAAATTACCCTTGTCTTGTGATCCACACATGCTCAAGACATATCCTACATCCCTTTCATTTTTGCTCAGCAATTTACTTGGAAGATGCTTCCTAGTTGATCTGTTTTCACACAGTATGTTCTTAAGGGCACCACTTTTGTACTACCTCTGATTTCAAGGAAAATGCTCAGTCTGAAATGACTCCAGACACATGTGGCCCATGTCCTCAAAGAGTATAATACCTAGTAGGGAGGAATATTCAAGTACACACACACACACACACACACACACACTCCCCATTGAGACACAGGAAGAAACAGGAACAAAACAGCAAAGCTATGTCAATGTTTATTCATAAAGGGTTGCTTCATTACCTAATGAGTAGCTGAAGGGATAGATATTTGGCTGATTTGAAGACTCTGGTGTACTCTTCTCAACACTCACTATCTGCCTCTTAATATGGAGTCCATAATTAGTCACTTCCAATTCTTCAAGGATGTTTTCTCACCTCTGTGTCCTTATTCTCATTGTTCCTAGCTTGGAGCAGTGCCACCACCTTCTTCACCTGGACCCTGTGTGTCCTCTCTAAAATCTTTCCAAAGAGTTCATTCTTACCACCACCCCCCACCTTCTCCCCTTCACTGTGCAGCTGTGAGCCATGAGTCACAAGGCTTCCATCATAACGCATGCCATGGTGTTGTCATGGTCTGCTCACGTTTCCCTTCTCAGTGGCTTCAGGGGTACTTGAAATAAGGTGCCACGGCATCCTGGATGAATGGAGTTGGCAACCCTAATTTGTGGCCAATTTATATTCTCCCAGGAAAACAAGAAGAAAATAAACGCGAGAGAAATGCTACGTCCAGCACTGGAGGGAAGAACACTTTGTGGGGTGAGTGAGCCAACAAGAACCAGTTATTCCTCCTTGATTTGGGGAGTTCTTAAAGGCAAGTTTCTCTTTAGAGTTTACCTTTGATGGGGAGTAAGTCATACAAACATGTTAACAGCGTCTTAGAACAAAGTCCCATCTTCTAAAAGGTTAGAGCCAGCTGGATTTCTGCTGCCAAGCTCAAGAGGCAGCCTTAGAAACACTGTTTCTCTTTTTAATGATGCAGCAATCTAATCACTGCTGTAATATGGTCTGGGTTGGATAGCTC
This sequence comes from Sylvilagus floridanus, assembly GCA_949820135.1. Classification (NCBI taxonomy): domain Eukaryota; kingdom Metazoa; phylum Chordata; class Mammalia; order Lagomorpha; family Leporidae; genus Sylvilagus; species Sylvilagus floridanus. The sequence continues at coordinate 90,665,806 of OX463238.1, forward strand.
ATGTTATATGACTTTGCTTATTGGCCCTTGACTTATGGTTTTCTTTATCCTTTTCAACTAGTTGTGGATGTGTTAGCATTCATAAATTCTGCTAACTCATTTCAGTTCATTTTTTGTCTACTACTGCTGCCATCCCATTGGCAATGTTTTGAGAGTCAGAGGAGGAATCTTCTTACAGAAGGAATAGGCAAGCAAGATACATGGTCAAGAAACGAATCTGAAATACCTAAACAGTAGTCCGTTTGCATTCTAAAGTCATAACCTGTGAGGCACTCCTTTCACCTTGCTAGACAGACTATGGGTAGGACTCAGACATGAATCACATAGAGTGTCTCACTGTCTTGCTTTGCCAGAGGTCAGAAGTTTAGCTTAATAGAAATAGAATGGACTCTGGAGTCATATAAATGTCGGTGAAATGTCACATACAATGAAAGGCTGATGCAAAGGGCACCTGAGTCACATAAAGCTTCATAAAGCTCCTCTGTTTGCCACCTTGGTGATGTTGGGCAGTTTACATTACCCCTGTGCCTCAGTTACCTCATCTGTAAAATGGGATGTCAGACACTTGCTTCACAGGGTTGTTGTGAAACACATATGAGAAAGAGTATATGCAAATCTCATATATGTTTAATTCCAGGTACATATTAAATGTTTACAAAGACTGATGATTCATAGTGTTACCACATCCAGGCTATTTTATAAAAGCATTATTATGTTAAATAATTTTTCATTGGTATCTCTGATTCTTCAAAGATTTAAATTTGAAAAACATAGTCAGTAGCCCATGGGGCTTCAGCAGCAGCCTTGACATTGTAGATTTAGAATTTCTTATGTAACTTTTCTCATTTTGTCTTGATTTTCATTCAGGATTTACTGCTGGGTTACCTCATGCTACACATTAGTATTATTAAAAGTTGAGTCACATATTGGGTCCAGAATACCATTATTGATACTCAACAGACGTCTTTGTATATGGAGTCCTTGGTAACAACTCTCTGGTGGTTTCTCTTGGCTTCATCCATTACTTTTGAAAACTTTATTGATCAGGAAAAACCTGAGCTGGGCAGACAATATCATTAGATGAGTCATAAATTCAAGAGACTGCTTTCAAATTATTTTGTCCATGATCTATAGCAAGATGGTACAAAGGCAATAAGAAAGAAGAGGGATTTACTCCAAAAAATATAACTTTGCTTACTTAGGTCATGAGGAGTTGCCTCAAGGTTCTGTTTATTCAATCAAGGTGTGGAGATGAGGGGAAAGAGAGACAGATTCTGTAAACATCAAGCCCACTTAAAATAATGCAGCATTTTGGAAAGTTATTTCTAATTTATGAGAAATGGAAGATTATGAAATAAAATCTAGGTATAGAAATATTAAAATTTGAAGAGAGTGGTGAGATTACATGTGGATTTTCTCTTATTTATGGTTATTTTCTTTTAAATGGTTAAGTGCTTACATCTTATGTAGTAAGATAAAAGTCAATAAAAAGAATGCAGTTTAAAATTTATCAAAATGAAGTTCAAGATGTTTGTATCAGTACTTGTCATCTGTACCAACTCATCTAAACTATTGGTGTAAATGTAAAATGAAAAGTGGAGTATATTTGAAATATCTTGGCTGGGATGCCCCTGGGAGCCTCAGTGTTGGTAGCAATATTGTTCAATACCTTGGAGAACAAGACAGATTTCTATAATGTTCTTTCTCTGTTGATGTGGATAATAACAGCTTCCACAGAATATTTTCAAAGGTACTTTGCTTGCATCACTGAGACTCACCTGCACTCTTCAGTATTTCAGTAAATGCAATTGATCCATTGGTGCTGACACTGCTTCTATCAAGGATTGTAGAGATTTGTGCCATCGGCTTAGAAAAACAATAGACTAAATGAGCTACAATGACTTAGAAGTAATTAAAACATTCCAAACTAAAAGAAATGTTTTTCAACTCTGTAACTTTTGTCTTAGATACTTAAATAAATACAAAGAATAAGCAAGTAAAAAAATCTTGACAATAATCTGTCTTTTGAAAGGAGGATATTTGTTTGATATTCTAAAATGTTGTTTGAATAATACTTTAACATGGCAGGTCAGTTATATAAGCAGGAAATAAATTAGAAGCAAAAACACATAATTGTGTTTTTCCACAGGACCAAGATGTTCCAAAGGTTTCCCAGTAAATGAGTTTACTTTATTAAAGATCTGTTTTAATAAGTAAAGGTCATTACTGGCCATTGCTACCATGAGTATGTCATAAGCAAACAAGCTATCCAAACTGAGCACATTAAACTAGAAATCCAGGCCTGGAACAGTCATATATTAAAAAAATGAAGCCTAAGTACTTATCTTTTATATGTCCACAAATCCTTCTTTCCAATTTAGGAGCTATCTCACGATTATGTTAAAAAATTAGCTGCACCTCACTATACTTTATATCTCTTAACAGGTCTGTTGTAATATTTATCATTTGCATTCTTACAAATTTGTGACATGGTTTTGTGGGAAGGATTTGTGACAGGTGTCATTTGCCTGTTTACATGTCTGCCTTTACACCTGGACTATGAGCTGCTTAAAACATCAAATATTTATGTTTGTATTCCAGGTAGTGTGTTTAGCTTCTGCAAAAGTATTCAATAAATGTTGAGTAAAATAGTGAGTGAGTAGGTGAATTAATAGACTGTTCCATTTACCTGACTTCCTGAGCACCTGTTTATCTTGTTTATTTTTTTTCCATTTTAAGTGTTTATAACTCAATTCTATACAAGTTAGCCAGCTCCCAAGTATAAACTTGCTTACAAAATTAGGTTATAACATGTGCTGACAGTGGGGAATGATGACTGGGGCTGGGGCCAGGTTCTCTGCTGGAGCATAGGCGTGTAGGAAAGGTCTGAATAACACAGGACCGACTCACCGGTTGTCTTTTTGTGTTGGGTGAAAAACACATTGGATAGATCATGTGGGTACATTTGGCCAATTCTTGGGTCTACTCCAAAAGAGATTTTCATGGAGGAAGGGCCCTGCAACAGGTTCTGGAAGATGATTAAATCTAAGGGAAAATGCTAAGGTGACCAGCCAATGGTGCATTTTTGTCCTTCCAAAAGAATGAAAGAAATTCTGTGCACATGTCAGGCTGCTGCTTGGATTGTCTCTTTCCATTAGACCCAGCAAAGGGAGATGGTAAGTCAGCACTGGAAGAACTCTCTTACTGAACTCTCTAAGATTTGGGGCAACAGGGTAGACTAGGCTGGAATCCCTCAACTAGAGTGTTTTCTCCCATTCAAATGCATAGTCTTAAAGGAAGAAATTGAATTCCCATCTTAGTGTTTTCTCAAAACCAGAAACTTATGTCCTCCTTTCCATGGGACTATGGCTATGAAACCGTTTCTAGCTTCTGTGCCAACCCCCTACCTGCTTGCCTACCGAGATGGAAGGGAGGAGGTAATTGCTGTCACTGAGAATGGCCCTGTGTGAAGTGTCTGCTGCCTGCTCCTTACGACCTGAGTCTGGGCAGTGTCACTTGTGTCCTCCAGCTTTCTCTTTCCATGCACAATGGGAGAGGGTCAACTTCTTACCTTTCTCTCTGGACACTGGTCAGCCAGCGGCAGGGTCAGTGAGACAGGCTCATGATCTTCGATGCACCGGGCTGGGTGGTAAGTTTCCTCTAAAGTCCCATGTCTCCCTCGCACTCCCAGGCCACTCCAAAGCCTGAGTGTGTGGAGGGAGGATGGAATGACACAAATTGGCTTTAAATGCAAATGGCATTCTCCAATCTAAATTTACCATAGCTTACAGGGCCTCGTGGGCACTTAGTAAATCAGGTTCTTTAATAAACCAACAAGTGCTCATCAACAAGCTATCAGCTCTCCCAGTCTGTGCTGTATCCACTGGAGTCAGGGTACACCATAACCTCCCCTCACATACACCTGAGATGCTACGCTGATACTGTTGAGGCTCAGGGTATCAGTGGAGCAGGTGCCTGACAGGGTAGTAGCAGAAGGGTGACATGTGTCCCCACCAAGCCAGCCCAGAGGGCTTGATGGGGCCTTGGTGAAACACACTAGGTCCATCTGGGCTTGCTGGAGCAGCTGAAGGACAATGAGCAGCGCTTTGCTAGGTACTGACGGAGGAGCTGCAGTGCCCGGTAGAGGTCTGCTCATGGTTACATGGGAATGTGAGGTGCTGGCTACTGACCAAGGGTTGGGTGACAGTGTGCCGGGCCGCTGTCCATGGCTACTGAGGAACTGCTTCATGTAGGTAAAGCGTGTGGGACTTCTTAAGTGATCTCTTTTTTTTTTTAAAGACATATTTATTTATTTGAAAGTCAGAGTTACACAGAGAGAGAAGAAGCAGAGAGAGAGAGAGAGAGAGAGAGAGAGAGAGGTCTTCCATCTGCTGGTTCACTCCCCAGATGGCCGCAATGGCCAAAGCTGCACCAATCCGAAGCCAGGAGCCAGGATCTTCTTCCAGGTCTCCCACATGGGTGCAGGGGCACAAAGACTCCGGCCATCTTCTACTGCTATCCCAGGCCATAGCAGAGAGCTGGATCGGAAGTGGAGTAGCCGGGTCTCGAACAAGCGCCCATATGGGATGCCAGCGCTTCAGGCCAGGGGGTTAATCTGCTGTACCACAGTGCCAGCCCCAAGTGACCTCTTTGGTAGTCACAAGAAGATGACCCCTGGGAGAACACTCTTACTCTCCATCTGAGCACTGGTGATTGCTTTAGGGATATGAACCCATTCACAACATGAAGTACTGGCTGTGGTGCGTGCTGCCGTTTAAATGATGACCAGCTGAGAGGTAAGCCACTTCTGTCATGTGGCATTAATGTGCTACTTCAAGTATTTTAAATGATTTTGTATTTATTTCCACAAGCACTGAGTTTGGAATAGGGTGAGAAGTAAACCTGCAAGCTAGAAATGAAGGTTTACTCCTGAAATTATTTTTCAAAGCCAGTATCATTAACTGGATTCTCTGTGTTCTAAAGAAATTATTTTTTCTTGCCACCTAAAAAGCACCTGGCAGATCAAAACTATTTGGTCTCAAGGTGAATTTCTTCCAACCAAGTTATTATTTCAAAAGATACTGCCAGATCTGCATACGTTTACATCTGAAGACTATTCTAACAAGTAGATGCTACTTAATGCATTTTTAAAATTTGACTTTTGACTTTGCATCTACATACATGCTTATATATATATGTGTACATACAAAAACTTTTGCTATGAAATTCATCAGCAAATACTATGGCTATACTTTTATATATGTATTATGGTTATGATTTTTATATATTTATACATTTCTTTCAATACTTATTTATTCACCTTATTTCCATTTTTCACATATTAGCAATATTCGTTTTGCATTTCAATGAAATGAAACCTAATATAATCCTGAAGCCACAGAAATACTTCTGTGTGTATTACAATATTCATATGGTTTCTATTCCTGTACCTCTCAAGAACAAGATTTAATCAGTTATTCTCCATAGCCTGGGTCAGTATTAGAGTTTGAGGGTTTTCAAAGAGCACCTTCACACCATTAATTTAGAATCATGCATTTAAGGGATTACTTAAAAATGACATTTGTTCACAGTATTCTCACTGAGTAAGCAATCCCTAGAATGTTTTTCCAGCTGTGTTGACAAGTTGACAAATAGAAAGACATCTTTTTTGCAATCTTGACCCTGTAGCTTTACCTCAGAGGTACTAGCAATAATAGTGCTTTGTCCATGGGAATTTAATTTGGCATGATAGAGTGAAGTGGTAGTCTTTTGAGAAAAGGAGGCTGGGTCTCACATCTCAGTTCTACTACTTCCTAGCTGCGTGATCTGGAACAAGCTGCTGTGTCCCTGTGCACCCCAGTTTCTCCATATGTGAAATATGGGTTGCACATGCATGCTGAGAAAATTAAATAAGACCATGTTTGTTGAGTACTTCTGACATGGTAGCACTAAGAAACACCAGTTTTGATATCACATTTCTGCCTGGAAGTTCAGCTCTCTGTGTGGGTTTAATCTTCCATTCATCTTTATAATAATTACAAAATCATAGGACTTTGCAGCTAGAAATTACCTTAGAGATCAGTTAATTAAGTGGTTATTTCATGGATGGGGAAACCAACATACTGGAAAGTTAAATGATATAAGAAGTTTTTACTCTATATTTTTCATAACAAAGGAATTGAAGGCAGAATTGCTACTTGTTCAAGTTACTATTTGAAAATGTGAGGAATAAAAACAACCTATAGAGAAAGGGTAACAGCTGTGAGGCAAATTCCAATGACAACTTAGGGCTCAAACCTAAAGTAGAATAAACTCAACCTATTCTGCTACTTATAACTCACCTCAATGCTTTGGAGAACTCTGAAACTTATAAACTGAGGTCATGATGTCAGCTGCCCAGTATCTGGAAGTGGACGTTCACTGTGAGTGAGAAGTCAACATCCCAAAGATATTTCAGATACACTTGAGGTATTTTCATCTGAGACTATTACAGGGATATTAATTTGACTCAGAGAATTAAGAACTAGGCCCTAATTCCCACCATATTCCACATATAGAGGGCTTTATTTTCATATACAGATCAAAAGAGTTATATTTGAGGAGTCTTCCCCACTTGGAGTCTTTCACATTACCCATAGTTACAATTCCTATTGTGTACATAGCTGTAATAGTTGCTTTTTTTTTTTAATAAACTGCTTCACTTTTCTTTTAAACTTAACTGCACCCTAAACAATAATAGCCAGGAAGTGGTACATTGCTGTACTGAAGATATTTTTTTCTCTGATAAAGATAAATGCATGACTATGAAAAGAAAAGTGGCCTGTATATACCACTTAAAATAGTCTCATCTTCCAGCCTGCACATCATTATGCTGTTCATCCTGCTCATCCCCAGGGTTGTTCAGAACAAAGTAAGGTCTGCAGTGACAAAGCCCTTTCCATTCTCAAACATTTGGTCTCTGAGATTAAAAACAAAAAGAGCCACCATCACGGATCCATGTGTTCTTTGGAGGGCAGAGGAGATGGGAGAGATGGGGTGTGATCCATGTGCTTTGGGATAAACACTAAGAGAACATAAAGGAAAATGCAGTATAGTTTCCTGTTCAAAAGGTTGACTTACAGGATTGAATGACCACAATTGGGAAGTATTGTTTATTTTCAGATTATTTCCAGTAATATCAAATTAAATCTAAGTCTTACTTATCAATTTGCATTTTTTCAAAGAAGCTTCAAATAAAAACTAACATTCTTTAATGACATTCTTAAAAGCATATGAAAGTTTTAGCCCCTAAAACAATATTCTTTCTAAAAATAAAATATTTGAATAGGGACAAATGGAAGAAAGAAAGTAAAAAATCAGCCTTTATTAATGAAGAATGTATATTTTGGAAAAAACCCAAGAGAGTGAAAGGAAATTCCAACCCCACATATTCCCCTGTAGACACTGAGCTCTTGACTGGGCTGGTTCATTGTCAAAAAGTTCCTTCTGGTCACCAAGAACTAAAAAATTCATTCTGCCACTTTTCTCAAATCTAGTAAATTCATTTTGTTTTGTTTGCAATAAATATGTAAATAGAATCATTTTTTCAGAAAGATAGGGGATATATATGTGTGTATATATATATATATATATATATATATATATACCTATATAATTAACACAGACATAGAATGTTATTTTGGGAGAACTTTAGTGTGCATTGATTTAAACATCACCCAAACTGTGCACTAAAATTACCATGCAATGTTAAATGAGTGTTCCATTAAAAAAAGGACTCAAGAGCAAATACTGCTTGTAATGGATTTAATGAAACTAAAAAACGTGCAATATTATATACATTTTTGATTATCCTAGAAAAGCATATGGCAGTATTCTCCCAACTTTAATGTGTGTATGAAAATACGTATTCGGGGGCTGGCTCTGTGGCATAGCAGGTTAAGCTGCTGCCTGCAGTGTTGGCATCCTGTATGGGCGCCTGTTCAAGTCCTGGCTGCTCCACTTCTGATCTAGCTCTCTGTTTATGACCTGGGAAAGCAGTAGAGGATGGCCCAGGTGCTGGGACCACTGTACCTACATGGGAGACCCAGAAGAAACTCCTGGCTCCTGGCTTCAGATCAGCCCAGCTCCGCTGTTGCAGCCACTTGAGATTTAAACCAGGAGTTGGAAGAGATTCTCTCCCCCACTCCCTTCTCTCTCTGTAGCTCTGCCTCTCAAATAAATAAATCTTTTAAAAAAAGAAAGAAAATGCATGTTCAATAGAGCTGAGATTCAGCCTGAGGTGCTGCATTGCTAACAAGCTGATTCCACTGGGGACCACACTTTGAAAAGCTGGGGTATTTTTCATAAAATGTAAACTCACCAGTGAACTGGGCCACCTTGTATAGTACAGTTTTTGAGGTTTCTGGATCATTGGTTGTTGTGTTGTCTGACAGATTGGTGTTTGTTGGTTTTGAAAATAAACTTCGATGTTCTGCAATTTTTGTAATTGTTAGTATAACTGAATCCCCTCACTTTATATAATGGTGAATATCAACCTTACAAAAATACTTGAGCCATAAAAGGTAAAACTTGTTTTTACCTTTCCATTGCCTTGTTTTACTCTGGCTGTTTTTGAAAGAACTTTAAATCCTACACTCTTTCAGGAAGGAGTGCACGGTTTAGGAAATAAAGGGATATATGGCTTGAGTTCTATTCCAATAAAGATTGTCCTCAATTCACAAGCATACTAAAAGTGTACTTGACTCTTACAATCAAGCTAAAATTATATTAGCAAACAATTGTTCTTATTTATATTGCTAACATTTTTTGTAATTATGCAGAGAATCACCCAGTATCTTTAGGTATACAGAAAGCCAGCCAGCCTTTTACCTACTCATCTACCACTACCCACTCACCTGTCCATCCACCTGTCTGCCTATACTTCCATCCAATCACACATCCCACTCTCTACCCACCCACCGATTCAGTCATGCATCCACCCACTGTCCACCTGTCTACATGTCCACCCACTCATCCACCCATGCGCCCATTCCTGTATATAATTCATTTGACAGTATTTATATGGCACTATTTCTTTGTAAATGTAGAGTAAAAAGCAAAATTAACCTCTGTGTATATGGCAGGCAAAAGATTAAATTACCTACTATAGTGCAGTCTCCTCCATCATTTACTAAGCTTTCATTCTGTACAAAGGCTGGGGTGGTGAGAGTGCTGCCTGCAAGCTGAGATGTGAGGTGTCCAACATAGCTCCTCAACATATGACATTCCTAATTCTTAATTCCAGGAAAGATTCCTTCAGTCCTCTCCTACCACAAAGGCTGGTATTCCCCTTCATGTCGGGGACCATACAACATGTGGCCTCTTAGTGGAAAACTACTGAGGCAGGGCTAAACAGCCCAGACCAGAGAGTACTGATAACGTAACCTTGTGTGACCTTGTGCCTTAAGACCTTGTAACCTTTCCCCTACTTGCACTAGCATTGCAGCTACAAGATAAGCTCCCCCTTCTTCCCCCGCCCACGTCCTGACCTCCTAAACGCCCCTCCTTCCCCCACCCGACACCCTGCCTTTATGATATATAAGTGTGTGTTTGAAAAATAAAATTTGCAGCTTGATCAGGACATGTCTTGCTGCCATCTTTGTGTCTCCTGTCCCTTTCATTCCCCATTCTAGGTACTTGGCCCCAGTTGACGTCCCGCGGAACGGGACACCTTCATGCTACTCGCTAGCCAGCTAAACCATGCCTTTGATTGCCCCTCCACCTGCATTGTGCTTCCTGTCCATCCTCTATGCCTAGCGGATAGTCCAGGACATCTCTTCCCTCTCCAGGAAAGTTGTCCCATGTCTGCTCTCCTCTGATTTGTCATCCACATCTCTTTTGACCTTGTGTTCTAGTTCTTTATGGGTATGTCTGATCCCATCTATTAGACTCTCATCTCCCCCAGAAAAATGAGACTTGTGCTTGATTTATCTTTGCATCCTTCCCAGAACTTTATGCAGGGCCGCTCAGTAAATCTTTCTGGAATGCATGAATCAACCTATCCACACTTCTGATTGAATGAAGGCTGACTGTGCTGATTTCATGAGAAACTGAGGAGTTGGAGGCTAAGAAATATCCAGTGTCCATACAATCCTAAATCAACTGTGTGGACTCTTTTCGATAAGTCTTTTATAAAATGCTTTGCTATGCCTTCAACTGAGAGTGTAGGTGTGTTTCAAAGTGACGTTATGCTTTTGATTTAATGAAAGGATTGCCTTGCAGGAGCATAGGCTATTAGAAGAATATATTCATATTCTTAGATGTAGTTATTCTTACAGTATTTCCCCCTCTAAAACATTCCTTCTATTAATAGTCAATTCAATGTCAAACTTGTAAAGAATCACATAGAGTTATAGTTTGAAACTTTTTATCCAGTGATAATTTCCACTGCTACCCCTGACTTTCAGGTCGCATTAGGGATGCAAGGTCTTTTTACCACCAGCAAAATTCTTACCTAACTTTTTTGTTTAAGAAAATGATTATAACTATTCATTTCTTTGCATTGTCCCAAACACTATATGAATTCTCAGTCATTGTATCAGAGAGAAAGAGAGAGGAAAATGACACAGCTGGTAGCTGAAAATCACCCTTGGATTATTCCAAGGCTGAAGATAAGAATGAATTTGTGTTAAAATTTTATTTTTCTACAAATGTATTTCTTTAGTTTATACTCTAATACTCTTCACATCCTAGTGTTTGTGCCTTTGCTAATTTGCATGATTGTGTTGGGCTAGGTTATGGATTTTATCAGGGTTCTTCTTCTCCTCACCTTTATCATCAAAATCTGCTTGATTCCAACTTTGAGACCCATCTAACACGCACATCTTTACTTTGAGTAATTACAGGAAAATGTACAGATGATTGCATTAACGTGTAATCAGTCGTCCATGTAAATTTCCCTGAATTTTCTCAAGCTAGAAGTGGAAGTGGCAAGCTCTCAGGTCTGGAGCTGCTCCTCAAATGCCCAGGACATCCTGGCATGGTTACTGAGTGATGACACTGGCACTCTGCTTCTTAGGAACGCTTGCTCGGCCCTGTCCACTGAATGTGCTACTAGAGAAATCATTTCTTTCAGTGGCAATGAATCCTTGTGGTTAACATACAGCGGTTGAGACCCATGTATCATATCTTAATGTGGCCTGCTGGTCTTCTCTGTGGTCTTCCCAAACATGGACCATCTCTGCTTACTGCCCTGCTTCCCCTGGCCTTGAAGCTGGGGCCGTAGCCTTGGGACCTCTATCAGGAAGTGAGCTGCGGTTTTAAAAATCTAGGATTTTTGCCCCCTCGTTAAATAGAAGCAAAAGAGAAAAAGGACAAAAGAAGTACATGTCAGCCAAACATAATAATTTCCCTGTCTTGAAGCCTTGAACAGTTTAGTAGATAAATGTTGGATCCGTCTTTAATTTCCAACACTCCTGAAGGGCACTTGTTCCTTGGCACTCACCAGTAGGTCTTCTAGACTCTTACTGGATGCCCCATCTGGCCTGTCTGCCCTTGAAAACCTCCCTTGGCACGGGCATCCTATCTCAGAAGGCCCTCACTTACACATCCCGCCCTCCTGCCAGTCAGCCGCCCAACATGAAGAGCCACAGAGAAGTAGCCCCAAGGGGTACCGCACCTAGAGTCTCATAGCATCAGTTATCGTGTGTTCTGCACCTCTGCCTTCCCCACCAAACTCTTTCACCTTGCAAAGCCTTGGAGACAAGAGGGACCAGAGGAACCATCAGCACTTTCCCCTTGAGAGATCTGGAGAGGGACCCATGCCAACATTTCCTACACCGTCTCCTTTGGAAAATAGAATGTACAGGCCAAGCAGCGACTTCCCAGTGAATTTAGAGCACCAGCTGTGCCCAACTTGGAGACTGTGCTTAGACTGAGGAAGTGAGTTTGTGCATACAAAGTACTGTCTGAGTGCTTAACTTCTTCTAATATCATTTAGTTCTCTAAAGACAGGAAACTGCAGGCACCTGCTTTCCCACCCATTCGGGAATCACTTCGCACCTTTTCAGAAAAAGAGCTGAACTATGAAATGAATTGTGTATCTGGATTGGAGTGGAATATTTTCACAGCCATTCAGAAGTCTTTTTTTTTATTATTATTATTTGATGATATGGCCATCAGGTAGTGAGTTTATGAAGTGCTGCTATATTTACGCTTGGTCTTGTCATTCAGACGTGAGAGCATGTTAGGGAGTGGGAATTCACAGTTGCGCATAATTTTTTCCTTGCAGCTGGGGAAACTGAGGCAAAGGAAAGAACATTATGCAGGATCTCAGGAGGGAGTCTACAGTTTGGAGAAAATGATCTTCACTTTGTCATTTCCTAGGAGCTGGGTGAAAGCTCATCTTAGGTTCAGATAAGCTTGGTTGTCTGGGAGATTATTGGCCAAACGATCATTGGGAAAGGTGGTATGTTTTGGGAATAAGGTTAGTTATCAGACTTCTAACAAAGACAAAATTTAAGAAAAAAAATTATTATAAATTTTTAACAAGTTCACTTTTATTGTTGGATACAAGCAAAAAATTAGTTTAATACAAGTTTAAGAGATATTTAAGCTATGAAAAATAATAAAGCTTATTCCCCAATTTAAAGTAAAATACTAACACCATAGAAGGTTGCTACATGTTTTCTTTGATAGCTTGTATTTTCCCTCCAACCTCTGAAGAGAGGTAGCTATACCCTCGGATTTTATGTTTTTCTTATCTGTGGCTTTCTTTTAATGGTTTTTATCTTGTAAGCATTTATCACTAGCCCATCCAATGCTAAGTTCTGCTTGTTTTATTTTACTTCAAAGAAACGTATCGTGTTGTGTGTATTTTTCGGCACCTTGGTTTTTCATTCCAATATTATGTTTTTAAGACTCAGGGGCCGGTGCCGTGGCATAGTGGGTTGTCCTCTGCCTGCGGCGCCGGCATCCCATATGGATGCTGGTTCTAGTCCCGGCTGCTCTTCTTCCAATCCGGCTTTCTGCTGTGGCCTGGGATAGCAGTGGAGGATGGTCCAGGTGCTTGGGCCCCTCCACCCGCATGGGAGACCAGGAAGAGGCACCTGCCTCCTGGCTTTGGATCGGCGCAGCTCCAGCTGTTGCGGCCATTTGGGGAGTGAACCATCGAATGGAAGACCTTTCTCTCTGCTTCTCCTTCTCACTGTCTGTAACTCTACCTGTCAAATAAATAAATAAATAAATAAAATATTTTAAAGAAGACTCACTTATATTGTTACTGAAAGCAATAGTTTACTCATATTCATTGCCATATAATAATTTAGCATATGGCCTTATCAAAATGTATTCAGTCATTTTGAAAGTGTACTTTTGAAATAAGAAGTAAAAGGCAAATAATTAGGGCTAGGCAGATGTACTTATCCAAGAACTTATGTAGCTAAGTAGCTGTTAGTGTTTTGTTACTGCTATAAAAACAAATAAAATGTATAGTGTACCCCAATATGCATATACCCATAAATATTTGAAACAATCTAATGAAATAATACTATTTAACCAAGTATAATGTTGTCTAATGTTTCTCTTTTGGTCCATTCCATATCATTTTAACTTTTTTAATGTTTATTTTTATTTATTTATTTTTCATCTCACTTGAGAGAGAGCGAGATTGATCTTCCATACGCTGGTTTACTCCCTAAATGTCCACGACAGCCAGGCCTGGGCCAGGCTGAAGCCAGGAGCCTTGATCCATCCAGCTCTCCCCCAAAGGAGACAGGGGCCCAAGCACTTGAGCCATCATCTGCTCCCCCAGGATGCCTTGCAGGAAGCTGGATCAGCAAGCACTCTAATCTGACAGGTGGGCATTCCACAGCTTAGCTTGCTGTGCCGCTTTGCCCACCCCTATTTTTACTTTTTAATTCTTCACTGACATTAAATGAGTCCCTCTAGTTTGATTTCTTTACCCTGTGTGTTCCAAATCACAATTTGAAAAACACTGTTTTACCCTGAAGAATGATTTCATACCACAGAAAGTATAGCATGCTTAATTTTAATACTATTAATTGGATTGGGGGTTAGGGGAAAAATGTAGCAAAATCCATGAAATACTTATGCACATTTTTAATTATGATCAGTATAATGATAAGATCTTGTCCTCATATCAGTAAAGCTTGTTAATGAGAAAAAAAAAAGTGTTCTACAGATTTAAATACTTCTAGGAGTCTTTTTATCTAAACAAAACATTGAAAAAATCCAGTGCAAGATAAAGGAGAGTTTAGCAAAATAATTCTTCAAATCACTTTGGCAAGTGAAATTTGCCATGGGAAAGAGGAACGTACTTTTTCCACTCTTGTGTGTGTGTGTGCGTAATAGAAGGTAACAGGCGATGTTCTCATTCAGAGCACACCTTCCACCTGGATATCTGCCCGTGGCTTTCTAACTCTAAGCAACAGACAAAAGATACCAATAACCTGAGCTATATACGCATCTCACTTTACATGAACCCACCCCAGGGAAAATGCCATCTTCTAGCCTCCTAAGGGGGACATTGCAGAAATGTCTCTGCCATCCAACCCCAACTGCAAACCAGTCCTAACTCCCCTTTGTATTTTAGCAGAACTGTTGGGGATTTACCTTCAAGAAAGGAATTTGGGGTCCTCAATGAGGCGCCCCAGATTTTAGAAATTTCCATTTGCCTCTAGGCCTTGTCTCTCTTGCTTAGGAATAGGATTATTCTGTACTAGAAGAACTTGCAGTGTTCCCTCCAAGGAAAGCAGGAAATATTTTTAGGAAGGATTAAAAACATATTTTTATAATTACGATAATACTGGGTTAGTCTTAGATTATACATTAGCTACTTCCTTCTTAACCTTCTTTTCTCTACAGAACAGGCAAAAAGCTGGAAATATTTCAATTTCTAGTTCTTTAAGTATGTTTTTAAAAATTTCTCATCCTCCTCCATTCTACATGATTTTATTAGTTTTAATCAGTATTCACAATACTATCTATTCATGTTTTCCTCTTCATTTTTGTCTGTCAACTATTTTCTGTTTTCAGTTTTACGTTAGAAACAGTGTTTATATAGGAACCAATTTACATTGTGGAAGAAGTCTTAAAGCCATTAAGAATGAGTAGTCTGGAGCCAAACATCTTGGGTTCAAGGCCCAGCTCCTTTTTCCACTTGATTGATGACCTCAAGCAATTTATTTAAACACTGCACTGGCCTCTGTTTCCTCATGTGTAATATGGAAATAATTGTGATATCCTCTTTGAGGAGATTTTTTGGAATTAAGCAAATCAAGTGGATAGACCAGTGCCCGTTATATCACAACAGCTCAATTTGTGTCAATTTCCCTTATAACTACCATCCATTCCACATTTCAGCAGTTGTTATACTATGTGGTAACTCAGGACTTCCATCTTGTCTGCCTAAGTACTTAACACAGAATTTTTGTGTCCCAATTCGTTAAATCAATCCATTGTCTCCTCAATGGGAGACTATACATCCAATGTAACTTTCTTATAAAAGTTCAGCTTCTGGGCCAGCGCTGTGGCACAGTAGGTTAATCCTCCACTTACAGCCCCGGCATCCCATATGGGCACCGATTCTAGTCCCAGTTGCTCCTCTTCCATTCCACAGCTCTCTGCTGTGGCCGGGGAAGGCAGTGGAGGATGGCCCAAGTCCTTGGGCCCCTGCACCCACATGGGAGACCAGGAGGAAGCACCTGGCTGCTGGCTTCAGATCAGCACAGCTCTGACCGTTGTAGCCTCTGGGGAGTGAACCAACGGATAGAAGACCTTTCTGTCTCTCCCTCTCACTGTAACTCTACCTCCCAAATAAATACATAAAAATCTTTTTTAAAAAAGTTCATCTTCACTTAGTTGTCAAATGAGAACAAGTGTATAAAGTACTATTTAAACCATAAGGTGCTATATGGTGTTAGGTTTTGTTTTAATTTTTTTGCTTCAGAGCATTCATTCATAATGGAGACTTTATTGGTGTTGAGAATCAGTGCACAGACATTTCAATTTGTATACAATTCTTTTTTAAACATGTATTTATTTGAAAGGCTGAGTGGCGGAGAAAGGGAAAGAGGGAAAGAGACAGAAATATCTTCCATCCTCTGACCCACTCCCCAAATGACCACAATTGCTGGGGCTGGATCAGGTCAAATCCAGGAGCCTGGAACTCATTCCTGGTCTCCCACATGGGTGGCGGGGGCCCAAACACTTGAAGCATTTTCCACTGCTTTCCCAGGCACAGTAACAGGAAGCTGGATCAGCACAGGTACTGGTTCTCTGATATGGAGATGCCAGTGTCTCAAGGAGAGGCTTACCTTGCTGCTCCCAACGCTGGCCCCTTGTGCATAGTTCTTAGCATACGTATTGAAAATCTAAAAGCCATGAATTATTGTTCTGTTTTAAAGTTAGTCTACTGACTTTCCAGCTTCATGTTCAGAATGAAGATACTTCTTCCTTAAGACACTATCAAGTACCAGTATCTTCAAATGTTGATAAGCGGTTATCTGAATCTCACCCATGCAGAGTTTACTGTCATATACACCATCTACTTAAATTTGTAATATTTCACAGCACATTAGCAAAATTATCAGGAAAAAGTGGATGACTGCAACCAAAGATGCTACAGAGTGTGCACTATTCTGAGAAAGCATAAAGAGTAGTTTTCTGTAGGAAGCAGTTCTGTTGAACAACAACATGGCAGTACAAGTAATCAAAAACGTTCAAGACAGATTAAGTGTACAACCATAACGCCAAATTGCCATTTAGTATGCATTGTAGGATATGTAAAAACCCCCCTATGGAATGCTAAACAGGCACCCAAGACAGTCAAAGGCCGCTGTGCACTACGAAGGAAATTTATCTTCTCTAGATGCTATTATTTAAGAAAGGGCTTATCTTTCTTTTTGGAAATAAACTCAAGGTGATTTTTCCCATAAAGAGTAATCTTTATGGAGCTCCAAAGATCTTAGAGTAAGTCTTGTTGATGGTATTTTTCATTATTGAAAGAGGATTTAGATTTGTATCAGATTTAAACACATCCACAATGTCAGCTTTTCTTTCAATAGCAATATAAACAGATTCCTGTCCCTTGTCTAAATAAAAGGAAAGCACTCTTGGTTGTAGGAACTTAAAAAATTAATGTTAAATAAAATAGGTTCCCAGAAGCTTCCACTCTCAGACCATTTGATGAACTTAATTTAACTAACTGTAATTGATTGCATAGTTAAACAGATTTTCTGGGAAAGAGGCATAGACATACAACATGCAGATAAACATTCAAATGCTGAAATTTCTTTGACCATCCACTCAGGGCATTATCCCCTTTATCCACTTCCTTTTGAAGACACAATGCAGTTTTCCCCTAAATAAGACTTTATCATGATGTACAGTGTCCTTTTGTCAAGTTAGTCCTACCCAGTTTGTCATTGTGTTTTATCAGCATATAATGCTATCACATGTCACAGGGTTTCCTGTGTATATTTGCTTCCCCAAATAAATTTTAACCCCTGAATCAAGGTTCCCCTTATACTATTTATAATCTCACTATAGAGGCAGCAAAATCCTAGCCATGTCACAATTACCCAGTAATGCTGACTGATTGATTGGTTGGCATTTTCATGAATCTACTGTAGGATCCAGTGAAATTAAATCCATATTTACCCCAAATGAATCAAGACCTCATAACAGAAATTTTTCACCTCTCCTTAACCTCTTCTTCAGGCTCCTCTGATTCGTCAGTGACTTGCAAGTGTAGCCAATCCGAGAAGGAGCTCCCGCTGGAGTTAAAAAGTCTAGGTTTTAGTAGTGAACTTTAGCCAGGAATTTAAATTTCCTCAGTCTTCTCATCCATAAAATGGGAAAAAATTCACCTCAATGGTTTGAGGACTGAAGAAAATATTTTATAGAGGTAGGTCATTATACCTACTTAAATATGGGTGCCAACTTGACACTTGAAGTTGGTTTTATCAAAGCTTCACATTAGCCAGTTTGTAACCTTTTCCAACTCCCAAACCCTTCAGGGAATGGTGCCACTAGCCATCTGCTTGTGTAGGCCAAAATCTAATAGACCTATTCTCTGACACTTCTCATTCCCTCATACACATTTCCCACTTCCAAACCAATAGAAACCCATTGCCCCCAAGTCTTCGCAGACCTCTCCACCTTCTGCAACCACCAGATGAGGCGCCATGGCCATCTCCCCTCACTGGCTCACCACGGTGCCTCCTATGGAAACTGCTGTCATCCTCCATGAGCGTCTCTTCTCCCATTACAAGCGTGTCTTTCCCTTATGAATGCAGCCTGATCACATCATTCTCTTACTGCCTATCACTTTTTGCACAATTGATCCTCAGATCCTTGACCAACATGACTGTTCCATACTGTATAGGATATTTCTATCTTTAAAAAAATATTTATTCCAGCCGGCGCCGTGGCTCAATAG
Source organism: Sylvilagus floridanus (assembly GCA_949820135.1). Taxonomy (NCBI): domain Eukaryota; kingdom Metazoa; phylum Chordata; class Mammalia; order Lagomorpha; family Leporidae; genus Sylvilagus; species Sylvilagus floridanus. The sequence continues at coordinate 90,684,245 of OX463238.1, forward strand.
GCTAATCCTCCGCCTTGTGGTGCCGGCACACCGGGTTCTAGTCCTGGTCGGGGCGCTGGATTCTGTCCTGGTTGCCCCTCTTCCAGGCCAGCTCTCTGCTGTGGCCCAGGATGCAGTGGAGGATGGCCCAAGTGCTTGGGCCCTACACCCCATGTGAGACCAGGAGAAGCACCTGGCTCCTGCCATCGGATCAGTGCAGTGTGCCGGCCACAGCACGCCGGCCATGGTGGCCATTGGAGGGTGAACCAACAGCAAAAGGAGGACCTTTCTCTCTGTCTCTCTCTCTCACTGTCCACTCTGCTTATCAAAAAGAAAAATATTTATTCCTTTATTTGAAAGGTAATTGGGCAGAGAGAGAGAGAGAGAGAGAACTTCAGTCTACTCGTTCACTCCACAAATGGCTGCAACTGAAGCCAGAAGCCAGCAGTTGCATTCAGATATGCCACGTGGATGGCAGGGGCCAAAGCACTTGGAACATCTTCCATTGCCTTCCAGCAGTGATAGCAGGGCACTGGACTGGACGTGGAACAGTTGGGGCTCGAACCAGCAGCACCCATATTTGATGCTAGCATCGTAAGCAGTGGCTTAACCCACTGTGCCACAACACCGGCCCCAACACAGGATATCTTCTGTCCACCCCTCCTGTTCACTCCATCCTCCTCTGCCCTGCTGTGTGTCCCAGTAGCTGAGCTTCAGAGACGTCCCCAAGAAGCTCTTGCCCTCACTCATGTCCTTCCATTTGACTGAAAACTCATGGGCCATGCAAGGCGGCCAGAGACTGAAGTGTGGAATTCACTCCCGGCCTTTCTGCCTGCTGTGGAGGCTCAGCCCAACTGTGTGTCCCTACAGAGGGTCGCAGTTGCTGCAGGAGCCCCTTTCCTATAACTAGGTTCTCTGATAAACACTCCTCCTTGCACTTGGATGTCCAGGCAGAGGAGCAGCCTCCCATCCTTGCTGTCCTGGAGCCCTGTACGTCCATTGTTGATTTCCCACAACACTACCGCAATGAGCCCCTTTATGGAAGTGTCCTCACTGGCTCTGTTGGAGCGTGCCCAGGGTGTGCTGCTAGGATCCTGGCTGGTGGAACTTTTCCTCCCTCCTGGATTCTCTGGCTTTTCAATAATTCAGCTATTCCGTGTCTTCTTCTGCTTCTGGATGAATGTAACTCATCCCTGAAATTTCAGCTCAAATATCGCTTCCTAGCAGAAGCTTCTCTTGACTCCCTAAGTAGGTCAGCCGACTCTGCAATACGCTTTCCTACTTCTATGGAATTTTCCACAGCACTTGTAATATGATAGAAAATTCATCACTTAGTTGAAGGACGTCTGTTCTGTGACTATGGGCATCTTGTCTGTTTTGGTCACCACCACACTGATACTTAACACCGTGTCTGGCACACATGGTGCTCAGAAAACACGTGTAAAAGAATGAATGAATTCAACTTGCTAGCCTCTCATGATATGCTGATATGTGGGTCTGTACAAGGTGATCACATGTATATATTAATTTTGTAGAGCCATGTCACACATGCTAATCACATTTTGGGCAAAGAGAATATTTCTCATTGTTCCAATCAAAATGTCCAAAGCCAAGTTGTCCCCAGTCCTGTTATGGTAGGAGTTTCCTGACTGCTTCCTGGCCTCTCATGCTCTACTTTATTGTTTTCCTTGCAGAATGGGTTTCTCCTTCCCATGATCCCTTCTTTGGAGCCTGGGTTGTCTCTTCCCCCAGATCTTTGTGGCTGATCCATCATCTCCTTTTAAGTTCTGCTCAAAAATCTCTACGTGGAAGCCTGTTGTGACCACACCATTTAGAACTGCCGAAGCATCCCGCTCTCCTAATCCCCCCATTCCATGCTATTTTTATAACTTATTATCCCCCTCTAATGTCATTTATTTATTTACAAGGCTTATCATTTTAAAGATTTATTTATTTATTCGAAAGGGAGTGTGACAGAGAGAAAGTTCTCCTATTTCCTGGTTCACTTTCTAGATGGCCACAGTGGCCAGGGTTGGTCCAGGCTGAAGCCTGGAGCCTGGAACTTCATCTGGGTCTCCCACATGGGTGGCAGCGATCCAAGTACTTGGGTCATCTTCCACTGCATTCCCAGGCCTACTAGCAGGAATTGGCATTGGACGTGGGGCAGCCAGAGCTCAAACTGGTACTCTGATATGGGATGCCAGCATAGCGAGAGGCAGCCTAACCTGTGATCCCTCAGTGTGGCCCCAATAATGCCCACTGTTTATTGTCTGTCTGCCCTAAAAAAATCCATTGTTCACAAGTGCCTGCACCACTGCCTGGCACACAGTAGGCATTCAAACATATTTGTGGAATGAATTAAGTTGACATCCTTTTCTCAACCTCTGATTGGCCTATCCCTCTTCATCCTCAGCTACTGTTTTTCTATAATGAAAGGCAATAAGAGATTTAGAGATTCTTCCTTGATCCATCTCCCATCTATGCAAAACTTGCTAGTGGAAAATTTTTAGAAGAAACCCTATATTATGTAAAGGAAATGCCCTTACCATGCCTACATTTAAAATTCTTAGTTAAGCAACGTGGATACAGGAGTCATGATTCTGGATTCATCATCCTGCACAAAGTATTGTGGTATAGATAAAAAGGAAGGTGAATGGCATCAAAAGTCCATAATGGTGTAGATGCAAAGTCTAATCTCTATTTGCCAAGCAATTAATTTCAGTCTCCATCCTCTCTGCAAGTCACTTTAGAAAAGATACATGATGATTTATCACATAATCTAGTAAAAGGAACTCCATATGTATTTGTACTTGGGCCATTCTGTGTTATTTTGCCACTTATCTTCAAAACAATTAGTCAAGATTCTGTAAGATCCCATGTGATTTATTAAGCATTAAACTTTCAATAGCATTTTGGGCCACCTCTTATTTTTTGCATACTTATAATCCACGCCCTTTATACATAGTTACTCTCTAGTAACCAGAATATTTCAACCATTATTCCAAAAGGAAATATCTCTTAAATGCCTAGCAGATACTCATCCTAGCATTTTTTTATTAACCAGAACACAGCACTTCTGAGCATGCTAAATGTTGGGAATTTACTGTCTTAATAACAACTACCAAATATCTTGGTCTGAAATTACTTTTACGCAACTGTCACTCAGTGGCTGAAGGGAAGACTGAAGCCTGGTTAGCATTCATGGCAATTCTCATACCTCATGATACCCAGCTCTCTCTAAGGTTTCTATCTCCTTTCTCCTCATGATTATTCATGTGAAAATCTAATTGTTTTTTCCTCCTCTAACTGAAACATGACAGAAAACTTTATCTGAAATATTTTATGGATCTTTTTTCTCATTTGCATTGCATGTTAATAAAAGTCATTAGACACTACAGGGGAGAGGGAGGGGAGAAAAATTGATTCTCAATTCTTCCATATATTTCATCACAAGGGTAAGAACTATTAATTTTAGGACATATTTTTTTCATGGCTTTTTTTTTTGCACACATTTATGCACACACAACAGTGATCTGAAACATAGCAATAGTGGGAACTAGGGAAAAAAAAAGTGCCAACCTATAAAAGTGACATTTATAAAAAACACACCAGAAAGGGGGAAAGAAAGCAGAAGGCAAACCTAGCTTCTAGGGTAAAGGTTAACAACTGAAGTGTCATTTAGACTTGATGATTTGATTTCTGCTCACTTAGAACTTTCAGGGAGTTCCTTTATGGTCCCAGGCAGCTTTCTGGGCAGGCAGGGGGAGGGTGCCAGTTAGCCCTAATTATTACGTTGTGTTTTGCATTCCCACTTAAACAGCTAACCCTTTTTTTTTTTTTTTCCTAATGGGTCTGGACTCTGGCAGCCACAGCTTGAACCAACTGAGCTGTTCTTTCTCTAAATGGCCTTTTGTGTGTGGATAATGACCCCACTCTCTTGAATAGGGTTTCTCTCTCCATGCTGCAGCTAAATGCATCATTGGCAAAAACAAAGAGAAATTGCAGTAAAATGGTACATAATGGCCTCCTGGGGGTGGGGGGAGCCTTGGCTCTCAGACTTCCACTCTTTCCATCACCTGTGGTTTCATGCAGAATAACATTTGCTTTGGAGCAGGCAGACTCAGCCCCTGGGATCTGGGCTGTGTTCTGGCTGTGGACTGGGGAGATAGGCTGTCCCCGAATCCAGGGGCGCCTGAATCCAGGGGGTGGAATACGGCTCTGCTTCTGTACCTGGGTCATTCGCTGAGGAAGCGCTCAGGAGTAGCAGTGTCTGTCATGTCAGTCTCAGGTTTGGGCCCTGTGCTGCAGCCCCATCGTAACCTCTTATTTCCCCATGGCCATGGTAACCCAGCAGTCTTTGCGAAACAAATGAATGGAAGCCCTTGGTATCCCATCACTCTATGGATGAAATTTAGAATTATCAAAACAAATGATTCCCCCATAATAATAATTGGAAGTAATGATGTCAAAGTTCATGAAACTGGAGCCAGTTGTTGTGGCACAGCGGGTAAAGTCACCGCCTGCGACACTGATGTCCCATGTAGGACTGCCAGTTCGAGTGTCAGCTGCTCCACTCCAATCCAGCTCCCTCTATTGTACCTGGGAAAGCAGAAGGTGACCCAAGTGCTTGGGCCCCTGCCGCCCCCACGGATGACCTGCTGGAGTTCCTGACTCCTGACTTCGGCCTGGCCCTGTCCTCGCTGTTCATCTGGGGAATGAACTAGTGGGTGGGAGATCTCTGTTTTTCATCTGTCACTCTGCCTTTCAAATAAATAAATGAATCCTATGTAACTTTACCTGGTACTAGGAGTTTACAATAATTTCTTTAAAAAACTAGTTCATAAAACTTTAAAACAGATTCTTGGCTCAACTATCTTACATTTCAAAACTAATTAAGGAGCTGTTTAGGTATTTGTGTAGTCCTCGTGTTTTTCATTATCTCAGAATAACTCATTTAAATAAGGCAATTTTTTTAATAATGATTTATTTATTTATTTGAAAGTCAGAGTCATGCAGAGAGAGGAGAGAGAGAGAGAGAGAGAGAGAGAAAGCCTCCATCCGCTGATTCACTCCCCAGTTAGCCGCAACAGCCAGAGCTGCGCCGATCCAAAGTCAGGAACCAGGAGCCAAGAGCTTCTTCCAGGTCTCCCATGTGGGTGCAGGGCCCCAAGCACCTGGACCATCCTCTACTGCTTTCCCAGGCCACAGCAGAGAGCCGGATCGGAAGAGGAGCAGCCGGGTCTCAAACCGGCAACCATATGGGATGCCGGTGCTTCAGGCCAAGACATTAACCCGCTGCGCCACCACAGTGCTGGCCCCTAAATAAGGCAAGCAATCTTACGGTCTACAGATCATATGTGTTGGTGAAACCTCAGTACCTGGTCCAATTCACTACCTTCTCCTGCACTCCCTGTGTTCATCCTCCTTGGTGTAGACACAGAGTATAGAAGCACAAGTCAGCAAGAGCCGGAGCTCACTCTTCCTCCTGAGACGTATCCCCTCCACTGCACCTTGTTTACTCGCCACTTACTCCAGTCAATCCATTTCTCCTACTTCATCCCTTGGGTATTTTAATAGTTGCATTTAATGAGCTAATAGCTTATTATGGGTTAATAAAGGGCAGTTAGAGATGCTGGGGTACAGTTCTTTGAAGATCTATAAGGGACATCCCTTGTTGATTTATTCACTCCTTGCTCTGGGTGCCTCAGCTTATAAAAGGGATCTAATGATACCCATCTCCTTTGCTAAAACAAGGCAGACACTGGTGTGATGTGTGTGTGTGTGTGTGTGTGTGTGTTTCCTATTTGTAAAGTGCAGCCTCTGTATAAGCAAGAGGGCAAGAGTTGGCTGGAATGAAGACAGCATGAAGAGGAAGGGGTTGCCTTCTCCTAAGGATGAACTTCGACCAACTTCAATCATTTTTGTTTCATAGTAGGGACCTTGCTTAAGTCTGAAGAGTGTAGTAGTTTTATAACATGCTGTTCATTTTAAAAATCAAAGAAAAGTGTAGTTTGGAGAAAATCCAGGAATCAAAGAAAAGTGATGTTTGGCGAGAACTCAGGAGATGAAACTCACTCTCTGTGGAAGTGTGATCTGGCTGCTTTGGTCTGCCTCTAGTGTTTCCCTGACATTCTGAAGCAAGTACAGATGTGTCCACTTGCTTTGGGCTGTGGCTGCTGCCGAGGAGAACGTTGTCAAAAAGAAGTGCTGACCAGTCTAAAAACCTTGACTTTCTGTGTGGACTAAGCACCTTTGGACTCTTTAGAACTTGGAATTTAGATGTGATCTGATCTTTAAGAGCCAAATAAGAATCTAGAAGGTCATTAAAGTTTCTATGGCTGATGGGTTTTAGAGTAACTTTCCTCTTCTTGAGGCTGTTTGTCGGTCTACAGATGTGTCATCCTGAGCTGGCCCATTTGCCTGTGTCCTGGATCAGCATAGACAGGCTCGAAAGCGTCGTAGACCAGGGGCAGAACAATGACAATTAGATCAGTGCCAATGAAATAGTGAGATTCTGTAACACTTGGCCATGTGGGATTTGCTTATTCATAAATATTAGGGTATTAGGGTCCAGAGATGGAGAAGATAAATAAAGTAGGGTGATCACTACTACACATTCCACTGGGAAAGATGCAATTGTAAACAGACTCATTGTAGATAACAAAATATGGCTCTCATTATTTAATTCAAGTGCATTCCCCCCAACATTATAGGATTTGCACACCCTCCCTTGTTTAATCTCACAAGAGCTCTGTAGGTACATATAATTAATATGCCTTTTGTACACATACTGAGCCAAGGCACAGAGAGATTTTCATCCTTATACATGTCACATAGCAGTGGGGAGTGGAGCCAGGATTCACACCCAGACCCCAAGCTTTTCACTGTGGCCTCTGAAAGTGAGCTGCAAAAGAGTGACCAGGAAACCCTGAGGAGGGATTACCATTGTTTTAAACCATTGTTTTATTTTTATCTCCCACATATAAGTATTGTCAGGAGTTTGGTTCATTGCTATTCATCTTTCTACACAAAGGGTTTTGCTGCCTTTTTTTGGATTTACTTTTTTAAAATATTTTATTTCTTTTTATTTGAGAGGTAGAGTTACAGACAATGAGAGGGAGAGACATCAAAAAAGGTCTTCCATCCACTGGTTCGATCCCCAAGTGGCTGCAATGGCCAGAGCTGAACCCATCCAAAGTCAGGAATCAGGAGCTTCTTCCCCCATGCAGGTACAGGGGCCCAAGCACTCAGGCCATCCTCTACTGCTTTCCCAGGCCACAGCAGAAAGCTGGATAAGAAGAGGAGCAGCTGGGACTAGGACTAGTGCCCATATGGGATGCCTGCGCTACAGCAGAGGATTAACCTGCTACACCACAGCTCTGGCCCCTTTGCTGCCTTTTAAAAACACATAGCTATAATTATATGACATGCATTGTACATTTGAAACAACACGTTTAACACAATAATATAAAATAGTATTAAGAAATGACAGATGAAGTCTATAAAGCTCATCATGTTAGCGTGCTCATGGCCCAAGAAATATGATTATTTGGGTACATTTTTTAAAGATTTATTTATTTATTTGAAAGGCAGAGTTACAGAGAGTCAGAGGCAGAGAAGGAGAGAGATCTTCCATCCTCTACTTCACTCCCCAGATGGCCTCAACGGCTATAGCTGGACTGATCCAAAGCCAGGTGCCAGGAGATTCTTCTGGGTCTCCCACGTGGGTGTAGGGGCCCAAGAACTTGGGCCATCTTCATTGCTTTCCCAGGCCATAACAGAGAGCTGGATCAAAAGTGGAGCAGCTAGGACTCAAACCAGCAGCCATATGTGATGCTGGCACTGTAGGCAGCAGCTTTACCTGCTACGCCACAGCACCAGCCCCATTTGGGTACATTTTTTTTAAAAAATTAAGAAGTGGTCATTTATTTGTATAAAGTATAAGAGGAGTGTTCAAAAAGTCATGGAAAATGTGTATTATGAAAAATCTATGCATGGATTTCAAAAAAAATTTTGCACCAAAATAAACATTTACTTTTCTTTTCTTTTTTTAAAATTTTTTTCTTATAAAGCTTTTATTTAAAGAATATAAATTTCCAAAGTACAGCTTATGGATAAACTTTCTGGAGTGCCCTTGTACAGCATGATGATAAACAACTTATCTTTAAGAACCTTCAGGTTGAAATAACCAGAAGTCTCAGGTACCAAAAAGACATTTGCAACTTTTCCATCCTCTTGTTAGTGAAGCTTAATTGTGTATCAGAATTGTAAATGCATTTATAGTCTTACTAATATCCACCAATATTCGCAAAGAAGTCAGCCGGAATATGTTACTTTTATAGTGGGTCTGTTAAAACAATGGAAATGGGGGAGGGGAGTATAATCATAATTAGAGCCAGTGTTTTCATAAAGTCTGTCTAAGTTTTAAAGATGGTGTAAACAGGAGCACACTGCGCTCCATGGAATCCACCTCTCACCTATTAACAGGCACAGGAAACTTGTTAGAAAAATGAGGGAGTTGCCGGGGGGAATGTGCTTCAGATTTCTGAACTGTAGCTACTGACTTCCTTTTTTAGAAGCCAGTTCTTACATTCGAAACCCCAGCTGATCTAATCAGATTTTTCTTTCAGCATGCCAAGAAATGCGTTTAACAAATGAAGCCCTCCCGTTGTGTCTTGATTTCCTTTCTGCTTCAGTTATTTCCGATAAAATGCTGACGTGCTAAGGGAGCAGTGTTCAGAGATGCGCTGGTCCCTGAATCGTAGCTGCGCGTTGACATCCCATGTATGGTGGACTTCCTTGAAGAGGAAAACCCAGTGCCTGGGGAGAAGCACTTCCCAGCCTGGCTGGGCAAAAGTCGAGTAAAATTGCATGGCCATGGAGTTGTAAAAAGACTCTCGACATCATGCGTGTCTTTTTTAGTAGATCTCTCTCTGATGTCAGTGTGAGCGTATTCTTCAATGGTATGACTTGGCTTAAATCTATATCCAAAATAGCAGGGGAAAGGATAGCAGAGAGGATAGGAGTTGGCAAGCTGTGTCCCTTAGGAACAAATCCAGCCTGATACCTACTTCTGTATGGTACATGAGTTAAGAAAAAATAGCTGTGTTCTCCTACCTAGGCAGTGTACTAAGATGATCTCTCCTGATCCTTCCGAGAACAACTATGAAGCAGCTACTCTGATTTCCGTCACCATACGGATAAGAAAAAGGAAGCACACTTTTGAATTATCCAGTTTACAGTCTGCGGTGAAGGAGGGGCAGGGCTGGCATGTGAACATGGGTAAAGCTTCCCAGAGGTTTCTGTGTGGCCACTTCCTCATTGGAAATCCTCAGTGGCTAATAGCTATTGGTAGCCAGCAGCTTATCAACCCAACTGACAAGAGTAGAGCGGACCAGGTTATATCTTTGGGGAGTAGGGAATGAGTGAAGGCATGGGGGGAAATGAAAACATGGAATTTTTTAAAAAATAAACTTCACAATCCAGTCTCCCCTGTGAGCTGGTGAGTCTGTCTACTCCCATTCTCAGGTTCATTCTGGAAACTTCTCTGCCCTGCCTTCATGCTGTCCAGCGTCTAGCTGGCCTTAGCCAAAGGAAGGCTCTGGCAGGAGAATGAAGGCGGGAGGGGCAGCAAGGTCAGGGTTTCCCTTCTCCGTGTCCTCCCTGTTCAGTGCGCCTCTCTCCAGTAGCTCCATCTCTCCTGCCGAAGGGGCTGCTCCTGCCCCTTCAGTCTCAGGGGTGGTATCAGCCTCCTGTTGCTAATGTGTGAATGCTCCAACACTGCTTATCGCATCCTTTAATCCCGCAGACCTTGTTCAGTTACTCTTTTGTTAAAATGTCGTCTCTTTCTTTTTTTAGAGAGACTTTTCATTTGTTTATTTGAGAGGTAGAGTTACAGAAAACGAAAGGGAGAGAGAAAGGTCTTCCATCCACTGGTTCACTTCCCAAATGGCCGCAACAGCCAGAGCTGTGCCGATCTAAAGCCAGGAGCCAGGAGCTTCTTTCTGGTCTCCCACGCAGGTGCAGGGGTCCAAGGACTTGGGCCATCTTCCACTGCTTTCTCAGGCCATAGCAGAGATCTGGACTGGAAGAGGAGCAACCAGTTCTAGAACTGGCACCCATATGAGATGCCGGTGACACAGGCAGAGGATTAACGTAGTATGCCATGGCACCAGCCCAGTTTCATATATATTTAAGAATTTGTTTTGTTTGAAAGGCAGAGTTACAGAGAGACACACAAAGACACACACAAACACACACACAAAGATCTTCCATCTGCTGGCTCACTCCCCAAATGGCCACAATGGTCAGGGCTGGGTCAGGTGAGCCATGAGCCAGGTCTTCCAAGTCTCCTATGTGGGTGCAGGGGCCCAAGCACATGGGCCTTTTTCTGCTGCTTTTCCAGGCATATTAGCAGGGAGCTGGATTGGAAGCAGAGCACTGGAGACTGGAACTGGCACCTTGGTGCTGCAGGTAGTAGCTTAACCTGCTATGCCACAGCACCAGCCTCAATAAACTTTATCTTCTATTTCTATTTTCCATGAACTTTTTGAAGTCCCTCCATGTTTTTCTTAAATTCTAGCATTGAGACTTTTCTCCAGTACCATGAAGGGCTATAGTTTCTTTGCTAACAATGAAGATTCTAAAATGAATTCTAAAAGTATTTACTGATCACCCCTCATCCAGATCTGTTTCCAAGAGTCCACAACTGAAAAATCAGTGGGAACAGATGGAATTTTCCAGAGTAGACTGAAGCTGAGTATCTGTGCCTCTAGAATGGTTGATTTTCAGAAGATAAAGAGATGATTGTGTCAAGAGATAATTTATGGAATTATTAGAGCATTTCCCCTAACCCTTTCCAAGTAATGCACAAGACGGTGGGGGCGTCTTTGCCTCTGGGAAGCAGTGTTTTGAAGGAAACACAAGTTTTCCACAGAAAACTTGCCTTCCTGACTTTTCTCCCTGGAAGCCTGCACTTGTAGGTGGGAAAGCGGAGATGAAGGTGGTGGGGCCAGGACATGGAGAAGACACTGCTCCCGACAAGGAAGGGAGCAGGCCTGCTGCACAGCGTCCCAGAGAGGTGCCATGGCTCTGTGTCCCCTGGAAGGCTGAGCTGGGTACTCACAGGCAAGAAAAGGACCCCAGGAGGCCAGAGCAGAGCCTCAGCAAGAGTTCCTGTGGCAGAGAGGATTTCCCTGTGCAAGCTCTGCCAGCAGCACAGAGCCACCTGCTTTGGGGGGACACAAGTAGCAAGATCCCAGGGCACCATAACCTCTTCAGAAGCTTGCTTTTCAAATAAAGCGATTGCACACTTTCAGATCCAGTTTCTTGATTTCCTAGCAGCCTGACAAAGTGTCCCCTATTTTCCCAGTATCAGGGCCATTTAGTGGATATCAACTCAGCTCAAACCTATACCTAAACTTAGTTGCAAAACCTAGGCTGCTGTTGAGAAATGAAATGGTAGTTCCATGGATAAATAAGAACATTGCTTCCAAAAGGGCAAAGAGTTCTCCCTGTATGCTTGAAAAGGAAAAGAGGGGAGGGAGAGAGCAGGGGAAAGGATAGCAGAGGGGATAGGAGTTGGCAAGCTGTGTCCCTTAGGACCAAATCCAGCCTGATACCTACTTCTGTATGGTACATGAGCTAAGAATGGGTTTTATGCTTCCATATGGTTGGAAAAAAAAATAAAAACACAGAAATACCCCCCCAAAATCCCCCAAAATCCCAAGCATATTTTGTGACACATGTGAATTTTAAAGTCTTACTAGAACACAGCCATACTCATTCCTTTCTGTGGCTGCTTTTATGCCATAACAGAGTTGAGTAGTGTTGATAAAGACCTACAAAAGCCTAAAATATTTAAAAATATCTGGCTCTTCACAGAAATTTTCTGACCCTTGATGGTTTATTTTAAAAGTATTATTAATTTTTTTTATTTTTGTTAATATAAAGAGAACAAATTTCATATATTTCATAGTTGAAAGGGAGGGAGAGAGATTGATAGAGAGAGATCTGCTGGTTCATTCCCCAAATGACTGCAGCAACCAGGTCTGGGCCTGTCAAAGGCCAGGAGCCAGGAACTCCATCCAGGTCCCCCATATGGGTAGCAGAGGTCCAAGTACTTGGGACATCTTCTGCTGCTTTCCCAGGCCCATTAGCAGGGAGCTGGACTGGAATCAGGGTGGCCAAGACTTGACTGGCACTCTGATATGTGATGCTAGCAGGCTTTGCAAGCAGTGGCTTAGTCTACTGCCCCACAACACCAACCCTGCGTGTGGCAATTTGTGTCCCTCAGCTTTCCACTTAGCTATCCAAGAGAGAATCTTGTCACCTAACGCCTAGCTTTATTTCTGTTTATACAAGGAGGAGAGGATGGCTATTACTCACTCAGGAGTGAGGTTGGCTCAGAAGAGACTAACTCCAAAGAGAGGACTGTGTTCTTTAACTCATGGATAAGCAGAAATCGATGCATGTTGAATGAGCTTAGCCTGACACAGGACATTCTTCCTGTGATTATAATAATAATAGCTTCTACTTGCAGAACTCTTTCTATTTCTGGTACTTCTATTAGCAGCTCAATCCTCAAAACAACCCAGAAGGAGAGGCATTTTAAGGATATTGTAAAGGTGGTGCAGTTGATTGAAATAAAGGTGTTTGTGGCAGACATTTGGCCTAGCAGTTAAGTTGCCCACGTCCCACATCAGAGCACCCAGCTTTGATTCCTGGCTTTACCCCCAATTCCAGCTTCCTGCCAGCATGCACCCTGGGAAACAGCAGGTAGTGACTCAAGTAGTTGGGTGCCTCCACCCATTTGGGGTACCCAGATTGAGCTCCTGGTTCTCGCCTTTGACCTGGCCCAACCCAGGAATTTGGGAAGTAAACAAACCAACAGGAGCTTGGGAGCTCGTATGTCTCTATTACTTTCCCCCTCTCTCATGCTCCCTGACTCCAGTTAAAAAAAAAAAAATGTGTTCTGTGTGGACTCCAGAGGAAGGGGAGTGTAGAGAAAGTGCTTTGAAATACAGTACAGAAGGCTAGGATTTCTGCCCACTTGACATGAGGGGTTGGTCTTGTGTCACAGAGGAAAACACTGACTTGACGGAGTTGTTATAAGGAATTGGTGACCTATCTTATGGGAAAGCACCTAACAGTGTCTGGCAAGTAGTGGTTGCCCGATAAATGTCACTTTGTTTCCTTCCTCTTGTTCTCCAAATTAAATTCTATATTTACCAAAATGTACTCTGGGTGTCATAAAGAATATTGGCAGAGTAGAGCAGCAGTTGATAAAATGCTTATCCAAAGGGGCAGGGGAATGGGTAGAGTATAGGCAGGAATGGAGCGGGAACACTGGTTCACCATACACATCTTCCACATTGTTTGGATTTTAAACCAAGTGAATATAATTGCTATCAAACCATTAATTGAAAAAGTGTGTAATGAGGTGAATTTGTCACTGATAACTTTTTGAGCCTTCCTTGTAGACGATCCTACTCATTTGTTGATAGTGGTTCTCCTCAATGTAATTTTATCCTATTTTGTTCCTTTTTCTCTCTACTTTAGATTTAATTTATTTCTTGACTTGAAAGCATAATAATCCCAACATTTTGGCTTCTGCAAGTGATTCCTGTGTGTGTTACTGATTCTTCAAAACTTAGCTTCTGAGAGGTTGCTTCTGTTTTCATAAACACATGTACTCTGTAGTAGGTACCATACTATTTACCAATATTGTATAAAATTAAACCATATTTAGAAGACATAAGAATTTTTTTTCTAAACTTACCAAAATATTTCAGCAGCTTGTCAGTGCAGAAACACGTTGAAGCTTCTCTGTAGCCGCACAGGACCCTCTGTGTCCCGGACCCTGCTTTCCTCTTAGCCCACCCCCAGGTGCTTGCTGCTTCCCCTTCCAATGTCCCCACCCTATTCGCAGCTCTCAGCATCTCATGCTGTTTCTCACCAAAGTGCCTGTCACTTAGGATGTGCTTAGACAATATTTCTTAAAATGATGAATGACCAGTAAGCTTGAATAACCAATAAGCTTTCAGCTAAAGATTCAATTTTCCAGATTGGTGTGGCCATGAGGGAGAAACTAAGTAGGCTGAATTATTTAACATATGTACACCCCATTCCTCTCTCTGATTATCTGTAATTTTCTAAATTGTTAAATTGGCTTTTATGAATCAGTTTCTCATGAGTTCAGTTAACATAGATCAAACCATCCATGGGTGAACAGGTGAAAACAGTGAGCCTATGGCTTGATACATGTCCTGTGGAAGGAAGCACAAAAAATGGAATCACCTCCACTCACAAGACTCTTGCGAGTTCTTGGCCCTAAGCCTCGCCCATGTTCCATTCCAGGTTGCGGTAACCTGCCGCAAATTCCCCTCCTCTCTTCATTCTGAAGAGCTCATACATCAGACTCATTAGTTGAGATCTTATTCAAGGCTCTTCATTAATTGGGCTCAGTCTACTCTTTTCTGAACCATCTCACCCAATAAACCTCCCTGCTCTGATTAGGCCAGTTTCTTGAAGACGTGTGATGTGTTCATGCATGCCTTCAAATCTGAAACCCTGTCCTTCCCATTGCAGAAGTCTCCTAGATTTGTTTTATTATTGAAGTGCTTTGTTGTCTTTATGCCAGTTAAAATTCTATGTATCATTAAAGCCTACTTGAAAAACCATCACATTCCTATCATCTTTCTTGGCACCTGCTGTTTATACCCAAACATGTAATGACTTAGCTCTATGTGCCCTAACTGCTTCCTGTTCCATTTAACTTTATGCACTTTGTCTCCTCCAAAAGAAGGAGTTTTCTTCTGAGACAGGTTCGGTTTTCTGCTGCTTTTTCATTTCTCTTACTGCTGCCATTGAAGTTGCCTGACAGAGTAGATATGCTAAGGGTACTAATTTAGGCCATTTAGCCTCTTTAACAGATCCCACAGTCTGGATAATTTATAAAGAACATTCCAGACCACTCTGGAAGCTGAGAAGTTCAAGGTCAAGGCACTGGCAGGTTCTTTGTCTGGTCTTTGTGCCTTGCACATTGTCCTCACATGGTAGAAGACAGAAAGGCAAACAAGGGACCAACTCCCTCCACCAAGGCCTTTTATGCACGTCCCTAATCCCATTCAAAGGGGCTAGGGAGGTGCCCTTAAGGCCTAAACACCATGGCAAAACCCTGCATCTTAATACTGTCACCTTGGCAAGACCTGAATTGGGAAGGACACATTCAAACCATAGCTGATATTAATCAATTAAATTGGATCTCCAGAAAACAATTTCAAATTTGGAAGCAGAAAATGAAAACAATGAATTAATAATATGTGTCATGATAGGTATTCTGTTTTATTATCCAACGAAATGCTACCAAGTGTTTATTGTTAGCCTTACTTTTTAATGATGAACTACATTTTTGAAAGTTTAGTGACTTGCCCAAAGTCACACAGTTAGTATGTGGCAGAGCTTCAATTTTCAAACCCGTCTGCTTGGTGCCAAGACTTCTTAAAAAACCTGTTTCCATTCAATATTTTACTGTTACAACAATCTGTGGCACTGAACAGTGTAAAATGATATTATGCACTTAGTGGGTAATTTGATGAAAAACATAGTCTTGCCTACAAAGTGTTTTTAGTGTCTTTGTTTTAAAATAAAGTTGAGGGGCCAACACTGTGACATAGTGGGTAAAGCCACCACCTGCAGTGCCACCATCCCTTACGGGTGCCGGTTCAAGTCCTGGCTGCTCCACTTCCGATCCAGCTCTCTGCTATGGCCAGGGGAAGCAGTAGAGGCTGGCCTAAATCCTTGGGCCCTTGCACCCGTGTGGGAGATCTGGAAGAAGCTCCTTCGTGGATCCTGGCTTCAGATCGGCACAGCTTCAGCCACTGCAGCCAACTGGGGAGTGAACCAGCAGACCTCTCTCTTTCTCTCTCTTTCTCTCTCTCTCTCTCTCTCTCTCTCTCTCTCTCTCTCTCTCTCTGCCTGTCCTTCTCACTCTGTGTAACTCTGACCTCCAAGTAAATAAATAAATCTTTAAAAAAATAAATAAAATTGAAATTGCACAGGGGACAGCTTGTCTTTATCAAATAAAATATGGAAACATAGGAGACTTGATGGGGGAATGAAGTCAGTAGTTTGGGAAATACAACCTTTCCAGCTGAGTTAGCTGACAAAGAAACCCTGAGTCTAGACCAGCTTCATGCTCCCAGACTTTTTGGAGGGTCAGTAGAAATATCAAAAAGGATCTTTCAAAATCCAGATGTTTTTCTTCTTTTCTCCTTTGTTTAACTTTAGAAGCCAAAGTAAGATAGTAGTACAAGCTTAATCCCTAATACCTCCCAAGGCTGGGTATTTAGTCAGGTGGTGAAGACCTAGGTTAAGATGCATGCATCCCACATTGGCGTTCCTGGTTTCAGTTCCAATGGCTCTGGTCCCAGCTAATGCAGACCTTGGTAGGCAGCAATGATGGTTTATGAAATTGGGATCCTGCCATCCATGTTGGAGACCTGTATTACCTTTGTGGCTCCAGTCCTGACCATCCTGGGCATTTGGGGAATGAGGCAATGGACAGAAGTATTTCTGACTCTCTGTCTCTCTCTCTTCCTCTGTCCCTCTCTCCCACCCTGTGTGTGTGTGTGTGTGTGTGTGTGTGTGTGCATGTGTCTCTCTTTGCCTCTCTGCCTCTCAAAGGGAAAGCAAGCAATAAAAACATGTTCAAAACCAAACTTAGACCCAATATGCAGAGACCAAATGGCAAAAAGCAGCATCTTAAATCCATTTTCGGTTGCTATAGCAGAGTACCCAAGATTGGGTATAATTTATATAAAAGAGCAGTTCATTTAGTCCCGGTTGCAGAATCTGAGGAGCCTATGCGTGTGGTGCTGCATCTGATAAGGGCCTCTGGATGCATCTTAACATGACAAAGGGCAGAGCAGGTGCCCTGATGTGGCTCTGTCTTCCTGTTGCAAGGACAACAATGACATCATGGGGACTACATCTTTATGGCTCCATCTCTCCCCACCTCCAGAGACCATTGACAAGGGGAGCCAGCATCTGCTCAGCTTTTGCTGGAAGCCTGTGTCTGTCTTCAACTCATGCTAGAAAGAGAAGGGGAAGGCTGGTGCCGTGGCTCACTAGGCTAATCCTCTGCCTTGTGGCACCGGCACACCGGCTTCTAGTCCTGATCAGGGTACCGGATTCTGTCCCGGTTGCCCCTCTTCCAGGCCAGCTCTCTGCTGTGGCCCGGGAGTGCAGTGGAGGATGGCTCAAGTGCTTGGGCCCTGCATCCCATGGGAGACCAGGAGAAGCACCTGGCTCCTGCCTTCGGATCAGCGCGGTGCGACGGCTGCAGCGTGCTGCCGCGGCGGCCATTGGAGGGTGAATCAACGGCAAAGGAAGACCTTTCTCTCTGTCTCTCTCTCTCACTGTCCACTCTGCCTGTCAAAGAGAGAGAGAGAGAGAGAGAGAGAGAGAGAGAGAGAGAGAGAGAGAGAGAAAGAGAGGGGAAACAGACACTTGCAAAACAGGAGACCATAGCAAGCAAAACTTGACAGTTCTTTGTTAAACACCCATCTCCTTGTTCCACCTCTTGACCTCAACCCCATTATCTGTCATCCTTCTTCCTGCGCCCCAACCTGTCCTGGAAACAAAGTCTGTGTTTCTTTTTTCTCCTTTCCCTCTGGTGAGCCCTTTCATTGTCCTCTGCTTCTCCCGAACGGGGGTATCTAGATTGGGCAGGAAGGCAGACACAGAATCCCCCCACACCCGAGGAGAGTTGCAGCCCCCCGTATGAGATGACCACAGAAAAGCACGCTTCATTGACATCGTCTTCATTTCCAGTTATCCCCACTGTTTCTCCTGCACCGAGATCTGGAAACTCTCCTGATAAGTCACCCCGGTGCACATCCTCTTGCTGACGGATACTGACGCTGGATAATAAGAGGAAGGGAAAAGCTGAGGGGGAGGCAAGGGGCTTTCTGCGGGGGCTGAAGCTTTCCTTATAGAAAAGCCATTTCCCTTTACTCTCACCTCAGGCTTGTTTTAATTTTAAGCTATTAATTTGAAATAGCTAATCAGTGCCACAGGCATACACAGGCTGCCAGGATTGCAAACTCTCTGCCCTTCTCTAATCAACCCCAAAGTGGTAATGATTTATATGTATCGTGTGCACTCAGTTGGAGACGCCTGGGCACTTCCCACAAGATGATCGGCACAAAGCATGCAGTGAGACTTTATAATTCATACTGCTGGCTGCAGGCCCGTGGAGAATGGTGATGTTTTCACAATTGAACAAGAGCGTGAACACACACACTTTAAAAACAAAACGAAACATACAAACTCTAGGAAGAGATTTCACAAAGCTTATTTTAGCCATCTATTTGGACAAGTATCGTTTGCTTTTGAATGTTTATCATTCTCAATGGGGCTCTAATGGAAATGCCCCCCAAGAGCCCCCAAAGAGAAATAAGGTTTACATAGCATGAGCTCTCATCACTGCTCCGATACCAAATATTTACTGGGAAGCAGGATGGTTTTCTTCATTTAATGAGAATTCTTTGGTTTGTCTTAATGAAGCAGGAATTAAGCATTAACTGTAGCACTTAACCCACTGCTGTGATGTATCTGTCTTTATTAAGGAGTCTCAAATTTACTTGGCAGGTCATAGCAACCTATACATTTGAGGGAATTGGTAAGAAAGAAGAGCATTGATTCTAATTGAAATGACAGTGGGCATTTGAGCAGTATGTGATAGTCTGCATTGACATGTTACTGCTCCCCCACTTAGAGCTTGGTGCTGTCTTGTACTCGAACGGCCAAGCAGCTCTTCCTGGGCTTGCAGGGCCGTGTCTTGGCCTCCTCCTTCTACCTCTCTCTGGGGACCCCATTTCCATAATGGGGTGCTCTTTCAAAGAAAAAATACCACTGTGGCATCATTAGGTGCCAAACCCAGCGTAGCAGCTTCCCTTGGAGCTCTGCCATCCAAGTCAACTGTGGTGTTGACCTAGTTGAGATTGTGAAATGTCTTGGCAGCATTGTAATCCCAGGGGGCACAGTTGCAAAAAGATCAGTTTACATTTACTCCAGTTGGACTCATCTTGTCCACCAGAAAGCCTTTCTTAAGTGAAGATGTATTCAATACCATAATTGAAATGTACTCACCATTCAAATAAGTGAAGTCCTGAAAAAAAAAAAGAAATATTTTTAGTATTGGGTCCATAATAATATTAGAGAGGGAGCCATGAGAAAGAAGGATTGTGGGAAGTAAGAGAAGCAAATGAAGTTGAGTTTTCAAGTAGAAATTCTATTTGATATGCTAGCTCTTGGTGGTGCTATTTTATTGTCATGCCTGCCTGCTGGAGATCTTAGAATATACAGCCACATCTAACCTGCAGACATGCTTTTTGGATCTGCATATTTTCAATTTATTGAATTTGGGAGACATGTTATACAGATTGGGGGTTTCTCACAGAAATACAGATTTGGAGAGTTTTAAAAATCTGTCAAAATACCCCTTTATTATTTATATCTCAGATTCTAAATTCTATAACTTCTATAATATGCCTTTTTTTCTGGTCATAAGAATCCTATAATTTTTTTTGTCCTTTACTCTAAATTCTTTTGTGTCCTAGCCTAGTATCTTAATGAGGAAAGAAACCCTATATTTCCTAGAATGGGTAGGAATGTGTACATCTTCAGGTTCCATTCTCTGTAGAATTGGTTTACCACTCAGTTTTAGAACTGTGGAAAACTAGCAGAATACTGAATGAACCTGCTGTGTTGCATGACAGCAAGGTGGCCAGTTGATAAAGTGAGCCAGACATCAGATCCAATCCTTGCCCAGTACTGTTTTCCTAGTTACACATTGGACAGTGACTTGGTGAGGTGCTATCTGCAGAACACCTCAACACCTTGGGAGGAGGGAGCCATAATCCAGCTGCCCCCATGCAATGCTGAACAAATCCCCAGGGGTGGTGTTAAGGGAATTGAGCATGCTCCTTTAGGATGCCCCATGGTCCTTCTGGTCCAAGGTTTCTCTTTCCCTGTTATCACAGGCTTAATCCACCTGAGATGATTCCATCTCGATGTGCATGTTACCTATCAGAATGGATGTCACAGTACATTTCCCCCACAGGAGACAGCCTCTGTGGCTGAATGAGGCACATGTTCTGGGTTGTCACCTACTCTAGGAACCCCCGGGTGTTACAAATGCTCCAAATTTATAGCTGCTAGTTTTAGGGGGTGTGAGTGTGTAGGAGACTGTCAATCAAACATGGAGCTTAACATTTACTGTGACTTTTGATGTTGAAATAAGATTCCTTTTCTTCCTCTGCAGTAAGGGCAGAAATGGAGTGGAACAACTTAATTAAAATCCTGGCAGCTTATACTTCTCAGCCACTGATAGTTTCCAATCAGCACTTCTCTGGAGCATTCTTTGTCGTTGTGAAGTGACTCTGGAGCCAAAAGAAACATCATTCACAAAATAAGATCGTTTCTCCTGTGCTCTTTCGACCCTCTCTGTTAAGAGCTGAAGGCCACAATTTTGTGGACTGCTCATGAATGCTTTTCCTTCTCTCTGCTGTCAAGGGAAGTGTGGGGGAACATCACATTTCATAAGCAAATACCTAGAAAATAGCTTTATTAGCAGGGATCAGCTTGTCTTTATCTATGCGTAACCAATTGAATTGTCTGCCCACCAGCATCAGCTGATGCCTGAGGAATACATAACAACAAGCTTCTTGGTAGGACTGTAAGATTATTTTTGGTCCTCACGGTCCTGGAAATAGAAATAGACCGGAAGAGACTTATTTGTACATTGGCTTCTTTGCTCTGTGAGAAATTATTTGAAGAATTATTTTTACACTGAAATATTTGACTATACAAGGGTTGAGAATGTGATCATGGAATATTCCTCTTTCAGAAGATGCAAGCCGGTGGTCCATGGGCCACGCCCAACCAGCAGGCATCAGACACACTGTCTGTGGCCCTTGTGTTTTGCCATTAATTACAACGGGAGACATTCCATGAGAATTGGAAATTTCTTACAGAAACATGGACTTGGGAATTTTTTGAAAATCTGTCAAAACTGAATCTTTACTATTCCCAGAAGGGAGCTGAAGAGCAACTGCGCCTTTTACATGAAGCACATGCCTTCCAACAGTCACCTTTAGATGGAGGATGGAGTCCCTGATGTTGGGCATCAATTCTCCAGTAACCCCTACAGGTGGGACAACTGGGGTATAAACCCTCCAGCTGCCCCACTGTAGATGGACATGAACCCTCTAGTTTGCCCAGTTCCCCTAATCCCTTATACAAATCCCCAAATGACACCCTACTGTAGGCCTTACCGCAGACTTTTGACGTTTTCTGATCCCTGTTCTTGATGAAGAACTTTTTGATGTCAGCAATAGTAAGAGAGAAACTCGGGTAAGTGCTTTTTTGAGTTCCTTAAGCAACTTCCCTCTCACGGAAACATGCCGTCCTGTTGAGAACCTATCCTGTCCCAGGCACCTAGCTCACCTTCCCCTTAGGTGCATCACAGCCACACCACCAAGTACACAGTTGCACAGACAGAGAACACGGAGTTCTGTGAGACTGAATAACTCGCCTGAGATTGTGCAGTGCTCAAGTGGTAACATCGCATTACCTTGCCTGAGTCCAGCATGGAGACTGTCCCACTCTACCTCCCAGGAACATCAGAGGACACTCCACAGGCTCTTATTCCTTGCACCACATCCTTGTTGAGATTAAGGAATTGAGTGCAGAAATGCACAACACAGAGGGAAATACTGAATGTTCTCCCCTCGGTTGCTACATCATCATTGCCTTCTTAGAAATGCAATAACATCACCTGTTCTGGTTTTTGAAATTACTCAAGACAAACCATATCCCTGACTGATGGACGGCTCCTGTCGCCAGCTAGAAGGTTGGCATCCACATGCCTTTTATTCTTTCTCTGTATATTCTCCCCTCAATGGCTGCACAGCTCTATGGAGCTCAATTTGTAATAAAAACGGTTTAGTGCAAACCATACATACATAATGGTCTCTGATTTCCCCCTAGGCTTTGAAAATCTCTCTTAATTATCTGCCTGTAGGCTTGGAATGTCTTTGCCAAGTCTATCTTCATTTACTGAAGAGTCTCCAGCGTACGACTTTTAGGGGGATTTCTTCAGAAGTGGAAACGACTCCCAAGCCCACAGGTTGAGGAAGGTCAGTGGAGTAATACAGTTGACTTCAAACTTCCTGGAGCGACCTTGGCTGTTAGAAAAGGCACTCTGTGGCCACTCAGCAAGGAAACCTGTGAAAGCCGGGTGAGGGCGGCCGAGCAGAGCGAGAGTGGGGGAAGGGATTGTTTAGCTGAGCTGATTCCCTAGGTGATCTGGAGCCCTTCCTCCTGCCCTGTGTACCTCTGACTTCCTGCTTGCCCCAGCACACTTGCACCTTTCTCATACTGCCACTCATAAGCCCTTCCATGTACCCAATGATTCGTTCAAACCCCTCTGAGCTCCTAGGCAAAAGGACACTTCTGTAGTCCTCTCTATCCCCTTGCCCAGCTTTTGTCTGACCTCCACCCTCATCACCACCCCGTTACATTATCTATTTGTTTTATTTTTTATTTCTCTCTCTCACTTAACTGTAAGCTCTTTGATAATAAAGATCTGACCTCATTTGTTCATTGCTTTGTGTCTAGCACATTGTGCATGGCATATAGTAGGAGTTCAAGAAATATGCTATTGAATTCCTACTATCTGCTTAGGATCTAAACATAAGACATGATTCTCACTTTCAAGGCATTCAGAGAATTTTTAGAAAGGGATATATAGCCATAGATGCAACTCACATGATGAAAACTTGACTTGTATTTATGACTTCACCAAAAGTGATGTAGCGGCTCAGCTATTGGATTCCATGGGTATGAAGGTTAAACGTAAGTATCTTCTTGACTAGGCCATGTGGTAACCAGGTGTTTGGTCAAACTTTATTCTGGGTGTATCTGTGAGGCTGTTTCTAGATGGGATTAACGTTTGAGTCAGTAGACTGAGCCAGGCACTGGGCAAGCCTCATTGTATCGGTTGATGGCCTGGCTAGACTGACAAGGCTGACCTTGCAGGAGCGAGAACCCCTCCTGCCTGACTGCCCAGAGCTGGAGCACTGGTCCATGATCCCTAAAGTTGGACTGAGACATTGCCTCTTCCTGCGTCTTGAGCCTCCTGGCGTTTGGACTAAAGCTATCCATTGGTTCTCCAGCTCCCCAAGTTCCCATCTTGGGCTGTTTCATCCTCCTTCATTGTATGAATCAGTTCCTTATCATATACCCAGCGGTTTTGTTTCCCTGTGCCCTGGCTAATACAGTGGGCCAAGCATATGCAGTTTCAGAAGCATCATCCCCCAAGAGGCAGATGCCAAACACAATTAGATGTGCAAAATGTTAGCTGAGGAAAGAGATAATGAAGGATGAAGGGGAAGGGGGGGCCAGTGTTGCAGTGGATTGGATTAAATGACTGCCTGGGGCACCAGTGGCATCACATATTAGAGCAGGGGTTCTGGTCTCGGCTGCTCCACTTCCTATCCAGCTCCCTGCTAATACACCTGGAGAAATAGTAGAAGATAGCCCAAGTGCTTGGGCCCCTGCCACCCACATCGAAGACCCAGGTGGAGTTCTTGGCTCCTGACTTCAGTCTGGCCCAGCCCCAGCTGTCATGGCCATTTGGGCAGTGAACCAACAGATGGAAGATTCATTGTCTCTCTCTTTCACTCTCTCTCCTCTCTCTCCCTATCCCTATCCCTATCCCTATCCCTATCCCTCTTCTCCCCTCCCCCCTTCTTCCTCTCTGTCACTCTGCCTTTACTATTAATAAATATGTATTTTTTTTAAAAAATGGGAAAGAAGTGCAGTAGTTTGGGGCAGCCCATGATACAATTCTGAGAGGGGTGAACAGAGAGGAAAGGATTAGGCAGGAAGAGTGTCAGACCATACCACAAAGGAAGTTTTGGTCAGGCTGACGGAGAGTCCCTGAACCAAGAGTGCCTACTAGAGGAATCTCCCTTTAGGTAGGAATAACCCAGCCCTCATAGCCCCACTGCACACAGCCATTGGCTGGGGAGGCACAGCCTAGCAATGAGTGCTGCAGGAGATCCAAAGCAGCTCCTGACAGTGTCAGTCCACTGCACCTGACACATGGGCTTTGGAGAGCTGAGCAGGGCACCTTCGTGCCCAGTGCTGCTACCAGGCCCTGCTGAGACTGGCCTGAGCTTTTGAAGTTTGTGTAGTCATCAGCTCTCCTAGGGA
Source organism: Sylvilagus floridanus (assembly GCA_949820135.1). Lineage (NCBI taxonomy): Eukaryota > Metazoa > Chordata > Mammalia > Lagomorpha > Leporidae > Sylvilagus > Sylvilagus floridanus. Next base: position 90,708,509 of record OX463238.1, read on the forward strand.
ATGGTCTTGGAGCATTTACTCATACTTGCAGTGTATATTTGCCAAAGTCAATCTTGGAGCTACTTCTGCTCAGAAGTAAAAGTGGGCTGGTTGAATAATGATGGTGGTGGGAATCCAGGAATAGGCATGTGTGGAAGCTGGAATGTCTGTCAGCTCTGCCTGGGCCAGGCATTCAAGAAAGCAGGCTCCTGGCACCCTGAGTGATGGGAAGAGGACCTGGTTTTGGAAACCAACACTTCACCAATCCCTGGGCCAGCTTTGATACCTGCACTCTGCCTGACAGTGGCTGTGACTCTGAGGCTATGTGCCACACCATAGATACATTTCAACAGAGCTGGGAGGAATATGTCAGAGTCCAGCTCTTCATAGCTGGAGCAAAAAATCTCCCATGGGTAGGCAGAAAAAGATATTAAGCCACCTGTTCTTCTGGCAAACCATATAGTGCTTGTTTTGTTTAATAGTTATAAATCAAATTCCTTCTTTTATTCCTCCTTTAGGATCAACATGTATTAGCAATTCAGAAGACTTGTGTGGGCTGGGCTGCCCTGGTAAACATTCCCCTTCTATAATATATTTCCCTACTCGAAAAGAACTGCCACTTAAAGCCTGTTAAAAAAAAAAAATAACCCTGTCAATTAACTTGGATGGAATCCTAGTGCTGAGACATTACTGAGTGCTAGACAGGAATCTGGAGGTCCTTTACTGCTCCACGTAGGAAAGTGGACAGCCAAGGTCGCTGCGTTGCTGATGGCAGAGCACGACCAGAACCCAGGAGTTGGTTTCACAAGCCGGAGCTCTGTCCACCATGGCTTTCTTCTCGGATTGGATCCTGCTTTGCAATTCCTTTAAACTGAAGACATACTCACTTTACCAAAAATGTTTCATAGCCTCCGTAAAACATGATTTCCCCTTTTCTAGGAAACCACGTGTTTTCTCTGGCTAGGAGTTTTGTGACCCGACTTAATTTTAGGAGAAAAAACCGGTACTGTGTTCCAGCAGTGTGTAAAAATGCCATTGCCTTGAAAAGGGACAATGGCCAAAGCCTAAAATAAACCCTGTGAAAGGAGTCAAGGATAGAGACGCTCAGGTCCCCAAATCACCCAGCTTTGTAACGGGTAGAGCAGGCACTGGTTTACTGATTTGGAAGATTCTGGCAGCTGCTTGGTTGTAGTCTCAGAAACTTCTTTGAGCTGGAAGGAACCTTGGCAATTATCTGGAAGGAAACAGGACCCCAGAAAGAACCAGTCCTGTGACAGTGGTCACAGGGCAGTTAGACATGGAATCCACGCTTCCAGCTTTTCGTCACATGACGGGACAGAATCTGATGAGGCGTCCAAGGATGAGGTTTTTAAGACAAGCAAGTGCAAATGAGGAAGTCCTGCCAGAAGTCAGTACTGTTGCTCTCATAATCACTGTGTAGCCCTTATTACGTTCCAGGTACTGTGTTAGGGCCTGACATGGGTTGAGAGCTTCTTTGCATGGGGATGATTTTATTTGTCAACTTTCACCAGACTCTGTGGCAGCCATGACCCCCAAATCTCTCCTGGTCTAGGGCAAGAGAGGTGATGGGTGAATCTTCTTCAGTGCAGGACCCAGGGTGAACAGAAAGACCCTACTTGATGTATGCCACTCTTGAAGCAGGAGGAAAGGACCCTTGACCCAGAAAACGTCTGATCAGTCAAGGCATATGCCACTTCGACTCAGTGCCCCTGGTCATCACAAATCACATGGCCAGGACTGATGTCACTGAAAGGAACACAGAAAGTCCTGGGACAACAGCCAGGGATGGTGCAGTGGGTTGACTGTGTTCTCCCAAAGCTCAGGTGTTGACATTTTCACCCCACTGTGATAGTGTTGTGTGGGTGATCCTGTGCCTGGCTGGGAGACTGCCTGCCTAGCCCATGCAGGAGGTTAAGTAGGCATGGCACACCATGCCCTCCTTGGGAAAACCCTGGATGGAGACTCAGCACACTGAGAGCCACACATGACCTGACTGCTGGCAGGTGGCAGGGACATCAGGCACATTTCCCCCACCCCCATTTCCTGTTGAGGGGCCCTATAATTGTCAATAGGTAAACAGCTCCTGATGTGGCCCAGACCCATAAAACCACCTGGAAGACTACGTAGGCCACATGACCTTCAAGCTGGTTGAAAAAGTGTGGAGGCGTCAGTATCTGCTTTTCCCTGTAGAATGAGTGTTGCTGCCCTGAGCTAGCTACTCCTCTTTGCCTGCCCTATATTATAAAAGCTTGTGTCTGACTGTTAAGCGGACATGTTCACCAAAACTGTCTCTGGTGCTCCTTGTCAAAGAACACCGTTGCCCCACCATCCTGTCAGTGTGGGCCCCGAAGGAAGAGTCCACAGTGTTGGAGGTGAGGTCTTTCAGAAGTCACCAGGTAGTGGGGGCTCATGAATGGAATTAGTGCTCTTGGCCAAGAGACCACAAAGAGCTCTGTTGCCCTCTCAGTGTCACCTGAGGACACAGAAGAAGCCAGCGATCTGCAGCCAGAAGCGAGCCCTCACAAGGACCCGGCCATGCTGGTACCACAATCTCAGACTGCCAACCTGCAGATCCGTGGAAAATGAATGTTTGCTGTTTAAGCCATTCCGTCTATGGTGATTCATTACAGCAGCCTGAACGGACTCAGACAGGTGTGTGTATATGTGTGCGTGTGAGTGTAAAAGGCAGTGAGGGAAGTGAAACAATATTGCAGTCTTTCACAATGGGAGTCACCACTTCACATTTATGAGCGCATTTGATCATCTCAACAAAACTGTTGAGATGGTTTATATAACAATAAGAGACAGAGCTTGTATCTGAACCCAAGCAGTTTGCTTCAAGACCCAGTCCTAATCAAGAGGCCCAGCTGCCTCTCAGGATCTGCTGCCTTTTATTCACTCGCTCCCTCACCCCCCTGAAGAGGTCCCCTCTTCCGACTCCCGTCACCAACTGGCAAAGTCAGTCTAATGCCTATCGCCAAGACTTCAGCCATCTGTTATTTTTACCTGCTTTGCCACATTCATTTATTTATTCAAAAAATATAGATTGAGCATCTGTGCCCTCAGATGTGATACAAAGCAGTAGGCAGAGAGTGGGTGCAAATATAAATCAGAAATAGATGATGTGCCCTGCTCACACAGCCCTTATGAATGTACATATAAGTGAAATGCATGGAATAAAAGGATAGTTTGTGAATACATGACAGCTTATGGTTCCATTGCTATAGGAAGGCTACAGGACTAAGAGAATTGTTCTGATAGGGAGCTCTAGAGAAGGGGAGGGGAGGGGCACTTAGTTTGATCTTTGATGGACAGGCTGGGCCTGAGAATGGGTGTATGGAGGGGAAGGAAAGAAATTCATGCAGATGGGGGTGGGGTCCTGCCTGGAAGAATTCATACCCTGTCTCAGTTACACATATACTAGTGAGCAGGAAGAAGTTCTCACTCCCCTTTTTAAATTTTTGTTTGTTTGGAAGGCAGAGAGACATACAGAAAGATCTCCCATCTACTGGTTCACTCCCCAAATGCCTGCAACAAGAAGGGCTGGGCCAGGCCAAAGTCAGGAGCCAGCAGCTCCATTCAGGTCTCCCATGTGGGTGGCAGGGAACCAAATACCCGAATACATGAGCCATCACTTGCTATCTCCCCGGTGGTCAAACTTTGTAAGTTGGTATCTGTATTCTGTGTCACACTGCCTATGATGACTAAAAATGAATACTTTTATGAATCCTATAATGATCTCTGAGTAACATACGTACCTTATATTGTGTTTCATAAACATTATAGTATTAATTTGGTAAGCGTTATCTTCTAAAATATATCAAATTTTAGAAATTCTGTTTGTCTTTTCTTCACTTATAAAAAATACACCAGGAGCCAACGCTTTGCACAGTGGGTTAAATCCACCTGTAATGCCAGCAATATACATGAGTGCTGGTTCAAGTCCTGACTGGTCCATTTCCTATCCAGCACCCTGCTAATGTGCCTGGGAAAACAGTGGAGGATGGGCCAATACCCCTGTGGGAGACCCAGAAGAAGCTCCTGGCTCCTGGCTTTGGCCTGGCCCAGCCCTTGCTGTCGTAGCCATTTGGGGAGTGAATGGACGATGGAAGATCTCTGTCTGTCCTTCTCTCTATATATATAATTCCACCTTTCAAATAAATAAATAAATCTTTAAAAAAATACACCAGCAGCTTCAAAATTGAAAGTAGGGACCAGTGTTACAGCACAGTGGGTTAAGCCACCACCTTCAGCGTTGACATCCCATATAAGAGTAACATTTTAAGTCCAGGCTGCCCACCTTGTGATCCAGCTCCCTGTGAATGCACCTGGGAAAGTAGCAGATGATGGTCTAAGTACTTGGCTTTGACTTGGCCCAGCCCTAACCATTAGGACCATTTGGGGCATGAGCCAGTGCATGGAAGACCTCTCCTTCTCTCTTTGTCACTCTGCTATTCAAGTAAATAAAATCAATCTTAAAGAAAAAACAACAAGGATTTCATGTCTTCCAATGCTTCTACAATGAAGCAGTAGAACCAGCGTATAGTCCTCTTGGCTGGGGACATTGTTCATTCATTCTCTCAACAAATATTGAGCCCTTGCTATAAGCAAGGCATTCTTCTAATGCATGAGAGACACGCATTTCTGCCCCCCCAGAGTCTGCACTGTGCTATGTGTGCACACACAAGTGGTGAGAGTAGAAAAGCTAACCTGCCCATTTACAGAGAGAGACCTTGACAGCCACATGGCCACTGTCGAGCTTCTCCTGCAAAGCAAGAAGTAGCTGAAGGTTTTCTCCTTGCACTTGGTGGGAGCTGGGCCCGAGGCAGGGTTGGGTAAATGAGGCAGCATTGCAGCAGGTGGGAGTGAGATAGAAAGGACTTGGGCCGAAGCAGGGGCATCCAGAAGCAGTGCATGCTGGTGGTCAGCAGGTGAGAAAGCAGTTCTGGACCAGGGGGTCAGAGTGGCTGCACAGGCTGGACAGGGTGAAAACAATCCCCAGGAGAGGGGACAGCCAGAGAGGAATTCCTGATGGCATGACTGCGGGACCAAGGGAAGAAGGGAAAATCAAAACCCCTGGTCCGTGCAGCCTCGTGCCTGGTATAGGCAAAGTGGCTGAGCCTGAGAGGGCTGTGCTGAAAGATGACCCTCACCTTGCAGGATGCTCTCAACATTTAACAGCTCTAAGACTTTTTTTTTTTTTTTTTTTTTTTTGGACAGGCAGAGTGGACAGTGAGAGAGAGAGAGACAGAGAGAAAGGTCTTCCTTTTGCCCTTGGTTCACCCTCCAATGGTCACTGCGGCCGGGGCTCTGCGGCAGGCACACCACGTTGATCCGATGACAGGAACCAGGGGCTTCTCCTGATCTCCCATGGGGTGCAGGGCCCAAGGACTTGAGCCATCCTCCACTGCACTCCCTGGCCACAGCAGAGAGCTGGCCTGGAAGAGGGGCAACCGGGACAGAATCCGGTACCCCGACCAGGACTAGAACCCGGTGTGCCGGCGCTGCAGGCGGAGGATTAGCCTAGTGAGCTGTGGCGCCGGCCAGCTCTAAGACTTTTGACAGTTTTGCTTAACCCTTCAGAAATCTGTGAAAGTGCTACCTGGGAGGCAGCAGTGATGGCTCAAGTCCTTGAGTCTCTGCCACCCAAGTGGCAGCCAGGATGGAGTTCCCAGTTCCTGTCTTCAGCATGGCCCAGTCCTGGCTGCCGTAGACATCTGGGGAGTAAACCAGCAGATGGGAGATCTCGCTCTATCTGTCTGCTTGCAAGTAAAATGAAAATAAATAAGTAAATAAATTTTTAAAAAGATAAGTGTAATGCACAGAACACAGACTAGGCTCAGAGCAGCTTGTGATTATTATGGTTAGGCAGAAGATGAACTGGCTTAAGGCATACGTTTGAAGTAACTGCATGATATCCGGAGAAAATGCTGAGTCACAAAGACGGGTGCTTCAGGTGAGTCCCTGTATCTGTCCATAATAACAGTATGAGAGCACTTCAAAGAATTCACTGAGAATGGAATGAAAAGCTAAGCTTGTTTGATACAAAAACAATTTTTACATTCACACATACAGGGGATTTTCAGAAATTCATGGAAAGGCCGGTGCCACAGCCCAATAGGCTAATCCTCCTCCTGCGGCGCTGGCACACCGGGTTCTAGTCCCGGTCAGGGTGCGGGATTCTGTCCCGGTTGCTCCTCTTCCAGTCCAGCTCTCTGCTGTGGCCCAGGAAGGATGGCCCAAGTCCTTGGGCCCTGCACCCGTATGGGAAACCAGGAGGAAGCACCTGGCTCCTGGCTTCGGATCAGTACGGCGAACCAGCTGCATCGCACCAGCCGTAGCAGCCATTTGGGGGGTGAACCAACAGAAGGAAGACCTTTCTCTCTGTCTCTCTCTCTCTGTCACTGTCTAAGTGTGCCTGTCAAAAAAAAACTGCATAAATTTAAAATCATTTTAAACCAAAACAGCTTTATCTTTATTTTAAAAAAAATTTCTTTATTTGAAAGGCAGGAGAGAGAAAAAGAGAGAGAGATTTCATTCATTAGTTCACTCCTCTAATGACAGCAATTGCTGGGGCTGGGCCAAACCAAAGCCAGGAGGCTGGTGCTACATCCAGGTCTCCCACATGGGTGGCAGGGGCCCAGACCCTTGGGCCATCCTCTACTGCTTTCCCAGGCATCTCAGCAGAGAACTAGATTGGAAGGAGAGCAGCTAGGGCTAGAACCGGCCTCTGATATGGTACCTCAGCACTGCAGGCAGTGGCTTAACACGGTGTGCCACAGCACCGGCCCCAGCCATTTCATTTAATACCATTCTTCATGACCATTATGACGCACCCTTGTATCTTACTGCAGGACATCCAGAGATGTTGATGGACACTCAGAAAGATGGGAGGCTTACATGTGTTCCTATGTGGATTAAAAACAATATGCTAACATTTATTTTCTGAGCCTTTACTGTGCTAAACATTTGACAAGCTTAGCTTAGTTAGTCCTCACAACAAGCCTAGGAGGAAGATATGGTAGTCATTATTTTTAATTTAATTAATTTATTTGCATTTTGTTTGAAAAACAAACACAGAGACAGAGAACAGGGACTTTAAAAAATGAAATCTTTAATCTGCTGGTTCACTCCCCAAATACCCACAACAGCCAGGTCTGGGCCAGGAGAAAGCCAAGAGCCTGGAGCTGCATCCAGGTCTGTCATGTGGGTGGCAGGAGCCCAGGTACTTGAGCCATCATCTGTTTGTTTATAGGGTGCACATTAGCAGGGAGCTAGATTGGAAGTGGAGGAACAAGGACTCAAACCAGATGCTCCAATATGGGTCGTGGCTGCCCCAAGCAGTGTTTTAAAATGCCTGCCCCTGTCATTACTATTCTATAGATAACAAGACTGAGATTCAGTTAATTAATCTCGCACAGCTTGTGCAGCTGGCGTGGGTCAGAACTCGAATTCATGTCCCTTGGTCTCCAAAGTCCCTACTCTTAAAACATTGGCGGTTTGGAGGCAGCCCTCAGTTTGGCTTAGGAACTCTAACTCCCTCTTCCACGACTCTGCTATGCCTCCCCCATCCATCCCAAGGATGGCACTGGTTCTGCTGGGTTTATGAGGGAATGAGTTTGCTGACAGTCCTGCCCAGGCAGGCAACAGCTTTTTGTGGATTGAAGGAGATTTTGCTGCATCCTCTCAGACACCCATCACCATCACACTCAGCTCTTGGACCCTGGAACGGTAGTCACTGCTTCTGGGTGTGCCATGCCCTCCTCCTGACAGTTTGACCAAGCTCTCAGGCTGGAAGTTAACATGATGGAGTACAGCAACCCATCAGTCAGGACCTGGGGTGCATCTGGGCCCTCACCTCTTGCTCCCTGTGGTGATCTGGGGAAGTTCCTTGCCCTTTTGAAGCTTCTTCCTCTTCCTTATTTGGAGAGCAGAGACAATGACTCCAGGCTCACAGCAAACAGCAGACAGGGGAGCAGCCTGCAGAAGGGATCACTGGACCCTGTCCTGTCTGATGGGGCCCAGGTGGAGGAGTGAGGAAGACTGGGCTCTGAGCCCCCCGATGCCCAGGGAGTTGTGATCCACAGAATTCTGCCTGACTCCTTGATCAGACCACCTTGATTTTCCATGGGATCCCTTTTTTCTTTTGTTTCCCAAGTTGAGTCATATTGAGTGATTTTTCACTCAAGGAAATGTGTCCCATTGCCAGGAAGAGCTCTGTCCCTTCTGTTTTTGGGCTAATCTTAGCATTTCCTGGGTGGATTACAGGGTGCTCAAGCCCTCCTTAGAACAGAACAGAGGCAGCTTTCTGACTCAACGTGAGTTTAATATCATGCATGTTAATAGCTTTGCCACTTCTCAGGGACCAGATTCCAGCAACAAAGACTGCTATGGTATTCTTGCCTAATAATTACTTATATGTGGATCTGACAAATTGGCTTTCAAAAATCCATGGCACAAAGATGGCATTTGCTGACTAGTTTGTGGGAAGAATTCGATATTATCAGAAGAGCATGTGATGCAAATTGTTCTATGTGTAATTCAGGGGAGCTTGACTTTGCTTCTTATTGTAAGTCATTCTCTTTGAAATATTAACTCAGCCCGCTGAGCAATGAGCTCCTCTTTCTTTTAATCAACATCCACTTCTCACTTACACAGCCCCGCAAGCAGGCATTTTCTTGTTTTTCTTTTCTTTGCCTTTAATGTACGATCTGGCCTGTCTAAGGAGGCACCAAAATGCCAGCGCAGTGGAGCGAATAATCGGCATTTACCCTGGGCTCTGCCACGTTTTCCAAGCAGAAGGCCGGTGGAGTTGAATGAGTGGGGGTCTCTGTGCATGTGGCTTTGTGCGGCAGGCGTGCCAAGCATTACTATTCCAGCCCTTAAACCTGTGCCAGACTGTTAATGTCTTAATGCTTATTCAAGTGTCAGGGAGTGCTGGCAGATGTCAGAGAGAATGGGAGGCTGTCAATAAGGAAATCACTTGCATTCGCAGGGTGATTGTGGCAGTCTGTCAGGTAGGTTTGAGAGGATGTCAAGCTGAAGAGAAGGGAGGGAGGAAAAAGGGGGTGGCAGCGCGCAGCCTTGGGGGAGGGCCCTTTGTAAAAAAATGGTTCAAGATGTTTTCTTGCTACGTGTAGAGCTGCACTCTAGGTACGCAGCAGTTGCAGGTCAAGAAGTAAACAAGAGGATGCTCGCTGCTCCTAGAGATCTGCAGCCCTCGAGCTGGGTGGTAGGGGTCTTTTGTTTCTTGACACCAATCAAATGATTCCAGCTCTTTCCAGAGAAAGAAGCAGGAGTCAGTTTCTTGGTCTCTAGCAACACATCAGTTTTCATACCTTATGTATTTCATTCAACAGCTACCTACCAACTCCCTACTATGTGCTAGGTATGGTAATTAGCATAATGACTAAACACACAAAGGAAATATATTCTTAAAATTCTGGGTAAGAGGTGCCAGCACTGTGGGTAAAGCCACCGCCTGCAGTGTCAGCATCCCATGTGGACACCAGTTTGTGTCCTGGCTGCTCCACTTCCCATCCAGCTCCCTGCTAATGTACCTGGGAGAGGTGCAGAAGATGGCCTGAGTGCTTGGGCCCCTGCACCCACATGGGAGACCTGGAAGAAGCTCCTGACTCCTAATTCAGATCAGCCCAACTCCAGCCATTGTGGCCATTTGGGGAGTGAACCAACCTCTCTCTCTCTCTCTCTCTCTCTCTCTCTCTCTCTCTCTCTCTCTCTTTCTGCCTCTCCCTTTCTCTCTGTAACTCTTCCTTTCAAATAAATTAATAAATCTTAAAAATAAGTAATTAAATGTTGGATAGGAAGAAATGTGCACCCTGGATGGCAGCAGAGGATGGCTTAAGTAATTGGCTCCCTACAACCCACATGGAAGACCTGGATTGGGTTCCTTTCTCCTAGCTTTGGCCTGACCCAGCCCCAGACATTGCCGACACTGGGGGAGTAAACCAGCAAATGAGAGATCTGTCATATCTTTCTCAGTCTCTCTGCCTTTCAAATAGTTAAATAATTTTTTTTTAAAAAAATATACCATTAGATATGCCTACCTTTTAGTAGTTGTGAGTTTCTCAAAAGGTTCATTTTAATTCACACATAACTTCTTGAATTCTTGGAATTGATATTAAAATTCTAGGGGCAAACATTTAGCCTTGTAGTTAGATGCTTGCATCCCACATTAGGGAACCTGGGTTCAATTCCTGGCTCTGGCCCTTGACTCCAACTTTCTACTAATGCAGACCCAGGAGGCAGTGGTGATGGCTCAAGTACTTAGGTCTCTGCCACCCACACGAGATGCCCAGATTGAGTTCCTGTCTCCTGGCTTCCACCTGACCCAACCCTGGCCATTGCAGGCATTTTGGGAGTGAATCAAGATGAGTGGTCTCCATATCTTTCTTTCTGTGTCTCTGTCTCTGTCTCTCTCTCAAATAAATAAAAGTATTTATTAGAATCTTTTTAAATTCTAGGGAGGAAGAGGCATCCCCTTGCTGTGTGGGCTTGAGATGAAGAATGTGGGTGAGGTAGTGTCCCAGCCATGTCACTCTGCTGTGCCTGCCTGTCATCTCGGCCTGTGCGGGGAGGACTTGAGAAATGAGCCCCTGGAAGAAGAAGTTGGAGGCCACCTTGACTTTAAAATCTCTCTTAGTTCTGATCTTGGTCCCAACTGGCTACTGTGACTCTCCTTATGACCTCCTTGTACCTGTGATATTTGATTGTGCCTCATTTCTCTACTTGGCTTTATTCTTGGTACCCATCCCTCCAGTGTGTGCCCAGGTGTCTGTGCATGGAAGGGGAGGGGAGTGAAAAATACTGTTGTCTTTTGTCAGCACTCAGCTGCAATGGTCTAATTACAAGAAAAAAAATGCTGGCGTAGTTACAAAATTGACCTTCTCCATGCAAGGTGAGGCCCCCCAGCATCACCCTGGAAACAGGAGACACATCACTGCATTTAAAGGAAACAAGGCAATTCTATTCTTGCTTAACAGTGGCTTTTTAGGTCTGTCTACGCTTAATTTCCCACATTTCCCATTGTAACATAGCTCCCCTTCATACTATAGAATTTTTCCCAGAAGGAATAAAGGACAGGAAGCCAGGTACATTTGTTAGTTAGTTTTAGACTAGTCAAGAAAAAGCAAGCATTTTAGTGATGGCAGCCGCAAGATTAATGGAGCCCAAGAGGATAAGAGTCAGGCACAGGGCACTTTCTCACTGAATGCCTGGAAGATCCGGCAGCAGTGGCCCATCTCAGTGGCCCATCTCTGGCTGGGTTAGATGGTTGGTGAAAGCTCAAGTCCAAACGTGGTCTGGATAGGGACATGGCCCTGGACAGATTCCTGTGGGCCTACTCTCCATGCGCTTCCTGTCCTACACAGTGCCTGGCTCCTCTCCCCGGGGAAGCGTGTGGCATCCAGATGAGAGTGTGCTCATATCCTTGTCAGCCCAGTCCTCCCAAGAGCATTTCCAATGTACAATGGCAGTGAGTCTTGGGCCCCTTGTGGATCAGGTCCCGAGGCTCTGGGAGGGTCCTCTGAACCCCTACAGTGCTCTCCTCAAGGGGGACCATGCACAGTTCTATCGGGAAAATATGGTAGAACTTAACCCACCCCAAAGGGATTCTCCCAGAGACCCTTCCTATTTCAGGAAAGAGTAAACTAGTTTCCCTGTAGACTTAGTTTAGGGTTCCTTATTTTCCTTGCTAAATGGAAGCAGAGGGAAATCTGGTAGGAAACTGTGACCCACATATTAGCTTTGAAATATCTGTTGTCCTTGTGTCTATGGGTTCTCTGTACACCCAAGTACAGTCAACCTATGCCTTCCTACTGTATGCTGTATATTAAGCTGTGGGTGAAAGAACATAGGCAAAAAATCCATCAATCCAAGACTAACACTGAAATAAATTCTTAAAAACACAGAAAAGTCTACTATCAGTAGATATGATTAATATCAGGACAAAATCCCTGGGGATGACATACAAACATTAGCAAAGCATTACATACCCCATATGCATTAACTTTCCTACTTGGTTACTTGTATTGTAGCACTCATTTTACTAACTGACTTTTGTTTTTTAAAAATGAAAACCCACTGGTATCACTTTTTAAAATTTTTTTAATTTGTATAAGGAGAACATACTTCATATTTTCTAAAGATTTATTTATTTATTTATTTGAAAGTCAGAGTTACACAGAGAGAAGGAGAGGCAGAGAGAAAGAGAGGTCTTCCATCTGCTGGTTCACTCTCCAGCTGGCCACCAAAGGCTGGAGCTGAGCAGATCTGAAGCCAGGAACCAGGAGCTTCTTCCAGGTCTCCCACATGGGTGCAGGAGCCCAAGGACCTGGGCCACTTTCTACTGCTTTCCTAGGCCACAACAGAGAGCTGGATTGGAAGTAGAGCAGCCAGGACTCAAACTGGCACCCATATGGGATGCTGGCACCGCAGGCGGTGGCTTTGCCCGCTACACTACAGCGCCAACTCCTTTATATATTTCATATATACAGTTTTAAGAGCATCATGATACTTCTCACCCTACCCTCCCTCTCTCCCCTCCTCCCTCCCTCACTCCCACCCTTCCTCCTCCTTCCTTTCTGTTTTCTTTTCGCTTTTGTGGTGATGTACTTTCAGTTTACTTTAGAATGACAAGCTCAACCCTCCACTAAATAAATAACTCAACAAGTCATAAGTAGAAAAACCCCTGTTCCTCAAGAGTATAGACAAGGACTATAAACAATAATCAAATCTCAAAATGCCAATTTTGCTTGTATACATTGCATTTTTGTACTCTGTATTAGTTATCACAAATCATGGAAAACATGATATTTGCCTTTTTTGGGACTGTCTTATTTCACTAAGTATAATGGTCTCGAGTTGCATCCATTCTGTTGTGAGAGACAGAATTTCATTCTTTTTCACAGCTGAGTAGTACTCCATCATACACACACACACACACACACACACACACCACAACTTCTTCATCCAGTCATTGGCTGATGGACATCTGGATTGATTCCATATCTTGGCTATAGTGAGTTGAGCTGCTATGAACGTGGGGTACAGATACCTCTTTCACATGCTGATTTCATTTCCTTTGGGTAGATTCCCTGGGTCACATGGTAGAGCTATTTTGAGATGTCTGAGGAACCTCCAGTCTTCCAAAATGATTGTACCAGTTTACATCTCCACCAACAGTGTACTGAGTTTCCATTTTCCCCACATCCTCACCAGCGTGTATTGTTTGTTGATTTCTGTGTGAGAGCCATTCTGACTGGGGTGAGGTGAAACCTCCTTGTAGCTTTTATTCATATTTCCCTGATGACTAGTGATCCTGAGCCATCCCAGGACGTGTCTGTTCGCCATTTGTATTTTATTTTTTGAAAAATGCCTGGATATACAAGGAGCTCAAGAAACTCAACAACAGCAAGACAAGCAATCCAGTTAAGAAATGGGCTAAGGATATGTGCACGGAATCCCTCTTTTTAAAATATCAAAGTCCACAGTATGTTCAAAGGATGTTCTTCTTTTCTCCTGCCCTTGTTGTGATTGCTGTTGATCTAAATGTTTATTTTTGTTTAATCTGGTTTATTGACCAGATACTTGTCATGGGACAATGAGAGAAGTAAGTCAGTAACTATTATCAGTCATTAGGATAACGTCTTTGGATGAATTGTCTCACTAAAACTTCAAGACAATCTGTGATTCCTATTTTACCGGTGGAAACTGAGATTTAGAAATGTACAACTCAAAGAACCTAGATTAGTCATCCCAGTTCAAAGGTCGTTCTTCCAGGCCCACCACGACCCTCAGCTAAGATGTATGCCTCTTTAAATGTTCTTATAGTCTCATGGTATTATAACACCTTGCATCTTTCCTCAAGTTCTTTCTTCATTTCTCCCTCCTCCCTTCATTCTCCTTTCCCTCTCTCTATTCCTGCCTTCCTTCCTTTATTATTTGAAGAACAGAGACAGAAGGGAGGGAGGGAAGGAGAACACACACACACACATACACACACACACACAGGGAGAGGGAGAGGGAGAGGGAGAGGGAGAGGGAGAGGGAGAGGAAAGGGGGGGGGGAGGGAGAGAGAGATTCCATTTACAGATTCACTCCCCAGAGGTCTGCAATAGTTGGGCGAAGCAGGAGCCAAGACCTCCATCTGGATCTCCTGCATGGGTGGCAGCAGCCTCCTGCAGTCCTGCAGCCTCCTGAGTGTGTTAGCCAGAATCTGGATCAGAAGTGGAGGTGCACTGGCTCCCAGGCACCATGATGTGGCACGTGGGCATCTCCAGCAGTGGTTTACTCCACTGCGCCACAGTGCCCACCCTTCCACCATAGTTCTTGTATGAGTTCTTAATCTTACATTCATTTGTGTAATGATTCAATATGTCTTTTCTCTAGACTCTGTATTCTAGGATAGTAGACACCATGTCTATTTTTGCTATTGGGGAGCCTGTTACATTGTAAGTAAGATTATAATGCATATTGCATGAATGAATAATGGAATGTCTTAATTAGTGAATAAATGAACCTCTATATTTAACTTCAGAATCTGACAGCTTTACTTTAGGTGGCAAAAGTTGCTTTGTAAATGAAGTCCTCAGAGAGGAACTCCGCGGAACGCTGTACAACATGCTACTCTACGGAGTGCTAGCCAGGCTGCCTGGGTTTGAATCCCAGCCTCACCACTTTTAAGCTATGTATGGAACTTGCCTCTTACAGTTATGAGGATAAAATCAGTATGCAGCCTCTCAGCACAGTGCCTGCTCCTTAGTGTCTGTGCATGTGTTGGGTATTATCATTCAGAAACTTACTCAGTACACAGAAAGAAAATATCCCAGACTAATTTCATTCAGAGAACCCTGTGTGCTGGCATTTATCCATTTGTTCAAACTTCTGTCCTGGTCCACCTGATAGGAGGGACCTAAAGGTGTTCATTTTTAAAAAACCTTTTTAGGGCCGGCGCCATGGAGCAGTAGGTTAATCCTCCAACAGTAGCGCCACCATCCCATATGAGTGCCGGTTCTAGTCCTGGCTGCTCCTCTTCCAATCCAGCTCTCTGCTATGGCCTGGGAAAGCAGTAGAAGATGGCCCAAATCCTTGGGCCCCTGCACCTGCATGGGAGACCAGGAAGAGGCACCTGGTTCCTGGCTTCGAATCGGCGCAGCTCTAGCTGTTGTGCCATTTGGGGAATGAACCAACAGAAGGAAGACCTTTCTCTCTCTCTCTCTCTCTCTCACTGTCTGTAACTCTACTTCTCAAATAAATAAATAAAATCGTTAAAAATTTAAAAAAATAAACCTTTTTAAAAATTTTGAAATTTATAATTTATTTCTCCATATGTAAATATACATGTTTGTATATGTATGTGTGTGTGTGTGTGTGTGTGTGTGTGTGTGAATATATGGGGCTGGCATTGTGACCCAGCGGGTTAAGCTGCTGCTTCTTGTCATCCCATATTGGAGCTCTGGTTTGAGCTTTGGCTGCTTAGCTTCCAATACAGCTCTCAACTAATGTTCCTGGGAAAGCAGCAGAAGATGGTCCAAGTGCTTAGACCCCATGTAAGGCGTGGGTCAAGATCCAGGAGCTTGGCTTTAGCCTGCTCCAGCCCCAACCGATGTGACCATATTTTTGGAGTAAACTAGCAAGGGAAAGTTATCCCCTCCCTCCCCCTCCCTCCCACGCTCCCCTCCTTCTTTTCCTTTCCTTCCCTTTTCCTCCCTCTTTCCTGCTCTCTGTCACTCTGCCTTTCAAATAAATAAAACAAATGTTTTGTTTTGTTTTTAAAAAAAAAGGAGAAATGAGGGGCTGGCATTCTAGTGTATCAGGTAAAGCTACTGCCTGAGATGACAGCATCATGTGGGCACCAGTTCAAGACCTGGCTGCTCCACTTCCAATCCAGCTCCCTGCTAATGTGCTTGGGAAAACAGCAGAGATGACCCAAGTCCTTGGGCCCCTGCAACCCATATGGGAGACCTGGAAGAAGCTCTTGGATTCTGGCTTAGGGCAGGCCCACCTCTGGCCTTTGCAGTCATTTGGGGAATGAACCAGTAGGTGGAAGAATCTCTCTCTCTCTCTCTCTCTCTCTCTCTCTCTCTCTCTCTCTCTCTTCCTCTCTCCCTCTCTGTAACTCTGCATTTCAAATAAATAAATAAATCTTTAAAAAATTATAAGGGAAAAATGAGATGTGAAATTAAAGCACTTGCCTGGGAATTTGTCTTCACTTCTGCTTCTGACTACCTGACTTTGAGCAACTTGTGTATCCTATCTAGGGTTCCTTTTGCTCATCAGTAAAAATGAGACCAATTATCCCTAAAATGCATTCTGAAATTATTTTTCTTTCCTCTGCCATATCTGTTTAAATCTATTATTATAACTAATAATAGTATTGTTTTCAGTGTACACTTCTCCTAAATCTTTTTCATTTTTCGTGTTACTGGCTCATCATATCAAATTTAGGAAATATTCAAGTTAGGTACAATCTACCCTCCTTTCCAGATAAAGAAATGATGCTGAAACAGAGAGAGGACATATGACTGATTGTTAAGGCCACAGAGACCCTAGAGCAGAGGGTTTTGTGATCTGTCAGGCTTTTATGTTGCACCTATTGTATGCATCGGGCCGGGCAAAGTGCTCATGACAGAGCAACAGTTCTGTACTTTCCTGCACTAGAACACACACACACACACACACACACACACACACACAAGATAAGTGTAGTAGATGCTGAGAAGCAGACGACTAAGCCACAGTTACTTTCCACCCTCCCAACTCGTCTTTGGAGCAAGAATCCCTCTTTGTCTTAGATTAGATTTCCCTGTCCCTGTGGGCCAGCCCCCCCCCCCCGTCTCTTGTGGCATCCACAGAAAGCTGAGTGACAGAAAGAGGTTCATTTTACTTTGACACCATTATCTCAGTGTTATGTAAGCACCAACTTTGGATTAGATATCTTTCCACAAAGTTCTACTTGGACTCCACCTCAACCTCTGTGTGTTTAAATGGAATCTCCCACTTTGAAATTCTGGAGAACAACAAAAACATGCTTGGAAATGAGCTTGAGAAGTTTTCTTCTGAGGTTTTTCCCGGGTCCATGTTTTAGGACCGGGGGTGTATGAGAAATATGCAGGGGTTCAGTTTCATTTCCAGTAAAGCCAGAAATTCAGAATTGATTCTGAAACTCCACAAGGAGAATAAGTGCTAAGCCATTGTAATCTATAAGCTGTATTTTGGAAATTTATATTCTTTAAATAAAAGCGATATAAAAAAAAAAAGAAGGTTTGGGATACTTTCTCATTTTAAGCTATTCATTTTCAGAAGTTTTGTTAGGGCTTTATGGAATACTAATTTTTTGAATATATGATATTTTCACACAGTTGCAGTACCATGTATGAAAAGGTGTCTTGTGACATTTCCTCCCACTTCTGCCTCCCACTGTCTTCTACCCACCAAGTTCTCATCCTCTCTCCCAAATCGCTAACCACTTACCACTTCCTTATTTATCTGCCCAAAGGTTTTGTGTGTGTACGTGTGTGTGTGTATGTGTGTGTGTGTATATGGGTAAAATAACACAGTACAAATATATAGTCTATCTTGCTTCCTTTTTATACAACAATGTTTCTACCTTACGTCAATAAAGATTGGATGCACAGTCCATATAAGGCTGTCTTACTGTTTTCTTTTGTAATTGCAAAATGATTTTGTGAACATATCAGAATGCATTTATCCTGTTCCTTATAATGGATCCTTTGATGCTTCTAATCTTTCACCATGTGTTGTTCATGTGTTATTTCATCTGATGAGTGGGGTATGCTTATAGGATAATTTCCCTTAGTTAGAATTGCTTGATCAAAAGATGTGTGCATTCTAGTCCTCTACAATACTGCAGATTTTTGCCAATCACCTATATCCTGAATGATAATTAATATTAAAGAGAAAAATATCTTGGAACAGTTTTAATTTACAATTGCTACTGTAATTAACAGTAAGCATTTTTCATTTGTGTAACAGCCTTTTTGGATACAAACTGCATGTGCGTATCTGTTTTGTTGGTGATGATTTTCACAGAGTGGCAGTATGATAGGTAAGTTCAGGTCACCTCTTTCCTAAATTAGGCTTCTTCTTTAGGAGGAGGTGGTATTCCTACCTTTTTTATATTTAAAGCTACAGGGGGTTAGTTGTGGTGAGCGCTCAAGAATCATAGAGCTTTTGGTTCTGAGAGTTGGCTGAAGCTGAATTCAAACAAATGCAAGCGTAATTATACCCCAAATCCTTCCTCCACATGGTGGAAATTTTCTCAGTAAGTCTGAAAGGAACGAGAATCACTCAGATGAATTCCCAGTCTTTCTTCCTCCTTAGGTAATTTTGGAACTATTTCACCAGCACTTACCATAAGAACTGGAAAAACTGGTAATATGAAAGGAAAAAGAGCGGGAGAGAATTGGCTGGGACAGAGTTAAACTAGCACTAGCAAAATGATTACTCTTTGTTCCTCTCTTAGAAGTTTGAACATTTCTTTTTTTCAACTGGTTTTTGGGAATTTGGAACAAAGTACCTTTTTCTGATTTCTCTTAACATACTATAAAGTTAACCCATTGGTTTCATAGCTCATAATGTAATCAAAAAGAAGAAAGCCAAAGTATGAAAGGAGGCTAAGGTTTCCTGTATCTGGAATATTAATCCATCAACAATGAATCCAGTATGTATTATTGAGCAGCAACTGAGCCATGCATCGTGTTGAGGTGAAAATAGGTGGCAGTAGACAAAAGAGGTGTGTATCTGGCCATTTCGGAGCTGAGATTCTAAGCCAGTCACTCTCTGGAGTGGCACAAAAATGCCAATGCCTTTGTCCAAGTCAAGAATCTCTGGGGATGTAACTCTGGAACAAATATTTGTAAAAACCCCAGGTAATTCCAAATGAAGCCAGAGTTGCAAACCGCTGGTCTCACCCTACCCCAGAAGATAGCTAGGAAACCACAAATATTTTGAAGAGGAAGTGGTTTGGAAATTTTGATATGATGACATTTGAACCTACTTAACATTGACTTTGAAACATTCTTGCCATGATGTTTAACTTAAAAGCAGTAAAGACCCAAGACCTACATATAGCATAGAGAATAGATAAACAAGTTAATGACACCTTGAGGAAAAATATCAGACAAATCCAGAAAGTGGTACTTTCTTCAAGATAAGTGGCTTTAATTCTTCAAAAAAAAAAAAAAAGGGCAAGAAAACTTGGGGCTGGTATTGTGGCATAGTAGGTTAAGCCACCACTTAAAACTGTCACCCTTATTGCAGTTCATGTCTCAACAACTCTGTTTCTGATCCAGTTCCCTACTAATGCACCTTGGAAAGCAGTAGAAGATGGTCCAAGTACTTGGGCTCCTACCCCAAAGTGGGAGACCTGGGTGGAGTTCCTGGCTCCTGGTTTCTGCCCAGCTCTCTCTCCCTCTTTCTCCCCTACTTTCCTTCTCCCTCTCTCCATCTCTCTGCCACTCTGCCTTCCAAATAAATAAATAAATCTTAAAAACAGAGAAAAGGATAAGGTGTGAGGTGGAAATTGATACAGAATAAGAGTGAAGAAACACCAACAACATATAATTCATGAACTTTGATAACACCTGATCAAAATATCCTCGGGGCTAATTGTAGAAATTTAAATATGTACTAGAAATTAGATGCTATTGGGGAATATTGTTGATTTTAGGTGATAATGACATAATTATGTACATTCCAGAATATCCTTACTTTTGGGAGAAGCACATTTAAGTATATTTAAGGATGTCTGTAACTGTCCAATGGGTTCTTTGACACCATAAAACAAAATCACACATAAGATAATACCATCTCCTAGTCCTGGCCGGTGCCTTGGCTCACTAGGCTAATCCTCTGCCTTTCGGCGCCGGCACACCGGGTTCTAGTCCAGGTCAGGGCGCCGGATTCTGTCCCGGTTGCCCCTCTTCCAGGCCAGCTCTCTGCTGTGGCCCGGGAGTGTAGTGAAGGATGGCCCAAGTGCTTGGGCCCTGCACCCCATGGGAGACCAGGAAAAGCACGTGGCTCCTGCCATCGGATGAGCGCGGTGCGCTGGTCACAGCGCACCGGCCGCGGCGGCCATTGGAGGGTGAACCAACGGCAAAGGAAGACCTTTCTCTCTCTCTCTCTCTCTCTCTCTGGCTCTACCTCTCTCTCTGTAACTCTGTTTTTCAAATAAATAAAAATAAATCTTTAAAAAAATATGTATTTGTTAGTGTTCAAATATCAATGTGATGGTCATTATGAGTCATTTGTTAAGGCTATGCCAGGTAGTAAATGTTTCCTCTAGGAAGTTGAAATTAAGATCTTATAAAATAGTTTCCTAAAACTCATGCAAAAATTATTAATGATCTGTTTGGAGCCTATGAAAGTTCATTTCAGATAAATGGAATTGTCTGAGGAAAGTCACTGGGGTTGGGAAAGCTTTGGCTATTTTTTGCTGTGTTTTCCTAAGACCTCCAGTCTACTCACTCAGATTATTGTGCATAGAGAAGTGTAAATAAGAGGTAAGACTGGAATGTTTGGTTGAAAGCCTTGATTGCCTAAATATAGCAGAATTGTCAGTTTTGAAGCAAATGAGCAATCAAGTTCCTAACATACCACGTGGCAGATACAGTGTGTGTGTGTGTGTGTTGGGGCAGAGGGGCAATCAGGTAGGTGGTCATTTCTCTAATCTTTGAATGCAGTAGGACCAGCAATGGCAATGGAAAGTGAGAACTGAGGGAATACAGCACAAGAGAATACAGCTGCTGACTGATGTGGGCCACAGGCTTCAGAGGAGGTCAGGCAGGCGGGGAAGCCTGAGCTGCCAGGAGGAGAAAGACTCCCCCATCAGCAAGGAAACTGGTCAGGATGGGGAGCTGGCTTGGGAGAGGTGCCCTTTAAAACCTAGTTACACTGCATCCCATAGTTAGAGGCAGGGCGTCCATAAAGCTGAAGGCCCAAAACTATGAGCTGTATCCCTTCTCAAGGTAGGTAGGAGAGCAGCTAACTTCTTATGGTCCATGGACACAGAGTGAAAGAAAGGAATTAAAAATTGTCTCTTATGGCCAGTGCTGTAGTGTAGCTGGTAAAGCTGCCACCTGCAGGGCAAGCATCCCATATGGTCACTGGTTCAAGTCCCGGCTGCTCTGCTTCCAATCTAACTCTCTGCCAGTGTGCCTGGGAAAGCAGTGGAAGATGGCCCAAGTGCTTGGGCCCCTGGGTCCATGTGGGACCCAGAAGAAGCTCCTGGCTCCTGGCTTCAGATTAGCCCAGCTCTGGCTGTTGTGGTCATTTTGGGAGTACACCAACAGATGGAAGATCTCTCTCTCTCTCTCTCTCTCTCTCTCTCTGATTCTCCCTTTCCCTCTCTATAACGCTATAAAATAAATAAATAAAACTTTAAAGCAAACTGTGGGGTCAGTGCTGTGGCATAGGGGGTAAAGCCGCCTCCTGTAGTGCCAGCATCCCACATGGGTGCCAGTTCCAGTCCCAGCTGCTCCTCTTCCAATCCAGCTCTCTGCTATGGCCTGGGAAAGCAGTAGAAGATGACCCAGGGGCCGGTGCTGTAGTGCAGCGGGTTAATGCTCTGACCTGAAGTGCCAACATCCCGTATGGGCACCGGTTCTAGTCCTGGCTGCTCCTTTTCCATCCAGCTCTCTGCAATAGACTGGGAAGGCAGTGGAGAATGGCCCACGTCCTTGGGCCCCTGCACCCACGTGGGAGATCCAGAAGAATCTCCTGGCTCCTGGCTTCAGATTGGCGCAGCTCCGGCTGGGGAGTGAACCAGTGGATGAAGACCTCTCTCTCTCTCTCTCTACCTCTCTTCTCTCTGTGTAACTCTGACTTTCGAATAAATACATAAAATCTTTAATAAAAAAAAGAAGATGACTTAAGTCTTTGGGCCCCTGCACCCACAAAGGAAACCCAGAGGAAGCTCCAGCTGTGCAGCCATCATGAACCAGCAGACAGACTCTCTCTCTCTCTCCCTCTCTCTCTCTCACTCTCTCTCTCTCTCTCTCCCTTTCTTCCTCTGCCTCTCTGTAACTCTGCCTTTTGAAAAGTAAATCTTTAAAAAAAATTCACACACACAAAAAATAAAGCAAATTGCTCTGTTAGTAGGCACAGACTGGCCTCGAATAACCAGGGCCTGAAGCCCTGGCTATTCCCGTGGGGTCTCTATCACCATCTGCTTTATGGATAGACTGGGTGAATGAAAGGGAATGACTCAGGAAAGTGAGTTTCCAGGGTGTGCTTAGTAGATCAAAAAGTAGCAGTGTTTTCACTCACTTATTCAACAGCTATTGAGCACCTGCTAGATACCAAATATTATGGGCATCAGGATGAAACAAAGCCTTTGATAGTGCATAGTTTTATATTCTAATTATTAGGATTTTTATTTTAAATCTAATTATAATAGTAAATTCTTAAGAAAATAAAGAAAAAATCTTAGAAGGTATAAATATCCTCCCAAGGTCTTTTTGAAGTTTCTTTTCATCTTAGCAGTAGTCTAGCACTCACTTTCCCGGCTATATTCATAGCTGACTTCTCATGGTTGAGGTCTTTCTTTAACAGACCCCCTTCCTGGAGGCCCTCTGTGCAGGATCCCACAGCTGTTCTCATCCTCTGTGGTGACTGGTCATTTATTCTTTTGTACAGTGCCTGTCATTTTCTCATGGATGTTACTCCCATCACAGCAGGAACCTCATCTCATTTGTGCTCATTGGATTCCCTATGCCTAAGGACATGGTCATAGAAGATTCTTAATAAATATCTGGTTGGTGCCGCGGCTCACTAGGCTAATCCTCCGCCTGGGGTGCCGGCACCCCAGATTCTAGTCCCGGTTGCTCCTCTTCCAATCCAGCTCTCTGCTGTGGCCCAGGAAGGCAGTGGAGGATGGCCCAGGTCCTTGGGCCCCTGCACCCGTGTGGGAGACCAGGAGGAAGCACCTGGCTTACGCCTGCTATAGCGGCCATTTGGGGGGGGGTGAACCAATGGAAGGAAGATCTTTCTCTCTGTCTCTCTCTCTCTCTCTCTCTCTCTCTCTCACTGTCTAACTCTGCCTGTCCAAAAAAAAAATAAAATAAAAAATAAAAAAAAATCTGAAATCTTGGTGATCAACCATCTGGGTTTGGTTGGAACTGAGGGTTTACCCAAGACTATGGGATAAACAAAACCATGCTGGTTCAGGGCAAATCAAGACAGCTTGTTACCTATACGGAATGGATATCTGCTGAATAAGAAATTCATTCTGAGAAACAGTCCTCCCATCGTTGAGGTTGGATCTCAAGAGTGTTTGACCCAGAACCACAGCGAGGTATCACTCTGCCAAGGTCCAATTGCAGCCCCTCCCTCTAGTGTAGGCCTAAGCCTTAAGGAAAAATGAAAGCAAATCCCCAGGGACTCCTTCAGTCATCCAAAAGAGCAGTATCATAATGCAGGCCTTGCACGCCAGGCAGAAGATATGCCCAGAATCTCTAACTTCAGTAGGGTTGAATCTAGTCTATTTCTAGGCTTCTCAACCTCTTGGTTACTGAGGGATCCAATAGAACCAGTCTAAAATGCAACAATTAGAAAGTCTTGGGAAATAGCATTGACGACAACTCTGAATTGCTGTGGTCTAATCCTCTCACTTTAGAGTTGAGAACACCAAGAATCAGAGATGTAAGCCTCCCCATAGTGAATCCTGCCTTATGGGAGCCTCTTTATTTTGTAAAGATTGGCCAAGGGCTCTTGCTCCACAGGTGGGACAGGGAGGTCCTCCCACAGTTTGCACTCAGTAGGTTGTCCTGTTTTGCATTTCCTCCCTCTGCCTCCTTGCTCTGGAAGGAGTTCTGTTAGCCATTTTGCAAATGACAGTTCAAAGTGCATGTTGTTTCTCCCTAGGAATTGCAATTTTGCAAGATCAAACATTCCTTCTTTCCTGAGGTATAGGTTGATTACTCCTGGATTTGGAGAGAATGTTTTCCCATTCACGTACTTGGCAGATTTTAAAAGAGAGAGAAAGGAAAGATGGATAAAAGGAAGGGGAGGGGAAAAAGAACCCAAAAACACCTGTAAAGATGTTTCAAGCCTAATAAGCACCTTGCTTGGGAGGTGAGATGTTCCTCAAGTTCATGTCCTTGCGGTCAACTTTAAAGGTTTCCTCTGACCATATATGCATATTTGTTTTGTTTTCCATGTTTATTTTTTGTTTGGCTGTGTATTCTCAATCTAAAGATGACACTGGGTCTGCCATTAGTCAATGCAAGAACTGGGACAGAACTAACACAAGCTGCATCTATTTAGAGATGTTTTCAAAACAGTATGTCCTGGTTGAACTATTTTGGGGGAAAACACAGCATGTTGGTATGTTGGAAGTTAGGAAGTTGGAGTTCACGACTGACTTTTATAACAGCTGAGGCATGGCTTTTTAACTTGGGAAGGCAGGATATTTTTTAAGTTTGTTATAATTTCTTACCAAAACAAAACAAAACAATACACAGAACTTAAGACAAATATTTTATTTATCTGCAGCGCTTGATGCAAACTCAGACATTCTATTTTGCCCTTGGCTGTGAATTTCTTGCTGTGAAAGGTATTAAATCGGTACTTCGGTAGAGAAGGCTTTTGTCTGTCTTAGTCTCTTAAATGATTGAGTGAGAGTTTGGGTCAGAAAACATCTCTCTTTTGCTTCCAGCTCTTTCCAAACTCCAGCTCTGCCAGCAGCAGCCACACCTTTCACCCCACCTCCCCCCTTCCCTATCCCCCTCCAGACCCCCTCCCCAGTCTCACAACAGACCGGAAGTCTGGGCCATTCCACTCACAGAGGGACCTGTGTGTATTCAGGCTCCTCTCCTTTAGCTCTTCAGAGACAGCTCATTGGAGACAATGATGGGGATAATTGTAGATTCTAAAATTATCACTGGTTAATTCCAGGCCCTAGAAACATTAATCATATGCTAATGGTGTTAATCTGTGGGAGAGTTGACTTTGAAGCTGGATCATTGAAGAACCAAGCTCATTTGTGTGTTAACGATGTGTCACAATGCACATCACTGTCTTCCAGGGGACAAACACAGTCACAGCAGAAAGCAGGAGGGGGGCTGATTTGATCAGCTACACAAGAGGTGTAACATTCTTTAATAAACTTTACATCTCCTATATTCTAATTTAGCACAGTAGGGCCAAATAAAATTCTCTGGCCTGTTGATTGGCAGTTACATTTTACAAATGTGATTAATCATCAAACAGGGGAAAGTCAAGCACTAACTTCACCACTGTATATAGGTATCATTTTAAAATGTAAGCTTTCAATATAGAAACACAAGGTTTTGGAATATAGCTATATGAAAATTTTTAGTTTTAATTAAGATTCTTTCTTTTGGGGGAGATGTTTATAAAATAAAAAGGCACAAACACATGTGTGCCCAGTGTTCACAAATGATAATATTGAAGATTTCATCATGATTGTTATATGCCTTTCTGTATAAGAAATCAAAAAGGCAGTCCCCTTGGTCTTCCTGTCCCAGCGCCACCTCTGTGCCTTCACGTGCACAGGCAGGCCTTCTATTTCTCCGCTGACATTCCATTAAACTGTAGGATCTGTTCCATTAATTTTTGTGCTAAAATAAAATTAACATTATGTTTTTCTATAACAGTATCTGAGCATATTACACAGAAATGTTGGCTTTACTGCTGAAGGAATAATTATCCATGTGTCAGAATAAATGTTTGCACAACTTACAAGTTTAAACTTCACAGAATCATCCAGAAGTCATAATTCTTTAGGGAAATGCTCTAACACTTTAAAAAGACAATATAGTCTTATAAAAAAATCAATTACTTTATTACACAAAAGGGAAAACACTTTAGGTACATGCTTTTCTGATAATAAGAGTAAATGCTAATTAGAGAAATATTTTGATCAGCATTTTTTAAATATACCTTATGAAAGCTGATTAATGATGCAGAAACATGGTGACCTTAATGATAAAGAAATCAAAGAGTTTACTATGTGACTACCCTAGATATTAAAATAAGGTAATAAATGGTATTAGTAACAATCAGAAAATTCCAGTAAAAGGCAGTGGCAATTCTGGAGAATTCTCCTTTATTATTTTTTCAAGAGGTTTTCAACCAAGGATATTTTTCATCTATACCTGAAAACAAATTGTACTTCTTTCCTGTCAAAGTGATTCCGTAGATTCACCTGTCCAGAAATAATTAGGAAATAAAAGCACACAGTGCTTGAAGTCCTGAGCTTATTATCTGGACTCTGAGTGGTGTGACTTTACTATTATCTTGTTAGCCTTGGATGGATCATTTCATCTCACTGGGACACAGTTTCTTCAACTCAAGAATGCCTTGGTCGGTGGTACAGGGATGACAAAAGCTTAAAAGAAGTGATCATTAATATTTCTCCCAACTCTAGAATATTATTAATCTATTACTTTCTACCTTCTCTCAATATTCTAGGACATAAATTGGTCATTAGTCAAAACTGAGGGAAACTTCTAGCAAAATAATTAGAATTAACATTAAAGGCCAAGAAACTGAAATTTTTTTGAAAGTTACCTTAATTCATTATAAGATCAACTCATTCAGAAAGGAACCAAACAAAAACCGGTGCAGCGAGGATTACAAATGGGTTTTTTTATATTTATTATTCAGTACAAAGATGTTATACTATGAAGAAGATCTGAATAAACTCATTGTAAACATATCTACTCAAAACAGTGACAATCAAAGCATATCTAATCAAAACGATGTATGTTTAAGATTGTTAACTATTTTTTCAGTGTGGAAAAGATAAGTTACTGTGCATTATGTAATCAGAGAAGAGGAAGACAATCCTCTGACCTTGTGATAAATTCAAGTTCTTATTGCTTTTCGATCATCAATATTCTTCCTGAGAATGTTGCAAATCATTACTTTGTAGGAGGAAACAAGAAATGGTAAATGGGTGAAATAACAGTGCTTATTAAAGGAAAAATAATGAGGTTTGGTTTCAACAGTCCTTGTCCTTAAAGGAAGAAAGATATAGTGATTTTTTTTTACATCTTTGTAGGGAGTTGGAAAAGGCAACATATCTGTCGTGGAATTCCCCATGCAGTTATTACATTCTTTCATACAACTTTAGGGTCTGGGAGATAAAAAGTGACAGTGATAAAGAATCACATGAACATGTGAAAGAGATTTCCGGAAATTATCTTTTCTAGTCACCTCCCTTTATTTAGGAGTAGCTGCTTAAGTTTAACCAGATGACTATGTAGACTATATTTGGCGATTCCAGAAGAGGGAAATGTGTGCCTTCTGTAATGACCACTGTCAGAATTCAGTGACCCTCACACATCCAGTGTCCTCCCTAAATGAGATGATGGATGTGAAAGAGCCCCATCAACTATAACAAACCTTGGGGGTTAATGCTGAGATGGTCATTCCCAGGCTGACCCAGTTGCTGGTTTCATCACAAAAATTCCTTCTAAGTGGCGGGTTCATTTTACAGTCATGAAGGGATTGATGGCACTGGGCACGAAAACAGGGTCTTGAACATCTCAGTCTTTATGTCCTTGCTTTGGCTAATGCGTCTCATCAGGGTGCAGGGACAGCTGTGTGGAAAGGCCCTTGCCAAACACAAGCACACGCGTCCATTACCACGCAGCTCCAACAAGGTCCCCTCGTAAGCTGGGTTGGCCCACGGTCACACATCTTTTTACTCAGGCTGGAAGCAGAAGCTGGCTTGAAAACAAAGCCCACCAAAGAGCCTCCTTCCTCGTTTCCCTCTAGGACCACAGTTAATGAGGAGCAGGAAGTCTTGGGAATGTGTGCACAGTAACAAGCAGAAAATAAGTTTCTCTCCAAGGCTTGGAGCAGGGCTGGTCTAGTTGGCTTGTTACAGGCCTAGTATAAGAACCCGTCTTTCCTTTGCAGCCGTGCGGGTGAGAGACCCCAAGATCGGGGGTCCCAGGGAGTCCTGCGGTTCTCCAGTATCTTTGTCCTGGCTTCACCAAACTCCCACAGTACTCCTCCTCTTCTGTGAGGGCAGAGTAAGGGTGGAATAGTTACATTTTCTCCCCCTGTCTTTAAATCTAGTCTCTATGAAATAGCAATTCCTCTTTGTCAATGTAAAATAGTTTGGTATCTGTGTAGTATTCTAGGTATCATAGTAGGTTATTTTATTTCTTACATATTAAAAAAAATCTATTGAAGCTGTTATCTATTCCTATGTACCTTTCCCTATTTAGTCCTTTCTGGTGTTCTAGCTTTTTCTTCCTCTTTAACAAAACAAGTTTTTAACATTTGAGGACAGTTATGCTTTGTGAGATTTCCACTTAAGGTTCACGTGTTTTAAAAAGTCTGCAAACCACAAATGATGGTATTAAATTTGCATCCATAAAGAAGAAAGCATGTCTTTGAGACAAATAATATCATTGTTTTGAAGGAAAACCACTGGTTTCTGGCTTAATTTAAATACACATGTCTACTAGTTTTAAATATTACTTCATAAATCTTACAGTAAGTAATCAAATCAATTTTATGGAGTGGGAAAATGGGTGCATTGGACTCAGAGATATATGGCTTTAATTTATGGTTTCTCTAGCTGAGTGGTCTTGGTGAGTTATAAGCCTCATTCCTGTATCTTGGAAATTGAAATAATTGTCTCTGTCTCATGTTCTCAACGAGGATTAAAGTTAATGTAAATAAAAAACGTACCACAGGTTGGTGAGCCACCAATATCGGGGGAACGGATGAGCAGCATCAACGCGTGTTAACGCAGATAGATGTTCAAAAGCCTACGTAGGAGGGAAGACAATGAGAAGCCAAACAGACTGCACAGTAACATCTACACTCACGCGGTCCTCCGAAAACAACATCGTCTTTGCTCCTGAACGCTAAATACAGAGTGGCAAAATCTCGGCTGTTAGATGGGAAGTGAAAGGTGTGAGCATAAAGGAAAGTGGGTAGATGTGGCTCTGTGGTGATGACTGCTCGCTCTTGTGCACCTTAGACACAAGAGGGTCAGAAAGGACAAAGGACGACGCTGTTTAGCCCAGAGCCTGCCATGTCGTAGACACGCAGTAGCGGCCCCTGGTTTTGAACACTGGAGTGAGGCATTCTCAATAGGACTTTATTCCCATCGGTATCACTGCTGTTGTTGAGCTTACTGACATTGACAGGTGTAAGCACTGAACCATTGGAGTCGAAGGAACAGGAAGACACTGTGAGAAGAAGAGAATGGAAAGACTCTTGTGGAGGTAGAGAATAATGGAGATATAATCATAATTGTAGCAATTATTTGTTGAGTGCTTCTCATGTGCTAGGGATTAATTCACTCATTCAGTCCCTCATTGCTTCAGTACACACTATTGAGTGCTTATTATGTGTCAGACACTGTTCTAGACATGGAAAACAGCAGGAAAACAGCACAATGACTACAACAACCAGCTCTGCTGTTAGCTGATTTTCCAGTGAGTAATAATACATGAAACCCACAGTGTTGACCATGGCTAAGTCCTATGGTAGACAGCAAAGGGCTGAATGGAGCAGGGAGCTGCAGGTTTTTTCTTTTTTTAAGATTTATTTATTTATTTGAAAGTCAGAGTTACACACACAGAGAGAAGCAGAGGCAGAGAGAGAAAGGTCTTCCATCCACTGGTTCACTCCCCAATTGGCTGCAGTGGTTGGAGCTGTGCCAGTCCAAAGCCAGGAGCCAGAAGCTTCCTCTGGGTCTTCCCCCATGGGTGCAGGGGCCCAAAGACTGGGCCATCTTCTACTGCTTTCCCAGGCCACAGCAGAGAGCTGATTGGAAGTGGAGCAGCCAGAACTCAAACTGGCACCCACATGGGATGCCGGCACTTCAGGCGGCGACTTTACCCGCTATGCCACAGCACTGGCCCCAGGAGCTACAGTTTTAAACAAGGAGGTCAGGAAAGCTTTGTCTTTGGGAAAACATTTCTCAGCCTATTATCTCTTTGAATCTTTCCAACACTCCATGGAAAAGCTACTCTGGTTAACAGGATGCTGTTTTTGAGATGAGTTGAGTGGGGCCCAGAATCCTTGAGTGCCCTTTCTGAGGGTTCACAGGTGGCAAACCTCTAGGGTTCAGGAGGCCCAGCTCCAGCTCCGTCTCCTTCTAGGCTGATGGACATATCCAGAGGTTAAAAGGATATGTCAGATCTATTAAGGAAACCTGACTTACTCCAACTCTTTGAGATTTTATTTATTCATCCATTTGAAAGAGAAAAGACAGACATCTCCTACCTGCTGGTTCACTCCTCTATTGCCCACAAGCCAGGGCTGGGCCAGGCTGAAGCCAGGAGCTGGGAACTCAATCCCAGTTTCCCTTGTGGGTGGCACAGGCCCAAGTCCTTGAGCCATCACCTGCTGCCTCCCAGGGTGTGCATAAACAGGAAGCTGGAAGCAGAAGCTGCGACAACACCCCACCCAGAAACTTCCCTGTGGACTTGGAGTATCCCAAGCATTGTCTTACCTGCTGTGCCAAACACCCACTCCATTCAACCCTCTTCATTTATTCCTACAATAGTAGCAATCTCAAGTGCAAGTGACTTGCCCAGTATCATATAGTCTACTCCAGAACCAGAAAAAGAAAACCGAGCTTGAAAAAATGACCAGCCAGCACATCCACAGAGCTGCACAGGACCACGCAGGCCTCCTATCTTGCTTTGCATGGCTGTGTGGCGTCTCATTTCAACTGCACGGTCGCCACAGGGGAGCCAGAGGCTCAGGTAGGTGAGAGCCAGTGACTTAACCCAGGAGAAGCCCATTTACAGAAGGAAGGAGGGAGGCTGATAGGAACACAAGTCAGACGGGGCATGCATGACGGAAATGACGTGAGGAAGGAGCTAAGAACAGGGCCGGGGTGGGAGGGAAGGGCTTTAAACTGTGTCTTCTCCCAGAATCAGGGAGAGATGGTAGGGACCACGCAGCAGGGACAGCAAAGGTTCCTCTGGCTCGTCATCCTAATTACAGCCTTCCAGGACAGGTATGAATAGTGCCGATCATAGATCATACACCCACTGCTGTTCTCTATGCAGTCTGCAGCTCAGAAAGCCTACTTTCCTTACTCAAGGTCACGTGGCGCGCAGGAGCCAAGTGACCCTGTAAAATGTTCCCGTCTTTGCCTCTTTTCGCTCCGTGTTTCCATTATTTCTTCCCTCAGCCTCCTTTTATGTGCACAAGGTGAGGTGTTGAGGTCTCACCTTTATTTCTAAAATAGTTACCAAGTGTCCAAGGATAGAGTGAATATGTGGTTCCCATGACAACACAGCCGTTCCTGGGGACTGGCTTCCCGCCTGGCCTCCAGAATCCCGTTTCAGAACGGCCCTCCTTTGTGAACTTCAGCGCTCGTCATTTCGCGGTGTTTGGGGGGTGGCTCGTCGCGCACTGCCTTTCCCTCTCCAGACCGCAGCGCCTGGCCTCGTTTGGCCATCGCGTGCCCCAGCGTTGCGCACCACGTCCTGTGCTTCCTCCTAGCTCTCTTCTGCAACTTGCACGGACGGTAACCTTCGGCTCGTAATGATTATGTTCAGAGATACTGCACAACGAGTCGGGCCGGTCTTTACAGGTATAAATGAATACACACACACACACACACACACACACACACGGACACAGCGCTGCACAAACAGCCCGGGGCAGGTGCACTCAGGGCGTAACGCACGCCGCCTGGGCGAGCCCGACCGGCGCTGCTGCAGAACGCGGCGCGCTGGGCCCCGGCGGCCTCCGCGGCGTGGGCGGGCCCCGGGCCCCGGCGCGGCGGGAGTCCCCGGCCCACTGCGGCTCGCGGGCAGGTCCCGGGGCGGCGTGGGCGGTCAGCCGCGCCGTGATTGGCCCGCGCCCGGCGGGGCGGGGCGGGCGCTGGGGAAGGGGGTGTGCGCGGCGGCCGGGGCCGTAGTTTCAGTATAAACAAGGAGCCCGGCGGCACAGGCAGATTTTGCCCTCGGCTTCCCGCGCTCTTGCGCTCCAGCTCCTTCGATCGCATTCGTGGACGCGCTGCAAACGGCCAGGAGGCGGAAGACCCGGGTGATCGGCCGGTAGGTGGTTCGCGGGCCAGGCTGGTCTCCCGGCAGGGTCCTGCGCCCGGCGGCGGCGGGGGTTGCGGGACTGTGCTCCGCGCCGCGCAGCCCTCGGAACCCCGCGAGCTGGGCGCTGGGGCTCGTCCCGCGGCCAGGTGGCGATCCTGGGGCTGGAGGAGCGCTGCGCCCAGCGCCAGGCGAAAGCCCGGGGCCGCGGGAAGTCCCCCGGCCGGGCCGCCGCGCTCCCAACAGGTGCGAGGCTGAGCTGCGGAGTCCCGGGCGGGGATCGGCGTGGCTGGAACGCGGCTGCGTCCTCCCCGGCCCCGCACCCAGGCCTCCGGTTGGAGATGTTGGTAGTTTCTGAGGCTCTGTCGGAGTTCTGGTCGCGTCTCATCTTTTTCCCATCCGTCTTTCCTTCTGTGCACACCTGCGTTGTTTCCTTATATTTCTGGACTACCTTTTTCCGTGTGTGTGTGTGTGTGTGTAAGTTTATTTCTTTGTCGGTGCCAGATGGTGTGGGGTTCGACTCTTAGGAGAAGAGGGTAAGCAACAGAAGCCTCTACCCCTGA
Source organism: Sylvilagus floridanus (assembly GCA_949820135.1). Lineage (NCBI taxonomy): Eukaryota > Metazoa > Chordata > Mammalia > Lagomorpha > Leporidae > Sylvilagus > Sylvilagus floridanus. The sequence continues at coordinate 90,741,114 of OX463238.1, forward strand.
CTTTCATCCCTGGTTCACCTGGCGCCCTTGGGAGACGCTGAGTCGCATTGCTTTTTGTCTGAGCGCAAGTGAGTCGCCTTGGGTCACCGGCCCGGGAGATACTCAGAGGAGGTTGGGGGTTACCTGGGAGCCTCGCGTGCTGTCATTGTGAGGGAGGCTGTCGGACACCCTCGCTGCTGTACAAAACAGGGGTCTCCGCGCGCGGCGCGTGTGCGTGTGTGTGTGTTTGGTGCCATTTGACGATTGCCAACCAAACTGGTGCAGTTCAGGCGAGAGCAACGTAGCTGAGTCTTCTGACCGCGCGTGGGGAGCCCCGTTGGGATGAAGAGCACCCGGGAGGTCTAGGCAGAGACTTTGTCCTGTGACTGTGGATGCGTGGGTCTTCGCCTGTGAATTCAGTGTGCACGGATGAATGCGCACACACGTTTGTGTATGTGTGTTTGGGCTGAAGCGTCTCCAAGGAGCCCTTCGTCAGCAGCGCCATGTGACGACGGTCAGGAACTGCTGGTGTGGTGGATCTATATTTAGCTCCCATGATCTCTCGTGGCCCAGGGGGCGTCTCTGAACTGGGTGCATAGAGGGCAAGAGGCCAGGGGACGGGGAGGCGCTCTCGCAAGACATCTGGCACAGTCAGACTCAGATGGGGTGAATAATTAGTCTTTGCCCCTGAAAACAGTAGCTACAGCTTGGCTTGTGATGGCTGAGCCTTGAGAAAAACAAGGGGCTTTACAGTTAAGCCACATATGTACCTGGTGGGGGATTTGGGAGGAAACAGCTGATCAGATGAGGTTCAGAGCAAATGTAGAAGCAATTTCCAAAAAAAAAAAAAAAGATGAAAATTTCTTGGCTGTTGAGATTTTTTTCAAGACAGGAAAGAATGACAGCTTGTTTGGCCCTGTGATTGTAGGTGATCTTATTTGGGGGAGGAGGGACGGATGATGGCAGAGTCAGTGAGGACCCAGGGCACTGGTGACAGAGGTCAGAGTTCATGGGTGGTGCTTGCCATGTCATGGCCTTCACGCGGATTTTTTGCAGTGGAGACGAGATCAACCGCTGAACAGCAAGTTTCTTGTAGGTATTCTTATCCTGTGTGTCCATCAATCCTTTGTTTTCCTTGGGATGGTAATGTTCTGGCTACTAAGCCTGCCGGCCTTGTTCTTTCCAGGGGTCTAATGAAGTGTTCAAGTCTTTCTCGCTTGGAGCATTTGCAGCCTTGCTCTATTTTATGTGCTCCACTAGACCTTTTATCGGATGCTACCGCACTTGCTGGCTTGGGGTCACGCTGTCTTGTGGCGAAGAGCATCCCCAGAAAATATTTGGATCTGTTATCTTTTTCCCACGGCTTAGCGTCTCATCTTCTCTATTCTTAAGTGTATATAACCAGATATTTCTAAGTATGTATCATATAGAAATATATATTTCTATACTGTTGCTAACATTTCATGCTCATAATCTAAATTAGCTCCCAGTTAATGGTGTACAGTAGACACAGTAAGACTGACGGAGTGCAGTCTACCCACAGGAAGGAGAAACAGTAAGGAAATGGAGTGGAAGAAGCGCAGGTGCATGGGTGTGAGGTGAGAGGTCTGATATGGCACAGGACTCAATGGGGTGGTCTGTATCCATTTCCAAAGGCTTCCTGAGGAGTTGGACTTGGGAGGAGCCTTGGATGGTCCTAAAGAAGGTACCCCCTTGGAAAGGAGGTGGGGGAAGGGGGTTACTCTGCCTGCCTTGGGAGGAGCAGCCGGAGTCCCTGAAGTAGGGATTGTCTTATGATTCCGATGCCACAAATAACAAATGGAAAAACCATTATAGCATGTTGTGAAGTCTTCAAGAGGCGACCTGGTCTGTCGAAAATGCTGCTTAAGGTGTATGGGATTTTTGCTGGGAGTGTCTGAACTCAGATATCACTTCCTTCCCCTTCTGTTTTTCTAGAACTATGGTTGTCCTTTTGTGGTTTTCCGGTTAAATCCAGGCACACTAGATCTGTCTCCCAGCCTGGTGCTGGGTGGATTTCTGCCAGGCGCACGAGAAGACCTGGGGCCTTCGGGTCCTTTATCCTCTCAGGCCTGCAGATCTGTACGCTGGGGCCCACAGCTGGTGGCTCCCTCTTGGCTCTGTCCTAACGGCTTCGTTTTGTCTCCGTCACCTCATGCACTTGTACCCTGTCGCAGGAGTGGATGCAGGAAGGGTGAAGTGATGTGTGGTTAGGTCTTCAGCTGCTTTTTGGGTCCATGGGAGTCAGGAGGGTACAGTGACCTTTCCTAGTCCTGATACCTTTATATAGAGGTTTAGCATTTTCTTTTAAAAATTTATTTATATGCTTATTTGAAAGAGAAAGAGAGAGAGGGAAGGAGAAAGAAAAGTCTTCCACCTGCTGGTTTACTCCCCAGATGGTTGCAACTCCCAGGTCTGGGCCAGGCTAAAGCCAGGCGCCTGGGACTCCTGTGTTGGTCTCTCACGTGGGTGGCAGGCCCCTGAGCCGTCCTCTGCTACCTTCTCAGGGACACTAGCAGGAAGCTGCATGAGACGCCGAGCAGCTGGGACTCTAGCCAGCACTGACTGGGGTGCTGGTACGGCGAGTGGCTGCCAACCTGCTGTGCCGCAGCGTAACCCCAGATTGGACATTTTCTTGGACAGTCTTTGGCTTTGTTTTCTCTGTGAGTTTGAGTGTTAAGAATTATGAATTTCCAAGAAAGTGAAGGTCAAAATTTCCTCTTAGCCTATTAAATCGATGTTGCTGTCTACCAAATTTTTAAGGTCTCTATTGACCAGTCACTTTGTTTTCTTGGGTTTATGTATTATTTAATTTCAGGGTCTATCTGTATCTGGAAATTGTTCAGTTGAGTCCAATTGTATTAGGAAACCCTGGGATGAAAATGAGTTTAAGACGGAGAAAGCGCAAATGAGCCTTGTAAGAGAGGAAAAGACTCTGTAGACTCAGTGTCAATCTATTTACATAAAAGAAAAGAATGGAGGAGGAGGGGTAAGCATAGCTTTTCAAGAATTTACAGCCAAAAAAGAAAATTATTGCAGTCATCATGTTACATAAGAAAAGATAAGTAGAAAATTCGACTTCTTACCAAATGTCCTCCCTAAGTGTCAGATTATGTTCCTGCTGAAATGAATTGGATGTCGAAACATAAATCTTTTCATAAGGGATGCTCCCCTATGATGTTCTACAATTTAGCTTGAGGTCTATCAGGTACTCCTTTTTGCTGTTCATTGTTGTAGCCACACAGAGACGTTTAATGTAAGTTTATTTCAAATTAAACAAAATGTGGAAGTCAGTTTCCCAGTTGCTCTGGGACTACCAGTGCCCAACAGCTTCCTGTAGCTGGGAGCTACTGTACTGGACAGTGTGGAAGAGGAACGTTTCCAAGATCCCAGAAAGTCCTTTCTGATAGCCCTTGATTAGATAATGATGAATTTGATTATCCAGATCATTTTTATTCCTCTGGGAGTTCTCACCAGAGAAGCGCACTGAAGACTTTGGGAAGCGGGACGGACTGGCTTCAGCGGCCAATCGGCTTCACTTGTATAGCCTGAGCGTGGCCACTTTCCCAGCTCAATAAGCAGAGAACCCTCACACCAGTTTCTCTGTATTTTTTTTCTCTTTGCTTTTCTAAACCTGTCCCAGCTGTTACTGCTGGAAAGCCCCAACCCTTTCAAACACAAGGGAGAAGGCGCCATCTACTGTTCATATCAGGAACTGCATGAAAGTAGCAGATGATAAACGTGCTTAAGGCTTGATGAATGACAACTTGTATTGGATATTCAGTTCCCACACAGTGCAGCCTTATCTCTTAGGAAAGTTTTAGAGGACCCTCCAGACCTGTTTAGAGTTTCTGTGTGCTAAAATGCCATTTTGTGTTTTGATAAACTTCTAACAACATCCACAAGACAAAAAATAACAAAGCTTTATTTTTCTTCCTGGGAAACCAAGGGTGGTAACCCTTTGAATCAAAATTCCCTTGCCCCATCAGCTAAGAACTACTGAAGTAGCATTGAGAACAAATCAAACGAAATGCAAGTTCATGTTTTTGTGAGGGTGTTTATAACTCACAGAGGGGAGAAATAATATCACATTTCATTGTGGAGAGAAATAGGACTTCCAGCCTCAAAAATACTGATGTCCCTCCTTTAAGTCTGATGTCTCCAAAGCCTCTGGGACTCAATGCCAAAGAATGTACTTATCTTGCAGTTCCAAACTTTCTGTCCACATGCCAAAGAAGTGAGTGGATCCTGAATCGCCATCTTAGAGTTATTTTCCTCTCAATACAATATTTCCTTTTTCAAGGAGCTTAGCAAAGGTGTAGCACTTTGACAGTTTCCAGAGATGCTAATAGAAATATCTGTTGTCAGGATTTCCCTGTCTGAGAAAAGAAATAAGATAATTCTCTAGATGTTTTCAAGCTCAAAATTAGCTCTGTTTTTAGAGTTAGGAACTTGACTTTTGCCTTTCTCCTGGACTCAAACCCAGAGTTAGATTCACCCTCGAAGGGTGCAAGCTTTGTATTCTTCGAGCAGTGCCAAGAGGGAGCTAGAACTGAAGAGGCTGGCTGGAGTATGCCTTATAATTCAGATCTCTGCTACTCACAGTGAAGAAACCCACTGTTGAAGGTTTATCCACAGTGCAAGTTCCTTTGAAATCCAGATGGGAACTGAGGAACCAGCAGATCCAAGATATTAAATTAAACTTCTCCCCACTAAACAGATCTGCTCTCAAAGTTCAGCCCTGATGGGCAGGACTTCCTCTGCTTCAGAGTTCCTCTTTCTTTGTCATCAGTCCTTTTTAGTTGAGATATAAGCCCAGCATTTGAACGGAAATTAAAGTATTATGGCCAACGCAAAGGCGTTGACTTTAGCAAAATATCTCAGTAAAGCACTGTACCATGAAATATGGTTTTTTAAAAAAATATTTTCTTTCTTTTGACTCCTACATTTTCTATCTCGTTCTCAGGAGTGTAAAGGAAATGCTGAGTTGGCATTCTGGTAAGGATTTACAAGGCACCTGTAATGGACATTGAGGGATAGCTTTTGATTTAGGTCCCACACCATCTTTTCCTCGACCTCTCTTCCAGTTTGAATTGTCACCTGAAACCACCTTGTCCTGGTGCACCTGCTTCGTCATAAATAACCGCGCACAACAGCAGCCGCTGATTCAGACACAGGCTGCTGTTTAGAAAGAGGCAGCTTTTCGTCTGGTGTTGTCGTTGCTCTGAAACCATTAGGCATGCTTTTCAAGTCCATTCGTCCCATGAATCACCCAGAGCTTGCTTCCTTGCCGCCAGATCAATGTCAGCCTGAACTTTTTCAGGGTCCTTGGAAGAACATGATATATCTTCGTGACTGAATTAGCTGGCCCTGGACGATGCCTCGGCTGTCAAGCAACATTTCAGCTTACCAAATCAATTTCAAGAATGAATATTCATCGTGTGTATATATATGTGGGTTGGATATACCTTTACTTCCTGGAGGAAACCTTTCCAACATACCCTGCCCTCTGTACCCTAATTTGAGGGGCTCTAAGCTTTCCCAAAGCCCATTTCTGTTGGCTGTTGCCTCACTGCGTCTCCTCCTGCCTCAAAGGGCTGCCCAAAAGCTGTTTTGCATAGCTTCACTCAAACCCTAAAGAGTTTGATTGCAGCTATCGGGAAACTCAAGTGTTTCTGGGTTTTTGAGGGACCTGGGTGTGCTGGGCCAGGGTTCCCTTCAGGGCTAGCAAGCTCTACTCTGTGGTAGAGAACTAATAAATGGGCTCCCATGCAAGCTGGCACAGCGTCCACTTATTCTGGGACTGGAACTCCTTGAAAGTATGATTCTGTGGGGGGATGGGGAGAGAAGTTTGTGATCTCCCTAAAAAGTTAAGAACCACTGAATAGAATAATATTTGGAGTTGCAAGAGACTGGCTGACAGATGAAACTCTTTTGTAAAGTGAGAAACACTTGCAAGATGAACCTGTATGATTTCTAGGAATTTAGCACAGAGGTTCCCCACCCAGCCACCCAGGAAATGACTCCTTTGAAATTTGACTTAACAGTAAACTAATGATGGAATTTGACTTGCTGCTATGTCAATTTGCCTTGCTACTTTTGGGAAAGAGTCAGCTTAGCCTTGCTTCCTGGAGCAGTCGTCAGCAAGTGGACTTGATAGTACCCAGAGATAAATACGGCTGTGCGTGCCCATGTCCAGTACTTTGGATCTGAGTTTCTTTCTTAGCAAGAACTAAGCCAGTGTTTGATCTTCTGAGCCTCACTTTTCATTTCCAGAACAGGGCTAATGACCTGGACATCGGCTCTGAGTAATTCTGAACCAACAGGAGCCCTTGGTGTGGGTAACAACAGGGGAGGTACTTGAGAAAGAACAAACCACTGTGTTTCTCTTCTTCAGTGTTTAAAACCAAGATTCACACACAGTACAGTACTTTCTGTACCATGCTGCTGACTTCTTGTGTTGACCAAATGCTCTGTCACACAGGCAGCAGAGCCTTCAAGGAAAGCCTAGGCTGGCCCCCTGGCTACCAAGTGTCCAGATGATTCTGTATGATTACTGTGACTCACGTTCTTTGTCTGGTTTTTTTTTTCTAGATATCTACAAAATATATACAAAAAATATTATTGTCATTTTACTGGGCCCAACATCCCATCCATCATAAGATGCTCTGTTCTTTCATATGTTGCTAAAAACTCCCTGTCAGTTAAACATGTTTTCTTATGTCGCAACTGTTTTCATGCACCTCAGTTTTTAATTTGTATTTTTGTTTGAAGTACGTATTAGAATCTCTGAAATCTTTTTGTCTCCCTGTGCTTTGATTACCAAGGTCAGTGGCTTTAATACTGCTGTTGACAATGTGACTTTAATGAGAGTAATTAATGCTGTTCATGTTTCTTTGGAGCCAAGATTTATGTAGAACAAGTAAAACATATAAATTATCCTAATAACCTATTAGATGGATTCAAGACACATTGGCAGGCTTTTTCATTTTATGGCTAAACGTTAGAAGTTCAAAGAAAACCATTTGCAGTCTGGCATGATGTAGTGCAATAAATTTGGAACCTAGATTTGAAACCCTACCTTAACTGTCCCTTCCTTGATGTGTAACCCTTGATGGATAACCTTGATGTGTAGCTTTTCTGAACCTCAGCTTCTTGTGCAGTCAAAAAAGTATAAGGCTACCTGCCAGATGGGGTGTAGTGGAATTCAGGAAGTTCAGGAAGACATGGTGGCCAGGACACTTTTAACAAGTGGGAACCAGTGACATTTTCAGAGCATTCCGTGCTGTGGATCTCAGGAGTGGAACTTGCAAGGGAATTCAGAGACATCAAGGCTGTGGAATGGGGACACCTTTTCTGGCACATAAGATCCTCTAGTGAGAACGTATAGCTGACAGAGGGAGGAGGAACTAAGGACTGGAAACGTTGTCCAAAGCACACGGAGAGGTACAAACCTATGACGACTGTGCACAAAGAAGGGCCTGGAGTCTGTCAGTGCATTGCATCTCTGCACTTGGTTGATGATTGCTCTGCGCAAGTCCAGCAGTCAGGGTGGCTCCTAGAAAATGAAGCCCACCGATCAGCAACATAGCTTTGGGCTAATTAGTAGCAGAAGGTGGCCTGTGGCATCCTCTCTTCTTACAACTGATTTTTCAGGCAAAATGAGCTTTAACCCCAATGAATTTACCTTGCTTTGGTTTCCATGACTATTTTGTAGCAGTTTCTTCTGGCGCCTTGTTGGAGAGTGCTTTCTAATTGTTGATAGTTTGCAGCTCTTCAAAGAAATCTTGTGAGTGATTCATTTGCAAAGAAATAGTTCTAGGTGACAAATTCCAGATCTTTCTCACTCACCTACCTGTCCCCAGGCAACCACTGCTAATTGATTGCAGTTGGAAAATGAAATGAAACCTACTCTCTAAAGCCTGGACCAGATGATGTCTCTGGTCCCTCTGTCTTATTTTCTGGAGTTCCCAAGTACCCGTCTCCTGCAGGCTCTGTGTAGGCTAAGTAGAGACTAGCGGAAAATTCATGGTACTTGGTAGAAGAAATCCCAACTTCGAGGACAGAGTTCCTTTTCTCAGTCTGCATATGAAGGCCACTATGTACTTTGTTAATAGCTGTTGGCTTTTTTAACCAGAGGCAACCAAATCCAGACAGAGGGCTTTCCAAGGTGGTCAGAAGTAACTTCCAGATGCTTCTCGTCTCGGCCCCTCGGCTGTCCATTTTAGGAGATTCTGATTTCTCAGGCAAGAGTAGCTTGATTCTTTTCTTCCCACAAAGGATGGCTCATTTACAGCAATTATATTGCATCAGGCTTGTACTTGTGGAAAACTGGCTATCTGAAGAGTACTTTGCCCATTGCCTTTATAAAATGTTCCCGTTGAGTTATTTATTTAACTACAGTTCCCGCGTATGAGCTCTTCCCAACTAAGGGGATCTGGGTGACACTTGTGCTAACTAACATTGCAGCCCATCTCACCTGATCCTTTGGCCCTGATAACTATGCCCTACCTAAGCTAGGGGCGTGGAACCTGTGACCTTGATACAGACAGATCCTCCTCTAAAGAGTGGTTCTTAGTAACCACTTTGCTTGCCATCCCTGGCTGTTTTTCCATGGGTCTCTAAGTTCGCCCTTGGCACTGGTGTGTGGCTGGGATAGAACACCCAGAGCGGAAGTCTTGTTTTGATTTCTTTTTCTTGATGCTGCTTTTCCTAAATGTCATTTCACCTGCTGGGTTGGCTTTACTGTTGGTGTTTGCCTCCTAACACTCCAGCCCTGGCCGACCCTCTGGTGAGGCTCCTATTCAGGGGGCCTTGCTCCCTGTGTCCATCCTGAGCTGTAGCAGGAACAGATGCACCCGGATTGATGGATGTGACTTCTCTGGCCAGGCTCCACACCCCACCCCCATTTAGATGCAAATATCTTTTGGTGTCTTGAAAAGAAGGATTAGGCCAGGTTGTGTCCTCCTGCAGCCTCCCCACTCCCTGTGAGCACAAGGCCTGCAGTTTGGCTTCTCCTCATTGTTTGCCTTCTGAAACCCTGAGTCTGGGCGGCTCTTGACTGCCTTCATTGTCCAGGCGTGCTGCCAGAAACCAGGAGTCTATTCTCCCGGCCTGGTGCTCTGTCCCTAGAAATCCAAGTAATAACTTAATAGCCTCTGGTCTCTGTGACAAGGGCTTTGTGAGTTGCAAAGCACACAGATGGAGAGGAGCAACTTGTCTTGGGACTGTCACAGTCCTCCTTGTTGCCCATCAGGTGTCTTCCTAGCCTGCCTATTTACTGAGAGCTGACATTCCCAGAATTGGACTCCAAGCACTGAAAATAACAATGTCCGATCTTCTAGGAAAACCTAGGGCCTCCCGTTGAGTGTCTTGATGCTTGCATACACAGGAGGGGGCTTCAAAAAGTTCATGGAAAATGCAATTACAAGAACATTTATTTTGGTACAAAAGAAGTTTTAAGATCCATACATAGTCTGCTCATTGTATGCACTCTCCATTAGCTTTTCGAAGTCCCCCCCTACATACATAATAAACACACCCACATGCACTGTGTATTTTACTCCATTTGCAAGTTAGCTTTCCCAGCTTCTGTTTGACTTGTCCCTCTTGGGTATGCTGTACCTCCTCCCAGCCAAATTGGAAGGCTTCCTCATTTTACATCAGGGAAATATTCCACGTAGTGTGCCTAAGCAGTCCAGTCACCCTTCACAACCAAATGTGAAGGAGTGATACCCAGATATGGCAGCCAGAGGCTTAAATGGAAGTCTGTTAATGGAAGTCCACTTTCACTCTTTCAAGCTGAGCATTTTAAGGTATTTGTATGAGATTGATGCTCAGAATTATGTATACCTGTGGCACTCAAAGAGCAGTGTGGTTCTTGATGCACTCTCACCTGTGTCAGAGCCTAAACTCAATTTTTTAAAGATTTAATTTATTTTTATTTATTTATTTGAAAGGCAGAGTTACACAGAGTGAGAGAGGTTGATCTTCCATCTGCTGGTTCACTCCCCACATGGCTGCAACAGCCAGGATTGAAGCCAGGAACCTGGAACTCTTCGCTGCTCTCTCAGGAGCACTAACAGGGAGCTGCATCAGAAGTAGAGCAGCTGGGACATGAACTGGTGCTCACAGGATGCTGGCGTCTCAGGCTGTGGCTTAACCTGTTGGACCCGATATTTTAAAAAATAAAATCTCCTGTGTTCCTCCTTAAAGCTTAGCGCCAATCTAGTTGGCTTTTCCTTCCGCGCTGCAGATTGCTGACACCGCGCTGTCTTCTCTTCTCTGTAGGAAAGCATGCCTCAGACGCCTCCCTTCTCAGCGATGTTTGACAGCAGTGGCTACAACCGAAACCTCTACCAGTCTGCCGAGGACAGCTGCGGAGGGTTGTGCTACCATGACAACAACCTGCTCTCTGGGTCCCTGGAGGCCCTCATCCAGCACCTGGTACCCAATGTGGACTACTATCCCGACGTAGGTGTTCACTTGCTTCTGAAACACATCTGCAGTGTTGAGCAGAAATTGTAATACAGTAGGCTGGGACCGGGAGTTCCTCTAGTAGATTTTTTCCAGTAAGAAATTGCATGTTGACTGTTGAGATCAGTTTGAGCCTGAGTGTGAGTCAGATTTTGGTGTAGTCTGGTTATCAGTTTTTTTCAGGGTATGTACCCCATTGTAGGCAGTCCAGTACCATCCATGTGAAGTCTACATAGAGTTGTCTCAGACATACACATGGGTCCTTAAATAGAAATGCAACAAAACATTGGATACTCCCAGAATATCAAATGCTCCTTTGGTTTTCAAGACCATCACTGTGCTGGAAAAAGTGAACATAGCCAGGGCAAGTAGGTGGAGAGAGCACAATATTTATACTCAAGATGTGGTTCCTTATAGATTGGACATCAGATGTTGTGTTAGCTTTTGTTTTACGGTGATAACTTGCATTCATATAGACAGTGCTTTCTAACTTAGGGCATTCATTTTGTGTTGTCTCAATCTTTATATTACTACCAAGAGAACAGAGAGGAGAAAACTGAAATAAAGGGTGCTGAGTGTTCACTCATGGTCTCACTCCCAGCATCAGGGAGCAAACCCAAGGTTTCTTTCTAGAGCAAGTGATTTCTACCCCCTTCCCTTATACTGCAGCTGCCCCTGTGGCATCAAGTTCAGTAGCACAAGGAGATTCACTAAGCAGCTGGTTATTGGTAAAGATTTTATGAAAATATCCAGAGACTGCGTTCATTGATTTTTATAAACATAATAATAACCTCAGTGTGCAAAGGATGGCTTGTGCCCGCCACACTAATTCACCATCCTGTTTTCTTACTGAGTTATCTCTGTGAGATTTGTCGCATAGCGTTTTCAAATATGTTGCCACACAGGGAAAACTTGTCATCAGAAGTAAAACAAATTCCTTGTTCAGCGCTGTTAAGTGTTTATGAGCTCCTGGAGGCGCCTAAGGGGACTGGGGGAGAAGCCCTGGAATTTCTCTTTTCGCTGGGAGAGCGAAATTGTTCTGGAAAATAAGCACAACTTCATTACCGGCTTCTGGGGAGACAATGTGGTTAAAGAAAAGTAGAGAGTGTTAAATTGTGCTTGATCAAATTGCATGGCCCTGGGGCGAGTGAATAGGCCCTTGGAGAGGCTGTGTTCAGTGTCCTCCCACAGACACTACAGCGTGCTGCACAGGCATACTGGGCATTCTTGAGCTGAATGTGGGTAGGGTGGGTGGTTTTTGTTTGTTGTTGGGTTTTTGAGTGTGTGTATGTGTGTGTGTGTGCACCCATGAGTGCAGTTTTTATTGGCTTTGGTTTTGGTCCACAATATCTAGACACAGTCAGGTTCTATATGGGTGGTGTATTTCAGTTTAGCTTCTTTCTCTCCAGGGTGCAGTTCATCCTTCGTCACTGGCTCCCTGACAATGAGTGAGAATTGTGCTCTGAATGCTTCCAGGAGCCACACTTACCCTGTACTTCTGTTATTTTTAGTGTGCTTTAAGGGAACAGGCGTTCCACTGTTCCACTGTTCCACTACTGGTTGCCATTCCTTTTGACACTGCAGATGCTAATGTTGCTCGAGAGAAATTAGTGAACGGAGACGTAGAGTTGATAGGAAAAATCCTAACGTCAGAGAGCGTGTAACCATGATGCCGATTTTCTCTTGCTGCAGAGAACGTACATATTTACCTTCCTGCTCAGCTCTCGGTTATTTATGCATCCCTATGAGCTCATGGCCAAAGTTTGCCACTTATGCGTAGAGCACCAGAGACTAAGTGATCCTGAAGGCGATAAGGTAATGATACATTCTGAACTTTACATTTTGTTTTAACCTCGGTATGCCCACACTATGGCTTAGATCTTGTGGAGCTGATTTCCTTAAGAAACCCCAGCAGGCTCCAGGCTGAAGTGCACACAGGCAAAGGGAACTGGGATGGTCTAGAGGAAACAGTGTAAACTCAATCATTGGAGGAGTCTGGGGTCCCAGACACGCTAGAGCTGCTTCTTCCAACCCAAAGACTTTGCTCTAGAAGTGTATCCATGACACTGTTTTGTAATGATTTATTTGATGTAGTCCACAGGGATTCAGATCACCAAATTCAATTTGCTTTTTTGTCCCCCCCTAGAACCAGATAAGAAAAATCGCACCTAAAATTCTTCAACTCCTGACAGAGTGGACGGAAACATTTCCTTATGATTTTCGGGATGAAAGAATGATGAGGAACTTAAAAGATCTGGCTCACCGCATAGCCAGTGGCGAGGAGGTGGGTAACCCGAGTTGGGCACAGCCACCGGCTTTTCCAGGCACAGGACTGGGTGGGGGATGGTGCTGAGATACCCATCAGAAGCTCACCTGCTTCCTTTCTGTTTGGCCTTTGGGCATGCCTTCCACATGACATGTTGGTCTGCTGGATATGCCGAGTGGGGATGATTACACCCTCCCACTTCAGAGGGAAAAGATCTGGAGGTATAGGTGATTAATTTGGGGGTATGTTCTTGTCGATTCATGCACAGGACTCATGTTGTAAATACGCTTTGATTTCATTTGATTTTGCTTTTGCCTTTCATCCTTCCACAAAGTTTTGACATGGCTTGTTATATAACACTTAGCATATTAATAGATTTAAACACTGAGATGTTGAATTGATAGCATAGTAATGTATTAACAGATAGTAAGAACTATATGCATAAATCTTAAGGAGAAATACACTATGGAAGGGAAAAGCAAATCTATGGATATTGACAGCCAGTAGAGCAGCTTCTGGGGTTTGAGTTTAAGTTTAAGGTAAAAAAGAAATGCAGTTGGCTATATAATTTTCAGTGTCAGAAGAAAGAAACATTCATTCTTGAGGGCATTAAATGAAACTGTTAAAAACTTTCTTTGGGGGGCTTTGTTTAGAGGGCTTGGGCAGAGATACTGTGTGTAGTGCTGGGTACATTGTTCACAACAGAGATTCTTGATCAGAGCTGAAGTCATAGATTAATGTGCCTACTGACAAGTTTGACACCTGGGGGAGGAGGAGGAGACAGAGAAAATGATCCAAGCCTTCAGGTGCCTGGAAGTTGATCTAAGGCTAGGACCCAGCATAGGTGGAGATGGAAAGTGAGTCTCTGAGATAATCTTCCATAAATATCCCTTCCGTCAACTGAGCCTTTGATAAGAGCTAACTAGCTGTGACAAATTCAAGGTTATCCTCTTTGAAGCAGGCCTGGAGGGCTGGTCTTCTGTGTGGAGGCGGGTTGGGCAAGGCTGTCTTTGTAGTTTCCATGTTGCTGTTAAGCTTCTGGGAGCAAGTTCGATAGGCAGGGAAATAGCATTTTCATAGAGAAAAGAGTAGGCAAAGCACTTGGCAGTTGACAGTGATGTCTCACTTTACTCGTCTTAAAGTGCATTCCCGATCATGAATAATCTTTCTTGAGAACTCCTTCTTTCAGTGATGTGCTGGAAAGATAACATAACAGGACACCCTATCTATTCTGTCTAATTCTTGTGAGTACATGTTAATGCCATTTCCCCAACTTAACAACAACAAAAAAATCAGAGCAGAATTATGTGAGATTAACACTTGGAATATTTCTATACGGCTTTCTTGCTTTGTGTTTTACACATGAAAATCACTCAAAAGGTGAGGAGAACTGAGAAGAGCCAAACAAGCAGCCGTTTGACCCTTTGCTCCTTATCCTGGGTTAATCATATAGTCTTGGTAAACCCTGGGAAGTTGAGATGGTTTTGAGCATGAAAAGAGAAATCAAGTGTCACTGAGAAACTGATTAATCTAGGAGTTGACTGGCGAGCGGTCACCTGCCAGGATAAGCTTGCGTTTCCCAGGGAGGTGTTTTCTTTGGCTGCGTCCATCCAGGGTTCAGGAATTGGGTCCACACTTGGTGGTTGGCTGTTGTGTGCTTTGGCAAATCCTCCAAATTCCCTACCCCTTCCTCATCTGTCCGTCAGAGTTAGCAGCTCTGTGTGAATGTCCTTTTCAGCTCCAAATTCCACGTGTGGGCTCGATGCATGCTCTTTGCCTGGCAAGCTCCTTATCTGTCTTGAGCTTAGGCGCCCCTCCTCCCAGAGGCCCCCACCCCCCCCAACTCCAGTTACACCCAGTTACACCCTCCCTCCTGTCGTTGCTCCCCCCTTCACGCACCCTGTGATTAGTAATGACTTCCTTTTTTATTGCTTATTTTCTAGGCTCCATGCTGTGCCCTCTTTGCTCACTCTAGCGTCCTTAACTGCCAGCTGAGAGCCAGCCCCTTAATAGGCTCTTGGTCATGTTTGGGAGAACGAATGAATGAGCAAACAACAAAATCAGCTCCTGGGTTAGGAGAACTGTGTCTCCTTCCACTGGAAGGAACCTGGGCACGGGTCTGCCTGGTTGCTTCCTGTCTCTGACTTTCGATGTATAGAAATATATACAAATTTATGTTCTTGGCAGCCAGTGAATCCAGGTGTGCCCTCTGTATAATTTAGTCAGGTTCTTCTGAATCTGTTAGGACAGTTCCACATAATTTGGCTTAATATGTTTCCCCCCTGGGGATTTGCCCAAAATGAAGTGGTTTATTAGGACTTGCCTGCAAGAAACATGAAATGAAACTAATGATTGAATTACATGACAAATGACTATAGTGGGTAGAATGCAATTTTCTCTTCCTTAAGGGGCTGGTCTTTATAATAAGAACTTCTATCCTTATTTGCCAGGTAATTACCGTCGCTGGCATTTGAAGTTATAAAGAAGAATAAGTACATATTTAGCAATTCATGACTCAGTGAGGAAGCATGCGTAATAACACAAAGCTTGATTTCTCAAATGGAATCAAATGGTGGCAGGAAACTTTTGAAAGTGATTACATACATTTCTCTCTCTCATGTCCACACACACACACACACACACACACATTGTTATTTGAATAACCTCTTTTTCTATGGTATACATTTTTTCCCTTATATGAGGATCCTTCAAACTGTTTGTGGAAAAATGCAATTAAAAGTTGAGTTTATTTTGGTGCACAACACTTTGAAATCCATGCATACTTTTTCTACAATACACATTTTCCACGAGCTTTTTAAAGACGCTTTGTATGCAAGGATTTCAAAATGTTTTGCACCAAAATAAACTCACATTTCAATTCCATTTTTCCATGACTGTTTTGAAGTACCCTTGTGTTTTGCTGCTGCTTCTTGTTCCCTGGCTGTACAATTTCTCCACTTGTTCCTTTAAAAACTCTTTAAGTGCAGAATAAAATCATCCTCCAGAAATGGTAGTGGAGCATTGGTGCTCATGTGCTGCTGTGTGTCAGAATCGATTGAGGAATGCTGACACCATGTTGCACCTCAAAGCAATCCAGGGGTCTCTTGGGTTAGGACTGAGACTGCAAGCTGATTGCCTACAGCTGTCTCTTTTGCTGGATAGTGGTATCCTCAGGTGGTGACCTGAAGAAATGTGGTAGTTTTCGGGCTAAGATACTTTCTGTGGGAACCCGGGGAGGGGATGGAAAAGATGTGTGATACAGGAATGAGAATGTGCATGGAATAGAACATATCATGAGATACAGAATACTGATGATGTTTTTTAAAGATTTATTTATTTTTTGAAAGTCAGAGTTACACAGAGAGAGGAGAGGCAGAGAGAGAGAGAGGGGTATTCCATCCACTGGTTCACTCCCCAATTGACCACAATTGGCCCAATTGGCCAGAGCTGTGCCAATCCGAAGCCAGGAGCCAGAAGTTTCTTCCAGGTCTCCCATTCAGGTGCAGAGGCCCAAGGACTTGGACCATTTTTTACTGCTTTCCCAGGTCTTAGCAGAGAGCTGGATCGGAAGGGGAACAGCCAGGACTTGAACCGTGGTCCTTATGGGATGCCAGCACTGCAGGTGGTGGCTTTACCTGCTACTACGCCACAGCACTGGCCCCACAGATAATATTTTGAAACAAGTTGTTGTAAGTGTTCCAAGTGCAGATACCTTTTATTTTTTTAAACGCGTCTTAACATCTGTTACCTATGGATGTGGTTTGTGTTTGTGTGAGTTTGACCTTCTTCATATCTTACCTTTTCACTCAGTAATACATCATGGAAACTTTCCTTGTCAACACAGACAGTGGTGATCTATTTGGTATCCCCACATGGGACTGGGCTGTGGCTGTTCTTTCTAGAAACTCTGTTCTTAGAATTAATTAGAGGGAGGGAGGGAGGGAGGGAGGGAGGGAGAGAGAGAGAGATAGAGAGAGAGAAAGAGGGGGCTCCCTAAATGCCCACAGTGCCTGGGTCAGCCTGAAGCCAGGAGCTGGGAACACAGTCCAGGTGCTCATGCGTGTGGCAAGACTCTAATTACCTGAGCCATCAGCCTGACTCCCTGGGTCTGCATTAGCAGAAAGCTGGATTCAGGAGTCAGAACCAGGAATAGAACCCAAATACTCCAAATGCTACTAGCCTAGATGTCAAAATCCTCAAGCAAGTAGGAATTTTAGAAGTTTTCTTGGGAAGACAATGAAAGTCAGCCCTCAACCACATCAAACTATGTTTAATGAGTAGTGAGTAGAGTAGTAATACAACGGCAGTAGTGCATTGCTCTTCCAGATCAACTTTCATAACCTTGGAACTTGAGCATAGTGACATGGGGGAGAGTTCTTCCAAAAAGTTGTTGAAAAATAGAATGGAAATGTAAATTTATTTTGGTGCAAAAACATTTTTAAATCCGTGCATAGTGTTTTTGTAAGTCACATCTTGATGAACTTTTTGAAGTACCCTTGTACCTCCAAGAATATGTGAGTAAGACCATGGGAAATATTTACATTCTCTTTAGGAGTTGTATCTAATTCTCTTGTAGGCATTTTTTATGACACTGGGGACAGGGGGCTGAAGAAAGCATTTTAAAATATCACTCCACATTGTGAAACAAGGAGGGATAGTAGAACAGGACTGAGGGAATGAAAGTGACCCTCAAGTCCGCTCGCACAGCTTGGAATTCCACGTAAAGAGCCGTTTGTTTTCCTTGTCAGGCACACTGGCAAATGGATAGCATCTTCTCAGTGCTAACATCATGCTGTCTGGAAGGCAGCTGTTTTTTAAGTTTCAATTTTTAAAGCACTTGGGTACCTCTTTGGTGATTTTAGGGTTGCCTGAGAACGTAGGGAAGCATCAAGGTCATCTAATGGACCAGTGAAAGATACAAGTGGAAAAGCAGTGACAAAAAGAAGGCTGTTTGTGCTTTTTATCTTCAACTAGGAAAGAATGGACCATTTCCAGAAGTGTTGTCATTTTCCTCACCTGCAAACACTTCTTCATTTAGGCTTCTGTAATGTGCTGTGTTAAACAAAATTGCCTCTGTAAAAAAAAAAAAAAAAGGTTCTTATTGGATTCATCCCATTTAATTTTCAGATAATGAATCTCAGTAGATGATATTGTGGAGCCTTAACAAGTTAGCGAAACACACACATTGGCCTTTTATGCCTGTGACTTCCCTGGGACTGTCCTCCTTTGGAGCTGGTCTCTCAAGGATCCCATTAGCATCAACTTAGCCCATGCACCTTTCTCTGGTGCAGGCAGCATTTACCTAGCAGCATAACTGTTGTTTGGCAATTTTTTGGCCCGAGGGGTGGTGTAAAAGAACCCCGTAACTTTTGATAACTGTACCTGGGAGCCATTGATCATGAAGTCATTTCTTTGACTTAAGTGTTTTAAACATCAAGAGGCTGACGCTGAGCCATAAAACACACATTGCCCTTTAAACTGGTTTCTCTAAGTATGCAGTTGTAGCATAATGGAGTGGTGAACAAGGTTGCACCTGGTGATAGCATTATGGGGAGAATTGCTACATGGGAGAATTTGGTTGTGAACTCTAGAACTGACTCATAAATGCAAAAGAAACAGTCATGAACCAAATAGAGGTCAGACTGCAAAAACGAGTATCCCCTGATTCCTCGTGGTAACTCGTATTGTGTGTGGGGATTAGCAAGGTGCTCGGGAGAACAGGGGAACGGAATGGAGTGTCTATGTCCTTAGACCTTTGAGATGGGCTACGATGGCATGGAGATCAGGAAGGTAGCCCTAAGCAAAAGGACCAGAGAACATTTAGTTAAATATAGTATTCGGTATGCTGGATCCACTCACTAGCTATAAAATGTCTTAGTGTTTCACGGATGCACCTGATCGGTGCTCTGAATAGCAACCGGAGTAAAGAACTAAACCTTACACGTCTGAAAAGATACCGGTGTTCATGTGTCTTAGCTGCCAGAGCTGGCTCGGTTCTCGTTGGGGGTACCCTGAACCGGGCTAACGCTTCAGGGGGAAGGTAGAGTCATTTGGAGACATTGTCTCTGAGTTTGCCTGGCGGCGACCAAGGACACCCAGAGCGAGGACATCATCGTGTGCTTGTCCCCCACCCCGGCAGACGTACCGGAAGAACGTGCAGCAGATGATGCAGTGTCTGATCCGCAAGTTGGCAGCGCTCAGCCAGTACGAGGAAGTGCTGGCGAAAATCAGCTCCACATCCACAGACCGGCTCACAGTCCTCAAGACCAAGCCGCAGTCCATCCAGAGGGACATCCTCACCGTCTGCAGCGACCCCTACACGCTGGCCCAGCAGCTGACTCACATAGAACTGGTAGGACTGCACCCCTGCCCTGTACAATTGTGGGTTTGATTTGCTCTGGGAACCAGACCATGTGTTTGCCAGCGGTCATGTCATGGAAGCGGTCAGAAGCACCCAGATGGGAAATAATCTACAAAACAGGCAAAACCTGCTTTGTTTAGGAATTTGAATATGAGTGCTTCTCAGATTCTGGGAATTCCCTTGTAAACACGGCGGAAGAGCAAGAAATATGTTGCCCTTCCGCATCGTTCGCCTCTTTTTTTTTTTTTTTTTGACAGGCAGAGTGGACAGTGAGAGAGAGAGACAGAGAGAAAGGTCTTCCTTTTGCCATTGGTTCACCCTCCAATGGCTGCCGCGGCTGGCGTGCTGCGGCCGGCACACCATGCTGATCTGATGGCAGGAGCCAGGTGCTTCTCCTGGTCTCCCAAGCGGGTGCAGGGCCCAAGCACTTGGGCCATCCTCCACTGCACTCCCTGGCCACAGCAGAGCTGGCCTGGAAGAGGGGCAACCGGGACATAATCCGGCGCCCTGACCGGGACTAGAACCTGGTGTGCCAGCGCCTCAAGGCGGAGGATTAGCCTAGTGAGACGTGGCGCCAGCCTCGCCTCTTCTTAATTTCCCGCATTACTCCCTCAGTCTTGCACCCTCTTGTGGAATGTTGACCTTAGCAGAAAATTGCCTCTGTTTAGACCTTGCAGGTGATGAAAGTGTTGGGGGTTAAAGGAGTATTTTATAAACTACATGAAGGAACGGGAGCTGGTGCCCAGACTCAGTAGACGGAGTTGACCATCCGTTTCTTTCTGTTTTCTTCAGTATCATTGACCTGCTGCTGGATTTGTCTTTCAGGAGAGGCTCAACTATATTGGGCCGGAAGAATTTGTCCAGGCGTTCGTGCAGAAGGATCCTTTGGACAACGACAAGGTAATCAGTCTTCCCAGAGTTCAGCCCTGAAGCTAGAAATGGGATTCCTTAGTCTGTGGTCTTGGGTAGAAAAGCTAGAAATCGAAACCATCCTCTTTTTGGTTTTTACATCAGAAAGTCGCTTCTCCCATTAGCCATGTCTGATTCATAGCAGTTTTTCTTGAGCTGGGTCTCCCAAGTGCCTTCCTTCATAGAATGTTCTTACACCACCACTACCTTTTGGCCTTTCCTTCTTCCTCATTGGGAAATTCAATTCGCCTTTCACAGCAAGTAGTTGCAAGCATTTGTGATGATGAGGGTGGAGGATAAAAGCACAATGGATTTAGCAGATTAAGTCAGAAAGAAAATAAAAGTGAATGCCCTGCTCTCTGCTCATGATTCAGCAATAGCAGGGGTGGGACAGAGAGGATGCACGTCCAGCTTGCTGACGAGGGTCCTCACTGCTTCGGGTGGGCTTTAAGGTGACTCTCTCAAAGCCCACACGTCAAGAAAGCGGTACTGGATGTGGACTGTAAAGTCAGTGCACACAAATAGGCATCTGCTCCCCAGTGACTTCTGGACGTACGTTCACTTGTTAGGCAGCGGTGCATCACCACTGATGGAAGCCACTTCTGCGGGAGCAGCAGCAGCAGCTGTTTTCCGGCCTTAGAGTGTTTCTCTTGGCACAGGAAGCGAAGCTCATGTTTTGCAGTAGGAGGCTCGTGGACTCTTCTGGGGATTTTTTTTTTTTTTTTTTCATTTGGAAGGAAGGAAAGAGGAGTATAATTAACCTCTTTAAGCTTGGCCTTGAACTTCAAGATGAGATTAACTTCTCTGGCTTTTGAACATTGTGTTACTCACCCTCCTGAAGACTGCTATGCTGTAGGTGTCCATTGATCCACATTAGGAGATAGTTTCTTGGTACACGAAGCTCCAAAATTGTGTCCTACAACTTAATTTGCTGAGAAAACATCTCCAGTCCCCTGTCTCAGCTTTTCCTGGCTGTGTGGAGAGCAGTCGATGCTCCCCTCTCATTACTCAGCCACGACTGTTTTAGAATGCAGCCAGAACTCCTCCTCGGAGTTGTGCTTCTTGAGGACGGATCCCAGGCCAGGGATCCTCATTTCCTAGGAAGAGAGGGATGGGCACTTTTATGACTGCACAAAGTACATTCCTAGTCCTTGCGGCTTCACCGGTTTCGGTATTACTGGAAGGACAATCTAGAATGTTAGAGGCCCACTTTCTCTTCCCCTTTTCCCACTCTTCTCCCCACCCCTTTCTCTTTCCATCTCTTTCCCCTGTCTTCTCTCTGGTCCTAGAAAGCTCCCCTAATCCAAATCCAGAATAAAGGCCCATACCCGACAAAATGACAGCCTGATCCATTCTGATTCCCTCCACCTCATCCTTTCCTGTTGCTCTCTCCCTAGAGTTGCTACAGCGAACGGAAGAAAACACGAAACTTAGAGGCATATGTGGAATGGTTCAATCGCCTCAGCTACTTGGTTGCTACGGAAATCTGCATGGTGAGGAAGTGGATTTTCTCTGTCTCCTAGCTCTCAGTGTTGTTTTCTCAGACTTCCTTTACAACCGTCGGGCTACCTGTTAGGTAACTGTCCTCCCATGGCCTTTCCCACACAGCCCGTCAAGAAGAAACACCGAGCAAGAATGATTGAGTATTTCATTGATGTGGCTCGGGAGTGTTTCAACATCGGCAACTTCAACTCCTTGATGGCAATCATCTGTGAGTATTTTCTGGAGGAAACACGCACTCTTCATTTTTTTTTAATCGGTACTATAAAGCAAGTCCCCTGTAGATTTACAAATAGTTTGGTTTTGTGCCTGAAAACTGTGTTTTCTAATCCTGGTTATTTTAGAATGTCCATAGCCACTTGGTATAGGTGTGTGTAATCTCTTAAGTATGCAAGAATTCATGTAATGTTTTAGTTAATTTATCCCCAGCTAAGTATTCATCTGTAGAATTTTATTGGAACACAACCATACTTCGTTTATGTAGTTATCTAAGGCTGTATCTGCACAATGACAGTATTTTGTAGTTAAAATACTGTCCCTATGGCCTGCAGTTCCTAAAGTGTTTATTTATCTCCCTTTATTAAAAAAAAAAAATAGCTCAACCCCTTCTCAACATAAATGGTATCTTCTCTCTGTCTCTCTCTCTCACTGTCTAACCCTGCCTGTCAAAAAAAAAAAAAAGGTATCAATTAAGTTGTTTCTAGATTTAAAGAGGATTTGCAAGATAAAGTTGAAAGTTGGAGCTTATTGGTAACTTAATAATTTGCAGGATTTTTATTTGCACTTGATAATAATACTTTTTAGGAGTGGAAGTTAGAATGATTTTTCTTCTTTCTCTGTTTCAATGTTCTCCTTCTCCACTGCTGCCTCCATTTTAAATGGGAAGCTGGAATGAATATGAGCCCAGTCTCTCGACTAAAAAAAACCTGGGCCAAAGTGAAGACAGCAAAGTTTGACATTCTTGAGGTATGTGGCATTGATGCCTTACTGTGAAGCAACATTGTACACCTGGAAAGTGGCATTCCTCCATATGGTCTGCCTCTCCATAAGCTAGTACTACAGACCTGGGAAAAGAAAAGAAATTGGAATTGAAGGAGGGGAAATAAAACAGGTGGTGGACCTGTCCTTTTAGAAATACAGGTGTCCATTTGGGGGCTAATTGATGGGAGAAGTGGTGACCTGTCAATCATATCACATTATATATCAGATTGGAACAGCTGAGAGTTTGCCTACAAGCTTCATTTACCTACAGTGTCTGAGAGACAGAAATACTCATTCACCATCCTTTCAAAAAATTGAGCTAACCTGTATAAAATCCTTCCCAAAGAATTCTGAAAGTAGTAAGAATTGTGCACAAGGACATGAATGTTTGAATCTTATTTATCTTTGGATTCCTTGGTTTGTTGGCCCTTTGAATCTGCTATCTTTGGCAGCAATAAGAAATACTTTTCCTGGTTTTCCCCAAATTAGGAATTTCCATTAGATACATCATATGTTTATATATATATATATATATATATATATATATATATATATATATTTATATCTAAGTATATATAAATATAAATGTATTTTCCTTGTTAAATGGTATGCGTCAATATTTGCAAATGATTTGTTAACAAATGCAAAGAACAAGTTCACTGCAAAGTGTCAGGTCACATGGTTGACCATCAACTGGCCCACTGTGTTTCAGATGAAACAAGGAAGTATTTCTAGAGCTAGAGTTGGACTCTGTTACCAGTTTTAGGTCTGATCTCAACCCTTAATCTGGAAATGTTTGGTTTAATTTTAACAACATTAAGGCTGACAGCAGCTTATATAAACAAAACACATGTCAGGAAAGAAGACACCTGTGTTCTAAATGTGTTTCATGTACATGCGTGTGCTTAAGAGGGATTAATCATATTCCTAGTGAGTTCCCTAACTTATTTTGAATTTTCAAGATATTGTTCAATCTGTGATCTTGTGAACTTCCTCCCAGGGAGGAGTAGTTAATATTCTTTTCTCATCCACAGCATCAGATGGACCCTTCCAGCAATTTCTATAATTACCGCACAGCTCTTCGAGGAGCAGCACAAAGGTCTTTAACTGCTCATAGTAGCAGAGAGAAGGTACGTACTGAAAGCACCATGTAATTCACGCTAGAGTTGCCATGTCGCACATGGAAGCACAATGTGAACAGCCACACTGAGCCAACTGCACCTGTTCAGATCCCACAGAGATGTGCATTCGAGAAATTCTAGCATTTACCACATAGGGAAGGGAATGCTAAGGGAAAGTTGGACTGAGGAAACAGGTGGCTTGATGTAGGGCTTTGCAAATACACATTACTGTGTTATTACTTGTATTGAAGGGGGTCTTAGTTGTGTTTCAAGCAATAAATTAAGTCATATGTTAAGATGACTAAGAGCATTACAGTGATTTGGCTTAATGGAAAATAGACATTTAAGCTTTGTACAAGGTGGCTGACTTAATGCAACCTTTTCTCTTAAAAGAATTAGCTTACCTCCCATGGTTAAGTCATTTATTTTCAGAAAGTAGGTTAGTTGCTCTAGTGTTAGGCCTGCTGTGACTGATTGGATATGCAAGTGGCAGGGAAAGTTCAGGGATGATATCTGAGAAATTAATGCTCCTACTCTCTCTACCCTACACTTAGACAAGCTAATCCCATCCTGGATGTGCCCCCCGGACTCTGAGGTTCCTTTCGGAGCAACAGTTGAGTGTTGCATTTTCCTACAGAGAGGAAGGCTAGAGTGTTTCAACATTTGATCATTTGATGATCTTGGTGATTGTGTTATTTGAGAAGGAACTACCCAGTTATAGCAAATGGACTAATGAAAATTGCTTGATGGAGGAAATTTTCTATTAGATCCTGTCTTCAAGCGTGTCTTCAACAAATAAAAGAAAATGAGGATAAAGAATATTTAACAGCATCTTAGGGAGCTCCCTCTAAAAAGTTTCAGTCTTGATAATCGCAAATAAAGACAAACACAAAAGCTGCCTTCCAAAATCCCCAAACTGGTTCTTAACACAATCTGAAATGTCAGTCCTGATCATATTTGATAGATCCCTAAAGACATTACATTTTTAAAATTAACACTGACAAAGCCAAGGAAGGGATGAAGTAGAGCCAGCCATCTCTCAACTTAGCCCAGTAGGATTCTCCAGCTTTGCAATTTTACTTGCTCAGATCACAGCACTGCTGTTACGAGATTGAGAAACGGTCCAACCTGAGGTTTTCTAAGACTCAGAAAATGAGCACAAATATGAGAGGATCCCAGCCCACCTAGTCTCAGGGGAGGCTGCACGTGGCTTTTGCCAGCTCTCTCAGTGCTGGATGCCAGCCAGGCGCTCTCTGCTGGGTCCTCAGTGGGTTAGGTAGGCTTTGCCTCCAAGAGGAGTCCTAGAATCCGATCTGTTAGGAAGCTGCCGCACTGGCCAAATTCTGAAACTCAACCTCCAAAAAAGATTTCACTAGTGGGACTTCTACAGCTTTTTTTTTTAAAAAAAAGTCCCATGTGTTCACCATTTTTGTATCCAAGAAATTGGAATTTTTTTTGTCAATTAAAAATTATTTGTAATGGATTTGTTCTGTAACTTCTAAAAATGGATTCAGAGTGGGCATATGAATTATACTGTGCCATTGATAACGAAGTTTATTGGAGAGGTAGACAGAATCAGAGTAAGTTCCATCTGCTTAACTCCTCAAATGTGCACAGTGGCAGAGGCTGGACTGGGTCAAAGCCAGGAGCTGGGAACTCTGTCTGGGTCTCCCACGTAAGTAGGAGGAACCCAACCACTTGAGCTATTACTGCTGTCTCCCAGGGTCAGCATTCCCAGGAAGCTGGAATCAGGAGCCAGAGCCAAGTGTTGAAGCAAGGTGCTCTTGCTATGGGACTTGGGGTCTTAGCTGGCATTTTAGCCACTAGGCCAGGTGCCTGCCCCTCTTTCCTTCTTTGAGGTGAGGGGAGGTTTTCCTTATTCCAAAGTGAATTCATGTTTTTTTTTATTTTAATGCTTTATCATAGTAAACCCATCTTTTTTTTTTTTTTTTTTAGAGTGATTTATTTGACAGGCAGAGTTGCAGGGAGAGACTGAGATTTTCCCATCTGCTGGTTCATCCCCCAAATGGCTGCAATGGCCAGAGCTGGACTGGTCCAAAGCCAGGGGCCAAGAGCTTCTTCTGGGTCTCCCACGTGGGTGCAGGGGCCCAAGGACTTGGGCCATCTTCCACTGCTTTCTCTGGCCATCAGCAGGGAGCTGGATTGGAAGTGGAGCAGCCAGGACTCCAATCAGTGGCCATTTGGGATTCTGGTGCAGCAGGCAGAGGCTTAACCTTCTAAGCCATAGCACCGGCCCCAGTAATTTCCTATTTTATAATCTTTCTGTCAACATAATTAGGATAATAGAAATTGTTGCTCTTTCATATCACGTTTATGTGCTTACGGATGTGCCTGGTTTTCAGGCCAGTGGGGGCCAGGGGTGCGAATGTGGCTTCCAGAGAGCTGTCAGGGGATGTGAGGGTGATCTGGCTGCGGCATCCGTCACTCCATGGATCACCAGTGTTGATTTGGCTGATCTGGCTGGCTAGGCAGGTGTCCCCTTCCTCCCTCACCGCTCCACGTGCATCCCTCCCAACGCTGCATGCTCAGTCCAAGAGGATGACCTTCACCACTAGAGGAGGACCGGTCTTCGGTCAAGGGTATGCGAGTAGCTGCCCTCCCCTGCTAGAACCTCCAACAAGCTCTCAGAGCTGGCAGAGCCACGTGGCCCGGGCATCTCCTCTTTGGGCCCCCAGTTCCCGGGTTCCCACATGGAGGGACTGATCCTTGGGGTTTCGTAGCTCTTATTTTGTTGTCCACGTGGGCAGGGCCAAGCAGGCTAGAGCCAGGGTCTGTGTGGGGTTGTTTTTGGAGGTCTCAGCCCGGGGCCTGCACCCTCTCTGAGGCATTTACTTTGTTGTGCACTGGTCTGTGCTCGCATGGTGGATGGTGAGTCAAAGAGGGGTGCGTGTGTGGGAGGCACGCAGAAGCTGCGGCTGCTGAGCACTATCTGTCTCAGGGATCCACTCTTCCCTCTCAGCACTGCGCTGTGAAGAAACCGTTACCAGCCGTGCAGTTGATATTTACAATAATTTTTCACTTTTGCCAAAATGTAACAGTTGAGACATCCCCATCTCCAGCTTCCTAATATTTTCTTAAAAGACTTCCTGTCTCTTTTATAAACACAGCAGGTGAATGGTGTTTTTTTTTTCTCCAACCTTCAATAAATTTCAGTGATCAGGAAAGAGAAAAGTTTATGTGTTTAAAGTGTCACATCTCTAGGTACCTAATATAGAAAAAAATCAAATCTGTCTCCTGCACAGGAACCCTAAAATGCATTTTTTCTGTATTTGTGTTTCTATGTAAAGTTATTAGCCATTACTTATAGGATTACATGGCATCCTGTTTCTATGCCTGTGAACTTGATCCTCCCCAGCAGCAGTCAGTTCTGGGTGAGGAACTGATAAAAACTTCAAGGTCTGGTTGCCGAGTCTCTGAACTGAGAAGCTTTGAAAGAACTGGGAAACATTATACCTCATGAAGTCCTCCTACCAACGACATCGTTGGCAGGACCTTCTAGAAACCAGACTTTTACTCTCTACTTAGTGACCTGTACATTTACTTAGCTTGTGGAAATCCAAAGTCCTAATAATGCTCTTGATTTTTACTATGTTGGATTTGTATAGAGGCCACAGGTTTCAGGGGAGTTAGCCACAAACAAATGAGTAGTTGAGGAAGACTGTGAAGCTATCAGGAAAGGAGTAGTAAAGCACTCTGTTAGATTATTCCTGTGGATAATAACCTGGTAGATTTGTACAGTCAGTAGCACAGCACCTTGCAGGCTCCTATGAGTGCAAAAATCACTGTGCCACCTAGAGTCTATAATCCAGCTAAGGACAAATGACTTGAACTTATGAGAAGTTTGGATATTGTCATGATACAGTGAATGATCAGCCCTACATGATTCTCACAGTTTAAACACCAGAGTAGAGCATAGAAATAAAGTTCTTCCTTAAAAGCTGTTGTTATACAAATATTACATCATGATTATAATTTTGTTTCCATTTCCACGAGGGCTCTTTTATGATGATAGATCTTTTTGTTCTGAGTGTGTACTCAGAATTGGATACAGCGGCACAGAAGCAGGCACAGGCAATATGCAGGTGAATGAGAATGGCAGTGTTCCAGTAAAAACTGTATGGCTGCTGTAATTTGAATTTCATATCATTTTCATGTACCACAAGGTGACATTACTTTTATTTTTTTCCATCAAATGTAAAATATGACTTAGGCCATGCCAAAAAGGCCCAAGGCTATAATCCACAATTTTCCCACTCCTAGTTTATGATACCAATAAATTATGGAGCCAGATTTTAAGCTGTTGTCTGAGAGAGCCTAAAGCTCAACTGTTCTCACAAATACTTGTTCAGAGAGGCAGGGTTCCAGTGTACTTTTATCATTGTTACTGTGACTGTTTAGTTCTAACACAATAGAGAAATAGCCAGTTAACGTTGGAAGGAGGAGATAATGAGATTTACTCATTTAGCTTTAGAGACTTCACAGACAATAGCAAATGATGAACATATATGCAAGTGTGCTTTTGAAACTAAAGATTCAGTTTTGTTATTTTAAGAGATCAATCAAACATACAAAATTATTGCTTTGTGATATTAGGGGAAACTCTGAATTTCCCTCTAACAGTGGATTGAGACTTACTAATATTTGTATGGGAGCCAAAAAGTATGTTTTCTTTTTCATTTGCTGTAGAAGTGCCACATGAGTCATGAGTTTAGGAAGCTTAACAAACCCATGTTGAGGAAATAAGACACACGATCATGTTTGTACAACATTTGCATTGCAGGAAGTTTTGAAAATTTGGAATTTACTCTATCTGACCTTTGTTTTTCATGAATTAGGGGTTTAGTAGGATTTAATGTATTTTCTTAGATTTTTATTATAAACATATGTTACCTCATCAAACCAATGAATTGAGGCAGGAAAGTATTATCAAGGAAGATTCTGGTTATTTTAAACAACTATTACTTGTAATTACACATTTATATTCCTCTTTCACTTGAGGCACATCTAACTCACATGTTGTGCAAGGTATATTTGTGGTGATTTCCCGGGAGAATAGGTGCTAACTTGTTCTGTCATATACAGGCCAAGTTTTCTCAATAGGAAGTTGGTAGCTAATACTGCCTAAAATCCCACAATATATTAAGCAGTGCCTTCCAGCATAAAATAAAATCTTCTGAAAAAAAGTTCATCTAAAACATAGATACCTTACTCATGTGTGGATTGTGTTAGAGAGAGGAGTCTCACATCTTAAAATCTTGGCACCTGTAATGTTAGGTATTCTGTCAATATTTTGGTGTAATGAAGCCATTGTTAAAGAGAAAGCAAGAATTCTTTAAGACATTTTTCCTTTCATCTTAGCTACAATTTCTTCTTTACAACTAGATGTTAGTGTATACAAGCATTAGAAAAACTAGGAAAAAAATTGTAGGAAAAGCATTACCCTGTCCACTTCCCAACAATACTTGTCCTTGCTGTGTTTAGGTTATTAATAGCGTTTACATCTTAAGCACAATGGCATTAGGGAGGAAACTGGTCTCATACCACTTTAATACATTGTGGCCTTTCATGTAATTCAAAGTTAATGTCGCTCATTAATCTTTTGTATTACTTGACAAGAGGCTGAATGTTTATTTGCCCAGACAAACCAGAATCTTTTGTTTTCTCTAGATTGTGATACCATTCTTCAGTCTCTTAATCAAAGACATTTATTTCCTCAATGAGGGCTGTGCCAACCGCCTTCCTAATGGTCATGTCAATTTCGAGGTGAGTGTGAAAAAGTAGTGTGCAAGCAGAGGGTGAGGGGTGGCTCCTCCAGCCTTGTATATCCCAAGCCGGTATCTGAAGCTGATTGCAAATTCAGAACAAATGTTCTCTTTCCCTACTACTTTATAAGAAATCAATAAGACTAAGTAAACTATAGCTGATGCGTTATTATTATTATTATTATTAGAGTGAACTTCAGTCAAGTTTTAGCAATACCTAGCAAAATAAGTTTTTATTCAATTAAGAAAATTATGTAATGCAGAGGTTTGAAAACCAAAAGGAAGCATTCTGAATATGGAATTGTTTCTTTCAGACTCCATTTTTTTTTTAAATGACTGCCTTTAAATTCTTTTCTCTGATTGTCTTCCAGAAATTTTGGGAATTGGCCAAACAAGTGAGTGAATTTATGACGTGGAAACAAGTAGAGTGTCCGTTTGAGAGGGACCGGAAGATCTTGCAGTATCTCCTCACAGTACCAGTTTTCAGTGAAGATGGTGAGGCCAATGAGTTGGAACTGCCGCTAGCATCCCGAAATCCTGTATTTAGGAAATTAGAATATAAATGCATGGTGGTGCTTGGTTCCTTGTGTAGTATGAGGCCTGTCCTCTGTCTCTTCCACCTTAAGGGTTTTTGTTGCACAGAAAACCTTATGACTTATTCCTAAAATATTTTTACTTAATAATCATGCATAAATAGTATTTTTCTTTAAGCATTCTTTCTGGCATAAGGGGGTCTTCAAAAAGTTCGTGGAAAATGCACATTGTGAAAAATCTATGCATTAGTTTTTTGAAAATTGAAAACTTTGGGCACCAAAGTAAGCTTCTCTTTGTTTTTGAAAGGCAGAAAGACACAGAGATCTCTCATCTGCTGATTCACTCCTCCAAGTGCCTACAACGGCCAGGCCTGGCTAGGCGACCGCCAGAGCCAGGAACTCAGTCTGGGCAACTTACATGGGTGGCAGGGACCCAAGTGCTTGAGCCATCAACAGGGTCTGCATTAGCAGGAAGCTAGAATGAGGAGCAGAGGCAGAACTTGAACCCCACACAGCGTATGGGATGTTTCCTCCAGGCTCATAATTTGCGATGACATTCCGAAGCTGTATCTTAACTGCTATACCGAAAGCCCACCCCTAAACTTATCTTTTAATTAAAGTTTTCCACAGAATGTTTGTAGTACCATTGTACCACATCTGCAAAACTTCTGGCATAAGCGGAATGTCATGGAAATATTTTTTTCATTGTTTGGGCTTGCTTCAATGGAGAAAAGGACGTTTTGTGTGTAGATAGGGTAATTTGGGGGAAGGAAATCCAGAACAGTAGATTGCTGTCCCCTACTGTTCGAAAAAGTAGTGCGAAGATTTGACCTGTTAAAGCTTTTGGGAATTTGGGGGCTGGTGCTGTGGCATAATGGGTAAAGCTGCCACCTGCAGTGCTGGCATCCCATATGGGCACTGGTTTGAGTCCCAGCTGCTTCACTTCTAGTCTAGCTCTCTGCTATTGCATGGGGAAGCAGTACAAAATGGCCCAAGTCCTTAGACCCCTGCACCCATGTGGAGACCCAGAGGAAGCTCCTGGCTTTGACCTGGCCACGCCCTGGCCATTGAGGCCATTTGGGGAATGAACCAGAGGGTGGAAGACCTCTCTATCTCTCTATGCCTCTGCCTCTCTGTAACTCCGCCTTTCAAATAAATAAATACATTAAAAAAAAAAGCATTTGGAAATTTGAAACAAAAAAGTAATTAAGTATTTACAGAAAGAAATCACCAAGAGAGAGAGTTCACAAAAGACTTAGAGATTTATTCTACTGATTTTTTGTGCTAATATATTAACTAATGATTCCTCATAGTAGATTGATAGTATTTACAGTAATGAGTGAAGAACATTTTGGGTTAATATTACGTATTTCAGAGGAAACATGCTTGTTTTTAATCTCTATAAACAGGATTAATAACAAGCCTTTAAATTTCTAAGTGAAGTTTCTTTCTGATTTAAAAATAAGGAAAACATATTAGAAGGATGGACAGTGGCCCAGAGACCTGCCTTCTTACCACCTGAGGGTTTCTCAGAGCTAAGCTCCCAGGAAAGGACCTCCACTCCTTTGTAAAGAACGTGCCATGGAGTGCGTGACAACGTCAAGTGACTTGAATTGAGTGTGCCTTTAGCCTCAGAAATTCTTAGTTAATAAAGTGCCTTTTAGACCCAGACATTCTTGGGGTTTGTTGAGATGTTCAATCAGATGCAGTACCCCGTGTTCTCTGTGAAACAGTGAAGTCTCTCAGTCATAATGCGGTGTCTTGAGAGCACGTTTTGTGACAGGGCTGGGCTCAGGGTGAACAGGGGATGGATGGGGTATATGTACTGGGATAAGGCACAGTGGTGATGCGTTCTTTCTTCATGTTGATTGTAGCTCTCTACCTGGCTTCTTACGAGAGCGAAGGCCCTGAAAACCATGTAGAGAAAGACAGATGGAAGTCTTTAAGGTGGGTCTCCTTGTTTCTCATTGTTGTGCTGCTACAGGAAATGATCGTTTACTTGAAGAAATCTGTGTGCTTTGTGTGGGAAGTCCCTGCCTACTGTCCCAAGTCCTCTACACCGTGTATCCTGTTACCCACATCTCTGTGGCCTGTAGTTCTCGTTACCATCATCCAGTTTTATTGCCTTTCTTTGTTTTGTTGTGCTTGATTTTTGCACTTGCAAATAAATGATGACATTGTTCTTGTAACCCTCTCCCATTTTGAAATGGAACGAGGAACTGAAATTATCCCTTGCTATAGTTGAAAGAAAGCACCAATTCTATTTGTCGAAAAGATCCAAAGTTCAGCCCTTATTTCTGAAGGGTTCTTCGAACACTAAAATTTTATTTGCCTTGTGATAAAACAGAACTAAGTACAGTTGACTTGATAAAGTTGGGTGTGTCACTTACCAACCAGATCTCAGTACTCTCTGATTTGAAAGAGAGTTTAGACATTTAAAATAATCTAGAGTTTTTTCAAATTTGAAAGCTTTGCTATTCTGTAAGTATTTGAAGATGGATCTCAGATAAGTAACTGTGCATTGTAAGCATTTGAGGTGCCTTAATAAATCAGTCCAGGATGCAGTCTACAAAATTGAGGTTGCTATCATTGTTTTTCTACCAGTAAACTCTGGGAATGTGCACCTTCTTGTTCTGGGTTTGCTAGGCTTATTTTCTTTTCTACCTGTTGTGGTCCTGGCATCATTTCGGAGTCTTCATTATACTTGATGTTAGAGCCAGGATGGCTAAGATATTCATGTACTTGGTTTTGTGAGGTCTAGTTTGTTTCAAAGAATATTTTAGGCCTCTTTCTTTGTACCTCTCAAGGAGGAAGGATGAGGTGAGGGACACAAGTATTGGAATTACTTTGCTTATTAGAACAGGTCGTTCTGATGGGTAAGGGCTGGAGATGTGTCTTGTATCCACAGACAGAAGGTACAGTCAAGGCTTGCAGTTGTGAGAATGTAACAGGCTCACTCGGCTGGTGCTCAAACCTATTTTTTTTACAATTATGTGCCAGCCAGGGGAACAACATTTTGTACTGAAAGACATTTGCTTCACTCTCTTAAATTTTCATGTGCAAAACATGAACCTCAGAGTAACCATCTTGCTGGATAAAAGATTTGGGAATCAGGTTTTTTTAAATTATCCATTTTTTAAAGGTTTATTTATTTTCTTGAGAAATATAGCTACAGACAGAGAGAGGGAGAGACAGAGAGAAAGGTCTTCCATCCACTGGTGCACTCCCAAAAGGCCGCCACAGCCGGAGCTGAACCATTGCGATCCGAAGCCAGGAGCCAGGAGCTTCCCCAGGTCCCCTACGCAGGTGCAGGGGCCCAAGGACTGGGGCCATCTTCTACTGCTTTCCCAGGACACAGCAGAGAGCTGAATTGCAAGTAGAGCAACAGGGATACCGGCACCACAGGCAGAAGCTTAGCCTACTATGCCCCAGCGCCAAACCCTCAAGTTATCCTTTTAAGATGACTTTAGCCTTTTTTATCCTATGTTTCTCCTTTTTTATCCTTCCTTTCTATTTTTTTAAGTGGTTTGGTGAGGCCCTTGGGATGACTTAGGTATTTTTACTTTCCTTGTAGTTGTTTAAAACATTGGTGAGCACATAAATTGGTATGCATAATTGACACCTGGCATCCCTGTTACCTGTGGTATCGAGACATATTAAAATAAGCCAGACCTACCTACAGTTTTTTTTTTTTTTTTATTTGACAGGCAGAGTTATATACTGAGAGAGAGAGAGAAAGAGAGAAAAGTCTTCCTTCCGTTGGTTCACCCCCAAATGGCCACCACGGCCGGCGCTGTACCCATCCAAAGCCAGGAGCCAGGTGCTTCCTCCTGGTCTCCCATGCAGGTGCAGGGCCCAAGCACTTGGGCCATCCTCCACTGCCTTTCTGGGCCACAGCAGAGAGCTGGACTGGAAGAGGAGCAGCCCAGACTGGAACTGGCGCCTATATGGAATGCCGGCGCCTCAGGCAGAGGATTAACCAAATGAGCCATGGCAATGGCCCCATTTATTTGTTTAATTTAGAGATTTTTTTTTTTTTACTTATTTATTTGAAAGACAGAGCAACAGAGAGGTAGAGGGAGAGAGAGAGAGAGAGAGAGAGAGAGAGAGAGAGAGCGCTTCTCCAACCACTCCCCAAATGGCTACAACAACCAGGGCTGGGCCAAGCTGAAGCCAGGAGCCCAGGAACCCCATCTAGGTCTCCCACATGAGTGTTGGGGCTGGAGTACTGGGGCCACCATCTGTTGTGCTACCTTCCCAAGCACATTAGCAGGGAGCTGTATTGGAAGCAGAGTAGCCAGGGGATGCTGATGTCCCAAGTGGCAGTTTAACCCCACACCAACACAGCGCTGGCCTCCAGCTATTTTTCAGACATTACTATTCTATGACAGGTTCCTGTTGATCAGTGGTTAGGGTGCAGAGATTAACATGTCAGAGGCTTGATAGTAAAAGTTAAAGATTGAATTTTATAATTTCTTCCTGTTTCTCCGTGTGCTGTGTATGTACACAGTGTACAATGACATATGACAGTTGACTGGTTGAAATGTTACCAAAGAATTCCGTGGAGAATTTAGAAATGTGAGGTGAAAAAGAGGACGCCCTGGCTTAAATTCCATCCCAAATCCATGAATCACTCTGCAGTTAACTCGCTTGCTTCTGGGAAGAACTGGTTGAGGGACAAGCAGTGGCACAAATGCACTGAGTGACATATGAGGAAAGATTGACGCAACACCAAAGGACTCGTTTCCGTGTGAAAGTTGGGTTTGAGGAGACTTGAACAACAAACTCTCCTCTGTGTCTGCACTGGAGCCGGGCGCTGTCTTGTCCACACCTCTCTGCCCTCATGTCCCCTCCTGGGCCTCTCTACTCCTTGGTCCACCTCCCCGCTGAGCTCCGCTGTGCGAAGGCAGCTTCCTCTCTTGTTGGCAGCCACCTGTCGTTGGGTGCCGTGCGTGTGGTTCTGTTCCCTGCTGCCATGGAAGCCTCTTCAGGGCCAGCAGAGGCCCCTCCCCAGCCCTGCACACTCTGTCGTGTGCCCCATTGCTCTCCAGCCCCTGCTCCTGCGCTGTTGTGGGATCGGTGACTGCAGGTGTTGACCAAGGCATAGCAACCGTGCAGAGCATAAAGAAACCGGCAGTTATAGTTGTCAAAAGCACGAATGTCACGTGGCTACTTAGTATTCTGGAATGATAGTGGCTACCTGGAAATTTGTCAGTATATCAGATTTGAAGACAAACAGATATTTCTACACAGATGCTTCCTGCTGTCCCTGGAGCCATTCATTGCAGGCCCGTACATATATCAATGGCAGTGACATACACCTTTGAGGGCACACACCTTTCTTGTCACCTACTACTTAAATGCTCCCAGTGGTCATGGAAGCTGGAAGGTGAAAGATGCTTCTCTCTTCTAAATAAACACTTCTGCCATCAAACCAGTGCATAATAGAAAGCTTTGCAAATCATTTTTGTTTTAATATAAATAAGACCACTCAACTTAAAGATGTATCTGTACGCAGGGCTTTAGCCATCCCCACTAATAGCTGTTTGGTTTCAGGGACCTAAAAGAGCCAGTAGGACTTCAAAGCTTGACTCTCCCCCCCATCCCTACCCCCATTTTAACCATGTAAAATCAAACTTAAAACAGGAAAGATAAAATGACTAGCAGGCAAAGCATTTTATTTTAATCCAAGTTCAGGTCGTCCGCCTCTTCTTAGGACTGTCTTCTGTGTTCGCAGGTCCAGCCTCCTAGGCAGAGTGTAACATACAGGAGCCGATTGCTGCTGCTGCTGCCGCCGACACACGCAACACACACCGTGCAGATCGCTGAGGGGCTGGCCTTTGTTTTCAGATGTCACATTCTACAAAAAAAAGAATCAGGAAGGCTGCACAGTCCTCCAAGTGCCGCACTCAGCCAGGCAAGCGCGTTCACTGGCGAGCAGATGGGGAACTGGTCACCCACGGCCGACAGGTCCACGCCGATTGTGTGCGGCTGCCGTGTTCACGGAAGACACTTGAGGAAGGCTTCTCCCCAAAGATCCTGGCTCTGCACATGATTCATCTCCTGGAATTTCCATGTGAATCACAGCTCTGCACCTGGATCCAGTTCGCTTTTGTCTGTGTTTGTTTTGTTTTTTTGGTTGAACATTTGCTGCTAATGGGACTTACTCAGCTAAGTGCTGGCTCTTAGGAAGCCCATGTGTCTTTGTTAACTTAAATGAAAAAGGGAGAGGAGGGAGGGGAAAACAACCTCAGTTTAGATTCCAACCCTTAGCTGGAGCAGCTCGGGCAGAGAGGGACAGACTGGCTGGATGCTGCCTCCGAACTTTGCCCCCTGTGTTGTGTGCAGTGTAGGAGATTCCTCTCCCCCCTCCTCCGACAAGGTTTTGAGTTGGCTGCTGGTTAGCAAACTCGTTTGTACCCATATAAGTTATTTAATATAATAATGAAGCTCAACACTGTGGTAGGAAAATAGCCACTAGAAAAAAAAAAAACAACAACAACAGCAGAGTTTGTCATTGGACTGCTTAGCAAGCGAGGACTTTCTGGTTGATTTTGCCCGAGCTGTTTACAACGGACCACTCTACAGAGGCATTTTTCAGTCTTTTTTTTTTTTTTTGTATTTCGTTTTCTATGTCTGCTTTTTTTTTTTTTCTTGTAAATTTAAATAATCTGACTTTACGGGTCTTGGAAAAACCCACAGCATAATGGCCTAATTGCAATTTAATTTTTTTTAACTGACTGTTATTTTTCATTTCTTGTCATAGTCTCCTGGAGACTAAACCTATAAACAAAGAACACACTGGGAAAGTTAACTCCCACCCCCCACCGCAGGGGGGAACAAAACCAATGGGAAACACCTCGCTGTTAACTCAAGGACTGATTGGATTGTGAAACAGTTGCTCTTGTTAAACATCTAAATAAGCCTGTGGTTGCTCTGCGAACAGTCATCCTATTTATTTACTCTAGGAGAAACTGTAGAGTAGTAATCCGTGCTAATGAAACAACAAAACACCACGTCTAAAACAGAGATGTATTTAAAAACTTAGTGGCATGGTTTCCAGAAACAGAGCATGTCTGTGTGCTGTGCACCATCTCAGCACGCCTCAGATGTCTCCCAGTTGCCCCTTAAAAGCCATCAATACATTTTACACTCTGCGGTTAGGATTCGTGGCGTCTTTTCTTTTGTGGACGGGTTGTTGGGTGGGTGGACTGTAGGCAAGATCTTCCAAACAGGCGACCATGCCTGGAAGCAGGTGGAAGTCTTTCAGGGTATGTACACGGGCATTGAGTTTCCAAAGATGGATAATGGTGGATATTTAATAAATACCATTTGCCAGGCTCTAAGTTGTAGCAGACATTATGTCATCATCTGCCTATTTTTTTTTTTTTTGGTGTAAAGACAATTAGAAAATAATAATTTGTCCAAGGCCAAATGGCTAATGAGAAGCACAAAGACTGGAACTAGGCCTTCTGATTCTAGAACTCAGATTTTAAGCCACACCACCATGGCAGGTGCAACTTCAGTATCCTGGCAAATTACCTGGGGTCTTGTTTCCCTGCAGATTTTGGTCTTGCAGGTTTGGGGAGGGGCCCAGGGGCTGCTGCTGCTGCTGCCCTGGGATCCTGCCTAGAATCCAAGGCTCTCTTGTCCCATTTGTCCCCCTGAGATGTTAATTTCTGGGGGTTATCCCAGAGTGCCACGGGAAATTTTCTGCTACATTTTCCCAGGACGAGGGGGCCACACCACACCACAGAGGGCACCAGGGAAGCAGCGGTGTTGGTTGGGAGCAGAAGCAGAGGTGAGAAGAAAGTGTGTGGCTTTACTGAGGTGTCCCAGGACGGGCACAGCAGGGCAAGGTAACCTGTTCATTACTGGGGAGCTTGAATATTTCCAGCAGGCTCTGGGCTGTAAGGCTGTCTCTAGGCTTCTGGTACCCAGGCCTGGCATGAGTTAGGCCAGTTTCTGTATTGGCTTAGACTGTGAGAGTCAGATAAAGAGGGAGGTTGTAGGACTGGTTGGTTTGCATATGAAAAGTATATCCCTGGGCCTAGCACCTGGCTGAGTTACCTTTCCCTGGGAGAGTCAGACTCTGGCCAGCAAGATACTTAAGATGTCAAAACATGACAGGACGCGGGAAATGTGGTCAACACAGGTCCACAGTGCTGCCTGTTTCCCCGAACTCTGTACCGCCTCACTTGGTTGCAGCAATGTTAGCCTCCCAGCCCTCTAGGTCGGGGGCCTGCGAAGTGTGGCTGCTGGCCAGACCCAGTGCTAGCTGCCTGTTCTGCGTGGCCCACAAGGCAGTGGTGGCAGAAACCAACAAAAAGGTTAATTCATGACATGAAAATTATGTGAAACTCAAACTTCAGTGTCTATACGTCAAGTCACGAGCATGCCCATTTGTTTTCCTGTGGCTCTCTTCTGCTGTAACTGTGGCTCTCAGAATCTTCGGTATTTACTCTGGGCCTCTACTGAAAGCATACTGCCCCCTGATCTAAGTGGTCTATAGTTTACAAAAGCGCTATGAGCTTTTTCTTTCAGCGTTAGATACCTAAATGTGGCTGCTGAAAAAAAAAAATTTTCTTAACCTGGCCTTGGGCCTGCAAAACCTGATTTTTGCAAGGCTAAATGAGTTTTCACAGATTGAGTTCTCACGTTCATCCGTAGACTCTTGTTTTAAAGTCCAGGGAAGCCGGAGGCTTAAACCCCGCATTGACTGTGGACATCGTGTAGTATTCGCCCTTCTGTGCTGTGTGTGTGTTTGGGCTCCTCAGCGGGTTTATAGGTGGCTTTTACAGTTGGCTGGATGGAGGCCTGGGCAAATACAAGTGCAAACAAGGCCCTGAGCTCCTGCCATTCAGGTTGTGCTGTGTCTGGGCACGCCTTGCATTCCAGAGCTGCTGGGCCCCGAGGGGCCCTCACTGCTCCCTGGGATGAAGGCGGTAAAAAGAGAAGACTACAGCCCTTACTCCTGGAGGCGGCCCCTGCTGTTGAGGACACAGTGGAGTTCCCCACCAACAAAGAGGCCTACCTGGAAACTGGTTGTCTTGCTTTGTCTTTGGGGGATTTTAGCCTCACCTCTCCACCTCACCTGGCTCTGGCACCTCTGCTATTTCCTCTTACCTCAGTCTTCTAGTACTCTTTGATTTCCTTTTGCACCTTGTTTTTCTAACTGCTGTTCGCACACCCTCTGAATAGGAGCCTATGAACACATAGCCCACATTGGAAGCCAAGTTGCTCAGCTCAATCAAAACGGAGCTGGAGATGAACATCCTAGGCCTTCCTCCGCTGGAGTGCTTTGCCTTTGCCCCTTGGTCCCTCGGGACAAAAGGCAGTGCTTACCTCTCTTGGGTCTCCTATTCTGATGGAGAACGTGCCACGGAGAAGCACTAAGCATCTTAGGCTAATTTTCTGTTGGAGGTAGCTGGGAAAGGTTCAAAGGAATTCCCGAATTTGTTTCCTGTGGGGAAAAATGTGGTTAGCGACCTGGAAACTACTAGGGAAACAGAAAATTCGGACATATTCTGATGGCGACTCTATTCTTTATTCTTAACAAACGTGAAAAGGAAAGGCTTTGTCAGACTTGGGCTTTTAGTGGTTTAGTAAAAAAAAAAAAAATGGGGCACTCCCTGGATAATTCAAGCTGAAGGTTTTTTTCCTTGGGTTTGAATGATTAGATAATTGTCTCCGATTCTCTGCTTCTTGCAATCAAGATCACTTGATTCTACTCAACGCTAACAAAGAGAGGTTGGGGTTCAGGGTTTACGTATCCAAATTCTAGTTTAGGAATGTGTCATTCACAACTGTAAACAAGACTGGTTCTATGAAATAACTCAACCATCATTCTATACTTAGGAATAAACTCTTCTTAAAAGATGCCTTTTTAAAAATGCAATGCAATAAGGCAATTCTTACATAGTCAATGCGTTTTTAGTGCAAACATCATTGAACAGGCTCAAATTCTGCTCTGCAAGCCTGAAACCTTCACTTTTTTAAAAAAATTTAAGATTTATTTATTTATTTTAAAGGCAGAGTTACAGAGAGAAGGAGAGAGAGGAGAGGTGAGAGGGAGAGAGCGAGCTTCCACCCACTGGTTCACTCCCCGGATGGCTGCAATGGCCTGGCCAGGAACCAGGAGCTTCATCTTTGGCTCCCACCTGGGTTTCAGGGGGCCAAAGCACTTGTGCTATTTTCCACTGCTCTCCCAGGCCATTAGCAGGGAGCTGAATCGGAAGTGGAACATCTGGGACTCAAATCAGAGATGCCAGTGTCACTCTTTGCCACGATGTCGGCCCCTTGCTTCATTCCTCTAAGATTCTGTGTAATAAGAGGTGCAGAACCACATGCTGGACAGTAAGAAGCCGCTGGCTTGGAATGTTATGAACTGTTGGCTGACTTAAGTGTGAGTGTATACTTAATCTGTTCTAGCATTTCTCTAAGTAGGTCATAACTTAGGGAATTGGAAAAGAAGGGGACTGAAACTTCTTATACTAAAGAAGAAAATTATGTACTCCTTGATGAATGCCAAACCAGTGGGCTTTCTATCATGAAACAATGTTTGCTTTCTTTCCCTCTTTCCACCTACGCGGCTTGGAGCAAATCAAAGTGTGAAATCATCTTCCTCTGGATGATTCATTGTGGGAAAGTGAGTCTAGCAGAAGGTGTTGTCAACTGGGTTGAGACAAGGCAGTTGGAGGACTGTAAGTGTTCAATTTGTAGGGTGATCATGGTTCCTCCTAGAGGCCTGTGAACTGTGATGGGGAATAAAGGCATGCTCAGTAAACAGATGTTGCAAACATGAGCAGGGCGATTGTTGGCCTGGTTATCATGGGTGATTCATAGATTTCACTTGAGTTGGCTGAGTAAGTCTCAAATGTATACCTAAAATATCCAGAGAAGTCAGCAAAGGACATCGAAGTTACTGAGGGTTTTAAAAAGTATATGATTATTGGGGCTGGCACTGCAACATAGCAGGTAAAGCTGCCACCTACAGTGCTGGCATCCCATATGGGCGCGTCCTGGCTGCTCCACTTCAGATCCTGCTCTCTGCTATGGCCTGGGAAAGCAGATGAAGATGGCCCAAAACCTTGGGCCCCTGCACCTGCTTAGGAGACCTAGAAGAAGCTCCTGGCTCCTGGCTCCTGGCTCCTGGCTCCTGGCTTCAGATCGGCCAGGATGCAGTCATTTGGGAAGTGAGCCAGCAGATAGAAGACCTCTCTCTGCCTCTGTTTCTCTCTATTTCTGCTTTTCAAATAAATAAATAAAATCTTTTTTAAAAAAAGCTTGAAAAGAAAAAAACAGAATGAGCTTGAAAAAAGTATATGATTACGGATTAGATTGTTGCCACTCCTTTATTAATTAGTACCAAGAAACATGGCAATA
The DNA here is from genome assembly GCA_949820135.1 of Sylvilagus floridanus. Lineage (NCBI taxonomy): Eukaryota > Metazoa > Chordata > Mammalia > Lagomorpha > Leporidae > Sylvilagus > Sylvilagus floridanus. Next base: position 90,782,426 of record OX463238.1, read on the forward strand.
AATACATCCTCAACAATAATATAAAACTCCATCATAAAAAAAAAAAAACTGGCTCCACATGGTTTAAGGACAGGCTACATTTGAAATCCACTCTATAAGATCACTAAATTAAGAATGAGGACTCAGAGGTACACCTCTCTCCCCCCAGATTTCTGGGACTTTGGGAAGGTCTGTCTTTCAGAACCTCAGAATCCTCACCCTTAAGTAATGGGTCTGCACTAATTGATACGGAACGGGCTGTGGGAGGTCTGAGTCTCAGCTTGCTGGCTTAACAGGGGAATTAGCAAGTCAGTGCAGCAGCCTGCGTCTCTGCCTCCAACCTTTGCCTTCCTGCCTGACTCCTTTGTATAACTGTATTTGCAGAGAGAGGGGATAAGAGGCTAATTGCTCCCTGGTGGAGACAAAGGAGTGCTAAAGGCTCAACTAGCCCCTCTGGTTGCAGGGTAGGGTCCTTCGTAGTGCAGAGAGTCTGGGATCCCTTGTACAATTTCAAGATTGTTGGATTAAGAAAGCATATTTTCTAAAGGCTGCAAAAGTACCTTCGTGGCATTGACTGCACCTTTGTCATAGTAGTTGTTGTAATTGTGCTTGTTGATATAGACAACAACATAATGGAGTGCCTGTTCACACTAGTCATTTACAAATGAGTCACTGTTTGGCTTAAAAGACCAAGACTTAGGGGGGTGGTATTTAGCCTAGCAGTTAAGACACTAGCTAAGATGGTCAGGGTCCCACCTTGGCAGGCCTGGGTTCAATACCCAGCTTTGACTCCTGACTCCACTTGCCACTAATGCTAATGCAGACCTTGGAGGCAGCAGCTGAGCGCTCAGGTACTTGGGTCCCTGTCACCAACGTGGGAGACCTGGATTGACTCTCCTCTCCATCTCTGGCTTTCTGCCTCTCAGATAAATACATTTAAAACTTTTCCTCAAAAGAACAAGATGTAGAAAATAGTTTATTAGAGTCCACTTCTGCATTTTATCCACTTTTACCTCTTGAGCAAGAGGGGGAACCTCCTTTGAAGGCAGTGCCAACAGCAGTCAGTTGTTGAATTTGACATGTGTGTCTTGGGGAGTCCTGCACTGAAGGGAACCAGAAAAGACAGGCATCGGTCCTGGGATTCTGGGATACTGGGATACTGGATGCCTTCTCTCCTTGAACTATAAATGCTCATGATTCCCAAGCAGGAGGCGTCTGCAAAATAGAAAACAGTCAAAGGAAGAAAAAGACAATCAATTCCTAAAGGGGAGAAACATGTAGAGGGATATGTAGATGGATGGAAGATCTTTCTGTCTCTGTCTCTCCCCTCAGGAGAGGTCTTCCCTCTGGTGGTTCACTCCCTAAATGGCCACAAAGGGTTGGATAAGACCAGGAGGCAGCCGGAGCCAGGAGCTTCTTCTGGGTCCCTCACATGAATGGCAGGGGCCCAAGTACTTGGAGCATCTTCCATTGCTTTCCCAGGCACATTAGCAGGGCGCTGGATTGGGAGTGCAGAAGCCTGGACTCAAACTAGTGCCCATATGGGATGCAGCTGAATCCACTGCATCACAAGGCTGGACCCAGTAAATAGCTTTTGGGAGGTGGCAGAGTTTAAGAACAGGTGTGACATTAGTGTGGTGTCCCAGCAGCTCCAATACTCAAACTCATTTAAAATCTCATAAGAAAACAATGAAGCCAGGAAATGTGTTCTTTTGGGAAATCACAGACTATTTGCTGTTAAGATAGATTTTAGATAAATGAATAGAACTGGAGAGAGGATTACTTTCAATTACAGTAATGTATTGAAAGGTCTCCATCAAGTCAATTTTATGGAATTGTAGGAAATAAGCATCGCCAGCCTCTCTCCACCTGTTCGTAAGTTAACAAGGCCTTCGTGAAGGCTAAAAAGGAGTTGGCTGGAGTGCTTGCTCTTTAAACTGTTAACTTAGCAGGGAGCAAAAGACAACCAAACAGGATCTTCGGTTGACCCCCTCACCCCAACCTGGAATTGTAAAATGATTATTTCCCTTGCAGGGGTGCAGAACATCTGGTCCACAGGCCATGTAAGGCCCACAGAATCATCTGGTCCAGTCTTGCCAAGGCAGCCACAGGCAGGACTAGAAATTCCATAAATCCATGGCAGGCTAATTTCTAGGTTGATAATTGTGTATGGCCTGTGAATGATGTTGTAAATATCCACATGGCCCTTGGCAGGAAAAAGTTTCCCCTCTTCTTACATAATTAGGATAAAGGGTCAACGCGATTCCGCTGTGATGGTCAAGGCTGCGGAGTCTATGAGGCTGATTCTTGTGCCCTGGAATGCTGTAAGGCTGTGAGAGTGCAGGTGCGTTACCAAAGAAGTCTTCCCTGCGGAACTGTTCAGAGCTCAGAGCTCAGCAAAGGCGGCTCTTTGATGTTCCTCCTTAAGCTAATCTTTCTCTGCCAATCGTGAATGAACCGACAGGGAGTCTCTCCTGGCCCCTCTCGCAGGCCCAGGTGTGGGCTGTTGGGCCTTTCCCTCCCAGCCTCTTTTTCTTCACGGAACTCGCCACTCCGCTGGAGACGGAAGCAGTGACGGAGTTGGGTTCGGCTAAGGTTGGCTTTCTCTTCCTACAGCGCAGTTCCTGGGGGGAGTCAGGGCTAGACTCTCTCTCTTTTTTTTTTTTTTTGCTTTATCAAAGAATTCCATCAATAACCCTTACTTGGAATGGGCCTGCGCCCCAGCAGATCTGTAGGACGTGTCCCGTCCATGTCTGAAGAGCACTAGAGGAGAAGGGAGGAGGCGCAGCCCTGCTGATGACCACCAACACTGTGGCCAGTAAGGCTGGTAAGTTCCCACGCTCGCGCGATTTCCCAGTGCTTTCTTTCATGTCAGGCTCCAAATCAACATGTCCCTTTCTTCATGTTCTGCTGATCTTAGCAGGGAATAAGATTTGAAGGTTTAACATTGTTCCTCTAATTCATACTACTATGTGATTGACTGAGAATCCCTTTATGCTGGCTTTCTAGCTGGAGAGATTTTTTTTTTTTTAAACAGGCAGAGTGGACAGTGAGAGAGAGAGACAGAGAGAAAGGTCTTCCTTTGCCGTTGGTTCACCCTCCAATGGCCGCCGCGGCCTGCGCACTGCGGCTGGCGCACCGTGCTGATCTGATGGCAGGAGCCAGGTGCTTCTCCTGGTCTCCCATGGGGTGCAGGGCCCAAGCACCTGGGCCATCCTCCACTGCACTCCCTGGCCACAGCAGAGCTGGCCTGGAAGAGGGGCAACTGGGACAGAATCCGGTGCCCCGACTGGGACTAGAACCTGGTGTGCTGGTGCCGCAAGGCAGAGGATTAGCCTATTGAGCCACGGCGCCGGCCATAGCTGGAGAGTTTATAAAGCTAACAGCTAACATTTAAAAATTCATACAGTGAGGGTGAGAGATGTAGATGGGAGGAGCTCAGGAAGTCATAAAGTGTAAGAAGTTTAAGGGTATTACTGAGGTGGTGGACGCATTTAGCCATCTAGCTGGTTGGTGCCTGGCCCAGGACTAGAACCTCAATCCAGGACTGTCGCCCCTGCACTAAGTGGATTCCTTCCAAAGCAGGCCGGCCTGCCCCAGAGCCTGCTGATTTACTCCCGTAAGCAATGCTTGGTGTGTTCGGCTATTCTTCTAGGACTTTTGAATTCATAGATTATCTTTGTTAAGGAGAAAATGGAGTTCATTTGAGATCGAGTCCCTGTGTATACTACAAACTATGCACAGTGCTGGAGATCCCAAGACAGGACAAGACCCAGCACCCTCCCTCCTTATCCCCTGGGGATACAGCCCTGCTGGTGCAACAGGTGTGCAGCAGGTGTTCAGAGCCCATCTCTCAGGCCGGGCCTCTTAGTTCCCTTGCCTGGGGCAATCAGGGATTTCTCATGACCACTGCAAACCCGAGCTTTGATGACTGTTGGCCTGAGGAACTCCTACTGCAGCGGCGAGCACAGGGCCAGGCAGCCACGTGCTCAGGGCTGAGGAGGACAGCTGGGAGTTGGAATCCACAAGCCTCGCGGTCACCAAGCTGTTTGGGAAGGGTGCTTTACCGTGACTCCCCTCCTCTGACAAAGCCCCCTTTTCCTAATGGGCACAAAAGCTTTTCACAGACTGGCAGCAGCCCTGCGGGAAGGCACAAGCGAAGTGCTCTGTGCAGGGACCACTTTGTGTTTGTGGTGGTTAAGAATATGGTGAAGTTGAGGCTTCAATGGGAGTCGGGGGCTGATGGGGAAAAGATCCTGACTTCTCCCTGAGGAACCGCACTTTGTACTGAATGTCGCCATGGAATCTCTGAGAACTGTTGGCAGTGAAGTCAAGGTCACAGGCACATTTTAGCAAATAGCATGGGCAGCTCAGTAGAGGCTGAATGGTGGCAGTGGTGGGAGAGGGGGTTTATGAGAAGGGACCAGAGAGGAGATTCTTGCCTTAGACCAGACTTGGAATTAGGGAGCCAGTGCAGGGAGGATGGCGAGCAGGAGATGGCTTTGGGGAACGTCGAGGATGTACAGATCAAGGTCCTGGGTGATGATGACAGAACGTGTGGATACCATCGAGAATGCAGAGAAACTGGGCTGGCGAGCAGCAATTGTATGGAGGTCTGTGTTCTGGGTTGAATTGGGTCCTTCCACACACACACACACACACACACACACACACACACACAAAAGCTATGTTGGGAGCCCATCCCCAGTGTGGAGATGGGGTCTTTGCAGAGGCCGTTGGATCAAGAGGAGTTCATTAGGGTGGGCTTAATTTGACCTATGTCCTTCAAAGGGGGAAAATTTGGACACAGAGAGAGAGAGAGCGCGCGCACCCCATATGGAGATTGGAGTTAACATTGGCATAAACCAGGGGATCACCAGGTTAGGGGTGTGTTGCAGCGGGTAATTTCCTGTGCTTTCAGAGGGAACGTGGCCTGCTTACAGCTACCTCTTGGACTGCAAGCCTCCAGAGCTTGCAGATAATACACTTCAGTTGCTTGAGCCACAGAGTTTATGGGACTTCTTATGGCATCCGTAGAAAAGGAACACAGTCTTTCTCTTTAATGGTTACATTATTCTTTGGGTGAACTCTGCCATTAATTATATCCCTTAAATAAAGTGGAGGGTTATAAAGGGATTTAGCAATACTTTACCTTGACTCTACAATGAGACCCATTCCATTTTATTGCCAAATATCTTTTTAAGTTCCATATTTCATTTATTTTTATTGCCTTCACTTGTATCCTATCTTGATCAGTATGAATTTGAATAGAATACCCAAATCAATGAAACGCATACCATGGAACTTGATGTGAACCAGTTTGAGATCCAACTCACCTTAAGATGGTATATATGAGACAAACCATAGAGGCAGAGAGGGCTCTAGAGAAAGCAACGCATCCTTCAATTTATAGACCCACACATTGAGATCCAGAAAATCAGTGTGACCTTGGACAGGTGATTTAACGAATTGGTGCCAGATTAAAGATTTAATCTCTGAACCTGTAGCCAGTTTCTTCTCATACAACTGGTGAAGTGCTGAACTTCTCTTTAAACCAAATTCATCTGATCCCAACTCCAGTTTTCAACTATAATTACTAAAAGTCAAGTGATCAGAGATTCCTCCTCCTGTGGCAGTTTAAGAGCAGAGCTGTAATTAACAGCGGCCCATAGGAGAGTAAGTGGGATGTATGTGTTCGGAGAAAAGGGACTTAATTTAAAAATGCACCCCACTGATCCTTCTCAGTCTTCTTCACTAAGTACCCCTCAATCTCAAAACATCAGATTCCCCCAGGACTCAAGGACTTTTTTCTTTTTTTAATTTGTTTATTTGTAAGTCATAGTTAGAGAGAGACAGAGACAGAGAGAGAGAGAGAATTCCAGATAGACAGAGAGGTCTTGCATCCTCTGGTTCACTTCCCAAATGGTCACAATGGCCAGGGCTGGGCCAGGCCAAAGCCAAGAGCCGGGAGCTTTTTCCAGGTCTCCCATGTGGGTGCAGGGGCCCAAGGGTTTGGACCATCTTCTGCTGCTTTCCCAGGCCATTAACAAGGACCTGGACCCGAAGTGGAGCAACCAGGTCTGGAACTGGTGCCCATAGGGGATGCTGGCATTGTAGGCGACAGCTTAACTAGCTATACCACAGTGCTGGTCCCCAGGGACTTTTTTATTTACATTTGCTGCAAAGATGATTTTATCCAGTGCCGTCACTTTAAAGTCCTCTCCCACCTGGTAACTTTTGTTTTTGTAACTCTAGGCCTCTCACCTAGAAGTAGACTCACCCTGGAGCTTAAACTTTAGGGCTTCTTATTTGACCAGTCCTCCTCACCCCCTTCTGAGTCTCTGTGACTAAATTTGTCCTGAGTCATGTACGCTTCAGCTTAAAGAAGCTTGTCCACCAAATGGCATAAACTGCAAGTCCCACAGGCCTGGCTCCAGCCCTCACTTCAGGTTGGAGCGCAAGAGCCCAGCTGGGAGGGAGTCCAACAGCAAATTGCAGGCGCCTCGGAATGGACTCCCAAACTCTTGCTTGCCTGTGGCCTGTTTGCCACCTTTCAGCCAGGGTGGTCCTGTAGAAGGCAATTCCACTCGCATCGCTTTCACTCCCACAGCGGTTTCTCGTCTCACTCAGCGTGAGCCCCAAGGTCCTGCAACATCTAACCCTGCTGCCCCTCTGACTTCACCTGGGATCGTGAAATGCAAAGGCCCTCTTTGCCTTGTCCTTGCCGTTCCCTTGGCCTGGAACATTCTTCCCAGGACAGCCCCGTGGGTTATTCCCTCTTCCTTCTCAGCTTTCTGCTCCAGTATTGCCTTCTCTGTGAGGCCTTGTGACTCCCTTTAAATCAGCTGCTCTCTCCCCAGCCTTCCTTTTAGGTCAGACTAACAAGACAAATCACTATTCTTCCATGCTAGGCGCCTGTTAAATCCATCCTGTAAATAAATTGATTTACTTACAACTGTCCTATGAAACGGAAACGATGATTCTTATTTAAGGGGTACAAAAATTGTGGCTTAGAGATATCAAAATTCACTTACAGTCACAAGTAACTAAGTAACGGAGCTCATATTTCTGTGTCCATCTCTTATAAAGCCGTGCGGCATTGTTCTGTTCCACGGATTAGTAAGATTCCAAAGATATATTAAAATTTGATTTTGGAAGTTCAAAGAAATATTTATGACCTCCTATTGGCAAATAAATTGGGAATGTGTGACAGCACAGTTGGGAGATGCAGAGCTTGCTCAGTGATGGTTGCTACAGAGTATGAGCCCATGGGTCAGGATCCACCTGGATACAGGTTGGTAGTGGGCAGTGTTCTCACTGGTCTTGCCCTAATTCTTGTCATTGACCAGGATGAAGGTTTGACAGGTCACAAAACTGATAGGGCATCAGTGTTTTTTTAAAAAGTTGATTTTAGTCATTATTATAGCAAAATAAAACCAAATGAAGCTGACAGACTGAAGTTAAACTTTGCATTTAGGTTCAAAACCCAATCTTGTTATTCGGGTTAGATATGATAGGTTGCACAAAAGTTCAGGTAAAGTAACCTAGTGGTTTGTAACTGACCTAATTTCATGTGGACGATAGTGAGGCAGCTATTGTCATCTCATTAAGGAAAACTCTTCATCTAGATGGAGAGAGAATTGAGGTCACTGGGATTTCTAATCTGCATCTGTTTTCTTTCATCCTGTTGTTTTGCATTCCTATTGTTTTCAGTTCTGATTATGAGGCTTTAAGGGGGACATTGATAGAGTGCCAAGAAGATCTGACAGACAGTAAGTCTTAGGAATCAAAGCCAAGAGAGAGAGTTGTTAAGCCTAGAAGGAAATTATCACAGTAAGAAGGCTTACCCTACTGAGTCAAAGGGAAGAGTTAGGGGCAATAAGTGACAATTACAAGGCGGCAGATTGAAGTCAGTGTAAAAAAAAGCACCCTGGTCCATCAATATGCCCCATGTCCCTACTGGTTATGGAAAATATTTCAGTGGCTAATAATAGCATGACCCGCCCTGAAAGAGCTTGCTGACCAATGAGAGACAGTTTGCTCAGTTATCAATGGGGACCTGCTTGCATGCAATCATTGCTGTAAAAGTCGGCAGCAGCAGCAGCAGCACAGAGGAAGGAGTGGTTAATTCTCTCTCCCTAGGTGGTCAGGGCCACTTCACAGAAGTGATAATGAAAGCTCAGGAAAGAGCTTTTCCGACGTGTAAGTGCTAGGGAACTATTCCCAGGAGAAACCAGGGAGGGCATTGGGGATATCCTAAGAACGGGATGAAGCCAGGCAATTTTCAGGTGAAATCCCACCCTTCTGATGCCCTGGGGAAATCTGGAGCATACATTGCACTCCAGAGTTTTTTCCCTTGGGGCAAAGGAACTGGGTTTTTGTGCTTCCATACCAGTCTGTCATTGGCTATGAGCCCTTCTGATGGAAGGAAGGGGTGGAGGGATATGCATCTCCCAGGCATATCGTGCACAGTCTGGGTATTTCCAGAACAGTCCTCGGAAGGTCATGGGTGTGGTTGTCTTAAGTAGCAACACATGGAGAAGGTGGAGATTGTGTGCAGGATGATGTTAAGAGATCACACATGCCTGGTGCAGTCGTTTGAGCTGAGCTTTGCTGGGCATGTCTTCCACTGCCCTGGACTAGCCTTGTTCTCATGTTGGTGGTCAGCTGGGTTTGGCTGGTTGACAATGGGGTGACTGGCCCCTCTCTCCACATGGCCTCCTTCCCTGAACCCTAGGCCTGAGCCTGTTCACATGGATTTCTCAGAAACTCAGAAAAGCAAGAAGGGCACACCGGTTTTGAAAGCCTCTATGTGTGGTGGGATTGCTGCTTTATGGCCAGAGCAGGTTACATGTGCAAGATCAAGTCAAGGGGTGGAGCAAAACACTTCATCTGTTGATGAGAAGAACACAAGAGGCCATACATACAGATTTTCCATTTATCAGAAGCCTCAGGTGCCAAGGAGAGGGGCTTGGAACGTGATTGTATCTCCTCCTCAAGGAGCCACTGAAGGCTTTGTAGCACCGGAGTCACATGACCCCACTTGGTAGTGAGAATTGTCCCTCTGTGGCTGTATGAAAGAAGGATCGACAGGGGGCACTGGAGGTGACGAGACTGGGTGCAGATGAAACAGAGTGAAACCTGAAGCAATAGAGCAGCAGTTCAGGATGGAGAAGAGCGGGCAGGATCCAGAATATTTAAGAGTTAGAATGAACAAGGATTGAAGATATAATAAGTTGAGACAAAAATAACACCTGAATTTAAAAACATTATTGTTCTGCTTTTTACAAGAATGAAATTTACTTTATTTATGGGAAAATATGTATATATTACATATAATATGTGTATACAATTTATATATTGGTTAGTATTTATTTGATAAACTGTTGTCTGTACATACTTAGATATCAGTCATTTCTAAATGAATACTTCAAGCCACATGTGCATCATGTCTTTATGTCCAATTAATCTCCATAAAATAATTGGTAGACAGAAGTAGATATGGTTGTACCCCGTTCTTTTCCAATGGTTTCATTAATTTGTAGTCACAGTCCGGAAAATATAAATGTAAAAGTCCAGAAGCAGGTGTGCATGTATGGCTCAGCAGTCATTCGGTCCTTGGGGTGCCTGTATCCCATGTTGGAGCCCCGGGTTTGAGTCCTGACTACTCTGCTTCTGTTCTAGCTTCCTACTTATGTGCACCCCAGGAGGCTTTATGTGTTGGCTCACGCGTCTGGGCCACTGCCACCCATGAGGGAAACCTGGATTGAGGTCCAGGATCCTGTTTGTAGCCTGCACCAGCCCTGGCTGTACCAACATTTGGATTGTGAAACAGTGAATAGTTGATCTTTATTCTCTCTATCTCTCTCACTTTCTATTTTCTATGACTTTGGTATTTATTAATATATAGAGAACAGGTTTCATGAATTTCATAGACATGATTCCAAGAATACAATGATACTTTTCTCCCTCCCTCCTCCTTCCTTTTATTTTTTTTTGCAACAATGTGCTTTCAATTTACTTTATAATCACAGATTCATCATTCCCCTAAATAAAAGTAGATAGACTGCTGTTTTGCAGGGGTATGAAAAACAATCAAATCACAAGATGGATGGAACTGGACACCATTATGCGTTGGGAAATAAGACCCCAAAAGACAAATATGTTTTTCCTGATTGGTTATAGCTAATATACAGTGTACAAAAGAAACTTCTAAAACATTTCTTTCTTCCTTTGAGAGACGGAGAGATAAAGAGAGACACAAAGAAAGCTCTCATTCACTGGATTGCTCCCAAAATGCCTACATTGGCCAGGGCCAAGAGCATGAGCCAGGAACTCAGTCCAGGTCTCCTACATGTAGGTGGCAAGGGCCTAATTACTTGAACTTACTGCCTCCCAGGTTCTACATTGGCAGGAAGCTGGATTGAGGAGTCAAAACCAGATCCAGAAATCAAATCTATGTGTGAGACAAGGCCATCTTCATTGCTAGGTTCAACATTTCCTCCTTATGATTTTAGATGAAATCAATTCACAGTAAGAATTTCCAATTTCTCTTGGACCCTAAATACTTTTCTCTTCCCATCGCATTTACTTTCTTCAAAACTCCTTCTACCCTCATCACTATTCACTTCTGTCTCCTGATGCACCAGAAAATCGAGGAGGTCAACAGGAGTTAATCAGGGTTACTTCTAACTTCCTGCACCTGCTCCCCATATTCCTTTACAGGGTGTGCGCATGCCCAGTGTGGCTACTGGCCGGGCTCTTGAAGGGCAGTGTCGTCTGCTCCAAAGTCAAGGCCTCTTCCCATGTGCTCCATCACCTCCTGTACTTTCCTTGGATCTTGTCCTATCTGCTTTTACAAAAGGTTATGGTTCCGGATATGAGTTCTCCATATTATGGGGAAAGAGGGATTCTACTTCTTATAATGCAAATATATTTTAGAGGCATACTTTCAAACCTTCTGTTATGGGTATAGCAAGCAAACAGTCAAGTACTTCAAAAACAGTTCGGACATTATACAAATAAGGTGACCAACAGTGATGTTTCCTTGTATCCGGTTCTAACTTTGGAACAAGTGTTAACCCTCTACTGAGTCTGTACACTATGTTTTTTACAGAGTAACTCTTGTCTTTCACCTGAGACAATTAATCGTCAGTGAGGTGTTTGGGGCCCAAAGGAGATGGAAATCCTGGAAGGAGATCAGAGAATAAGAACAGACATGACCGAGGGAGTGGGAGGCTGCATTTATGTGCAAACATGAAAGCGGAGCTAACTGGGCAATGACTAATGACATGATAACTGTCTGCAAACACCAGTGTGTGTGATGTGTGTGCCAAGAAGTCATTGCCTCACTCGGCGCAAAGATACGATCTGAGCAACAACATAGTAGACAAAAGAGAGTATCCTGAGTTACTACCACGGGGGGAAAATAGATTGAAGGGATCTCTCAAAACTACTTCCTGTCTGAGGACAGCTCCCTAACATCCATCCATCCATCCATCCATCCATCTCTTTTTTCAACAAACTTTAAGTACTTAAGGAGCTATGAAAGAAAGCTCTTCAGCTCTCAGCTCTCACACTTCAGAAGTACCAGTCATGAACCTTCCTTCTCTTTCACTTCTTAAATGCTCCTCCTGAATCTGCTCCATTGTTTTCCCTAACAGCGTCTAGCAGAGACACGATTGCTAAAAAGGCTAAAGCAATAGGAAAGTGATATGTATGTTAATTCATTTCAGGAAAAAAATAAAATTCAACAGCTTTGTCCTTGCATTCCAGGCCACTGTCAATCCCGGAGGCACTAGCCTGGGGCATGGTATGGTTCAGTGATACTGTGAGTTGTGGTCGCTGACCCCTCATTCACTAATTCTCCCTATCTGCTATGGGATATTGATGTAGCCCTTCTGTCATCATCCTCGTGGATCTCCAGTAGCAGTGTTGGTTGGCCCATAGAAATGGGGGTACTGGAAGTGCTCTTCTTGGGAAATTTGTCATCAGCATCACTGGAGCTAAGGAAATCATGATTTCACTACTGCCCATTCATCCCATAAAGTCACCTTATGTACAGATGTGGTGTAGGCTCTTTGCTGTTGGTTAAAAGTCGACTTCAGGGAGCTGTCTGGGGACTGCCTTCACCACCAGTCACAATTAGTTAGGAGCTGTCTTTCACAAGGCATCAGTGTCAAAAGCTCTATGTGGGTCGATTGGTATAGAGGGTCCTGGGAGCTGCATGTGTCAGTGGGATAGGGTCACATAGGAAGGAGTTGAGCTCAGAAGAAGCTGTGAGCTTCTGAAGGAAGGATCAAAGAAGGCTTAGCTAATTATGGTGAGGCCAGGGCTAACGGTGGAAAATTACTGAATTTCTTAGGCCAACTATGGAGATTGTGTGAGTCTGTGAACCCCCCCGATAGCTCCCGCGGAAAATGCCAGTGACAACTCAGAAAGAACTGATGGACAGATGGACAGATGATTGGGGCATCTGACTTGCAGTAGAATTCAGGGCATCTGGAACAGAAAGGACTTGGGACGTGTGGATAAAGGTGTGGATGCTGAACTTTGGAGCAGAACTGCCAGGTTTCCAAAGGCAATAAATAAATAAATACATACATACATGCATAAAAAATAAATCAGCATTTGCTGTTTCAGGGGTCTTTACTGCCATCAAGCGGTGAAACAAACCTAGTTCTGCATGAACCCAATATGAATCAATTTTTCTAAGCAGCAGGGGGGGCTGGAATCTCTCAAATTTGAATGTAATTCTTGGATTTGCCAGCCTTTATTTGATTAGGGTACCATCATAATTCTGGAAAGTTCCCTCTTGTTATAAATTCCGTGTTAAAGGTATTCCCTCGATCTCTATTTCTAGCTCTAGTGTTCAATTCCTGCAGCTGCAGGCAGGACAACTCTATTATTGGAGAAATGCTGCCACCTTGTGGCAGACATACTAAGAAGCTCGTGTGTGTGTGTGTGTGTGTGTGTGTGTGTGTGCGTGTGTGTGTTGTGGAGGATACAAGAAGCAAGGAAATGCCATTTCTTAACAAATGTCCAAGAGAGACCTGGGCACTTTAAAGGAAAAGTTTATACTTAAGCAAAAGTATGAGGCAAGCAGAATTAGTCTTTATTTCTGTGCTCCTTAATATGGGTAAAGGGCGTGCATTATTTTTGAATTGTCATTTGGACACTTTGGTGTGACTTAGCATCAGTTTTCTTATCTGTAAGACAGACATAAGAATATATAGAGAACACAATGAATATGAATAGTTTCCTTTATTTTCTCTCTCCTTTCTCCATTATTATTTTCTTCTTGGATTTTTCCATCCTCCGGCTAGAAACAGTCACCCTGCTTACCTGGATTCACACTACAGTGTGTGTAATGGCTGTGCTGTTTCCTAGTCATTAAATGCATGCGGAGGTGCAAGAATAACTGTTTAATTTTACAATGGAAGGCGATTCTCTATACCTTGAACCCTCCCCACTCCTCTCTTTGGCAGTTTCTAGTTTTTTGAGTTCAGTTTAGGAGAAGCTCAGGCAAATTGAAGATTTCTGTTCCCGAGTTCCTGTTCAAAACCTCTGCCTCCACTTGCCCCCGGCAGGCCACGTTGTGAACCTTGTTACTCCCTTTGGTTCTCTGCCGGCCTGCACGGTAGATCCGGAGTGCGGGTGACTCCACGGGTTGCATAAACACAAATTTCTCAGGGAGAGTGCAAGGACGTGGTCCAAATCTTATCTACGTCCATTCACGTTTGCCATTTGTACGGCACACAGCTTCCTGCTTGTTTACAGTGCTCAAAGGACCAATAGGTCACTGAATTGGAGCAACAGTGTTTCCAGAGATTAATTAATTTGAAAGGCAGAGCATCGGAGAGAGGCGGATAGCGATCCATCATCTTCCATGAGCTGGCTCACTTCCCAAATGGCTGCAATGCACAGATCCAGACCAGGCCAAAGTCAGGAGCCTGAAAGTGCATCTGAGTCTCCCATGGGTCTAGCAAGGGCCCACCTCTTTGCACAATCCTCCCCTGCCCTCCCAGGAGCAATAGCAGGGAACTGTATCAGAAGCAGAGTAGCTGGGACCTGAAGAGCCACTCCAACATGGGATACAGGCATTGCAGCTTAACCCACAGGGTCATGACATTGGCTCCTGGAGCTACATTTTTAATGAAATCTTATTTTTTCACAACGAATCAGAAACAAGGCCATCAATTTTCCCTTTTCCAAAGTCAACAACTCTGAAGATGGTAACTCACACACAGGAAACCTAGGACTTCCTCCATGACTGAAACAAGACATTTTGTTCATTTCCAGATCCCAAGTGCCACCTTTAATTATTAGGTAGTGAAGGAGAAAGAAATTCTACCTTGTCTGGCAGACCCTCAAGGAAGAGGAGCATCTGAGACTCACCTCCCCACTTCACCCAAACAGCCAGCAGAGGGAGCTAGAGCTTCCTTGTGGAGAAGGTGGCTCTGCTCAGCCGAGCTGAGGGCTGTTACACACTTCCCCTGTCCACCGTGTGTCTCCCTGTGTGACTCCTAGCTCTTCTTCTCTTCAGTTCACCACATTTAAGAACTATAGAATCGTCACATTTTCAGCTTGGGGGAGGCGGGACTAGTTGTATTGGCAGATGTACATTTCTTAAACACTTGGCCTCAGCCTTGAGTTCTAGATAAATGCAGAAGACAAGTCAATTACATAATAAACCCAGTTCTTTGTCAGTCGTGAGGAAGGTGTCCGGTGGGAAGGGTTAGGGCAGATGCTGTGTTAGTGCTTTGCTGTGTGTTACAGTGTTTTGTTAGCACAAAGACAGCATTGCCTGCGGGGAGGCCTGGTTTCCAGTTTTGCCTCAGATTCCTACTTTCTTCCTAAATGATGTTCTGGATATCGTGCTATGCCCATCCAGGGGCCCAGAACAGCCTGCAGCGGCACTGGCCACACCCAGGTCATGTTTATCCCTTTCCAACTGGTGACAAATGCATTTGCCTCCCATGAAATTGCATCTCTCTGCAGCCCAGCGGTTTTCTGACTCGCTGGAAATGTTTCACATGGATTTGGATCATTCAAGCAGTTATTATGGGTCATTCCTGTCTTACGATGCTAGTGCCAGGAAAAGTCAGTCCACGGAGCATAGCACATGCACGCCCATACCCCTCAGATTTTAATTCCAATGGACTGGGTCTCAATCTGCTGGCAGGAAAATGAGTGGCCATTTGCCATGTCGTTGGGGAAGAATGAGTATAAACTGGTGATCCTGACCTGGAGTTCATGTGTAGGTTTTCGGGGACCTATGGCCCTCTGCAATGGGATATAAATTCTCTGTACACTTGTATGAGGAGGATGCCCATGTATGTCACAGCATCTTCAGAAGGCTTTCCAATCCCCCAAGATGTACAAGGTCCACCAGGCTTTTTCACAGTGTCAGAATGTTCTCCTCGAAATTAGTGAGTCATTCTCTGAGTACTCAGCTAGTGAATGCATCATAAGGAAAAAAAAACAATTCACATCTACGGGATATCCAATACATGCCAGGCATGTCCTTAGAGGGCCACATAGCTCATCTAATCATCTCCACAAACAGGCAAGTCCCTATCAGTCCCCACTGATCACAGGTGAGGAACCAGAGGCCCACGGAGGTCAAGTACCTCAGCCAGCAGAAGCTGGGATCCAGACTGGTATTGACAGGCTCCACCCGGTGCGTTGATCACCTGTTGTCTTGGTATCTTCTCCTTGTCCCTTTTTTGTTCTTTAGCTCCCCCTGCTTCTGTTTTGTGAAAAATCAATCGTTTCTGGCAGGTGTCTGTCCTTCCCCTCACGTGTTCTTGGCAAGCAATAGAGCCATACCCTACTGCGTCAGCTGATATAGATTTCTAATGATGAGCGGTATCTTACCAATATTTAGAATCTGGATAAAAATTTGAATTTCAAACTGCTTTTGCAAAACCAGAAGATCTGCCAATACTGAGCCCATGTTCTCTCCTGCTCCATGGAGCTGGGCCGAGCAGATGGGGCCTGGCCTCCAGCTCTCTGCAACCCTCATCCCTCCCTGTGGCGTCTCCTCACCAATGCCTGCATCACTTTCCTGATCACCTGCTGGGAGCCCTTGGTCTCTGAATTTTCAATTCCTGGCTTCTCCCTTCTTTCCCTTTGTGCTTTCCCCTCTCTCTGCCTTCCATACTCTCCCCCAACTCTGGGCTCTCCCTCCCCAGGATAAACACCTCTGCATGGTCCTCGGTTTCTCTGCCTTTTTCTCTCACGCTCATCTCTGCTCTCTGTGCCCTCTTGGTGTAGAACTAAAGACGAGAGGCAAATGGAGACAGTGCAGGCTCTTTAGTCTACATAGGGACTTCAACAAGTTTGTGGGATGTGTATGTTACAGGGAAAATGCATGAATTGCAAACTTGTTGCACAAAAGTAAACATTTTAATTCCATTTTCCATAAACTTAGCACTGAGGAGCTGAGGTACCAACTACAGGTACACTGACCCAGGGGTTCCCCTAGTGTTTGACTTAAAAGAAAAGAACAACTAGGCAGATGGAAGTGTATTGGAAGCCAGTTTTATTCCAACTGTATTGCCTCTTAAAAATGACCAAGTTGGAGATAGTGGAAAAACATCGGCAGATCCATTGGTTTGCCTGTGCGTGCCCCATCCTCCCAACATTCCATTGGTCTTCCAGATCTGAATTTCCCACATCCGTGGGTTCAAGTAACTGTGATTAAAAACATTTGAAAAAACCTGTGTCCATCATGAACATGTAAAAACCCCTTTCCTTGTCATTACTCACTACACAGCACTGCATAAGAACAATTTACATTGTGCTAGATATTATGAGTAATCTAGAGAAGATTTGAGGTATATGGGGAGGATAGTGTAGGTTATGTGCAAATACTATGTCGTTTTGTATAAGGGACTTGAGCATCTAGCAATTTTGGTATCCACAGGGGTCCTGGGACAAAGAAATCCCAGTGGATACCAAGGATGGCCATGGAAGACAAGTGGACTCCAGGCTCCTTGTGCTACCACCGATTTTCCTGTGACACTGAGTATGTGAATCAAAATTTTGATTTTCAAAATTTTGCTGTTAAGCTTTTCAAGCCTAACATGATTGGATGTCTGCTTACTTTGATACTTTATTTACATATGTAAATTTAATATATAAACTATGCTAGAATTCTAACATGTCACTTTTTCTCTGTTACCGGTCTTGAGAGGCAGGCAAAGAGGGTATAAAAGATAGCCGTGGAGAGATGCAATAGTATTAGGGCTCCCGTGCTTGAATTAGTAAGATGCTCCCATTAAGTTCCCTAGTAACCATGTTTCTACCAGTTCAGTGGTGGTAAAAGGAGGAGATGGAACCCAGCAGGGAGGAGGGTGGTATGTTTTTGGAAAAACACCCTCAAGGCTCTGCAGGTGGCCACTGTCTCTGCATGCATCATGGTTATACGTGGTATGACCTTCACAGCCCCACCATTTGTTCAACAGAATTGTCCTAAGTAGTGTGTAATGACAATCAGTTTGGGTATTGATTCTTAGTGGATAGTGGTTCTTATTTCCAAGTGTATCTGTATGAATTTATTCATTACTTTTTCCAACAGAACACACTTCAATACATTCAAAGGCATTAGCTAGTCCAATGATTTGAACACTTAGGGCCACAAACCACTGATGGCAGCCATGTTAATGCCGGAGGCCCACATGCTAGCACCATGCGTTACTAGGCTGTGCACTGACCACATGAAGTACTGCATTTTACAGCCAAAGGCATTGAGAGCCACTAAGTTAAATCCAATTTACTTTTTGCCATATAGAAGTTCTTGGCTGGGTGATTCTTGTTGGACAAGAACACATCACAGTAGCAGTAGTCGCCTTGTTCCAGGCTGAGCTCTTCCTGCTGTACGCCCCCTCTTGAACCAAGAGAAGGCCCCAGGGAGGACTCCTTCGGCAGTAACCCCTCTGATAGTTTGCTCCAGTGACACTGGTGGTGACAGCGTGAAAGCACTTCTTGTTCTCCTTGTCTCAATTTCCCAGGGTGGCATGAGAAGGCAAGGTCAACCTGTGCAGGGGTCGGTGGGGCTGGAGAAGCGTCTGCATTCTGATTTCTTCTTGCTCAGCTTCCCTCCTTGTCTTCGCTTGTGGGCACAGCATGGGTGTTATCCTCTTAGCTAATAAAATCTGCCTTTCAAGTGTGCCTTTCTGGAGCCTGTCTGTTTCCCTAATGCCTTTGGCCAAGACCACAAAGCCGATGTGTGGTGTATCCAGGAACTGCATTAGCACTGATAAGATTCCCAGAAGAGCTACTATCGTCCCTGTTCTATTTCTTCATGGGCCATTGGTCACTGTGAAATCACATACTTTAAAGAAGGCCTTAGATGATTCTGAAGGGCTCATCTGAGATCCAGGAAACGTGGGGCAGGTATTTGGTACAATGGTTGAGCTGCTTCTTTGGAAGCCCATATGGGAGTCCCTGGTTCAGGTCCTGGCTCTTCTGCTTAGTTTTCTGCTAATATGAACACCAGGAGACAACAGGGATGGATCAAGTCCTTGGATCCCTGGCACCCAGCATGGGAGACCCAGATTGAGTTCAGGACTCCTGGCTTCGGTCTGGTCCAGCCCTGGCTGTTGCAGGCATTTGGGAAGTAAGCTAGTGGATAGAAGATCTCTCTGTGTCTCTGCCTTCTGTCTTTCAAATAAAATGAAAATAAATAAATAAAGAATTAAGACCCAGAAGACTAATTTTGTCCCAGGGTCTGCCACCAATGTGGCCTTGGATAGTTCCTTAAGATCTTCTAATTCTCTCTCTCTCTTTCGCAGGTAGGGTTGTTGAATAAGACTTTTTCCCTTTTGTTGAAAATGTCAGATGCTTATTTTCAGCAATTCAGCTGCTGTGTTTCATTTTTTAAAAAGACTTATTTATTTATTTGAAAGGCAGTATTACAGAGAGAGGGGGACAGGTGGAGAGAAAGAGAGAGACAGACAGAATCTTCCATCCTCTGGTTCACTCCCCAAGTAGCTGCAGTGGCCTATATACTGGGTCAGGATAAAGCCAGGAGCCAGGAGCTTCTTCCAGGTCTCCCACATGGGTGTCAGGGGCTGAAGAAGAAGCTGAAGCATTTCGAATGTCTTCCACCTGTGTGTAAAACACTGTTGCAGATACTTGGTGGTAGTGTGTGTGCTTGGGGGTGGTGGTGGGGGGATGCAAAATAAAGAAAGGAATGAAGAACTTTATGATGACGTTGTTATTCCCAGTTTACACATACATAGACTGAAGGCTTGGTCACACAAGGCCACTCACCTGGGAGGATCTGTTGTTCGAACATAAGTTATCTTGATTCAGTGTCTCATGTTTGCCACAAAGATGATGGAATATGCCATTGTTTCTAATAGGCTTTTATTTTTTAAAGATTTATTTATTTGAAGCTCAAAGTTACAGGGATGAGGGAGACACACACACACACACACACACAGAGAGAGAGAGAGAGAGAGAGAGAGAGAGAGAGAGAGAGAGAGATCTTGTATCCACTAATTCACTGCCCAGATGGGCTGCAACAGTAGGGGCAGAACCAGGCTGAAGCCAGGAGCCAAGGGCTTAATTCTGGTCTCCCATGAAGATGCAGGTGCCCATGGACTTGGGCCATCATCCACTACTTTTCTCAGGTCACTAGGAGAGAACTGGATCCAAAGTGGAGCATCTGGGGCTCAAACCTGGTTGCTATATGAGATGCCAACATTTCAGGCAGCAGCTTAACTGCCATACCCCAACGCTGGCCCCTGAAGGGGCTTGTAGTCTAGTGCAGGTGATAGTATGTGTACAGTAACTGAAATTCACCTAATGGTCCCTGAATTCTGTCTAATAGCCAACACAGGGCTGTGTGAGAATGGTAAATCCAAAAATTGCTTAGGATTATGTTTGGGTGTTTGTTATTGGTGATGATGTTACCGTGGTTACTACTTGAACTTCCCAGTTCTGAATTGAAGGCTGCACATTATATGCAGAGGCTCTGATGTTAATGGGTGAAGTCAGCCATCGATGACAGCAAATGCTGGTGTCAGAGGGAGGCTTCAGCTCTCTAGCAGCTGTGAGGAGCAGGCACTGGCACTATTCCCAGACTCTGCACCAAACGCTCTATCTCTGGCTTGCGCAGCCTTTTCTGTGAGTTAGTGACGCGGACAACTCCTCCAAGAATCAGTGCTGCTGATCTGAGCTTGCCCTGTGGGTGTTTCCTAAGGGTGAGTTAATACCATTCTCCAAATGTGGGAAGGCAGGATTTCAGAAGTCCCACCGCAGGGTTCTGTGAGCCACCTAAGGCTCATGCTCTTGCAGAGGTTAAATCCCAGGCCAGATTCCAGATTCTTATCCTCTGAAGCTCTATGAGAGAATTATTACTGCATTCAGAGCCTAAGGAACTGGCCCAATAAAAACAAACCAATTTATAACTGTGTTACAGACACATTCCGCTTGTAACTCTCAACCAAGAGGCATTACACGCTACATGTGCAGCCCAGTGACCGTTGCTGTTGCCAGACCCGAGGCAAAGGTTCATTTGATTTTTAGATTCGGCATTCTTGGGATCAGACAACCAAGCTCTGCACGCCCAGAAGGCTGCTCACATTGGAACACCTGTAACCACTGCCCGAGGATTTAGGAAGCACTTGTTCCAGCTGTAAGCCTTGCCAAAAGCCTCCCCACTCCAGAGAGATGAGATCTGGCCCCGTGCAGAGGGCAGGGGCCCCTCAGCTTGCATCACATTCTTCCAGGCTTAATCTACTCAACGAGCAAAGTGGAAACAGCTTCCATGGCACTCACAGCCAAGTGCGTGTCCAACACGGCCTAATGTCACATGGCAGCCATACAGTAAGGAACTCTACACCCGCTTCCCCAGGGTGATCCAGGACTCCCTGGGAGGGAATGATCCTTGGAAAGGCAGTTCTTCAACCCGAAGGAGGACAGCCTGAGGTGCACCTGGAGAAAGGTGAAGCTTTTCATGTCAGCGATAGTTCAGTGGGTAGTATGTATTTCTACATTGTTTCCTTTCTTCAGCAGAACAGAGATGGTAAGGAGATGGCACAGTCTGGAACACGTGCTTCTGGAACTTGTACTAAGATGACAGCTGGTCCCTTCGAGAGTGGCCCAGTTAGATAGTCACACAGATAGCCTTTTATTTTTTTATTTTTGACAGGCAGAGTGGACAGAGAGAGAGACAGAGAGAAAGGTCTTCCTTTTTGCTGTTGGTTCACCCTCCAATGGCCGGCGCATTGCGGCCGGCGCACCGCGCTGATCCAATGGCAGGAGCCAGGTGCTTCTCCTGGTCTCTCATGGGGTTCAGGGCCCAAGCACTTGGGCCATCCTCCACTGCACTCCTGGGCCACAGCAGAGGGCTGGCCTGGAAGAGGGGCATCCGGGACAGAATCCGGCACCCCGACTGGGACTAGAACCCGGTGTGCCGGTGCTGCAAGGCAGAGGATTAGCCTAGTGAGCCGTGGCACTGGCCACAGATAGCTTTTTCGTGCCTCCATGGCTTTATTCCTGGGAGCAGGAACTGGGAAAAGGCGAGTCGAGGCTGACTTCCCGGGCATGGCAGATCGAGCCCTGCGAACGGGCTCCAGGAAGCGCGGGGGCTTGTGGTTTCAGAGTTCACACTTTGCTGAGCGTCTCGGCCAGCCTCTGGGGGGACTCTGTGCAGAGATCCAGTGTCGGTTGGTGTTTGTGTAGTAGTTTTCTGACATGAAAGTCATAATTTCAAAAGTTATTTCTAGCCAAGTCTCTGCCATTTAACTTCTCTCACTGCAATTTCTTATATCCGGTCTCTTCTTTATTTACAGCTAATATAATATTGGGTAACCTGAAAGAGAGTTAGATCTGAAGGATTTTTTTGTTTTTTGTTTTTTTTTTTAAACTTGGTTGAGAAACCCAGAGGAAAAATAGCCATTTGAAAAATTAAGTATTTTCTGCCTGATTAGAAACAGAAGGTTGAATTTACCTTTGGGGCAGACTTTTTTTTTTTTTTTTTTTTTTTTTTTGCTTTTTTCTGGGGAAAACCAAACAAAACAGAAATGCTTTCATGGTAGACCAGTTCAGTTATGCAAATGTATCTAGCACTGTTATTGGAAGAGGAGCTAAGTTCAGGGAAGCAACCCAAAACTGGGAAATTAAATATTCCGTTGGTAACACAGACCACTGACCTTGAGCTTATTAAGCTCTTCTAGGAGAGGACTTCAAAAAGGTCATGGACAAATGCAATGGCAAGGTACGTTTATGGGGTGAAACTTCGGTCCAGCAGTGAAGACACCATGCTCCATTCAGAGTGCCTGAGTTCAATGCCCCACTCTCCCAACTCCAGCTTCCTGCTAATGCAGACCCTCAGAGGCGGTGGTGATGGCTCAAGTAATGGGGTTCCTGCCACCCATGTGGGAGACCTAGATGGGTTTCTGAACCCTGACTTTTGTCCTAACCCTGACCATTGGAGGTATTTGGGGGGAATGGATCAGCATTTTCTTTCTGTCTTCCTGTGTTTTATCTGTTTTTAAATAAAACAGCATTTTTGAAATCCATACCTAGGTTTTTTATAATAGATTTTTTATGGGCTTTTGGGAGACTCCTTGTTAATTGCTGTATCCATAGCACCAAGAAGCGTTCAACACAGAGAACGCAGAGCGGGCTCGGGTCAGCACTGCTCCAAGGCCTGACTCACGCCTACTGCCATCGCGTCAGTGGTCATGCAGCTCCCTGTTACAGGGGGAGTTGGTCTCTCTTATGCTGCAGTAGGGTGGGCCTTAGCACATGCTGTGTGTTTCTCCAGATGTACCTAACTTGAATTCTTACAAAATAATAATATAAAACATGGAAATAATATAATAATAATAAAAATACAGGAAAACATCATTTAAGTTGAAACATTTTGGGTGATTATCTCAGGAAGAGGAGAATAGAATATGTTTTATTTGTTTGCTTTTTAATTTTTTTGGAAGTATGCAGGTACTTTAAAAACTTTAAGATGAAATTAAAGTTCAATTTGTTTTGGCCTGTTCAGATTTTTGAAATCCTTGCATAGTTTTTTTTTTTCTTAAGATTTATTTATTTGAAAGAGTTATACAGAGAGAGAGAGAGAGAGAGAGAGAGAGAGAGAGAGGTCTTCCAACCCCTGGTTCACTCCCAATTGGCCGCTATGGCTAGAACTACACTGACCCAAAGCCAGGAGCCTGGAGCTTCTTCCAGGTCTCCTACATGGGTGCAGGGGCCCAAGGATTTGGGACATCTACTACTTTCCCAGGCCATAGCAGAAGGTTGGATTGGAAGTGGAGCAGCCGGGACTCGAACCAGTGCCCATATTGGATACCAGCACTCCAGGTGGCAGCTTTACCTGCTACACCACAGCCCTGGCCCCAGGTTTGTTTGTTTTAATCACATATATTTTTTAATCAGTTATTTGAATAACTCTCATATGCATGGATTTTAAACTTTTTTAAACCCAAATTAGCTCAGCTTTTTAAAAAATTGTGTTTATTTGAAAGGCAAAGTGACACACATGCACACACACACACACAGAGAGAGAGAGAGAGAGAGAGAGAGAGAGAGAGAGATCTCTTCCATTTACCATTGGTTCACTCTCCAAATGGCTGCCACAGCCAGGACTGGGCCAGGCTGAAGACATCAGCCAAGAACTCCACCTAGGTTTCCCACCTGGGTAGCAGGGGCCTAGCTATTTGGGCCACCATCTACTGCCTTCCCAGGTGCATTAGCAGGGAACTGCTTCAGAAATGGAGCAGTCAGGGCTGGACCCTACACTCTGATATAGGAGGCCTGTGTTACAAGTGGTGGCTTAACCCACTGTTCCCCAATACAATCACCTTGAACTTAACTTTTAAATTGATTTTCCATGAACTTTTTGAAACCTTTTCTATAAAGCATCCCAGTTGGGTGGAAAATCAAGGAACCCTGCAAATGAAAATACATAGTACTTACAGCCTGTAGGTCTAACAATATTTCTCGATTTTCTGCAACTGCAGATTATTAGAGTCTATTGGATCACAGTTGTTGAGCTCCTAAGTGTTAATCCAGTCTCTTTGTCCTGTGGCACAGAGGGTTTCTGCTGTGACTTAATGCATTCAGTGCACTTTTTGTGCTGTAGTTAACAAAAGGCTCAACTAGGTAGAAAAACTCCTGGATTGATCTGGCTCCTCTGAGCTCAGTACCAACGTGTTTTGGGCTGACAGGTAAATATTGACCAAAACAGATATGAGAGCTTCAAGGAGGCAGACGGGCACTGCTCCTGCACGAAGGCCACCGTTTTCCTTGAAGATTACAAAAGGTGATTGCAAGTCAAGCTCCCTTCTGCTGTTTTGGGAAATGTGGGTAATCCGGTTACCCGCCTGAGGGAGTGAGAAAGGCTCATGGAAATGGGGAGAGAGAAGCAGCAGGAAGTGAATTGTAGCAGGTGCATACTGTGTCCTAACAGAGAACTGGAGCTAAACAACTAGCCAGAGGGGATTAGAGATAGGAGGAAGGTACATTTCTAAGCCAAGAATGTGGGACGTTAGTTCAAAAATGAATCCTCCTGCACTCACTCTGAAAAATGTAGTTTTTTTTTTTTTTTTGACAGGCAGAGTGGACAGTGAGAGAGAGAGACAGAGAGAAAGGTCTTCCTTTTGCCGTTGGTTCACCCTCCAATGGCTGCCGCGGACAGCGCGCTGCAGCCGGCGCACCGTGCTCATCCGATGGCAGGAGCCAGGTGCTAGGTGCTTATCCTGGTCTCCCATGGGGTGCAGGGCCCAAGCACTTGGGCCATCCTCCACTGCACTCCCGGGCCACAGCAGAGGGCTGGCCTAGAAGAGGGGCAACCGGGACAGAATCCGGTGCCCCGACCGGGACTAGAACCGGTGTGCCGGCGCTGCAAGGCGGAGGATTAGCCTGTTGAGCCATGGCGCCGGCCTGAAAAATGTAGTTTTATTATTTCTACTCCAATACAGAAAAGTATTTCTCTAATTTGTCCCTGAATATGAATTAATTTTTGTGGCCCATGGTGGGTACAATATTATGTAGGTATAGCAAGAGGGACATTAACATTTTATGCTTCTTCTGAAGATTAAGAAATGATTCCCTAGCTAAATATTGAAAAACAGTAGTAACATTATTCAACCACAAAGACTCTGGTACATCTAAGTAGTGAAAATGATTGTTAACATTTATTGTATGCTTCTTTTTTATTTAAGATTTATTTGTTTGTTTGAAAGAGATTTATTTGTTTGTTACAAAGAGGGAGAAGCAGAGGCAAAAGAGAGAGAGAGAGAGAGAGAGAGATCTTCCATCTGCTGGTTCACTCCCCAAATAGCTGCAATGGCCTGGGCTGGTTCCCGCTGAAGCTTGGAGTCAGAGCTTCATCTGAGTCTCCCACGTGGGTGCAAGGGCCTAAGTACTTGGGCCATCTTCTGCTGCTTTTCCAGGCACATTAACGGGGAATTGGACCAGAAGTTGAGCAGCCAGGACTCAAACTGGCACACATATGGGATGCTAGTGCTGCAGGCAGTAACCCAACCCGCTGCACCACAGCGCAGGCCCCTACTGTACACTTGTTACATAACAGGACTGCTCTAAGTGCATTCCAAGTATTATTTCATTTAATTTTCATTCGACCTTAGGAGGTGGAGTATTCAAGGTCAGTTTGCCCTCCATGATGTTTCTCATTGTCCCCCATCCCCTCTGGCCCCATGCTAAGTCCAGTCCTCACCATTTCTGTCCTGGAGCCCTGTGTGGTGCCATCTCCCTGGTCCTCTTGCCTCACTGAACACGTTGCACGTGGCTTGCTGTTCCTGATCTCAGCTGGATTCAAAGTACACGCCCACTTTGAACAGGTGAAGAACCTGGGCTTTCCCAGAAAATAGAGCCACCTATTGCAGACACCTGCGTTCAGACAGATGAGCAGGATTGTGCTGGAAATATCCTTAGGGAAAAGCTGTGGGTGACAGACAGTGAGAGTTGCTGATGAGGAGTGAAGAAGGCAATTTCAAGGGCAATTCAGGACGGCTGTTGTTGGCTAGATCTGCAGGTGCTATTTTCAGCCAGGAAATAAAGGCAGAATGAGCAAAGAGGTGGGCAGCTGGAGCCCAGAGCTCTGGATACCTTGGGTGGGACACAGGCAGAGCAGGCCTGTGTGTTAGCGTGCAGTAAGGAGAGCATCCCCTTTGAGTCCGGCTGCTCCCAGGGCTCCTGTTTACGTCGCTAAAGTTTTTATCATTGACATAAGAACAGTTTTGTTAACGCATTTCCTCAACAAGATCTGCTACGGAGGCTCCACTTAGGACAACGTGCTGCCCCAGCCTCAACTCTGATGCTGGAGCCAACCCAGAGAAGGCATCTTTGTGGATGGCCCGAGGACCTGCCCAGACACTGCCCAGTCCTAGGGCCTGGCTCCCGCCCTGATGAGGCTGAAGGGACAGCTGAGATAAAAGCCACCTTGAGCTTCATTAGCACAAGGAACCCACGCCCTGGGAACTGCTCCACATCTCTGCTTTAGTGGTTTCCTTTCTTGTCTGTGGTTGGTCCCCCAGGGTTGGTTTGCAGTAAAGTTCTTCTGGGAACATACTACTACATCAGGCACATGGAGCAGAGCAGGGTAGCTCCGTCTGGAAGAGGATGGTCAGGAAGTCCAGGAGATCCTGGGGTTCTGTGTGGGGGTTACCTGGCTGGCCTCCCAGAGGCTGGGGAAGGGCCAGGGGAGCTGGGTCCAGGGGCAAGGAGGCTACAGAATGGGAGCTGCTTCTGGTGCCCCTGCTCCCACATCTGTACAATGTAGGGACCTCCATACAAATATGTCACTGCCTTTAGAGTCACAAGGAGTCCTGTGGGAATCTAAGTATTTTTCAGGAGCATTTTGTTCAATCATAGTGTAGGTAGAAGGGTACTTCAACAAGTTCATGGAAAATATGATTAAAAGATGCTCAGTTTGGTGCAAAAAATGCAAGCTCTATGCATATAAGGGATATTTAAACATGAAAATGCATATTATGAAAAAGATACACATGGATTTCTAAAAATTTTGCACCAAAATAATCGTTTCATTCCATATTCCATGATTGTTTTGGAGTGCCCATTTTAAATGTTGGCAGTGTCCATTAGCAAAGGGGATGCTAGGGTAGAAAACATCTGACTCACAGCCGCTTCCAGGGCTGGGAGGTCACAGGGAGTGGCCCAGGTCCCAACTCAGCCCTCAGGAGTCTCTGTTGAAACCTGGGATTCCTCAAGTGAGACAGGAGCAGCCCAAGGAGAGGAGCACGTGGCTGAGCTATTGAGAGCGAGCTTAGAGCCCCCAGGTCTGGGGAGGACACCCACCCGTGAAGAGTTATGTGGCCTTGAAAAGGCCCCTTCCCATTCAGCTTTCCCACTGGTAAATAAATTCACCTCTCCCACTCTACAGCTTTGGGACCACGAGCTGATACCTTTGAGGCCAGCTGACTAGGGAATGAGTGGCAGTTTTCTCTTGGAGCAGACCCCCAAAGCTCTGTGGATACCTTTTCTTATCATCCCCTTCTTCTTCATGAATATTTCCCCCACCCCACACCAGCCTCTCAAGCTAATCTAATCAGTCAATCAATATTCTAATTAGTGCATTATAATCTGATTGAATTGATAAGCTGATAATTGAGTTAATGTTATGATTTAGGGAAAATGGCATAGTAAAAGCTCATAAGTGCCAATATTACTATTTATTTGCCTTTACCTATGGAGTACCTGAGATATTACATAAAATCATCACTCATTGGATCTCACGGACTTCTGTTCTTTGTTTTTTCTTTATTAGTGTTCCATAAGCTTGGTGGTGTGGTGGGAATTTAATACAAAGTTCTAAACATTTTCAGGATTAACTAGAGTAATGAGGAGCTGTCACTTGCTCCATTAAACTGGCTCACTAATGGCCCATGAGTCATCAGATTAGTGTGTTTGCTCTCTATACAGACAAATGAGACTCCACACTGAAGCAACAGTCACCCGAGGATTCCATGTCCAGGATGGGATGTTGGGCAGGTAGCGCCTTCACCTTTGCTTTCTGTCTGTCCCTGTGACTTCCTGGCAAGTGGACTGAAGCTCCAAGCCACACGGCAGGGGAGGCCCCACAGCCAGGCTGTTCCACACATGGTTTAGTTCTCCCCCCACGATTTTCCGCTCTTTCTGAACTCTTCCCTCTTTGACTTCAGTGTAGTAAAATAAGCTGTTTGAAGGCAATAAAACTGGCACCAGCATTGTGCAGTGGATTAACCTACTGCCTCTGACCCCAGCATCCCGCCTGATAGCTGATTCGAGTCTCAGCTGCTCCACTTCTGGTCCAGCTCCTTGTGAATGCACCTAGGAAAGCAGCAGAAGATGGCCCTAGGACTTGGGCCCCTGCCAGCCATGTGAGAGACCCAGATGGAGTTCCAAGATCCTGGCCATGGCCTGGTCCAGCCTTGAATGTTATGGCAATTTGGAGAGTGAACCAGCAGATGGAAGATGTCTGTGAATCTATGCCACTCCCTGTCTCTGTCATTCTGCATTGAAATAAATACATAAATCTTTAAAAGAAGAAAATAGTGAAATTATTTTTCCTTAAATTAATTCCTCAGTTCAAAAGGATATAAATGAGCTGTCAAAAAAGAATAAAAAAGTCCCCTAAAAAGGTTTTCCTATGGAAAGGGACAGATCTACCATCCAGCCAATGATTATCAGTATCTTCTGTGTACTAGGAGTTATGAACATGCAGATCTTAGGTTAAATGAAAATTGATTGAAATAGTCAAGATATTCCATGAATTTAGAGGAAGAAGAGATAACAGAGCAAGCAAGTACCCAGAAAATCAGTTCCTTCAATTCTGTTTGCCTGCTTCTTCCTCCTTCTGCACCCCAATCAACATGCAAACTTTGGGTCTGAGAGCCAGGACAGTGAGGGGACATCTCCAAGACACAGCCAGTGGTAAAAGAACTGCTGACCCCTCCCCCAGAGCTGGCGGTCTCCCGTGACCTTTTGGGGTGAGATCGGAAGTACATTGCACAGGCTTTTTGGACAAGAGAGGACTTGTCATGGGTTTTACAAGATGGATGGAATTTGGAAAAGCAGGAATTGGGAAAAGTGATTCCGGCTAGAGGAAATGATAAATGCAAGCAAGGCCAGGAAAGTGGGAAAAGAAAAGCTACATTTGGGGAGCACTGAGTTTTGTTGGTGGGTGAGATCCAAGGATGGGAATTAAAAATGAACATAGGACTGGTCCTTGAACCCTGCGCATCAGTTTTGTGGTTCCTGCTTTAAAACTTTTGAAGACTGCTTGTTTAACGTTCAAACTCCTTAGTAGCAAATTGGCAGCCTTTTCCATGTTGACTTTAATCTCCTTCTCCTGTCTGTCTGTCCTTCTGCCACCTAAGACTACTGTTCCCCAAACAGGCCTTCCTGGGCACGCTTGTGACCCTGTGGTGTACTTACACTGTTTGTTGTTTGGGAATGCTTTTCTCTCTTTCCACCTGGCCAAATCACTGGGTGTGTGAAACCTCCTACAGCCTTCTTCCCTCCTTTGCAAATATAATTAGTCATTTCTGCCTCCGCTACTCCAATATTGGTATTTCTTCCCCATGATGGTACCTTATGCAATCAGGACTTTAAAACATCTGTACTTGGGGCTGCTCTTGTGGTGTAGTAGGTACAGACACCACCTGTGATGCCAGCATGCTTTATGGGTGCAGGTTTGGGTCCTGGCTGCTTCACTTCTGACCTGGCTCCCGCTAATGTGCCTGGGAGGGCATGGAAAATGATCCAAGTGCTTGGGACCCGGCCACCCATGTGGGGGATCTGGAAGAAACTCCTGGCTCCTGCGTTCACACTGGCCCAGCTGCTGCCATGGCTGCAATTTGGGGAGTAACCAGCAGATTGAGGATCTCTCTGACTCTCCCTCTCTCTCTTTCTGTAATTTTGTCCTTCAAATAAATATTTTTTAAATCTATACTGTGAGTGACTTGAGTACTGGGACCTTGTACAGTGTCTTAAACTTTATTGGGACTCCATTACAGTTTACTGCATGAATGTGAAGCCTGAGTGAAGATCTGTCTATTTATTCACATTTTCATTAGATTCCAGAACATTCCAGAATATTCAGTGTTGTGTGACAGTAGAAGATCAGAACCAAAGGGTATATGGTAGAGTAAGGTTGTGGCTTGAGTTGGAAGAGTTTTAGAGATGAGATTCTTTTATACAAGCTCAGTGCAATGACAACGTAGAACCAAGGGTCCCGAAGAGGGGCCGACATCTAAGTGAGGGAAGGGATGGACGTGTAACCTCCCTAGTGTTACCCTACGTGAAGGGGAATATAGGGAAAAGAACTTTAGCTCCAGTCTCTCCTAAAGTTCTAAGTTGGCTCCTGTGTCAGGAGTGCTTTGGGATTCCTAGTCACTGACTACTTGCCAGAGAATATATTTAGGATAATCAAGGCAAATGGGTTGAATTGTCTGAGGCCAATAAGGACATGTTTCTCCTCTATCTCAGGGACTAAGCCAATGCGATTGTGAGTCGGGGACTCCCTGACTTCTTCCTTCCATAGGCCCCCATCATGCTCTTTGCCCTCAGGATCTATCTTTCATGGTGAAAGGGCATATGAGAGGTCTACATGAGGTCTACATGCACCGTCTCCACACGGTAGACACTTGAATGCTACAGAGAAGGAGCTGTGATGTGATGCTTAAACTATAAGGAACAGAAAATCAGTCCCAGACTGGCTTAATCAGGACATTTGTTAGTTCTGATAACTCGAAGTCAGTAGTGTCCTCAAGGACTTGGGTTCATTCTGTCTGCTCTGCTCTGTGTCAATTTTATTTTCTTTTAAAACAGATACTTGCATTTATTTTTGCTTGAAAGGTAGAGGAAGAGAGAGAGAAAATGAGAGAGAGAGAGAGAGGCTTCTATCCACTGGTTCATTCTCCAAATGCCCAAAACAACTCAGAGCTGAGCCTGTAATTCCATCCTGGTCTCCCCCAGGGGTGGCAGAGACCCAAGAACTGGAGCCATCACCTGCTGCCTCCCAGGGTACATGTTAGCAGGATGCTGGAAGGGCAAGTGGTGTCAGGACTTGAACCCAGGCACTTCAGTCAGGGATACAGCCACTCCAAGCAGAGTCTGATCTGCTGTGCCAAATGCCTACCACCCAACTTCATTGTCAAGTTAGTCCCCCTTCTGATGAACTCAGAGTTGACCAAAGATAATCAGGGCTTGCTACACCAGCAGGAGATGAGAAATGTCCAGAGACGGAGTGTCGGTTCCTTCCTTTCAGCTGATCAGGCCCTCACGTCCGTGATGCAAAGGAAGAGCAGCCAGGAAAACTGCAGCACTAGTGGGCAGAGACGAATTGGAGTGAAGTGGAGATGAGAGCAGCAACTAGGGTACCCCGAGAAAGTGGGGGGGTAGGTAAAGCAGAATAACTCAGTTTTGGGAAAATCCTGGTATAGGGTCTCTACAGGGCTAATAAGACAGAGTGATTAATACGTGTCCCTACCAGGGGAAGAGCCTCCCTAACTAAAGTCGGCGTCTCCATCGAGCGTGCTTTTATTGTCTGTACACTGGGATGAGATTTGGTTTCAGGATGGAATGTTTTTATGGTATTCATACGCCATTAGCTTGTAAATCCAGGGTTATTTCATAAGAAGGCTACAAATCTCCATCAAGCTATGGCATTTAAATGTTCTCCAAAGATTTGAGATACATTTGAAGAAAATAGCACATAAAAGATGAGGAGTTATTAATTAACTTTAGGAACTTGCATCATTAAAATGTGCAATAGTGAAAGAAAAAGCAGATAGAATGAGCCAAAACTACATGAAGCATAGGACGGGATTTTTAACCTGAGGAAAATAAATGTCCTAAGAGCACGTGTGGTTTACTTCAGCAAGTTTCCTGATGGTGTTAACTTTAGCTAATTGAGATAATACAGAGAATACCACCCTTTTTGGGTACACTACACCAAAGCATGAAGTTTGCAAGGAGAAAATGTAAAGGATGGGTTGTTGGAAGATGTACTTCAAATACATCTCTAAAATTGCTGCACTAATATTATAATCACTTGGAGAGTGACTTTTTATTTAGAAATTCTGATTTAATTGGATGGGGTGATTTAAAAAGCCCTCACCCAGTGATTGAAGTGTGCAATCAGGTTTAGATGGATCTAAAGACAGGCCAAGGCACCATAGCGAGGCCACCCACTCTGAGCTTAGGCCCCAGGTTCAATGTCTAATGGCAAGAGACTTAAAATCTTAGGTCATTGATTCTATGATGTGCTCCACAGCCTCTGCCCACCTTTGCCAAATTTGTCCATCTCTGTGCTTGGGATGAGGCCAGCCTGCACGGCACGTGCATCTCCACCTGCAGCCGGGGTGACAGCAGTTTGGAGGAAAATGCCAGGATAAGCAAGGGCTCCTTTAAGAAGCACAGCATCTCACCATGCACGGATATGCGCTAGAGTAACAGGTGGTAAAATCTGCCCAAATAAACCTTACAACAAAGGTTAGGAGGAATATTCTGAGTAAGGAAGAAATCTGAGTTATAACTTAATTGGTAGTAATTTTTCCTGCTTAGTGGCACATAATATAGTGGCATGGTTTGGAATTAATGATATCTTAGATTTGATGAAACATGGTGATAGTTTAGCATTGGAGTACAAATATTTTCTTTTGTTATTTGAAATTCAGAGTTACACAGAGAACGAGGCAGAGAGAGAGAGAGAGAGAGAGAGAGAGAGAGAGAGAGAGAGAGAGAGACGTCTTTGATCCACTGGTTCACTCCCTAGATGGCTGCAACGGCCAGAGATGTGCCTATCCAAAGCCAGGAGCCAGGAGCTTCTTCCGGGTCTCCCACATGGGTGCAGGGGCCCAAGGACTTGGCCCATCTTCTACTGCTTTCCTAGGCACATTAGCAGAGAGCTGGATTGGAAGTGGAGCAGTCGGGTCTCAAACCAGCGTCCATATGGGATGCTGGAGCTTGAGGCCAGGGAGTTAACCCACTGTGCCACAGCGCTGGCCCCTTGGAGTATAGATATTTTCAAACGACAAATGTGTTGATTATAGGATTGTATCAAAGAAATATCCACTTTTGTTTGTTTGTTTTTCTACTGTGAGAACCAGATCCTTGTTTTCTGGAAAATTAATTTTTTCTTACTGTCACAACAAAGTTGTTGATACACTCCAATCTACCTTCTCCCCAAGTAGTCTTTTTGTTCTAACCTTGTTGTCAATATCTTTTGTCATAGTTTTAGGCAGTCATATACTTACTTTGTAGTATGAGTTAAAGGGTGTTAAGAAGTTTGTTCTTGACAAATGTAGCATCCATCATCAATACCCAGAATTCAATCGATAGAAATATTTTATTTTGGGGTAAGATATTATTATTGCAAATTTCTTACCATATGCTTGGCAGGGGTAGTACATATGGTGTCTGTTTTCTCGCCAATGATTAAATTGGTTTGTGGGAGTATTTCAAGTGTGTGGATATCTGAAGATAGGATTTGATGCAGGTGAAGGAGAAGGGGAGAAGGAGAAAGAGTAGAAAGATGTGTGCAAGGCAGTGGGTTGCTGGTTTATGACCTCCAGGAGGGAAAAAAGCCCTTGTCTGTAGCATGTGCCAGTTTCTATGGTGTAACTGCCCCTCTGCAACATGGCCAATGTCAAGGTACTAACCTGCTGTCATTATGCACAGACTCAGCTCTCATGAGCAGGCAGGAGCTGGTTTTAGCATACCCCTGAAACATGTGGGAGTTTCTCCAAGTACCCAAGGGATTGCAGAAGCACAGGGGAACCTGAGAAAATTCTTCAAGCAAAGAAAAATAAAAAACATTAGAGGGCAGGTGGGAGGGGCAAAGTTTTGTGGTTTTCTCGGGTCTGTGGAGGGAGCCATCGTCCAGAGCTATGCCTCCTGTCTCAAGATGATTCTCAACTGATTTCCCAGTTTTTTGAGTCTAATGGACACAAAGTTACAGTCCCACCATTCTTTATTTTTTTAAATTAAAAAAATTTATGGGCTGTTTTCATGACTTCATAGTTCAATGGAGAGTGGATTATTTCTTCAGCTAACATCTGTAGAATTGAGCTGTAAATCTGTGCATCTGGGTGTTCAGTTACTTCTACTCACATGGCAGGCATGCAAGCATTTTTGGCATTTGATCAAATAAATTAGAAGATTCTCTTATTTATGGTTCTCCTAATTATATATGTACACACACACACACACACACACACACACACACACACATATGTATCCCATTATCTGAAAAAAAGGCAGGTGCCCAAAACAAGTAAATTCGAAGGGAAAAATTCTGCCACTTTAATCTCTTTTAAAAAGATTTATTTATTTATTTATTTATTTATTTGAAAGGCAGAGTTACAGACAAGAGAGAAGGAGACAGAAAGAGAGGTCTTCCATCTGCTGGTTCACTCCCCAAATGGTTGCAACAGACAGGGCTGGGATGATCCAAAGTCAGGATCCAGAAGCTTCTTCCAGGCCTCCCAAATGGGTGCAGGGGCCCAAGCACTTGCGCCATCTTCCACTGCTTTCCAGGCCATGGTAGAGAGCTGGATCGGAAGAGGAGCAGCCAGGACTCAAACCTGTTCCCATATAGAATGCTGGCGCTGCAGGAGGAGGGTTCACCTATGCTGGCGCTGCAGGAGGAGGGTTCACCTACTCTGCCACAGCACTGGCCCCCACTTTAACCTTATCAGTTATTCAATAAAAGGTAATGTCTGTTATACTCTGTCCTTTGAAAGAGAGTCACGGGGGCCTATGAAATGCTAAAGATTTCAGACTTTTGAGGGAAATGAGGATATCGTGCCTGCCATAGGCACCTCAGCATTGAAGAAATGATAAAGGTTTGTTAGAAAAGAGGCACAGGTTACAGGCGGCCTTGGAATCTGCTTTTCTCTCTAATTAGATATGTGCCCCATGTCACCTGCTCCATTCCTACCCCAGATAAGCCCCTTCCTCGTCAAAAATCAGGATCCTGTACTCAGGAATAACCTGTAACCATTTTATAGATAATGATGTAATGGATATAAGAAATGTGGTCAAATAGGAGATTTTAGGTGAGAGATGTAGAGAATGTTGGAATACGCTCCACCATTTTTAAGCAGAAAACAATTTTTAAAATCTATAACTTCATAATTCTACATGAAACTGACATATGAGCTTGGATTCATAAGGTGGTTGTGGGGGCCGGCACTGTGGCATAGTGGGTAAAGCCACTACCTGCAGTGCTGGCATCCCATATAGGCACTGGTTCAAGTCCTGGCTGTTCCACTTCTGATCCAGCTCTCTGCTATGGCTTGGGAAAGCAGTAAAGGAGGCCCAAGTCCTCAGGCCCCTGCACCCACGTGGGTGACCTGGAAAAAGCTCCTGGCTCCTGGCTTTGGATCGGCACAGCTCTGGCTGTTGCGGCCATTTGGGGAGTGAACCTGTGGATCAAAGACCTCTCTCTGTCTCTTTGCCTCTCCTTCTCTCTCTTTGTAACTCTGACTTTCAAATAAATGAATAAATAATTAAATCTTTTTTAAAAAGGTGGTTGTGAAAGTTCTTGTGGTTATGGCCCCATCTTTGCTGCTCTCCTCCCCTTTCCGGGTGCACAAGGTCTTCCCTCTGTCTTGGGAGAGGCTCTGGATGGTCAGCAGAATAGGCCTCTGTGTGTACCTTTGCTTTAACCAGAACGATGTGCTTATTTAACTCTCATTTGTGCTTCTAGCCCATGAAAATCTTTGTTGAGCTTGGAACAGTGTCAGAAATTTGATGGGTCTCAAAAAATTGTAATATTGATTTTCCCACCCCATTTTCATTTTTTTAAAACAAAAATGTTATGCCCCATGAACTGTTTAATGGAAAACACCCAACAAAGGAGGAAATCTTTGTTTAGCCAATCAAGTAGAGAAAACCAGTCGAGTTTTCTGCAGATAAATAAATGGCATTGTCTATAGACAAAACTGATCAGAGTCTGCTATCAGAGATAGCTAAGAGCTTCTTTAAATGTATATATTTAGAAGATATATATATATATATAGCCCATCTATACAAACCAAAAGTTTGCAGAAAATGGGATTTATAGATAAGTTTATTTTGGTGCAAAAAATGTTTTTTCATAGTACACATTTTCCATGAACTTTTTGAAACTCCCTCATCTGTATCCATGTATGTGTGTGCGCACTTTTCCATTCATATTTTCCTATGAAATAGTCTCTTGGTTAGCTGTTTGGGGTAAGCATCCACAGCCCTGATTTGGTAATGTTAAGTTTTTCTAAGGATACACAGGTCGCTTGCAACTGTATGCACCTACATGCTTTCTGCTAACAAAACCAACCTTTCCAGGGTAATGGTTTCTAAACTCCCAACGTCTCCCGGTGCCTCGGCTGGGTGAGCAAAGTGCAAACTTCATGAAGAGGGCAGGTCTGAGTCTTCAGGCATGAGCTGGGGACAGGGTTCTCTGTTTCTGCCTTCCCAGACTCCTCTTGCTCTTCCCTGCCATCCCTAGCCAGTTCAGCCATGAGAGCCATGGGCCGCCCAAGTGTTTATGGGACACCTGCACCTGAGGATTTGATAAGGAATTCCTGCTGCGATAAAAAGTGCTCTTAGGTCAAGCGTGCAGTGGTAAAATTAATTGTTTTGAGACTGTGTGTCTCAAGCCATCTATAAAGACCATATTATTTACTGCCTAGGATACCACCTGGGTAATGCAGCTGTCTCAACCATTCACACACACACACACACACACACACACACACAGAGAGAGAGAGAGAGAGAGAGAGAGAGAGAGAGAGAGAGAAATGATATTCTAGGGGAGGTTTTATTTGGGTTAAAGCCATACTCTCTTGAGGTTTTGTTTTTCACCTAATTGAAAACATCTACAACCTTCTTGCCAAAGAACCCAGAATACAGGCCAATCTGGAGATGGGGCCTTCTCGTCTCCAAACCATGAATCATTGATGATTTTGCTTCGAACGCAGCCCCAAGTATAACGTTCTGCTTATCAAATAAAAATAGTAGCAAACAGCAGGATCACTGAAGTGACAGCTCCTTGATTCTCAGCCAAAAAATTGTCATTGGGCTTTTAGTCCCCAAATGTTTCATGGCAGTAGCTGAAGTGAGGCTAATTTTAAAGCTCTCGGGCAGCTCAGCAAACTATCTTTCCTCCTTTCCTCCTTGGACTGCTCAGTGAATGGCTTACTTTGCAGTTTGAATTTTCTTACCCTGTGTGCCCCACCTCCATTTCTCCATCTGCGTCTGAATACTGATGAGGCCCTGCTTGGCTAATTTATCACTCTTAATTTATCAATTTAGTTAATTTATCTCTGAGGTCCAGTTTCTTTGACAAGACACAACTAAGGGGAGCAAAGAGCATTTTGAGGTCAAAAGAGAGGAGGCTATTTTTTTTAATGTTTATTTAATAGAGAGGCAGAGAGAGAAGAAGGAGAGCATTCCCACCTGGATGCCCACAATGGGGGCATCCAGGGCTGGGCCAGGTTGAAGCCAGAAGCTGGGAACTCAATCTGGGTTTCCCACATGGGTGGTTGGAACCTAACCACTTGAGCCGTCACCTGCTGTCTCTCAGGACTGACACCAGCATGAAGCTGGAATTGGTTAACTAAGATCAGGGCATAGCAAACTGCAGCTCACAAGACTAATTTGACCCCTTGCCTATTTTTGCAAATAAAATCCTGTTGGAACACAGCCACACTTATCCATTTACATGGTGCCTATGGCTGCATTCACACTATAGCAGCAGGATTGGTGAGCTGTGACAGTGTACTCCACAAAATCAAAGAGGTTTACTTTCTGGAACTTTATAGAAAGTGCTTTCCCGACCCTGACCACCAGAGGTCAGTGCCTGAGGACTTTTCTGGATTTTGCAATCAGGCAAGTAAGTGGACAAGACTTCGGAGCCCAGGAATAAAGAATGGGATAAACCTCCAGGAAATGGGGGCAGCAGGGCAACTTCGGCCTTGGTACATGCATCAGTGGTGAGCTGTCTGTCAGCACTCACAAAGCTGGCTGTATTTCATTGAGGAGAGGATAATTTGGGTGGTGTTTCCTAAACATTGTTGCAAAGAACATTAGGGTCATGCAAAAGCTACATCATTTCACGACAAAAGGAATCTCTGGGGCAAATAAGTTTATTGAATACTTAGGCTAACCCACGTTCAAGTTTTCTTTACTCCAAGATTGATAATTGACTAATGTGTTGTGGAATACAAGA
Source organism: Sylvilagus floridanus (assembly GCA_949820135.1). Taxonomy (NCBI): domain Eukaryota; kingdom Metazoa; phylum Chordata; class Mammalia; order Lagomorpha; family Leporidae; genus Sylvilagus; species Sylvilagus floridanus. The sequence goes on from OX463238.1 coordinate 90,820,617, forward strand.
GGAGTATAATGTGCATGGTATTTCGCAATCTTACTTGACCACAGAAAGAAAGTCTTTCTTAGAACATCCAGAAACATCTTGTCATGGAATACAGTCTAGGAGTTCTCTCCAAGGTCTCAGCCCACGTGAAGTTCAAGTGTTTCCTTTTCTCAGTATTAATTGCAATTCTCTCTTCCAGCTGGCAGTGCTGGTATTCACTGGGTACATGGGAGTCTGGCTTGTCCAGTTGGTCGATGTCTTGAATTACTCCCACACTGGTTGGCAGATAGCACCTCATCTGAGCCCTCAAACACCCTGTGGCCCTGGCTATCCTAGGTTTTTTCATGAGCTCCTCCACAACTCTGCTCATTCTAGTAAATGAAGCTCTCACTTGACAGGGAATGGGGATCAAAGAGGAAGAGACCCTAGGATTATTCTCCAGTACTACTAGTGTGGTTTTTTTTCCTTAAAGTTTATTTTATTTTTTTGAAAGATGAAGTTACAGAGAGAGAGAGAGAGAGAGAGAGAGAGAGAAGCCATCTTCCATTCACTAGTTTGCTCCCCAAATGACTACAACAACCCCAAAAGCCCTACAACATGGGGCTGGGTCAGGCCAAAGCCAAGAGCCTGAAACTCCATCTGGCTCTCCCATCTGGGTGGCAGGAGCCCAAGCACGTGGGCCATTCTCAGTTGCTTTCCCAAACACATTAGCAGGGTGCTGGATTGGAAGCAGAGCAGCCAGGACTTGAACCTCTGCTCATATGAGATGCCCGTGTATCAGATGGTAGATTAAGTCGCTGTGTCAATGCTAGCACCCCCAATTCCATAGCCCCCATCACTGTGGGTTTTGACTGGTTATTGTCTGTGCCCTATAGGTCTTTAAATAATTTTAATATCACTTTCCAAATATTAGCATAAGCACATCTGTTTTCTAACCCCCTAAAATATCTTGCCTGCAATGATGTAGATACCACAGAATTGCTGAAGCCCAGTAGACTGTGGTGGCATAGCAAGTTCAGCTGCATCAGGACTACTGTGCAAATGTTAAAGTGTAGAGCAATGGCCTAAATGCTTACTAGGTACCTCATCTCGTCCATCTGAGAAAACACAGCTTATTGGAAGTGATGTGCAAGCCAAGGAATTATAGACCTTGGATATTGTCTAAAAGGCAAAAAAGGAAAGAAGGAAGGCTTCGAATTTTAATGATAATTAATACATTTATGACACATCTTAGAAGTAATTGATCCATATCCATGTATTAGAAGCATTGGTGTGGGGCTGGTGCTGTGGTTTAGAAGGTTAAGCCATCACCTGTGGTGCTAGCATCCAATATGGATACAGGTTTGATTCCTGGCTGCTTCGCTTCCAATCTAGCTCCCTGCAAATGCACCTGGGAAAGCAGTGGAAGATGACCCAAGTTCTTGGGCCCTGACACTCACGTGGGAGCCCTGGAAGAAACTCCTGGCTCCTGGCTTCAGCCCAGCTCAGCTCTTGTTGTTGTGGACAACTAGGGGAATGAACCAGGGTATGGAAGATCTCCCTCTTTCTCTAACTCTGCCTTTCAAATCAATCAATCATCTTTTTTTTTTTTTTTAAAGCATTGGTGTAATGGGAGATGCAGCCAAATAAATGGCCATTGTAATGTGGTAGAGAAATGCTGTGATTAGAGGAAGCCAAGGACCAAACACTTTAAGCCACATCTTTTGGTTTTTAAGGCTTATTTTCTAATTTTTTGAAAGACAGAGTGACAGGGAGAGACAGAGACAGAGACAGAGACAGAGACAGAGAGAGAGAGAGAGAGAGAGAGAGAGATCTTCCATCTGCTGATTCACTTCCCAAATGACTGTAACGGCCAGGACTGAGGTAGTCGGAAGCCCAGAGCCTGGAACTCCGTCTGGGTTTTCTATGTGAGTGACAGGGGCCCAAGCACTAGAACCATTACCTGCTGCCTCTCAGATGCATTAGCAGGGAGTGGGATTAGAAAACAAGCAGCCAGGGCTGAAACCCCTGCCAGGATTGCAATGGCAGCTTAACCCATGATGCCGCAGCACTAGTCCTGCAAGTCTTAAAGCAGGTGTTGGTTGGGATGGGAAGGGTGGAAGAGATTCTTCAGGGAGTGGGAACCCAGTTTTCAAAGCTTGATGCTGCTTCCCTTGCTCCTTCCTTTTACAGCTATACCACAACACCGGACCCAACTTATTTACGTTTATGATTTAAAAGAAATATCTCCATCAACTGCTCTGGCAGGCCCACCTGATGGCAGTGAAAATGATGCTTCAGTTCTGTTTTAGGATTTCCTCAGAATCTTCTTAAAATGTAAAATGACATTAAGTGATCACCAACAGAGCTTGTTACTGTGTGTTAGGCACTATCCTAGGGATATTCTGACACGGTTTTACTGACACCTCTTCGGATTGCCAAGCAACAGATATCCATGTCCAACTATTTCATGTGTAACTGGAATTCAGTGTCAGCCCGCTGAATTAATTCACAGATACAAAATCAGAAAGTTAGCTAGTTATCGGGAAGAACAGGGACTGGGCACTCGGCAGATATCAGGAACCTAAGAAGAGTTCTATCATCCTCTCTTCTTCTCTCCCCCTCTGCCTCTTTTAGAGGCTATTCCTGGCATGGCATGCAGACAGCTAAATACCATCACCCACATTGTCACTCCCCTGGTGGAGGAACCAACCTGCATTGTCTGCTGTCTCTTGGTTCTAGATCCAGATTGTGGAAGGATTTGTTTGGATCAGTTACTATCTCTTCAGTAATGGGTGTGGTGCTAATGTCACACAGTACAGATGGGGTTATTTCAATCTCTTTGCTCCTCTGTGCAGGTGAAATTTTCAAAGAGGCACAAAACCCGACTATTATTATACTTGTGCTATTTAGTGTAACAACAGTTCGGGGGCAGGTGTTATTGTTCCCATTTTATTGAAGAGATAACCGAGGTTCAGAGGCATCCAGCGACTTCTAGTAGTTGACAAAGCCAAGAGCCCTAATCAAACCTGCCTGACTCCAAAGCCTGGTGATCTGCCCTCCTTGTCTATTTCTCATTTCCTGGCTAGGACACAATTTGCTTCAGATGGGAGATGAAAATCTCCTTAGGCAGAGTTGATCGAATACGTTCCCAGTATTACAGAAGTTGTGCCAGTAGGATTGCCATTCCTCACCAGAAGTAGAACCAATCAGGAAAAAACAAGAGCATCTTCCTGGGATCTGTTCCCAAGGGAGGTGGCAGAGCCCTTGGTCAGAGTGGCAGGATCTTGGGTAATGCTGCTGAGGACTCCATAGCATCTCCCCTGAGAGACTGGCAGCATCATGAAGGAAATACCTGCACGTGCACATATAGTATAAGTTTAATAAAAAAGACATTATCGGGAAGTCAGGGTTCAGGAGCCATCCTGAATGGTTTCTTGTCCACTTTTAACAGGGTTATGCTCATCCGGAGAGAAGCGAGAACTGCTTCATGTCAGCAATGCCCGTGAGCTCTGGCTGGTCTTGCTGGTGCACACCTTCGCCTGTCCTTGAGCGGCTGCAAGCACAGGGTCCATCTGGTCTCAATTACAGAGCTCACGCACTCCCTGGTTTTGCTCCCTTTCACGTAAGCAGGATTTCTCAGCGGGTCTAAGACACTCAGACAGAGAGCCCCACTGCCCTGCCTGACTTCATTTTGTCCTTAGTGCCCCCTCTTTCCCAAATTTCCCCTAAGGGAGCTTCTGTTTTTTTATTCTTTCAACAGACGCCTTTCTCCTTGAGGTCTGTTTCTCATCTTTTCAATGTTTTGCTCTTCATCCTGTTTTAACCCGAGGGGTACTAATGCATTGGCCTCCCTATAAATGTCACACAGTCATTCACGCTCATTTAACTGGAGTTCCTACTGAGTGACTCTGGCATGCACTTTGGCCATGCTCTTGTCAGGCACTTTTTGTACCCCCCTACCCCCCCATAAGCTCCTGGCCTCCCTCTTGAGGTGTTTCTAGCAAACGTTGCCAGCTTCACCTTGGTGAGTCCCGCAGTGCCATGTCACCATTCCTGTGATCCCTTCAGCACCCTCATTGGCTTCCCCAAGCAGCTGGGCAGCAAATCAAAATCACCAATGATGGCAAAATGCAGGTTTTTCATCTGAGTGATCTGTGGATCATCAATCAACAACTATTGATTAAGCGCTTACCTACATGGTCCTCAGCTCAATGTAGAAAGTCCCAGGTGGCCAATCCACCAACCAATCCATCAAGAACAGTTCTTGTTCTGGGGACAATTACGAACTAATAGACACAAGAAGACAACAGATTAAAAAAAAAAGGCAGTAGGGAATCAGTACCCAAAAGAAAGATGTTGGTCACTAGATTATTTTAGAGCTCAGAGGAGGGGAGGGCTTATGTTCAGGGTGGGCAGAGCAGGTAAGCCAGGGAGAAATCAAGATGAGAAGACAGAAAAACATGGACCTTGCTCCATAGAGTGTGCAGAGGGCCGTGTCAGAAGGAGAGTGACCTGGAGGAGATACATGGGAGTTGAGGCTAAGCAGGTGGCTGGGACAACGTGGGAACAAGACTTAGACTGAGAAAAGTAAAACCAGGGTCTTTACTACAGACATCCCAAGTTTATGTTCATGAATATTGCATGCTGTTATTGCTCCTTCTCTTGTTTCCCTCTCTCCACTTACCTTTTAATTAGTATAGAAAGATAGCAAGGCCTCCGTTCATCAGATATTTAGGATGTTTATTTTTAGGCAATAAGATTTAGGATCATCTGTGGGTTTTCTGTGGGAGGTGTTGCTTAAAAATTTGTTGTCTTTAATTTCTATCATTTTTTTAATAAAAACAATTGCATTATCCCTAATGGTAGAGTTAGAAATGTGCCAGGGGATTCCAATTCAATCCCATTAAGGTGGCATATACCAATGCCATATCACTAGTCAAAGTGATCAGTTTCTGTTCATAATTGATCATAATGATAGGATTAAATGTCAAAGGAGTCACATAAACAAGACTAGTGTCTGCTAAAACTAACTGATAGAATAAAAAAGGGAGAGAACAATCCAACATGGGAAGTGGGAGACACAGCAGACTCATAGAATGGCAGATGTTCTAAACAGCACTCTGGCCTCAGAATCAGCCCTTAAGGCATTTGGATCCGGCTGAAAAGCCCATGAGAGTATTTCAGGCATGGAAAGCCAAGACACTGTCAAAAAAAAAAAATGACCTAAATGAAAGAACTCTGCGAATGAGATCCCAGTGGAAAGAAGAGGTCATCAAAGAAGGAGGTACCTTTCTTTGAAGGGAGGAGAGGACTTTCACTTTGACTATGACCTTTTCTAAATAAGATTGGACTTGGCGAACTCAAAAGGCTTTCATAGCCTTGGCAACTCATGACAAGAGCCTTAGGTGATTACTGATGCCATAAATAAGAGTGTCAATTGTTAAATCAACAACAGGTGTCACTGTGCACTTACTTCTCATGTAGGATCTCTGTCCTTAATGTGTTGTTCAATGTGAATTAATGGTATAACTAGTACTCAAACAGTACTTTATACTTTGTGTTTCTGTGTAGGTGCAAACTGTTGAAATCTTTACTTAGTATATACTAAATTGATCTTCTGTATATAAAGATAATTGAAAATGAATCTTGATGTGAATGGGATGGTTGTGTGTGGGAGATGGGATGGTTGCAGGTGGGAGGGAAGTTATGGGGGAAAAAAGCAGCTATAATCCAAAAGTTGTACTTTGGAAATTTATATTTATTAAATAAAAGTTAAAAAATATTTTTTTAAAAAAGCCATAATTGCAAATTTACTTGGAAGGAAGTTAAAAAATGACCAAGGCCTTTGTGTCACACAGGGGACAGGCCGCAGTGGGGCAGCGTAGCTCCAGTTACACAGAAGGGGTCTGTCAGGGTTGAAAAGGTCTCAAGTTGAATTCTTTCTAGGAGTTTGTGAGCATTTTCCTCTCTGAGGCCAAAAAATGGTTAAAAAATGAAAAGTAAAGTCTAATACTTTTCTTTAAATTGGGTTTCATTCTTTTTTTAAAAAAGATTTATTTTATTTATTTGAAAGACAGAGTTAGAGAGAGAGGCGGAGACAGAGAGAGGTCTTTCATCCTCTGGTTCACTCCCCAGATGGTCACAATGGCCAGAGCTGCGCTGATCTGAAGCCAGGCGCTTCTTCCTGGTCTCCCATGTGGGCGCAGGGGCCCAAGGACTTGGGCCATCTTCCACTGCCTTCCCACGCCATAGCAGAGAGCTGGATCAGAAGAGGAGCAGCTGGGACTAGAACCAGCACCCATATAGGATGCTGATGCTGCAGGTCAGGGTTTTAACCCACTGCGCAACAGCGCCAGCCCCTGGGTTTCATTCTTTTTTTTTTTTTTTTTAAGATTTATTTATTTGGTATTTAGAATTAGAAGGAAAAAGAGAGAGAGAGAGAGAGAGAGAGAGAGAGAGAGAGAATCTTCCATCCACTAGTTTTCTCCCCAGAGTGGCAATAACAGCTAGCGTTGTTAGGACCCAAACACTTGGGCTCTCTTCTACTTCTTTTCCCAGGTCATTAACAGGGAGTTGATTGGAAGTGGAGTACCTGGGACTTGAACTGGAGACCATATGGGAATGCTAGCACTGCAGGTGGCAGATTTACTGGTACACCAGCCCCCTAATTCTTTTAACATCATAAAAGTCAAATAGGTGCAGTTTCTCAAGTTATCAAACTTTTTAAAAATTCCTATGGGTTTCACACACATAACAACCTATCACTCAGCCTGCAGAACAGTTAATAGCCAAATATTGAGTTACATTCAAATTTAAAGCACTTCAAACTCTACCACTGGGGACTTCTCCAACTTCTCGCCCTCACCATCTTTCAGGCTTGCCAAGGAGAAGCTGGGTCCCCGGATAGCCTGATGCAAGTAGACATTGTGTGCTTAACTCTTGGACCATTGGATCGTTCCTCTTTTTTTTTCTTTCTTTTTGACAGGCAGAGTGGACAGTGAGAGAGAGAGACAGAGAGAAAGGTCTTCCTTTGCTGTTGCGGCCGGCGCACGGCGCACCGCGCTTATCTGATGGCAGGATTCAGGTGCCAGGTGCTTTTCCTGGTCTCCCATGGGGTGCAGGGCCCAAGCACTTGGGCCATCCTCCACTGCACTCCCGGGCCACAGCAGAGAGCTGGCCTGGAAGAGGGGCAACCAGGACAGAATCCGGTGCCCCGACCGGGACTAGAACCCGGTGTGCTGGTGCCACACAGCGGAGGATTAGCCTGTTGAGCCACGGCGCCAGGCAAGATCGTTCCTCCTAAAACTAGTCATCATCACAGACTTATGCTGTGCCTTTTCTCAGGTCAAAGGAAAGAGAACTAACATGGATTCACCTGCATTTTAAGTCAGGAGAAGTCTTAGAAGTTTGTTCTAATTATAAGTCTCTTACAGTTTGATTGGTTTTGAGAAAACATTTATTTAAAAATTCCCTATTGTAGTTGCAGTTACATTGTCAAACATTATAGTGCAACGTGCTTTCATAGATTACTAGGTGAGTTAAAGCCTGCTGCTCACATCACTGCCAGCCTATAAGGCTAACATTCATTTTATACTCCATGCCAGAATCTGTGGCATGACATATGTTTTAACAATTGAGATTTGTTCTGCTTTTTGACCAATATTTAAATGTATATTAGTAAAAAAAAAACACTTATGTGATTAAAAATTGAGAAAGAGAAAAAAACCTAAAACCGTTTTTGGGACATGCACAAGATTGTAAAATTTAATTCTCACAGGATCAATATTTAGAATGGCGAATGAGTGATAACACTGGCTATTTTATATGCCTTGTAAGGACATGGTTCACTCACTGAACATTCAATGTCAGCTCAAAGCTTTTCAATAACTATCTGGATAGTAGTTTCAATCCCTTGGTTTGCTTCATTAGTGAGAAGTATCCTATTTTCAGAATAATTGCATTTCAGAGCTGGGAAAGACCTTAGCAACTCCCCAAACACTAGAGCAAATGACAACACCATCTGTGAGGCTTAAAAACAACGATGTGATCTTGTATATGATTATAAAACTCTCAGTTGCTCACCAAAGAAATGGGATGATTATAGACAAAGTAGTTGTTTAAATCTGTTCTGTTCTTTCCATATTTTCCCCACATTTCTATTAAATAATATCTTGCCACAAAAATCCATAACATTTTAGTAAATGGTAGAATGGTCTTCCATCATGTGGGAGAATCATAATTAATTTAACAGTTTCATTCCATTTTGGAAATGTAGATTGCTTTCTGAATCTTTATTAAGATATATAAAGTTGAATACCCTCTCTTTATGTGCACTTCTGAACATAGTTTAGGATTAATTTTAGAATTGAGATTCTTGTCAAAAGTTAAGGGTTGTTTATTTGTTTTCCAGAAAGCATATCCCATAGAGGCATGCAATGATGCCAATTTATCTTCTTTGCCCATAGCACTTTATACTAATCATGTTGTATCTGGTACTGCCATTAGTTGAGGACATGGCTACATCATTAAAGAGATAAGGAAAACAAGATCCAGACTATGTAGTTGAGCTATCCACATTTACATAATTGTGGTACAGCTAACATAGAGCCAAACTAGCTTGACTTTTAATTGGGTGTTCTTTCGCTTCATATTTCTGTAGCTCTGCTTTCAAAAGAAAATAAGTAAATAAATATAACTTTAATAACACATCCAGTGAAGTTAGGAATATCAAAGATTTCTTTCTCCATCACAAAATTTTGTGTCACAAATAGCCTTTATTACTCTGACTTCTACCTTGTAATCCAAGGGATAGGAATTTCTCTTAAAAATGTCATTGCCAGTTTGATGCATAGGAACGCTGGGGATAATTTTCTAATGGGAAATTCCGGGGGTGGGGTGGCGCCCCTGCCACAATGCAATCTGCTATGTGATGTGCCCAAGGGGGCCCTCACAAAGAAGGGAGCTGTTTCTGCTGCCTGCCCCTGAACCTCCAAAACTGTCTATGTGTTTGTTATTTGAAAGAGCATCAGAGAGAGAGGGACAGGTGGGGTTGTTGGGGAGAGAGACACCTTCTATTTTCTAGTTCACTCTTTAAATGGCCATAACAGCCAGGGCTAGACCAGGCTGACGCCAGGAGCCAGGATCTCCATCCCAGTCTCCCACATGGAAGGCAGGGACCCAAGTACTTGGACCATCGTCTTCTGCCTTCCCAGGAGTGTTAGCAGGGACCTGGATTGGAAATGGAGCAGCCAGGTCTTGAATTGGCACTCATATATGGGATCCCAGTAACCCAAGATGAGGCTTTACCTGCTGTACCACAATGCCAGACCCGAACCTCTTTTCTTTATATAGCACCCAGCTTCTGGTGTTTTGTGACAGCAATGGAAAATAAACTAACACAGGAATTTGCTTATCTATAAAACCTGTATCTTTCCTATTTCAGCCCAAACTCTTTAAAGTTACGCAAAAGTATTTCCACTTTCCAAAATGCTCTCAGAAAAAAAGTTCTAATTTAAGTCAAGAAACTTCTAGCCAAAGGCGCCTTTTCTTCCTCTTGTAAAAATAGATTTTTTTCTTTACAATGTAGATAATCAACAAAACTTCAAGAATCAAAACTTCTCCAAGTGCCTATGGTAACCAGCCCTTCGATGGATCTAGGAACTCCCTCCCCCGCCTGGGGTTTGCAGCCCAAGCCGCCCCCCCACCGCTTTTATAATAATGATATATGAGGGTCATATACAGAGGCTTTCCCGACATCCTCTAAATTAAAAGTCATTGGAGCAGGTAGTTTAAGGAACAGATTTATAACAAGTTTCAAATGAAACAAAGGTATTCCTCACAGCTGCGAGCCATCTGCAGCCAATTTTCTCATACTCAGGGTATACCGAAGATGAATATTCTCCCCATACCCACTCCACCCCCTCAGCACACACAGGGACTCATATAATATGCCACCCAGAGGAACCTTAGTGATTCCAGAGTGAACAGCTGCTCACTCTCCCTATGGCCTCTCTGGTGTAGTTCATATCGATTTCAAATCCTTGCGACACTCACCAGACTCTGACAATGCTGTTTAACCTGAAAATGCTGCTTAGAAAAATCAGGATCATTCTTAGTTGCTACAAGGCTCACAACTAGGACTGACTATTCAGTGAGATCATGAGTAAGACTGGAATTATAGTCAGGATAATTTCCCATAAGAGTGAAGAGAAGAATATGATTATATAGCAATATATCCTAGGGGTCCAAAGCAGAGCTTGGATCTGACAGACACTGGCTTAAGGTTTTCTACTTGCTGTGTAACCTTGGCCTCTGTTTTCTCAACTGCAATTTGGGGATATAAATAATACCGACCTCAGTGGGTTCTTGGGAAGATTAAACATGATAATAGTTGTAAAATGCTTGGTAAAATCTCCAGCAGGTATTTAGCACCAATAAAGATTAGTTATTATTATTAGTTTTATGAATGGTAATACTTTCAAAATAGCCTTCCTGATGATCACATAATAAAATATTAAGATGTGAATGCCACAGGTAATCTCTTTGATCTAACATCTTATAGTATTGTATCCTTCACTACACAATAGAAACCAGTGTTTATCCCAGTATTTATTTCCCAAATTTTCCTCCATTTAAGGAATGGGCCAAGCCAAAGCCAGGAGCTTCTTCCCGGTCTCCCATGTGGATGCAGGGGCCCAAGCACTCAGACTATATTCTGCAGCCTTCCAAGGCACATTAGCAAGGAGTTAGAACAGAAGTGGGTAGCCAGGAATTGAACCAGCACCCACATGGGATGCCAGCACTGCAGGCAGAGGCTTAACCTTCCATGCCACACTGCTGCCCCTTCCTTTTTAAGACTTCATTTAACCCAGCCCCATTTTCTATGCATGAAGAATAGGGAAGGAGGAAGTGGGAAAGGAAAAGCCATAGGTTCAAGGTCTTTGATCTGAATGGTTAAGAGCATAGCTCTCTCTCTCCCAATAAAAAGAGAAGTTACTTCTTCACCCCAGATACCAAGTAAAGAAGGTGCTAGCTGAGGCTCCCTGAGGAATTGGCGATGCTTCTAAGAAAGAGAGATGTGTGTCTAAACCCCTACCCATGAGGTAGTCCATGTCTGTGATGGAGTTGGGTTGTGGAAGATTAGAGAGAGGAGGGAAGGAGTGGCAGTGGAATAACCTACACTCCCTGGTCCATATCTGAGCTTGTGCCATTGTCCCAGGACCCTCCTAGGAGGGATCCAGCTAGTGAGGTATCCCTGGAAACAAGAGGCTCTGGGATGCACCACGCTGGTGAGAACTAGGAAACTTGAAAGGGCTCAGTCAGGAGCTCATCCAGGTATCACATGGTGAAGATTTGCCTCCTAGAGGATGTAAGCAGGTGCCTCTGAGAGAATTGGCTTTTGGATGTCTGGCATATCAAGTCACACAGGGTCTCTATGGTTCACCTGCACCCCTACAAACCCATGGCACACAGTAGGGTATTAATTTGCATTCTTATTTATGTTATAACTATAAAGGATGCATTCTCTTTGTAAACATTAAGTCTTCTTTCCTATCCCAATACAAATGAAATAGAGCCCCCAAGAAGGAGGAGAAGGGAGGTGAAGCCACCAACAGGGCTCCCTCACGACCTAGAATGTCTGTGCTGAAGGGCAAGGACCACCTCTAGCACCCTGGAAGAGAGGTGGCAGTTTTTAGCTGGACTGCATTGAACTCGGATGACCAGAAAGCTGTGCCGACTACATAATTATGACATAGGGCGTCCAACTGAAGGCAGTAATTGAGCACCAAGTTCAGATCACTAAATAAGATATAAAAGATCTATAAGATATAAAATAAGGTTCTCTGTGCTATGGAGGCTGCTCTTTCATCACTTGGGGAACAGTAGGCTGGCGCCGCGGCTCACTTGGCTAATCCTCCGCCTGTGGCGCCGGCACCCAGGGTTCTAGTCCTGGTTGGGGTGCCGGTTGCTCCTTTTCCAGTCCAGCTCTCTGCTGTGGCCTGGGAGTGCAGTGGAGGATGGCCCAAGTGCTTGGGCCCAGGAAGAAGCACCTGGCTCCTGGCTTTGGATCGGCGCAGTGTCGGCCATAGCAGCCATTTGGGAGGTGAACCAATGGAAGGAAGACTTTTATCTCTGTCTCTCTCTATCAAACATTGCCTGTCAAACAAATAAAAAGAAAAAAAAAGCCCTTAGGCTGTCAAAGTCTGTACCATACAGTTCAGCAAAGATAAGATTATAAATTTCATAAAGACAGGGGCTGCAAATTGTCTTGCTCATTTTTTTCATCCTCCACTACTTAATAGGAACTCATTCAATGTTTGTTGAATGAAAAAATAAATGAACAAGTGATTAAATGTAGTCATTTAAATGTTGGATGAATAAGAATCACTTGGGGAACTTGATGCTAATACAGATGCCCAGACTTCAGTGCCAGGAATTCTCACTTAAAAGATCTGGAGAAGAGTAGAGTATACTTGGAGAAATATTTGGTTGATCCATGAGTAGATTAGTCTTAGAGGATTTTACAACTACTGCTTACAGTTGCTTCAACACACACTTCTAACGGGATTTTTAGCCACTCAATTTTGACTGTATATGAAAAAGAATCTATTCAGGTTCAAATACACACAGGACAAACAGGTAAGACTGGAGAGGAAATAAGGCACAGAACTGACATCTGCATCAATGCTTTGGGACTCATGAATGTACAACATCATAAGGGAGCCCTGTAACCACTTTTGACTTTTACATGTGGGTAAATGTTGCTTTACTTATTGTGATTAAATCACATGCTAACATGCCACAAATCATGATTCTGTCATTCTAGGGTCCTTGTCTGCAGTGAAACCCAGGAAGGAGCTATGATGGGGTGGGGGAGGGGAAGCTGTGGGGCTTCCATTTTGCAGGTGGTACCTGTTAGAAGAATAAATTATGGATTTGATTCTCTGGAGGTTGTAGTCCAATGTATTTCACAGCAAGGAATAAAAATTGTAACCTCAGTGCTTCCCCAACGTGGTCAGCCTCATTGCAGGATGTTGAAAGTGCACACCAGGGATATGTGTACCCTAAAGAACTTGATTTAATTAGGGAAGATTTCAGCAGACAAGGGTTAAACTTTTCACAAAAATGAGCTCAAATATCTACAACTTGTTCTATTTCACTTGAAATTATGTCATTGAAGTAAACATACAGAAATGTATTCCATATATTTGTTTTCATTCTCAGTTACATTGCTCAAATTCTTTTTTTAGAAATATAGAATATATATTGTAAAATTCATCGCTTATTATGATCATGTAATAAATAACAATGGAGTTTAATTACACTAGATCAGGTTATTATATTATAAGCCTTGCCATTTACAAGTGTTTTCCTAAGGTGAGAGCACATTAGTTGATGTTTTACCATCAGGTAGATCTGGAGTCCCAGAGAATAATCAGACAAGATATACGTGAACTTGATCACAATGGCAAAGGTTTAGCATGATGACCTTGTCAGAGCCAAAGTCAGGAAGAACTTGGTCCAGTGTTCATCCAGGGGACATCATGCCAAAGTTCCTTCCTCCCCTCTTCCTTTCCTTTTTTCTTTCTTTCCCTCCCCTCCCAGCCTCTTGCCTCCCTCCCTCCCTCTCCCCCCCTCCCTCTCTTTCTTTCTTCCTCAACTTCTGATTAAAAATTTCTTTTTAAAAGATTTTAAAAATTTACTTGGAAGGCAGAATTAGGAGAGACAGAGAGAGAGAGAGAGAGAGAGAGAGAGAGAGAGATCTTCTGTCCCTTGATTCACTTCCCAAATGGCCTCAACAACTGGGGCAGGGCCAGGCTGGAGCCAGGAGCCAGAAACTTCTTCCAGATTTCCCACATGAATGTTGGGACCCAAGCACTTGGACCATCTTCTGCTGCTTTCCCAAGCCATTAGCAGGGATCTGGCTCAGAAGTGGAACAACTGGGACTTGAACTGGTGCCCTGGGATGCCAGCATGGCCGGTGGCAGCTTAACCCACTGGGCCACAGCACCGGCCCCCTGATTTTTAATTTCTATTTAGACAGCCTTAACTGGCTAACAAAGGAGACACTGTAATCTGGAAAATCATGCTGAACCACTCCCTAATTCCCGAGTCCTATAAGAGGGATCAGTTTTGAGTCTATAGTGTCTTTGGTCCCCTGCAGACATGTTTGCAAGTGGGAGTGACCATGAGAGAGTGAACTTGGGGAGGGGGATGGGCCAGGTGTTTCCAGGGACCTTATGAAGGCCACTCGGAACTGACTTATTAGAGATCTGGAGTTTCTCCAGCATTTCACTTCCTTTCAGCACAGAGCTGTAGGTACTTGTGTAGGGTCATGATAGAAAACCCAGTGTGCATCTAGACTCCAAGGGTAGCATTCACACAGCAATAGGACATCTGCATCATCTCTCTGAAGCTCCAGAGAAGATGCTAGGTGACTTCTTGGGTCACTTCTCTCTGTCTGTAAAGCCAGTGGCTCACTGGTACTGTCCAAAGTGTGGCATTGCTTAGTGGCTGTAGGGGCTGGCATTTGTCACACCTATAAGGCGTATTTTTATCTAGCTACTATCCCAGTTATGTTATGCTAAGAATTGATTATTTGCCTTGTATTTCAAGAAGTGTTATTGATTTAAAAAAAAGCCATCTGTCTGCCTACGCATAATTTCTGACACTGAGGCTAGAAATAGGTCCCACTCAACACCTGATGACTAGATTACCCTGTGTTCTAGGCTCACCAGGACCCCTGCTGTGTGACAGAAAAGGGTTGGCTTATTGACTGAGACAGCTACCTCTTGTGGGACATGGAGCCGTAGGCTGCAAACCTAGAGGGCTCTATAAAATGCTGAGTGATTTGTGGACCTGAAGCAGAGATTCTAACATGCACCTTAGCTTCAGGGGTCTTTGTCAGTGTTGTGAGTAAAAAGAAAAATCAGGAGTGTTTTAACAATGTCCTCTTTTTTTCCCCTCTTGCTTGCATTATTTAATAGAAGTATTCAGGAATAGCAGGAAAAATAAAAAAATAATTCTGCGAGGTGTAATTATGACCTCTGATTACACTGTGAATCAATAGCACACATACATTTATGTCTCGTGTGAAGCTTACAGCTCTCCTATGATACCCAAGCACTTTTCTGCTGAGTTAACAGAAAGACATCTTGCTTTTTACTGCCAAATTTCTTCTGCAGGTGCACTATTCCCAATCCATTCCTTTAAGTAGTGTATTAACTCACAGTTTTAGGTGAGATCCTGATGATCAGCTGTAGGTTGACAATTTGAAACCTATTCACAGTGTATGTTCTTCATCTTCATTATTCTTTCTTTAAAAGAATTTATTTATTTTGTTCAAAAATCAGAATTAGAGAGAGAGAGAGAAAGAATCTTCCAACTGTTGGTTCACTCTCCAAATGGCCACAATAGACAGGGCTGGGGCAGCCTGAAGCCAGAAGCCAGGAACTTCACCTGGGTTTCCCATACGGGTGCAGGGGCCCAAGGACTTGGACTGCCATCTTCCACTGCTTACCCAGGTACATTAGCAGGGAGCTGGATCAGAAGCGGAGCAGCCAGGACTCAAACCAGCATCCATATGGGATACTGACATTGTGGATGGCGGCTTAACCCACTGCCCCACAGCGCTGACTCCCTTTTTCAGTTAGTTCACCCCCCAAGTGGCCGCTATGGCTGGCACACCGTGCTGATCCGAAGCCAAGAGCCAGGTGCTCCCTCCTGGTCTCCCATGAGGGTGCAGGGCCCAAGGACCTGGGTCATCCTCCACTGCACTCCCGGGCCACAGCAGAGAGCTGGACTGGAAGAGGAGCAACCGGGACAGAATCCGGCGCCCCAACCAGGATTAGAACCAGGGGTGCCAGCACCGCAGGTGGAGGATTAGCCTAGCTAGGATTAGCGCTGGCTCCTGTTAAGTATTCTTTAGATGAATCTATGTCAATAGGAAAAAGCCCAGTTAGAGGCAGTCTGGGCACTAAAGTGAAATTACTACATTTATTTCCTTATTTAAGCATTTTTATTTATTTGAGAGGCAGAGACTGCAATAGAGAGAGGACATTTCCATCCACTGTGTCATTCCCCAGATGCCCAGGAACGGGGGACCCAGTCCATGTTTGCTACATGGGTGGCAGAAGTCCAAGTACTTGAGCTTCCCAGGGTGCACTTTAGTATGAAACTGGATGGGCAGCAGAGTCAGGACTCGAATCCAGGCATCCAGCTAGGAATGTCTTAACCACTGTACTGGATGCCTGCCCCTAAATTATACATTCAAATTACATATGCATGTGTGTCTTGTCTTAATGCAAGATATAAACTGATAGACATCTCTAAATTGGTAGGCAGATATAAATTGTCTTCTGATTGTTCACAACCCAAAACTAAGAACTATGTGAAGTTAAATTTTACGAATCAAATATTAATTTTTTATCAAACTGATAAAATTTTTATCAAAATTTTTATAAAAAATTTTTATCAAAATTTTTATAAAAAATTTTTATCAAAATTTTTATAAAAAATTTTTATCAAAATTTTATGTTTAAATGGGCTTAGCATAGAAGGATAAATTTTGCCAGATTTTCAAATGAGTTGAATGCTAACTTTTCTTTCTTGACCTAAATAATAGCCTGACCAATACACTTGCTCTGTTTATTATGACCGTAGCACAGCTCCGTACATGCCAAATAAAAACATACGACAATGGAGAGAATTGGTAAACTTCTAAAACTTCCACATGGCATTGACTTTTCCATATGTCTGCCTTGTGGACTGAATGTTGTCTTCCCCAAATTCGTATGCTGAAGTCCTACTCCTGGATGAGACTGGGTTTGGAGCTGGGACTTTTCAGAGGGAATTCCGTTTGGATGAGGTCCTGAGGGTGGAGCTCTCATGATGTGATTAGTGCTGTTACAACAGGGCAGGAGAGAGATCTCTTTTTATCCTGTCCCACTCACCCAGGAAAGGCCACCTGGCACAGGCCATACGCAAACACAGTGAGAGAGCAACTGCCCATAAGCCAGGAAGACAGCCCTCAGCTGCAGTAGAGCCTGCCAACACCTTGATCTTAGACATCCAGCCTCCAGAATCGTGAGAAATAACTTTCTATTGTTTAAGTCACCCAAACTCTAGTGTTTTGTCATAGCAGCCTGAGCTTAGACACTATGGATTCAGCTATAAATGACTGGAGAGTCTTTGAGAGTAGGTTAAGCTTGGGGTTTATTTGTCTCTCACACAATGAAGGGAGGAGATGCCAGTGAGGGCAGGTAAGGTGGCTTCCCAGTATATGTGTGACCCAGTCTACCATCTTCAGCTTGAAGCCCTCATCTCCATGCTTGTCGTCTTATGTCACAGAGTGGTTGCAGTGTGTAGAAGTCTCTCTCTGTCTTTAGGTGTGAGAAAAAGGTGGAAAGAAAGTTGAAGGCTATCCTGTTTTCTTTCTTAAAAAATTAGTTTTTTGAAAGGCAGAGCAGCAGAAACACACACACACACACACACACACACAGAGAGAGAGAGAGAGAGAGAGAGAGAGAGAGAGAATATCTTCTATCTGCTGATTCACTCCCCAAATGACCACAGTGGCCAGGTCTGGACCAGGCTGAAGCCAGGAGCCAGAACCTCGATCCAGGTCTCCCACATGGGTGGCAGAGACCCAAGTGTTTGGACCATCATCTGCTGCTTTCCAAGGTGCATTAGCAAGAAGCTGGATCAGAAGCGGGAGACCCAGGACTTATACAAGTGCTCCAATATAGTAGCCTGTACTTGCAAGGGGTAGCATAACCCCTGTGCCACAAAGCTGGCCACTATTCCATTTTCTTACTGCAGCTGTGCCTCTTTCCTTAGGAAAGATCACCCTCACCAGGAATTTCTATCTCCCATTGGCTGAGATTGGCATGTGACCACTTTGAGCCTCAGGGGAAAAATGCTGTACACATTTACAGATCCCAGGATTTCTGAGTTGGGAAAAGTGGTTAGTAACTCTGTACCACCAGGACCGTGCGTCATCCATCCAGACGCTTCCCATAAATCATCCTTGTTTGGAATGTATTTGCACCCTCTGAGAATCACAATGCCCAGTTCGTCCCCCAGCCACTGCACTCGACTTGAAGTCCAAGATTCCTCAGTGATGAGTGGCTCTCCTTGTCAGATCACAGTATGGACCTACTAGCCTAGGATACGAGAGTGACCACTGAGTGTCGGGTGTGCCTTGGGGGTGCGAATGTAAGGCGGCAACAAACAGCATCTACCTTTTACACCCTTCATGTCATCTATAACCTTTACAATGCTGTTTGGCGATGTGGTCACAAAGCCAAACAGAGAGCAACCTTGAACTCTGTCCAGGTCAGAATTCTTACAAATTGAGTCTTTGCAAACTCTGTGGTGTTGCTTAATGCAGTGAGTTGGTTTTGTTGTGTCTACAAATCATCAAAACAACGAGGCGACTCAATGAAGAAAAACGGAATCCTGGGTTCATTCAGTCAGGATGACCAATCTTGTAACCGTACAGAGGCATGACTGCAGAGTGTTTGCTTTCTGATACCCTCGAAAAAGAGCTCAACCAGCAAACAAGTAATGAGCACGTCTCAAATGCGCTTACAACACCCACCTCTACCACCTCCTAACATGAGCCGTCAGAGAATTAGCAATCTCTCCACTCTTTCTGCAAGCCTCTCCTTCTTCCTTCAAGTTTTGAAGAAAATGCCAGAACTCCTAGGAAGGGCTGTGTTCCATGTAGTGACTCGCTGTAAAAACAACAGTGCTGTCTGATTTATGCTCCCTCTGCGACATGGAAAAGTCAGGCGCTGCTTGTAGACCACGTGTTAATTAACACCACTGTCTTCCCGAGGCACTTGGCAGCTTTGCTTAGCTCTTGATCAATGGGAAGAGAAACAGCAAGAAATGCTCTGGCACCCAGAGCCCAGGCAGAGAAGCGTGGCTCACGTGGAAGCACTCACACGGCCGTTTGGAACATAATATCCCGATCCTGGATTACTGAGCAGAGATGGGATATGGTTGCTCATGAACCATTCAAGAAATGCAGGCCAACTATTTTAAGGAATCCACTGAGTGTAGGTTTGGCCCTAAATTCGGGTGTCTCTGGGCCCTGTAAGAACACCTAAGGACAGCTTCAGGACTGCTAGAATGTAAATAAGGCTTGAGCTACAGTTGCATTTACTTTAGCCACTAGAGGGCAGCATGGCACAGAAAGTGCGGTGCCTGCCAAGAAACTTCTCTGCCTTCTGGGGAGGGGGCCGGCCAGGAGGGAGTCTTCATAAAGCAGATGGCCAAAAACTAACCCCGGCAATGACCACCATGGGGAAAGTTAAACAGATGTGTGGGGATGGCCGCATGTTTTTGGAATTCATGGTGGTTAACTAAAGAAAATCACATGTACATAGCTAGATATGTATCCTCCATATCAATCATGGAAAAGCTACTCAGCTAAACCGGGGGCGAGACACCACGGAGCAACAGGCAAGATCAAGTGCAGTTTTCCTCTTGCGGGGGGGGGTGGGGTAAGTAAGACACTTTCAAGCATTTAGAACCAGACTGCCCCAGGTTGATAAACCAGGTCCAGAATTTACTCAGCTTTGTGGTGTTGGGCAGATTGTTTGGTTTACTCGTTTGAAATATGAGCAGAATAACAATTGCTTCCTCATGGAGGATTTTTACAAAGTGTAAATGGGGCCAGAGCTGTGGCACAGCAGCTGACGCTGGCATTCCACGAAAGCACTGGTTTGAGCCCCGGCTGCTCCACTTCAATCTAGTTCCCTGCTAATGCTCCAGGGAAAGCAGAGGAAGATGGCCCCAGTACTTGGGTCCCTTGCATCTATGTGGGGAACCGGGATGGTGTCCCAGGCTCCTGACTTTGGCCTGGCCTAGCCCTAGCCACTGCAGCCATTTGTGGAGAGAACCAGCAGATGAAATATCTTTCCTTGTCTCTCTGTAACTCTGCTTTTAAAATAAATACTTCTAAAAAATGAAGTAGTATATATGTCAGAGTTTATTTTAGCTAGTTAGTCCTCAAAAAATTAAGTCAGACTATGACAGGTGAGGTCCTATGGCTTAAGATCGGGAATAAGCTTTGTCCTTTCCAAGACTTGAAGTTTGGGACTTGGGCTCTTTTTTTTTTTTTTTTAAGATTTATTTATTTACTAGAAAGGCAGAGTTACAGAGAGAGAGAGAGAGAGAGAGAGAGAGAGAGAGAGGTAGGTCTTGCCTCTGATGATTCAGTCCCCAGATGGCTGCAGTGGTTGGCTGCAGTTGAGCTAATCCAAAGGCAGGTGCCAGGAGCTTCTTCTAGGGCCCAGACACTTGGGCCATTTTCTACTGCTTTCCCAGGCTATAGCAGAGAGCAGGATCAGAAGTCGAGCAGCTGGGACTCGAACTGGTGCCCATATGAGATGCTGGCACTGCAGGTGGTGGCTTTACCTACTCTGCCATAGCTCTGGCCCCAGGAACTTGGACTCTTAAGAGATAGGTTCTAGCAAAATATGGGTGGAGCAGGAAAAGGAAGAAGAGGTGACAATGTGCTGTGGCTGACAAGCTAGTGCTCTTGAGTTTGGAGAAGCTGAGCGACCCAAGCGACATGCTGTGCTGCCAGGTACTGGCTGTGCCTACCAGGCTGCTTGTAGAGAACAAGTGGGCTGGGACGGCAGGCCAGGGTTGGGCTGGACTGAACAGCAGCTGCTGATTCCTGCTGCCTGTCCCTTTGCTTTTAAAATGCTCTGCTGAGTTTGCAGTGGCATGGCTGGAAAAGCCAACAGGTGGGTGGTTGAGCAGGACTGCCCCCCCCCCCCTTTGGCTTACTCGGCTTGGTCTCTTCCTTTCTTCTTTTAGTCCTGCTGCTAAGTATAGCGAACTCCCCCTGAAACCGTCTCTTCTCTTTATCCATCCAACTAAATATTTATTGAGGACGCAACTGTGCATCTACCAAGAACACTGTGATGAACAGAGGTCAGTGCTTGGCTCCAATGAAGCGTTATTTCTGGTTGGGAAAGCAATGGTAATCAGGCAAGCAGACGTGACCCTTTATGATAGTGGCTAGGCTGGCGATACCCGGGAAAGGGTGCAGGAGATGGAGTGGTCACAGAAGGCTTCCCTGAAAGATGACTTTTTTTTAAAGACTTATTTATTTATTTGAAAGTCAGAGTTACACAGAAAGAAAGAGGTAGAGAGAGAGAGAGAGAGAAAGAGAGAGAGAGGTCTTCCATTTGCTGGTTCACTCCCCAGTTGGTCCCAACAGCCGGAGCTGAGCCGATCCAAACCCAGGAGCCAGGAGCTTCCTTCGGGTCTCCCATGTGGGTGTAGGGACCCAAGGACTTGAGCCATATTCTACTGCTTTCCCAGGCACATTAGCAGAGAGCAGTATCAGAAGGGGAGCAGCTAGGACTGGAACTGATGCCCAAATGGAATGCCGGCACTGCAGGTGGTGGCTTAGGCCTCAGAGAGGACCTGCGGCAGTCAGGGGCAGGCCCGAGGCCTATGGGGGCAGTGAGCGAGGGGTAAGCTCTGAGGTTAGTCGGCTCCTCATGTTCAGTTTTCCTTTAAAGCAAAAAGAGGGGCCAGTGCTGCGGCTCACTGGGCTAATCCTCTGCCTGTGGCGCCGGCACACCGGGTTCTAGTCTCGGTTAGGGCGCCGGATTCTGTCCCGGTTGTTCCTCTTCCAGTCCAGCTCTCTGCTGTGGCCCAGGAGTGCAGTGGAGGATGGACCAGGTCCTTGGGCCCTGCACTCACATGGGAGACCAGGAGAAGCACCTGGCTCCTGGCTTTGGATCAGCACAGCGCGCCGGCTGCAACGTGCTGGCCATAACGTGCTGCAACGCACCGGCCACTTGGGGGGTGAACCAACGGAAAAAGAGAGACCTTTCTCTCTCTCTCTCTAACTCTGCCTGTCAAAAAAAAAAAAGCAAAAAGAGGAGAGTGCTTTTTAGACCTCAAGAAAATGTCCACTCCTTCCAGGTGACAGAAGCAAGTTTGGGTTTCTGCTCTGAAGGCCCTGTGCGTGAGACACCTGTTTCTCTCCTAAGTCTGGATGACCCAGCAGGCAGGCAGGGCCTTTGCTGCCCCCAATCTCTGCAGAGCCCGGGCCCAAGCCCTGATGAATGTTCCCCTGGTCACGGGGAGCATTAGAAAGCGTAACCTTCTATTAAAGTAAAGCAATGCCACCTATTTTCTCTGTTCCCAGTGAGGTTTAGTTCTAAGAAGATTCAATGAAATCAAATCTCCTTTATGAATCGAGCAGCACTGACGGCATCATGGCTACAGGACGAGCCAGGGGCAAAAAAATCTCCATTTCCTGGCATCTGGACCAGAGCAATGAGCTGCTCAAGTCTCAAATGGTTGCATTTATTTATTTATTTACAATGGAAATTCTGGAAACCAAATTAGGAGCTTCACCCATGAACTTCTTACAGACACCAGAGAAAGTTGGCACCTTAGGGTCCACATTGTTTGGCTGTGCTGAGCCAGCCGCCATCCAGGGTCACACGGACGGTTCTTGCTCACACCCTACTTGGGACAAGCAGGGCCTCAAGGAAGCACCGTGCACAGCTCTCAGAACGCAGCTCCTGCGGCACTGCTGCTGAGTTATTTAGTTGACTCAAGCAGAATTCTCCTCTGGCAATAAAGACAGCAAGCTTTATGCTAAAATTTTCTTCAATTCACATCCTAAGGACTCTCAGATTTTCAGGAAAAATTTTAGTTGAGGAGCAGGAACAATGAGGATGAGAACTTCCCAGCTATTACCAACTTCAATTTCCTTGACCACACTGATGTTCTTCTCCCTTGGCTGAGCCTTGAGGTTCAGGTTCATCTCCAGCTCCAGGACAGCCTGGGGAATGTCGCTCTCAACTCACACGGTGTCGGCTCACCATCGGGCTTGAAGATCTTGGTGCAGGAGCCAAACGTGGCTTCTCCTGGTTGAGCACTGGCTGAGGAAGAGCTCAAGTGGAGACATTTAAAAAAACTATTCATAATGTATTTCCCATGTGATCTGGGAGGGAGGAAGTTTTGAGAGTCCATGTACGGAACACACTGTCTCTCCAACTCCCAGCATCCCAGCATGGTGCTGGTAACTGGTCCAGAGTGAAGGGGGTGGCTGAAGGTTATGCAGAGTTACCAGTGACTGAAACACACGCTTTTACTAGACTAGAAGAAATAGAATTCTTTTTTTTGGTATTTTCTTTTTAAAAATTTTATTTAACATATACAGACTTCATGCATCTTTTATATATACATTTAGGAACTTAGTGATTTCTTAAAAGTGAGTGTCTTATTCTCTCTATTCACGTAACTCATGTTCATTGAGCACTTACTATATGTTGGGTAGTAGATGTATAAAGATTGACAAACAAGTTTTCTGTCCTTCAGTAACTCATAATCTACATAGGACTGGGATTTTAACCCCTTCCCCACCGCTGGGGGCTAGCCAGCTCAAACACATGCATGAGGGTGGCTAGGTGCTCTTGTAAGGACAATGATAACTGACATTGGCTCCTATCTTGAGTGGACAACAGGAGGTGGTGGCGTTTGTGGAAAACTGGAAAGTCCCTAATGCACCTAAAGGAGGAGCAGTTACTCATGCAGGAATATGGTGGTTGCGTAGAATGGAAGCCCAGTGTTGTTGAATCTTTAACTTTTTGAAAAAAGTAAGAAATCTGTATTATTTCATAAAAGGTGCTTTGTTACAAATCTAGACAACTGATTTGTTTTTGTGAGGAACAAAACAATAACTTTATTAGCTACATACATTAAAATTCATACATTTTACATAACACTATAGATTTCCTACCTACATCTATGTCAATAATTCAGATTTTTGTTAGCATCAAACAAAGTATTTCTTTATGTGTACACCTGATTTTGGTGTTTACATACAGATGGATACAAGACATATAAAATACAAATCTTACCTATCAAATATCTGTAATTAATCTCCCCAATAAATCTGAGCATCTAATGTGCATTCTTTTATTTAAATTGTAAACCAATTTAATGTCACGACCTACTTCCATGAAAACATACTCTGGTTTATATTTGACTTGTTGACTGCCTATAGGAAGTTCATTCACAGGGCAAGGAAAATTGGAGCAAAGCAAAGGAAGAACAGAGACTTGGACATATTCATAACAAAGCACATGCAAAGTCTCTAGTGTGAAGTGCCACCAGGAGAAATAAAATGCCACCTCTGCTGTGTCATGGTCTCTATAGGATGTTCTCAAGTGTGAATCTCAACATCACAGCCTTGGCCTTCCCTTCTTTAAATAGGAATGGCTGAGAAAGAAAGAAGTCTCTGGTTAGGATAGGTTTATAAACCAAAGAAATGCAACGGTTGTAACAGGGCCCGCCCCTTGCCAACTACTGAGTGAGCAAGAGTCAGATGATGGTTTCCCTCCAGCCCGAGCATTGTCATCAGAACTCGTTTGCTGCCTTGCAATTTACCTAGTGCTTTCTGAAGAGAGGAGATATACAGACCAGTATCTGAAGGGTCATCTGGGCAGCAAGGCTTGGAGCCATTGCAAGGAACCCAGGGAGGGGCACAGCCAGCCCGTGCGTGTTGAACAGTGTTGAACACAGCCTTTGTATACAACAACCCCGTACACTACCTAAAAGAGCAATACCAGTTGAAAGAAACAGCCCAGATGTTTCTCCTTGTTTGTTAAATAAAATACCACACAGCAAACTGGGGGAGCCGGCATCAAAGTTGTCTGCAAAGCTGTGAGCGGCGCCCCAGCTGTCCCTCCAGCTTTCCTGTGTGTGTGCTATGGTGCAGGGCCATGTGTTCCTCTGGGTCTGGCCTGCCCCCGATCTGGAAAGCACACAACCAGAAATGGTGTCACAAGGACGCCCACAGCGGATTCTTCTGCAGAAAAAGATGAACCAGTGCAAGGTTCTCCAACAGATTCTTCACCTCCAAGAGAAGTAAGGAGTTCCAGTGTATATCTAAAACCACAAAGCAGGTGGAGGCTAATTCAGAAATCCTCCCGTGTCAGGGTCCCTGGTCTGACTTGTTTCCCTTAAGCCAGAGCACAGATGTGAGAGCTCCCGAGAGTTCGTGGGTTGTTGTACTTGTCATCTTAGATTCCTACCCATTTCTGTGCCACCAGCCTGGTCTGAGAAGGCCCATATTTGCTCTTGGGCTTCTGAAACCCACTCGGCCCAGTTGAAGCACTTAGGAATTCATGAACCCCTAGGAGCATCCCTACAAATGACTTAAGAGGGCAGGGGTCTGAATCTCCCAATTCTTCTACCCCTTAGTACATTTGGTACCTTTCTCAGAGTTTTCCATTAGATTAAGCTCCTGTTGCCCGCTGAGTTAGCTGGCTTCATCCTACATTCCTACTGACTGCTTGTTCTCTGCCGCATCCATCTGATCTTCTTCCCCAGCGAACTAGGCATATTCAATCCTCATCTCAGGGCATGCTTTCAGGGGAACCCAGCTGAAACCTACCTCTACTAAAGTAATTTCCCATCTTTAACACTTATACGGAAAGGAAACACATCCTCTCAAAAGCAGGTGGTACCACAGGTGCAAATCAGCTGACATATCAAATATGCAACCACCTGCTGGCTGTATAGCCATGATGACTTTGGGATTACCAACCTCACCCTTGTCCAGTGCCCTTCACTTTCTCTTGTGCTCTGCTCTGCTTGTAGGTAGGAGGAATTCAAGTTTAGGATAGACCAGTGAACAGCAGATTACAGCTCAGTGTTTCTAGTCCCTGCCTACTACTACCAGGGTTGTTCTAGTCCAGCATTCTGAGCTACTTCTGTCCCTGCTTAGGACAACACAGCAGCCTGCTGGGCTGGGTACAGTGCAGAGACGGTCAAAGGCACTTTGGTCACATTTCTCAGCTGTGTCTATATCCTGCTGCCTTGTTGGGGCTCCATGCGGAAGGGTGAAGTAAGTAGAAGAGTGAAGTGGGATGTCTTTAAGATAAGAGAGGTGGTCACTATCTTACTTCAGCTAATTGTTGCTATGATACAGTATGGGCCTGGTGTGCCAAAGAATCTGAAGTGAGAACTGTCATGTAGCATCTCCTGATAATAACTGTGTGTGATCAAGACAAAATGATACATTACAGTATTAAGGTGAAATGAAGTGTATCTCTGTGGGTAGGCAGTATAGCCTGCCAGTAGGCAAGTCCTGACTTAATTTTATGTATGTGTGGGTTGCAGGGGAGGGGATACAATGAACTAAGCAAATAATAAAAAAGAAATCTTAGAACCAAAACTCTGTCTGCCAATTTTCAAAAAATATTATCCCAGAAAAGAAGACAGTATAAAGAACCATATTAAATTTGAAGGAAAAGAAATTTTCAATCTAGTTTCAAATGAGGAAAAGCAGGGAGTGGAAAGAGAGCTCAATTTAAGTCAATTCCCAGTGATTGAGCCTCCACAGTCTTTATTCTCTTTCTAATGGCTGTTTCATCCTCAAACTCAAAAGCAGATACCATTGAAATTCACAAGCAGTTCTTCACTTTGAAGCTGATATCATTCCAAGTATGATCATGAATGCTCTCACTCAGACATAACCACTAATCTGTAAGTGTAGCTCCTAAAATGTTAATTAAAACAATACATTCAACTTAGGAGACCAAAAAATAAGCCAGGGCCAGAGGAATGCAAGGGCTTGCTAAATGAAAATAGGTCAGCTGGGATCCAATGATGACTTCAATGCAGACATCTCATGTCCTAGATCAATGCTGCGGATTTATTGGGAAGGATTCAGAGTGAGGATTGCATACGAATTTGGAACCATTGCCCAGGGAATTGGTCTAAAGTTCTCCATAGTGAGATCCACCTTTCCTTTTAGAAGGCTGGGAGAGATTTGGGGAATGCGTAAGAGTGAAGGGATCTTCGTGGTTAGGGCTCTGGTTGAAAGTCAAAATAAAACAAAGTCAAAATAAAACAAAACCCAACTCCAACCAGTCTAAAGCTAGAGGAAAAGTGTTTTCTCCTACAACAGAATATTCCAGGAAAGGATGGTTTAGCTCCCTCCAGGATCTCTGGTGATGTGATCATGACTCCATTACACCTCTCTCATGGCCCTAACTGGACACCCACACAGAAGCTCCATGATAACACCCTAGTCTCAGGTTCAAGTCCAAGAAGAAAGAGTGTAGCTTATCCTGTTCATTCAGCCCCAAGCTCTAGGATTAACTCTGATTGTGCCAACTTGAATCACATACCAACTCTTTTTTTTAAGGATTTATTTATTTATTTGAGAGGTAGAGCTACAGAGAGAGAGAGAGAGGGAGAGGGAGAGAGAGAGAGAGAGAAGGAGAGACACACAGAGAAATCTTCCATCAGCTGGTTCACTCCTCAAATGGCTGCAATGGCCAGGGCTGTGCCATGCTGAAGCCAGGATCCAGGAGCTTCTTCCCTGTCTCCCACATGGGTGCAGGAGCCCAGGGTGCATTAGCAGGGAGCTGGATTGGAATGGGTCACCCGGGACTTGAACCGGTGCCTATATGGGATGCCCGCACTGCAGGCTGCGGCTTAACCCGCTATGCCACAGTGCCAGCCTCATCATTCCAACTCTTGGCACAGTCCTGTGTCCAAGAGAACATTTGCACCCTGACTGTCTAGGACTGTGTCGGGTCGCAGGGCACAGTATTGGAGCTTTTTGTTTTGTTTTGATTTCCCCCCGTTCATTTTTTTCCCTCAGTGCTTCAGTTTGGGTACTTTGTGCTGATCTGCCTTTCAGTTAATGAATGTTTTATGTTCCCATCTGCTATTAAATCAATTTGTTGAGTTCTGGTTTTCATATATTACATTTTTCAGTTTTAAACTATCCATTTAATTCTTTTTTATAGATCCACCCAGAGATGTGTATAAGTATATTCAAAGATGCATTATTTGGAATATTCAAAATTAGAACCAAAATAATTTCTACCAAAAGCGGAATGTGGAATAGGCATTCGGCTGGGCAGTTAGGATCCTGGTTTGTGTGTTCCCATCCCATAGCAGAATGCCTGGGTACAGGTTCTGGCTCTGGTTCCTGACCCCAGCTTCCTGCTAATGCACTACTGAGAGACAGCAGTGATGGTGCGAGTAGCTGGGTTCCTGCCACCCCCATGGGAGACCTGAATTGAGTTACCAGCTGCTAGCTTTGGCCCTGGCCCTGGCCAATCCTTGCTCTTGTTGGGGGAGTGAACCAGGAGATGAGGGCTTACTCTCTCTGTTTGCTTGTTTGTTTCTGTATATGGATGTGTGTGTGTGTGTGTGTGTGTGTGTGTGTGTGTGTGTTTGGATGTTCCCCCCATCCCTGTCGCTGAAATAAATGAGTACATTTTTAAGTGGAATAGATAGTTAAGTTGTGTTAAGTTTATAGGATGGGATACCATATGGGAATGAAAGTGAGTCAACTCCACGTATATTCAACATTATGCTTGAACGTTAAAAGCATAAAACTAAGATAGAGAAGTCAGATACAAAACAATGTATGATTATCTTTATATCAATTTCACCAACTAGTTAGGAATAGATATTTGGTAGCAAAAATATTAGTAAAAGCAAGGACATAATCTATTAACAAAGCCAGAATGTGAATTTCGAGGTACACACATTATATTTTACTTTAAAGACAGCCATATAAGGGAAAGGGGCAGCTGTGAGTTTTGACATACCTATGAGAAGGTGGTGGTTTACTTCTGTCTTTTGCTTTTATGGTCACTTTTGTTGCCTTCTTTAAATACTATCATACACTTCCCACAGTGATGAAGTTCCATGTGGTAAGCAATCTTATCTCTAGACCAAAACACTTAGTGTGCCTCTAGGAAGTTAGCTCACTGTCTCTGTCAACTCTATGACAGGTAGTAGGTTCCCACAACAAAAGTGAGCTGCCTGGAAGGTGGGAATCAGACAAACCAGACTAACACTGGGAGATCAACTAAAAAATCAGGCAATGGATCTAAAGATTTTTAAATTCCTGCTAAATAATAGATAATATTTACTCAATATTTGCAAAGGCTAATGTCCTAAAAGTGTTACATACTAAATCCTTACAAGGATTTTATGAATTAAATAGGATTATTATCTTAGTATTGCAATGTAGGAGACTGGTGTTAGGGCATTTTCAACCTCAAGGTCATATGGCCAAGATTTAATAGAAATGATATTCAAACAGGCACCATCTGGCTCCTCAGCCCTTGTTTAGTCCTCTCACATTATAATATCTATTAAGGAGATGCAGTGGCTCTCAGGCCTTCATCATGCATGGTATTATTTAGCAACAGAAGTGTAGAAAATCACAGTTATTTGAAGTTCAAATCATGGTGTTTTGCAGAAAGATGGAGTCCAGCAAATAGATTCTGGTTCCTATGGCCCCATTAGTTTAGGGCTATATCCATAAACTGGATATAGCAGCCTTTCTTAGCATGGAGATATTAAATGTTTTAATTATGCAAATAACCTCTTGTGTTCCGAATTCCTGTTTATCATGCAGCCTTCTGATTATAATTTGACTTCTCAAAAAGACCTCTTTAGAATTTGTAGTCTCTCCCTTTGAATATTCCATTCAAATCTCCATTTGAAAATATGTTTTAGCTTTTATATCTCATTATCTACCAACATATTAGCTTTGCTATTTGTATATTAGTTTCGCAAGCTATAGAAACGTGGATTGTCCTGTTAGAGACTGAGCCTTGAAATCTGCATCTGCAGAAATCTGACTTCCGAATCTAGAAGTTTGAGGACTACTTTGGGAAGTTCTTCCAAGTAAATTCATCATGCAACTTTACTTATTTGGGCAATATTCCATCAATGTTTTTCTACTGAAACCTTAGCCTTGACATGGGGGTTCACTTTTCTGTTTAATATATGTAAGCATATCAGTTGTTGTTATCTGGTAGCAAACTGTCACACTGCAAGGCCAAATAAACCATGAAACCATTTGATTTCAGTGGAACTGATACTGCAGGAAGTGGTTTGGAGGGGTCCCTTCCCCCAAGTTCATATGTGGGATCGCTAGCCTGTAATGTGATGGTATTTGCAATGGTGCCTAGGTTTAAGATGAAGTCATGAGGATGGGGCCCTTGTGACGGGCCTTGTGCCCTTATAAGAAGATCCACCAAGTGCTCCCCCCACCTGTCTCCTTCCCTCTCTCCTCTCTTGCTGTCTCTGTGCACACACAAAGAGGAGGTCATGTGAGTCCATAGTGAGATGTAGGCCTTCCACAAACCAGGAAAATGGCCCTCGCCATCATCTGACAGTGCTATTGCCCTGTACACGAATGTCCAGCCTCCAGAACCATGAGAAAATAGATTTCTGTCGTTTATGGCACCCAGACTACAATGTTTTGGCCTGGCAGCCCAATCAGACTAATGTAGGGATCAATGAAAAATAAAGAGCTAACCATTCTTGGGGGGACTGAGAGTTGCAATAACAAGGGTACGACAGCCTCAAAATTCAGGGAGAAGAAGTCTGGAGAGATACCTTTGCTTCCTGGAGGACTGCCTTGGGCAGGGCTTTCTGCTCCAGGACTTACTTCTCTCTCTCTCTGTTTTTTTCTGTTTGCTACCTCTGTTTCACACAGTGGAAGTGACACACTCATCGTTGACACTCAGGGAACTTTGAGAAAGTAAAGAATTTGACTCTCTAAAAATGTACTGTCACATAGTAACCCTTTCACAGACCATTCTTGCCTTTCAGGAAGAGAATCAGGTTATAAAACCCAGGAATGCAGTTAGCAGGACTGTTAGATGATGTTTGATTTTTTTAAAAAAAGCCTAAGCATCTGACCATGGTTTTTCCAAGTCAAACAGCAGTTTAAAAACTAAGAGGCTTTGAAGTCATAGGCCTGTCGTGCTGTGAGCGACTTCTCTCTCCTGAAATAGTAAATGAGCTCAGATGAGAAAATTTGCAGATACTGTTTGTGTCTCTCGGCATAGAAGGTCATTTGTTAAGAGTCTGTCCTAGAAACATTACTTAGGTCCTATATTGTGGTGAACCACTTTTCTTTTGGAAATGTATAAGAAAAAATTTCAGTAGGATGAAAAAGATTTATTTAACCACATTGTTATTACATTTAAACATCAAAACTGTCATTTTCCCTTCAATTTTCAAATGAAATAGTCAGGCTTTCAGAAAATCACATAGAAAAGCAACACCAATACTGAGTTTAAAATCCTATGAAGAGGGGCCAGTGCTGTGATGCAGCAGGTTATGTGACCTGGCTACTCTGCTTCTAACCCAGCTCCCTGCTAACGCACTCGGTAAAGCTGTGGAAGATGGCCCAAGTGCTTGGCCCTGCCACCAATGTGGGAGACTTGGATAGAGTTCCAGCCTCCTGGCTTTGGGCTGGCCAACCTCTGGCCATTGCAGCCAGCTGGGGAGTGAACCAGGTGATGGAAGATTTCTTGGGCCGGCGCCGTGGTTCAACAGGCTAATCCTCCGCCTTGCGGCGCCGGCACACCGGGTTCTAGTCCTGGTCGGGGCACCGGATTCTGTCCCGGTTGCCCCTCTTCCAGGCCAGCCCTCTGCTGTGGCCCAGGAGTGCAATGGAGGATGGCCCAGGTGCTTGGGCCCTGCACCCCATGGGAGACCAGGAAAAAGCACCTAGCACCTGGTTCCTGCCATCGGATGAGCGCGGTGCGCCGGCCACAGCACGCCGTCCGCGGCAGCCATTGGAGGGTGAACCAACAGAAGGAAGACCTTTCTTTCTGTCTCTCTCTCTCACTGTCCACTCTGCCTGTCACTTTGCCTTTCAGAAGATTTCTTTATGTCACTTTGCCTTTCAGAAAAATAAAATAAATCCCGAAACAAAAATAAACTCTTGAAGACAGGGACTTCTTTAAAAGACACCAAGGTCCCAATAATGATAGCTATCTTTTCCATTGTACCTTCAACATGACAGTCATCTTGTTTGTTTTCTGCATTATTTTTCACTGTTTCAAGTCAATGTCAGTGTAAGTTTTCCTAATGGACAAGGAGTAAGAGGTTCAAAGTGGTTAAATTACTGGACCAAGGACACACTACTCAGAAGCTAAATTAGACTGTAAGACAAATTTTCTTCCTCTGAAAGCCACCTACTTTCTGTTAGTATGTCATGTGGCATCCTTAGTGTCATCTACATTTCTGGAAAGACTCCATCAATCTGTTAATAGTTAATTTTTCATTCTGGAATAGGAAACTTTTAATGAAAGCAAAAATGGACATTACTGATCTAATGATTTGATGCTTCTCATTTATATACTATCAAATTCCTTTCAAAATGAAGCTGATTTTTAAATGTTTATTTCCATCTATTTCTCTACTTGAAAGGCAGAGTCACACATAGATGCCCACACACACACAAAGGTCTTCCCTCCATTGGTTCACTCCCCAACCAAGGCTGGGCCAAATCAAAGCCAGGAACTAGGTTCCCCATCTGAGTCTCCTCTATGGATGGCAGGGGCCCAAGCACTTGGACCATCACACTTTGTCTCCCAGGATGTACTGGAAGCTTGATAGGAAGTGTAGCAGCCAGACCTTGACCCAGCACTCTGATACTGGGTATGGGCATCCCAAGTGGTGGCTTAACCCACTGAGCAGCAACACTGCCTGTCCACTTTTAAAAAGGTTGTATGTGTGTGCTAGGAGGGCAGTACAGTTAGACTGAGCACTGTCCATATCAACAGGTTTGAGTCATGCCATGGAACACGCCATCAAGGTAGTGATCTGTAGATCTTACAGTGATCATAATAATTCACATCTGTGGAGAGCTTTTTATGTCAGAGGTAGACTGTCTGGAAGACAGCAAGACAACTGGATCAAAGAAGAATCCACACCATGAAGATGAGATTAGCTTTCTCTGGGAAATCTGGATTGGAATAAAGTTTCTATATATGGAGTAATGAATTGTATGTCACCAGGAAAGCAGAATACCTGCAGAAGACAATAAACACAAAAGAAATTTGCACTGGGGAATTGGTTTGATTGACTTGAAGAAGAGTGATGCAGTTGGGGTAGTTATAAATTGAGGCAGAATGGGTGGCTGGCTCCCTGCAAGGTTAGAGGTGTAAAGGCATGTTTGCGAGCAGATGCCTGCACTAAAGAACGGCTTAGTCTGCTGGGCAGATCCATCCTGTAAGGAAAGAAGGTGACTTCTTAGCTTCGCATCTCCTCATGGTGATGCTCGCAGGGTAACCCAACTGCCCTCGTTCTAATTCTGTGTTCCCTGAGCAATCTTCTGATGGGAATCAAGTTTCCTCGGTAGATTTCTCTCTTGGGAAGGAAACGAGTGGACAGACTGCCATGACTATCCAATCTGCTTGGCACTGTGATTTCTCACTGGAAATTCAGTTCCTGCCTTCTGTACTTTATGTAGGTGGCTGATATGAGTCAGGTCTCTAGGTCTGACTTCTCAAGGCTCTGGGTCTGTGGAGCTGATAATAGCAACCATTTATATTTATAGAGTAATTTACAGTTTATAAAACCTTTTAACCCATGTCATCTCATTTAGCTCTCACAATATGTCAGTGAGGCAGTTATGATATCTGTCTTACTGAGACTTGGAAAGGTTAAGTGAATTTCTCAAGGTCACAGAGCTAGTTAGAGAAAAACAGGATACAAAACCCAGAGTTTCTGTTACTGAATTCCGAGTTTTTCCACTATCGGTGCCAGGCAAGATCAGGGATTCTAGACACTCATAAGGTTATGCTTGTAGCCTTACTATCATTCTGCCATCACAGGAACTCCTCCTTTTGAATGGAGGGGGATTCGTTTCAAAGCTTATTTAGGTATTACCAGCTACCTCCCCATTCCCCAGCCCTAGGAAACCACTGACTTACTTTCTGACCCTATAGATTTGTGCATTGTTTTATAAAAAAATTTATCTGTGAGTCAGAAAGGGCACAGGGAGAGATAGAGATAGAGATAGAGATAGAGATAGAGATAGAGATAGATAGAGATAGAGGAGAGAGAGAGAGAGAGAGAGAGAGAGAGCGCTAATTCCCCCCAATTCCTGCAACAGCCAGGGCATGGCTGGGACTAAAACCAGGATCCAGGAACCAGAAAGTCAATCCAGTTCTCCTACGTAGTGGCAAGAACCTAACTACTTGATCCATTACCATGCCTTTAAGGGTCTACATTATCTAGAAGCTGGAGTTAGGAGTTAGAGTTGGGAAATGGACCCAGGTACTCTGTTGAGACACAGACATCCTGACACATGTCTTAACTTCTAGGCTAAATGCCCACCCCTGGTTTTTGCATTTTTGGTATCCTACTTAAATAGAACCAGGTAATATGTATTTATTTAATTTTTTTTGCATAACATTTTTAAAGTTCATCCATGTGTCCTGCATTTTATTGTATTGCCATATAATGACCCCTTCTATGGATATACTGCACTTTGGTTATCTATTCATCATCTGGTGGACATTTGGGTTGTTTTGAACTCACTGACTATTGTAAGTAGTGCTATTATGTACATTAATTTACAAGGTTTGTGTGAATATGTTTCCATTTCTCTTGGGTATATAGATAAGAGTAGAAAGGCTGAACCATATAACTCTGTGGTGAAACATTTGAGGAACCACCAGATTATTTTTCAAGGTAGTAGTGTTCCATTTTATCCACATTCTCACTGATATTTGTTACCATCTGATAGCCATCCTAGTGAATGTGAAATGGCATTTTAAAATGGTTTTGATTTCTATTTCTCTAATAGCTAGTGATGTTGAACACCTTTTCATGTGCTTATTGGCCATTTGTATATATTTGGAGAAATGTCTAGTCACATCTTTGGGCTTTTTTAATTGTTATTTTTCTTTTTTTAAATGAGTTTTTAAAAAAAGATTTATTTTATTTACTTGAAAGAGTGACAGAGAGAGGTAAAGACAGAGAGAGAGGTCTTCCATCCACTGGCTCACTTCCCAGATGGCCTCAATGGCTGGAGATGCATGGATCCGAAGCCAGGAACCAAGAGCTTCTTCCAGATCTCCCACGTGAGTGCAGGAACCCAAGGACTTGGGCCATCTTCTATTGCTATCCCAGGCAATAAGAGAGCTGTATTGAAAGAGGAGCACCCGGGACTAGAACCAGCGCCCATATGGATGCTGGTGCTTCAGGCCAGGGCTTTAACACACTGCACCACAGCTCTGGCCCCTTAAATGAGTTTTAATAGTTCCTTTGTATGGTCTGGATAGAAGTCTCTAATCAAATATATAATTTGAAAAAAATTTTCTCACATTGCATAGATTATATTTTCACTCTAAATGATGTTATTTGCAGCATTAGAATTTTTAATTTTAATAGTGTATCAAATTTTTCTAGTTTTCTTCTATTGATGTAAGGATGATTATTTTTGAATAAGGACAAAGCCTGATTAGAGGTATGAATGACTTTTTTTCACGATGACATACTTTCAGTTTATTTTATGATCATAAGATTAACCCTCCATTAAGCAAATAATTCAAGAAATAGTCAGAAGAAGAAGAAAAAAACACTATTCCTCAACAGTAGTGACAAGGGCTGTAAACAAAAGTAAATTTTCAAAATGTCAATTTCACTCATATACATTATATTTTTTCTACTCTATTAATTAGTTTAGATAAGGGAAAATATATGGTACTTGTGTTTTGAGGACTGGTTTATTTCAATAAATATAATGTTTTCCATTTTCATCTATTTTGTTGTGAAAGACAGGATTACATTCTTTTTGATGGCTGAATAGTATTCCATATATATTTTTGTGACATTTTTCTTTATCCAATAATGAATTGATAGACATCTGGTTGATTCTGTATCTTAGCTGTTGTGAATTGAGCTGTAATAAACATGAGGGTACAAATAACTCTTTCATATGCTGATTTCATTTAATTTATATAATTTCCCAGGATTGGGATGGCTGGGTCATATGGTAAATCTATTTTGAGCTTTCTAAGGTATCTCTATAGTGTCTTCTGCAATGGCTGTACTAGTTTACATTCCTACCAACAGTGGATTAGGGTATCTTTTACCTACATCCTTGACAGCATTTACTATTGATTTCTGTACGAGAGCTGTACTAATTGAGGCGAGGTAAAACCTGCATTTCTCTGATGGCTAGTGATCCTGAGCATTTCTTTATGTGTCTATTGGCCATTTGAATTTCATCTTTTGAAAAATGCTTGTTTAAATCCTTTGTTCATTTCTTATCTGGATTGTTTGTTTTGTTGTTGCTAAGTTTTTTGAGCTCTTTATAGATTCTGAATATTAATCCTTTATCAGTTGAATAATCTGAAAATATTTTCTCCCATTCTATAAATTGCCTTTTCACTTT
The DNA here is from genome assembly GCA_949820135.1 of Sylvilagus floridanus. Classification (NCBI taxonomy): domain Eukaryota; kingdom Metazoa; phylum Chordata; class Mammalia; order Lagomorpha; family Leporidae; genus Sylvilagus; species Sylvilagus floridanus. The sequence goes on from OX463238.1 coordinate 90,856,819, forward strand.
GTTGAGCATTTCCTTTGCTGTAAAGGAGCTTCTTAGCTTGATGTAATCCCATTTGTCAATTTTGGCTTTTATTGCCTATCCACAATTGGATCTTTTCCAAGAAGTCTTTGCCTATGTCAATGTCTTGCAGTTTCCTCAATGTTCTCCTCTATTAATTTGGTGGTATCATGTGGTAGATTTAGTTCCTTAATCTATTTTAAGATTATTTTGTATAAGGTGCAAGGTAGGAGTCTTTTATTTTAACATCTTTGAGAACAAGTTTTATCATTAATTAAAGAAGCACCTAAGGAAATAAGCAATGAAATTGGACACTTAGGCTTAACTAAATTTATGAGACATAAGAATATCCTCCACTTAATACACTAAAATTAAATAAATCTTTGAGAACAAGTGTTACTGTTAACTCTTATAATACACCTCTTTGAGGTCAGAGGTCCTGCATGGGGAGTAAGTGCACAGTGACTCCTGTTGTTAATTTAACAACTAATACTCTTATTTATGATGTCATTGATCACCTGAAGCTCTTGACATGAGCTGCCTAGGCTATGGAAGCCTTTTGTACCCACAAACTCCATCAGTATTTAGACAAGTCCATGAACACAGTGGAAGTTCTCTCCTCTCTTCAGAGAAAAGTACATCCTTCTTTGATGACCACTTCATTCCCCTGGGGTCATGTCCCTGTAGGACATGTTTATCCACAGTTCCTTGGCTTTCCATGCCTGAAATGCTCTTGTGCCCTTTTCAGCCAGGCCAGAATTACTTAGGGGCTGATTCTGAGGTCAGAGTATTACTTAAAGTGATTGTCATTCTATGAGTCAGCTGTATGGACTGCTTCCCATGTTGGAGCATTCATTCCTTTTTAATTCAATTTATTATTATTAACAAACACTTAATCCTATTCATATGATCACTTTAACACTTAAAATGTTATTTTTATCACCCAGCTGAAGGGGATTTGGGGTCAGGTTGCAGTCTTGTTTCATACTTCTGCATGTGAAGATCCAATTTTCCCAGCACCATTTATTGAAGGGACTGTCCTTGCTCCAGGGATTGATTTCAGCTCATTTGTCAAAGATTAGTTAGTTGTAGATGCATGGGCAGATTTCTGGGGTTTCTATTATGTTACATTAGTCTACATGTCTATTTTTGTGCCAATAACAGACTGTCTTGATTACAACTGCCCTGTAATGTGTCTTGAGATCTGGTATTGTGATGCCTCTGGCTTTGCTTTTGTTGTTTGGCATTTTTTTAGCTATTTGGGTTCTCTTCTGTTTCTATATGAATTTTAGTATCATTTTTTTCCTAGATCTAAGAAGCTGTCGTTACTATTTTCATTGGAATCACATTCCATCTGTAAATTGCTTTTGTTAGTATGGACATTTTGATGGTATTAATTTGTCCAATCCACGGACAAGGAAGAATTTTCAATTATTTTGTGTCTTCTATTTCTTTAATGTTTTGTAATGGTCATCATAGATATCTTTCACCTCCTTGGTCAAATTTGTTCCAAAATATTTAAAAATTTTTTTTGTAGCTATTGTGAATCAGACTGATCTACAAGCTCTTTCTCATTCAGGGCATTGCCTGTGTTTACAAAGGGTATTGATTTTGGGGGGTTAATTTTATATCCTGAAACTTTACAAACTCTCTTACGATTTCTTTCTTTTTTTTTTGGAAAAAAGATTTATTTATTTATTTATTTGAGATGTAGAGTTACAGAAATAGAGAAGGAGAGACAGAGAGAGGTCTTCCATCCTCTGGTTTACTCCCCATATGACTGTAATGGTGATCTGAAGCCAGGAGCTTCTTCCTGGTCTCTCACATGGGTGCAGGGGCCCAAGCACTTAGGCTCTTTTTCACTGCTTTCCCAGGCAATAAGCAGAGAGCTGGATTAGAAGAGGAGCAGCTGAGACTTCAACCAGTGCCCATATGGGATCCCAGTGCCATGGGCAGAGGCTTAACCTACTATGCCATAGTGCAGTCACTTAGTGGAGGTTTTTCTTCATTTAAGGCAAACAAATTTCACGTAATTTATATATACAGATTAAGAAACATAGTGATGTTTCCTACTCTACTTTCCTTCCTGCCCATGCTTCCAAATTTTCTCCTACTTTCTCTTATTCCCTCTATTAATATTTATAATAATTTACTTTCAGTTTACTTTATACTCATAACACTAACCCTACACTAAGTAAAAGAGTTCAACAAATCGTAAAAAGAAAAAAACACTGTTCCTGAACAGTAGAGACAAGAGCTGATAACAATCATAGGGTCTCAAAATATGGATTCACTCCTATATATATTTTGTTTTTTGGACAGGCAGAGTGGACAGTGAGAGAGAGAGAGACAGAGAGAAAGGTTTTCCTTTACCGTTGGTTCACCCTCCAATGGCCGCTGCGGCCGGTGCACTGCACTGATCCGAAGCCAGGAGCCAGGTGCTTATCCTGGTCTCCCATGGGGTGCAGGGCCCAAGCACTTGGGCCATCCTCCACTGCACTCCCAGGCCACAGCAGAGAGCTGTACTGGAAGAGGGGCAACCGGGACAGAATCCAGTGCCCCGACCAGGACTAGAACCTGGTGTGCCGGTGCCGCAGGCGGAGGATTATCTTATTGAGCCACGGCATTGGCCAGCAGCCTTTTAATACACAGTCAATGCTATGAGAAAGAACTTCTAAGATGAATCCCATTCACAGTAACTACAAAAAAATATCTTGGAATAAATTTAACAAAGGATGTCAAAGAACTCCACAATGAGAATTATAAAACATTAAAGAAACAGAAAAAGATAAAAAAAAAATGGAAAAAATTTCCATGTTCATGGATTGAAAGAATCAATATAGTCAAAATGTCCATTCTTCCGGAAGCAATTTAAAGACACTGTAAACAAGAGTGTCAAATTGTTAAGTCAAAAACAGGAGTAACTGTGTACTTACTCCTCATGTAAGATCTCTGTCCTTAATGTGTTGTCCAATGTGAATTAATGCTATAACTAGTACTGAACCAGTATTTTACACTTTATGTTCTGTGTGGGTGCAAACTGATGAAATCTTTACTTAATATATATTAAATCGATCTTCTGTATATAAAGATAATTGAAAATGAATCTTGATGTGAATGGAATGGGAGAGAGAGTGGGAAATAGGAGGGGTGCATGTGGGAGGGAAGTTATGGGGGGGGAATGCCATTGTAATCCATAAACTGTACTTTGGAAATTTATATTTACTAAATAAAAGTTAAAAAATACAAAAGAAAGATTCATTGTGATACCAATCAAAATACAAAAGATATTTTTCTAAGATCTAGAAAAAATGATATAGAAATTCATATAGAAACACGGGAGACCTTGGATAGCTAAAGCAATCTTAAACAACAATAACAAAGCTGGAGGCATATCAGATTTTTAGACAGGCAGTTAAAATCAAAGCAGCTTGGTAGTGGTAGAAAAATAGATGGATAGTCCAACCGAGCAGAATAGAAATACCAGAAATTGATCTAAGCATCTACAATCAACTTATATTTGACCAAAGCTAAAACCAATCCCTGGAGCGAGGACAGTATTTTCAACAAATGGTGCTGGAAAAACTGGATCTCTACACAAAGAAGTATGAGCCAGTACCCCTTCCTTACACACAAAAATCCATTCAGAATGGATTGAAGACCTAAATCTATGACCTGATGCCATCAAATTATTAGAGGGTATTGGGGAAACCCTGCAAGACATTGGCACAGGTAAAGAATTCTTGGAAAAAGACACCAGAGGCACAGGCAATCAAAGCCAAAATTTAAAAATGGGATTAAATCACATTGAGAAGCTTCCATATTGCAAAAGAAACACTCAGAAAAGTGAAGAGGCAACTGATAGAGTGGGGAAATTATTTGCAAACAATGCAACACAAAGGATTAATAACCAAAATATATAAAGAGATCAAGAAACTCACAACAGCAAAATAAACAACCCAGTGAGGAGATGGCCAAAAGACTTAAACAGACATTTTTCAAAAGAGGAAATCCAAATGGCCAACAAACACATGAAATAAATGTTCAGTATCACTAGCCATCAGGGAAATGTAAATCAAAACCACAGTGAAGTTCTACCTCACCCCAGTTAGAATGGCTCTCATAGAGAAATCAACAGACAACAAATGTTGGTAAGGATGTCAGGAAAAAGGTACACTATTCCACTCTTGGTGGGAATGTAAACTGGTAAAATCATCTTGGAATTCAATTTGGAGATACCTCAAAAATCTGAATATAGACGTACCATATGACCCAGCCATCCCACTCCTGGGAATTTATCCAAGCAAAATGAAATCAGTAAATAAGCACTCCCATGCTTATTGCAGCTCAATTCACAATAGCTAAGCTATGGAATCAATCTAAATGCCCATCAACTGAAGGCTGGATAAAGAAATTATGGGATATGTACTCTATGGAATACTACACAGTGGTAAAAAAAATGAAATCTGATCCTTTGAAAGAAAATGGATGAATTTGAAAAACATCTTACTTAGTGAAATAAGCCAGTCTCAAAGGGACAAAAACCATATGTTCTCCCTGATCTGTGATACCAAATAGAACAGCTAAAAGGAAATCTGTAGAAGTGAAATTGATGCTTTGAGAAGCAATGACTTGAACAGCTCTTGTCTTGACAAGAGGTTTTTTTTTTTTTCTTAATGGAGAATAGTACTGGAATGAGAGAGGGAGGAGGAGGTGGGCTGGGAGTAGGGGTTGGAGGGTGGGTATGGTGGGAACAATCACTATATTCCTAAAGTTGTACTTAAGAAATTTGTATTCATTATATAAAAAGTTTCTTTGGGGAAAAAAAAGTCCCTGTTCTAGTCCTTTGCCCATTACTTAACCAGATTGTTTACTTTGCTGTTATTGAGTTACTTTAGAGATTCTGGATATTAATCCTCTACCATATGCATAGTTGGTTGCCTCTTAATTTTGCTGAGTGTTTCCTTTGCAGTGTAGAAGCTTCTTAGCTTTATGTAGTCCCATTGTCTATTTTGGCTTTGATTGTGTTTTTGTTTTGATTTTCTGTGTTCTAGCTTAGGTATTCTTTCTTCAGCCTCACTGAATCTGTTATGTTTTCCCACTGTATTTTTATTTGACATATTGGAATTCCTCATTTCTAATATTATTTGCTTGATTTTTCTTCAAAATCTAATTTCACGGGAAAATTTTTCATCCATTTCATGTATGGATTTCTCGAATTTTCTTCTCATTGCTTCTGAGTAATACTATGATCATTCTTTTGAATTCCTTTTCAGACATTTCATGAATTGCTTTATCTCCATATCCTAATACCTAAGAGTTTGTTCCTTTGGGAAGGTATATTTTCTTTCTTATTCTTGTTTCTTGTATTTCTGCATTTACTTTTAGGCAATTGTGGGAACACTTGTGGTTTTTTTCCTCTGATGCATTTTATCTTTGCCCTGTGCCTCTGTGGCTTAGTGAAGTGTCTTCTCTTTCAATGAATACCTGGAGGTGTGTGCTGGGTGTGACCAGGGAACTGTGGTCAATGCTCAAGGTTGCAGTGAGTATCCAGGGTGGTACCCAATTTGGGCACGATAGATCCTCCCTGTTGTCAACAGGGGAGAGGTTTGATCATGCCTGTTGGCATAATCACACCTCAGCTCCTCTCTTTCAAGATGATCAATTACTGTGGGGGGTTAATGCACAGTAGGTACAACTCCCCTCCCCAATCTACACTGACACATGATCCACACAAAGGATCTGTGCATATCTCAGTTTGAGCACAGAACCCTCCCAATGAGCCACCAGAGGCCATCAGGGAGTTCTGAGCCTCTGTTCCCAGACACAGTGATTACCCAGAGAACCAGCTGCACCCCACACCCTATTGTGCAGTCACAGAATTCCCATGGTCATAGTATACAAGGCTCCCACAGTTATGAACTGCATAGAATCTGCTCAGTCATATGAGACTTCTCCATCCATGGAGAAAGCAGAGATGTTCGCATAGCCAAGGCCATGGGGTGGAAATCTGAAACTTTGAACACTAGAGGCTGAGATATGCTGAGAGGATGGAAGCACCTGATGGTCCTATGTGGGTACCTAACACCATCAACGCTCCCAGCCAGACTCAAAGTCAGTGGGGAACACTGATTTTTCCCTCTAGTAAAATTCCCTGGTCACACATGTGCACAAGAGCCATCTACAACCTCTACTGGTGTCAAAATGATGCCCTTTTCCCACCGGTTTTTGGATGCTTTCGTGGGGAGATGGGGAAAAAAAAATATACCTTTCTTATACTGGATTAGTGGTTACCCTGCCCCTAGTTATGGCTCCAGGCCAGACTCAGTATCTGTATGATTTGCAATGCTCTCCCTCAGGCTATTTCACCATGGCACCTGCAGCTACAGTCTGCACTCACCTCATCTCAATGCTGGTGTGTCCTCCTGTCCCCAGCTGCGAGAGTCCGTGTGTGGTGTCCCCATTCACTGTTGAACTTCCACACCTTTCATGCTGATCCACGGTGTTCTTCTTCCTCCTGTGGGATTCTCACTGCCACCTTCTCTCCAACTCCCCCCTGGGAATGCACTTCCTCTGCTTTCCTCTTGCAATTTTCCCCTGGTCAGAGGCATCACATCATTTCCCTATTCAGCCATATTGGAATCCCCAGATTTCTTTATCTCTTGAATTTGCTTCTCATTGCTTCTGAGTAATCCTGTGATTATAATTCTGAATTCCTTTTCAGGCACTTCCTCAGTCTCTTCATCTTCGCATTATAATATTGAATTATTGTTGTGTTCCTTTGGGGGAAGTCATATTATCTTCCTTGTTCTTATTTCTTGTATTTCTGTATTTATTTTTAGGCATTTATGGAAACACTTGTTGGTTTTCTTCTCTGATGGGTTTTATCTTTGCACTATGTCTCTGTGGCTTAGTGGAGTGTCTTCTCCTTCAGTGGATATCTAGATACATGTGCTGAGTATGGCCAGGGAGCTCTGGCCAGTGGTCAAGGGTGGGGCGAGAATCCAGGGTGGCATCCGTGTTGGGCATGGTAGATCTCTATTGTCAGCAGGGGTGATGGTGTGATCACATCTGTTGGTTTAACCACAACTTCACTTTCTCTCTTCCAAGTGATCAGTGCCCAGGGTTAGCCCACAGTGGGTACAACACTTACGCACATTGGCACATGAACTGCATAGTATATCTGTGAGGTCCTCAGAATGAGCAATGCCTCCCGCCCCATACACTCAGGCAGCTCTGATCCTCTGACATCAGAGACCCAGCTACATCCCATGCCCCATCATGCAGTCACAGAATTCCCAGAATTCATGGTGCACAAGGCTCCCACAGTCATGGAGTGCAGAGATCCCCTCTCAGCCGTGCAAGCCTGCCCTGTCCATGAAGAGAGCAGAGACGTTCCCAGAGCCATGTGCCTGTGGGTTCTCAGCTTTGGCAGTTTGAGCCCTGGAGCCTGTGACAGGTTGATATATTTGAAGCACCCCACAATCCTAAGGCTTGGTGCCCAAGCCTCTTTCAACCCTCCCAGCCAGACTCAAAGTCAGTGGTAAACACAGATTTTTTCCCTCTGGTAAAGTCCTATGGTAATGGGTGTGAGAGCCACACAGCTTCTACTGGTGTCAAGATCCACCTTTTCCCTGCTGGGCCCTGGGCACCATTGTGGGGAAATGGGGAGAAAGAAATGTGCTTTTCTTTCACTGGATTATGTGGGTACCCTCTCCCCCCTACTAGATCTCCAGGCCAGACTCAAAGTCAGTGTGGTCTGCAAGGTTCTCCTTCATGCAATATCACCAGTGGCATGGGATGCCACACTCTGCTCTCACTTGGCTCTCAGAAGCTAGCTTCTCCTCCAGCTCCTGGCTGTGGGAGTCGTATGTGGTATCCCTGCTTGATACTGTGCATCTGCTCTTTCCATGCTGCTCCATGGCATACCTATTCTTTCTATAGGATTTCCACTGCAAACTTTGCTCCAATTCTCCCCTGGGAATATACCTGCTCTACTTTTCTTTTGCTATCTTCTCCTGGTCAATATCCTCGCTTCTTTTCTCTATTCAGCCATCTTGGAATTTCTGAATGTCTCTAATTATTATTGCAAGGTAAAACATAAAAGAAAAAATGATCTCAAGATAAATGTCTACTTTCATGAAGTTTTCATCGTGATTTAAAGAATAAGTAAAGAAAGATAAAAGAACAAATAAAGGAAGAATAAAACATTGAAACAAATATTAACAGCAGCTTGGTGCTAGCAATGTTAATTGTCCTGTTTCTTTGTTGTACAAACTTACTTACTTATGTCAGCATAATATACCCATCAAGTAATATGTTTCATACTTGGATTTTTTCATGTCTTCATAGAAATGAAAAGAATGACTGTATTGTAATTTTCCTTTCAAAACTGATATAGGTCAAATGAGTTGTTCATAATTGTGTAAGACTTGAAAAATATTTATTTGAAAGTCAGAGTTACACATAGAGAAAGAGACAAGAATGAGAGAGAGGGAGGGAGGGAGGGAGGGAGGGAAAGAGAGGGAGAAAAAAAGAGAGAGAAAACCTTCCATCTGCTGGTTCACTCCCCAAATGGCTACAATAGCTAGGGCTGTGCCAGGCCAAACCCAGGAACCTGAAATTTCATCCAGGTCTCCCATGCTTGTAGCAGCAGCCCAAGCAATTGGACCGTCTTGTGCTGTTTTCCCAGGCCCATTAGCAGGCAGCTGGATGGAAAGTGGAGCAGTCAGGACTCAAACTGCTACTCATTTGGGATGCTGGTGTCATAGCGTGGCTTCATCCTCTGTGCCACAATGCCAGCCCCTAATGGTTTATTTTAAACTCTCTACTTTTGTATATGTATGGATTATATTACTAAAGTGGCACTTTGGTTTATATGGAAGTCTTAAACTTCTTCCGAACGCATTAGAGTCCTTTTTAACAAAACAAGATATATGTACCTCCTACCTATTACACAATTAGATTTCCTTTCCAGTCTGTTGACAGATATTTTATGAGTAACATCTGCAATATCCAGTAATCTGCTGCATGAAATAGTGCTGATTTCATTAGAAAACAATTTGCCTTTCAAAACACTACTTCATATAATCTAAACACTCTAATAATATAACTTAATAATATGTCATCAAAGAAAATGCTAGGTACAGCAAAGGAAAAAATAAGCATATTCAGTTCAATATTGAAAGAAATGTTGAGTGGAGAAACTTTCTTATCCATGCTTTTGCACATATATGTATCATTAAGATGTTAGTAGTGGCTCTGTACCCAGATTTATATATAGGTTTAGTTTTATTTACTCATCAAAAGTTAATTTTGAAGTGTAGATGGGCTACACACTAGTAATGGGATGGTTATGGAATTCAAGCAACATGCTTAAGCTCTTAATAATAGGTTTAACCAAACTGTTATTTTTAGGAACATAATAACTTTATTAAACCATATAAGTATAAGCAAGGAAATACTATATTTAAAAATGAAGACTGAGGGTAACTTTGAAATAAACCAAGCTTAGTTTATGATTTCTTACCTTCCCCATTTATTTTCAATTTTTCTCTTTCAGCTAATTTCAGTCTTATTTTTACTAGAAAATTCTTCTCTGGCTGAACTTACCTGTCTTATATGAAATCTGAATTTTCTCAGATTTGGGCCAGCTTCCCAGAAGTTAGGATATTTTTGTAACAAAGTGATTTTTGGATTTTTTTAAAACTTGTTTGCTTCTCCTCACATCTAATTGATTTATTTTTCCAACATTTGCATCTTTCTCTTTTACTGCCTTCCCAGGTACATTGGCAGAGAGTTGAATTGGAAGTGGAGCAGCTGGGACTTGAACCAGCACTCCAATAGGGGACACTAGTGTTGCAAGTGGTGGTTGGGTGCCTGGGTTTTGTGAAAATACACATGAAGGAATGTTCCTGAATGATTTCTGCCACTTGCTAGTTCACGTCCTCACTTCTGCTTCCAAGTTTGAGCTGTATGCTTCCCAGTATTTTTTTGTTTAAATTAGCCAATTCCTGCCAGTTGTACTATAACTATTTCATTTAGTTGAAAAGTAGGGAATATAAGGAAAAAATAAGTACAAAAAATCTTTTGTTGTTATGAAAATGAAATTTTTTGGGAAGAGTTTAAAATTGTGTCACTTAAAAAGTAGTATACATGGGGCCAGTGCTGTGGTGCAGAGGGTTAACCCCCTTGCCTGAAGCACTGGCATCCCCTATGGGCACCGGTTCGAGACCCAGCTGCTCCACTTCTGATTCAGCTCTCTGCTATGGCCTGGGAATGCAGTAGAAAATGGCCCAAGTTCTTGGGCCCCTGCACCCACATGGGAGACCCAGAAAAAGCTCCTGGCTCCTGGCTTCGGATTGGCACAGCTATGGTCATTGTGGCCAGTTGGGGAGTGAACCATCAGATGGAAGACCTCTCTCTCTCTCTCTCTCTTTGCCTCTCCTCTCTCTCTGTAACTCTGACTTTCAAATAAATAAATAAATAAATCTTTTTTTTTTTTAAAAAAAGTAGTATACAAAATGAGCTGTAAATCTTCAATGTGCAAAAGTGAAAAAAATTTTATGCAAAAAAAGTACAAAAAGATTGTATTCAAGATGAACCATAAAAAAACTGTGGAAAACGTGACAGGTTTAATTAACTAAGTTTAAATTAGAAAGTGGTCCAATTGCATTCATTTGTTTTTTAAAGGTTTTTATCTAATGATTACAAACTTCGTATGTGCAGCTTTTAGGGATATGGTGGTTCTTTCCCCCCATTCCCGCCATCCCACCCCCACTCCCATCCCACCTCCTACTACCTCTCCCATTCCATTCTCCATCAAGCTTTGTTTTTAATTGACTTCACATACAGTAGAACAACTCTATGCTAAGTAGAGATTTCAACCGGTGCTCATATGGTATGCTGGCGTCGAAGGGGGCAGCTTAGCCCACTGTGCCATGACGCCAGCCCCCAGAGTTAATACTGAGAGAAAGGGAGTTCTCACCTTTCAGAGCGTGCCCGTGCCCTCCCTTGACTTTCCCTCTTCACCTTGCTGAGGAACGGCATCCACAGGGAAGGGACAGGAAGTGGGGGTGGAGTGGTGCCAGTGAGGTTGCTTTAGCCAGAGATGTGTCTTCTCACACTTTGCATCTCAGACAGAGGGCCTCCGCGTGCCCTCCACCAGGAGTGTTCTCACTGCAATCCACCTGGTGATGCTACAGGCCCAGGGAGCATGTCTGGGAAATAACAGGTGCAGAATTGCTTCTAAAAGTCTGAGGTCCCACGCCGGCGATGCGGCTCACTAGGCTAATCCTCTGCCTGCGGTGCCAGCACCCCGGGTTCTAGTCCCAGCTGGGGCGTCAGATTCTGTCCCGGTTGCCCCTCTTCCAGTCCAGCTCTCTGCTGTGGCCCAGGAAGGCAGTGGAGGATGGCCTAAGTGCTTGGGCCCTGCACCCGCATGGGAGACCAGGAGGAAGCACCTGGCTGCTGGCTTCAGATTGGCGCAGCGCAGCGCTCTGGCCGTAGCGGCCATTTGGAGAGTGAACCAACAGAAGGAAGACCTTTCTCTCTGTCTCTCTCTCTCACTGACTAATTCTGCCTGTCAAAAAAAAAAAAAAAAAAAAAGGAAGTCTGAATGGGCACATTGGGGATTTTTCCTCTGTCCTTCTTCATGCATCTCTCAGAAGTCTGTCTTCCTCCTCCACACCAGAAATTCACTGGGGTTTCAATCAGGGGCCCCGTGCCCCCAGGGCAACCCAAACACCAGCAGGGGCTCTGGCCAGAGTGCTGAGACCTGCCCTGACACCTACACCTGCATGGGGGTGTATGACACCTCCACGGCGCGGTGGTTTTAGTAGCCAGCTCAGCACCCTTCATGCCTCCTCCTGGGAGTCCTTCAGCCTCCTTCCGCTGAATCAGCCCCTTCGCTCTTTCGTCCTCTGCACTTCGCCCTTAGTCTCCACGTCTGTGGAAACAGAAGCTGTCATTCTTCCCTTGGTTTCCTGTCATGCTCTCCTGCACTGGCTTCAGGGCTGTGTAACCTGTGCAGCTGCACAGATCTTTGGCCTCAGGGCAGCCCTAAGCTTGGTGTGGTGCTCTGTTGCCACTGTTCTGAAATTCTTAACCATTTCTGAACACGGATCCTCATTTTCATTTCACACAAGATCCTACAAATTATAGTCTGCCTGTCCTGTCTGTGACACCACCAGCATACCGGTCCACTGTCATGGTTAGCCTCGGGATACCAGCCTAGCCTAAGGCCCTGTGCAGAGATGGCCATGGCAATGCATCTGAGGCCCCTGCTCTTTCTCTCCTTGCCAAAATGAGCATAATTGTACCCATGGCTGGAAGGAGTCAGTGACACGAGCTGAGGCTGCCATGGGGATGTGAGGGGTTGAGCGTCAATTTAATGAGCTTATTTGGATTGAGATGCTGAGAGCTAACATTGGCTTGCTCTTTCCTTCTCCAAGACAGTGTTTAATGAAGAGCCAGGAGAGGAAACAAATTCCAGCATCCTCTTCCTCCTCCTCCGCCATGGCCTGGGAAAACACAGGAGACCTAAGCTGCTAGGGTGGAGATTTGATTTGAACATGAATTTGGAGTGATGTGGTTATTGAGTAAGATTGTTTTTTTCTATTCAGTCCTAGCTTTATATATATATAAGGAGTATAAGGTGACCTGCCCAACATCCATCCAGAGGCAGAGAAAGAGTAAGGTGAGAGGCTGGGTTCAAAGAGACAGTGGCAAGAGGGAGAAAGGTTTTTGCTGGTACCTAATCGAATCCAACTCATTTAATAAAGTAGATCTGAGATCAATATTGCCATAAGGCCCATGGGAGGTTGAACAAACAGATCAGGAGAGTATAACCTGTATTAAACCACAAAAACTATATTAGTCTTCCCCCAGAATAAGTTAGGGACTTATCTAGGTCCTACTGAAATAATAACCAGTGTTCTCAAATGTTCGCTATGTGTTCTAGGTGTTATAAAATATCTGCTTCACAATGAAGTATTTTAACAGATGTATTTGGTTGATGAGAAAATTGTGTGTGAAAGTCATACAAAGTCACATAGTGGGTAAGTAGAGGATCCAACATTGAAAGCCAGATCAGTCAAACTCCAAAGTCCCTTGTGTTAGTCACCACCTTATTTTGTCCTTAAAGGAGCTCAAACACTGAATTATTGAGATTTTCAGCATGCACTTCTTGACAGTCTTTTTTGTGATAATCAATAAGCACTAAAACAGCATAATTTCTATTTCTATACTTCAAACAATAATTACACTAACATTAAAAATATTAAAATTAAAATTCAACTATCTGTATAATTTTGAACTTCCCATTCAGCTGAAAAAAAAAGGACAAAGGTGTTAACCCAACTTTCTGTCTATATAAAACTTCAGGTTGGTAAGGAAACAATGAGAATTACTGTTCTATACCAACATCTGATCAGTAGGGGAGAAGTCCTTGGTGAAGCAGGGCGGTGCCCTATAAGAGGGCAAGGCCATGGGCAGATGCATACTCTGAGTTCAGGAAAACAGCCTAGAGCTAAGAGAATGGAATTAAGCTTTCAGAATTGCAAATAACCATGGAAATGAGAGGACTGTATCTGAGGGGCAGATGTAGCTCCTGCGAACACTCCTCATCAATCTTGGCTTATACAGGAACAGGCATAAGAAGAGAAGGAAGGAATGCTTGAACTAGGAGTTACATGGACCCGCAAGGATACCATGAAATAAGTGATAATTAGAATAAATGAAAATTTATACAACCTCCTCTAATCCCTGCTGAAGTATCAGACACGCTCTACTTCGATATTTCAAGAAAATAGTGTCTGCATCCACCCCAGCCCCTGTCCATTGCCAGCTCCCCACCCCACACTCCCGAACAAGCTTAGAGGAAAGACTTCAGACTGTTGGCATTGGGAGATCCCCATGTATGACAGAGACAGGAGGGGACTAACTGATACAGTAACTGTTCTCCCTCCCTCATTCTGGGAACCTTGACCTTGTCTTTTGGTAATTCCCCCACAAACCTCAATTATCTGAAATAGAGAAAGATGATATCAAGAGCACAAAAATAGGATTTTCTTTTATATCTTTTTTAAATTGAAGAGAGAGAGAGAGAGAGAGAGAGAGAAGTTATCTTTCACTACTGGTTCAAATGCCTGTGAAAGCCAGGTTGAGGCCAGGAGCCAGGAACTCAATCTGATCCTCCCAATTTGGTAACAGGGACCCAAGCAAGTGAGCCATCACCTGCTACCCACCGGGGTGCACATCATCAGGAAACTGGATCAGAAGCAGAGTAGTCAGAACTCAAACCAAGCCCTCTGCTATGGATGTACATTTGAATCTGTGACTTAAGCATATTCCAAATGAGTACCCCCATAGTAATAATAATTTCTAACAACTAGAAATGAAACTTTTTTCCACCCACCCCACCTAGCCTTTATGGCATGTGATAAAAGAAATATGTATTAGTCAGAATCTCCTTCTATCAGAGGAATGTGATCTTGATAGAAAATCTTTAATTAGTAGATTTGGACATGATGGCAAGGGAACCATGCATTGGGACCATAACCACACCTGCCTCAAGGGGCAGCAGTGAGCATGACGTGTTCTAAGACCTAAAGCTAGGTATACAGTGACTATATCACTTTCTATGATTGCCTTCTCTAGGATCTTACTCAGGTTGAGTTAGAAGATAAATTGGCCTTTATCTGCCATATCTACCTTTCTTCTTTTTAAATTTTTTTTTGTTTTCTATATATAAGCTACCACAAATGAGACAAAAGATGATATTTGTCTTTTTGGATCTGGCTTATTTCACAATAACAAAAACAGTAACAACAAATCTGAATGCTTAAGAGTGAAATTGACATGTGGAACAGTGGATTTTCTATTTTTTTACTTGTTAACACTTTGTTTAGTGGAGTATTAAGCCTGTGATTATAAAGTAAATTGAAAATATGTTTTCCCAAAGATTAAACGAAAGAAAAGAGAGGAGGTAGGGAAGTATCCTTATGTTCTTAGAATCGTGTCTTTGAAACATGTGAAGTCTCTTCTCTTTATGTTAACCATTTTTAAGCATATTAAACTTTTTATATATTTATTTATTTGAAAGGCAGAGTGATAGAGCAAGAGAGAGATCTTCCATCTGCTGGTTCACTCCCCAAATGGGCACAGTAGCCTAGAACTCCATCCAGGTCTCCTGCATGGGTGACAGGGGCCCAAACTTTTGGATCTTCATCTATTATCTTCCCAGGCACATTAGTAGGAAGTTGGACAAAAAGTGGAGTAGCTGGGATTCAAACTGGCACTCTGATATGGGATATAGACATTGCAAATGACAGCTTAGCCTACCATGTCACAGTGCTGGCCCCAAACAGATGCACTCTCTCTCTCTCTCCTCTCAGACAAGGACATTAGCCCATCTTCAGACACTTCACCTCTGTTCTATGTCATTCCCTAAGAGAATACCAGCTTTCCTGCAGCTTCTCCATTCTATTCTCAAGCACGAAAATATACTCTTAATTCATAAGGGCCAAGGAATGTTACATCACTGCTTACAATTTCCACCTCTATTTGGAACTTGGACCTTGTTCTAATAACTACCACTTTCCTTAACAGAGAACTTAAGTGGAATGGACATTTGGCAGTTCATGCTTTTTATCATCCATCCCTGAGACTAAGCCTGTGTTTTCCTTGTCTTGTTCCTTCTCCGGAGTTTGAAGGAATTTTCAGTGTTCTTGACATCTTGTATCAAGGTGTCCAGAGCTATAGTGCTCTGCCTGCTATGCCACACCTGCCCCTAGTGGAAGTGAGGACCTCTGAGAGGTGAGTGGTGAGGTGCAAGGAGAATTTGGGCAGTGTCCTTTTATACTCACAGTGAAAGATGGTCCCTTTTGCATAGTAATGGGACGCAGAGAACAATAAAGAATTGAAAGATCATCCTCTGCAGCTTAGAGCACAAGCCAGCCGCTCCCAGCCCTCACACAGCTCTCTGCCTCTGTAGAGCCTGGGTCTCCCACCTGCCACCCTCGGTGGTGGTTAGAGTGATCTCAAGATGGCTCTATTCAGTTCAGCCATAGGTGAAAGATGGAAATCCAGCAGGGAAAGAACATTTATGAAAATCAATGCAGAATGTGACGTGCAAGTGTAAGTTTATCTGGTTGCTGAAAGCACAAAGTGAATCCTGGTAGAATATTCCTGGGAACATACCCTTCAATAATACAATAATACAAAATAATAATAATACAAATCCACCGGTTTTCTTGGGCCCAATCTAACCTCATTTTGTTAACCTTGAAATAATAACATTCAGGTCACGCATGCTTGAAAACGTTTTTGGAGTTCACTTCTCATATCGTTAGTGGTGTTTTTAGTCTTTGTTGATTTATGGATTAATTAATTTTATCACCATGAAGTGATCAATTCTGGCAGCATGATTGTGTTTCCCATGATGTGACATCTTCTAAGCATCGTCTAAAGATAGGGATTGTTTTTCTCAGGGATCTCAAAATGAACAATGGCATAAACTGCAGGGGGAATGTGTGCTACTGTGCTTTCAGAGGCTGAGTTCTGCTCCTTGCCTTGCCCTGGAGCCAGCTGTGTGATTATTTATTTATTTATTTATTATTTTTTATTTTTGACAGGCAGAGTGGACAGTGAGAGAGAGAGACAGAGAGAAAGGTCTTCCTTTGCCGTTGGTTCACCCTCCAATGGCCGCCGCGGTCAGCGCGCTGCGGCCGGCGCACTGCGCTCATCCGATGGCAGGAGCCAGGTGCCAGGTGCTTTTCCTGGTCTCCCATGGGGTGCAGGGCCCAAGCACCTGGGCCATCCTCCACTGCACTCCCTGGCCACAGCAGAGAGCTGGCCTGGAAGAGGGGCAACCGGGACTGAATCCGGCGCCCCAACCGGGACTAGAACCCCGTGTGCCGGTGCCGCAAGGCGGAGGATTAGCCTGTTGAGCCACAGCGCCGGTCTGTGTGATTTTTTGAAATAGTCAAGTAATCTCTTGGAGTTTCTATTTCCTTAACTTGTAAAATGCGAGTGCTATACTACAACCTAAGATTCCTTGACTACAATCAATTCATCTACAATGATTGTACTTTTTTCCTTGTTTGAACTTGGAGTTTGATAGATCACTGTGCAAGATTCACATTTTCTAGCACAGATTCCAATTGAATTTGTCAACTTCCCACTTGATTCCCATCTTTCTCCTTTTAGAATAGTGAATACAGCACTCACATAATTGCAGATGAATTTATTAAGAGAATGAATTTAAATCATTTACATCCTGATGTTTACATCGTGCTTACATCATTGTCTTTTAAGCTGTTTTATGGATAATTCTGTAGAAAAGAGCTACCACACCAGGCCTGACTACTCAGGCAACCTATGCCTGGCTGGCTTACAAGGCTGACCATTGTCTGTAATTGGGAAACTTGGAATTTGGGAAAGTTCAAACCAACTCTACTAGTAAGAATGCCTCCTTGTCTAAACTGGGTGAGTTTGACTTATGTTTATTTGGTTTATGTTGAGTGCCTACTTTACTTCTGGAAGTCTAGGGTTTCCACAGGTGCTAGGTATAGGATGCCCTTGTGACCAACTCCCAGCGTGAATCCCAGACCCTAAGTCTCTACTGAGCTTTCCTGGCAGGCAGCATTTCCCATTTACTGTCACAACTCATTGCAGGGAGAATTAAACACATTGTTGGTGATTCCTCTGCTCTTCGTTGCCTCTGGACTTTGTCCTATGTGCCTTTTTCTTTCGTTGCTTTTTGCTTTTTATCTTTTTGCTGGAATAAACCATACTGGGGAAATCACTGTGTGTGAGCCCTGTGAGTCTCAGGATCGCTGAAACTGAGGGTGACTTGGGAGCTCCGGTGTAGTCTCTTTGAAACATTCCCTATTCCCTGCCTCACTTCAGGAGCTAGTTCACTACAGAGATGTTCCTAACAGGGGCAAGGAACTGTGCCAACTCTTGGTACTAATTCCCAGCCTTGCACGATCAAATGCAATGTGTGGCCACGTTCATTGAGCCAGGGTATAAAGCTACTATGGTGTTTTTATCCAGATGTTTCTGAGAACATGGATATTATAGAAGGGTGACTTCCAAATTAATTTTCAGCTGTGGAATGGTTTGTGCATAGAAAATCCCCAGGAAGGCTTGTGTGTGCAGCATCTCAGAGTAGGACTCATGTGGTGGAGGAAGGCCCAGAGCCTTGCCTACTTATCATCTCTCCACTTCCTGACACTGAGCTGGGAAGTGTGATGTGGTGTTCAGTTATTGTTTTAAGTGTACACCAGAAACGTGATCACATTATCCCCTGGTGAGCTCATAAGTGCAATGACAAAATTAGGTTATGATAATATCGTGTTTATGTCTTTAACAGGAGCACCTGGAGAATCACAGATGCCCTGCTAATGGCACTGGAGTCCTCCTACACCTCGCTTGTTCCTAGTATGTCAAAGAAAGAATAGGGAACTAATGGTGTTTAAATCATCAATTATTAGAATGTCCTATGTTTTGGGGACATGCTCAAGCTGACTTGCCCCAAATGGTAGAGTTAGAAATGTGCCAGGGGATTCCGATTCAATCCCATCAAGGTGGCATGTACCAATGCCATCTCACTAGTCCAAGTGATCAATTTCAGTTCACAATTGATCATATTGATAGGTCTAAGCGTCAAAGATCACACAAACAAGACTCATGTCTGCTAATACTGATAGAATGAAAAAGAGAGAGAATGATCCAACATGGGAAGCAGGATACAGCAGACTCATAGAATGGCAGATGTCCTAAATAGCACTCTGGACTCAGAATCAGCCCTTAAGGCATTTGGATATGGCTGAAGAGCCCATGAGAGTATTTTAGGCATGGAAAACCAAGACACTCTGGGAAAAAAATAAAAAGACCTAAATGAAAGATCTCTGTGAGTGAGATCCCAGTAGAAAGAACAGGGCCATCAAAGAAGCAGGTACCTTTCTCTGGAGGGAGGAGAGAACTTCCACCTTGACTATGACCCTGTCTCAATAAGATCAAAGTTGGCGAACCCTAAAGGCTTCCATAGCCTCAGCAACTCATGACTAGAGCCTAGGGAGATTACTGATGCCATAAACAAGAGTGTCAAATTGTTAAGCCAACAACAGGAGTCACTCTGTACTTACTCCTCATGTAGGATCTCTGTCCTTAATGTGTTGTTCAATGTGAATTAGTGCTATAGCTAGTACTGAAACAGTATTTTACACTTTGTGTTCTGTGTGGGTGCAAACTGTTGAAATCTTTACTTAGTATATACTAAATTGATCTTCTATATATAAAGATGATTGAAAATGAATCCTGATGTGAATGGAAAGGGAGAGGGAGCGGGAGAGGGGAGGGTTGCGGGTGGGAGGGAAGTTATGGAGGGGGAAAGCCATTGTAATCCATAAACTGTACTTTGGAAATTTATATTTGCTAAATAAAAGTTAAAAAAAAAAAAAGAAAATCACGGGAGGCAATTTCTCTCCATTTTACAGATCAGGAAGTAAATGCATGGTCTCAGAGTTGCATTTGAATCTCTGCCTGCCTCTTTTCACACTGCACATTGCATCCCTAAGTGTCAGCCCATCAGGGCATGCACGACTTGGCTGGACAATTCCGATCACTAACTTCATGAGTGGTAGTCCTTTATTTTGTAACTGCTGCTGTCTTTTCATCTGATTGAAAAATGGCTGCTATACGCTTTGCAAAATAGTTGGAGGGATTAGGGGATAGACACGTGCTTATCTCTCCTCAAAGAGGAAGCATTGAAATCTAGATGAGCATGTAGCCAAAAATACCTTTGGCCGTCCGGTAGTCCTTGCTATACTGAGCACACAGGAAATGTGCTTTAATTACCGCCACTAACTGGAAGAAATGCTGTGTCTCTGATAACTTCTTGTCAGCCTGTTTCCTAATTGTCCCCAGTTTTTCTGTTTCTTGAAGTTGTGCTTCAGTGAATCTGTGAAGCACTTCCTATTCCCTCTCAGCTCATGATTATCCCACTTAGTTACCATCCAGCAGCTGTCTGGGATCCAGCTCCCATCCTCCAATGCTTGTGGGCCATCCAGCGGAAGGGCATTTCTGTGGGCCCTGGCTAAGATGGCGCAGTACTATCTCCACTCAGAGGATGGGCTATTGAAAAATGAAAGAAGGTAGGACAAAGTTCATAGTTAGAAATACCCAGTCTGTTAGCAGGTGTGGTTTCAACAGGTGCCATGCACTTGGAGAGCAGAGGTAGCCTGCATTCCTATTGATGTTGGCTCCCTCTCTCAAGGACCACTGACAGCAGTTAGATGCTTCACATTTCTGAGCACTGCTATGAAGCATGCTGGGAGTAAGAGGTTTCGATTTTAGATAAAGGCGGCAGGGCACTGGGAAACTGATCAGCATGGCAGGAAAATTGGGTTATAGTCCACAGATACAAGTACAATATTTATTGTCAAAAACCAAGCAGAAGCAAAATAAATTGTCTTTGTGTCCAGTCGGGCTCTGGAGGCCTGTGGAAAGATTTTAAAAGTATTAGCCAGTTAGTTCCTATGGTATATTTTAATCGTTATGCCCTAAGGAATATCAATAATTCTACAAATGAGGAAATAATTGCTCTGGGAGTTGAAGAACTTTGTCCAAATTAATATCATTTGTAGGTGGGAGAACCGTCTATGAACCTTGTATGGCTGGCCTGAAAGCTGGTACCTATTGACTATGTCACTATGTGAGCAAGCAAGGGCAGTGGTATCCTGCTGTGCAATTCACAAACTGAACTCTTTGTCATGGCCAGAAATGGGACCTCCTTTGTTCACTCCTTATCTTGGATAATGGTACCATGATCCATGGGTGCCAAGTCTAAAACCTGGGATTCATATTGGCACCTGCTTCTGCCTTGCTCCTCAAGACTCCAATCATGTCACAACCTTCACTGTCTCTGTCAACCTCCAGTTAAATGCTACCTCCACTACACACCCTACCATCCTCAGCATCCTGTAACATATTGTGTGCCTGTCTTCCTCATCTACTTTAACTATTTCCAGAGGATAGGGAGGTTTCTCACCCATCTTTGTACACCTAGCAATTGGCAAATGACTCTCACGTAGTTGATACTTTAAATGAATGATAGAAAGAATAAATGGATGAATGAATGAATGAACATGAAAATATGAAGGAAAGTATATTTCTTATTTAATTTTTTCTCTTTAGCATTAGCTATTAGAATTTTCACCTAGCAGTATTGAATATTATAGTGGACATTGTCCTTAGTCACAGTTTTGTAATGTGTGGGAGGGAAATGAAACAATATTTTTATGGCTTTAATAATCACTAATTAGATACTTTTGATGTATTATTTTTATTAGATATTATCAGAGAAAACAATGCTCCTCCAAGGTACTTCCTCAAATATTCAATTTTTTAAAACAACGGTACAGAATAGAAACTCCAGAAATCAATCCAAGCATCTACAACCAACTAATCTTTGACAAAGGAACTAAAACCCACCCCTGGAGAAAGGATAGTCTCCTCCACAAATGGTGCTGGGAAAATTGGATCTCCATGTGCAAAAGTATGAAACTAGGCTACTACCTTACACCTTATAAAAAAATCAACTCAAAATGGATCAAGAATCTAAACCGATGACTTTATACTATCAAATTACTAGAGGAGAATGTTGCAGAAGCTCTGCAAGACATTGGCATAGGCAAAGACTTCTTGGAAAAGACTACAGAAGCACAAACAATCAAAGCAAAAATTGACAAATGGGATTACATCAAACTTAGGAGCTTCTGCTCTGCAGAAGAAACACTTAGCAAAGTGAAGAAGCAAACAACAGAATGGGAGAATATATTTGCAAACTATACAACTGATAAAGGATTAATATCCAGAATCTATAAAGAGCTAAGAAACTCAAAAATAACAAAGCAAACAGTCCAGTTAAGAAATGGACAAAGGACAGAGATTCCAAGATGGTGTATTAGGGAATGACATACTGCTCTAGGCTAGGGATGAACAGTGGAGAAAGAAGTGTAGGAAGTGCACTCTCAGGGGAGAATTGGAGAGGAAACCACACTGGAAATCCTGCAGGATGAGGAGGAATGCCTTGGACCCATGTGGCAAGTGCAGACACGCAGCAAGAGCAGAGTACAGTGCACGGCTGCAGCAGCCAAGAGCTGGGTGGACAGCGGCTTGGGGATGGAGGTAAGACCAGACTGCAATAACCCGTGGTGATAAAGACAGAGGGAGAGCAGGGCATGAGTGGGGACTGGAGCCCCGGGGGTTATGGTTGCTAGCAGTTGCCTGTAGCACCAATGGAAGTAGAGGGGCATGTTTATCTCACCCCAACTTTCCCACAACAGCACCTACTGCCTGGCTGAGAAAAGGTGGGCACCATTTTGGGTTTTGGGCAAGAGCTGCAGAAGACTTTATGCACATACACACAACAACTGGCTGAGACAGGGCGGCATCCTCTCAGCTCCACTTCTGATCCTGTTCTCTGCTATGGCCTGGGAAAGCAGTGGAAGATGGTCCAAGTCCTTGGGCCCCTGCACCCATGTGGGAGACCTGGAAGAAGCTCCTGGCTCCTGGCTATAGATGGGTGCAGCTCCAGCCTTTGCAGCCAGTTAGGGGAGTGAACCAGTGATGAAAAGCCTCTCTCTCCTCTCTCTCTCTCTCTCTCTCTCTCTCTCTCTCTCTGCCTCTCCTCTCTGTGTAACTATGAGTTTCAAATAAAAATTAAAAAAAGAATGTCTAGATCATATCCAAACACATGGAGACTGAACAACATATTCCTGAATGAACAGTGGGTCATAAAGAAATTCAACAGAGAAATTAAAAAAATTTCTGGAAATAAGACTCAATATATCATATCAAAATTTATAGGATATAGCAAAAACAGTGCTAAGAGGGATGTTTATAGCAATTGATGGCAATATGAAGAAATTGGAAAGGTACCAAATAAATGAGCTATCAGTGCATCTCGGGGACCCAGAAAAACAACAGGAACAGTGTTTCTCTTTTTTCTTCATACTATTTGTTGAAGCTAAAATCAGGAGCCAGAAACTCTATCCAAGTCTCCCACATGAGTGGCAGGGGCCCAAGTACTTGGGCCATCTTTCAATTCCTTTCCAGGAGCATTAGCAGGAAGCTAGACTGGAAACAGAGCAGCTGGGACTCAACCCATCACTCTGATATGAGATATGGGCAATGCAAGTAGTGACTTAACTCTCTGTCATAACACTGGCCTTATATGATGTTAAATAATATTGCACATGAACCAAAGTTTGTGTACATTGAACCACCAGAAAGCAAAGGTGTCACTGTCCCAGCCACCCATGTGGATAACCTGTGGTTGTCTGGAACCATCATTCCTGACTCTGAATCTATTTACCACTAATAAGCAATCATTTTGTGACACTATGATTTGACTGCCCCTCATATGAGATCGAGTGTGGAACTTGCAACAGTAGTGTCTTGTTAGTGCTTAAGAAGTTTTGAATTTTAGAAGATTTTTCTATTTTTGATGAGGGATCACCAGTCTGGATTACATTATTTGGTGGTCAACTTCAGTGCTATAAGCATTCATTCTTTCACAATTGTTCCCTTACCCACGGGGAGATCACCAGATGCAGTCATTGGCACCTCTGCTCTTTGTCATAGATTCTACCACCAGGGTCATAGGTCCCAGGGCTGAGGATAGGCCCACCCATGCTATAGCTATTGCTAAAGAAGCTTGCTAGGCTGAGTCAGTTGTGGGTCTGCTGATGAGCTGAGTGTCCAGGACAGGAATATCTCTTCAACATTTGCATGGGATAAGAACTATAGTTTTCCTCAATTGCCTATGTTTTATCTTATAAACATTGTGAATGAGATGTTTGATTGTTTTCTTCTTGGCTTAAAAATTCAGAAATGACATGAATAGAACATTTTCATATACAAGTATTTGTTATAATATTTCCCTTGGTTTATAAAAAATATTTTGTGTATACTTAAAATTTAATCTGATTGCTTTATCCATTATGTATCCTAAAAATATCAAACATTTTTAGATAGAATTATGTTAAAAATATAAGGATGGCTTCTTTGTGTGTAAGGAACAATTTTTAGTATTGTCTAAATCAGATGTATTTCAGAAAAAGTCATTATAATTTATCTCCTCTGCCCACTTTTATTATATGGAGTACAATAATATTCCCTAATGGGAAAAATCCAGTTAATAAGATAATAAACTTTATTTATATCTCTGAGAGAAGTAGACAAGATCACTGGATTTAAGTAAATACCTTTTACATTCACTGAATAATGTATTCTTAGGAGTATATTAAATATTTTCATGCATCCACCAGAAGATAGTGCTGGGTATATAATACCATTCATTTGCTTAAGCATTTCCTTGAACTGATCATGAACTTGTCTCCATGCATAAACAAAGTGAAGATGAATTTTATTTCTAGAAAATATCTCTTCATGTGCCCAGTTGGGGTCTGTCTTGTAGTATTAACTACAATGTTTACTAACTAGTTAAAGGGATGAAAAGAACCTTGGTATTGTAGCTGATACTATCTAATAAATATTAACCAAAGAATCAAGAAATTATCCAGATACTTCGCCACAATTACTACCAATCCAAATGTTAAATTCTGCTTATCTCATTTGATTAGATTATGGATAATTTGATATTAAAGCCAAGTGACAGAGAACCATCTGGGAAGACACATTTAGTGGCTCAGTCACAGGCTGCACGGCGATGCCAACCAGCAATCTCAGCAGTAAGTGCTCAGAATCAGGAAGAAAGATGTGTGAGATAGGCAGGCTCCAACCTCACTGGCACATGATTGTGTTAACCAGATCCTATTTGCAGAACAGACGCTTCCCTATAGTCATCATTTAAGTGCACACCCAAGAGTCAGAGTTTGTTTAGACCAGGTCTAAACTTGACCTTGTTTCTGTGGAACTCACCTTACCATCTTCAGTGTATCTGTTCTGTTAGGTGTATTAGGGATTTTGCTCTCCACCTTGTGCCATATGAAGATGTGATGAGCAAATACCTCCGGTCTTCCCAGAAGTCCGATGAGTGACCAGCAAAGGACTTGCCACTTAATTTTAAATTTATTTTTATTGCATATTTAAGTGTCCAACATGATTTTTGTATATACATATAGGAAACCTACATCATACATATGTACACATATGATTACATGATGATTACGTAAATAGTTACTACAGTGGAACAAATGAAATATTTCATCTCTTCACATGGCTGCTCCTGTTTTTGTAGTAAAAGCATCTGAAATCTCCTCTCAGCAAATTTCCAGTAGGTCTCTAAGCTTACTCATTGCATGTAACTGCAGCCTTGTATCCTTTGAGCTACATTTCCTTCCTTTCCCACCCCAGGTTACCATCATTTCACGGTTCTTATGATTCAACTTTTTAGATTCCATGTGCAAATGAGATCATACAGTACTTTTCTCTCTGTGCCTGCTTCATCTCACATACCATAATTTCCCCCAGGCTCACCTATGTTGTTACAAACGGCAAGATATTCTTTATAAAGTCGGAATAATAGTCCATTGTATTACACATCACATTTGTTTACCTATTTGTTTATCAAAGAACCCTTTGGTTGCTTGCTTTTGCTATTGTGAATGTTGCTCCTGCAGTAGGGATGATGTAAGCGCACTGACTGCATTTCCTTTGAATACCTAGAAGTTAATTGGCGGATCACATTGAAGTTCCAATTTTAGTTTTTGAGAAATGTCCACACCGTTTCTGTAATGTTCCATTCTGATTTACATTCTCTCCAGCAGAGGAAAAGAGTTTCCTTTTCTCTATACGCTCCCCAGCACTTGTTATCTCTTGTCTTTTTGAAAAATAGCTAGCTAAAAAGTATGAAATGGTATCTCATTGTGGTTTTGATTTCCATTTCCCTGATGATTCATGACATTGGACATCTTTTCATGTATTTGTTGGTTACTTGGAAAAATGTTTATATAGGTGCTTTCCTTTTTAAAATCAAATTGTTTTATTGCTATTGAGTTGTATGAGTTCCTTATATATATTGGGAATTGACTCCTTATCAGATACCTGGTATATAAGTATTTTCTCCCCATCCATCAGCTGACTTTTCATGTCATTTTATTGTTCCAATCGTTCTATAGGAGCTTTTCAGTTTGGTGTACTCGTGTTTGTTTATTTTTGCTTTGGTTGCCTGAGCTTTTGGTGTCATCCCAAAAATATCATTGCCAGGGCCAATGTCCAAGAGTCTTCCTCTGTTTCCTTGTAGGAGTTTTACAGATTCAGATCTTAAGTGTAAGTTGTTAATCCATTTTGCATTGCTTTTTTTGTGTATGATATAAAGTAACTCCAGTTCTATTTGTATGTATGGATATTAAGTTTTGTTTAAAAATCACCATGGCTACTTCATTTTCAGAGATGTTGCCACATGATGGCATTCTCTAAAGCAGTGTATTCTGGGAGCATATTTATGGGTTCAGAGTCCTAGTGGTAGACCAGACTCCAGTCTGAGCATAGTTAGGCTTTTTTTTTTTTAAAGGATTTTTATTTATTTATTTGAGAGGTAGAGTTACAGAAAGTGAGAGGAAAAGACAGAGAGAAAGGTCTTCCTTCCGTTGGTTCACTCCCAAAATCGCTACAACGGCCGGAGCTGTGCTGATCCAAAGCGAGGAGCCAGGTGCTTCTTCCTGGTCTCCCATGCAGGTGCAGGGGCCCAAGCACTTGGGCCATCCTCCACTGCACTCCCGGGCCACAACAGAGAGCTAGACTGGAAGAGGAGTAACTGGGACTAGAACCCGGTGCCCATATGGGATGCCAGCACCGCAAGCAGAGGATTAACCAAGTGAGCCATGGCACCAGCCCCCACAGTTAGGCTTAAAAGAAATAAAGTATATGAGGGCCTTCAAGAAGTTCTTGGAAAATGGAATAAAAAGGCAATTACTTTTTTATGCAACAAATTGAAATCTATGCATAGTATTTTCATAATGGGACTTTTCTTAATATATACACATTTTATTTATATAAAGCAAACAAATTTCATGCATTTAATATATAAAGTTTTAAAAGCATAATGCTACTTCCCACCCCACCATTCCTCCCTCCCTTGCTCCCTTCCTCCCTTCTCCTCCCTTTCTTATTCTTTTTTAATTTAGCTTGTGATCATAATGGGTATTTTCCATTGACACTTTGAAGGCCCCATATATTTGCATCTTTTTTTTTTTTTTGTGACAGGCAGAGTGGACAGTGAGAGAGAGAGACAGAGAGAAAGGTCTTCCTTTGCCGTTGGTTCACCCTCCAATGGCTGCCGCGGCCGGCGTGCTGTGGCCGGCGCACCGCGCTCATCCGATGGCAGGAGCCAGGTGCTAGGTGCTTTTTCCTGGTCTCCCATGGGGTGCAGGGCCCAAGCACTTGGGCCATCCTCCACTGCACTCCCGGGCCACAGCAGAGGGCTGGCCTGGAAGAGGGGCCTCCGGGACAGAATCCGGCGCCCCGACCGGGACTAGAACCCGGTGTGCCGGCGCCGCAAGGCAGAGGATTAGCCTGTTGAGCCACGGCGCCGGCCATATTTGCATCTTTAGGTTTCCTTTTACCAATGTTGGGACTTCTTGGAGGGTGGCTACTCACCCAAGGAGAGGATCCTGGCCCAGAAATTGTTGAATTTCAACTTCAGCCCCATCAAATCCCAGGGCAGGATCTCCAAATTTCCATTTATCAATACTGTAATCCTAATAGTAACTACCAATCACAAGCACCAGCCTGTGCACCAAGCATGGGATTAGGGTCGTTACACAGGTTGATTCATTAATTCATGAACCCAGAGGGAAACTAGGAAAGAGGTCCAAGATGAGGGCCATAAGAAGGTTGGAAATTATAGGAGTCTTTGTAACTTTCTTGTATGGTTATTTGATGTTTTGGTAACCCTTTTCATAGTTTCAATTACTTCAAATGATAGGGTCATTGTTTTAGGAGTCACAAGAAAATTTTTGAAAGCTTTCCTTTACTCTAATTCCTCGTTTGAGGCAAAACAGAATCCAGGCTTGAGAAGACAGAAACAACACAAGTGAAAAGCAAGAGGCAATGGTGTGCATGGTCCAAAGTAGCTCTGAGGATGGGGAAAGCCCTGACTTCTAGGGTTAGCTGGTTTTCCCTGGTGTCTACATTCCCCTTCCTTTCTGCACCAGGTTCAGTAAACTATCATGATGTCACTGAGCACAGAATTGGGAAGAAATGACACACATGTCTTGTTTGCTGATTGGGCGTCAGCTCCAGAACACCCCTTAGAAGAAAAGTGCCAGGAACGTCCTGTGTGCTGAGGTTGGGGCCGGTGGGGTCATTCAGTGTCCTCACTGAGCTTGGAGCTGCCCGAAGCTGGAATCTTGTGATTCCTCCTGATACCCTCAACTTCTAGCACAGCATGCAATGCACAGCATCCTTGTGCGTGGTTTGAGGAACGAGAGCCCAGATTTTTAATTTGGCTCTTTACTATTGTTTGACTATGAAGGTGTCACTTAACGTCTGTAAGCTTCATTTTCCCTTACTTGATTGATTAGAATCTAAAGTAATTCTTCTCTCATATCATTTCTGTCTCCGAGAGGATATGAAAATGTACTAATTTTCCTCAAGATACAGGTTTATAATTTCTTTTTTGATTTCTTGCTTTTTAAAAACCATTATTTTATCATTTATTTTTGTTTGAAAGACAGAGAGACAGGAAGCGAGATAGTCAGTCACACACACACACACACACACACACACACGTATTCTTCTATCTGCTTTCACTCCCCAAATGCATACAATGGTCAAGTTGGGCCAGGCCAAAGCCAGCAACCCAGAATTCTTTTTCTTTTAAAAAATTTATTTATTTATATGAAAGGCAGTTACATAGAGACAGAAAGGGATGGGGAGAGAGAGGTCTTCCATCCCACTGGTTCACTCCCAAATGGCTGCAACAGCCAGAGCTGGGCCAATCCGAAGCCAGGAGCTTCATCGGGGTATTCCATGCAGGCGCAGGGGCCTAAGGACTTGGGGTATCTTCTACTGCTTTCCCAGGTTATAGTAGAGTGACAGATCGGAAGTGGAGCAGCTGGGACTCAAAATAGTGCCTATTTGGGATGCTGGGACTGCAGGTGGTGGGTTTACCTGCTACACCACAGTGCTGTCCCCCTGCAACCCGGAATCCTTTCTGCATCTCCCCTGTGGGTGGCATGAACCCAAGAACTTGGGCCATCATCTGCTACCTTCTGAAGCACATCAGCAGGAGGCTGGATCAGAAGTGGAGCAGCCAGAACCCCATTTGGCCCTCTAATGTGGGATGTGGTTGTGCCAAGAGGCAGCTAACCTGCTGTGCCACAACACCCAACCGGAGAAGAGACCTAGACATTGAGTTCATGTCAGGTTGAAGTTGTGGGGGCATTTTCTAGATTCTAGCAGCAGCCATCCTACTCCTTATAGACCAACTGGATTTCTATGGGGCAGAAGAGAATTACTATCTGGAACTAAGGACTATCTGACACTAAGGACTAAGGACTAAGAGGTGGGGCAGGAGGCTCCCCAGGGTATAAGGTGAAAGAGCAAACTCAAAACCTAATCAGCCCCTTCTCTATGACATGGATGTTTCTCTTAAGTACACTCTAGAGTGTCAAATCAACCACAAGGGGAAATAGGGAGGAAAAATCTAGAGAAGATCTTCAACATCTTCTGAATGATCAAGAAAATAGTTGAGCTGGGTTGAGTTTCAGAAATGAGTAGACTGATCTATCAGGTACAATCATGGCTGGTAGCCATACGTTAAGCCTGATTATATTGAATTGATAATTGTGGAATGCTTACTTGACAAAATCATAATCCATCTTAACATTTTGTTAGAAATTTACACCATGTTTCTTGGTCTTTCGTTGTTTTCAAATACACTTCCCTCTTGCTTTTTGGAAGGCAACAATTTTTACTTCTAGATTCTGAATATCTCTTTTGCTCTCTGTAATGCAAAGTTACACAAGTGAGCAATGTTCCCGTCTGCAAATTTTGTCAGTACTTTGGGAAGGAATTCATCTCTGTCTGGAGTTTTGTGTTTATTTAAAACCACTAAGAGCTTTCCAACTGCTTCCCACTTATCGTGGGTTCCCACTCCCTTGCTGTCATGTTCATTCAAGCTTTTCCAGCTTGAAGATTGCTCTTCTTTGTGGATTATGGTGTTCTGAGTAGATAGATAACACTTATTTACCGTCAGTGTCAGTTGTGGTTGATAAATGAGGGTTTGTGCTACAATTAAATGTAGTCCTCAGGTCATATAATCCAAGTGAAGTGGAGAGCTAATATAAACATACAAGTGAATGTAATCAAGAGCATTTTTTAATTGGTCTAGATGAAGTGGTTTTGCATCTTAAATTGTTTGGAAACTCTAAGTGTCTCATTTTGCACAGAAAAGGTTCATTGGCAACAAAAAAGCACTGTGGGAAGATCTTTAGGCAATTAGATTTTTTTAAGGTGCATTTTTATTTGAAAGGGGGAAGGGAGAGAGAGAGAGGAGAGATTGTCCATCTCCAAATGGCCCCAATGGCCGGAGCTGGGCTGATTCTAAGCCAGGATCTAGGAGCTTCTTCCAGTCTCCCACATGGATTAAGGGGCCCAAGGACTTGGACCATCCTCTGCTGCTTTTCTAGGTGCATTAGCAGGGAGCTGGATGGAAAGTGGAGCAACCAGGACTTGAACCGGCACTCATATGGAATGCCGGCACTGCAGGTGGCTGCTTTACTTGCCAAGCCACAGCGCCAGCCCCTGGCTATGCCACTTCTTTTTTTTTTTAAGATTTATTTGAAAGCCAGAGTTATACAGAGAAAAGGAGAGGGCCAGAGAGCAAGAGGAAGGTCTTCCATCTGCTGGTTCACTTCCCAAATGGTTACAGCAGCCAGAGCTGCACTAATCAAAAGCCAGGAGCCAGGAGCCTCTAAGGGGTCTCCCATGTGGGTACAGGGGCCCAAGGGCTTGGGCCATCTTCCACTGCTTTCCCAGATCATAGCAGAGAGCTGGATCAAAAGCGGAGCAGCTGGGACTCAAACTGGTGCCCATATGGGTACCGGCACTACAGACCTGGGCTTTAATCTGCTGTGCCACAGTGCCGGCCCCTATAACATTTCTGATCTTGCTTGCTGATAATGCATTGTGAAAGCAACAAATAATGGCTATAGTAATTGAGTTCCTACCACCCATGTAGGAGATCTGGGTGGATGTTTCAACCATTGGGGAGTGAGCCACTGAATGGAATATTTCTCTCTCTCTCTCTCAATCTGCCTTTCAGGGGCAGCGCTGTAGTTCACTTGGTTAATCCTCCGTCTGCGGCATAAGCATACCATATGGGCACCGGGTTCTAGTCCTGGTTGCTCCTCTTCCAGTCCAGCTCTCTGCTGTGGCCCGGGAGTGCAGTGGAGGATGGCCCAAGTGCTTGGGCCCCTGCACCCGCATGGGAGACCAGGAGGAAGCACCTGGCTCCTGGCTTCGGATTGGCATACCTCCAGCTGTAGCAGCCATTTTTTGGGGGAACTAATGGAAGGAAGACCTTTCTCTCTGTCTCTCTCTCTCACTGTCTAACTCTGTCAAATAAAAAATCTGCTTTTCAAATTAATATATATATGTATTTAAAAATTGACATCATTCCATGCACAGAACATACTTAATAATGCAACATAAACAATTTAGAGTCCACCATAGCTTGATAGGAACTGCTGAAAAAGAACCGAGCATAAATTTGTAGCAACTTTACAGACCAGGAGACAGTTTGGGTATGAGGTTATTTGTTTTAATACCCTTGATTATCAATAATTTCAAAAAGCGGACTTCAATCAGTCCTGTTAGAAGAATGAATTTCCCTTCATATAATATTTTAGTAAAAACCATGGTATTGGGGCCGGCACAGTGGCATAGTGGGTGAAGCCGCTGCCTGCAGTGCTGGCATCCCATATGGATGACGGTTCGAGTCCTGGCTGCTCCACTTTCCATCCAGCTCTCTGCTATGGTCTGGGAAAGCAGTGGAAATGGCCCAAGTCCTTGGCCCCTGCACCTGCATGGGATACCTGGAGGAGGCTCCCGGCTCCAGTGCAGTACTGGCTGCTGTGGCCATCTGGGGAGTGAACCAGTTGATGGAGGATTTCTCTCTCTCTCTCTCTTTCTCTCTCTCTCTCTCTGTCTGTCTCTGCCTCTCTGTAACTCTGTCTTTCAAATAAATAAATAAATAAATCTTAAAAAAAAAACTCATGGTCTTATCAAGAGGTAATAAGAGAGTGTGCAGCTGCTGAACTTGTTGGGAAAAACAATTATTGAGCTATGTTAGCTGCAGCAATTATTTCATAAAAGCCTTTTTATATCATTCGCTAGATTTTTGCAATGTTACAAATATTTTTCAGCTTCTTAAAATTTGTAATTGATGGTGATTCATTTTCTCTTTCTCGGTAATTATTCACTTCCGTACCTCATTTTGTATTAGCAGTTTTGTATTCTTTTTCTTGAGGTTGCCCACAAAACCAAAATGACTTGTGATGAGGCATTTCATCCCAAGGGGTAGATTCTTCATCTTTCTCAGGGATGAACATGGCTCATTTCTGATGCTTTGAGAAGGTGGCATGTGCCAAAGTGCTTCATGGCTGTGGTTTTTCTTAAGGAAATTCGCTCAGCCTCCTTGAACTAATTCCTTATCTATAAAGTAGAAAACGCTGACTCACAGGTTGCTTTTGGGACCCAGTGGGGTAAAATGACAGATATGGAAGGGTGTTTCAAATTGTCAAGTGCTGCCTGGACAGTTGGCTTGGCACTGAGGCTTGGAACATGAGCCCCCCTCTTTCATTCAGGCTTCACCTTGGGCCACTTCCTTTTCTTATCTGTAAAATGGAAAGAAATGCGCCCCACTTACAGGATTGTGGTAGGCATTTCACAGTGACCTCTCTTATTATTACAGGTTATAACTGGGATTCGTTACCAAGACCTGTGTCAGATAATGCTCCTGAAAAGCTATGGGGGAGTTACAGAGACCTTTTGAAATGAATTCATTGCTTTTTACTAACAGGTATGAATTTTTATTTTAATACGTTCATTTATATGAATTTTACAGCCATGAATATAATGCTGACGTCTAGTTTTATAATTAACGGTATCTTGAGTTTTTAGCTTAAGTATTGTGAATGAGAAATACAGTGTGTTGCTAAGTCTTAACTATTTTGTCACATCATTTATCTTGTATAACAACAATAGTAGGCACTATTAAATACCCAGGACTTTGCAGATATCCTGAGATTTTGGTTAGTTGAATTAATCATTATTAATTATTAATTCATCATTCTTTATCAGTTTTTAAAGTATATCATTTTCTTATTTTTTCATATTTATTTCCCCAGAATAGCTATCAAAAAAACTCCCAAATTTTGGCTCTTTTGTTTTTCCTTACCCCAGCAAGAAAGATTTCTCCTTTTCTCCTATTTGAAAACTTTCTTCCAATCCATACCCATATCACTCATAAAACTAATCAGGGGAATGGCCTCAGAATCTGTATTTTGGGGGTGCTTAGCCTTAGAGATCAGACAATAAGATAGGAGCAGAGAATTGTGAAGAAAATGACACCACTCACTGGTACTACAAAGAAAAAGCCAGGGGATGCTATGTATGTGCCTTCCATGAACACCCAAGTCTACTTTCCTGGCAACGATGTTCTTTTGTGCACCTCCCCAACAGTGATTCTCTTTTGTCAGTGAATTTCCAAACTTGATGCCTCCCCTGTGGATTACGTTAAATGTTTCCATTATAACTGGTATACAACAAACCACCCTTAGTTTGGGACTGTAGAATGGCAGCATTTTATTATGCTCATAGATTCTGGGGGCTGCGACTTGGGTATAAAGTTTCCTTTCCTCTGCTCTTTGACACCTGGGGCTTCATCTGGGAGGACTGGAAGAGCTGGTGGTGGTGACTTGAATGGCTGAGGGCTGGAATCATCCAGAGACTTCTCCACTTAGTGTCGATGCCTGAGCTGCTTCTGTTCAAGTTGGGCTTTGTCTGGAACTGTTGCCCGGAGAGTCTGCTTGTGGCCATAGCACTTGCACTTCCTTGTGGCAGGTCAGGACACCAGGAAAACAAGGTAAAAGATGGACTGCCTTTTATGAGATAGCCTCAGTAGTAACAGCATCACTTCTGTCATACTTTATTGATAGAAGCAGACACAAGCTTACCCAGCTCCCAAGAAAGGGGACAAAGACCCCATTTTTCCAGTGAAAAAAAATGGTATGGGACTTCCAGCCATGTTTTAAAATCGCTGCAATGTGCACGTTTACCTTAACAACCGAGGACTGGGAAAGAACACCTACAATGGACTTCCTTAGACACACATCTTAAGAGAGAAATCTTGGTAAGAAAAGTGAGGTGAGCTACTGTGCAATCCAAGAAAGGCATTGTTCTGTAGGCCAGAAAGGGCTTTGTAGGATGGAGACTGACAAGTTGATATCCTGTACTTTATGCTTGAGACTTTCAATCTTGAGGATCAATTTCCCTGGTTGGCTTGAAGAGACAGATAATGTGAAGACCAACATAAGCCTACTGTTAACATACCAGATTAACGAGGCAAACCTGGAGCAAAATTCAATAGTTGCATATACTCAGTCGTGATTTAGATGAATGGATCACAGTTAATTAGAAAGGAACCTATGATTCTTATGTCATTGTAAAGGTTAATTTTGTGAGAAACGTCCTGGTTTTAAAGACCTAAGTCATTCTTCAAGTCACATATATGTCTGGTTTATCTGTGACATAAAAAATAATAACAAGAACAAACATTTTGAGTGTTTATTATGTGCCAAATATTAGGCTAAGCACTTTATATGGGTTTAATCCTAACAATATTTTTATGTTATCTGCTTGTTAGAGTGGAGAACTGAGGCTTATGTAGATTATGTACTTAATGAAGCTCTGGAAGCTTGTAAGATATATAGTGATAATTTGAATCCAGCTGGCATATTTTATAATGCCTAATGATAAAAGTTTTTGCTAATGTGGTTACCCATTTAGGATGATACCAATATAATATCAAATTAAATTCTGACTAAATCTAATTCAGCCAATAAATATGTGCTGGATACCTCTTCAATCTAACTGAACTAGAATTTGGTAAGAGGTTAATGTGAACCAGGCAGTGGCATTTGGAGCTGACAAGATGAAGCTTCATCTTCAATGAGAGCTTGTTCTCTATTAGAAGAGTAAAAATACAGAGATAGATAATTAAAAAAATCTATTTATTTGAATGAGTGACACAGAGAGAAAGAGTGTGAATGAGACAGATAGTGGTGTTGGTGGAGGAGAGATAGAGAGATTGATCTTTCTCTGCTGACTCACTCACCAAATGCCCACAAAAGCCAGACTGGCCAGGCTGAAGCCAGGAGCCAGAAACTCCAACCAGGTCTCCCATATGGGTGGCAGGAGCCCAACCTGGGCCATCATCTGCTGCCTTCCCTGGCACATTTAGCAGGAAGCAGAGTAGCCAGGCGTCACACTGACACTCCAATGTAGAATGTTGGCATCCCAAGCAGGGAATTAACCCACTGCACCACAATTGCAGGAAAGTCCAACTGAGTTTTAAGCACTATCTTGGTGCTACAGAGGTTAAGAAAATACGTAATGTCTACTGATATAATATCTGCCTTCAAATACTGGCAATTTGGGCAGGCAATTAAATTAATATATGCTAAATCTGTCTTTTTCCTTTTGTGGAAAGCATTTCCCATTAAATTTAGTTTCTTAGTTGCATAATTCTCCCTGTAACCATAAAATTTGGCTTAATAATGCTAGCCATTATCACTGTTGTTGATTCTCTTATTGTTCTTAACAAATCCTTACGTATATTGAAATTTTTTTATTATTTTTGTTTTTTATTATCATAATCATTGTTATTTTATTTATTTTTTAAGGTTTTATTTAATGCTCCCTCTCCCCTTCCATTCACATCAAGATTCATTTTCAATTCTCTTTATATACAGAAGATCAGTTTAGTATGTATTAAGTAAAGATTTCAACAGTTTGCCCTCACATAGCAACACAAAGTGAAAAATAGTGTTAGAGTACTAGTTATAGCATTAAATCACAATGTAGAGCACATTAAGGACAGAGATCCTACATGATATTTTTTTTAGCCCTTAAGGCATTCGGATATGGCTGAAGAGCCCATGAGAATATTCTAGGCATGGAAAGCCAAGACACTCTGGAAAAAAAAAAGAAGACCTAACTGAAAGATCTCTGCGAGTGAGATCCCAGTGGAAAGAACGGGGCCATCAAAGAAGGAGGTACCTTTCTCTGAAGGGAGGAGAGAACTTCCACTTTGACTATGACCCTGTCGGAATAAATCCGAAGTCAGCGAACCCTAAAGGCTTCCATAGCCTTGGCAACTCATGACTAGAGCCTAGGAAGATTACTGCCGCCATAAACAAGAGTGTCAAATTGTTAAATCAACATCAGGAGTCACTGTGTACTTACGTCTCATGTGGGATCTGTCCTTAATGTGTTGTCCAATGTGAAGTAATGCTATAACTAGTACTGAAACAGTATTTTTACACTTTGTGTTTCTGTGTGGGTGCAAACTGATGAAATCTTTACTTAGTATATACTGAATTAATCTTCTGTATGTAAAGATAACTGAAAATGAAAAAAAAAACTTGGTGTTAAATTGGAAATTGCATAGAAATGTTTTGATCATGTTGTCTATTTTAGCAATTCTTAAGTCCTCCCTCCTGGAGTCCTCCATCCTTCTCCAATTTCTACTGATTTCTCCTAGACTTGCTGTGCAGGTACTTGCTGTGCAGGTACCATAGCACATATTTAATGTCCTAAGAGCTACTATGTTTGGAAAACATTTGTCTTCCTCTTCCTTAGTTTAATCCATTGCTTTACATGGATTGATTGACTGACTGACTGATTTCATCTACCAGTGGCTTTCTAAGAAAGGGTATGTCAGAGAATGAATTTTCCACATGACTTCTCTTCTAGGGGTCCATGTCTCTTTTGGAATGTTTGCTGTCTGCTACCTTTGTCTTGACATCTTTTCTTCTCTGGAAGCTTTTTGGAAGCTTCTCCTTGTGTCTGATAGTCTAAAATTTTAAAATAATATTCACTTATGTGACCTTTTTTTTTTTTTCAATTAAATGGGATGGGTATTCATTGAGCCCTATCATTTTCCTTTAGTTTCATCACAGGAAAGTTTCTTGTATTTGTCTTCCTACTGTGTTATTTGTTGTTTTCACTTTTAAAATTTCAGGAACCATATTATTTTCTGAAAGGTTTTAAAAAATCACTTTGAGAGTCTCAGATGCTGCCTTTGATTTGATTTCACTCTATACCTATCGAGAATCTTCTGATTAGAGTAGGTGATTTCTACAACAATCATTCATTCATATGATATAAATTCAGAATTTAATTTGCTTACATTTATTTTATGTTGTGCTCTTTGATTTGCAGTCATTTTGCTGGGCACTTGATGGGATTCTTCAAGCTGCAAATTAGGGCCTCAGAGAAAAATACAACACAATATTTAAGCTTGTTAATTTCATAACCTAAGAGTTAAATCATATTTCATTTCTTTACACCTTTTCAATGAATCTTATGGTCTTAAACAATACCGAATTTATATTTTGTATTTAATAAATAATTTTATTTATTAAATATTATTAACATTATTATATATTATTAAATATTATTAACATTATTAATAAATAATGTTGACATTACTCTATGTATTTGTTATACAGACCTGTCATGGACTTAGTTAATGTCTTTCAGTTCCTGGTGTCAATGGGCATTATAAAAATTATTTATTGAATGAATAAATGGTGGAAAAAGTAACCCACCAAGAGAACAGTTTTTAAAAAATAACTTCCTGTTCCAAATTAATTTTTATTTGTGTAATATATGTAGTGAATGCATTAGAAAACCTTGCCTCTTAGCTGTGACATGATATACAGGATAAAAGCAAGGTAAATGTGAGTACTTCTTGGGTTGTGTTTGTTTGAAGGACACTCCTGTTCTCAGTGGCCATTGTAATATGATTTTCCTCTGGGAATACTTCTCCAGTGTATCACAAACTTCAGTGTGAGAAAATAGCCTTTCCTTTATAGACACTTGTTCTGTGTTTAAAGTGAATAGAAGCCATCTGTTCAATAAAAAGCAAAATGCTTACAAAGAAACCATAACAAACACATCCATTGTATGCTGTTCACACTTGTGATATTATTAGATCTCTTTTAAATGAGAGACACTTAAAAACACAGCTTGAAGTATAGCCTTAGACTTTGCTAATTTAGTTCCTTTTTTTTTCTATCTCCCTTCAATTAACCTGATGGGGTAAATTGGAAAGCATAAGTCTCTTGTGAGCCTAACTCAAGGTCTCAATTCATCAATGTCTGATGTTTCTAAATTTCTCATAATGTTCTCCTTTAAATGCAGTGTAGGTTTGCATATTGAATGTTTTAGAAAGGAGATTTCTAAGATGCTTCAGATTTGGCTCTTAGTGGATGAAAATGATAGACTCTGTAGAGTTTGTTGATACTTTTCATATGAAAGCTGATTAGCATTTATAGCTAGGCAAATACTGGGCAAAGTTCCATTTGATTTTCTCCAAGATTGATCAAGATTTTCACTTGTCTGTCTCTTGTTTTCTTCTTTTGCAATTTCTTCCTTTCTAAGGGTCATCAAAGTAGGATGTACTTTTCTCTGAAGGGAGAACTTCCACTTTGAATATGGCCTTGTCTGAATACTGATGGAGACTGTGGACTTAAAAGGCTTTCATAGCCTTGGCGGCTCATGTCAAGAGCTTCGGGTGATCACTGATGTCATACATAAGAGTGTTAACTGTTAAATTAACAACAGGAGTCACTGTGCACTTAACTCCCCATGTAGGACCTCTGTCCTCAATTAGCTGTACTCGAGAATTAACTTCAAAACTTGTTCTCAAACAGTTTTTTTTATGTTTTGTGTGTGTGTGCAAATTGTTTTTCTTCCTTCCTTCACATCTACATGAAGACGCACAAATTAACTACCAGCTTATTCTTTGACAATGTTCCCATCATGTTTTGTGGTTTTCCTGAAAGATGCAGTCTGATTAGATAATAGACAGGGCTGCTGAAGGAGGTAAGAGTAAGGTGAGTGGGTTGCGTGTGTGACAGTCTTCAAAAGAACCATCAATATGCTGTGCCTGGTCTGGAATGCATTTTATTATTAATTTAAATGGACATTATGGCCTAGGAATTGCCATCTGGTTCTAACACCAGGCTAAAAGGGCTTTGAGAAGATCACATAGCTAATCACCCTATCCACCTCCCTCCTTTCCCTGCCAACCTACCCTGTGCCAGACACCACTCTGGTGAACAAAACAGATGGAAAGATACTGACAGAGAGATAATTTATATATAGTTGATAATTTATGTATGTATTATCTTATAGAGTAATAGGTAAAGTGAAGAAGTGTAAGGCAGAAGAAGGCATAGAATATGCTGGAAACAGGGAGTGAGACTACAGAATCTATCCAAACCCACTGGGTCAGAATATTCAGGGGTATGTGAGCATGGTTTGTGAATTATAAACAAGTTCCCTGTACTAGTCAGAGTTTCATTACTACAATTAAAACCCCTGAAAAGACTTTCTTAGGAAGGAACAAGGTTTGTTTTGGCTTGCAGTTTTAGAGATTCATAGTCTAACACTGGGTGATTCCAAAGATTTAGGCTTCTGATGAGACTAGAGCATATCGTAGGGAAGATCACATGGTGAGCCAGGAAACAGAAAGAGACAGGAAGCACCTCCAACTGTCTCACGAGAACTACTCTACAGGAAGCATGTTCAGCTTGTACACCCAACTGTCTCGTGAGAACTACTGTACTGGAAGCACACTCACCTTGTACACCCAGCTGTCTCATGGCAACTGCCGCATGAGGGCAGGCCCCCAATGTCACAAAGATCTCCCACTAGGCCTCCTCCCAGATGCCATAATTATATCATGTATCCACCCTTAATCTACCAACCATTAACATTAATCCATTAACCACTAACATGAGACTTTGGGGTTTAAGAGACAGCAGGAGTTTAGAGAGACAAATCCTGTTCAAACTCTAACACTTCCCGATGGATTGTGACAATTTACACAATTTGAGAATTACTGATCTTAATTCCTAGTCATGTACTTATTTCCTGAGTTGAAAAAAGCCATTCTTCTCCAAGTTTCATAGATTTTGTCTTTCATTCAGATAGCCTTGCTCCATTTATTTTTTTCCTTTGAACACATTGAATACATCTTAGCATCCCATGCTCTTTCCCATTTACTCACATGCTGACATTTGAAGGTTGGCTTTCAGAGGAGATGGTGAAGTCAGTACTGGACATCTAGCCTGAAAGGCATAATGATTGGCCACAATAAAATAGCCCAGAGAAGATGTTATTTAAACAACAAGAGTTCTAACAAAATAATTAACTATCATATTAGTTTATTTAATTATACAGCAGTATTTTTGTTTGGACAAGAGGATACAATTCAATTTCCTTCTGTGAAAAAAATGCAGAGTCATAAATTTTTATTATCTTTATCTATGGAAACAGACTATTCTGGATGTCTCCAACATCATACAACATGTTGACCAAACATTTGGACAAAGCGATAAATCATGATGAACTTTGTCTAATGCTCTTATTAGTGAAAGATTAAAAGTTAAAATATCCAGTAAATGATTTAATAAGTAATCCTTGCTCTTCAGAAGCATAAGTATTGGGTCTTCCTATAGGGAACTGTATTGGAAACACAATTATTGGCTCTCAGCTGCTCTTAGCAACCACGTGTTTGTCTATTAGTAGATCCTGGAGTCCCTATTTGAGCTGAATATTTGTGCAGAGCACATGGAAATGCCTTTTCTCTGGACCTCTACCTGAAACATGAGAAATGGGTAGAAATAAGGGTAGGAAATCAGTAGGGCATTTCCTATTTATTTTCCGATGAGAATGGGTTTTTTTTTTTTTTAAAGATTTATTTATTTGAAAGGCAGAGTTACAGAGAGACAGAGGCAGAGAGAGAGAGAGAGAGAGAGAGAGAGAGAGTCTTCCATTTGCTGGTTCTCTCCCTAGATGGCCACAATAGCCAGAGCTATGCCAATCTGAAGCCAGGATCCAGGAGCTTCCTCTGGGTCTCCCACACGGGTGCAGAGGCCCAAGGACTTAGGCCATCTTCCACTGCTTTCCCAGGCCACAGTAGAGAGCTGGATTGGAAATGGAACAGCCATGACTTGAACTGGTGCCTGGTGTCCGTTTGAGATACCAGCGCTGCAGACCTGGGCTTTAACCCACTGCGCCACAGTGTCAGTCCTGAGAGTGGGTTATTTTTAATTTACTATTTTAAAAATTACATAGGCCAATATTATTTTTGTTTTTTAAGCATATGACTTGAAGACAATCTAACTTAACTTTGGCTTCAAAGCAAAGTGGATATACTGGGATGTATACCGATTAAGAAAATACAAGTGTACTTCAAAAAATTCATGAAAAAATAGAATTAAAAGAGAAATATTTTGGCACAAAATTTTTGAAATCTATGTATTTTTTTCATAATACACATTTTCATGTACTTTTTGAAGACCTTCCACCTTTCAAAGTTTTTTGCACCAAAACAAACTTATCTTTTCATTTCATTTTGCATTTTCTCTTTTCTCTTAAGAGACTCTTCCCTTTTTGAATGGTTTCTACCCTTAAAATTGCTGGGGTCTTTCTGTAGCACTTCAGGAGCTAAGTAAGTAAGTCAGAGGCATTCTGATATAGTAGAGGTAGTTCTGAAGTTGAATGCAGAGGAGCTGAGTTTGAATTCATGTTACTACTAATTATTTGTATAGTTTTTATGGGCTTCCATTTTTACTGGAAAAACTGATGCAATGCATAAATCCGAGGGCTATTGGAATGACTTAACAAAATCACATGAAAAAATCATCTGGCAAGCTATCTAGCTTATAGAACTCGCTCAACTGACACTAGTTCATGTAACGGGACAGGAGGTTTCATCCAAGAAGCGATGCATATTATCCACTTGGTGAATCTTACTATGCCTATAGGAGACCTTCCATATGGAAGAATTTATTCACAATGATTTTAGTAGAAATTGTGCACTTCTTGGGAATTTTTTCTATTACATTTGCTGCATGTGATCATACAAATAAAATGCCAGGAACTTTCAGGAAGCATTCTACAAAATAGCATCATTTAATAATACCCTCCATTAAGAAAATATCTGCTTCAAAAAATTATCTGAATAGTCTGTGTCCTTGGTTCTGTTGGTTCCTAAGATAGAAGAAAATGCTGATGACTGTGTGTGGGTAGGTGATGGAAGAAGCTGGAGTGTGTGTGTGTGTGTGTGTGTTTGTAGGAGTAGAGCATTATGAAGATTCTGGTATTAAAAGTTTGTAAGTGTGTGAAGGACTAGAGTATGATCATGGGCTGTGTTGCATGTTATCTTACCTTTTCAGGTCCAAGAGTCTGTTGACACCTTGGGGGCTTCTCCTAGACAGCAGCGCAGGTTCACTCTTGTTTGATCCTTTTCATCTTGGGTTGACACAATAGGAGTGGCAACAGCACTGAGCTTCATCTCCATCTTTGCAGACAAAGGGAAGTCGTAGGGCTTTAGCCAGAATGTGTAGAGAACATAGGATGGCTTTCCTCTGGCCTTGCTTTGTAATTCAGGAAATATGCTGATTCCTGGGAAGCATCACTGGCTGTTTATGGGGCAGAAAAATGAAATACCCTCTTCGAGAACAAAAGGACCTAGGTGTGGTTATGAATATGCAGCCATGGCACTTGCCTTTTTGTGCTACAGTTCACTGAGCTTGGCATCTACACATTGGACTAAGAAGACAAAAATTTGTATCAGGAGAACAACTTACAAATTGTTTCCTTTAATAAAGGACAGAGGGTCTTTCTATCATTCTTTTCTTCGTGAGTGCTATTTTTGCATTGGATTAAGCCAGGAAAGTTCTTTTAAAATTAGTCTGTACCTATTAAACATTACATAAATGTTTTCTTTCAGTGTGAGAGATATAAACACTAAATGATTAGAAGTGGAAAATGAATTAGTACAATTCTAAAACAGTGTGTTATTCCAAAATCAAATAATGTCGGAAGTGCCTCTGGTATATATTCATAGCCCATTAGTAAGACAGTATTGTCAATGCAGATTTGGTTTTAAATTGCTTCATGGGGAAAAATGTTGAATATGGGTAGGCTCTTTTCTGAAACTATTTGCCAGTGGGGCTACAA
The DNA here is from genome assembly GCA_949820135.1 of Sylvilagus floridanus. Classification (NCBI taxonomy): domain Eukaryota; kingdom Metazoa; phylum Chordata; class Mammalia; order Lagomorpha; family Leporidae; genus Sylvilagus; species Sylvilagus floridanus. Next base: position 90,900,115 of record OX463238.1, read on the forward strand.
TGTAAGCTTATAGAGTCTCAGAACTGGTTTGCCTGAAGGCATTTTCCCCTATAAAGGTAGTTCTCTTCAATAAAGCAATCTCAAAGCAATTTCCTCAAAATGTACGCAGGGCAAAGCAACACAGGAGGGGTGAAGGAAAGCAAGGGAGAAACCACGACGTGAGCCAAGGTCTGGCCTTCCACTTGATAGGCCCCAAGGCTCACTGGGGGAAGGTGAGGCATAAATAGGACCTGATTTAGGCAGCAGTGGTGGATCTGTGTCCAAAGAATCGTGCAGGCAGAAGGATTTCTGGGAATGGAAGTCCAGCCAGTTGGATCACTCTTGGTGTAAGTGCAGTTAAAATACATCTCCCTGGGGGCATCACTTAAAAGTAAAAGGGAATGGACTGAAGCAGGTGGAAAGCTGTGTGACTTTTATAGATGTGAACTTGGCATAGCGACAGCTCCAGGGCTTGCAGATTCAAAATGCCATAGAGGAAGTGTTCCTTAAACTGTGCTTAACATTTCTAAGTCTCCCAGGAGTCAGACGCAGTTCCTTCACTTGCTGGGTGGGCATCTTTTCTTTAACTAAAGCCATCCTGTGTCAGCGAGGAACTGAGGAGCATGGTGACTTTGTTCCTCTTCCTAAGACTACTAATGGGGGAAATGGAGAACTCGGAGTCTAACTCCCAATGCACTATTTTGGGGAATGCAGAGTGAGGTAGCCGGGCTGATTCTCCTTTTCTTCTGCCCCAGGGCCTAACAGGCAAGTGTGCAAAACCTTATAGGCCAATAAAATGTGAATGCAGTAGTCAGGCTCTGAGGGTGCCCTTTCAAAACAAACACATTAGCCTGAATTACTCTGAAAATCAATTTGAAACCTCAGTGACTGCTCTTACTGGAAGAAGTTTCCTCAGACTGTATCTGCTCCATTTTTTTTCAACTCTAGAGTAGTAAAAGATCCATTATTGGATGTATTTCAGCGGTTATTAGTTTTTTTAAAATCTATAAAGCACATACAATCTGAACTAATTCAAGATTCTGTGGTTCTCACACTTGTGGGTCTTGGAAGACTGCTGCTGGGTGTACCCTTGAACTGCCTTTCCTGACTTCCTTTTCACGACTCAGTGAATTAATTGTTATCAATATTTTACTAATTTTGCCCATTGATTTCCTGATTTCTTTAAGGTGTCTGTATTGTCTTGCATTGAGTTTCCTTACAATAATTATTTTGAATTCCATTTCTGGCATTTCACAGATTTCCTTCAGATACAGCCTAATGTTCCATTAGATAGCTAGATCTTCTTGTCTGGTCTTTTTTATAACAGAATTTATTTATTATTTATATCCCATCGATTGCAAAAAAACTTTCTGAGATGTTTTAGGACTTTTTGGGACCTGATAATGATAGTTTTTGCTGAAAGAGTGGGCAGTAATCCTTTCCTTCCAACTTTACGTTCTTTGCCTTAACTTTAACTCAGGTAAATGTTCATATTTTTGTTTTTGAAATGCAAGAGAACACGGTGAATCATCACTTTGGAATAGCAACTGAACCTGATGGAAAAAGTCCTTTCCAAAAAACTTCAACATTTCTACTTGATTCCTCTTCCTGGTTTCTATAAGCTTAGTAAATATTTCACTCATTTCACCCATTGATTTCCTCATTTCTGTAAGATGTCTATCTGTTTTCTCTTGCATTGCACTGAGTTTCCTTACAATAATTATTTTGAATTCGATTTCTGGCATTTCATAGATTTCCTTCAAATCAGGACCTCATTCTGGGGAACTATTGTGTTCTTTCAGAGGTGCCACAATACCTTGCTTCTTCATGTTTCTCGTGACATCTGTACATCTGGTATAATAGTCCTTTCTTCTTTGTGGAGTAGGTTTTATTAGAAAAGAGTTTATAGTTTAGCTGGAATGCAGGGTATAACTTGACTGGTTGTTTTGGCTTTGGTTCTAGTTGAGCCTAGGAATGTAGCCTCTGAGTGATTTCTTTGGTTTAACCAATGTCAGCTGTGCCTACAAGTGACACAGTGGTCTATCCTGCTGCAGCTTGTAAGGAAGTGTGACTTTGGGGTGAATGAGGGCTTCCTAGGATGTGTATGTTCAGTGCCCAGAGAATTCAGTGTCAGTTACACCGGGGATTGTGATATTCAGGGCCTTGTTCTTGGTGCTAAGGGATACAAAGGGGGCTGTCCCCTTGTCCCACTGGTAAGCCTGGGTGGTGCTGGGACTTGCGGCACAGATAGCTGTGGCTCTAGGACTGTGTGATGTGGATGGACCCTTCCTCAGGTCTTGCTAGAAGGGAGCAACTCGTATTGGGGCTTGTAAAACAACACCCCTATCCCAGGACCGGGGCACGTGAACTCAACCCTCCTCCAGGAGATTTTGCTCTAGGAAGCTATGGGTCTGAAGAGGTGGAATACAGGCAGATACCTCCATAGATCCCATAGGGTGCATGCTGGTGGGTCTGAGGAAATGAGTATTGACTGTTACAGCCCTGGTGTTGCAGGGTACACTGGAGCCCGTGTCAAGTTCTCCCACGGTGGGAGCCAGGTGTTGGGGTCAGTGGTAGCCTGAAGTGGAGCGATACAGGTAGAGCATTCTGGATATCGTAAGCAAGTGCAAAACTCCGGAGGTGATAATACCAGCTGTAACAGTCCCAGTTCCACAAGCCACAGATGAAACTGCCCCCGGTTCTCACTGGGTGTGCAGCGTGTTGCTGGGGTTTGTGCCTGGGGATCCCAGCGCTGGGAGCGATGAGTTGTGGAGGGAACTCCTTCAGGTTGGATCCATTTTTTTAAAAAAAATTTTATTTATTTATTTATTTGAAAGGCAGAGTTACAGGGAGAGGGAGAGAGAGGGAGAGAGAGGGAGAGAAAGGGAGAGAGAGAGGGAGAGAGAGAGGGAGAAAGAGGCAGAGAGAGGGAGAGAGAAGGAGAGAGAGGAAGAGAATCTTCCATTTGCTGGATCACTCCTCAAATGTCTGAAGCAGCTGGGATTGTGCCAGGCCTAAGCCAGGAGCCCAGAGCTTCTTCCAGGTCTCCCTTGTGGGTGCAGAGGCCCAAGAACTTGAGCCATCTTTCTCTGTTTTCTCAGACAATTAGCAGGGAGCAAGATGGGAAGTGGAGCAACTGGGCCTGGAACTGGCGACCACATGGGATACCAATGTTGCAGGCAGCAGCTTAACCAGCTACACCAAAACGTTCACCCCAGGATCTGGACTTTTTATGGGCTGCTGCTGGTGCTAGCCCCCAAAAAACTAAGGGGAATGCGTCTGGATAACGTAGAAGGAGTGAGCATAGCTCTTGGGGTTATGGCCCAAATTTCCACAGTTGCAGGATGCATGGGGACTGTCTTCTGCCCCATTAAGTTGCCCTAACTCTGGCTCTGGTGGCTTCTTGTAGCAGCAGAAGAGGCTACGCTGCTGAGTCTGGTGCTCTGTGAGTGTTGGGGAGGGGAGGGCGGCAATGTGGCTTCCCTTCTCAGTGCCAAGCAGTCGCTCAGACCTGGGGCTGGAGTTAAAGGCAGTGAGACTATGGAATTCTCCCCTGGCTAACGCTGTGGGCAGAGGGGTGCACAGCACCATCTTCCCACCTTTGCTTGGGAAGCTAGTGACTCGTCATCTGTCGCTGCACCAGGCTGCCAGCCTCAGCAGTGTGTCCATCTGTCCTCTAGCCTCCCTGGCTCAGGGAGTCTTTGTTCTGCTCTGACACTTCTCCACAGACGCTTCCTGTCAGTCAATCTCCTAGAAATGTGGGTCTCTCTCTCTTTCTTTCTTTCTTTCTTTCTTTTTTTTTTTAATATCCTCCTGTGGCTGAAATCCGTGTTGATTCCCACTATTCAGCCATCTTGTTAATACACAAGCCACTTCTTACAGTAGCATAAAACATTTTAAAGAGAAGGCTTTCTTCTAAGCTTTCCTTCTGTTAGGTATGGTATCTACAGGAGAGAACGTAGCACTCTCTGATTGACATCTTTGTCATACTTAGGTAAATTACAGAAAATATAGAACTTTTCTGTATTTAAATAAATGTAGTGTTTCAGTTGACTGGATTGAAAGTAACTATTAGAGTTTGGAAAAAGATTATCTGCAAGTAAATGCCATCCCCAAATTGTAGACCTTTTATTTTGCTTACAAAAGTTTGTGTCAACTAGAGCAATCCGAAAGAAAAAGTCAAGAAAAGAAAAGAGAGAAAATATATGTCCATAAATTACTGAAAGAAAAATTGTATTTCACATCTGGTTATGTGAAGCAACACTTTTTCCTCCCTGTGACTCATTGAAACACATTGTAGAGAACAGGACCTTGTCTTGGTAAGAGGACAATACTTTACACTTGGGTAGAAGGTCATGGTGATTAAAAAATGTGGGCAAGAGAGGGATGCGATTTTGTTGCTTTTTTTTAGTTTCCATTTTAGTAGTTTATTGTAATTGCTATTTGACTCTATTTTTTTCTTTTTTCAAAAATATTTATATATTTGAAAGAGCTACAGAGAGAGGAGGAAGAGACAGACAGAGATCTTACATTGGCTGATTCACTTCCCAGATGGCTGCAATGGCCAGAGATGGACCAAGAGGAAGCCAGGAGTCAGGAGCGGGTACAGGGGCTCAAGGACTTGGGCCATCTTCTATTGCTTTCCCAGGTGCATCAGCAGGGAGTTAGGTTGAAGTGAAACAGCTGGGACTCAAACCAGTGCCCATATGGGATGCTGGCATCGCAGGCATCAGCTTAACTCACTGAACCACAATGCTGGCTCTTATTTGAGTCTATTTTCACCAATGAGACAATATTGTGAGTTTTTTTCCCTCCTCTCTCTTCATCAGCTTTGGAAAAGACATAATTTTAGTCCATTCTATATTAAAAAGGCTTAATTCACCACTAAAAATACTCAATAAATAAAAAGTAGGAAGACCCAATTCCATAGGTGTATAAAGGCTAAAAATAACAATCATATCCCCAAATGACCATTTCATTACTATACTTTTTTGTATTCTATATTAACTGCCACATATCAGAGAAAACATATGATATTTGTCCTTTTGAGACTGACTTAATTCACTAAGCATAATGGTTTCCAGTTGCATCCAGGATTTCATTCTTTTTTATGGCTGAGTAGTATTCCATAGTGTGTGTGTGTGCGCGCGTTTGTGTCACATTTTCTTTATCCATTCATCAGTTGATGGCCATCTAGTTAATTCCATGTCTTAGCTACTGGGAGCTGCTGTAGGCATGGGGGTTACAAATAACTGTTTCATATGCTGATTTTATTTTGTTTGGGTAAATTCCCAGTAGTGAGATGGTTAGGTCATATGGTAGATCTAATTTCAGATATCTGAGGAATCTCCTACTGTCTTGCATAATGGCTATACTAGTGTGCATTCCTTCCAACTGTGGGTTATGGAACCTGTTTCCCCACATTCTCACTAGTTTTTATTGCTTTTGTTTTCTGCAAGAGAGACATTGAACTGGGATGAAATGAAACCTCATTGTAGTTTTGACTTGCATTTCCCTGATTGCTGTTTGTATTTGATCCTTTGAAAATTGTCTATTCATGTTCTTGATTGAATTGTTTGTTTAGTTGTTGAATTTCTGGAGCTCCCTAAAGATCCCAGATATTAACCCTTTGTCATATGCATAGTTTGCAAATATTTTCTCCCATTGTGTTAGCTGCCCCATCGTTTTGTTAAATATTTCCTTTGCAGTGCAGACACCCTTCTTAGCTTCAAGTAACCCCATTTGTCTATTTTTACTTTAATTGTCTGTGCTTCTGGGGTCTTTGCCAATAGGCTTTTGTTGATGTAAATGTCTTGCAAAGTTTTCTTGATATTTTTCTCTAATAATTTGGTGTCAGGTTATATATTTAGATCTTTGATCCATTTTGAGTTGATTTTTGTGTAAAGTAGGAATCTTATTTCTCACTTCTGCATGTGTAGATTCAATTTTTCCCAGAACCATTTGTTGAAAAGACTATCTTTTCTCCAGGGATTAATCCCAGCTCATTTGTCAAAGATAAGTTGGTTGTTATAGTTCTCTTTCTTTGTTGTATCTTTTTCTGGTTTTGGAATTGAGGTGATGCTGGCCTCACAGAAGGAATTCGGGAGGATTCTCTCCCTTTTAATTGCTTTGAATAGTTGCAGAAGAATTGGAAATAGTTCTTCTTTAAAAGTCCAATGTAATTCAGCAGTGAAGGCATTTGGTCCTGGGATTTTCTTTGTTGGGAGTGTCTTTATTGTTGATTCAATTTCTGTCTTGGTTATTGGCCTGTTTAGGTTTCCTGTGTCTTCATGACTCAATTTTGGTAGATTGTATTTGTCCAGAAATCTATCCATTTCTTCTAGATTTTCCAATTTGTTGGCATATAGTTGTTTGTAGTAATTCCTGTTGATTGTCTTTATTTCTGCAATGTTATTGTCTTTATTTCTGTGGTATTATTCTTCATCTCTGATTTTATTGATTTGAGTCTTCTCCCTCTTTTTTTTTTGGTTACATGGGCCAATGATGTATCAATTTTGCTTATTTTTTTCCCAAAAAGCCTGCTGTTCATTTCACTGATCTTTGTATCTTTTTTGTTTCAATTTTGTTTATTTCTTCTATAATTTTAATTATTTGTTTCCTCCTACTAATTTTTCATTGTTGTTTGTTATTTTTCTGAGTCTTTGAGATGCACTGATGTGTTTCCAATTTCTTGATATAGGCACTAGTTGTTATGAAGTTCCCTCTTGACACTGCTTTTGCTGTATCCCATAATTTTTGATGTTTTTTATCATCTTCAAGACATTTTTCAGTTTCCTTATTAATTTTTTCTATTACTCACTGTTCATTCAGAAGTGTGTTTTTCAGTGTCCATGCATTTGCATATAATTCTATAGTTTCTTACATTGTTCATTTCCAGCTTTGTTACATTGTGGTCAGAGAAGATGCATGGTATGATTTCAATTATTCTGAATTTACTGGGACTTGATTTATAGCCTAGCCTATGACCTATCCTAGAGTTCCAATCACTTATGAAAAGAATGTATATTCTGTAACTGGGGTGAAATATTCTGTAGATATCGATTAGGTTCATTTGACCCATAGTGTATGTTAGTTCTGGTATTTCTTTGTTGATTTTCTCACTATTTGATCTTTCCATTGTTGAAAGTAGAATGTTTAAGTTCCCCATTGTTATTGTATTGGATTATATGTCTCCCATTAATATTTCTTTTAAATTGCCAGGTGTCCTGTATTTGGGTGCATATACATTTATTTTAGTCACACCTTCCTTTTGAATTTATCCCTTAATTCATTACATGGTGTTCTTCTTTATTTTAACAGTGTTTGTGCTTAAGTCTATTTTTTTTTCTGATTTTAGGATGGCTACCACAGCTTATTTTTGCTTTTCATTAGCATGGCTTCTATGGCTGGAGTTGAGGTAGTTAGGGGATGGTGAAAAGTGATGAGGACAGAAACTAGAAAAGGAAAGGTGTAGAAATGGTTGAGCTTATCATGAGTATCTTATGGGATGTAATAAAAATTGGGACTCTTGCTGTGAACAAACTTGCGAGCTACTCTAGATCTCATCAGGAGAATGATGCAATCTGTGAAACTGATTAAATGTATTCCCTCCCCCCCAAAATTCATGTTGAAGTCTAATCCCCACATGGTGGCATAAAGGAGCAGAGACTTTTGAGAAGGACACCAACTTAATGGGTGGGATGGCTACCCTTATAAATAACATTGAAGGACGCTGTTTTCTACCTTTGCCATGTGAAGACACAGAAAAGGCACCATTGGTGAAGAACAGGCCCTCACCAGACCCTGAATGGGTTGATCTTGGACTTCAGAGCCTCCAGGTTTATGAGAAATAAATTTTTGTTATCAATAAATTACCCAGTATAAGATATTTTTGTTATCATAGCCAGAATGGACTAAGATGACCTGACTTCTATTTTGAAAGAATCACTCTAGCTGTTTGGGAATAGACCACAAGGGGCAAGAATGGTGACTAAGAAACCAGATAGGAGACTACATCAGCAATGCAGGTATCAGATGATGGAGTCCATGTCTAGTAACAGCAGTGATGGAGGTGAGAGGTATTCTGAAGCTACTACTGTAAGAATTTCCCAAGGAACTTGGTTATATCAGACCCTGCAGGGTGCTGCAGATGGACATCTGTTGAGGACAACTCCAGCAGTGCATTTTGACTTAGGTCTGTCTGTTTGTAGGTCAGGTTATGCAAGACTGTAGCCCCACTCCTCTGTTCTCCTTTATTCATTTATGGATTTTTAATATTTTTTAGTTTTTGAGAGGGGATAAGAGAGAAAGATCCCATCTACTGTTTATTCCCCAAATGCTGGTCCAGGATTTGAAGCCAGTAGTCTGGAATTCAATTCAGATCTTCCAAATGGGTGGCAGGAACAACATGACTTGAGTTATCAGCATTGCCTCTGAGGGTGTGCATTAGAAGGAAGGTGGAGTCGGAAGCTAGAACCATGAATGAAACCCAGGTACTCCAATGTGAGATGTGGCATCTTAACTGCTAGGCTTACTCTCACTTATGTATTTCTAATTATGTATTTGTTGTTATGTGTTTTTTCTTGTTAATGAATTTCTATCTTTGAAACTTAGGGTAAAAAGAATTAAAATAACATTCAACCATTGTACAAAACACTTCCTGTGCTAGGCATTTTAAATGCATATAATGGCTTTACTAATTTTAATGAGTGCTTATTTCAGGCCAAGAACTGTGTTAAACACAATTATACAGATCATCTTATTTAGTCCTCTAAATAATAATCATTGAAACCATTATTACCTGTATGTATGTGCAAATTGTCTCCTATTATATTAGTTCCTTGCATACAGCAAAGTCAAGTACAGGCATACCTCAGAGACATGGTGGGTTTGGTTCCAGACCATTTTAATAAAGCAACTCATGGAGGCTGGTGCTGTGGCCATTTGGGGGTGAAGCCACTGCCTGCAGTGCCAGCATCCCATATGGGCACTGGTTCAAGTCCTGGCTGCTCCATTTCTGATCCAGTCTCTGCTGTGGCTGGTAAAGCAGTAGAGGATGGCTCAAGTTCATGGGTCTTGCCCCTGGTCCGAGCTTCAGATCAGTGCAGCTCCGGCCATTGCGGCCATCTGGAAAGTGAACCAGTAGATGGAAGGAATTTTTTTCTCTCTCTAATTCTGCCTTTCAAATGAATAAATCTTTAAACAAATAAATGAAGCAAGCCATACAAATTTTTGGTTTCCCAGTGCATATAAAATTATTTTTATACAATAATCTATTAAGTGTCCAATAAAATTATATATAAAAAAGATGCTGGGGCTGGTGCTGTGGCATAGCCTGCAGTGCCGGCATCCCATACGGATGTCAGTTCAAGTCCTGGCTGGTCCATTTCTGATCCAGCTCTCTGCTATGGCCTGGGAAAGCAGTGGAAGCTGGCCCAAGTCTTTGGGTCAGTTTACCTACATGGGAGACCTGGAAGAAGCTCCTTGCTGCTGACTTTGGATTGGTCCAGCTCTGGCTGCTGTAGCCAGCTAGGGAGTGAACCAGTGAATGGAAGACCTCTCTGTCTCTCTCTGCCTCTGCCTCTCTAACTCTACCTTTCAAATAATAAATAAGTAAATCTTTTTTAAAAATGACACACATACCTTAATTTTAAAATGCCCTTTTGCTAAAAAATGCTAAAAGTAATCATCCTTCAGCAAGGTGGAATCTTTTTGCTGGTAAAAGGTTTTGCCTTGATGCTGATGGCTGCTGAGTGTTCAGGACATCAGTTGCTGAAGGTTTGGGTAGCTGTGTCATTTCTTAAAATAAGACAACAATGAAATTTGATGCATTGATTGACCCTTCATTTCACGAAAGTTTTCTCTATAGCCCCTGATGCTGCTTTCATAGCATTTTACCACAGTAACTTTTTTTTAAAAAAGATTTATTTATTTATTTGAAAGTCAGAGTTACACAGAGAAGGAGAAGCAGAGGTAGAGAGAGAGAATCTTCCATCTGCTGGTTCACTCCCCCGATAACCACAATGGCTGGCACTGTAGGTGGCAACTTTACCCACTGTGCCACGGTGCCAGCCCCCACAGATTGGAGTCAGTTCTTTCAAACCAGACCTCTGATTTATCAACCGAGTTTATGTAGTGTTTTAAATCTTTTATTGTCATTTCTACTATGTACACGGCAACTTGACCAGCAACAGATTACATGCAAAGAAACCACTTTCTTCATTCACAAGAAGCAACTCCTTATTTATTTTACCATGATATTGTGGCACTTCGGTCACACCTTGCTATTTCTATGATATTTGCAGTTACTGCCTACACTCAAGTCTGGAACCTCTTAACAGGATCCATGATGTTTGGAATCAACTTCTTCCACACTCCTTTTAATGTTGAATTTTGAAACAGCAGCTTGTCAAGACATTAGATTCTCATGGTCATAGCAAGTGCATGATAATTTCTATAACGAATTGTCATCAATACTCACATTAATAAGATCTTAATATAAGGAGAACAGATTCTTTTTTTATAAAGCTTTTATTTAAAGAATATAAATTTCCAAAGTACAGCTTATGGATTACAATGGCTTCCCCCCACCCCCATAACTTCCCTCCCACCCTCTACCCTCCCCTTTCCCGCTCCCTTTCCCCTTCCATTCACATCAAGATTCATTTTCAATTCTCTTTATACACAGAAGATCCGTTTAGTACATATTACGTAAAGATTTCAACAGTTTGCCCTCACATAGAGACACAAGTGAAAATACTATTGGAGTACTAGTTATAGTATTAATTCACAATGTACAGCACATTAAGGACAGAGATCCTACATGATTTTTTTTTGTAAATAATTGATTAATTATCTATGCAATTTCCAATTTAACACCAAGATTTTTAAATCATTTTCGATTATCTTTATACACAGAAGATCGATTCAGTATATACTATGTAAAGATTTCATCAGATTCTATGTAGCTCATCGATATAATTTTTTCTTTAAGGTTTATTTATTTATTTGAAAGGCAGAGTTTACAGAGATAGAGAGAAGGAGAGAAGGGAGAGAGAAAGCAAGAAAGATAGAGAGAGATATCTTCAATGTGCTCACCAAATGGCTGCAATGGCTGGAGCTGGGCCTGTGTGAAGTCAGGAGCTTCTTCTGGTCTCCCATGTTGGTGGCAGGGTCCCAGGAACTTGGACCATCTTCTGCTGCTTTTTTCCCAGGCCATTAGCAGGGAGTTGGATTGAAATAGGAGCAGCTGGGACTCAAACTGCTGCCCATGTGGGATGCTGGCATTGTAAGCAGCTACTTTACCCCTGGTGCCATAACACTGGCCTCAGTATATTGTTCTCAAACATTAACTTGACAAAGATACAAAACAAAATTTGAGAAAACCATATTTGCAGCAGTACTGATACACACAGGCATTTATTTCTCTCTCTATTTTCTTACTTTTAGCTCCCACATATAAGGGAGAAGATGCATTTTTGTCTTTCTGAGTCCAACTTATTTCACTCAACATGTCCTCCAGTTGCAACCATTTTGCTGCAAATGGTAGAATTTTATTCTTTTTTTAGCTGAATACTAGCTCATTGTGTATTCATATACCATTTTCTTTATCCATTCATCTGATAATGGACACCTTGGTTGATTCCACATTTTGGCTGTTGAGAACCATTCTGCTATAAACATGGTGGTGCAGGTATCTCTTTGATACAATGTGTTTCTGTCTTTTGGGTACATATGGAGAAGTGGGATTGCTGGATCATATGGCAAATCTATTTCTAGGTTTTAAGAAATCCCCTTGAACTCTGTAATTAACACACAATTATTCTTAGGTGTTTAAATTTTAACTGAAAAGTGATCCCTGTTAAATATAAAAGTGGGAATAAGAGAGGGAGGAGATGTACAATTTGGGGCATGCTCAATCAGACTTGCCCCAAATGATGGAGTTAGAAACGTGCCAGGGGATTCCAATACAATCCCATCAAGGTGGCATGTACCAAGGCCATCTCACTAGTCCAAGTGATCAATTTCAGTTCACAATTGATCACACTGATAGTTCTAAGAGTCAAAGGGATCACACAAACAAGACTAGTGTCTGCTAATACTAACTGATCGAATCAAAAAGGGAGAGAATGATCCAACATGGGAAGCGAGATACACAGCAGACTCATAGAATGGCAGATGTCCTAAATAGTACTCTGGCCTCAGAATCAACCCTTAAGGCATTCGGATCTGGCTGAAGAGCCCATGAGAATATTTTAGGCATGGAAAGCCAAGACACTCTGAAAAAAAAAAAAAGAAGAAAAAGAAGACCAAAATGAAAGATCTCTGTGAGTGAGATCCCAGTGGAAAGAATGGGGCCATCTAAGAAGGAGGTACCTTTCTCTGAAGGGAGGAGAGAACTTCCACTTTGACTATGACTCAATAAGATCAAAGTCGGCGAACTCTAAAGGTTTCCATAGGCTTGGCAACTCATGACTAGAGTCTAGGGAGATTACTGATGCCATAAACAAGAGTATCAAATTGTTAAATCAACAACAGGAGTCACTGTGTACTTACTTCTCATGTGGGATCTGTTCTTAATGTGTTATCCAATGTGAAGTAATGCTATAACTAGTACTGAAACAGTATTTTACACTTTGTGTTTCTGTGTGGGTGCAAACTGATGAAATCTTTACTTAGTATATACTGAATCGATCTTCTGTATATAAAGATAATCAAAAATGAAAAAAAAACCTTGGTGTTAAATTGGAAATCGCATAGAAATTTAATCAATTAAAAAATATCATGTAGGATCTCTGTCCTTAATGTGCTCTACATTGTGATTTAATGCTATAACTAGTACTCCAACAGTATTTTTCACTTTGTGTTGCTATGTGAGGGCAAACGGTTGAAATCTTTACTTAATATATACTAAACTGATCTTCTGTATAGAAAAAGAATTGAAAATGAATCTTGATGTGAATGAAAGGGGAGAGGGAGTGGGAAAGGGGAGGGTTGCGGGTGGGAGGGAAGTTATGGGTGGGGGGAAGCCATTGTAATCCGTAAGCTGTACTTTGGAAATTTATATTCTGAATAAAAGTTTAAAAAAAAAAAAAGAAATCCCCATACTTTTTCCCATAGTAGTTACATTGCATTAATTTAAGTTCTCTCTCACAGTGTATAAAATTTCTCCTTTCTCTACATCCATGCCAGCATTTATTACTCTTTCTTTTGAATAGTAGTCATTCTAATAGGGGCGAGGTAATATCTTATTGTGGTTTTAATTTACACTTCCCTGATGGCTGGTGATGTTGGGCATTTTTTCATATATTTGGTTACCATTTGTATTTCTTCTTTTGAGAACTGTCTATTGAGGTCCTCTGCCCATTTCTTAACTGACTTTCAAATGAAATAAAATAAAACAAATCTTTTAAAAATAGAATATTATTAATCTAATTGATTTTCCTTTACATGCAACTTGACACTTTTCTCTTACTGTCTTTTTTTTGACAGGCAGAGTTAGACGGTGAGAGAGAGAGACAGAGAGAAAGGTCTTCCTCCCGTTGGTTCACCCCCCACACGGCTGCTACGGCCAGCATGCTGTGCCAATCCGAAGCCAGGAGCCAGGTGCTTCCTCCTGGTCTCCCATGTAGGTGCAGGGCCCAAGCACTTGGGCCATCCTCCACTGCCTTCCCGGGCCACAGCAAAGAGCTGGACTGGAAGAGGAGCGACTGGGACAGAATCCAGCACCCCAACAGGGACCAGAACCTGGGGTGCCAGTGTCACAGGCAGAGGATTAGCCAAGTGAGCCATGGTGCTGGCTCTCTTACTGTCTTTAGAAATCTCTCCTTTCCCTTCATTTTTGACAGTTTAACTACAGTGTGCCTTGGAGAAGATCTTTTTTTTTTTTTTTTTTTTTTTTTTTTGGGTTGAGTCTGCCTGGGGTCCTTTGAGCTTCCTGTATCTGGATGGCCAAGTCTCTTTCAAGACCTGGGAAATTTTCAACTATTATTTCACTTAGGTTCTGAACACCTTTCTCCTTATCTTTCAGGAATCCCTGTAATACAAATATTTATTTAATGGTTTCCCATATTTCATGCAGACTTTCTTCATTTTCTTTATTTTTGCCTGATTGGGTTATTTCAAAAGTCTTTTCCTCCTGATCAGAAATTACTTCATTTGACCTACTCTAATGTTAAAGCTCTGAATAATTTTTTATTTCACTGATTGAAGTTTTCATTTTCAAAAATTCTATTTGGTGCTTCTTAGTATTTTTATCTTCTTAGTGACTTTTCCACTCATTTCACCTATTGCTTTCCTCATTTTAAAAAGATGTCTATCTGTATTCTCTTGCATCATATTGAGTTTCCTTACAACCACTATATTGAGTTCCATTTCTGGTATTTCATAGATTTCCTTCAGATCAGGATCTAACTCTGGAGAACTGTTGTGTTCTTTGTGAGGTGCCATGTTACCTTGCTTCTTCATGTTTCCTGTATCCCTATGTTGACATGTGCACAAATGATGTAATAGTCCCTTCTTTATGGAGTAAGTTTTTATTGGAAAAGAGTTTATGGTTTATGTGGAATGCAGGGTATGTTGGTTTGGCTTTTGTGATCTCAGAAGTGTAAACTTTGAGTGATTTCTTTTGATTGCTTTAATCAATATCATCTGTGTCTATATAAGACACAGTGGTCTAGTCTGCAGCGGTTCATGGGGGTAGAAGTATGACTTTGAGGTCAATGTGGGCTTCCTAGGATGTGTTTGTTCAGTGCCCAGGGAGTTTGGTGTCAGTTACGCTAGGTATCGTGATAGCCAGGGCCTTATTATTGGCACTGAGGAACACAAAGGGGCCTGTCCCCTTGTCCCAGTGGCAAACCTGTGATACTGGGGCTTGTGGTGCAGATAACTGTGGCTCTAGGACTATGAGATATGGATGGGCCTTCCTCAGGTCCTGCTGGCAGTATGCAACTGGTGCTGCAGGTTGCCCTGACTCTGGCTCTGGTCATTCTAGTGGTTGTCTCTGGGGCTTAGGGCAGCAATGTGGCTTTCCTCATTGGAGCCGAGCAGTCATTCAGACACCAGTCAGCTTCCCACGCTGGAGCTACAGTCATTGGACACTGCAGAGTTCTCTCCATCAGTTAAAACTGCTAGGGACAGGGCATGTGATAAGTTCCTACATGAACTTGGGAAGATGGCAACTCCCAGCCGTAGCTGGCTGCACCATGCACCTGGCCTCATGGGCGTACCTGTGCTCCTTCTTTGCTGTCCCATGGAGTCTATGTTCTCTTCTATCACTTGTCCACTGAAGATTTCTCTCAGTCGGTACCTGGAAACCTAGTTCTTCCTTTGTTTTTCTTGTACACTTCTGTGAGTGAGGTCAGCATGTCGTCTCACTGTTCACCCATCTTGGATCTCTCTAATGTTCATTTTTGACATCCTTCCATGAATCGCAAGTGTTGTTCATAGCATTTAGAATGCACAATCCCTTCCAGAAAGTTTTCAATTTATTTGCACAGATTCATGAGAAGAATCACCATCTATGGCAGCCAGAATTTTGGGAAAGGTACTTTTTGGATAAATTGGGGCTCTTACTGTGAGTGAAACTGGGAGGCACTGTAGGGTTTTAATCAGGAGAATGACATATTCTGTTCTGTACAGTAATTTGGAGAGTCAAAATTACTCTTTAATCCATGGGATACAGATTAGATTTGTGAGCAGGCAGAAAACCAACATTAATATCGTTGTACATATCAATAAGAGCTCTTGGATGACCAGGTGCAAAATTAACAAGAAGTAATATGTTGAAATAAATCTTTTTTTCTAAGCAGGAATTTTCAACAGTGGACTTAAAGGGATTCAGTAAACCATGTTATAAGCAGTTATGCTGTCATCTAGGTTTTGTTGTTCCATTTATACAGTACAGGCAGAGCAGATTTAATATAATTCTGAAGAGCCTAGGATTTTCCGAATGCTAAATGGTCACTGGCTTCAATTTCAGATCACCAGCTGCATTGGACCCTAATAAGAGAGGCAGCCTGTCCTTTGAGGTTTTGAAGCCAGGCATTGACTCTGTTCTTGAGCTATAAAGGTCCTAGATGGCATCTTCTTCCAATGGAAGGCTGTTTTGTGTACACTGCAAGCCTGTTTACTGTATGCACCATCATCAGTTAACATAGCTAGATCTTCTGGGTAAGTTTCTGCAGCTTATACATTAGCACTTGCGCTTCACTTTGCACTTTTTTTTTTTAAAAAAATATTTATTTATTTGAAAGTCAGAGTTACGTGGAGAGAGGAGAGGCACAGAGAGAGAGAGAGAGAGAGAGAGAGAGAGAGGTCTTCTATCTGCTGGTTCACTCCCCAATTGGCCACAATGGCCAGAGCTGTGTCGATCCAAAGACCGGAGCCAGTTGCTTCTTCCAGGTCTCCCACATGGGTTGAGGTGCTCAAGGACTTGGGCCATCTTCTACTGCTTTCTCAGGCCGTAGCTGAGAGCTGGATTGGAAGTGAAGAAGCTAGGTCTCGAAATAGCACCCGTATGGGATGCTGGCGCTTCGGGTTAGGGTGTTGACCTGCTGCGCCACAGCGCGGGCCCCTCACTTTGCACTTCTGTGTTTTGCAGATGACTTATTTCCTTAAACCTTGGGAGCAAATATATGGTAGTTTCAAACTTTTCCTCTGCAGCTTCCTCACCGCTCTCAGCCTTCAGAGAATGGGATAGTTAGGACCTTGCTCTGGATTAGGTAGCGGGTGGTTTGATCTTCTATTCAAACCATTAAACTTTCTCGCTATCAACAATAAAATTGTTTCACTTTCTGATCATTTATGTGTTCATTGCAGTGGCACTTGTAATTTCCTCCCAGAACTTTTCCTTTGCATTCACAATTTGACTCATTCAAGAGTCCTTGCTTTTGCTCTGTTGTGGCTTTCCACACAACTTCATCTAAACTACGCTTAATCATTTCTAGCCTTTGGTTTAAAGTGAGACTTTGTGGCTCTTTCTTTCACTTGAAAACTGACAAGCCACTTTAGGGTTAATAACATGGCTTAATTTCAATAATACTGTGTCTCAGGATTTAGGGAGTCCTGAGAACAAGGAGAGAGATAGGGGACTGGCTGATAGGTAGAGCAGTCAGAACTCACATGATGTATATTTTAAGTTCACCATCTAACAGGGCATGATGCTCCAAAACAATTACAATGATAACATCAAACATCCTGATCACATATAACTGTAACAGATTAATGAAAATTTGAAATATTGAATGAATTGCCAAAATGTGACAGAGACACAAAGTGAGCTCATACTACTAGAAGAATGATACTTAGAAATTTGCTTGATGCAAAAACAAACAAACAAACAAACAAAAAACCCAACCCGTTAATTTGTAACCAAAAAAATGATATCTGTATAGCACAACCAAGTGAAGCACAATAAAGCAAGCTAGGCCTATGTACACCGTAGTCCCAGGTATGGTACGTTGAGAATAGTACAGGTTGAGTGGATATAAGTTGATTGATGTTGTGCTCATTTCATGAGCTCATCTTTACACCAGATGCAGGGTCAGAGTCTACTTCTTTGTGTTCCCCAGAGTATACACTGTGTAGTGTATGCATCAGAAATGCTACTCATGGCATATGTTGGTTACTTAATCTATTTCTATCTTTGTGATTCCACAATGACTCTTTCAGTTCTCACCCAGCTATTTTGTCTGCTATGACTCGTATGAGCAGAAACAAACACTCTCTTTTTTTTCCCTGGAACATTTTTATTGTACTCCCACTTGGGCGGTTAAAAATGAATCTGACATCAGGCCTCAAACAACAGCAGTGTTCACATGGACTTACTTATGTTATCTTTCTTTACCAGTCTCCTGAGCTCTCCTAAGAATACTAAATTTATAGTATTCTTAATTCCTTAAGCAGGTCCTACAGGGGAGTGGCAGAGATCTGGTTAGTATTTTGAGCCAAGTCGAGAAAATGTGGACAGATATCATGATGTAGGTCTATCCTAATTGAATAGTCAGAAGCTTAGGTTGGTATCCCAAAAACATAGAAGATCTTATAAAGGATTATTTTACTGGTGTATACTAGTTTCTTGCCCTGTTTTGAGTATTTTCTTTCTTTTCTTCCTCCCTTTCTCTCTCTCTCTCTCTCTCTCTCTCTCTCTCTCTCTCTTTCTAATTTTAAAGATATTATCTATTTATTTGAGAGACAGAGTTACAGAGAGAGGGAGAGACAGAGAAAAGTCTTCCATTCGCTGGCTCACTCTCCAAATGACTGCAATGGCCAGAGCTGAGCCAATTCGAAGCCAGGAGTCAGGAGCTTCTTCCAGTTCCCCATGCAGGTGCAGGGACCCAAGCACTTGGGCCATCTTCTGCTGCTTTTCCAGGCTAAGGCAGAGAGGGATAGGAAGTGGAGCAGCCAGGACTCAAACTGGTGCCCATATGGGATGCCAATACCACAGGTGAAGGCTTAGCCTACTATGCCACAGCACAGCCCCCTTGAGTTTTTTATTCATTCACAGACCATATTGGTAATTTCCACTTGTGAAAACCAAACAAATAAGCAATCATCAATTACAAGAAGACATTTAAATTCTAGTTCATACTTCAAGGATAATGTAATATTTTTCTCTTTTCCTATCTTAAGAACATTGATTTCTTTTCTCATCACAGGGGTCTGTATTAGTCCACTTGGACTCCCATAACAAAATACCATGTCTGGGTGGCTTAAGCAACAGAAATTTATTTCATGTGGATCTGGGGGCTGGGGAGTCTGAGATAAACTTTATTAATTGCTGAGGGCTCAACTCCTGGCTTGCAGACGACTGCCTTCTAGCTGTGTCTTTAGATGGCACCCCCTCATTTGTTGGTAGAGAGAACTCTGTTCTCTCTTCCTCTTCTTTCCAGGACATTAAGTCTGTCTGAGCAGAGCACCTTCCCATGACCTATTTAACTTTAACCACTCCAGCTTAGGCCCTATGTCCACGTGCAGTCACATTTGCAGTAGTGCTTCTATCTGTGTATTTGCTACAGTGTGAAAATGGACACAGTTCAGTCCCTAGCAGGGTCCATCTTTGACACTTATGTAAGATTGGAACTTACCTAGTGAATTACTGGGTATAAATCTTCTTTATCTGTAGAATAATTGCTCTTATTACTGATTATTTAGGAGTGATAGATCTATTTCTGGGATAGCTGAGTACATGTTGTTCCTATTTCAAATGAAATGAATAATAACTTTAATGGTAAAAGCAGATGTGTAAAATCAGCCTTGGGGGACTGAGTGCTACTGTGTAGTGTGTCATCAGCAAATTTTATTAACAATTTAGAAAGTCTCTAAGATGACCAGGCAAATCCATTCTATTAAATGCTCTTGGGTAAAAATACTCATTTCCAGGTATACTAATTTCCTTTTTATGCATTATGTTATAATATTCTAAGCTAACATAATATTCATATTATTAAAATTTATATTTTGCCTTGTGATATAGTACAGTAAAACATGTCATTAATCCAGCAACGTTATAAGAAAGAAGAAAGTTGTTAATCCATATTTAGGCATTAACGTACTAGAATCATATTCAACCATACCTAATCTATGTTTCTATGACTTTCTAAATTTTTGTTAATTTAGTGATATAGCTGGCCAATGCAATAAGTGAATATTTGAATCAGTTTTTTGATCAAATACATGTGATATTGATTGTATTGTTTATCTTACTTAAGTCAAAAATATAATTTGTGATGTTAAAGACTCATTTGGTATACGGCCTGCCAAATTAGAAGCTTTTGATACAATCCTGGGAGAGGAAGAAACTTTAGAGATCTTTAAGCTGAACCCCTTTTTAGTAGTAGAATAGTTACTCCAGAGGCAGTGTAAGAAGGGAAGTGCCCTGGCCACCAAAACCTGGAGTAGGACTCGGGGCCACGTCTTATCCACTTGTTTCAAGCTTCTCGCCTGTATCCTGTCTAGGTTTGTATCATTTCCAAAATATGCTGCCATATTCTCTAGCCAATAAAACATTGCTAAACTAGTAATACCAGAGAGAGTTCTTGACAAAAAGTTTTTAGAACACATGGAAATGTTCTTCTTCTTTTTTTTTTTCTTAAAGATTTTATTTACTTGGGAGGTAAAGTTACAGAGAGAGAGAGAGTCAGAGAGAAAGGTCTTCCATCCACTGGTAAGCTCCCCAATGGCTTCAATGGCTGGAGCTGGGCCAAACCGAAGTCAGGAGCAAGGAGCTTCTTCTGGGTCTCCCATGTGGGGACAGGGACCCAACTACTTGGGCCAACTTCTACTGCTTTCCCAGGCCATAGCAGAGAGATGGATTGGAAGAGGAGCAACCAGGACTAGAATAAGCACCCAAAAGAGATGCCAATGCTTCAGGCAGAGGCTTAGCCCCCTATGTCACAGCACCAGCTCCTAGAAATTTTCTTAAAAGGGTATGTGAAGTAGCTTTTCCAAGGTATCCAAAGAACTGTAATACCTTTAAATTTTCTTGCATTATTTATCATCTATTTTAACATTTATATTTTTATATTTTATTTATATAAATAAATTTATAAATATACATATAAATATATATTATATATAAAATATATATAAATTTATATTTATTTATATAAATACATGAAATTTGTATTTATACAAATTTCATATATGTATTTCATATATGTAGTTTTTTTAATAATGCTTTTATTTAAAGAATATAAATTTCCAAAATACAGCTTATAGATTACAATGGCTTCCTCCCCCATAACTTCCCTCCCACCGGCAACCCTCCCCTTTCCCACTCCCTCTCCTCTTGCATTCACATCAAGATTCATTTTCAATTCTCTTTATATACAGAAGATCAGATTAGTATATATTAAGTAAAGATTTCAACAGTTTTCCCTCACATAGCAACACAAAGTAAAAAATACTGTTGGAGTACTAGTTGTAGTATTAATTCACAATGTATAGCACATTAAGGACAGAGATCCTACATGATATATATTTTTTAAATTGATTAATTTTCTATGCAATTTCCAATCTAACACCAAGATTTTTTTTCATTTTTAATTATCTTTATATACAGAAGATCGATTCAGTATATATTAAGTAAAGATTTCATCAGTTTGCACCCACACAGAAACACAAAGTGTAAAATACTGTTTCAGTGCTAGTTATAGCATAACTTCACATTGGACAACACATTAAGGACAGATCCCTCATGAGACGTAAGTACACAGTGACTCCTGAAGTTGATTTAACAATTTGACACTCTTGTTTATGGCATCAGTAATCTCCCTAGGCTCTAGTCATGAGTTTCCAAGGCTATGGAAGCCTTTAGGGTTCGCTGACTTCAATCTTATTCCGACAGGGTCATAGTCAAAGTGGAGGTTCTCTCCTCCCTTCAGAGAAAGGTACCTCCTTCTTTGATGGCCCCATTCGTTCCACTGGGATCTCACTCACAGATACCTTTCATTTAGGTCTTCTTTTTTTTCCAGAGTGTCTTGGCTTTCCATGCCTAGAATATTCTCATGGGCTCTTGAGCCAGATCTGAATGCCTTAAGGGCTGATTCTGAGGCCAGAGTGCTATTTAGGACATCTGCCATTCTATGAGTCTGCTGTGTATCTCGCTTCCCATGTTGGATCATTGTCTCCCTTTTTGATTCTATCAGTTAGTATTAGCAGACACTAGTCTTGTTTGTGTGATCCCTTTGACTCTTAGACCTATCAGTGTGATCAATTGTGAACTGAAATTGATCACTTGGACTAGTGAGATGGCCTTGGTACATGCCACCTTGATGGGATTGTATTGGAATCCCCTGGCACAATTCTAACTCCATCATTTGGGGCAGTTCCGATTGAGCATGTCCCAAATTGTACATCTCCTCCCTCTCTTATTCCCACTCTTATATTTAACAGGGATCACTTTCCAGTTAAAATTTAAACACCTAAGGATAATTGTGTGTTAACTACAGAGTTCAACCAATAATACTAGAATAAAAAAATACCAAAATGGATAAAGTATTACATTGTACAACAACAGTCAGCACAAGAGCTGATCAAGTTACTGTTTCTCATAGTGTCCATTTCACTTCAATAGGTTTCATCTTTGGTGCTCAATTAGTTTCAGTTATGTTTTAAGAACATAATGATACTTCCCACACTAGCCTCCCTCCCGCCTTCCCTCCTTCCTCTTCCTTCCTGTCTTATTTTTCTTTTAATTTTTGCAATGGAATACTTTCAATTTACTTTATAATTACAAGCTTAACTCTCCACTAAAAAAATTCAACAAATATTAAGTAAAAATAACACTGTTTCTCATGAGTATAGACAAGGGCTATAAACAGTAATCAAATCTCAAAATGGCAATTTCATTCATGTACTTTTTTTTTAGTGCTCTGTATATTAGTTACCACAAATCAATAAAAACATGGTATTTGTCTTTGGACATTTGGTTGATTCCATATATTAGCTATGGTGAGTTGAGCTGCTATAAATATGGGGTTACAGATAACTCATATGCTGATTTCTTTTCCTTTGGGTAAATTCCCTGGAGAGAATGATTGGGTCAAATGGCACATGTATTTTCACAGTCTGAGGAATCTCCACAGTCTTCCATGATGGTTGTACCAGTTTAGATTCCCACCAACAGTGAATTAAGGTATCTTTTCCCCCATATCCTTGTTAGCATTGTTATGTTTGTTATTTTTTGATATTTGTATGATAGCCATTCAAACTGGGGTGAGGTGAAACCTCAAAGATCCTGAGCATTTTTTCATATGTCTATTGGCTGTTTGTATTATAATAAGTTTTCTTAGAAACTCATAGTTACAAAAAGTGATCCCTGTTAAATATAAAAGTGGGAATTAAAGAGGAAGGAGATGTACAATTTGGGACATGCTCAATTGGACTTGCCCCAAATGGTGGAGTTAGAATCGTGCCATGGGATTCCAATACAATCCCATCAAGGTGGTATGCACCAATGCCATCTCACTAGTCCAAGTGATCAATTTCAGTTCACAATTGATCACACTGATAGTTCTAAGAGTCAAAGGGATCACACAAACAAGACTAGTGTCTGCTAATACTAAGTGATAAAATAAAAAAGCGAGAGAATGATCCAACATGGGAAGCGAGATACACAGCAGACTCATAGAATGGCAGATGTCCTAAATAGCACTCTGGCCTCAGAATCAGCCCTTAAGGCATTTGGATCTGGCTCAAGAGCCCATGAGAGTATTTTAGGCATGCAAAGCTAGGACACTCTGAAAAAAAAAAAAAAAAGACCTAAGTGAAAGGTATCTGCGAGTGAGATCCCAGTGGAACGAATGGGGCCATCAAAGAAAGAGGTACCTTTCTCTGAAGGGAGGAGAGAACCTCCACTTTGACTATGACCCTGTTGGAATAAGATCGAAGTTGGTGAACTCAAAAGGCTTCCATAGCCTTGGAAACTCATGACTAGAGCCTAGGGAGATTGCTGATGCCATAAACACCATAAACAAGAGTGTCAAATTATTAAGTCAACAACAGGAGTCACTGTGTACTTACTTCTCATGTGGGATCTGTCCTTAATGTGTTGTCCAATGTGAAGTAATGCTATAACTAGTACTGAAACAGTATTTTACACTTTGTGTTTCTGTGTGGGTGCAAACTGATGAAATCTTTACTTAATATATACTGAATCGATCTTCTGTATATAAAGATAATTGAAAATGAATCTTGATGTGAATGGAAGGGGAGAGGGAGCGGGAGATAGGAGGGGTGTGAGTGGGAAGGAAATTACGGGGAGGGGGGGAAGCCATTGTAATCCATAAACTGTACTTTGGAAATTTATATTTACTAAATAAAAAAAAAAAAGAAAAAAAGAAACTCATAGTTACAAAACTTTAATTTTTAAAGTTTAAATTATTTGCCTGAAAGAATGTCTGACATTTCTTTGCTAGTTCCATCCCTCTTTCTCAGTTGTCTTGATTTGCATTCATGTTTCAATTTTATGAAACTTCTCTTCCTTCTCTCACTAGCCGTGAAGAATCCTCTCTTACTAACGGGTACCAGTAGTGCTGAGAAAACCATGCAAGCCCAGGCATATACCTTCAGTGAGGAATTGATGAATTGTCACCCTTTGTTTTTGAAAGCTACAGAAACACAAGAATAGGACTGCGTATATTGTTGTAAAAGCCACATTGCAATCATTTCTTATTTCTAAGTGATGCATGATATGAAACAGCTGTTTTAAAGATAGGGCAGGTATGTTGAGAATCATGTACATGAAACGCTTAAAAATTTTACATTGGTTTTGTAAATAGTATGAGACTTTGGGAGAATCTAAATGTTTTCCAACATGTGATATGTTGAGATTGCTGTAATATTTATGTGGCTAAATGGTCCAATTCAAGGATGAAAAATGACTTGGTTTTCTCATGCAGAATGATAGAATAAAAACATTGCATCATTGAATTGAATTAAGATACGATATATACTAAAGAAGTATATATATATATATATATATAAAACGTAAGTTTATAGATAATATAATATATATCTTATATATGTGTGTGTATATATATATATTAGCTATCGTGAGTTGAGCTGCTATAAATATGGGGTTACAGATAACTCATATGCTGATTTCTTTTCCTTTGGGTAAATTCCCTGGAGAGAATGATTGGGTCAAATAGTAGAATATATATATATATATATATATATATATATATATATATATATATACTACTATGTATTCTACTATGTAGAAAGTAGGGACACTGAATTCCATGAGAGCTACAAAGACAAATTAGAGTGCTGGAGAAGATAGGCATGTCAGCATTTAAACAGCATTGGTTAGAAGATAATCAAAGCTATGATAAGAAGTCAAGAGACTTTAGATGAGGGTAGGAGAGTTTTGGGAAGGATAGGGAGACACTGAGGTTAGTATTATCCAACAACAAACAAACCCTTCAAACAAGAGAAAGCACCAGAAAATATATACTTTGTCTCCTTCACAATTGTTTCTAGGCCTGTTGACCAACCCAGATAAGTTCAGTTCCTAGGAGTCATGAGAACAACTTTCAAAACCAGGCTTTTTGAGATCAAATCCCTGCTCTACCTCTGACTAACTGAGGGGCTTGCGAAATTGCTTAACTTCTTTGTGCTTGGTAAGATGGAGATGATGATAGTGCATGTCCTATGGGATTGTTATGAGAATTGAGTAAATATACATAAAAGACTTTGAGAGTTAAATGACTCAACTCAGAAGGTCAACCTGGCCCTCAATAGAGGTGATGGGAGAATGTGGGCTAGAATAGAAAAAGGAATTACTTTCCCTTACATTTACTAAGGACATCATATTTTCTTTTAAAAGTCTGTAAAAAAAAAAGTGAACAAAAAACCTCCATGACATTAGTAAAACATCAAGCTTATAATTTCAAAATTAAAAAGACCTAGGAAATGTGAACTTGATGACTTTCATTTTAACAGTCATTTCATAGAGGTTCTCAGTTCATTTTATTGGAGATGAAAATTCAATCATTTTCTGAATCAAATTACAGAGGAACAGATGAGTTAACATTGTTTTGTAGACATATGACTTCCTGATTTGTGGGTCAGAAAGGAGAGAACACCCTGTCTTCATGTTGCTGTGCCCCCTCCTCCAGCCTTTATCTGAGGACAACAAGGTTCTTTTTGGAGTGGGAGGGGATCCAACTGTGCAAAGTGTCCCCTAGACTGATGGCTCATTTCAGAAGCAGCATTTTGGTCAACACAGCAAAATACAAGGGATTTGTTTTACACTCATGTACTTTATAGGCACCTGTCCTAAGAATTGTACAAAAATCTATTTTTTGGACCTAAATTAGATATTTTTGGGTGTTTTCCTTTCAAGATTTTTTTTCCCTACAGATTATTCTCAAAAAATGCAACAGAAATAACTACATAACTCACTCAGTGATTTCCAGAAGTGGGATTGCTGATTATATGGTAGTTTATCTTTTAAAAAGATTTGTTTGTTTATTTGTTTATTCATTTATTTAAAAGGCAGAGTTACAAAGAGAGAGAGAGATCTTCCATTCACTAGTTCACTCTCCCATAATGGCCACAATAGGAGCTTCTTCCAGGTCTCCCACTTGGGATGCAGGGTCGCAGGCACTTGGGCCATCTCACACTGCCCTTACAGATACATTAGCAGATAAGTTGGATTGGGTTGTAAGTGGAGTAACCAAGAAATGAACCAGTGCCTATATGGGATGTTGGCATCACAGACATTGGCTTAACCCACTGTGCCACAATGCCGACCCCCATGTGATCGTTCTGTTTTGAGTTTTTTGAGGAATGCTCATATTGTTTTCCAGAATGACTGTACTAGTTTTCATTCTGACTGACAGTATACAAGGGTTTCCTTTTCTCCACACCATCCTCATAATATTTGTTATCTTTTTCTCTTTTTGGTAGTAGCCAATCTAACTAGAGAGAGGTAATATTTCACATAGTTTCTATTTGCATTTCCATAATTGTTAATGGTATTGACTATTTTTTCATGTGCATATTGGGAATTTATACATATTTTTGGAAAACGATCTGTTTAATTCTAACACTCCCTTTCAAATTTGGATTTATTTTTGGCTATTGTTTGGGTTCCTTGTATATCCTGGTTATTGACCCTTTTCAGATGTATAGCTTGCAAATATTTTCTGAGTCCTGTAGGCTGTTGCTTCACTCTGCTACTTGTTTATTAGGTTTTTAAATTTAACTGAAAAGTGATCCCTGTTAAATATAAGAGTGGGAATAAGAGAGGGAGGAGATGTACAATTTGACACATGCTTAATTAGACTTACCCCTAATGGTAGAGTTAGAAATGTGCCAGGGATTCCAATACAATCCTATCAAGGTGTCATGTACCAATGCCATCTCACTAGGCAAAGTGATCAGTTTCAGTTCATAATTGATCATAATGATAGGATTAAGAGTCAAAGGCATCTCATAAACAGGACTAGTGTCTGTTAATATTAACTGATAGAATTAAAAAGGAGAGAACGATCCAATATGGGAAGTGGGATACACAGCAGACTCATAGAATGGCAGATGTCCTAAACATCACTCTGGCCTCAGAATCAGCCCTTAAGGTATTTGGATCTGGCTAAAAAGCCCATGAGAGTATTTCAGGCATGGAAAGCCAAGACACTCTGGCAAAAAAAAATGACCTAAATGAAAGAACTCTGTGAGTGAGATCCCAGTGGAAAGTATGGACCATCAAAGAAGGAGGTACCTTTCTCTGAAGGGAGGAGAGAACTTCCACTTTGACTATGACCTTGTCTAAATAAGATCAGTGGATGGAAGATCTCTCTCTATCTCTCTCTCTCTCTCTCTCTCTGCCTCTCCTTCTCTGTGTAACTCCAACTTTCAAATAAGTAAATAAAATCTTTTAAAAACTTTGCTGAGATTTGTTTTGTGACCATATTAGTCACCTTCTCATTTATTTCACTAAAATACCTGAGAAGAGCTACTTGGAAAGAAACAAGGTTTATTTAAGCTTCCAAGTGTAGAGATTCAAAATACAAGATTTTGTGGAGGAACCCCACTGATTTACGCATTGGTGGTGAATGAGGATATTGTGCAGATCACATGTGAAACCAAGAGGTAGAGAGGGAAGTGAGGCTAAACTTGCCTTAAATGACCAACTCTCTCATGAGACTATCTTCTAAGGGCATGTCTCCAGTGAACTGAAGACCTCCCACTGGGCCCACCTCCAGAACAGCACAGTTAGAACATGTCTTTATCCTTAATGCATTGATGGCTTAAGACTCACTTCTGTGAGTTGGAGAACCAGTCCTGCAAAAGCATCACAGTGACCTTTGGTTGACCCTGGAGAATGTTTCATTCCTTGTGAGAAGAATGTGTATTATATAGTTATTGAATGGAATGTTCTGTGGACAACTGTTAGGTCTAATCAGCTCAGGGAGCAGCTCAACTCTGCTGTTTCCTTGTTGGTATTCTATTTGGATGATGTTAAAGTCCTCTCATGCTACTGTATTAGAATGTACCTGTCCATTTAGGTCTATTAATATTTGCTTTATATATTCAGGTGCTACAATACTGGGTTCATTTATATATATTTATAATTGTTATTTCCTCTTGCTGAACTGAACCATTAATCATGGTATAAAGACCTAGTATCTTTTTACTGCTTTTGATTGAGAATCCAGTTTATCTCATATAAGTATGGCTACTTATGCTTTCTCATAGGTTCTATTTACACAGTATATCTTATTTCATTACAAGAGGTGAAATGAACCTCTGGAAAGCAGCATTTATCTTTTTTTTTTTTTTAATTTTTCTATCCATTCAGTCATTAAGAGAGAAAAACTGCCAGCCCGGAATATTTTATCCTGCAAAGCTCTTATTTGTGAATGAAGGTGAAATAAAGACCTTTCACAGCAAACAGAAACTGAAAGAATTTGTCACTACTCGTCCAGCCCTGCAAAAGATGCTTACAGATGTGTTACACATAGAAACACAGAACATGGTCATCAATATGAAAGAAGGTAAAGAAAGGAAACCTCACAGCAAAAGATCACAGGGGCCGGCGCCGTGGCTCAACAGGCTAATCCTCTGCCTTGCGGCGCCGGCACACCGGGTTCTAATCCCGGTCGGGGCGCTGGATTCTGTCCCGGTTGCCCCTCTTCCAGGCCAGCCCTCTGCTGTGGCCCGGGAGTGCAGTGGAGGATGGCCCAAGTGCTTGGGCCCTGCACCCCATGGGAGACCAGGAAAAGCACCTGGCACCAGACTCCTGCCATCAGATGAGCGCGTTGCGCCGGCCGCAGCAAGCCGTCCGCGGCAGCCATTGGAGGGTGAACCAATGGCAAAGGAAGACCTTTCTCTCTGTCTCTCTCTCTCACTGTCCACTCTGCCTGTCAAAAAATAAAAAAAAGAATAAATTAAAAAAATGAAAAAAAAGATCACAGGGAATTCAAAGCATATATTAGAAAATATCTTTGGCAAATGGCAGGGTAAATTTGCTACTTATCAATAGTCACATTGAACATTAATGGCCTGAACTGTCCAGTTAAAAGACACCGATTGGCTGAATGGGTTAAGGAACAAAACCCATCTATTTGCTGCTTACAAGAAACACATCTTTCCAACAAAGATGCATACAGACTGAAAGTGAAAGGCTGGAAAAAGATATACCATGCCAACAGAAATGAAAAAAGAGTGGGCATAGCCATCTTAATATCAGACCACATAAACTTTAACACAAAAACTGTTAAGAGAGACAAAGAGGGGCACTATATAATGATTAAGGGATCAATTCAACAGGAAGATATAACGATTATCAATGTACATGCACCTAATTACAGGACACTAGTTTATTTAAAAGATTTGTTAAGGGACTTAAAGGGAGACTTAGACACCAATACAATAGTACTGAGGGACTTCAATGCTCCACTCTCAGAAATAGATCAACAGGACAGAAGATCAACAAGGAGACAGTAGATTTAAATGACACTATAACCCAAATGGATCTAACAGATATCTACAGAACTTTTCATCCTACACATAAAGTATTTACAGTCTTCTCAGCAGTACATGGAACCTTCTCTAGGATTGACCATATACTAGGCCATAAAGCAAGTCTTAGCAAATTCAAAAGAATTAGAATCATACCATGCAGCTTTTCAGACAACAGTGGAATGAAGTTAGAAATTAGCAACTCAGGAATCCCTAGAGCATATGCAAACACATGGAGATTGAACAACATGCTTCTGAATGAACAATGGGTCATAGAAGAAATTAAAAGAGAAATCAAAAATTTTCTGGAAGTAAATGAGGATAACAGCACAACATACCAAAACTTATGGGATACAGCAAAAGCAGTGTTAAGAGGAAAGGTTATAGCAATAGGTGTCTACATCAATAAATTTGGAAAGGCACCAAATAGATGATCTTTCAATTCATCTCAAGGATCTAGAAAATCTGCAGCAAATCAGACCCAAATCTAGTAGGAGAAGAGAAATAATTAAAATCAGAGAAGAAATCAACAGGATTGAATCCAAAAAAATTACAAAAAAATCAGCCAAACGAGGAGCTGGTTTTTTGAAATAAATAAACAAAATTGACACCCCATTGGCCCAACTAACTAAAAAAAGAAGAGAAAAGACCCAAATCAATAAAATCAGGGATGAAAAAGGAAACATAACAACAGACACCACAGAAATAAAAAGAATCATCAGAAATTACTACAAGGACTTGTATTCAATCAAACAGGGAAACCTATCAGAAATGGATAGATTTCTGGACACATGCAACCTACCTAAATTGAACCAGGAAGAAACAGAAAACCTAAGCAGACCCATAAGTGAGTCAGAAATTGAATCAGTAATAAAGGCCCTCCCAACAAAGAAAAGCCCAGGACCAGATGGATTCACTGCTGAATTCTACTAGACATTTAAAGAAGAACTAACTCCAATTCTTCTCAAACTATTCAGAACAATCAAAAAAGAGGGAATCCTCCCAAATTCTTTGAATGAAGCCAGCATCACCTTAATTCCCAAGCCAGAAAAAGATGCAGCATTGAAAGAGAATTACAGACCAACATCCCTGATGAACATAGATGCAAAAATCCTCAACAAAATTCTGGCCAATAGAATGCAACAACGCATCAGAACGATCATCCACCCAGACCAAGTGGGATTTATCCCTGGTATGCAGGGATGGTTCAATGTTTGCAAAACAATCAACATGATACACCACATTAACAGACTGCAGAAGAAAAACCATATGATTATCTCAATAGATGCAGAGAAAGCATTTGATAAAATACAACACCCTTTCATGATGAAAATTCTAAGCAAACTGGGTATGAAGGAATATTCCTCAATACAATCAAAGCAATTTTTGAAAAACCCACTGCCAGTATCCTGTTGAATGGGGAAAAGTTGGAAGCATTTCCACTGAGATCTGGTACCAGACAGGGATGTCCACTCTCATCACTGCTATTCAATATAGTGCTGGAAGTCTTAGCCAGAACTATTAGGCAAGAAAAAGAAATTAAGGGGATACACATTGGAAAGGAAGAACTCAAATAATCCCTCTTTGCAGATGATATGTTTCTTTAGGAGATACAAAGAACTCTACTAAGAGACTATTGGAACTCATAGAAGAGTTTGGCAAAGTAGCAGGATATAAAATCAATGCACAAAAATCAACAGCCTTTGTATACACAGGCAATGCCACAGCTGAGGAAGAACTTCAAAGATCAATCGCATTCACAATAGCTACAAAAACATTCAAATACCTTGGAATAAACTTAACCAAGGATGTTAAAGATCTCTACGATCAAAATTACAAAACCTTAAAGAAAGAAATATAAGAGGATACCAAAAAATGGAAAAATCTTCCATGCTCATGGATTGGAAGAATCATCATCAAAATGTCCATTCTCCCAAAAGCAATTTACAGATTCAATGCAATACCAATCAAGATACCGAGGACATTCTTCTCAGACCTGGAAAAAATGATGCTGAAATTCATATGGAGGAACAGGAGGTCTCAAATAGCTAAAGCAATCTTGTACAACAAAAACAAAGCCGGAGGCATCACAATACCAGATTTCAGGACATACTACAGGGCAGTTGTTATCAAAACAGCATGGTACTGGTATAGAAACAGATGGATAGACCAATGGAACAGAATAGAAACTCCAGAAATCAATCCAAACATTTACAGCCAACTTATATTTGATCAAGGATCTAAAACTAATCCTTGGAGTAAGGATAGTCTATTCAATAAATGCTGCTGGGAAAATTGGATTTCCACGTGCAGAATCATGAAGCAAGCCCCCTACCTTTCACCTTACACAAAAATTCACTCAACATGGATTAAAGACTTAAATCTACAACCCAACACCATCAAATTATTAGAGAGCATTGGAGAAACCCTGCAAGATAAAGGTACTGGCAAAGACTTCCTAAAAAAGACCCTGGAGGCGTAGGCAGTCAAAACCAAAATTAACATTTGGGATTGAATCAAATTGACATGTTTCTGCAATGCAAAAGAAACAGTAAGGAGAGTGAAGAGGCAACCACAGAATGGGAAAAAATATTTGCAAACTACACAACAGATAAAGGGTTGATAACCAGAATCTACAAAGAAATCAAGAAACTCCACAACATCAAAACAAACAACCCACTTAAGAGATGGGCCAAGGACCTCAATAGACATTTTTCAAAAGAGGAAATCCAAATGGCCAACAGACATTTGAAAAAATGTTCAAGATCACTAGCAATCAGGGAAATGCAAATCAAAACCACAATGAGGTGAACCTCACCCAGGTGAGAATGGCTCACATTCAGAAATCTACCAACAATAGATGCTGGAGAGGATGTGGGGAAAAAGGGACACTAACCCACTGTGGTGGGAATGCAAACTGGTTAAGCCACTATGGAAGTCAGTCTGGAGATTCCTCAGAAATCTGAATATAACCCTACCATACAACCCAGCCATACCACTCCTTGGAATTTGCACAAAGGAAATTAATTGGGCAAACAAAAAAGCTGTCTGCACATCAATGTTTATTGCAGCTCAATTCACAATAGCTAAGACCTGGAACCAACCCAAAGGCCCATCAACAGTAGACTGGATTAGGAAATTATGGGACATGTACTCTACAGAATACTACACAGCAGTCAAAAACAATGAAATCCAGTCATTTGCAACAAGATGGAGGAGTCTTGAAAACATTATGCTGAGTGAATTAAGCCTGTCCCAAAGGGACAAATATCATATGCTCTCCCTGATCGGCAACAACTAACTGAGCACCAAAGGGGAAACCTGTTGAAGTGAAATGGACACTATGAGAAACAGTGACTTGATCAGCTCTTGGTCTGACTGTTGATGTACAATGTAATACTTTATCCATTTTAGTATTTTTTCTTTGTTCTAGTACTATTGGTTGAACTCTGTAATTAAGACACAATTATTCTTAGTTCTTTAAATTTTAACTGAAAAGTGATCCCTGTGAAATATAAGAGTGGGAATAAGAGAGGGAGGAGATGTACAATTTGGGACATGCTCAATCGGACTTGCCCTAAACAGTGGAGTTAAGAATCGTGCCAGGGGATTCCAATACAATCCCATCAAGGTGGTATGCACCAATGCCATCTCACTAGTCCAAGTGATCAATTTCAGCTCACAATTGATCACACTGATAGTTCTAAGAGTCAAAGGGATCACACAAACAAGACTAGTGTCTGCTAATACTAAGTGATAGAATCAAAAAGGGAGAGAATGATCTAACATGGGAAGCAGGATACACAGCAGACTCATAGAATGGCAGATGTCCTAAATAGCACTCTGGCCTCAGAATCAGCCCTTAAGGCATTCGGATATGGCTGAAGAGCCCATGAGAGTATTTTAGGCATGGAAAGCCAAGACACTCTGGAAAAAATAAAAGAAGACCTAAATGAAAGATCTCTGTGAGTGAGATCCCAGTGGAACGAATGGGGCCATCAAAGAAGGAGGTACCTTTCTCTGAAGGGAGGAGAGAACTTCTGCTTTGACTATGACCCTGTCAGAATAAGACTGAAGTCGGCGAACCCTAAAGGCTTCCATAGCCTTGGCAACTCATGACTAGAGCCTAGGGAGATTGCTGATGCCATAAACACCATAAACAAGAGTGTCAAATTATTAAGTCAACAAAAGAGTCACTGTGTACTTACGTCTCATGTGGGATCTGTCCTTAATGTGTTGTCCAATGTGAAGTAATGCTATAACTAGTACTGAAACAGTATTTTACACTTTGTGTTTCTGTGTGGGTGCAAACTGATGAAATCTTTACTTAATAAATCGATCTTCTGTATATAAAGATAATTGAAAATGAATCTTGATGTGAATGGAAGGGGAGAGGGAGCGGGAGATAGGAGGGGTGTGAGTGGGAAGGAAATTACGGGGAGGGGGGGAAGCCATTGTAATCCATAAACTGTACTTTGGAAATTTATATTTACTAAATAAAAAAAAGAAAAAAAGAAAATATGGCACACATAAACACATATACACAATGGAGTATTATTTCCATAAAAAGAATGAAATCCTGCCATTAATGGTAAAATTGATGGCATTGAAGGACATTGTGTTAAATGAAATAAGCCAAACAAATAAAAATACAGCATCTTTTAGCAAATATTTATGACTCCATGTTCTGTGGCTTGGGTATTTGGAGGAAGGTTGATTGAGTGAGTCAGACTTAGGGTCCCTCATCGGGTTTACAGTCACATTTCATCCAAAGCTGCAGTTACCTGAAGGCTTGACTGCGCCTACAGGATTTCTCTCAAGCTAACCCATATGACTGTTGGCTGGAGGTCTCAGTTCGTTGCCACACGGGCTTTTCTATAGGACTGCTCACAACATGGCAGCTGCTTCTTCTAGAGTGAGTGATCCAAGAGAAACAAAGAACAAACAGAAAGTTGTGGTTCCTTTCATGTTGCTTCCAGTTTTAGAGGCCATCATAGCTGAAATATCTCTGAGAGGCCTTCTTCAACTTGCCTAAAGTAGACTCCTCTCTGTCACTGTTTATCCAATTACCTTATTTCAGTATTTATGAAATCACCAGTCTCCAAAACTATTTTTTGGTTAATTAAGTTATCTTTATTTCTAGAATGTAAGCACCATGAATATAAAGATTTTGCTTGATTCAATCATTGCTACAGCTCTGCCACCTAAGATAGTGACTGGCATGTGTTGTATGAGTATTTAGTGAAGAAATAAATGTATATGAGGCCCCCCCACATCTCCTTAACACTTGTGATTAGCATTTAAAAAGTCTTTGAATTGGTAGAAATCTGTATTTTGTTCATGGTGTAACTTTATGTCATTGGTCACTATTTAGGAGGAACTTTTTGCCCTATTTGTTTACTAATTATTGTAGTTCAACTTTTAAAAATCTGTAATAATTCTTTATTTAGTAACTTGTTTACTGATATATATATATGTGATTGTGGAAAATTATTCCCAATGAATTTCTCTCTTCAGGTCAAATCAGACCTTTGAATTACAAGGTGACGGTGATAGAGACTGATCATTTCAATAAGTATGACTGAAAGGACTCATTCTGTTCTTGGAAGTGTGGTCGCAGCTGCTGTTTGCAGAGTTGGAGACTTCTGCTTGCTCTGAGTTCCCAGTGTTAGCCTAAGGTCTTTAAAAGCACAACCCCAACAGACCAATCTGACAAAGCTGGGCCTCAGCATTCGAAGCTGTGCTTCAGGGAATCCTTAAAATATCCTCCTGCCCCATCCTGCTGTGGCTGCCCTACTTTCTCTCACAATTATGAAAGTTCCTTGAGTGTCTGGTGGTCATCTGTTTCCCAAACTGGGCCAGTTCCTAAAGCCGTGCCAAGCTGAATATCACTTTCCTTTTGGACTCTCTGGATGGCCATTTCCTGTTGAACAGATTCACAGGGAATGCTGGTGGAAACGCTCAGGAGAGCAGTGGCCTCTGAGGTAGGTGCAATTCTTCACATGCTCAGAGCTGGGTTTCCAGCTTTGAAGTCAAATTCTATCTGATGATGTCCCAAAGGAGGTTAACTTTCTTGGTTATGTTTCCTTCTTTGTCAATCTGTACAATTTAGATTGACTGTTTTATCACATTTTTCAGGGATTGCTTCAACCTCTACGTGACTGAAAAATCTCTTTAAATATAGGTAGATTATCCTGGGGCAGTTTAGCTTGTCTTGATCATCTATCTACTTCTGTCTGTCTGTCTACCTATCTATCAATTCTCTATCTATGAGGCTATTTCAGAAAGTTCATGAAAAATGGAATTTAGAGATAAATTTATTTTCGTGCAAAAAGCTTTGAAATTATGTATCCAAGGGGTCTTCACAAAGTTTATGAAAAATGCATACTATGAAAAATTCACAGATTATGAAAAATGCATACTGTGAAAAAATTATGCATGGTTTTCAATTTTTTGCATCAAAATAAATTTATATCTTAGTTCCATTTTCTGTAAAGTTTTTGAAGTCCCCTCATGTCTGTCTTTCTTTCTACCTATCATTCCACACATCCATCCAGCCATCATCTTTCTATGAAAAAGAGAATGAATTATGATAAGTGAAAAGTTATGAGTAAATATGGTACTCATAAATAAAGCTCATAAATAAATACTCATAAATATTTGTGATGAGGGACTACATTGTAATTACTTAGAATATGCTTAAAGTAAAGGCATTTTAATAGCGTTTTCCTCTAATATGACAAGGAAGTGGTAAGAACTTTAGAGTTCAGTTCCACACTAAGGTTTTAGTTATTATAAAATTAGCTGATGGGAGTCGGGTAGGGATGGACCAAGGAGTGAAAGAAAGTCTTCATGCTGCCATTTAATGAGGTATTGACTGCAAGCTTTTCACTGTACATTATAAGGACATAATTGAAGTGTGTAAATGTAGTACATCAAAGTTAAAGTGATTCTTCTGTAAAAATTCTGTGTGAAATTTCAGAAACTCTTTGCCATACTTTTTTTTTAAACTGACTTGGCTTAAGTTCAACATGTAATTGAATTGGAGCAGTGATAGAATCTTCTACTCAGAGATGATTGCAAAATTGTTCTTCTTGAATTGTTAATGTAGATGTGAAATTGAGGTCATGCTGTTAATTCTTTTTGTTGTTGCTTTTGAAAACAGTACGGCATTTTGGTATTTTCCTCTAAGAAAGGGCAGTCCTAGTCATAATCTTTTTATTTCACTTTCTGAGAGAGCAGTTTAATTGGGCCATGGTCATTTTCATTTCCATTTGGGATTCAGCTGTGGGTCTGACTATATGCAGAATGTAACATCAGAGGCCCCACTAGAAAATGTATTTTAGAAATTACTCGCTGTAAAGGATCTGTGGGCTTTTGTGGCTTGTCATAAGTATACTGTTCCATCAGTGTGGGGAACACATACCTTTTTCTTTAGAAAAATGCCTCTACCAACTTTTTTACTTTACTTTTTTCATCTTTGCAGAAATAAAGAATTTTGTCTCTCAGTGTGGCTGATAAACTAATTTGTTGTACAAAGGACAAGCAAGTATCTTACTAGACACTTTGTAAGTCACAGTCAGCAAAGCCACTCAAAAGGCCCATGTTTTAAAACTCGCTGTAGTAGGGGCTGTTTGGGCAAGAATCTAAAACCCATGGTTGCTACCTACTATGCTATGCACAATCAGCTATCTCATCTATCAGGACTTCTCTGAAAGAAGTTGATATTTTTCACTTGCTACATTTTCTTTGCAATTTCATTCTTGTTTTGCACTTGAGTACTATATTTGCTATTTACTCTTTGGAATTGTTTGAGTTAGACTATGTAACATAAAATAAGGAAAGTGAAGCCATGGTGAAGATTGAGCACATCTTAAGATCACATTTTTATTAGTTGGTGCACTGGAGAAAGCTCATTCCAGCTCCTAAGAGCTGATTGTGCTTATTTCTTCCTAATGATACATTCAGTTGTATCACATTGGAAGTTTGAAATGAGCTATGGTGGGAGGTTTCACACCATAGAAATTGAAAAACATCACGGTAGGTATAGTTTCCCTCCAGACACTGTTGTTAAACGCTGGTGTTCGAACACGAGTTTAATTCTACTGGCCAAGCGGATGCAAAGTCTCATGTGGGCCTGAGACACAAATTCGGACCCCTCTGATTCTCTTTTCCTAAACCTCATGGAAAAAGACCACTTGGGTGAGAAAACACTTAACTGAGGTCTAATATTCTTGAGTTTGATGCTAATCCCAGCTGCTATGGTTTGCATATGGCTTGAGTGTATCTCCCAAGGACTTGTGTGGGGGAGGCACAGTCACCAGTGTGCTGATGTTGAGAGGGGTAGAACAGAGAATAGGAAGGTTAAAGTTAATCATGGCAATCCAGCATTGGAAGACATCATAATTGTTGGCAACATTGCTTCTAGTTCAGTTACAAAACAGTTCATGTAAACTGAGACGATAAAGTATTGAGAGATATTATTTTGAACCAGCACAAAATTGGTATATCTAAATATATTTTCTTTGAAAGTTGTTACTATGAATATGATGCACTTGTTCTACTCTGTGGCCATTACTCAAATCAGTTTCAAAACTCCTTTTGAAACCAGTTTCAGAGAAATGTTCATGAAGCACAAACACATTTTATTACTTTAAAATCAAATATGTAATGTTACACGAATGCTAAAATACCTTCATTCTCACCACATTTTGATATGGACCAGGCGTCATCACCAAGCATTTCCCTACTAACTTCTCTTTGTCCCCAGAGCTGTGGTTCCCAGCAAGGAGTAGGTGCTGTGCACCTCCTGCAGCCTCCACCTCTGAGATCCATTACCTACCCACAGTCTCTCAGGTGCTAGGTTGCGGTGGGTAGGGACAGAGCCTGGTCCTGGCTTTCTCCACCGGTCCTCTACACACTACCTTTCCGAGAGTACCATATTTCTTACTGGAGCAGCATTGAGCGGTTCCTGGTCAGTGAATGAAACATCAGTCTCCAGTTCTCATAGTCAACTTAAACCTTATCGGAGTTCTTGTGGGATTGTCCCTCATTGTATCAGAGAGGGAAAAGTCCTCTTTTAGCAAAGCAAGCTTCCGAGAAGCAATAGTTTCTTTTTATTAAAAAAGACCCACTGTGCTGCCCTAAAAGATGAACTCTCTCTGCCTCCCAGTTCTTATATAGTGCTGTGGTATGGGAAGAAGGGAAAACAGGAATGCCTTGCAATAACAACTCAAGTCCTGGAAGGGGCCAGACCCCAACTTCTCACAGTTTTTAGGAACTTAGCACCTTTTTTTTTCCAGCCAAAGCCACAGTTGTTTATAAAGGCAAGGTCTCATCCAGCACCTCATGTCAGGAATCCTGTTGTAAAAATAAATTTAGTTTTTACAGCTTATATGCCTCAGAATTCAGAGTGTGAAAAAGTGCCTGCGATGCAACACATTGGACTTTTAAATGCTATGTCAGAGAGGAAATGGTGACCTTGTGTGTGGGCATGCTCGTGCGAAGGTTTGTGCATGGAGAAATCAGCACCTTCCTCTTCTTCCAGTAGCTGCACAGGTCTCCAGAGGGTTGTTCATATTACTGTTCATTCATTTAGTCTTAGTCCTAATCTTTTTTTTTTTTTTTTTTTGACAGGCAGAGTGGACAGTGAGAGAGAGAGACAGAGAGAAAGGTCTTCCTTTGCCACTGGTTCACCCTCCAATGGCTGCCGCGGACAGCGCGCTGCGGCCGGTGCACTGCGCTCATCCGATGGCAGGAGCCAGGTGCTAGGTGCTTATCCTGGTCTCCCATGGGGTGCAGGGCCCAAGCACTTGGGCCATCCTCCACTGCACTCCTGGGCCACAGCAGAGGGCTGGCCTGGAAGAGGGGCATCCGGGACAGAATCCGGCGCCCCGACCGGGACTAGAACCCGGTGTGCCGGCGCCGCAAGGCGGAGGATTAGCCTGTTGAGCCACGGCGCCGGCCTTTAGTCCTAATCTTTTGAGGAACACTCATATTTTATAACTTTATCTTGTAGTACTCCTCTTGTCATTTGTAAAGAAAATGTGGAAGTTCACGAAGAGAAGAAAAGCTTTGAGAAATTGTGTGACACATAAGGTTTACTCATTTATATGCTGTTTAGAGAAGCAAATTCGCCTAACATATGCCACTGATTCGAAACAGGTGGACACAGTTGTAGCGCAATGGTAGGAATGTGAGAAATGTGGCTTCTTTAGAATTTCCCTGTGTGTTAAGTCAGTATTGACATTTGAGAGATTAGATGCTTTTCATTTAGAACTGCTTTGAATGGTGGCTGGGGTCAAAGCTTTGCTGTATACAATGTGGAAATTGAAGAATCAGGGAGCAGGTAGGTAGACTGGAGTGGGTTCGAGGATGGCAATGGTGACAGCAAGGGCAGAGGAGACAGATTGGAGGGTCCCCTGCATTAAAAGGCAGGAGGAGTAGGAGAAAGGGCCCTGCTCGGAGGAGGAGCTTATTGAGACTCGATTCTACTGTGGCCAGCCTCTGAACAGTGCTGACAAGACCAAAGGATTGTGGCTCCAGGACGCAAACCACTGAGTAAATTCTCTAAGATGAACAGTGTGCACTGGGGGAAGGTGCTAGATGCATACCTGACACATCATGGAAATTCAATTAGTGCGTGCTTTCCTCCGCTTCCCGTGCTTGATTGTGCTACCAGGCAGCACATAAAACACATGACATGACTGTGAGTCAAAGCATCATGGTGACAAGATTTCTCAGCAGTATTTCTAAAGCAGGTGAAAGTTGAAATTGGCGTGTGAAATGGTGGAGTGAGAAAAACAGCAGAGTCACAGATCAGGATAGAAATAAAATTCTCACTTTGCCTGGAGTTATGAAAGAAATAATAGGAATCTATCTTCCCTGAGGGGAAGCAGAAGTAACTGGAGGCCCAATGCTTTCATCCCTAGAGGCCAATCCGTGAATCTGTGACCATGACCATGAAAATCAAACCAAGCTTAGAGAAGAATATTGGGAAGTCATAAAAACAATCAGGTGGGGATCCATAGGTAATGAACCTTACCCTTTAGAAGGAGGTCATGATAAATAGGATCATTAAAAGGATAGGCAGCTGTCTACTTCATGTGAGCGTGTCCCTATTTCTTGTGTAGCCTTTTTTAGTATTTCCCTCCAATTATGAAATTAACATTTATTTTTATAAAGTTTGTGGCCTTTATTTTTTTCAAATATTTATTTATTTGAAAGAGTTACACACAGATGGAAGGAGAGGCAGAGAGAGAGAAAGGGAGACAGAGAGGTTCTCCATTCGCTGGTACACTCCCCAATTGGCTGCAATGGCTGGAGCTGTGCCAATCCGAAGCCAGGAACCAGGAGCTTCTTCCAGGTCTCCCACGTGAGTGCAGGGGTCCAAGGACTTGGGCCATCTTCTACTGTTTTCCCAGGCCATAGCAGTGAGCTGGATAGGAAGTGGAGCAGCAGGGACTTGAACTGGTGCCCATATGGGATGCGGGCACTGCAGGCGACTTTCCCCTCTATGCCACAGCACTGCCCCTGATTAACAATTGTTTGTAAGAGAAAAAACTCTTGGTGAAACTTCCCTCTTTGCTACTTGACTCCTCAATCTCAGTCTTCCTTTAAATATTTAACACACACACACACACACACACACACACTACAAATTTAGCTATAATTTCTCATTACCTAGAAAGTCAATCCCGTTTCCCTGAGTCTTGAGACCTAGAGCAGATGTCACATTAGGGAACTGACTCCTTCCTGAGGGGTTCTTAGGCTATTCTAATGCATTGTAATAATGGTGAAAAGGACTTCAGATAACTCTGATCTGTACGATAGGTCTAAAGGTCCTCTAGATATGATGTTGGCTCTTTGTATTCATTTCCAGGATGTTTGTTGTTTTCTGCTACCTGCAATGAACTCCTTGTTTTTTAAAATAAGATAGCCTTATTCTCTTACTATTTTATTTATGTATTTATCTATGTATTTATTTATGAGTCAGAAGACTCCTGTCCAGTAGTTCATGACCCAAATGCCCACAAGAGCCAGGACTGGAGAGATCAAAGCCAGCCAGGAGCCAGGAATGCAGTTTGGGTTTCCCACTTGAGTGGCAGGAGCACAATTACTTGTGTCACTATTGTTGCCGTCTGAGGCCAGCATTAGCAGGAAACTGGAGTCAGGAACTGGAACCGCGTATAGAACTCAACTCCTCCTAGGATATGGGCATCTTCGCTGACATTGCAACTGCTGGGTTAAACAACAGCTCTAGGTAACGTTCTTTCTTGGGGTGGAAATTATCCCTCTTCCACTGCGTGTGCTGTCTTGTGGTACCATTTGACAAGCCCTGCCTTCCTCTTATGCATCATGCTCAGCTGGACTCAAATGGAACTCTCCCAACATATTTAAGTAGGAGGGGGTTTATTACAGAGTACTGGGTCTCCAGGAATTACTTGAGGAACAAACCTTGTTTACAAAGAGAAGCTGAGGAATTAGGAACCATGATATCAGCTTCTGGTTGCCACTGCAACAATTGCTTCCAGATATGTGCCTTGGCTGTGACTGGGGAATTTTGTGTGTCTGCTGGGACTGCACCTAACAGAGTGAACAACCTATGCCATGCCTCTCCATACTTTTTAAGTTGGTGGCTGGATACTGAGACCTCAGATAAAAATGGTGCAGAAAAATCAAACACCTTGACATCCATGCTCTAAATCAGAAATTGCAGAAGCAGCACAGGTGTGGCCTCTCTCTCATTTTTGCCTTTCTGATCTCACATAGATGCATGTGATCAGCTGGACATCATATGCCTTTTGAACCACTGACTCTCAGGAGACCTAGGAATAGTCTTTAGGTTTCTAGTCTATACAGTGACCGATACTGGAAAGAGATCAGAATGGATATCAAACATCAACCCATCAGATGTAAGACTGACTATCTCCCCTAGGCTTTGATTCTTGAGCCTAGTGGCTAGAGGGCAGAGGTCACCTGGCTGGAGCCAATAGAACCCAGTGTAGTAGCCTGAGCACTGGCCACTTAGATCCACACAAGGCCTTGGTTTCTGTGCTTTAAGGCTTCTGCTTCTGTAGGTTTCCCTCTTTGAGTCGGAGAGCCTCACCATGACCTCGCATGATTATCCTCTCACCTGCAGTTAGCCAGAGCTGAGTTCTGTTATTTCTACTCAAACCACCTTGACGGATACTTTTCTGCGCACTAGCTTGTAGCATCAGCATCCTTCAGTTCTTGTTGAATGAAAGTATTAACTGCATGTGGAGCTGGCTGCTGCTTACTTGTGTTAGTAGCCCTCTTGGTCTTCTAGCTTCTTGAAGGCAAAGCCACAGGCGAGATCACCTAAATCAACTTCTGCTTTTCTTAAAGATGAGTTTGAAACACAGGGAGTAGCTAAGCTCATTTTTCCACTTTTTGTCAAACACATTCCTTTATTATTGACGGTATAGGAATTCTTCCTGAAATAGTTCACGGATATTACAAGTACAGTCATCTGACAGCATGCAAATGTCCTTGAAGAAAAAAAGGTATATAAATAACTTAATTTCTTTTTAAAAAGTAGCATACGTTTTAAATCGCTCCTGTCATTAGCTAAGAGTTTTATTATAGACCTTGTAGCCAGACTTGTGAAAAATTTATAAACATCTTATGGGAGTTTTTTTGATAAGGAAAACCATACTCAGTGGAAAGCTTTGGAGATTTCAAATTCTCAGTGGAAAGGCCTTTGGGGTTTTTAATGAAGCAATTGGTTTTCCCTTCTTACATTTGAAAACTACAATGGGCCCATCTGTCACAGCCTGCAAAAAAATGTTTTCTGAGGAAACATGTTCCACTAGGTTTTCTATAGTAGTGGTCCAAAGACTTTGCAAAACATCCTTAAGGAGCTTCTACAGGAACTTCCAATTTAATGAATTTTAACAGCTGTTTCTGCCACTAGCCCTAAAGTGGAACTTGATTTCCCCCGAGGCAATCCCATTAATTTGTTTTTATTATTTTAGGATAGCTAATATGCTTTAGCTGGCTGGGTTCTGACACTAGGAATGGTGTGGGTGGCACTGCAATCCTGGTTCTAATCAGTGCTCCTCTGAGGGCTTCCCCTAAAGACCACCCAGGTGGACGGTGGGGCAAGCGCCAGTGGTGCAAAATCGCTCTGTTCTGTACCCAGGGCAGAGCGTTCCTTCCAAGTTCTCAGGAGATCAGACCACTCAGTGGTTTCTGGAGGTGGTAGAGGAGGATGCGTATTATTTCCTCGCAGCTTTTAATGTGCACCACATCCTGCAGGTGTCTAAGCCCATACCTGTTGGAGCGCATTAGGAATGCGAGGCTGGGAGAGCTCTGCTTATAACACAGCGTGGCTTCTGAGTTGTGGCTTCAGATTCTGTATTAGTGCTTTAAGGATAATCTGCCCTGCTGATGTCCCAGTGCTATTACGTACGAACTACATGGAAATAAAGTTGAACACACTTTGAAAAGAAATATTGCCACAGACTTATCACATGTTTCTTATGGACAAGGAGCCTAATATTAAACTTACTTAAAAGCTTTTTGCCTTATAGATTATCTCTCTCCTTACAATTAGGCTAAGATCAGGTTACTTTCTCTTCTTATTTAAAAATAATTTTATTGGCAAAGGTGAATTCAAATGGGAGAGGTTAGGATATTTCTTACAAAATCTGAGTAGTTTGGTCAGTAAAGGTTCTAGCAGTGATTTATTTCTGGTTAATCATTTTGGTCCATCTAAAAATTATTTACATGATAGAATGAAGCATGGTGTGGTCAGTTTAAGTCTTTTAGGCAAATTAATTTGTAAATCTCTAACATAACCGGTAAGTCTAACAAGGATGCATTTGAATTGCTAACCAAATGTGCAGATGAGTTCATTTTATCTCAAGGACTTGGGCTTTGGGAAAATATGTAAGGAAAGAATGAAATTGTGTACTCAGACTGGCTCCATGTGGTTTGTGTTTGCTTATATCTTTATCATAACAAGTCATTCCTGGGTTTGCCTGACTCATAAGATCTAGTTTTCAGAAGCCAGTTACTCTGCAATTGATTGAATTGGAAGTGATTTCTCAGTGAGCAAAGTTACTCTGTTATTTTCATTTTTATTCCCCTGTACATAAACTTGACACATTTTTCTTTGGTTACTGTTTACCAGTTGTGGAACAGGCAGAGCTG
This sequence comes from Sylvilagus floridanus, assembly GCA_949820135.1. Classification (NCBI taxonomy): domain Eukaryota; kingdom Metazoa; phylum Chordata; class Mammalia; order Lagomorpha; family Leporidae; genus Sylvilagus; species Sylvilagus floridanus. The sequence goes on from OX463238.1 coordinate 90,944,746, forward strand.
GAAAGATGTGGGTGTGGCTGGAGCCATTTAAAAACATTTTTTTCTCCTGATTTCAAGAATTATACATATTTACCATAAAAATATGGAAAATTCAACAAAGCATAAAGACAGTGATGGAAACCACCCCAAATCTCAATGTTCAGAACCAGTTGTTTGTAACATTTGGAATTTTCTGTTTTTTATTCATTATACACATACATATCTCATTTTCACAAAATTTATACTATTCTGTGATCTTTATTCTTGCCAACTATTACTCATTTTTCTATCCAATGAATATTTATTGAGTATCTTCAATGATAACATCTAAATACCTGTAAGTATTCAATATGGTCTATTCCTTAGTTACTCATTCCCTGCAAAGGGTGGGAGACCACGGCCCTTTCCTCTCTATTGTGTGTGCTTTTAGTGTTCAGCTTGGTGGTATTTCTGGAATACTCTCAGTTGACTTTCTAATGACGCTAAAGTTTGAAGGATTCATAAAAATCAGAAAATATTGTCCATGAGTATATGATACACTTTCTACTTTAATCTCTATCAGTAGAACTGATAGCTGTCATCAACACTGACTATGTTAAAACTATATACCTTATATCAAAAACTCTTTCTGTAATTTTAATAACTTTAAATCCTGAAATGTTTTTATTTAATATGAAGAATTTTATTATGTTCACTTTTTCTGCCATATTCAAATAAACTGAACATGTGTTTTGTAGAGTATGTGTAAATATATGACATTAAGAAAAAGGATACAAGGGTGAATATGAAATGATCCCAACTTAGAAAGCTCACATCCTATTCGGGACTGTATTAGGCTGCCCAGGGTGCTGTAACAGAATACCACAGTGTAAGTGGCTGAAACAATAGATTTTTTTTTTCATTGTTCTGGAGGCAGGAATTCAAGATCAAGGTACCAGCAGATTCTCTTTCTGCTTAGATCTCTCTTCTGGCTTATAGACACCTCCTTCTTGTGTCCCGCCTGGCCTTTCCTTTATACATGATGGAAGAGCCAAGTCTCTGGTGTCTCTTTCTCTTTGTATAAGGACACTAGTGTTATTGGGTTAGGGTTCCATCCTTATGACTTCATTTAATCTGAATCACCATGTCTCCAAATACAGTCATATTGGAGGTTAGGACTTGAACATAGGAATTTTTGGAGGGTCATAATTCAGTCCATAATAAGGACCCATTGGGGCCAGCATTGTGGAGCAGCAGGTAAAGCTGCTTCCTTCAATGCTGGCATCCCACATGGGCACCAGTTCATGTCCCAGCTACTCCATTTCTGATCCAGCCCCCTGCTAATGGACTGGGAAAGCAACAGAAGGTGCCCCATGTGCTTGGGCCCCTGCCACCCAACTGGGAGACCAGGATGCAGCTCCTGGCTCCTGGCTCCTGGCTTTATCTGGGCCCAGCCCTGGCTGCTGTGGCTAACTGGGGGAGTGAACCAGTAGATAGAAGATCGATCTCTCTCTCTCTCTCTCTCTCTCTGTAACTGACTTTCAAATAAATAAATAAATAAATCTTTTAAAAAATAAGAACCCATTTATAAATGCAGTTACCTAACATTTCACTGAAGTTGTAACAAAAATATAAAGTGTTACAGCAATTTACAGGCTTGAGAAATTAATTCTGCCTGGGGAACCGGGAAGCCTCGCAAAGGAATTCAGCATTTTTGTTTTAGTTAGAATTCCCTAGACAGACCCTGTTTTGAGGATTCTCATGCAATTGATGTGAGGACACATGTTCAGCAGAAATGAGTAAGGCAACAGGGAACAGAGCTGGGAAGAGAAAGAAGCCAGTGTAAGGGTGCCTGAAGAGGAAGCTTCAGCCTGACATGCAGGGAGCCCTGGAGGTTACGGTCCCTACGAGTCGGTCTGAGTTATTCAAAGGGAGCCGAGCTGGGTTACACACTCCTGCACCAGACAGACGCTGAGGGTTGCCAGTGGCCGGTGAGGGTGAGAAGGTTGGCAGGTGTTGCACCCGCCTTCCAGCCCCCTTTCCCCCCCACATCCCCAAGCTCTGCATGGGAGTTTATGGAACAATGATCCTGCCACAATGGCTCTCAGTTTCAGGACAGTCCTCTGAACAGAGTCATGGATACAGCCTATCAGAAGAGCATGGAGCCCAGGGGAGAGACACCCAGGAGCATTCAAAAGGATCCAAGAAGCTCTGCGGGGGGAACACTGGCTGTATTCATTGAAGTGTTGGGCATCAAAAGGAAAAGAATAGAATGAAACAGATTCAGAAAGAGGGAAAGACGTTCTAGACCCATGCTATCCAATCCTTCAGCCTGTAGCTCCATGTGACTGGGACTACTGTAATGGACAAGGCAAACACAGAACACGTCCGTCCACAGGAAGAGATCTACTGAACGGCACTGTATCTAGGACTGAGGAGAGCAAAATCTTACAAATGTGAAGGAGGAAATCGTTCTGTAAGGATGAAAGTCAAGATAGATAGCTGGAATACACATTGTGAGTAAACCATTAAAGCTTTGGAAGCATCGATCGGGTGATTGTAGGATCAAAACAGTAGCTGTTGGCCAACAGTGCTTACTACTCTGAAAATAGAAGTTGGCAGTACCTATGTTAGCAGTCCTGTATCACCTTCATACCTGGCCCTACGCTAGGCATCTTGTGCCGATAGCTGGAGACCTACTATCTTGTTCTGTCTTCTGGCATCTTTTTTCCATCTGGCTCCCTTTCTAGCCATCTAACATGTATCTTGTTCTACTGCCTTTCTATAGATCCATGCTTAATTTTTTTTTTTTTTGACAGGCAGAGTGGACAGTGAGAGAGAGAGAGAGACAGGGAGAAAGATCTTCCTTTACTGTTGGTTCACCCCACAATGGCTGCTGCAGCTGATGTGCTGCAACTTGTGCACCATGCTGATCCAAAGCCAGGAGCCAGGCGCTTCTCCTGGTCTCCTATGGGGTGCAGGGCCCAAACACTTGGGCCATCCTCCTCTGCACTCCCAGGCCACAGCAGAGAGCTGGACTGGAAGAGGGGCAACCGGGACAGAATAGGGTGCCCCAACCGGGACTAGAACCCAGTGTGCTGGCGCCGTAGGGGGAGGATTAGCCTATTGAGCCAGGGCGCCAGCCTTAATTTTTAATCCTGATTAAGAAGATGTTACATTTCCTACCTGGAAATTTAAATGTCTGGCCCACTCTTATGAACTTCCTCACAATCAGTTTCCCATCATGTATAAGGCTTCAATTGTGGATATAAAGCTGTAGGAAAACATGGGGGGAGACTGAGACAAAATCAGGTCAGTGAACTTGGAAGTACTGAGCATGTTGAGTAGACACAGACATGGAGTAATGTTGTGTAGATATGGAGATGAAGTAAGGCAAGAACCAAAATAGATGGGGGAGATAATTAATGAAACAAGGAAATTTAGGGGGCCGGTGCTGTGGCATAGTGGGTTAAAGTCCTGGCCTGTAGCACCAGAATCCCACCCATATGGGTGCCTGTTTGAGTCTCAGTCGCTCCACTTCCAATCCAGCTCCCTGCTAAAGTGCCTGGGTAAGCATTGGAGGATGGCCCAGGTGCTTGGGCCCCTGCACCCACATGAGACCTCCAAGAAACTCCTGGCTCCTGGCTTCAGATCTTCTGAGCTCTAGTCATCACAGCCATTTGGAAAGTAAACCAGTAGATGGAAGACCACGCTCTTTCTCGGTCTCTGCCTCTCACTGTAACTCTGTCTTTGAAATCAATAAAAGAAATCTTCAAAAAGAAAAAAGAAAAGAAAATTTAAGGCACTGAGTGATCTACATTGTTGAAAATTATCTCTACCTTCATCTCAAAGGGGAAAGGACTTATTTTCCACCAATACTATCCACATAAAAGGGAAACAAAACTGTTGTATCATTAAGTCCTTGTTCTTTGTGCTTCTTGTAGAATGAAATCTTAATGAATTCATTCCTACTCCATTGTTTCTTCAACCTACATTGTTTTCTAGATATGAATTTGTGAGAAAAGAGAACGACAGAACTGTAGGCCTGTCCACTCTGCCTGTAAGTAAAAAAAAAAAAAATCATAGTTTTTAATATTAATTAAAGACAGGGATGGAAGAGAGAGACAGACAGGCAGAAAATGCTCATCAATGGTTCACTCTCCAAATGCCAGAAAAGGCCTGGACTTAGGCTTAGCCTAGGCTTGAGCTAGAGGCTAGGAACTCAACCATGTCAGCCACGTGAATGGCAGATACCCAACTATTTCAGCCCTCACCTCTGTCTCCCAGGGTCTGCATTGGCAAGAAGGCAGAATCAGGAGCCAGAGCCAGAAATTCAACTCAGGCATTCATAGGTGAGAAGCAGATGTCATAACTGACATAATTTTCTCTTTCTAACTTGTTGAAAAAATTCTGGTAAACAGCATGTAACATCAATATTACGATTCTGATTATTTTTAGGTATGCATAAAGTTTAGTAATGTTAAGTTGTTTTATACTGTTGCATAACCAGCCTCCACAACACTTGCATCTTGCAAACAGCTTTATTCCTATACAGCAATTCCCCGTGCTCCTCAGCCTTTGGCATTTGTCGTTCCACTTTCTCTCATAATTTCTCTATGGCTTTGCCTACTTCAGATATCTAGTATAAATAAAATCATGGAGTGCTTGTCTTTTTGTGACTGGCTTCCTTCCTTTAATGTAATATCCTCATGGTTCATCTGTGTTGTAGCACATGTCAGAATTTCCTTCCTTTTTTGGGCTGAATGATAGTCTGTCTTATGTATATACACATTTAAAAACTTCATTCATCCATTTGTGGACTAATGGGTTGGCTTCTGTCTTCGAGCCATGGTGAATAATGCTGCTATGAATCATGCAATTTTTCCAAATAGACCTTTGAGAAATACTATTAGTTGGCACAAGTCATCTTTAACTTCACATAAGAAGTATATTTAATATTCAGAAGGGCAATCTGAAAGCACATCAGGATATTTAAAACCATGAAAAGCATCTGTAAGGAGGCAGGTTCCCTTATTCAGTCATTTTATTATTTGTATTCTGTATCTTAGGCCCTTGAGTCATAGTGATTGCAACCAGAAAACTGTTTTTGAAGGTGTTGAATATCTTATTATGCTTTCATGTTATCATTATTTAAGATGTAATTAAATTTTATATAGTATACTATGATGTCTAAGGCAGAATGCTAATCTAACACATAGTTGCAAGATTCATGAAAAGTAAACATTGAAATAAAAATCAATTATGGGCAACATTTTCTCTAACCAGAAAATGTGCTTAACCAGAACATAAGCATTCCAATGCTTTACTGACTGAATTGCAACTAGGAAGAATTCTGCCTCAGAGGATGTGAGCCGTTGGTTTAATCAAATGTTTAAAGACTGAAAATGGCATTTGTGTGTGGTTAATTTGGGGTAGTATGTCCTCAGCCAGATGCAAGAACAACATAATTTCAAATAGGTTCTTTCAGTGTTGAACTTAACCCCAATACATGAGGCAAATCTTTTTAGAAAGATGAATTCTTCAGCCAATTTAGTGGAGTTTCACCAACCATAATTTTTGCTGTCATGAATGCCTTCTCTTAGGATTTCTGTTCCCTTTTTGGGAACCTGTTAAATTGCATGGTGAAGTCTTTTTGCACCGCATGCTTGCTTGTGGTCCCAAGCCCACGGAAGGCCTTGCTACTTGTCTGGTCAGCTGATAAACAAGTTCACAAACACAGCCATCGTGAGCAATGGATAGTCTTCATTCCTTTTTAAGTTACAGTGGTATCTTCAGTGTGGGAGAAGGAATGTGTGATATTGGGTGCGATGGCAAATATTCAGGTATCTGAAATATTTTTGTGGGGATGGGAAACAGTCAATCCCATTAGTTTCATTAACCCAAAGCAAATCTTAGTACACTTGAGTCATAGTTTCATTTCTTCACTCCTTTTAGGATTGTCAAGGTATTTATATTCAACCTGTAACTCAACCTCCTCTCCCATCCCTAGCCTGGCTTTTAAGGAATTGGTGATTATTATTATATCCTGATCTTATACTTCTGTTTTTAAACTCTCAATGTGAAAAATAGCAGGACTGCACTTCTGGGTTAAAGGGCTTGGCTTTCTCTTTTCTCTGTCTCAGCGTTCTTTAAAAAGGAGCACGGCAGATACAGGAGAGCAAAACTCAGAAGCCCGAGGCTGTGGGCAAAGCTCATAATCATGGCCAGCTAGCTGGCTTCCATGGTTCTTACATTCGATGCCATCTGTGAGTGGTAATATCTGTTCTCTCTCATTCCAGCTCCTTTCAGAGGGATGTAATTTTGTCACATGGGCACTGTCCACTAAACCATCCTGAACAGACAGCGAGTTGTACGACTGTGTACATGGGCAAGGGACGCAGGAGGAATTTGAGGCTGTGGTACACAGTGACCCCAAACGGGGAGAGACTTCCTGGAAACTGAGCTTTAGCTGAAACCCAGGAGTTTAAAAAAGGTAAGAAAGTAAATGTCAATTTATACCACTGGAATAAGTTATTGACAGTGGATTAGAGTAGGAAAAAAAATCATAGTAATTATCTACACATTCCTATCAACTATGTTATTTCATAATTTAATAATATTTCTATTAGGTTTTAAAATGGTTTCTCCCTGTTCATATTTGAAAACGGTATTTTAAAAAATGAAAACAGAAAATATAAAAAGTATGATTGTCTATCTAGTAAGCTTATTTTCCTGTTTGCCTTCTCTGGGCTCATGGACCTCAATGGGGACTTTGTAAGATAATTTGTCACATGATTCTCACTCACTGGAGAACTACCAGTGAAAGATATATGTCAAAGACCAAGTAGATCGGATCAGAGGTTTATTTCTCCAATTCATGGAAATTATGCACTTCCCTTTAGGAAAGGCTTTTGGTTGGCATTTTTGCTTTTGCTTCATTTTGACCCATGTAGGTCATTTGACCCAATAGGAGGGTAATTCAAAAAGCTCATGAACACTGAATTAAAAGATAAGTTTATTATAGTGCAAAAAACTTTCGAAATCATCCATCGCTATAAAAAAGCTATATATTGACTATATGAATAATTTATTGAGAGCCTCTTCCCACTCTTGAAAGCATTGTTTTACTCAACCTTAATGTAATCCTATGAGGTAGTTACTATTCTCCCATTTTACAGAGACAGGAAAACGCTCAGCTAGATGACACCTGTTGAATTTCTAGCAGATGGTGGAATCAGGATTTAGACACTGGTCTGTAGGAATAAATGGCTTGAGGGTCTGTAGTCTTAACCATTGTTCTATAAAGTTCCCTGCTAGCTTTCTGACATGTATTAGATCCTCAAGGGCCCTGATATGTCTTGGCAATATCTGGGACAAATAGATGATATTATCTTGGGACTGGAAGGCTGATGTTTGTGATGGACTTTTATAAAGATTGGGGATTCGGAGCATAGGATAATATGAGGAAGTATGCTTTAAGTGATTATGCATTCTTTCTCTTAATAATGTCATGTATTGCTCATTTATTCCTTTTCAATCAACATGGGAAAGTGTTCTTTAAAATGACCCCGAGTTTACAGATGAGGAAACCATAGCACAAAGAAGCCAGGTAACTTGCTCAGAGTTATACAGATGGCAAGAGGAAGAACAGGGACTGGACAAGTCCAGTCCAGTCCCAGAGACCTGTGTTCTTATCCACTGCACTGCATCGCTAGGATCTGTGTCCATGCAAGCACATCCACAGAGCGTGTGATTCCTATGACTTGGTGCCAACTCCTGCATTTTGATACCATTCTTTCCAGTGATGAATTACACATGCAGAAAGCATGCACATCCGGTGTGTCCACATTCACAGGACGGTATATACGCACAGGTCACACTCCTCAGCCCTTAGTACAGGCAGCAAGTAAATCACGTAGGGAATTTGACCAAGATGAGTAAGTCCTATCCCTCAGCCTGTCCTCTTTCCCTCTGTTGCTTCGGGAGCTATGTGAGTAGAGGGGAAGGAGCCGGGGCTTTGGAGGGAGACCTGGGTACAGTCCTGGCCACAGCACGCTGGCCAGGGCACAGTGTGGCCTTGGGTAGGTGGCACAGGTACTAAGCTTTGGTTTTCTTTATAAAATAGAGATGTAGCACTAACGGGACTGTTGTGAGGAATGAAGAGGTTGTTTGTAGCACGTCTCCTGCAGCCTGCGGGACTAGGCAATCCCATTCCTTCCACCTCGCCTCTGGTGGAATGCAGTGCAGTCATCTCCACACTTCCGCATTCTGCTTAGAAAAGCATTAACAGCATCTGAATGTCTTGGAATATCTAATGCCCAAGAGGGTTTTTAGGACATTCAAATATCAGATGATCTTCACATATGTAGCAACACAGCAGTCACAGGTGGCATCTGATGCCCCAGGGGGTGGCTTTGTTACAAAACTTACCTTAATATTTTTTTAAAGATTCATTTATTTGATCTTCTATCTGCTGGTTCACTCCCCAGATGGCTGCAATGGCCTGAGCTGGGCTGATCTGAAGCCAGGAACCAGGAGCTTCTTCCAGGTCTCCCATGTGGATGCAAGGGCTCAAGCACTTGGGCCATCTTCTGCTGCTTTTCCAAGCCATGGCAGAGAGCTGGATTGGAAGAGGGGCATCCGGGACTAGAACTGGGGCCCAAATGGATGTTGGTGCCACAGGTGGAGGATTAACCCACTGCACCACAACGCCACAGCACCAACCCTCTTAATATTATTCTGACTGGGGCCGGCACTGTGGCATAGCAGGTTAAGCTGCCATCTGCAGAGTCAGCATCCCATATGGCCATTGGTCCCTGTCAGCATCCCATATGTCTGCTGTTGCACTTTTTTTTTTTTTTTTTTTTTACAGGCAGAGTGGACAGTGAGAGAGAGAGACAGAGAGAAAGGTCTTCCTTTGCCGTTGGTTCACCCTCCAATGGCCGCCGCGGTCGGCGCGCTGCGGCCCACGCACCGCGCTCGTCCGATGGCAGGAGCCAGGAGCCAGGTGCTTTTCCTGGTCTCCCCACGGGGTGCAGGGCCCAAGCACCTGGGCCATCCTCCACTGCACTCCTGGGCCACAGCAGAGAGCTGGCCTGGAAGAGGGGCAACCGGGACAGAATCCGGTGCCCCGACCGGGACTAGAACCCGGTGTGCCGGCGCCGCAAGGCGGAGGATTAGCCTGTTGAGCCACGGCGCCGGCCTGCTGTTGCACTTCTAATCCAGCTTCCTGCTAATGCCCTTTGGAAAGCAGTGAAAGATGGCCCAAGTGTTTGGGGCTCTGCACCTGAATGAAGTTCCTGGCTCCTAGCTTTGGCCTGGCCGTTGCAGCCATTTAGGGGTAAACGGTGGCTGGAAGAATCCTCTGTCTGCTTCTGCCTCTACCTCTCTGTGATCCTGCCTTTCAAATAAATAAAGAAAGAAATCACTAAAAAAATGATTATTCTGACCATTGTGTGGCTGATTAGTTTAGCCAGTGTGAGTTACATGTGTCATGGAAACCATCAAGATAATTCACTGGATGAAAGCTCTGTGTCCTGGAACTTGGAGTCATAGTGCTCACACCTCAGGTGGCCATTTTCAAACAGAGAAGCAGGGGAGGTAGAGGGACATTCCTGCCTGCTGTTAGGAAATACACCTTTTACCTTATTTTTAAAAAATCTGCTGTTTTAGTTATGTTTTTAAGATTTATTTTATTTCTTTGAGAGAGAGAGAGAGAGAGAGAGAGAGAGAGAGAGAAGGCTTTCATCTACTGGTTCACTCCCCAGATGACTACAAGCACCAAGGCTGGGCCAGGCCAAAGCCAGGAGCCTGAAACTCCATCCAGATCTCCCACAGGGGTGACAGGGCCCAAAGCACTAGGGCCAGCTTCTGCTACCTTCCCAGGTGCATTACCAGAGAGCTGGATCAGAAGTGGAGCAGCCGGAACTTGAACTGGCACCAGTATGGGATGTCGGTATTACAGGTAGCAGCTTACCCTGCTGTGCCACGAGGCTGTCCCAACATTTGCTTGTTCTTAAATAAATTGATATTCCTGCACTGATTATCTCTAGACCTTAGAGAATTTCTTGAGTAGGGGAGAGCATTTCCTGAACAGGGAGGGTTGCCAGAAGCTTTGAGAAGGAGGACTCCAAGGGTGACTTTCACAAGAGTACAGATCTCAATGTCTTTTCCATTTGGGAGTTTTGGGGGGAAATGCCTGATACGCTCTGGCACACAGCCTTTCTGTTCAGGAAGGACGACACCAAGGAACACATCCTTGTTGATTCTGGCAAGATCAAAGACAGGAGATGATGAAAGAGAGCCCCGAGGGAGCTGGAGATGGCCTGAGTGAGGAGGGAAGCAGAGCAAATTGGGAGACTTCTCATGCTCTGGGACGTCGGAACAGGAAAAGTCGGTGACCAGCAGGAAGAGGAAGGTAGAGCGGCTGCCACTCTACCCGAGATGAGAGAAGGGAAAAGGCCCCTGTGGAAGAAGCACGGTCTACGCCACACCAGCGTTCTGCAGCTACAGACCATGACAATACATGGTCAAAGCAAGGGACACTCTGGACAGCTTGATGATGAGGCCGAGCTCTTATCTGGTATGGGCCATTTGCAAAGATAAGATTAAATTATCCAGGACTTAATCTGCATGCACAAGCCAGATAAACCTTGTGTATTAATGAACTGAATTAAAGTCAAGTAAAAGCATTAGGCTTCCTGGAACATAGGAAATGACAGAAACGCAGTTAAAGCCGATGCAGAAAACAAAGCAGTGTGAAGATCAAATAACAGCAAGACCTAGCCAGCTCCCCCAGACAACCACAAAGGGAAAATGTTAACACGCAGAAGCAAAACAGTAACAGGCCCTTAATACAGTGAGAAATCACAGTGGGGGTGGTGGCGACAGTTACAGTGGTGAGAGAATTGTCCAGAATTTTTGGTGGAGCATCCCAAAGAAACTGAATTTTTGCAAAAAGTTTTTCAAAACAAAAAGGTGTCTTCCTATAATGTTGACCCAGGTATAAATTGTACTTGAGGTTATGAATGATTTTCCTTGAAAATAAAGCACTAGGCTGGGTGTTGTGGCACAGGTGATTAGATATGCAATGTGAAATATGACAGGTGGTTTCTGCATAAGATGTATCCACTGAGATTCAGAATCATGAATTGCCAGTTTTCCAAGAAGACAGCAACAAGGCTGCTTAAACAGTAGGACCTTGTGAAGCATTTCGTGGTCACAAGTCTTAGTGTGCCTTAACACTTAGGGAAGATTGAAAGAGGAAAATACAGAACTTGAAGTAAAGGTGAATTAACTAGAAAAACTTCCTGTGAGGCGAAGAACTTGCCCATCAAAGCGATTCATAAGCGCTTTGAGATATGGCCAAACACATCTGTGTACCCTCTGGAGGCCTACGTCAAATTTGATGACTAAACACATTTAACACTTTCTGTCAAAAAGTAGATTTCTCATTTCAATATTTACTCAGTTGGGGAAACACTTGTGACGTGCATGAAATGTAACGTCACAGGCCTGTTTATTCTGGGGAGAAGATTTGCATTTAGAGCCCTGTAAGTATATAAACCATGGCTCCTAGCTGCATGAGGATGCTACAAGGTGTTTGTTTTGATGGCTTTTTACAAAATCGGCCGTGTTAAACTTGGGCAAAAACAGACTCTGAATGATACCAGTACTTTCAGAGAGATACTGACTGAAAAGCATCACCTTTAAGTTTGAGGTGATGGTGTGCTGACTGCTACTGAGCAGCCCGAAGGACGACCTGAAAGAAAAAAAAAATAATAAACTAAATCTAGTGCATCCTTTGAGTGCTGAAGAGACTGTGTGTTGAGAGGATGTTGATTTCAGCAAGTTTTCCATGGAACTAGCACAGCACTTGTAAACCAGTAATATCTGTAAGTGTTTAGTCTATTGTGTTAAAAATTTATTTATTGATTTGAAAGGCAGAGTTACAGAGAGTCAGAGAGAGAGAGAGAGAAGTCTTCCATCCGCTGGTTCACTCTCCAGATAGCTGCAACAGCTTGTGCTGCACTGATCCAAAGCCAGGAGCCAGGAGCTTCTTCTGGGTCTCCTACCTGAGTGCAGGGGCCCAAGGACTTGAGCCATTTTCCACTGCTTTCCCAGGCCATAGCAGAGAGCTGGATCGGATGTAGAGCAGCCGGGACTTGAACCGGCGCCCATATGGGATGCCGGCACTGCAGGCAGCAGCTTTACTCGCTATGCCACAGCGCCAACCCCTAGTGTGTAGTCTTAAAACTAAGTGGTGGGGCTGGCGCTGTGGCTCACTTGGTTAATCCTCTGCCTGTGGTGCTGGCATCCCATATGAGCACTGGTTCTAGTCCCGGTTGCTACTCTTCCAGTCCAGCTCTCTGCTGTGGCCCAGGAGGGCAGTGGAGGATGGCCCAAGTGCTTGGGCCCTGTACCCACATGGGAGACCAGGAAGAAGCTCCTGGCTCCTGGCAGTGCTGGCTATAGTGACCATTTGGTGGGTGAACCAACAGAAGGAAGACCTCTCTCTCTGTCTATAACTCTCTCTGTCAAATAAATAAATAAACAAAAAAACCACCAAGTGGTAAGTGCACTGAGATTCAATTAAATAGCCATACTCAATAACCTTCATTGTGTAACAAAGTACCTTAAGGCATGGTAACTTAAAACAACCACCATTTATTTGGTCTCAATTTCTCAGGTCACCAGTTTGGACCAGGTTGAGATAGGCTGTTCTCCCCATCTTTGGGATCTTGGTTGGTGTTATAAACTGACCTTGTCTCTCCCACCTCTCTAATTGTATGCTAAAGTCCTAACCCCAATACCTGAGATTGTTATGGTATTTGGAGAGAGGGTCTTTACAGAAATCATTGTTAAAGTCATAAGGTTGGGCCCTAATCAATATGTCTCGTGTCCTTATAAGAGGAGATTTGGACACAGACTTGGAGAAAGTAGGATAATCTAAAGATACAGGGGGAGACCATGAGACCTGAAATCATTTGTCTAAAGAGAGAGCCCTGGAATGGATCCTTCCCTCACAACCTTCAGAAGGAACCAATGCAGCAGCAAACACCTTGAGTTCAGACTTGGCAGCCTCCTGAGCTGTGAGAAAATATGCATTTGTTGTCTGGGCTGACTGATCACTGGGATTAAAGCTTTGCTCGGCAGCCCCTGCATGCTTATAGGGCAGGCTTCCTCCTGCATCTGCAGCAGCTGGTGGGGCAGCCAGCCTGCTGGCTCTGATGCATGCGGCCGGAACAGCTAACGACCTGGGACCTCCCTCACTCCCCAGCAGGCTAGCCAGGCTTGTGCACTTGTCCACAGGGCCTTTGCGGATTTTAAGGAAGCCAGTGCAGAAGCTCTAAGACCTCTTGGAACTTAAAATTGGCACAACATCCTGTATCCCATGTCCTACTGATCACACACTAGTCCCAGGGCCAGCAGATTCAACAGGAGGGAATAAAAGACTCTGCCTCTGGGCCGAGGATATGAAGGTTACTGTGGCCATCACCATCTCCCACTGTGGCCATTGACTTTACAACAGTAAAGCTCTTGCATAGATCAGGAACATGGGACTAGGTTATGTTCCATTATGAATTCTGGAAACCCCTCGGAATTCTGACTTTTGTCAAAATTAAACTAAGGCCAATATCTAGGCAATAAGGACTAGGTTTTCAAATATCAGATGATTTTCCATGCTGCCTATTCCTATCAACAAAGAGTGTTTTGTGCAGCAGCTAACAAGTTAATAGTGTCATACAGCAGCTATAAATCACGGGTTAAAAGAAAAAAAGCAAGACTCTCTATCCAATGGTCTAGTTATCAGATATCAGTGTTAATGGTTAGAATCAAACAATTAACATCATCCTAGGAAATGATTACTTACTGATAGCTGCCTTTCCCAAGTTTAGATTGTTGAAAGCACAGTTTACTTACTTCACCTTAACAAAAAAGACTGTCTGGAACCTGTAAGATCATTTTTGAAGGTGAATCTCATTGACTGATAATTAATTAATTCACTTATTGAAAAAGTATATGTTAAAGGCTTTATTGCTTGCAAGTTTCCAGTAATATAGCAGCAAACAAAATGAACCTGACCCTTCTCTCAAAGAACCCCAGAAGAAAACATTAAATTAATAATAGCACACATAAAACAAAGTTGCAGCATTTCTACAAATATAAAGTGTGCAATAAAAGACCATTCAGTAAGCATGAGTCAAGTGGGTTATGAGCTGGTTACATGCTTGACACTGGCGATGCCAAGGTGAATGAGTCAGACACATGCCTTTCTTTCTTCTAGTATGACAGGAAGGCTGAAAGACTGATTAGCTAGTTAATTAAAATCAACAAGGTGTTACAACTGTCATATCATGTAAGCACTTTGGCAAAAACACACCAATAAAGACCAAGACACAGCAGGTCATCTTTACAGACTGAGATCTGTTAGCAACGTCCTAAGAATGTGTTATCGAAGCTGAGACTGAAAGATGAAGGAAGCTATCATACTAAGAAGAGGCAGACAGGTGCAGCAGGTAAAGCCATTGCCTGTGACACCAGCATCCCATATGGGTGCTGGTTGAAGTCCCAGAAGCTTCACTCTGCTATAGCCTGGGAAAGCAGCAGAAGATGGCCCAAGTGTTTGGGCCTTTGCATCCATGTGGGATCCATGTGGGATCCATGTGCATCCATGTGGGATGCAAATTCCAGGCTCCTGATTTTGGCCCAGCCCAGCCCTGTCCATTGAAGTCATATGAAACCCTGTAACTCTGCCTTTCAAATAAATAAATAAATAAGTCTTAAAAAAAAGAAAAGGAAAGACAAAGAAGAAGAGGGAGGCAAATTCCAGGTAGGGGAACAAGAAGCACAAAGCCCTGAGTGGTGGCTGATCCTGATATGATGGAGCAGAAATCTTAACTGAAGACCAGTGCCCAGGGAGGTGGAAGATTGCAAGCCAGCTGGGAAGAGTCAGATCATGCATGGCCTTGTGGGGCAGGCAAAGAAGCTGGGACTTAACTCTAACGAAGTGAGAAGCCACTGAAGGATGTAAAGCAGCAAGTGGCATGGCCACTTTACAGGCATGGTTTGCTGCATGTGGACAATGGATTGAGAGGATGAGAAATAGGAGTTGTGGGACCAATGCAAAGTTGCTGCAGTAGTCAGATAAAGAGCCATAGTGACCTAGGCTAGGGCCAAGGGATGGAGCAAAACAGGATGGACAGGGTAGTCTAATGGGAAGGCATGGGATAGAATAGAGACGTAGGGAAGACATTAAAGTTTTATTTAAGCAAAGAGTGGTAGTGTAAGGTTAAGAGAGAAGACTTCATGCATGTTGTGAAAGCAGGGCTGAATTGAGCCCTGAAGAATCCCAAAGTTCTGACCAAAGCGTTGCTCTCCCTTTCTCCCAGCAATATATGTGTCCCTAAGGAATTCAAAATAAAACAGCATTAGATCTCTGAACAGGTGCACTCAAGTTCCAGAAAATTCACGTTTCCTCCACCATGTACACATTAGTACTGTTATTTGGGTCTTCACAAAACTCATGGAAAACAATACTATGAAGAAACTATGCACAGATTTCAAAAAATATTTTACCTCCAAATAAACTTATCTTTTAAGTGAATTTCCATAAAAGTTTTTGAAGTATCCTTGATTTTTTGAAATTTCTTTTTTTATAAAGCTTTTATTTAAAGAATATAAATTTCCAAAGTACAGCTAATGTATTACAATGGCTCCCCCCACTTCCCTCCCACCCGCAATCCTCCCCTTTCCTGCTCCCTCTCCCCTTCCATTCACATCAAGATTACTTTTCAATTCTCTTTATATACAGAAGATAGGTTTAGTACATATTATGTAAAGATTTCAACAGTTTGTCCTCACATAGCAACACAAAGTGAAAAATACTGTTGGAGTACTAGTTATAGTATTAATTCACAACGTACAGCACATTAAGGACAGAGATCCTACATGATATTTTTTTTAAATGATTAATTATCTATGCAATTTCCAATTTAACACCAAGATTTTTTAATCATTTGCAATTATCTTTATATACAGAAGATCGATTCAGTATATACTAAGTAAAGATTTCATCAGTTTGCACCCACACAGAAACACCAAGTGTAAAAATACTGTTTCAGTACTAGTTATAGCATTACTTCACATTGGACAACACATTAAGGACAGATCCCTCATGAGACGTAAGTACACAGTGACTCCTGATGTTGATTTAACAATTTGGCACTCTTGTTTATGGCATCAGTAATCTCCCTAGGCTCTAGTCATGAGTTGCCAAGCCTATGGAAGCCTTTAGGGTTCGCTGACTTCGATCTTATTGAGACAGGGTCATAGTCAAAGTGGAAGTTCTCTCCTCCCTTCAGAGAAAGGTACCTCCTTCTTTGATGGCCCCGTTCTTTCCACTGGGATCTCACTCGCAGAGATCTTTCAGTTAGGTCTTCTTCTTTTTTTTTTTTTCAGAGTATCTTGGCTTTCCATGCCTAAAATATTCTCATGGGCTCTTGAGCCAGATCTGAATGCCTTACGGGCTGATTCTGAGGCCAGAGTGCTATTTAGACATCTGCCATTCTATGAGTCTGCTGTGTATCCCGCTTCCCATGATGGATCGTTCTCTCCCTTTTTGATTCTATCACTTAGTATTAGCAGAGACTAGTCTTGTTTGTGTGATCCCTTTGACTCTTAGAACTATCAGTGTGATCAATTGTGAACTGAAATTGATCACTTGGACTAGTGAAATGGCCTTGGTACATACCACCTTGATGGTATTGTATTGGAATCCCCCGGCACGATTCTAACTCCACCGTTTAGGGCAAGTCCAATTGAGCATGTCCCAAATTGTACATCTCCTCCCTCTCTTATTCCCACTCTTATATTTCACAGGGATCACTTTTCAGTTAAAATTTAAACACCTAAGAATAATTGTGTGTTAATTACAGAGTTCAACCACTAGTACTAGAATAAAAAAAAATACTAAAATGGATAAAGAATTTCATTGTACATCAACAGTCAGGACAAGAGCTGATCAAGTCACTGTTTCTCATAGTGTCCATTTCACTTCAACAGGGTTCCCCTTTGGTGCTCAGTTAGTTGTCGCTCATCAGGGAGAACATGTGATATTTGTCCCTTTGGGACTGGCTTAATTCACTCAGAATGATGTTTTCCAGATTCCTCCATCTTGTTGCAAATGACCGGATTTCATTGTTTTTGACTGCTGTATAGTATTCTGTAGAGTACATGTCCCATAATTTCTTTATCCAGTCTACTGTTGATGGGCCTTTGGGTTGGTTCTAGGTCTTAGCTATTGTGAATTGAGCTGCAATAAACATTGATGTGCAGACAGCTTTTTTGTTTGCCAAATTAATTTCCTTTGTGTAAATTCCAAGGAGTGGTATGGCTGGGTTGTATGGTAGGGTTATATTCAGGTTTCTGATGAATCTCCAGACTGAGTTCCATAGTGGCTTAACCAGTTGAATTTTTGAAATTTCGAACATCAGATTATTTCAGGATGGTTTTGATGTGAAATCCTGAGTAGTCGCTGACTCATTTGTTTAAATGCAGCTTTTAACAAAGCCACTGCAAATGGAAAGAATTTGGAGTGTTTTAACCATTTTTTTTAAAAAGATGACTTACTTTTTGTAAAGAAAATGTTTATTTGAAAGGGAGAGAAAGAGAGAGATAGAGAGGGAGAGAGAGAGAGGTTTTTCCTCTGTTGATTCACTGAGGCTGAGCCAAGTTGAAGCCAGGAGCCTGGAATTCAGCTCAACACAGGTCTCTATGTGGGTGACAGGGACTCATATACTTGAGCCTCTACAGCTACATCCTGAGGTGTGCATTGATCAGCAGGAAGCTGGAATCAGGAGCTGACCCAAATCCATGTACTTGGAAGTGGCTTGCTGATGTTCCAAGCAATGTCTTTAACTGCTTTGCCAAATGCCTGTCTGAGTTTTAGCAGCAGCCCAGACCTAATGGCAACAGCCAGGGGCAGATCCTGAAGTTATTGGCGAGCTAAATTGGGGCAGTGGCTTAGAACAAAGAGATAGGGTGGGACATTAGAGAGGAAGAGGAGTAGGGAAGTTAGGACATGACCACAGGGACCCATGTGGACATGAGTGTGTGGTTGGGTGACAGGTGTTGGTGGCAGTGGAGTTCACTTCTTCATCAGTTACAAGCCAGGTCAGATGTTTCTGGAGGTCAATTTTGATCAGACAATGAGCAGCTTACTTACTCTAGTTCTCTAAAAATACATTATTTTTATCTCACGTCTCTATTTTGACTGGAGAAAAGCAGAGTGGAGAGTTACTTTTGCTTGGTGCAAATAAAATGTCAAAAGCAATGTATCGGTCTACTGACTTCTTCTTTGAAAGGACTAAAACATGTCATCGTTTTTATATTTGGAAATTCACTCTCACTTTGTTCTCTTTTGATCTGTATGGTTTGCTTTAAAGATAATACTGTAGCTACTCTAGTCTGTATGTCATGCAGTGGCTTTTAACCAAATGCATTAAAATTCTGACCTTACCTATAATAATTCAGTTTTGACAGTACCTGCTTAATTTTTCCTTTTTGTGTTTTCATTTTCCTTAACTCCCTTATTAGGCTATACGCGCCTTATCAATACTTGCATTATTCAATTCTTTGGTTCACAGGTTTTGTAAACTTGAGGCAAGTAGCCCATTCATCTTCATATCAGGAGCAAAAACAAATGGCAAGAAACAAAGCAGCCTCTCAGTCTGCTGCTGGAAGGGAATACGGACAGTCTCTGCCCTCTGGGAGCTTGCAGGGCACTCGGGGAGTAGCTGTGCATGAAATGACATGCAGTGTTGTGAGTGGAGGCTGGCGAAGGCAGGGCACGTCTGTCAGTGAGGAAGCAGGGGAGGGAGAGGGTTAGGTGTGCACAGCAGTGTGGGGAAGAACATTAAAGGGAGGCCAGAGGAGCGGTTGGAGGACAAACCAAGTTCAGGGAGACACCAGGCAAAGAAGCCAAGGGTAGTCAGAGATGATAAGGTTTCAGAATCCTTGTATATCCCAGCATGGGCCGATAAGAACTTGAACCCAGAGATAAGTAGGAGCAAAATCACACAGGATTTGCAGACCTCGTCATGAAGCTTGGACTTGGTGGGGTGAGGGTGGGGAAGGTCTTCGTGTGGAAGCAATATGCTCAGATTTACATCCTGCAAAGGGCTTGTTGGCTGCAATGTTGGGATGATGACTTTTTAGCATCATATACAAGGGTACTTCACAAAGTGCATGGAACACAATTAAAAATTTTATTTCCAAGCAAAAACTTCTGTGAAATCCATAGGGATCTTTAAACATTTCATAGGAAAGGAACATTATTGAAAAACTTGTGCAATTATTTCTAACTTTTTGGAACCAAAATAAATTGATCATATATATGTTATCATATATATGTATATAACATATATTAGAATTATGTATACATATAATGTATGTATACAGATGTAATTATATATAATTACATATATACATATATAATATATACATTTATAACTTTCTTATATATATATATATAAAATCATATTTCATTCTCTAATCATCCTCTCTCTACCTTATGGTTACTATTCCACTCAGTGTATTTTCCCACTGCCATACATACAAATGATTGGGACTCCCCAGCCAGTTTCTTTCTCTGGACACTTGCAGTGGTTTCCTAATCGCTATTTCTGCCTCTAATCTTTTCCTGGACCTTTGCTCTTCACATGAATGCCACAGCAGCCTTTCTGTTAAACAGTTTTGATCATATCACTTTGTTACTTGGAAACATCGATGGCTCTTCAATGCCACGTACAAACACCTTGCTTTTTGGTAATGTGTTCAAAACCTGTTTTCTAGACAGAAATGTACTTATCTCACCTAAATAATACCTCAATTAATTAAATATTGTGATTCAAAGACATTCTGATATACTGGTTTTATGACTGCATTGTTTCAGGTAGGTTTGCCTCTGCCTCACTCCCACAACCACACTCACTGTTACCGTCAGTTACAAAATTGATTAATCAAGCATCCTGTTGTAGGTTGACCTGCCTTCTCCCAAAATAAATGTTGAAGCTCATATCCCCAGCACTGGTGAATGTGACCTTATTTGAAAATGGCTCTTTGCAGATGTAATGAAGTTGCAACCAGTTCATTAGAGTGGGTTCTCATTCACCGTGGCTACTGCCCTCATGACAAAGGGCAATTTGGGTATAGTCATGCAAGAAGAATATGTGATGACAGAAGCAGAGGGTGAAGTGCTAGAGCTGCAAGCTAAGGAATGCCAAGGATTGACATCTGCCACTGGAATCTAGGAAGAGGCAAGGTTTTAAAACCGGCACACGTTTTAAAGGGAGTGTAGAATAGCTGACATCTTGATTCCAGAACTGTAGCTTCTGGAACTGGGAGACAATGTATTCCTGCTGTGTTAAGCAAGCAGTAAGTTTGTAACGGCAGCCCTGGGAAACCAATATTCTGTACTCCTTAGGGTGCGAAGGAGCCACAAATACCATCCTCTCTCAGCCTCCAGTTGCTGCTCTGGGTGCACTGCTCTTTCATGGCAAGGGTGCCTCAGACTTGGGGGGGAAAGTGCTGCCACTGTCCTTTTCTGTATAAGTTTACAGCACTATCTCTGCAGACTTTATGGTCTATGGCCGCCTGTTCAAGAGATTGTTTATGAATGTTGTACTCTTCCTGTTCTTGATCTGAGTGCAATACTGGAAAAGCCATAGCTTCACCCACAAGGACAAAGCACAGTGAGCAACCAGTTACCTCTGAATCCAATCTGTGCCTTCAGCTCAGTGGTAGCTCATTTTCAGGCAAACTTATTCTTTGATAACAGCTGTAAAATGTGACCTGGTCTCCTATTCACAACTTTACTCCTCTTTTTATCTCCAGCTCATAAGTTCAGTCTAGCAAAGACTTTGTATCTTTTTTTCTTTTTAACCTCCAAGGTATTGCAGGAAGTAATATTTGAACAAAAACTGTGACATTCTCTCCTAACCTCAACAAGGACCCCATATGTATACAGTTGAGAGAATACTGGATATAAGACACAAGTGTCATGTTTGCATCCAGAACTCTGTAATTTGGGCTTAGTGGAACTGAAACCCGGTTCTTTCTTATCAAACATCAATGCTCCTATTTCTTCATATCTTGCCATGCCAGAGATCTTTCTTAAGTCCCCCTACCCCCTGCCCACACCAAATAGTCACTTTCTCCTCGAAGTTCCTACACAGTTTGGTTTGCTCATACTTTTAATGAGACAGCATGTTTTATTTTTGTTATTTATTTAAATGTGTGGGCCCACTAGGTTGAGTTTGGCAAGAAGGGAAATATTTCTTTTTTTTTTTTCTGTTTCAGTAATGGCCCATTGTGGATGCCTAACAAATACAAAGTGACTTCAGAAAGTCCATGAAAAGGAATTAAAAGATAAGCTTACTTTGGTTTGAAAAATTTTGAAATCCATGCACATGATGAGTGTTCAAAAAGTTCATGGAAAAGTCATGTAGGGAAAAAAACCTGTAAATAAATTTCAATTTTTTTTTTGACAGGCAGAGTGGACAGTGAGAGAGAGAGAGAGAGAGAGAGAGAGAGAGAAAGGTCTTCCTTTTCCGTTGGTTCACCCTGCAATGGCCACTGTGGCCAGCGCACCGTGCTGATCTGAAGGCAGGAGCCAGGTGCTTCTTCTGGCTTCCCATGTGGGTGCAGGGCCTAAGCACTTGGGCCATCCTCCACTGCCTTCCCGGGCCACAGCAGAGAGTTGGACTGGAAGAGGAGCAACCGGGACAGAATCCGGCACCCTGACCGGGACTAGAACTCTGTGTGCCAATGCCACCGCAGGTGGAGGATTAGCCTATTGAGCTGTGGCGCCGGCTGTACATAAATTTCAAAAAGTTTCTGTACCATAATAACCTCATCTTTCAATTTGTTTTCCATGGACTTTGGGAAATACTTTCCTATTTGTTGAATGGATTAATGTATGCTAAATAAATGCATGTGAGGAGTACAGGATTATAGAGCTTTCTCTTTGGAAATTTTGGAAGATAGAGTTCTTGACTTTTTCAGAATTAAAGTCTGTTGATTGAATGAATGATTTGGTCAGTGAAAGAACAGTTGAATGAGAAATCAAACTAGATGTTTCCCTTCCATAGTTTACAAGATTTAGGAGCAGGTGGAAAAAGGTCATACCAAAGTCCAAAAGTTTGTCTAATCTCTGTCAACCTCAGATCAAATGCAACTAGTCTAATTTCAAGGTCAAGAAAATGAGAAATGCTTTATTTCATTCATTTATTCATTCATTAATTCACTCACACTTGGGAACTGAGAAAGCCTCCTACAGCTAAGTAATTCTCAAGTGGGTTTTTTGGGGGCAGGGAGGAGGTAATTATTGGAAGACAGAACTTGGGGAAATTTGTCAGGCCATTGGCTGAACTCACACATAGCCACAGTGGTGACTGCCTTTGAAACCACCTGTGACATATGAAGTTTAAGCTCACAAATCAGACCAACGGTTCTCACGATGTGGTCCAGGAGTACCCTAGACCTTTTCAAGTTATCTTACTTCTTTCAGTTCTCACTTACTCAGTGGAGCTTCCCAGATGCTGTATGGCTCATGATATAGCAATAGGGTGACAGTAGATGCCAATATTCAAATCCAGCCACGTTTTACTAAATCAAGTATCAAAGAGATCTGCAGAAATTATAGAACAATGCTTCTCTTCACTAATTTTTTAGGAAATAGTTATTTTTATGTAATATGTAATGGCTTTATAATAGTCATTTTGAATGAATAAATATTTATAAAACTGTCTTAGTTTTAATTTTGAATATGATAAATATTGATAGATATAACCCACATAAACAAAAGTATGTCAGGGTCCTCAATAATTTTAAGACTATAAAAGTCTGCTGAAACCAAATGTGAGAACCGCTGAATTAGACAAACATGGACTCACAAGAAGGTTCAAACTCACTGTCCTCTGAGGAAACATTGCTACAGAATGTTTCGTTCTCACTGGTGTGTAGGCTGGGTGGAAAGGCGGGCGCAGTTGAAGTCCACATCTCCTTTCCCACGTTATTCCTCTTAGGCTGCTGCATAACAGTAGCTCTTCTGCTTGCCCAGGAATCTGCAGCTACAACTGGATGTTTCATCTCTGGCCTGAGGTCAAATTTTGGTGTCTACCTTCCCTACTGCAAATGACTCAGCGTGTCCTCCTAGCACCATGGGACCTCAGTTCTCACCCAAAATCTTTTGAAGGGTGAGTCTCTTCAATCAGTTACTGGAAGGTGTGATAATTATGTTGCTTCTGGAATGTTCTGTCAGTAAAGGAGCCATTCAGTAATGGGGAAATAAAATAATTCTTATTCACAGTTGCATAATCTCTAATAAAAATCTTGAATTAAAAAAGCTGATCCACAAATATTCTTACTTTTATTAACTTGCCAAAAAAAAAGAAGAAAACAAAACTAGTGTTCAACATTCAAACACCTATCCAAGAAATGTTGAGTATGCATTATGTGTTCAGTACACACTGTGCACGTTTGTAAATCTCCATTCTAAAAGTTGTTCTGAACCCTATGACTGTCCCTGATAAAGAATTTCAGCTCTTATAAAGCGAAATAACTGGAGACCAGGTCAAACTGTGTATAAAACTTTATTACTTTCATTAATACAGGAACCTGTTTCAAACAGACCAGTAGTTTAGTCCCAACAAGAGTTTCCAAAAGGAAGCTAGATGTGTAAATTGCCAAGTCAGTAACAAATAAGACAGAAACCAATTAGAGCATCCTATAGCTGCAGTTAATCGGTAGTTATTCCCATCAGCAAAGTCACAAAATGGAAATAAACAGTAGCCTCTGACAGTGTGCTAGGACAGAAGCCTGTGTAGCTGTGTTTCAGAGGCTGGTTCCCACACCATGCTGGCTGGATACAGGTCTGGAGATTTATTATGCACTGCTGTTGAGCAGATGGTTCTGTCCGTGTTATGGCGTCAGATGAGCTCACTTAGTGGTCTACTGTTTACACAGACAGAGCAAAATCTGAAAAACAATTTGACCCAAGGAAGGACTGAAACTAAACAGGATTCCCAATTAACCTTATTTCAGGGAAATATTATTGCTCACTGATTAAATGAAACCTTTGGTGTCTGGAGGACTTTCTGGTGGGAAGAATCGGTTTCAGACAGTCGGGGTTTGGGAAATGCATCAACTTTATCTCTCCAACTAGGTCCTAATGGACTTAGTTCCTCTTGAACAGTTATGTGAAAAGATAAATGTAATATAGTTCAAGCCAGGTTCCTGCTATTTAAATGCCAGGATGAGTAAGTCATAGCCCCGTGTCTAAATGGCATCATCCTTTAACCTGAAAAAGCTAAGTGAGAAGAATAACTCGAATTATTTTTATTTATCCTCCAATAGTTTGAAGGTAAATTTTCACTTTCACTGAAATAAATTATTTGAATTATTTTATATAACAGCAACAAAAGCAATAGAAAACAGAGACAAGCAAAAACAGCCATATTAAAAGACAGTGTAGCTCCCCTGGCTGGTGCTACACCACATAAATGTTCTTTTTTAATGTATGGTGTGGGCTGCCATTTAGAGTGCTGTTGCTCTGTGCTATCTGGATTTGCTGGGACATGTGACAACTGCGTGCCAAACCAAGTAGCCCATCTCTGGTTACTGCACAGTGGGTTGTGCTTAGAGATGGGATTATTTCCCAGCATTCAAGAGCTATGTTGCATTCTGGCTGGAAGCTATAATGGGGTGGTGTTTTTAACATTATTATTTTATTCACTGATCTTCATTGAGTGATTACCAAGGAAAAGAGGTCATCTGAGCTGCATAGGTAGTTATAGTTTAATCGTAAACAGGTACATGAATATATGATACTACACTTGATCTCAGCCAAAAGGCCGAGAAGCGATGATGAAAATATGATAATAAAACTACCTGATACAAGCTGAGATACAGGCTGAAGCTCCACCATCTTCTAACATTGGGAAGAAAAGCTGGAGGTAGGCTAAGGCTATGAGTGTGCGTCTGGAGTGTACGCACCTCTAGAC
This sequence comes from Sylvilagus floridanus, assembly GCA_949820135.1. NCBI lineage: Eukaryota > Metazoa > Chordata > Mammalia > Lagomorpha > Leporidae > Sylvilagus > Sylvilagus floridanus. The sequence goes on from OX463238.1 coordinate 90,969,768, forward strand.
GTGAGTGCTTATCAGTGTGTTTGCTGTTCCCGCTGTCTGACCCTCGGCCCTCAGGGCCAGTATTCCATTTAGGATGGCCACATGGTCTCCACCGTCTGATCCTCAAAACCATCCTTCTCCTGTAAAGATTTACCATCAGGCTGCTGGTGCCTCCCGGCCTTTGATCTTCCAGGCCACGTTAGGCCTCACAGTGCTCTTAGCATTACTGGAATGCACAGCCGAAGCAGGCAGGGCTGCTCTCCAGAGTCTGGCTATTCAAAGTGTGATCTGTGGATCAGCAAAAAATAGCATTGTCTGGGAGCTCGTGGAAAATGCACGAAGGATCTCGGCCCTCTCCCAGATCTACTGAATCAGCCTGGATTTTCTCAGGTGATCAGGTGCACATTAAAGTTGGAAAAGCACTGATCTAGTGTTTCCTAGGAGACCAGCAAACTCCTGCAATATAAGACAAGTTATGAAATGCAGCACCAGCATGCTGGAGAGCCACATTAAAGATCTCAGAGTTTATTGTAACAGCAATGGAAAGGAATTGGGGGTAGGACTTTTCCAGGGTCCCTAAAACTCTACAGCTCCTTGATAACTGAGGGCCCTTGGCACTGGGATCGCATGCCTAGTGTACCTATTAGTGTAACACTTGGGGCAGGGGAATGACAAAGTGTGCTTTGGGTTTGATAAGACCACTGTGACAGCAGTGTACAGAAGAGGCTAGTGACTGAGCTGGGAGCAGGATGAGCTGCAGGGAGACAGTGGGGACGTGTGCAGAGCAGCCTGGGCAAGAGATGAGGCTGGCTGTGGTGCTGCAAAGAGTCCAGTGAGCATCAGAAACATGTCTGTGGCAGAAATGCTAGGACTTTTTGATGGACTATCTAGGAGGGGCAGAGGGAGGAGACAAGGATGACTTCCTGACATTCAAATGGAGAAGCTGAATTGGATGTTAGCTCATTTGTGTAAGAGATACAGGAGGAGGAAAAAAAAAATCTTCAGGAAAAGCTGTTCCTTTACATATGGACGTGGTGATGTTGAAGGGCCTGCATCTTAGATGGTTGAGTGAAAATACTGAAGAGGTAGCCAAATAATCTGTTCTGGGTCATAGAGGAGAAATTGCAATTGGAAATATAGATTTGGGAGTTACTGGTATGTGAGCGGTGATTCAAATAAGGCTGTTTTTAGGCTTATTTCCCCCTACTGCAGAACTGCAAGGGAGTCTTACTCTACTTTTTAAGATTTATTTATTTATTAGAAAGGCAGAGTGACAGAGACAGAGAGAGAGAAATATCCCATCTGCTGGTTCACTCCACAGATGGCCACAATGGCCAGAACTGGGCTGGTCCAAAGCTAGGAGCCTGGAGCTTTTTCCAAGTCTCTCCTGTGGGTGCAGGGGTACAAGTGCTTGGGTCATCCTCTGCTGCTTTCCTATTCACATAGATGGCAGCTGGATTGGAAGTGAAGCACCCGGGACTTGAATTGGCACCCATATGGCAATGCTATGCCACAAGCCTGTCCCTGAGTTCCTACTTTTAAGAGCATGCTGACCACAGGGAGGAAAGATGACCTTGCTCAACAATGCAAAGACATTCAATATTTATGGCTTACAGGCCAAGGGTTCCTCTTATGACCCCAGCTCCAAATAAGGTCACATTCCAGAGTTCTGGGAGCTAGGACTTCAACATTTGAATTTTGGGAGGGGGTGGATAGCAGTTCAATTTATCATAAATTATTATTTTCCTTCAAAGAGTCAGGCCAACTACCTTGAGTTCTTGGTGAGATGAAGGGTTGAAGAAAGGAAAAAAACTTGCCATTTACAGTATGATAGCTAAGTGATGAGTAAATTCAGCAGGATTACTAGAAACCATTTGGGACCTGGATGAAATTGATAGCAAGAACTTACAGTAGGGGTGGGGCATTTGGTCTAGCAGCTAGGATACCTACATTCCACATCAGAGTGCCTGGTTTTGATGCCACACTCATGCACCCAACTGCAGGTTCCTGCTTGTGGGTACCCTAGGAGGCAGCAGGTGATGGTTCAAGTAGTTGGGTCTCTGCCACCCATGTGGGTGACTTGGATTGAGTTCCTGGCTCCTGATTTTGGCCTGGCCCATCCCTGACTGTTTTTGTATTCAGAAGTAGAATTGCCAATGGATTGTACATATTTTTAATTGGGATCAAGCCTGCCAGATGCCTCTCTAGAATGAATTTGCAATACTAATTTCCTGCCATTGACCTGAAGTTTAAGTTTATGAGAACAGAGTCCATGTAGGCCTTATTCTACCAGCACTCGTCATCCAAGTACAAGAAAGAATGTACAAAGCAGGCTTCACCTGGTTGTCGAGGGCAAGAATGTGACATAATGCACTGCTCACTAAGCTGCAAGCAAAGACAGAGAACAAGTAAATAGAAAAACTAGCAGTCACCATAGGTCAGCAACATGTGAGGAGAATGTAATTGAGCAAATAAACTTGAAAGACGGAAAGTTGTGGTCACAGGATAGAATGTCTGTTCTTATCCTGAGTTCTCTAGAGAACAGAGGCCAAGGCTCTCACATGCTGAGATTTTATTGGGGTGTTATCCTAAGGAGAGATAAAAGGGAAATGAGAGAGAGAGAGAGAGAAGGAGAAAAGACTGATTCAAGGTGGTACATTAGTGACCTGTCTCTGGCTTCTCTACACAACAAAACTGGCTGCTGAGTCATGCTACAGCAGCCCCAAGCACAAAACTGTGGCTTCTCTGAACAGCTCCTGGGTGGGCAGGAAGGGTGAACAATGTACCTGTTGTCTTGGTCCTGGCTCCTGTCCCTCAGTGGCTAAAGTCAACTCCACAGGGTATTAGCTCCACCATATTTCTGGGTTCTGTTTTGGGTCCTTTCAGGTAGCAGCTGGGGAAGCCAAAGCCTCTGTGGGTTCAGTCAAGCCATCCCAGGGGGCTGAAGCTACTGAGGCTCCGCTCCCTCCACAGTGGGTGTTATGGAGGCCATGCTTGGCTGGCCCTTAATCCAAGGAAGGCCAAGGTCAATGACAACACTAGCTTTGGCCTTACAACTATGAGCCCCATGCTGAGAAGCAAAGCAAAGGTCTTGGCCTTGGGTGCACACACACCCTTAGCATCAGTGACTTTAGTGGCGGCTGCAGGTGTGACCGTGGGAGTGGGTGGCTGAGGCTGATTGAGACAAAGGAAATGTTGGCTATTGGAAGACTAAAGTGTCGAAAGGTGAAGTGCTGCATGGGTGGTCAATTTGGACTTTGAAACAGCGCATGTGCTGCATGGGTGGTCTATGTGGACTTTGAAATAGCACAGGATGGCAGAAGAGCAAACACTGGGAGTCTGGTGAATAGATTGTATACACCAGCTATATTACTTCATGGATTCCTGTAACCAGAAAGAGTATCCCTACTTAGGCAAGTCAGGGCAGATAAAACCAGAAAATTAAATATACTTATATTTCAGTGTGTTATAGTAAAATTTACTATTACTTGATTGATAATTAAGCAGATTATCAATTTCTAAATTAAGTACCATTCTTCCAAACAACTGTCTTTATTCCAAAAGGAAAATCAAGATCATCCTCCAAATTCCTGGTATAGAATTTCAGAAACATAAGTACAGTGCTTCTGGGTCGTGAGTTGAGGTTCTCTATCAACTCTATGGCTGAGCCTGCTATGGGTTCTGGGAGACATACAGCAAAATGAATCAGATGTGAACCATGCCCTGTCAACACCTGTTTGTCAGGGGAGATAAGAAATGTAGACAGGTGACAATAATACAAAGTAGAAAGTGGCAAAAACCATCTAAAAGGCTGATAAAGTGTGGTGCTGGGGGAGTTCTGAAGAAAGTGAAAACATTTAGAAGTTGTGATTGGGATATGGCGGAGAGAGGAGAGATCATTGCCAAAGACAGAATCCTGGGAAGATTTGACTTGAGTGGGAATGGGAGTAGAGAAGGAAGAGCATTCAAGATGGATATGGGCTGGCCGGTACTGTGGCTCACTTGGTTAATCCTTCGCCTGTGGCACCAGCATCCTATATGGGCGCTGGGTTCTAGTCCCAGTTGCTCCTCTTCCAGTCCAGCTCTCTGCTGTGGCCCATGAGGGCAGTGGAGGATGGCCTAAGTGCTTTGGGCCCCGCACCAGCATGGGAGACCAGGAGGCTCCTGGCTTTGGATCCGTGCAGTGCCGGCTGAAGCGGCCATTGGAGAGTGAACCAACAGAAGGAAGACCGTTCTCTCTGTCTTTCCCTCTCACTGTCTATAACTCTACCTGTCAAATAAAAAAAAAAGATGGATATGGGCAAGATGGGTTGATTCCAAGTGGTGGACACATGGATTTTCTGGCTGCTGCCTGTGGGGGCTGGGAAACAGCCCACGTGTGCCCTGAGCTGATGATGATATGGCTTACTCTCCTCCCCACCAAGGACCATGAAGGAGAGTGTTGGTAAATGATAGGCCACCGTCCTTTTGGAAAGAGAAGACAGGAATTGAGAATGATGCTTCCAATGCTGGGCGTGGAAGGTTATATGATATTAGCAATGAGCTGTCATGCAGAGTGGAGACAACATGTGTTGGGTTCTCTTTATCTTAAAGTCTCTTTAAATCTTGGTAAACATTTAAAAAATAGCAGAATAAAGAATGTGATTTTAAAAATTGACTTTTTTAATAAAATTATTTTATTTATTTGAAAGTCAGAGTTAGAGAGAGAGGAGGAGAGAAAGAGAGAGAGAGACATCTTCCATCTGCTGGTTTAAACACTCCCCAAATGGCTGCAATGGCCAAGGAAGGACCAGGCAAAAGCCAAGAGCTTCTTCTGGGTCTCCCACGTGTGTGTGTGTGTGGGGGGGGGCAAGCACTTGGGGCATCTTCTGCTGCTTTTCCCAGGCCATTAACAGGGAGCTGGATCAGAAATGGAGCAGCTGGGACTCCAACCAGTGCCCATATGGAATACCTGTGCCACGGGCAATGACTTCAACCCACTATGCCATGACACTGGTTCCCTAAAAGTTGTTGTTACACAATGAAGAAACTTGAGCTGCTGAATGTTCTGAAGGCCTAAGAATTAATCCAACAAATATTGCTCTGAAGTCTAATAAATAATGGAAGTGTTAACAGGTGTAAGCAACTGGCATCACCCCATTGCCATGGGATCCCAGAGGAGAGACCCACCATTCCGCATGGTCAATGAGACTTCAAGGAAGAAGCAGAGATTATGAAAACTCTGCTGGAGTCTGTTGGTACAGTGATCTCACAGCCGTGATGTGGAAACCTGGGCAGCAGGAGCCCCAAAGGCAAATGGCACCTTTCCTGGGTTGGAAAAGTGATTGGCCAAGCCAATCAGAAAGAAGGCCACAGTGAACCTGAAGTTGTAGGATCTGCAATGGAAATGGCTGCTCTTGGGGTTGCTGTGGAATGATAAGTAAGCCTGAAGATACATGAAAGTGTGAAGGGGAGAACAGAGCAAAACCAAAGAGATGGTGGAAAGACAGAGTGCAGACACCCACAAAGGGGGTTTTGTCCCTTATGTCCCAGGGAGAGCTGCTGGTGCTACAAAGATGGAAGCTCAGCTTGAGCCATGGAGGATTCTGAGTTGCAAGTTCAAATGCTATAAGCTCAGGGATGCTCTGATTGGTGGCCTGATAATACAAGGGCAACTATAGAACCTTCTGTGCAGAAATGTAGACCAAGAAAATGGGTTTCAGGCTGGATAAGCGTGAAGCACAGTGTAATTACCCAGGGGCTTCGGAGTCTGAATTCAGCACGGGAGCCTTCCTGGACTTGCTCCCCAGCTCAGCCCCTTGGATGTAGATTCTTAAAGGGAAAGTAGGAGAAAGTGAGAGACATCTGGAAAATATTGGAGCCATGTGGGGGCATTCCTAAAATAAAGAGATGAGCCTTTTAGCATCGCCATCTCCATAGGCTACCTCTGAGCCTCGGCATCACAAGAACCCTAGTGCTCTGGTGACCGTGCTTAGTAGAGACCATGATACCCAATGGAGCAGGTGCACAACCAGCAGCAGCAGCTTGACTGCTGGATGTGTGTCCTGCACAGCCAGTGTCCCAAGGAAACATCGCAGAGGAGTGAATGGAGGGCAAAGGCCCATGGATTTTGGCTTCTGCCTCTATAGAAGCACAAGCCAAATTGGAGGCTCTGTAACTATACAGCCTGGTTCTGCAACTTGTTAGCTTTGTGAACCTGATGAAGAATTTTAGCTCTTCGGGTTTGCTTCCTGAGGTACACTTACCTATTTTGGCAGAGAGAGTAAATGAGGAATTGCAAGCCAAGTCTTTAACACATGGTGCAGAGTCTGACTTCACACAGACGGTTCCTTCTGCTCGAAGGTGCTTCTACTCACACCCCGTCTGACTCTTACACATCTTACATTTAAATGTTATTTTTCAAGTTCCTGTTGCAGACTCTGGTTTGTCGACTTAACACCACTGCCACCTTCTTTATTTTGTGTCTCTCATCCTCAACAATGCCATCCTGGAGGGTTCAGGAGCCAAGATCCTGAAGAGCCCAAGTCAATCACAGCCATTCTCTCCTCTGTTCCTGGTGACTTAGGGGTAGGCAGGAGAAGTCTCCTGGAAGTTTCTGAGAAAGATTTCTCCATTCTTGCAAAGAGACGCTGTCTGCTACCTTTGGGCACTGACAGTATTGTCTGGAAAAACAGGAGGTGCTCCAGCCATCCTGGGGCACAGCTGCCTATAGGAAAGGCAGGAGAGCTAAGGGACACAGCCCAGGTCCTTCCGTGGCTTCGTGAAGTTGCTCAATTCACCCAGTGGAGCCTCCTGACCTTGGGACTTCTTGTGATACGCATCCATAAATCTCTTTATCATTCAAGCCAGTTTAAATTGGCTTAATTATTAAGTGCACCTTCCCCCATCTAAATGATGACCCTGTTTTTTTTTTTTTTTCCTCTCCTATTCTCCTCCAGATTATTTTCACACATATAGTTACTTTCATGTTTAACAGCTATTTGTCCCCAGGATTCTGCAAAGTGTTCATCACTGAATTCCTAGTTTCCAGCACTGGGCCTAGGACAAAGGGGCTGTCGAAAGCCTATTTATTGAAATACTGAAGAAAGGATGTAAAAAGGCCCACTGGCCCCCGCCCCTTCCCCTTCCTATTCCGTCTTCTCCAGCTTCATCATAGCAGAGCCTGGAAACTATGGGATTGCTAGGTGGTCCCTAAGATCCCCTGGAAATCGGATGCGGCGAGCAGCTCTGGGCTGCAGCCAGCAGTGTCAGGGGTGTTCAAGCTTCCACCACAAGGAGCAGGGAGATAGCACGCATCTGCACCGAGACTTACCAGAACTCTCACTTTGTGTGTGATATGCTCTGCTTTTCAGTCTTTCCATATTATTTACACATTACTAGCTTTGACTTAATAGATCACTGTTAAGACTTACTAATTAGCGACTCACGATTTCAGAAAACCTGGACTAATACAATGTACTTTGAAAAAAAAAATCTCTGCTTTTCTCCTCTCTGTCATTACCTGCTCAACAAAAAAACCAGTCCATTGACTTCAAAGTCCATCACTGGACTTCATTATCTTCCCTTTTCTTATTTCTCACCCCGGCCTCCTGTGGCCAGGCTCCTATGGACCTGCCTGAAATGTACAGATTCTGGCCTAAGGTCATGAAAAAGTACTTTGCACTTTTGCTTATTTTTCCTCCGTTAGCACAGAAACAAACAGGGCTATACTCCCCATCCTCGGAAATGCAAGGACCCCATTCAGCACGGTGGGTCGGAAGGGTAAGTTTGTGTGTGTGATAGCGTCCGCCAGCCAGCAGGAGCCTCTCCCAGCCTGCGGCTCGGACCCCCGGGGCAGCCGGCTTCTGACAGCCTCTGGACGCTGGGTGAAGAATAGACCCTCACTGTACGGCCCACGCCTCGACACAGAAACTGCCCTTGTGTGCCCTCGACACACAAACCGCCGTGGGTTTGCCGGTGACATTCCTCCCGGGGCAGGAGGAAAAGGGAAACGCCACCCGGAGACCTCGCCACTCCAGAGCACAGCAAATAATGCGGTGGGGCGAATATATATATTTAGAAAACCATAATGCACGCCTCAGGCGGGGAAAAACCAAACCAGGGACTCCAGAGGCCAGGGGGGAGAGGTGGGGAAGGCAGCTCCCGGTCAACACGCAGAGGCGGGAGGGCTCCTGTCTGTCCCTGGGCTCGGCTCCACCGCGGCCCCTACCGTCACGTGAACTGACAACCCAGGGACAGGTTAAGACTCCGGAGCGCGCGGAGGGCGCGGCGCCACGCTGCCCCGGGTCCCACGTCCCGTAGCAGGGCCTGAGGCGACCGAGGAGAGCAGGTCGGGGGCCTGGAGGGCGAGGTGGCGAGAGGCTGCTGTGGAAACAGACCAGAGGGATGCGGGAGAGGGAGGGCCAGCAAGAGGAAACTCCCTGAACTTTCCTCCCCTGCCCCCCTCCCCCCCCCCCCCCCCGGGCGCGCACACTTGAAATAGAAATAATGGCACGAAAAAAAAATTGCTTACGACCATGGCGTTATCGCCCTACTTAAGGAAGCTCCGCCGGAGGGCATGGGCTCTCAAGCGCACACTGCAGCGGGGCCGGCCGCGGGCTCGTCTCGGGAGGAACGGTTCGGGCTGAAGTGGGGGCGCGCGCCGGTGACCCCACCTCTGGGGAAGCCGGCTTCTGCTCGTCCGCGCGCTAGCCCGCCCTGACCCCCGCCCTCCTCCTCCTCCTCCTCCTCTCCCGCCCTGCTTCCTCCCTCCCTGCTGGCCTCCTCTGCACCGGCCCCCGCGGAGGAGCCAGGCGGCAGCACCGACGCCACCGCCGCCGCCGCAGCGCCTGCCCGCAGCGCGCTCGCCGGCGCCCCCAGCTCACACGCAACGCGAGCGGCGGTTCCTGCAGCCCCGGCAGCCCCGGGCCCGCGCTGCGCCCCGTGCGCACGGCCCCGGCGCGCTGAGCTGACCTGCTGTGGGTTCGGGCGCCGCGAGCGGCTGGGGAGGGCAGCGTGGGAGAGGACACCGAGACGCAGGGGCCGCGGCACGGGGGTGACAGGCTGCGCACCTGGAAAGTTACCCGGCTGACTGGTGAGGCTTTGGGCGTGCGGGTGCGCGGGGAGGGCCGGGGTCGGGCCGCGCGGTGTGCGCCTCGGTTGCACACCCAGCCCGTCTCCTGCGTGTGCTGTTTTCCTGTGGACCTGTGCGCGCGTGGCGTTCGCTCCCCATGTGGCATCTCCTCGTGGAGCGCGGTATGGCATATCTCAGTGTGGCGGCACCGGCGGCCCGCGCTGCTACTTGAGGCTGGGGGCTTGGCGGTGCTGTCAGGGCTGTGCGCTCCCGGCATCGTTTGCCCAGCTCTCGGTAGCTGCTAGGACTTTTACAAGTCCTTGTAAACTTGGGTGGGTGTCCTGTGTCACTCTCGGCGCTGAGAGACGCTTCCACATTTCTGGATTTCCTGGTGATGGAATAAGAGCAGACTGAAACAAATCAGCCACTTGGGACATAAAAACAAAAGAAAGTGGGTTTAGGTGCAAGTACACAAGAACTAGGGGCCACATGCGTTGCAGTGGAGGCCAGCCAGAGCTGAGAAAAGAAGACACGTCGCAGTCAGAATAAATGGGTAGGAAGGATGCCTTGGTTTCCTGGTCGTCAGTCAATCATCCTTTTTCCAAGCGAGCGGGGTCTGCCCCCACCCTGAACAGCATGGAAAAGAACAACACACCTGCTGCCTGCCACACCCCCATATTACAGTCCGTTAGAAATGATCTATTTTCTTCCAAGTTTCTATTTAATTCACGAGAAGGCGAGCGTCCCACATAACATACAGCAGCGGTGCCAGTATTCCTGTTTAGTTTTGCATAGGAGGGGATGAGCTAATATGGTAGAGAATCATTTTTGGAGAATTAGGGATCATCCTCTCCATTGGAACATTGTGTAACTAAGAATAAGCTACATAAAAGAAGATGCTGTTTCTCTCTTGGGTGAAATGCTTCGCTCCAGTCTTCCTGAGTCGTTATAAATGAGGCTAATGAGACTTCACCTCACAGGGAAGGCATACGTTGCTTGGATGTTGCCCAAGTCCTGTGGCCCCATGTTGTCTTGCTTCCTCTAGGCTATTTTTCTATCTTCTCTTGTCTGGTGTTTTCACTTTCTTTTTAGTCCATCGTTCATTATTCTGGGCTTGCAAAAGCTCTGAAGTTTGCAATATTCTGAAAATGCTTTGCACGATCCTTGGCCCCATCTTGAATTCCGGACTAGGAGCATCAACTGTATCTGTAGTTGTTTGTAATTGGCTTTCCATCCTGACTACTCCACATCAGGGAAAATTCAACACTTGCCCCTGGCAGCTCGTTTCCTTGACAAGGCTGTGGGATTTGAACTACAGCTTGCTTACCTTTTGAAAACCCATCTCCATGGCCTCTCTGAAACTTGTCCTAGAGCTCTTCTTTGACCAACTATTCCTTCTGCTTTTCCGCTGGTTGCTTCTCCTTTCCCCCTTTTCCACAAATAGTATCCCTAGGTATTACCTATATGTTCCTACTTTAACAATAGAGGCATTCCATTATTTTCTACCTTATCGATTCATCTATCAATGGGACTTCAGGTCTGACCTCTATTTTAAAAAATTGTTTATTTATTTGAGAGGTAGAGTTACATGGAGAGATAGAGAGAAAGGTCTTCCATCCACTTGTTCACTCCCTGAAATGGCTGCAACAGCCAGAACTGGACTGATCCAAAGCCAGGAGCCAGGAGCTTCTTCTGGGTCTGTCACAGGCGTGCAGGGTCTCAAGCATTTGGGTCGTTTTCCATTGCTTTCCCAGGCCATCAGCATGGAGCCAGATAGAAAGTGAAGCAGCCAGGTCCTGAACCAGAATCCATATGAGATGAGGCGCCACAGTCGGGGGCTCAGCTTACTAGGCCACTGTGCCGGCCCCAGTCTGACCTCTCTTTCCTTGGCTCTTCATTGTTTCTGCTTGCCAGATATTTTCACCTTGATGACTTCAAACTCAAGGCATGTAAACCTGGCTTGTTGCTGGTTCTCATTCTGTCATTGTCACGATGTCAAGGCCATAGGTGGTGCTCCCTGTGTCGTGTTTGCATGCGTGAAGAGTGACTGGTGTTTCCTTCCTCCAAGTCTTCCAAGATAAAAACATCCTGATTCTTGTGATTCCCCTCATGTGTACCTCCATGTAATAACCAGGTTAGAGACTACCCTGCAATGTCCCTCCACACATCCTCAACTTTTAGTATTTTTTTAAAGATTTATTTTATTTATTTGAAAGAGAGAGAAAGGTAGAGACAGAGAGAGGTCCTGCATCTGATGGTTCACTCTCCAGATGGCTGCAATGGCCAGAGCTGTGCCAATCCAAAGCCAGGAGCCAGGAGCTTCTTCCAAGTTTCCCACGTGGATTCTGGGGCCCAAGGACTTGGGGCCATCTTCTACTGCTTTCCCAGGCCGCAGCAGGGAGCTGGATCAGAAGAGGAGCAGCCAGGACTAGAACTGGCGCCCATATGGGATGCTGATGCTTTAGGCCAGGGCTTTAACCTGCTGTACCACAGTGCCAGCCCCTCAACTTTTAGTATTAAACCGTCGACAGCCCCTCTCGCTTTAACCAAGGCCATGGCTGCTTCTCATCGTATCTAGTTTCTTTCTGACCTCAGATCGACCTAGACACACTTCCTCTTCTCTTTGCTGATCTCTGGGGCACTTCCATCTGCTTCTCTAGCTTCAGGCATCCCTCATGGATCAATACCTGCTAAATATCTTCAGCTTCCATTCTTTTGATTTTCTAGTCTCTCGTTTCTTGCTGCTTACTGAAATTCTCTCTCTTCTGATTTCCACAGCTCTGTCAAATTGAGTATGTCTGAAGTTAAATTCATAGTTGTACTCTTTTAACCTGCTGTTCTCTGGCTAATGACATCATCGCTTACCCAGGTGCTGCAATGTGGACTTCCAGCTCTTTCTACCACCACTCAGATTCTGTCACCTATAATCTCTTGGCTTATACAGCTATGCTTTGAATATTCCCCCCCGCCCTGAACTCATGTAATTTAATCCTCAAAATCTTATGTTAATGGCACTAAGAGAAAAGGAATTTAATCCAATTGTGATATTGACAGCCTTTGAGAAGTGATGAGATTGGATGTTGGGGTGGAGCCAACATGACCAACTCCTGGTGGCTGAGTAAGTGGAGTGAGGGAGGAAACCAGGTGGAGAGGCCGTGTGAGTTCCTGCCATTATGTGCTACAGCCAGGGGCACCCTCACCAAAGCCGGCTCCATACTCTTTGGACTTGGAACCTCCAGAATCTTGAGCCAAAATAAACTCTTTATAAAGTGGCCTGCCTCAACTGTTTTGTTGTAGTCATGAAAAGCTGACTCTCCCTCCCACCCCTGAACACACACACACACACACACACACACACACTTCTGTGTGTTTATCTGTTAACATAGCACCCCTCCGATAGCTAATGAATGGCATGCTACTAACTTTGATATTCAAAATATAAGCTATTTGGCTTTCATCAGATTCACTGTGAGCATTCTCCTGGAGGGAGAGAGGGCACTTCAAAGAGATTGGCAGCCTTCAGAGGTGTTGAAACTTTGGTGTAATAAGCTCATGTGACTGCCTGTCAAGAGGAAGTTATTCTCTACATCAAGATGCTGTGGACAGAGAAAACAAGCAGTGGATTCAAAACTCAGCCCCAGGTCAATAGTCACAAGGTCACATGGACAGATGCTTTGAAATGTGGTGTTGATGGGAAATTGAGCCCTTTCTCACAAGGACAACTTGGAAGAAGCAGGGACTTATGTATTCAGTTGTGGTTAATTATTTTCTAAAGGTACTATAGTAAGCAATCTAGTGGCAAAACCAACCTGCTCTGCGTGATTTTCGTATACACTTAGAATATTATCTATAAAAGCCTGTGTAATTCACTCCTCTGATTTCAAGCTAAGCTGCCTATATCATAAAAAAGAATCTATTCTGCTTTCCATGATTTATTGAAGGGAAGGAAATTATTATTATAGTTACCTATAGCCTTAACTTTTATGGAATCTCTTTTTATAATGTCATTCTCTTCTGGTTACCATGGAGATGGTCCATTTTTTTTCCCTCCAGTTCAACAAATCCAACTCATTTAATAGGGTTGGGACTCTGGACTGGTCTTATGCCTGTATTTATCACCACTTACTTTAATTGATGCAATAGTTTCTTAGTTTGTCTTCCTTCTTCTAAACTTCTTTTCACTCCATTCCATATTTATTCCCAAGAAAATTATTTCTTAAAGGACAGAGTTGACCATACAACTATGAACAAACCTTGACATGCATTAAAATTCATAAATACCTTACTTTAATATTCTTACTTCCTCACTATGCTTACTTTTTTAGTGTCATTACTAATCATTTTCTTCTCATCCTGAAAACAACCTTCTCATCTCTGAAAACAACCAGCAGTTCCTATGTGTGTATTCTCTCACCTGTTTCTCCAGATCTTAGCATCTCACAGCAGTGTGAAGATTTGTTACCACTAATGGACCGTATTAAGTAAAGACCATAATTTATATTAGGGACCATCCATGTGTTGTATATATCATGAGTTTTAATAAGTGTGTAATGACATGTGTATACTATTCTAGTATCGTATAGAAGAGTTCCACTGCTCTAATAATACCCTGTGTTCCACCTGTTTGCATCTAAGTTTCAACAATTATAAATAAAGCTGCTATAAACATTTGTGTGCAGTTTCAGGTGAAGTCATATGTTTATCAGTTGAGGAAATACCAAGAAGCACAGCGCTGGATTGTATGGTGAGAGTGTATTTAGCTTTGTAAGGAATGCCAAGCTGTCTTCCACAGTGGCTGTATCATTTTGCATTCCTATTGGCAATGAGTGAAAGTTCCTGTTGCTCCATATCTTTGTCAGCTTTTGGTGTTGTCAGTGTTTTGGATTGTAGCCATTCTGACAGGTATGTAGAGTTCTCATGTTTTAATTTGAACTTCCCTAATGACATGTGAAGTTGAGCATCCTTCACATGCTTATTTGCTACCTGTGAATCTTTGATGAAAGTGTCTGCCCAGATCTTTTGCTTACTTTTCAGGTTTTTTTTTAATTGTTAAGTATTAGGGATTTCTCCTTTATTATTTTTTTAAAGATTTATTTATTTATTTTAAATACATGGTTATACAGAGAAAGAAGGAGAGGCAGAGAGAGAGAGAGAGAGAGAGAGAGAGAGAGAGAGAGAGAGAGAAAGAGGTCTTCCATCCATTGATTCATTCCCCAATTGGCCACAATGGCTAGAGCTGCGCTGATCTGAAGCCAGGAGCCAGGAGCTTCTTCCGAATCTCCCACGGGGTCCAGGGGCTCAAGGACTTGGGCCATCTTCTGCTGCTTTCCCAGGCCATAGGAGGGAGCCGGATTGGAAATGGAAGAGCCAGGACTCAAACTGGCTCCCCTATGTGATGCTGGCAATGCAGGTGGTAGCTTTATCTGCTACGCCACAGTGCCAGCCCCATCCTCCTTTATTAGATACGTGTTTTGCAAGTATTTACTCCCAGGCCATGAGTTTTGGTTAATGATATCATTTTCTTACCACTTCCTTTACAAATTAGAAGCTTTATGTTTTAATAAAGTCCATATGATCAGTTTTGCCTTTAGTAAAATCATACTTTTAATCTTTTATTTTTAAAAAATATGCACCAAACCCAAGATCACCAAGATTTTCTTCTATTTTCTCTCCGTGTTTTATAGGTTTTTGTCTTACATTTAGGGTGATGATCCTTTTTGAACTAATTTTCATAAAAGTAAGTTCTGAATCTAAATTCTTTGTTTTCCCCATGTGGATGTCTGGTTGTTCCAGTGTAAGTTGTTAAAAAGACTGTACTGACGCCATAAACAAGAGTGTCAAATTGTTAAATCAACATCAGGAGTCACTGTGTACTTACGTCTCATGAGGGATCTGTCCTTAATGTGTTGTCCAAAGTGAAGTAATGCTATAACTAGTACTGAAACAGTATTTTTTACACTTTGTGTTTCTGTGTGGGTGCAAGCTGATGAAATCTTTACTTAGTATATACTGAATCGCTCTTCTGTATATAAAGATCATTGAAAATGATTAAAAAACTTGGTGTTAAATTGGAAATTGCATAGATAATTAATCAATTTTTTTTAAAAACAAAAATCATGTAGGATCTCTGTCCTTAATGTGCTGTACATTGTGAATTAATACTATAACTAGTACTCCAACAGTATTTTTCACTTTGTGTTGCTATGTGAGGGCAAACTGTTGAAATCTTTACGTAATATGTACTAAACTGATCTTCTGTATAGAAAAATAATTGAAAATGAATCTTGATGTGAATGGAAGGGGAGAGGGAGTGGGAAAGGGGAGGGTTGCGGGTGGGAGGGAAATTATGGGTGGGGAGCCATTGTAATCTATAAGCTGTACTTTGGAAATTTATATTCTTTAAAAGCTTTATAAAAAAAAGGAATTTACCAAATTTAAAAAAAAAAAAGGCTGTCCTTTCTCCGTTGTTTGGCTTTGTGCCTTTGTCACAGATCAGCTAACTGTATTGTTTGGGTCACTTTCTAGGCTGTCTTTTCTGTTCACCAGTCTTCATGCATTTTCTTTCACCAGTGTCTTCAAAGTCAATTTCAGTCTTCACCCTGCCTTGATGATTGTAGCTTTGAAATCTGTTTAGAAGTTGGTAGTGCCAGTTCTGACTTTATTTTCCTATAATCTTATGTTGTTTTATGACATAGTTTTGATTAGTAAATTTTTCTCCTAATAAAAATTGTTTCATTGGGTAAACAATATTAACTATGAGACTAATACTAATATTTATTAAACATCTACCGTATACCTGGTATGGCTTCTCTCATTTGACCCATTGTTTTATCTGTCTGTCATCTCTGTCTACCTGTCTGCCTGTCTCTTCGGTTGTTGACACTCAAGCTCAGTATCTTGCCCAAGGACATACACTGTCACATATGTTAAGTAAAAGTGCTCAGATGGGGCCTCCATCTCTGTGATCTTAGCTAGCACTCTTCTATCTCCTGTCCTTTCAGAAATGCATGCAGCTATATGAAAAACAAGTGTGTGTGTATGTGTGTGTATTTATATCAGACTCCAGATGGGTAGAGAAAGAAATACATGTGATCTTGATCACAGCCAAGATTTTGGTTTCAAATTACTTTAGGGCTGGAGGAAAAACAGACAACAAAGCCCGATTCCTCCCACGTTGACTGCCAGGTGTTAATCCGCCTGCCAGCGCCTTCACAGTTGCTCTCACTGTCTTTGTGTCTCTTCTGTGTATCACTGGGTGAATAGCATTTCCTAAATGGTGAGGATATTAACACAGTAATGCAAATTTATAATATCCTATGATTGTCCGCTCCTCTTGCTAAATGCCACTGTTTTTGCTTCCTGCTTCTCATTCCTGGACTCAGATGAGAATTTACTCATCTCTGGTGAACCATGCCTTGTGTTGCCTCCAAAGATAATTAAGTGGGCCTTTGGGTTTAAGGATTTCACTGCAATATGTGGAAAAAATAACAGGGGCTGCATGAGGGAGTTACAAAGCACAGGAGCCCTTGTGGTTTTGGAATTGGCTCTGTGTGATTCTCAAAGTGTTTTCGTTTCTATCTTTTGGTGAGGATTGTTTCCCAGGCTGTTCTAGAACAGCTCCTTTTCTCAGCAAAAGATGCAATTCAGGCAGAGTAAAATCCCTCTCTCTAAGGGAATATTTGTGCTTCTAGAGACCTCTTGTCTGGGGAGCGGGCATGTGGTGTAGTGATTAGACCTGGGTATGATGCCTGGCCCTGGCTTGGACTCCAGTGTTGTGCTCCTGTGGACCTTCTGGGGCAGTAGTGACAGCTGAAGTAATTGGGTTCCTGCCCCTTTGTGGGAGACTTGGATTGAGTTCCTAGCTCCTGGTCTTGGCCAAGTCCTGGCAAAGTCCTGGCTGTTGCAGGGATTTTTGGGAGTGAATCAGTGGCTAGGAGCTCTCTGTGCATCTGTCTCTCTCTCTCTCTGCGTTTCAGATAAATAAATTTTTAAAAATAGACTTCATATCTGAAGACATCAGTTTACTAGACATCTGTCCTATCCAGAAGTGAGCCCTCTGGCTTCCCTCACGATGAGACATCAGGTTCCAGTATCTCGTCCCACATTATGATAAGAGCAACTATTTGCTTGATGCCTACTATATGCCAACCATTGCACAGGGCACTTTACAAGCATAATCTTCAGAGTAACCTTATGAGACAAGTATAAGTGTATCCACTTTATAGATAACAAAAACTAAATGTCAGAGATTCTAATTTATAGAAGGCTGGAAAAGGGCAAATTGTTTTCTAACCCTGAGTGGCCTGACTCCATCCCTCGGCTAAATTTTGGTTTTTCTCTCCAAACTCTCTTCTTATTACATCATGTTCTGCCTTCTGAATATAAAGTTGACTTTAACAAACCGTAGTTGCTAGATTGATGGAGCAACATCCTGTGGTTCAATTCTCCTTGTGACTAACAATACATATTTGAGAACTAGCTTATTTTAGTGACTGATACAGGAAACAGACTGAATCTAATTAGGTTTTATGAAGCCAGAGACTTGAAGCTTTGACTTCAGGGACGACAAAATTTAAATGAGTGAACTAAGAAATCAGACTGCTATTTAGACATTTAATAACTTACTTTTCTTAACTTAGTGATTTGAAAGATGAGTTGGTTACTCTCATCTCACTCCTCTTTGGAATTCTAAATAGCTTGAAAGATTTATACAGCTTCCAAATCGACTTCATTAAAACCAGGGAATAGTGGGTGTTTTGGGAGAATTGAACACCTTCTGCCTAATTGTGTTTTATGTTTGTAAAATTATTAGATTGGTACAGAATTCTTTGAATACTGGGCCTAGAGCAAACATGACTCTAACCCTTTTCATAGTGGGCATGCCAAAAGTGTTTTATCTGTCAAATTTGACTGTAAATCCATGAAGGAATGTGTCCCCACTGTATAAGTAGTAGATGACACTTATTTAGATCTTACTCTACAGTTGTTCTTTGAATAAAAAAGGAGTTGCTAGTTTAATATTGTATTGTAAAGTTTTAGTGTTTGCTTTTTTTTTTTAAATAAAGCAATTGCTTTTCCTCTTAAACTTCCTCTTTCCCCATTGGCCTAAGCATGCTTGTTCAAGAACTAAAAAGCCCATCTAGAGGGATCACAGCAGCATGTTAAAAATTTGTGCATGTATTAATTTAAGATACCTTTGGGAGCACCATTCTCCTGCCTGTAATTCAGAATCTCATTCAAGTTTATTCTCAGACTCCAGTCTAACATCTTGTGAACTGCTTATTTGGGATGCATGTATGTCCAAGACTATGTCCTCGGTTTTCCATCTCCTGAGCCTTCACATATATTCTTCATGTAAGAGAACAAAAAATGTTGCCAACTCAAAGAAAACTTACAGGTGATGCCTACCACACCTTGCAACAGAGACAGGCAATTCTCTGGAGGCCAATGTTTTTTAATGACTGGTTTTATTTGAAAGTTAGAGTTACAGAGAGGTGGGGCGGGGTGGGGGGAGAGAGAATGGGTCTTCTATCTGCTGGTTCACTCCCCAGATGGCCACAGTGGCCAGGGCTGGGCCAGATTGAAGCTGGAAGCCAGGAGGTTCTTCCAGGTCTCCCACATGGGTGACAGGCATTTGGGCCATCCTCTGTTGCATTTCGAAGCTGTAAACAAGGAGCCAGATCAGAAGTGGAGCAGCCGAGTCAGCTGCCATCCATATGGGATGCCGAGTCATAGGAGGCGGCTTTACCTGCTGTCCCACAAGGCCAGCCGTACAAGATTACTTTTATAAATACATTCATTTTCTGTTTGTGCCATCTGTGTTATGCAACTTACAATTTTTGGTTCTATCTGAAACTGAGATGCTATGTTATATTCATGCATCTGTGTCTTTGGTGTTGTCAAGACCACAATTATTTTGGCAAGACTAGAGAAATATATCTAAGCATTTCATTTCTTTCTGAGCTAAATTTGGAGGCAGAGAGGGGCAAGAATCTGCAGGTTGTAAAATGTCAAAGTTACTTGTTTCTCTTTTGATTTTCGATAACCAGACCTACTCCAAGCATAGTTTACAAAGGTTCTAAAGTTTCTTGGGCTATCGTTGTCAAAAATCACATCTGTACAAGAAAAATGAACTTTAAGGAGGTACCCTAAAAATCCTTGAGCATTAGAGTCATTAATCAGACCAGTATTTCCCAACTTTCACTCATCTGAGTTCTGCTCTTATGATTTTTTTCATATGTACTTATTACCTGCAGATGATTTGTTTTTATTTCCATTGAACTGGCTCAGTACACCTAAATACCTAACTTAGCTCCATCTAAAGCAATAATATCCATGAATCAGAACTTTGTGCGGTGCTAATTGTTTGTATTCCTAATAAATGTTAAATACATAGTTATTGAACCATTAAAGTTTCTGAGTCAACTAAGATCATTCCTCATCACTCCTCATCTGCATAGTACATCTCGAGACTCCCTGCATCAGTGAACACATTGGGATCTACCTGAGGATATCTTTGATAGGAAAGCACTAGAAATTTTTGGACACCGTGGCTGTAGGACATAAAGTAAAGAAAGCAGTCGAATCTGGATGTCTCTGTTTTCTTCTAGTGACCACAACCCAGAAGGTCTTAATGTTATCAGAAATATAATATCTTAAGGTACAGACAGTAGGAGAAGAGCACTAACAAGGCCTCCCCAAGTCTGCCTCTGCCCTCTGAGAGATGCAGATGTATTATTCTCTAACGCAGGGGAGATGTTTCACTCTGGCTGCACAAGCAGCTGTGAGAGTTGTGAAATTTCCAAGCCTCTGTTGCTGTGACTGCTCCTTTGAGTTTTATCTTTGCCATGCTGACCTCCAAATCACAGTTTTGTTGTGAAGAGTTTGATGGTTGTCCCGCAGATGACCAAAGAGAGCAGCAGGTGATACTGGCCGTGTGTGCAGAATGCTTATATGTAGTGCTGTCGTCACAGTGGGACAGGGGAGAGCAAATTCTAATGCTAGGTTCTCTTCATGGTAGGAAAAGGGAAATTGATCAGTAGCATTCCTTCTAGACACATGGGGAAATTTATTGCTCATCCAATGATGCTGACCGGTATGTTGCAACTTGTGAAGCAGGCTGTAGGGAGAGGGCAGGGGTGCTGTTGGAAAATGGATATTCCCTGGGTAATTCCCAATCCTGTGCCCTTTCTCAGGTCCCTGAGCAAAATGGGAAATGGTTCAGTGAAACCCAAGCATTCCAAGCATCCAGATGGCCACTCGGGGAACCTCACCACGGATGCCCTGCGGAACAAGGTGGCAGAGCTGGAGAGGGAGCTGAGGAGGAGGGATGCTGAGATCCAGGAGCGGGAGTACCACTTGAAGGAGCTGCGCGAGCAGCTGTCCAAGCAGACTGTGGCCATCGCCGAGCTCACGGAGGAGCTGCAGAATAAGTGCATCCAGCTGAACAAGCTTCAGGACGTGGTGCACGTGCAGGGAGGAAGCCTGCCTCAGGCCTCTCCAGATAGAGTGCTTCTTGAGGTGCACCGGAAGACCTCGGGGTTGGTCTCCCTGCACAGCAGGAGGGGAGCAAAGGCTGGAGTGTCTGCTGAGCCAACAACCCGAACCTATGACCTCAACAAACCCCCCGAGTTTTCCTTTGAGAAAGCGAGAGTCAGAAAGGACTCCAGGTAAGAGGTTGCTGCAGTTGCTGTGCCCCTTTGCCTCGTGGCCTCGTGAAAGTCTGGAGCGGGCTCCTTAGGAAGCCTCCTGAACGGTAAAGGGCTTATTCACCCTTTCCCATTTAGGGATGGAAGGGTTTTTTCAAATGGTTTTGTTGTGCAAAAGGATCTCCCATGAAGCAGTGCTTTTCTTTAAAGCATGACTTGCACTTTACCTGGACTTTGAAGATATGTATATCTATCTCTAGCCTAGAAATTGAGTTTACTGAAAGTCATTTCATTATCTTGAAAACCCTAGGGGGAATGAAGAGGTAGGTTTAGGAAGTCTAAACTTTTCTATCTAGTAGGTTGGAGTTAAAAATGTACAGAAATCTGAGAAGGTGTTCAGTGCAGCTGTTAAGACATCCTTTGGGAGGTTCACATCCCACATTAGAGTGTCTGGGTTCAAGTCCCGCTTCTGCACTTGATTCCAGCTTCCTGCCAATGTGTATTCTGGGTGGCAGCAGATGATGGCTCAGGTAGTTGAGTCCCTGCAAGCCACACATAGGAGACTTGGTTTGGGTTCCAGGCTCCTGGCTCTGGCCTGGCGTGGCCCTGACTGAGTTAGGGTCCCTTTTCTGTGTGCTTTTCTTTTCGTTCTGAAAAAGTAATTAATTATTCATTTGAGAGGCAGAGAGAGAATGAGAGAGTGAATGTGGTCCTCTTTGCTGGTTCACGCATGAAATGCCTGCACAGTGGTCTGGGGCTGCTGGGTAAAGTTAGGAGCCAGGAACTCAATTCAGGTTTCCCAGGTGGGTGGCAGGGACCCAAGTACTTGAATCGTTACTTGCTGCCTCCCAGGCTGTGCCTTCGTAGGAAGCTGGAATCTGAGTCTGAGCAGGGATTCTAGCCCAGACACTTGGATATAGGGTGCAAGCATCCCAACTGGCAATGTCACTGTTATGCCTTATGTCCACCCCTTATGTTCAATTTATTAATTGAAATCATGTCTTTCACACTGATAATATCTTGGCTGAGCCTGGATCTCTGATACAAAATGCACAAACTGTGAAATTAAATCAAATTTTAATTTATTCACAGATACAAGTAAAACATCTGACTTAAACAAATGATTACTTTTGACAACAAAATTATAAAAGGAGGTTTAATTCATCAATTTGTTGACAGTGCTTGGCACATAGTGAGGGATCAATAAATATTTGTTAAAGAAGCTAGTCAGCTGGATTATTAATCATGTTAATCTGTGACTAAAAGAGCTCTAATTAATATTAGATTTCAGGAGAATTCTATTAAGCCAGAAGTTTTGGTATTAATTGGCTTAAAAAGGTTTTATCTGTTTCTTTTTCAATAGTAATAATTACTTATTTTTAATCATATCAATTCAGAAATCATAAATGTCACAAACTTATGCTTATTTTCAGAAACTGAGCATCATCCAGGGTTCTCTTTTGACAGATCAGAGATATATCAGTGTGTAGTACTATTATATACTGTGCATTATATTCCATAAATAAGTTTATATAACATCTAAAATACTTTTCAAATAGCAGTGTATTTTTATATGTAGGACAGCATGTAAGAGAATTTAATAGCAATCCATCTTCTTTGACTTCTCCTTACACATGCCTCCAGAATTCTGCTCTTGAACCAAGATTATGTCATTGCTTTGTTCAAAGACTTAATGTTCATCCTGAGGCAAAACACCATTCTTGCAGTGTTGAGCAATCTGAGATAAGCATATTCCTATGAATTTCTTTATTAGCTATTGTAACCAGGCAAAGAAAATCAGTAGGTATGCACAATTTCTGGACCAAACCCACACAGCGAGTAGAACTCAGGAAAGACAGTCTGTCCCCTGAATTAGGATCACCAGTGACTCCCCTCATCGTACAGGAAAGGCAGATGGGTGCCCATCTGGGTTAAGGTCAGGTTGAGGAAAGGTGCTAGTTCATTTCTTAATGATTGGTGCTAAGGAGACCAAAGTAGATTACCCATGCCCATATGGTCAGCCAGTTTCAGAGGGCCTTGTGGTTCTAAATTGAAAAATTAATAACATATGGAAACAGCTCTTTTTACATTAACTGGATTGTGCCTCAATTTCCCTTGCAAAAAATACAAACATATCTCTCCCTAAGTCCTAAATCACTAACTACACACAGACAGCTAATTCAGAGACAATTTTCTGCATTTGCTCATAAATGCTCAATATTATAGTTCATTTTCCATTTCAAAAGTTATCATTTTAGAGAAAAGCCAAAATAATATTTGCATATTTTTGTATTTCTTTTCTACAATTTATCCAACATCTTAGAAAAAACAATTTTCTGGAAGATAGAGCCTTAAAAAAGATAGGTGTATCCTTCACGATAAAGGATGGTGTGACTTGGTTGGTTTGTTTGTTTTTCTTTTCTAAGAAGTTCCTGCTCAGTATTAGAGAATTTGAGATCATCAGTTAAAACAGCTCTTCTGTTTATTTCTTGGACTTTTACGAAGTTTCACAACAGCATTTATGACTAAATTTGTTCTTACCAACGTGTATCAACTACATCTTGGATGAAGTTCCTCCTCCACATTGGATCGGAAAGGCATTAAATGGCTTTTCTGTCCTTTTGTCAAAAAGAATGTCTTTTGACTACTTATCAGTGAGCAAGAAACTGAAGGCAGACTCTCCTGGTGACAAACTATAGTCAAGAGACAGGAAGCACTGATGGACCCAGAGAATAAACTTGATGGGAAGATAGATTTGGAACTTGAGGATTCGGTTTCAGTAATCCACGAGAGACTGTATATCTTGACCTATCAGTCTGCGATTCCACCGAGGCCCTTGTTGCAGATGAGTTGTGAATGGTGCAGGGGCCTCATCATTCATGAGGCTTCCCAGTTCATGCCTGCTTTATTGTCCTGTACCCACCAAGTGTACTGCTGAGGTCTGAAAGGGGTTACAAAAACTGTGTAGTTACATTTCCCTGCTTTAAATGGGGGGACTTGTAACAGCCCTATGATGGCATTGGGGAATTCTGTCTCTTGCAATTTGCAATTGGATTCTATCTCTTGAAAAAAATCAGGGGTGTGCTGCTTGAGATCAGGCTCTGGAATCATTTAGCACAATCCAGTGGAACCTTTTTGCAGTGATGTCCAATATGGTAGCCAAAAGCTGTGCATGGCTATTGAGCACTTGACTCCTGGCTAACGCCAGTAAGGACACTGGACTTTTAATTTTAAATAATTTTAAGGATATTGGATAATAGAGTTCTAGACTACATGGTTTTGCCTGTAGCAGTGCTTACCTGAGATGGAAATTATGACAGAGTGGTTTGGGGACACATTGTAGACAAAGTTCAATTTTAGAACAAAGCCATAGAAAATGAGAATGTGCCTGTCAGACAGAAGTAGGCAAAGTGTGGAATTGCTGTTGAGCCACACCAGCCTATCCACTGTGACTTGGCATTGTGCCTGCTGACTGTTTTAGATCTTCAAAAGCCTGCAGCTATGTGGGCACATGGCCTGTTTCTATTACAAGCACTCAGCTGTATTGAAGTACTATGAACCACATGATGAGACAGACTATTACAATATATCAAACACTGTGATCTGTGATTTAAATTTAATATGGTGAACATCAGAAGACTTTCGACTTAAGAAGAAACTTAGAGCTAGTTTCAGGCTACCCCCCTCTCTGAAAAAGTAAGTGAACAGGTGCAGGAGAATTACAGATGGGCATGGTAGATGGCAGAGCTAAGATTGGATTTCAAGACTCTTGACTCTAAGGCCAGGTCTTTCTGCCGTCTGTCCTGCTCCAGTGTTGTCAAATCTACCCACAGAGATGAAAGCCCTCTAGCCAGACCAGTCTGGGCACCTGTCTGCCTTGTGATGACTTGTCCCAGGGATTGGCAGTAAGATCAGCTGGTGCTTCCTGGTGCCTCCTGGCTTCCTCCATACAGAGTTGACCATTGCAAGGGGAGCCTGCCTGTTGCACCAGCATTTACCAAGGATTAGATCCTCAGAGGGTAGGCCCTGTGAGAAAAGGACATGGAGAAAGAGCTTGATCCATCTCATGGCACAAACTGGGATATCTGAAAGTTCAAATATGGATTTCCAAGCCCTGGAAATCAGAGGCAAAGAGCAGAGGAGAACTCAGCATTTCTGTCCCTGTCTGACCTGCCTTGGACTCCAAGATTGATCACGCACCCACAGGTCAGACGTCTTAGTGAAATTAAGTTTGCTGTTTATGTAGACATTGTTTCGCAAACTTCAGCGCTGGCAGAGCAACGTTATGTCTCATGCTGAACGTCTGGTGGAACATAGGCAGATTAATCAGAAACATCTGGCTTTCACGAAGAATGGGTAGACTATCATTTGGAACTATTGTTCTCTCATGAAAGGGAAGACCGAACAAAGGCCTGCCATCTGACTTGAGATGCGAACTCCAGTTTTAGGAAGGACAAATGCTTTTGTTTATCACTGCAGCCCAGGAGCAAAATAGGTAAAAGTGTAAATTGCTGGTGAGTCATACGTTGAAATAAGATGTGGGGAAGGAGCAAGAAAGGGCATGTTTGTTGTTATTTGTGCTTTTCTGAAGCAGTGTGGAGTACTTGGATGTGTGTTACAGAATTGTCTCTCCTTTATTGAACAGGAATGTTTCTGTGAAAGGTTTGCCTATCACTAACTGTATGTGGCCACCACTCTGAATGCTTCTCAAATACTGAGTCACTGAATCCTCACAACAGACTTATAACATAGGTAGTGTTATTATCACCCTCATTTCCTATATGGGAAAACTGAGGCATGCAGAACTCTGTAACTTGCCTAAGGCTGGAACCAAGATTCACAAACAGAAATCCTGCTGTCTGAGATCTGGTCTAATCACCCTGCATGTGACTATCCCAAGATAAAAGTATGTTTTGAAATTTGTATTTGTTGTTTGTATATATACATATATATATATATATATATATATATATATATTTGTCATTTTAGAAGCATGGGGCAGAGAGAGAGAGAGAGAGAGAGAGAGAGAGAGAGAGAGAGAGAGACCCAATGACTGAGCCTGGAATTAAGAACTCAGTCCAGGTCTACCATGTTGGTGTTAGGGACCAAGTACTTGAGCCATCACCTGCCACCTCTAAAGGTTTGTATTAACAGGAGGCTGGAGTCAGAAGCTCAAGCCAGGAATTAAACCCACGTGCTTTGATGTGGAGGAAGGCATATTCAGCCACTAGGCTAAATATATGCCTTGGCTTATAGAATTTCAGCTGAGAAATCTCATAAAAAATTAAATGTATAAGCAGAAATATTTTTAAATTGTTGTGATAAGAACTCCATGCTATTGTTATTTTTCTCTGAAAACTATCCTTCCAGCAAGTGCTGCTTTGCTCTCAGGTTACAGTAGACAGGACTTTTGATTGAGGGGAGGAACCCTTTTCCCTGCCCATGAAATAGTGACTTCCATATTGCCACACCAGAGGGTCTGTATTTAGATTTTAGATAAATAAGGACATGTTAAAGAGTGTGTAATAGACTCTGGATTATCAGTTAGAGTTTAAAATTTGTGTACTTTCAGTAGTTAACCATAAAAAAAAAATTGGTGCGTGTACATACATACTGTCACTTCTACTTGGGGCTTTAGAGAAGAAAAAACCAAAACCAACGGTATCTGTATAAAGAGGGAAGAAGAAGAAAAAAAATTCCAGTTGTGTGGTGGCCTGGTAGCCTGAGGTGCAGGTTACAGGTCGGTGAAAGTTGTCAGGATGCTGAAAAAAATGGAAGATTCCGTTGTGTAGCAGTAATGTTCATGTCAACACGCACGTCAGAGCTGGCTGCACAGGGATGGAGTGAGAAGACCACGTTATCAGCTACCTGTTGGATGCTTGTCGTTTCCCATGCGTTACCTCGTGAAGGCTTTGGATGGAACCAGTGAGGCAGGCGCGGCCTTTCCCTGCCGCTGAGGTGAAGGTAGAGCTCGGAGGCATTGGGCAGCTTGCCGGAGGTGGTAACCTTGAGCTTCCTCCAGCCGCGTGTCCAGCGAGTCTGCGCAGTGTCAACCGCGTCCTCTCTACCTGCAGTTACAGGCTGTGCGGCCTACAATGCTAATGGCTCCCTTGGGGATGCACAACCACGCTGGAGGCTTTTTTGCAGGGGTGAACAGTTCTGCTAAAGAAGGGAGAGGTTAAAAAAAAAAAAAACACAGGGAAGTTTCAGCACTTGGTGGCATTGACAGCTGCTGTGACATCTAGGTGAAGGTTAATGAGCTCTGGCAGCCTCTCTGAGCCTGGGCACTTCGCCCTCTCACTTCTGTCTCCGCCTCGTCTTCTCCGGAGGAGCGAGAGGCCTCTGAGTGCTGCCCACTCTGCCTCCTGCTTTGGCCCACTCTCAGCCTCTCAGGCGATCTTCTCACTGGTTTCTTTCTGCCCTTTACTCCTTCGCACTTTATACTCTTATACTCAAAAGTTCCAGTCTGACATTTGCTGGGTGTGAGGAGAAATATTTAATCAAACCTCAAAAAATGGGATTAAAAGATTTGACTGTTTAAATTTAAAAAAATTATTTATTTGAAAGGCAATAAAGAGAGAATAATAATTAAAAAACAATGGAGGGATGTGGGAGGGAGGAAGAGAGAAAGAGAGAGAGAGAGAGAGAGAAAGAGAGAATCTTCCATCTGCTGATTCACTCCTTAAATGCCCTCTAACAGCCGGGGCTGGGCCAGGCTGAAGCCAAGAGCCTGGAAGTCCATCCAGGCCTCCCGTGTGAGTTCAGGGAGCTGGAGGCAGGCTGGACAGCTTAGCATGCTGTGCCGTAATGCTGGCCCTGACTTCTGTACTCCTGAATAAAAGTGTATGTGCTCATTGTCATTGTTAGCACCATGCTGACTCTGAGGAGCCTGCCCTTGCTTTATACTATTTTTGTTCTACACAAAAATCATACCAATTTTTGACCCAACAGCCTTGGCTAGCTGCTAAAGCATCTAAGATTTCCGTTTCTCCTTCAGGTTAAGACATTCAGTTCAATATTTATTGAGTGCATATTGAATCCATGAAGCTTATTCTTTAATTCTGCTTTCCTCTACTTTTGCTCCGCTTCTTTCTTTGTCCTTCACCCCCCAGGTTTTTTCACTGATACTTATATTTTATTCTTTCCTTTTCTCCCATTAATCAAGGACCACCAGTACCAATTGTGAGCAGCAACTATGGGCCAGGCACAACGGGCGTGGCCTGTCTGGGATAGCTGTCTCACTGACTTTCACTGTAAATCTATGGGTATTACCATCTGAGGCTTAGCCTGCAGAAGTAACTAGCCCATAGTCATTGCCAGGAATGCCTAAAGCTCCTTCAACCTTGCCTGGATGTTAACACAGGTGCCTCTAGACTGGAGCAGCTACACAACCTGCAGTCATTTTATTTTGCTCGCTGTCTTCTTAGCATGTAGGATATTTATAGCAATTCCAAATAAGTTATTTGTTCCAGATGAGTTTGTTCAGGTGAATGGAGCAGTGTTGGGTTTGAACTACTGTCTTGGAAGTTGGGCAGCAGCCTCCCTCTGTCCTGACTTCCATCTTCTGAGTGCCTGCTGAAATGTGATGGCTTGTTCTGACTCTTTTTTTTTTTTCTCTCTGAGACATTCCAAGCCATTCTGAGCACTGTCTGTTTCCTTGCCATATCCCCGTGAAAGACTTTGGTGAAATAGCATCGTTGAGAAGACGGTGCCTTTCTTCTGCTTGTTTGTTGGATCAGAGGGAAGTGTTGCCCCGGCCCTTGCCTGCTAACAAGCAGTGCCATGAGTTGGCAGGGGGCCTCCCTTTGCTTTCTGGAAGCTGAGCTACTAGCTCCTGCCACCTGACTTTTCCTAAGGTTTAAATAGCAATTCAATTTTTCAAGAAGGGAAAAGATCTGAAGAGAAGGTTAAAACAGTTTCTTTTTTCTAAAAAGATTTATTTATTTGAAAGCGTTACACAGAGACAGGGACACACACACACACACACACATGCACACAGATATTCCATCCACTGGTTCACTCCCCCAGATAGCCACAATGTCTAGGGCTGGGCCAGGTGGAAGCCAAGAGCCAGGAGCTTCTTCCAGGTCTCCCACTTGAGTGGCAGGGATCCAGACACTCAGGTCATCTTTCATTGCTTTTCCCAGACTGTTAGAAGGGAGCTGGATCAGAAGTGGAGCAGCTGGGACATGAACTGCTGCCCATATGGGATGCTGGCATTGCAGGTGATGGCTTTACCTGCTGTGCCACGGCTGCAGCCCCAAGTATTATTTTTAGACTCATTGGAAGTACCTTTTTTTGTGAAAGATAACATTTCTTATATTTATTCTTTTAAAACTGTTGCCTTTCTGTGAAGTCTCATGTTAGAACAATTTGTCTTTAGAAGTACTTGTTGTATGGTTTGTTTTCTTTTGTTGATGTGCCTGTGTGTGTGTGTGTGTGTGTGTGTGTGTGTGTTCTGTAGCCAGGAATGGATAGAAGATAATTTAAATATATTTTATCCTAAAGTGTGAGTGATCAGGACACCCAGATACTCATGTAATCCCCAGGGTCATTTTTTAATTATGCCAAATCAATCTTTTAAAAATAAATTGAACTGTGTATTTTTAAGAGATAGAACTTGATGTCATGGGAGATATAGAGAGTAAAATGGTTGCTATAGTGAAGTACATTAACATATCCATTATGTCTTATGGTTACCCATTTTTGTTTGGTTTGATTTTTGTGTCAAGAGCAGCCAAGTAGATTTTTAATTGGTGAATTTTGAGAATATGTGTAGACAGCTAGGGGCTTACAAATCAAGCTCTGGGAAATGGGAGGGAAGAAAGATCTGGAACTTCCATTTCTTTCTGTAGAGATGAGGAAAAGGGAAATAAAAACTTAAGAGAACAAGCTATCACTTGAAATTTCTTGGAAATAGAGACTCTTAGAAACTCAGCTTAGCTAGTTTCCTGTTGCCCCATCATCAGTTACCACCAGCTTAGCAGTTTAAATAGCACATGTTTGCCATCTCGGAGTTCCCACGGGTCAGAAGTCCAGGCTGGGTTTAGGTCCCTTGCTCAGCCTTGCACGGCTACAGTCAAGGGGTCAGCAGGCTGTGTTCTGCCCCAGTGCTCTCTGCAGGAAGTGGTTCTCTTCCATGCTGATGCGATTGTTGGCAAAATGCAGTTCCTTGCGGCTGTAGGACTAAGGTTCCCATTTTCTTGCTGCCGGTCATCCAGGGGCGACCCAGGGCTCCTTGCTGTGTGTCCTCCTCCTGTAGGCCCTCCACAGCTGCCATTGCATTCCTTCATGACCAGCTACAGTGTCTGTTTACAGTTGGTTAAGGGTGACATTGGGTCTAACAACCACAGTAGGGCTGTCCCATCACTGCTGCTGTATTTTGTCAATGAGGAGCAAGTCCCAGGTTCTGTTCCCACTTGGGGGGCATCGATCATACCATAACATAACAGTGGTGCTGGAGATCATGGGGCCATCTCAGGAGTCAGGACGCCACTCCAGGCCATCTGCTTCTCTGAGGTGTGATTCCCTGGTTTGGTTAAGAGCGCTGTCCATGTTGAGTATGTAAAACCATGCATAAAAACTCTAGAGTCTTGTATATCATGTTCACAGATGCATTATTCACAAGAAACCCAAGGGAAAAGCAGCCCAGTGGCAACAATGGAAGAGTGGAGAAACAGAATCCAGTGTATACCTGCAATGCCATAGTATTCTGCCTCAAAAAGGAAGTTCTGGCCCACGTGACAGTATGACTGTCCCTTGAAGACATTCTGCTAAGTGAAATAAGCCAGACACAGCAGGATAAATATTGTATGGCCTCACATTTATGAGGTACCTAGAGAAGTGAAATTTATACAGACGTGAAGGAGAAGGGAAGTTGCTAGGGTAGGAGGGAGTGAGAAAAGGAGTTAGTGTACACTGGTTGCAGTGTTTCTTCTTGGAAAGAGTTCAGCTGGGGGTGATGGTTGGCAATCAGTGTGAACATACTAATGCTTCTGAATACCCCGATAAATGGCTTAAATGGTACATTTGTGTCATGTGTATTTTACCATAGTTGAAAGCAAGAGTCCTGGCTCTAACTGGATAGCATGAGCATAAACATGAAGGCCATATTTTAGTTATACACGGGCTGCTGGGAGGTGGGAGAGGACACTAGAGGTTAACTCACTTCTGGGTTGATTCGTTGTGTTGCAAATGAGCATTGGCTATGTCAGAGTGCTGTGACAACATTAACTGATTACTATTCATCGATAATTGTTAATTTCTTAATATTGTTGCTTGACTATGGGATTAACCTGCAGTAAAGACATGTTCCCAGTGCTATAGAAATATGGAGGTAAGAGACAACTTCAGACTCCTTACATTTTCTTGAGTTCAGCTGCAGTGAATTCTAAGTGCAATGTGGTCACCTTGGGAATATGAAAAAATATTGATCCTTGAATCCAGTCCGCAGGGAATCTGATTTAACTGATTTGAGGTGGGAACCCTGGACACAGGGATTTGATGAGAGCTTCCTTGATGATTCTAACATGCAGCCAAAAACCACTGTATTACAAAGACAGGCTTCCTCTACGCTGACTCCTGAAATAACTCAGTTTGATCATCATGAAGCAATACTAATTACAACGCTATTTACCATTTATACCTGATTACCATGCTGTGCAACGATGGTTATGCATATCACTGAGTGTGTCAGGTTAACTTCCTTGTAAGTTTTGGTTGTTTTCAACATTTCATTATTAACCTCAGTTCTTTAATGCTCATGGGAATAGGATCATCTGCACAGATGTAAGAGAGAGAAAAATGTTTGTTGTGAGTATCAAGCAATGGTAAATATGATGAAACTACAACCGTGCTTAATCATATGGGCAACAGATAAGAGAATTGACAGGAGAAAGTCATGCTCATTTTCTGATTACTCATATAATGACCTCATCCTTCTCATGCTAGTTTCTCAAATTATAAGCATGTACATTTATTAGGTGTTTTTGTTGTTTTTTGTTGGTTTATCACTTGAACAAAAATTTCTATGGGAGGGGTGGAAGAGATGCTTACCAAGGTTATCATCTTTGCCTTGTTTATAGGTGGTAACATTTCCCCCTCTACACTTGTCCCTGTGTCCATAATTTGTACATTAAAGGGAATAATTTGGTGTATACTAAGTACAATTCTAGATGTAGGGTAACAATAGGATGAAGACAGCACTGTATACCCTTGAAGATAGAGTCCCTTCAGGGAAATTAAAATTTATTTAGTACTGTGTGATTCATGCTCTTTTTAAAAAAGACTTAATAGGGCCAACACTGTGGCCCCAGTGGGTTAAAACCCCAGCTACAGTGCCAGCATCCCTTAGGGCACTGGTTCGAGTCCTGGCTGCTCCACTTCCAATCAAGCTCTCTGTTGTGACCTGGGAAAGCAGTAGAAGATGGCCCAAGTCCCTGGGCCTCTGTACCTGCATGGGAAACCTGGGAGAAGCTCCTGGCTCCAGGCTTTGAATCAGCAGTCATTTGGTTAGTGAACCAGTAGATGGAAGACCTCTTTCTCTCTGGCTCTACCTCTCTCTATAACCCTGTCTTTCAAATAAATTAAAAAAAAAATAAAGAAGACTTATTTATTTGATAGGCAGAGTGAAAGAGAGAGAGAGAGAGAGAGAGAGAGAGAGAGAATCTTCCATCTGCTGATTTACTCCCCAAATGGTCACAATGGCCAGGTCTGGGGTAAGTAGAAACCAGTAGCCAATGACATCATCCTGGTCTTCCATGTGGGTGCAGGAACCCAAGCACTTGGGCTATCTTCTGCTGCTTTCCCAGGCCATTATCAGGGAGCTGGATCAAAAGTGGAGCAGCTGGGACTCGAACCGGTGCCCTGATACGGGAAGCTGGTATCACAACCAGTGGCTTTACCTGCGGTGACACAATGCCAGCTCCTGTGTGATTCATGCTCTAAGAGAGAAGTGAATGAAAGAAGGAGTGAGCATTTGCTTGTTAGACTAGGAAATCCTTTATGGCAGAGAAAAGTGAGAGCTGGGTTTGGGTGGAGGAATGAACTGTGGGGAAACTAAGTGGCCTGGGACATCTGGGGACCTGCAAGGCATTCTGGGGTCTGTGGATACTCCAGACACTGGGAGAGTGAAAGCAGGGGGATTGGATTGTCAGAAAGTTCACTAAATTTCGAAGTGCTCTTCCTTGAAGGGAATTCTCTAAATGAGCATTTTGGGATGTTCTCACTTAGTTTTTAAGTAGCTGGTAACCTGGTGATTTATCATAGTAATTGTTCTCCCTTATGTAGTATATTTTATGCACTGGGCACAGTGCTTAGTGCTTTGTATCATTAATAAATTTAATTCTCATAGAAATCTTATGACCCTTGGAGTGTTTTTATTATTGTTTCACTGCTCAGGAAACTCAGAGATTAAATGACTTGCTCAAGGTTCCACAGTTAGTGGCAGAGCATGGAATCCAACCCTGGCAATCCCAGATCCAGATCTGTGCTCTTAACAAATGTGCATTTCCATATGCTTTTGCCAAGCAGGTTTTCCATTTCTTGTGTCAGATTTTACATGGCATATTTTGCCAGGGTTCCTAAAAAATTGATATATATTTAAAAATAGTTATGTATGCTGTTCATCGTTTTTCAAATCTTTAATATCTATGCTGATGTCTACTCATTTGCAGTATTAGTAATTGTATTACCTGTCTCCCACGCCTTCTTCCCCTCTGGCACTGCATCTTGTTGTGAATGTATCAGCTTTATTAGTCTTCCAGAGAAGCTGTTTTGGACTGTGTTGGTTCTCTTCATTATACTTCTCCCTGAGTTATTATTTTATGCTTCCGTTTTGTCATTTCCTGCATCCCCCCCTTTTTTTTTTGAGTCCAATCTGCCTTTCTTTTCTAGCTTTTTTGTGGCAAACACTTAGATAATTTATTTGTAATCTATATTCTTTTGTTTTAGCTGTTTAACACTGTAGATTTCTAAGCATCACATTAACTGCACATTGTATGCATTTTTTTCAAAATATTATTTGATTTTCTTTATGACATAATACTTGGCCTATAGGCTATTTAAAAATGTATTGCTCAATTTTCAAACATTTGATAATTTTATGATTACATGTTTTTAATTTTTCTTAATTTATTTTCATTTTATTTGTAAGACAGAGGGAGAAAAAGAGAGAGTGAGATATTCCACCCTCTGGTTCACCCCCAGGTGCGTGCAGTAGTCAGGGCTGGGCCAGGCTGAAGGCAGGAGCCCAGAACCCAATCCGCCTCCTGTGTGGGTGCCGGGGACCCCCATGTGGCTGTCAGGTCTCCCATGTGGGTGTCCCCTGCTGCCTCCCAACATGCATATTAGCAGAGAGCTAGATTGGAAGTGAGGAGTTGGGGTACAAATGAATTCTCTGAAACGGGACACAGGTGCCCTAAGAAGCGACTTGACTGCTGTGCCAAATACCTATGCACAGAATTATATTTTGTTATTGATTTGTAGCCTAATTCTACTGTATTCAAATTTGTGTTATTTTAGTTGTAAAAGCGGTTGCAACTTGTTTTATGGTTCCCCAAACTGTCAATTTCATGTGAACTTCAAAAGAATAAGTATTAAAATTTATTGAATACAGACTTGAAATATCCATTTCATCAAAAGACTGCATGAAGTTTGACAGTCAGTTGTTTAGAGCTTCTAGTTTTTAATTTTACCTGCTTGTTCTATTATTTAGAGAGTGCTGTCCAAATCTCCCAAAATAAGTACAGATGATTTGGCCATGGTTTCTTTTAATTTTGTCAATATTGCTTTATATGTTTGAGGATATCATAATAGATACATACAAATTTGGAATATTTATATATTGTTGATTACATTGCTGTGATGTATCCCTCTGTAGTTTTAGAAATGTATTTTACATTAAAGTTTACCTTCCTGTCCTGAAAAATTTATTTTTAATTATTGTTCACATAGTATATATTTTTCTATTTTTAAACTTTCATCCTTTCTGTGTCATTATCTCTAACACTTGTCTCTTACAAGCAACACACATATGTATTTCTCTTTTTATTTTACTAGTATGATGATTTTATTTTCGAATTGAGGAATTTGGTCCATTCATATTTAATGTAAACACAAAATATTTGGGTTTAAATCTAGCATCTATTTGTTACCTCTTTATTGCACTTCTTTAGTTTCTTTTTCTCTACTTTCTTGCCATTTTCTTGGATTAATAAGTATGTTTTTATTCCATTTTATTTTTTTTATTTTCTAGTTAAGCATTCTTTGACTAATCTTTTAAGAGTTAGCTTAAATTATGATATGCATCATTAATTTATTAAATTTCTGATACAGATTAGAATTGTTATCAGTTCCTAGACCTTAAATTATGCTAACTTGGGGCCAGCACTGTGGCGCACTAGGTTAACCCTCCACCTGCGGCACTGGCATCCCATCTGGGCGCTGGGTTCTAGTCCTGGTTGCTCCTCTTCCAGTCCAGCTCTCTTCTGTGGCCCGGGAAGGCAGTGGAGGATGACCCAAGTGCTTGGGCCCCTGTACTCGCATGGGAGACCGGGAGGAAGCACCTGGCTCCTGGCTTCAGATTGGCGTAGCTCAGGCTGTTGCGGCCGTTTGCGGGGGTGAACCATCAGATGGAAGACCTTTCTCTCTGTCTCTCTCTCTCTCACTGTCTGTAACTCTGCCTGTCAAATAAATAAATAAAAAATCTTTAAAAAATTATGCTAAGGCTGGCACTGTGGCTCAACAGGCTAATCCTCCGCCTTGCAGCGCCAGCACACTGGGTTCTAGTCCTGGCTGGGATGCCGGATTCTGTCCCGGTTGTCCCTCTTCCAGGCCAGCTCTCTGCTGTGGCCCAGGAGTGCAGTGGAGGATGGTCCAAGTGCTTGGGCCCTGCACCCCATGGGAGACCAGGAGAAGCACCTGGATCCTGCCATTGGATCAGCGCAGTGCGCCAGCCGCAGCATGCCAGCCACAGCGGCCATTGGAGGGTGAACCAACGGCAAAGGAAGACCTTTCTGTCTGTCTCTCTCTCTCTCACTGTCTACTCTGCCTGTCAAAAAAATTATGCTAACTGTTTCCATCTCAAATTTTTCATTTATTGTTTTCAGACATTAATTTGCTGTATATTATACACTCTACAAGGTATTATCATTCTTTGGTAATACATATTTATTTTTTACTTACCTACATATTTATTTTTTCCATTGCTATTTCTTCTTTCTAACATCTTCTGTTTTCCACCTGGGGTCAAATTCCTACTGTTTGGAATGATGCACTATTATGTGTTGCCCACGGAAAAATATTTTGAAATGTGTTCATTTTGTTCTCATATCTGAAGGCTGTTTTTACCAGGTAAAGGTAGTTAAATAGGCTTTCTGAAACATTTTGAGAATATTCTACTGTGTTGTGGCTTCTGTTATTTTTGTAAGTCAATCAGTCCTATTGTTGATCATATGAAGGCAATGTGTTTCTTTTTTATAGCTGACTTTTAGATTTTTCTTTTCGTATTTGGTTTTCAGCAATTTGGCTATCATAGACCAAGATGTGGTTTCCTTTGTGTTTGTTTGAAGTTTATAATGAACCTTACCTGTTACTTGATGTCTTTTCATTGATTTAAGAAAAATTTTGATTATGATTAAAGGATGAGGAAGACAAAAGTTGGGGTTCCAGGCACTCTATGGAGAATTCTGGTAAACAGCATTTCAGATGTGATATATGAAATACTGCAACCTAGAAGCAAAGACTAATCAAAATATCCTGACTGTCTCAAAAAAAATAGATCCTGCTTGAGTTAAAATTATTTGCTCCTGGCCTAACTATCTGCCACAAGCAAAAGTAAATCTTTTCTGTAAAAATTCACACAATGTTTAGACTCAGAGTTTTGTACAATTTTTCCATAACGGATAGCTGAGATGGCATCAAGAAATACCAGGCATACCAAGAGAACAGATCAAATGACGAACAGCCAAAAACCAGTACCTTGCTCTGTTATGTGTCTCTTTCTATAGAGACAGTACTGTTCAGGAGCCATATATGAGTCAACTAATCCCTTGTGAGGAAAGCAGAGGTGAATGTTGAGCTCATGTTCTGTTGTGAATCATGATTCCACATGTGGATACTGTGCTGGTAGATCACCAATACTTTCAACAGATTTTTTCTCTTTCTCTCTCTCTCTGCTTCTCTTTATTTATCTCAACAGCTTTTATGATTTTTGAGGGGCAGAGAGACCTGTACTGATAGTAGCTGACAAATCATAATTGTAGGAGGAGTTGAAAAACTCATGTTCTTGATTCATGATATATACTTCACTTAAACAAGAGAATCAAGTTAGGACTCATCTCACCAAGAATTGGTTATCCAGTTAGGAGAAAAATCCATAGAGAGAAACTTTCTATTATTAAAATATGTAGAACTGGAGACCATTAAGCTTAGAAGAAATAAGCCAGATCTATAAAAGATAAATATCATATGTTTTCTTTGATTGGTTGCAGCTAATATATAGAATACCCTAAAAAAGTAAAGTATATTAAGCTAAACTGACATCCTGTGATTTGACTGTTGTCTGTTTACCTTTGCCTACACCCCTGCAGAACAGGAGTCTTATCTACCTTTTACTTGTAGAGCTCTTTGTTTAGAGGAATAATTGAGACTGTGATTATAAGGTAAATTGAAAGAATGCTATCACACAAAAAAAATGAAAAAATGAAAATAAAAGAAGGAGGAGAGAGGGCAGGAGGAAAGTATTCTATTCTTGGAACTATATCTATGAAGTTCATTAAGTTTGTCCTCATTATGTTAATCAATTTAGGAATGCAATGCAAGAGTTTAAAAATATAATGTTTATACACTAAACTAACCAATAAGGATCTATGAATTTTAAGAGCATGGACCATGTTTAAGTAATTTCTGTGTCCTAAGTAGGTTCTTGCTAACATTTACCAACTGTACATAAAAATTATTGTGCTAGGAAGATCAAAGTGGAATGAAAGGCTTGTATGAGCTACAGCATCCGTCTAGAAGCGTGAGGCTTTCTTGGACAGACCGAGGAGAGAAGAAGCAAAGTCAGAGGTGAAAACGTATCCCAAGCCTTGTCCCAAGCTGGCAGATGTACGAGACAGTGAGAGTACCAATCTATCTGTAATAAAATATTTGTTTTAGGGAGGAAGAACTAGATTAATAGAGTGGAGCCGTGTTGTAGGAAGTAATGAATATTGAGTTAGAGTGTATTAGCTTTCTTCTATGGAAAAAGACGATTTCATAGTTCTTCAGTGGGTTGTCAGAAATTTAGTTAAAAGATAAGGAAAGAAAAAATACCTTAGAGTTTGAGAAAAACTGGTTTAAGCAGATTTGTTTGCTATAAGGCCTGTTTTAATCTTTGAAGTGTGAATTGCGCATTTTCAAAATTCCTTAGTCAACACATTTTTGCTTCTAAAGAAACTGTCTATAAACATTGGTAAATTAGAATATGTAGGCATTGAGGAAAATTGGCTGGAATATTACACTAGCATGAAAGTCCATGAATACACAGATTTTCCAGTATAGTTCACAGTTCCACTATTTGATTCAAGAAAATTACCTGCCAAATATATGTTCTTGGTATATTGCAATCAGGTGAATTATTGGTTTCAGGAAAGGTAATGATGAATTCAATTTTTTGGTCTTCTTTTGCAACATTTATTTGTTAATATGGTAAAGAATAGAGTTTAGGAGACATTTGCTAGAAGCTGAAATTCCAGGAAAGAAACTGTTAAAGTTGTACAAACCTAAGATTATTTTTTTATTGGATTGTGGGACAACCTTGAAAACTGAAAATAAAATCTATGAGTGATATTTTGTAA
Organism: Sylvilagus floridanus; assembly: GCA_949820135.1. Classification (NCBI taxonomy): domain Eukaryota; kingdom Metazoa; phylum Chordata; class Mammalia; order Lagomorpha; family Leporidae; genus Sylvilagus; species Sylvilagus floridanus. The sequence continues at coordinate 91,008,284 of OX463238.1, forward strand.
AGAGAATTCATGTAGTTCGGTGATACATAAGATGAAGAGGGAAATAAATTCTGAAGGTACTCAGAGTTTGGATGAGAGTGGAGAGATTGAAGGGAAGAAGTAGTGTCTGTGTAGAAGACTCTGTCCTGTTTCCTGCATGGACCTTCGTGATCTGACAGATGAACTCATGAGGGAAGCAGTTATTCTAAGAAGTCTTAGCTTGTGTTTGAAAACTTAAAACATTGTATAAAAATTTATTTTAATTTTATTTTAAAGCTGAAAGAGAGAGTCCTTCCATTGTTGGTTCACTCCCTAAATGCTCACAACAGCCAGAACTGGAACAGGCTGAAGCCAGGTCTGTAGAATTCAAGCCAAGTCTCCTGTGTGGTTTGCAGGGACCCAAATACTTGAGTCGCCATCTACAGCCTCCCAGAGTGCACAGTATCAGGAAGCTGGATTGGAAGTGGAGTAGCCAGGACTCGAACCAGGCACTCTGATATGGGATGCACACATAGAGATCCTAAGCAGTATCTAACCACTATGCTAAATGCCCACTCCAAGAATTCTTTGTATAGAAAAAGATAGCTAGTTTTCAAACAGTAAGATCATTGTACAGAGAAAGCTTGAATGAAAAATATAGAGAGGAAATGCTACCTTAAAAATCATGCTGTGGGGCCCTGGGCTGTAGCATAGCGGGTAAAGTTGCCGCCTGGAGTGCCAATATCCCATATGGGTGCCAGCTCAAGTCCTGGCTGCTCCACTTCCAATCCAGCTTTCTGCAATGGCCCGGGAAAGCAGTGGAGGATGGCCCAAGTGCTTGGGACCCTGCACTCCCATAGGAGACCCAGAGTAGGCTCCTGGCTCCTGGCTTCGGATTGGCGCATCTCTGGCCATTGCAGTCATCTAGGGAGTGAACCAGTAGATAGAAGACCTCTCGCCTTTCAAATAAATAAATACATCTTTAAAAAATGCTGTGTTTATGAGAATACACTGTTCAGATATTCTGACTTAGCCAATAAAGGATCCTTTCTTCCTGTCCAATAACTTTATGATATCTACATAAAATCATGTTAATTAGAACATTTAAAATGTATGGTAATGAACATTGGGTAACTTTTTTTTTGGAAGAAAAAACATAGAGTTCTAGGGGTATTAATAGTTTGGATTTGAGGATTTATAAATGTGAGATTGGAAATGTAGGCTCTGTCTAGTCTGCACGTACCTAGAGTAAAACGTGAGCCAAACCAGACTGCCACCATCTAATGAGCCCCACGGGAGAGAATTGTCTTCCTCAGAAGAGGCAGTGGGATATAACAGAAGCAGCACAGACTTTAGACTCAGATTTAGATTTACTCCTATGAAGGATTAGTGGTTTTTTTATTTCTTGCAGTAGGATTGGTAATTATCACACAAGATAGAGGTGAGGATGAAAGAAGGTATAAAAGAGCTGGTGCCACAGACACTAGGCGCACTGCAGGGAATGACCATGTTGCAGTTCCTTAAATATAACCTCTTCCCATCCACCAGACTTGTGTTCCATCCAGAAGTCATGTGTGCCTTAGTAGTGTGTCTAGGAATCCTAAGAAAGTCTGCAATTCTGGTGATTGGGAGTAATTTTAGGAGTGACAATACAATCAGCACAATAATAATAATCAGGAAATGATTTAAAATTACCTCACAAGTGAGGAGTGGTAATGAAGTGAATCTAGATAGTAAAGCATGGTTGTCACTAATAGTAAGTAATGGATCTTTTAAAAATTTTTATGCATTTGAGGGACAGACAGAGACAGAGAGCTCCCTCCATTGGTTCATTCTCCAGATGTCCTGAATGGTCCTGGGCTGGGCTTGGGGCCAAAAACTCCATCCAGGATTCCCACGTGGGTGGCAAGACTCCCGTCACCAGAGGCACCATTTCTGCCTTCCAGGTTCTGCATTAGCAAGAAGCTAGAGTCAGGAGTGCAACTGGGTGTTGAATCCATGTGCTATGATATGGGATGTGGGCGTCTTAATTGGCAGCTAAATCCTTACACCTAACATTTCTTTTCTATCACTCCAGTGAGAAGAAGCTCATTACAGATGCCCTTAATAAAAACCAGTTTCTGAAGAGACTAGACCCTCAGCAGATCAAAGACATGGTGGAATGCATGTATGGCAGGAACTACCAGCAAGGGAGTTACATTATTAAACAAGGAGAACCAGGGAATCATATCTTTGTGCTAGCAGGTGGGTTTCACAGAATTTTTCCAGTTATAAATATTTTGCAAATATTTATGAAAATGCAAAACCAGTTGTTCTCTTTGTAGAATATCTAAGAGATTAAGTTCATGATATAGTAACATTGCTTGTCTAATATGATTGTGAAAATACGTAATATTTGCCCAATAGTTTCTGAAGATCAAACATCTTATAAAATACTTAAGGAAGAGGTTTAATTCCATCTAGTTTCTGGCCCTATAAAACAACTTCTGTTTTCTCCATGTTACAATTTGAGACTATGTCTTATAGTCCAAAGCTACACAGCTTATTAGTAGTGGACCTATAATGCAAAATTAGACAATCTGACTTAAGAATTCGTGCTTTTAACCACAGTTCCAGCTACTCAAATATGTGCTTCCATTCAAAATATTGCTGCTTATATTGATGTTGTAGGTAACTGTATCAGAAAAAAATTTTTGTGGTTCTGGAAAATACTTTTGATATATACCAATGCTTTCAAAAGGTAATTTATGTTCACTTAACCAACAGACAAGTCAAATGGAATGCCTCACAATTAAAACTAGTATTTTTGGAATCACTTAAATGGTTCTCTTCCTCTGTGATCCCTTGAACATGTTTGTATGCTGAGATTATAATGGTTAGAAAGGCAAAGGGTTTATTTCTGTATAGATTTTATAACTGCTACTTCAAAAATTTTTTTGTAGATAAATAAGCATGAAATTATCTGAACAGAGGTTGAAGCTTTCGAATGTCATGCCGAATTCTGAACGGCTTCACCTTGTTGAGTTTTAGGAAACAAAGTTACCCTGGCTAATGCAGATAGAGTGGTGACCTGAGACGTGTCATGCTTTCTGTTTGGCATTGAAATTCCTGATCATCCAAGCAATGGTTTTATTCCTTGGGGCCTTAGGTTTGGGACAGAAATTGCCTATCTAAATGATAATACATGTGTTATCAAGTAATAAACATGTATAATTCTATTTCTGGTGTATAAAAAACTGTTTTTACCTACATTTATTCTTTAAACATGACAGTTTTATAATTATTTGTATATTATTTGCCATATACATCTTTGTAAGCACCTTTAACATTGTATATCCTTTCCAAATGATTATTCTAGTCAAGTAGTGGAGTATACTACTCATAGCCAAGCTTCATTTTTTTGTGGACAGGTGAACCAGAGCAATTTTTCTTTCTTGCATTTTTTTGCTTGGTTGTTTCTTATCCATTTTAGCAATGCTAGAGCATTCTGGCAAGAGGAGATAGCCAATTAAGTCAACAAACATTTATGGAACCTGCTAGAGAGTTTGCGAAACTCACGTCAGCCCATCCTATTCCTTGCCACTAACTCTGATGAAAGGTTTAGAGGGGGAAGGGGTTGAGCAGAAGTCAGCATCAATGCAGCTATTGAGATCAGGGCTATACATGGAAATGAAAATTGGATGGTTTTTTGGTTGAATTAATTACAATGTCATGTAAGGACTGAATTGCCTGGTTTAATTATCTGGTTGAGCAAATTAATTTTGTAATTAAATATCGCCCCTTTATAAAATATAGCAAATAGTAAAAGCATATTTAGCTTAAACTTTTGATATCCCGTATAATTCTTCAGCATTGCTCAAGTCCTATGAGCCATAGCCAATTAAAAAAGTCCTTGAAATGCATTAACATCCATGATTTCAACTGGATGTTAGCAGTAAGTGGTTTTGATGGAATAAAATTTAGCTGTAATGGGAATTTATTAAAATGCATATCTAATCTGTAGAATTTGGAGGTGTTTTTCTTACTGGATTATAAATCCTATCAGATTAAGTGTCTTTCCTCTTCTCCTCACTCTGATGCGCTGGCAGATCTGTTGAATGAATGAATGGGCAGAGATGACTCAGAGCTGTTTAGTGGTGAATTAGGAGAAAGAGGTAGATTCTTTAGGAAAAGAGACTTTGTCTCACCTTTTCTTCTTCCTCTCAGGATTTAGATATATTTTGCTTATGATCTGGGTTGAGTAAGGTTTTGTTTATGTTTGTTTGAAGGGATGGGAGAAGACTATTAACAAAGCAAAAGAACTGTGAGAAGGTAATCTGGAGTTCTCCGTTCTTTGCCTAGGTACACCTAAGTGCTAAGCACTTTTCTTAGTCTCTTAACATTTATAATTCATATATGGGGTCTTGAAAAACTTCATGGAAAACATGTGTTATGGGAAAAACTATGCATGAATTTCAAAATTTTTCACCAAAGTAAATACATATTTCAATTCCATTTTCACAAACTTTTCAAAGGACCTTTGTATGCATTACATTTGAATGAATAGTGATGGAAGCATTGGGAAGAAACTCGCCAGTCATCTAGCCAGTAACTACAGCCATGGCTCAGAGCCAGGCAGTCGACTCCAGGGCAATTCTTGGTTATCACAAGTTGTTCTGCCTTCACATTGAACAATTCTGCTGTGATTTCACGACACTCAGTGATTGTTGGGCTCCTAGTAAAAGAGCTAATTTTATGTCATACCCTTTTGATAGGGTAGAATGAACTTTAAATAAAATGCTTGTCACCCACTGCTTCAGGAAGGGTTCTGTTACAATTGTGACCATACACGCAAGTGTTAATAATAGCTAATACTTATTTAGCACATCCTATGTGCTAGCCATTCCTACCTATGTTAACTTATTTAATTCTCACAAAGACTTTATGAAATGGGAATAGTAATTATTATTATTATTTCCATTATTGATATGGAACTCCAGGCAGAAAAGGTGATGTTCTCTAGGTGACCCAGATAATAAGGAGTAAGTAGAAGAGCTAAATTTAGGCTGGCACCACGGCTCACTAGGCTAATCCTCTGCCTGCAGCGCTGGCACTCTGGGTTCTAGTCCCAGTTGGGGTGCCGGATTCTGTGCCAGTTGCTCCTCTTCCAGTCCAGCTCTCTGCTGTGGTCCGGGAATGCAGTGGAGGATGGCCCAAGTGCTTGGGCCCTGCACCCACATGGGAGACCAGGAGGAAGCACCTGGCTCCTGGCTTTGGATCAGCACAGTGCACCAGCTGTGGTGTCTAACTCTGCCTGTCAAATAAAAAAATAATAAAATAAAATAAGAGCTAAATTTAGTCTTTAATCTGAACCACTGTATTAAAATGTGAATTATCACCTTATTTATATGTTTTGTACACTCTTCAATTTTTTTTTTAAATTTATGGAATGCAGGCATATTCTCATTATGTGTGTCTTTCTTAAATTCTGTCGATAGAGGGTCGACTAGAGGTATTTCAAGGGGAGAAATTGCTGTCATCCATCCCTTTGTGGACTACATTTGGGGAACTAGCCATTTTATACAACTGTACAAGGACTGCCTCTGTGAAAGGTAAGAGGATAAAATGCTCTATCTTAGAATTATTATACAATGCTAAAGGTAACCTAGCTAAGGCATAACTCTATCCTGATCTAATGTATTTTTGTCAGCCATTTTGCTCAACATGCTCTTATTAATAGAAACTGCTGCACCCATGAAAGGATTTATACTGAGGCATTTGTCTAAATAACCTAAGTTAAAAATAACTTTCACATAAGAGAACTCCATACAAATTAGGAAAACAGCCTTGAACCAAATGAATCCAACATTCATTTATATTCTGCTACATGGACATGTGCATAATGTTGCCTTCTAATCTCTATTTAGGTTTTACATATACAAACCAGAAAATTAATTAAACCAGTGAAAAAGTATAAATATCAAAAGGGATATGAATTAGTGCAATGAGAATATTCATGAGTGACTTTTGGGAATATTTAATTGCTTCTCATAAGGATTTCTGGTTTTGTTGAATTTGTTCATAGTCATCTTGAGTTTTCTTCTGAAATATTTAGATATAGCATTTCTTAATGTTTAGGACCGGATTTATATGTATTAGCATTGAGGAAGTATTTGATAAAGTGTAGATTCCATGATACCACAAAAATAAAAATAATCAGATATTATTATAAACAATTATATACCAACAAATTTGATAAACTAGAAGAAATGGACAAATTCCTGGACAGATACACTTTACCAAAATTGAGTCATGAAGAAAAAGAATACCTAAACAGACTGATAACTAGTAATGAGATTGAATCTGTAACAAAAAAGTCTCTGATCAAAGGGTCACTTAGGACCCACTGGCTTCACTGCCAAATTCTACAAAACATTTAAAGTAAAACTAATATCAGTTCTTCTTAAGATAGTCCAAGAAATAGAAGAGGAGAGAATTCTTCCAAATCCATTCTAAGAAGCTAAAATTACCCTGATACCAATATAAGACAAGGACACGGCAAAAAAGAAAGCTACAGGCTAACATACTTGGTAAATGTAGATGCAAAAGTCCTCAACAAAATACCAGCAAACAGATTCCAGCAGTACAGTAGAAAGATTATTCAGCATGATCAACTGAGATTCCTCTTAGCTCTGAAAGAATGGTTTAACATATGGAAATCAATATGTATGGCATACTATGTCAACAGAATGGAAGGACAAAACCTATGATCATCCTGGTACATACAGAAAAGGCATTTGATAAAATCCAGCATCCATCACTAAACTAGGTACAGAAAGGATATATCTCAACATAATAAAGACCGTACATAACAACAACTCAACAGCAATATTATACTGAAGTGGGAAAAGCTAAAGGATTTCTAAGATCTGGAGGAAGACATGGATGCTTACTTTTGCCACTTTTATTTAACATAGTACTGATAATCATAACCTGAAAAATTAGGCAAAGAGATCTCTAGCTGGCTGTCTGGCTATCTGTCTTCCTCTGTCTGTCTTTCAAGTAAACAAAATCTTTGGAAAAAGAGAAGTTGCTCTCATAGAAGTTTTGTTTTAAAAAATAATTTATTTGTTTGAAGGGCAGAATTAGAGGGGAGAGGGAGAGAGAGAATGAATTGTCCATCCACTGGTTCTCTTCTCAAATGACGGCAATGGCCAGGGCTGGGCTAGGCTGAAGCCAGGAGCCAGGAGCTTAATCTGGATCTTCCACATGGCTGCAGGGAACCAAACTCTTGGGCCATCTTCCATTGCCTTCCCAGGTGCATTAGCAGGGATTAGAAGTGGAGCAGCCAGGATTAAAACCAGCACCCATATGGGATGCCAGTTCTGTAGGTGGCAGCTTAACCTGTTGTGCCACAGTGCCAGCCCCTCCCATAGAGGCTGAGAGCAGAATGGTGATTAGCAGAGGCTGGGAAGGGTAGCGAGGGAGAGATGGATAGGGAAATGTTGATTAACAAGTACTAAGTTGTAGTTAGATAGGAGTCAAAAGTTCTGTTCTGTTGCAGGGTGGGGTCATTATAAATGAAAATGCACTGCACATGTTTCTTAAAAAAACTGGATGAAAAGGCTTTGAATCTTTTCATTGTAAAGAAATAATGCATACTTGTCAAGATAGACATCTTCAACCTTATTTGGACATTACGCAATGGTATACATTTGTTGAAAAATCATAAAATCTTCATATAAATGCAGAATTTTTATGTTAGTTCAATAAATAAATAAATCATAAAAAAGTACAGATTCTGGGATTCTACCCTATATCCTGAAGCAGAATCTCTGATAATGTGCTACCAAAAGCTGGGTCCATCTCGCCAGTGCCAAATCAGATAACAAGGACAAGGCTTTGGGGTGAAGGGAAGAGAACATTCATTCAGTCTGTCGACAGATGAGAGGGTAGCAGACTTCCCGGTCTCAAGACTACCACTCTGTTGGATAAGGCTGTTTTGAGGCTTATAAAGGGGTTACAAGGAAGGGAGTGCTGGTATGGCTAAATTCATTAAAGAGCTGCAGGTCTGTGGTGTCAAGTGCCAAGACCTATTACTGACTGATGGCAACACATTCCTTCTCTGTTGCTACAGCAGTCCTAGAGGTCCACATGCGGTGAGTTTAGATCCTGCCTGAGCAGGTCCTGCTCAGCTAAAGATGTTGAGATAAGGAACAAGGCAATTTATGCCTTATGGCATGGGTGGGCAGGAAGCCAGCAGTCCAGGGCTGAAACATCACCTGCCTGGCATTCCATTTAAGTAGTAACAATGTTTGCTTACCTTATTTTCTACTAGGTTACAGATGGAGCTCAGTGACATGTGTTTTTATTATAATTTTAATTGTACATATTTATGGGGTATGTCATCAGTCAACAGCTGTGTTCAGTGTGTGAACATCAAATCATGTTCCCATTTCTGAATCCTTAAACATTTAAAAATTGTGATTCGCAGTAACTGTACATACATATGGGTATGTCAATCCATGTAACAGTACATGCAATGATCATTTCCCTCACTAGGTCAACGCTCTGGGGTTGCAGCCTTGGAGCTCTGCTCCACTCTTTGCTCATAAATGTATAAATATCTGTTGTGAGCTACATTCACCCCACTGTGCTGAGTAACGCCAGGAATTTATTACTTTTATCGCTGTGATTCGGTACCTGTTAAGGGATCTGTATTTTTAACAAGAATATTAAGAGACCTCTAATTGACCCTAAAGTTTGGTAAATCAGAGCTTTGTAGACTCTCATTACTCCCCCCCCCTTTTTTTTAAATCTTATAACTGAAATTTCATCTAGATTTTTTATTAAAGCTTCACTCTGCTGCACTTCGTTTTAAAATTCTGTTTGCCTTTTATGTGTTTCCTATATTCTCAAAGACTTTCTTCGTTACTCTCTTTAAAATTATTTGTATACATTTTATACGAAGTGGCCATGAAGATTCTTAAAATATATTGACTCTTTAGTAACCATGTCTAAATAACATAAAAAGATCCGCACACAGACACATACACAAAGATATCTTTCAATTATCTGCATGTGAATTCTGAACTCTGGCTTACCTACTGGCTGCCTACCTTTCTCTTTGATCATGGCTGTAGCTCCCACTTGGGAGTTGTAAACTAATTTGAATATCACCCTAACCAAAACATAATTAGGAAGAAAATCTTGTGCTTCCCACTTCCAAATCATGGCTCATTTCAAAGCCAAAACGATTTATAAATTACTATTCATTTTACTGTCTCCTTCCATTTGCCGTTTAAATAATACACTTCCTGAGAAATATCAGTATCTGGGAACATAGAGCAAATGCATGGATTGTTTTTGGATTGCTTTCTTTGAGTGCTGCTGAACAATATTTTATTGTTTTGTTGCTTTTTTAAAGCTATCACCAATGTGAAAACATGGGCTCTAGATCGAGAAGTTTTCCAGAATATAATGAGGAGGACAGCCCAAGCCAGAGACGAGCAGTACAGAAACTTCCTCAGAAGGTAAGAACACACTGGAGTGAAGTGCAGATGATGGCGTAGCCATGTCATGGATATGTTGATTTTATCAGAAAAATTATTTTACTAGGACCCTCTCTCATTTAGGCATTTACAACGTGACTAAGTCAAAGAAGCAATGAGGATTCCTTTACAGTAAATGCCACTACACATTAAAAATTATATTTAATTCCCACTAGTTCTGTGCACTGATTTATTTCTCCTTCTAATCTTTGCCCTTGTATTGTAGGAGCCAAAATGTATAGTCTGGAAAGATTTGTAGATTCCTAAAATCTTTGCCTCAGTTGCTCCCCTGGCTTTGAATGACATTTGAAATTTGAAGGGATATAGCAAAAGATAATCTTTCTAATAATGCTTTGGCTAGAATCATATTAAACTTAATTTATTATATTATCCTTATTTGCTTTACCTAAGACACTCTTCTTTGCATAGCTACACCATCTTCCAGATTATTATTAATAGTAGCAAATTATGGAAAATGTTACCATACCTGTCCTGATGACATGGATTCTTGGAACACACTTAGGTGTGACCAGTTCTTCCATCACCAACTTGAATGTATCAATTTATAGAGAAGCAAATGTTTACATAACCAAAAAAGTCCACTCCATGTAAACATTTTTTTGAGAGTACAAGTTTCTTATTTAAACTACTTCTGTAACTTTGGTAGGAGCTTTGACTGTCTCTGAAGCTGCAATATATACTGTCATGAAATGTTATTTTTGATAAATGGTAATAAAAATAATATATCATGTGTTTTCCTAAAAATAAATTCTAGGTTCTTCTTAAGTATAGTATAGTGATTTTATCTTGCACAACAAGCCGGTGATACTGATGCTTTTAGGGCTGTCCAGTACCTAGCCTGTAACCATTGAATGAACACATTGTTAATGAGTATAGCATTGCAGCTGTTAGTCTCCCATATAAAATCGTGCTGGTTTGTTCTTCCAGAGGCAATAATGACTCCTGGCAAAGAGCTGCCATAATGACAAGCAGGTGCCTTACCTATAAGCCAGCCAGTGCCTTAGCCAGCATAATATGGGGTCTAACTGAACATAGGTGGTCTCAGAATCCCACAGCTGTGCAATTGGATCACCATTTCAAACTGATAAGTCACATTTATTCAAAGACCAGAGAGACAAGTAAATGAACCAGTGCTCATGTACTATGTCTGAAATAAAGCCTGACATATGTTCTGTCTTAGTGCAAGGAGCTCTGATAAACTACTAGCACATATCCCTTCTTTCTTTTTTCTTCTCTGCCTTCTTTTTTGTTATTTCATTGATTCCTTCAATAAATACTAGTCGCCAAGTACTAAGTATTGTGGTGAACAAGACACACCTGATCCCTGTCTTCATCGAGGAGAGACAAAAGATTTTTCTTCTTATTTCTTTCTCCAGAGGACAGATGGTCTAGACTAGATGATGAGCACACATTAATCAATGATAAGTGCTGGTTACGCTTCTACCATTTGATCAATAGGCAGATGTACTATGGCAATACATTTTTTGTTTCATAATGTACAGTAAATTCTCCTTCTATTAACATTTTATTTGAAATATGTGATGTATGAATATGTTGTATATTCAGAAGTTATAAACAAACTAAATACCCGTGAAGATACTACCCGACCTAAAGAATGGAAAGTGAGCGCTCATGAGGTTTCCAGCCTCCTGCCCCACTCCCTCCTTGGCAGTGGAGTACATTCTATGGTACAGCAGTCATTCCTTGGTAGTCTTGATAATTTTGCCTATAACTTGTTTTGCATTATTTGTGAATTTTATAAAAATAGTGTTATTTTTGCCACTCGTTTTTTTACTCCATGTTTTTTTCCAAGAACCTCTCATGTTTGTTAGTTCAGGCATTTCTGCTATTGCAGAGTTCCATCACCTGACTACTTTTCCTGTCCTCCTCCTACTAGAGCTTGTTTAGCTTTTTCAGCTGCAAATAACTTTGAAGCAAACATTCTTGTATCTGTTCCTGACCACGTGCCTCCAGGTGCATTTGAGTGAGAGTCAGCCTAGAGTTCTCTGCCTTTTCATTTACTTTTAGAGCGACATCATTTTTCCCTTACGGGGTGTCAGATTTTAGATAATAAGGAAGTGTTTATCTTACAAAGTTATAAAAATGGGTTAAGTAGAAGAGGAATTTTGTTTAAGAGAACCATTTAATCATATTGATTGGTTGATCATACTCAGTGGAATTTCTACTTTTTTTAAATAATAGTTTTCATTTTCTATTTCATTCTCTGTATGTTATTATATGTTAAATGTGTTCTGATTACATGCCTCTGGCTGCTATTAATTTTACAAGACAGTAGAATGTGACCCGTAATCAAAGATCATTTCAATGTTGATTCCATGTTTCCTCTGGATTCAGTCTTTACTTAATTCAAAGAATTGGTTGAAATTTGATCCTCACCCAAGCCAATAGAAAAGATACTGGGATGGGGAGAGGAACACACTTCCAGGTGTGATTCACTTTGAAAACCAACAACAAATGTACAATTTTCCCCCAATAGAGGCATAAAATGGTCTTCTTTCCTTTATGACATGTTACTATTTTCATTTATTTACCTGTTTTAAATGTCTGTGATTATATATATATATAATTTTTAGTATATGAAATTTAGCTACATAAGTGTTTTGAGTTATTTTGAAAGATTAATGTGCATTATATTGTAAGATGAATATAGAAATTTCAGAATCTACATACAATCTATGTATATATTTATACAGAGAGATAATTTTAAAAAAGGTTTCTTTTTAATTTTGAAGTGTATCCTTGCTGAAGAACTTACCTGAAGATAAATTAACCAAGATCATCGACTGCTTGGAAGTGGTAAGAGATTGTAAAATAAAAAATAAAATTCATTAGAAGATTCTAGAATCTAGTGTTATTAGCAATGTAAATGAATAAAAAGGAAAAGATAGTAGATCATCAGTCTGCAGAAATCAGGAGCCTTTTTCATTGTGGCAACTTTTCATTGTAGGCCAACTTATGTTGATTAAGGGGCTGGGAAAGGTGTAAACGCTATTGAAATGTATTAAAATGGATTTGATTTGCATGTGTAAAGTGAAATTTGATTTACATATTTTAATCTTTTAGCATATTTTATAAAAGTAATTTGTCTTACTTGAGGCATTTGGCTTTCTGCAATTAACATCACAATCCCATACAAAGTTTCATAGCATAAAGGAGTCAATGAGGCAGAATTGGGAAATGGAGCAGAGAAGGGGTGTGTTGGTGACAGGCTTCTGAATGGGACTGTGAAGTGCTCTATACGTGAACTCTCTAGGCCGTGAAAATGCTTCCTAAGAAACCTGTACTTAAGAAGCACTGTACCTATTTCAACATCTAGGGAAAAACAGGATATTGGAATGTGTTCAAAAACTCATTTTAGGCATCACCCAGATGGTTGGTTTGGTTGGTTCAAGTCCAAGACTAGGCAAGTTGTTCTATGAATAATGCTCTTATGACATGTACCTTGGATTCTAGTGATACACATTTTATGAAAACCTCTTCAGATTTCAGAGATTAAAATTCAAAGCAAATAGCCTTTCTTACGTTTTGGAGACTCAATTTCCTTGAATCCAAAATGGCTTTCATGGAATTTAAAGGAGTTTGGGAATAGTAAAGGAATCACATGGAGATTTTAAGCTTTTATAAAGCTGTTCTCAGTGGGAGGGGAAAAAAAAACCCTCCAAGACTGACTGTTGACAGATTCATGCCTCTGTCAATCACAACATACAATGTAAACTAATATCTGTTGAGAAGGGAGCAGGGGCCATTTTATCCTTAAGTGTAAGTGACACCAGTGATGTTTCCATTTACAATTCATGGAAATCATCCAGCAGTTTATCAAGGACAGACCATGATGACACAGTGCCCGGCCCTGTGTCCCCAGGGGATTCGGATATGAAGTCATTTTCAAGAAGGCTGTTTACCCTGCATCTCTTGGGACTTTTCTCAGTGTAACATAACCCAGTCACAGATGTTGCAAATTAATAATTCATCCTAATTTCTGAGGGCATTTTTTTAAAGTTAGTGAAGCCCTATATTTTTTGTTAACCGAGGAAATCTGTTTTTAATATAATACTAACAGAGTAGATTCGCCAGAGGGGAATTCCATGCTGACAGAAAATATGAAAATTTAGCATCAATAAAAATAAATGGTAAATTAGACATAATTATAGCAACTATGGGCAATAGCTACAGAATACATAGATGGGGCCTCAGATCCAGCATTAATTAACACACAATTCGAGTTTGAAAGTCTCATCTTTTCAGACACCCTGGCAGTTTTAGGCTATCTCAGTATTGCAGACAGCACAGTTAATAAAGGGCTCTTTATTCATACCTAGCAAACAAATGTGTCTCTGTAATGTGTGCAAATTCTCAAACGTGAAAGTGATTAGCAAGGGAGTAATGGGATCTATTTAGCTCTAAGAAAACATACGACTTAGCAGCATAGCTTGGACTAATGACCCATCAACAGGGTCCTGACAACACCAGTCCCTAAGGCACCGGAGCTATGACAGCGCCCCCGCTGAGTTCCAGGGCTGGCTGTCCCACACACTGGCTTCATAATCTGTGGGAAAAACAGGCTGGATCTGTCATACTGCTTAGAGGTTGATCTGGGAGCTTTCTTGGAGTGTGAGGAGTGGGTGGTGAAGGGGGTGCAGAGTTTCCCATCACAAAGCATTCGACCCTGATGCGTTTGTGAAGACTTAGACTGGGGACTTCCTACACCACATGGCCATGGCTGTGTGGAGCTCCAGTGGCAGAATTTGCTTTAGCTTAAGTCATGAGAATGTTGACTTCTAGAGGCAGCTGTTGCCTTTAAGCCTATTCTTGCATTCTGATGAGAAAGTGAGTGTGGGAATAATAATAATACCAACATTCTCACCGTGTGCTTTCAGAGTTAACTAATGGGGGCTTGTGTTGTGGCCTAGGGAATATGCCACCTGCTGTGATCCTGGCATCCCATATGGGCACAGGTTCCCATTCCAACTGCTCCACTCTTCATCCGGCTCCTGGATGAAGCTCCTGGCTCCTGGATTCATCCTGGCCCAGCCTAGGCCATGGAGGCCATTTGGGGACTGAACCAGTGGATGGAAGCTCTTTCTCTCTCTCTCTCTCTCTCTCTCTCTCTCTCTCTCTCTCTCTCTCGTGTGTGTGTGTGTGTGTGTGTGTGTGTGTCTTTCCCTCTCTCTCTAACTCTGACTTTCAAGTAATAAATACATCTTAAGAAAAAGACATAACAGATTCAGAGTGCAGTGGAATGACTGATGGTAAGGAAGATGATAACGTGACTTACACACCTGGCAGTTGTGCAAGACAGAAGACGGGGCAAAAGGAGTTTATGTTCCCACACACCCCACATGCGGTGATGCATACAGGAAGCACGGGATTTGATGGTGCTGTCCTGTGTTGCAAGCGTGTGATTTACCGTGGCATTCCCTGACTCTCACAGGACTGTGGAACTGGACCCCATGGTGCCCTTTCACAAAGCCATGGAGTGGAAAGTCCTCACCCTTATTCAGACCCAGCTATGTTGGTGGCCAAGCACCACCCCACACAGATTGAACCAGAAACCCCATTAAGGGCCCCCAAATTCAGATCTTAGCACGTTAATGATGGGATGCTTGGGCTCCTAAAGCTTAAGAAGCACTAGTTTAGTTATGAATAGGATGCGTCTGTTTTTGCTGCAGTCTGGCTCTTCACTCAGGTATGTTCCATTTTTAATCATTCTTTTAAAGTTTAATTTATTTTTCTAATTACTTCTTCTTACTAATGGCTGCATAAGACAAAGAGGTTGTCTCATTTTAATGATGACATCCAGAGCCCTAAGAAAGTCGAGATAATTGTGAATTTTGACAGTTTATGGTCCAGTGAATGATAGGTGGGACAGCTGGTGTTGTAGAAAGTTCACCAACCCCAAGTCTGGAGAATAAAGTGTGGTTCTACCTCCATCACCACCTGCTGTCAGTTAATTGTGGTGGACATTGGAGTTTCCCCAGCCACAAAATATAGGTAGTCTGCCACCTCATTGGTGTTTAAATTGGTAGAATCCTATAGAGTTGGTATATCCGAAAGAGGAGTAAGCAATTTTGATTTTCCTTTTGTAGGATATGGTTCTTTGAACAAAACCAACCAGGTACTAAATCATGCCTGAGTGGTTGACATCGTTCATCTGATCCAGATGTGTTACTTGAAAATTTCTAAGACGTTTTAAGTATGGTACCTGGAGAACACCACCACCATCCCCCCCCCCCCCCACAGACATACACACACACACACCTGGTAACAACCTAAAAAATCTATAAAATTTTTAAACAAACGTGAGTACACAGGCGCATGGGACATGGAAGGGTGTGTGTGTTGGTGTATCGTGCTTTAGTCATATATCATCCATACTTTGTAATGGCAGGTCTAGTCACACACTGAAGACTAAGGAAATCGCAGGCTTGCTCCTTCATGTTTCCCCTCCATCACCTTGGAATCTCCTTTGGTTTTTACAGGCTCCTTACAGGTGCACAGGCTCCGGCATTTCCCAGATTATCACTGAATTCTCCTTATTTGACCCTCTTGCCATTTACCAAATAAACCCTCTTAAATCCTCTAGATATCTTCTTTTCTTTCTACTTTTTAAATATTTATTTATTTGAGAGACAAGGTGACAGACAGCCAGAGAAAGAGAAAGAGTTACAGACAGAACTCCCATTTGTTGTTTCCCTCCTCACATGTTTACCAGGGCTGGTCTGGGTCAGGCTGAGACTGGGAGCTGAGAATTCAATCCAGGCCTCCCATGTGGTTGGCAAGGAACCAAGTAATAGAGCCATCACCTGCTGCCTCTCAGGTTCCACATCAGAAGGAAGCTAGAAGTGGGAGCAGAGGTCAAATGTCTGCTCCTAAACATCTTCTTTGAAACCATCTTTCTCAGACTGTAGATGACAACTCATTACTAGGTCACAAAACTGATTTAGAGAAGCATTTTCAAAAAATGCGAGTAGGAAGCATTATTTTGGAAAATATGTTTTCATTTTCTAGAAATATCTGTATGTGTGCGTGTTCTTGTATGTGTTTTGGGTATATATGTCATATGTATTTCCTACTGTAGTTCAAAGTGAAAAAATGCATGAGAATCATCACTCTACAAGTTAGGGTCTATGGCTTCTTGCTTCTCTCAGAGACCCCTTTGCAATGTAGCCACAGGACAATAACCACACTGTTTGTATTTCTCTTTTTGGTCTCGCTGACCACCCTGGCTCAATTGGCTGCCCTCCTCAGTTGACAAACACTGGGTAGTCTAGCATCACAGCCAGGACTCACCACTATATATTTTTGGTCTGACCTATTTCCACAGTCTTGTCTGATCTATGAAGTTACTGTCAACACACTGGGAGGTATTATTTATCTTCCTTCCATGGTTTTGGGTGACAAAGAATCATCCCTGGGAAAAATACCACTAGGAAGGTTGTCCCTAAGAAATAAAGCTCTTTCTCAGTGTCCCCTTTCAGACTTTCTCCCCTTGAATGAATCTCGTGGACAGGAATTAGGGGCCACAACTCTGTACACAGAGGACAGCCTCACAGTGCTGGAGCAATTCTCCATATTCCTCTGTTGCTTGTGAATGCTAGGGACTGAGACCAGGGTGGGAACAGGAAGGAGCTGGGGGCAGACTCCCTGAGGCAAGAACATCTAACATGACCCCAGCAGTTTTAGCAAAGACATAATGAGGACACCTAGACCGTAGGATTGTGGCTACTCCCTAAGGATCTTAATCATGTCTGCAATGAAATCAAACTTGTATATTGTGAAGATTTTTAATAAAATGGGAAAGAATGAAGAGTTGGAGTAATCAAATCTTGATGCAAAAAAACTCAAAATATTATTGTTTGAATAAAGTAGAAGTTTACTCCCACTGACCTAACAGTCCAGGAAAGATGATCCTAGTTGGAGCCACAAGGACACTCAGGAGACCAAGCTGATGGCTTCTTTGCCCTTTCAGCATGGTTTTCCAGATCGCTCTGGTCCATGTCACTCCAATTTGGAAAAATATGT
Source organism: Sylvilagus floridanus (assembly GCA_949820135.1). Lineage (NCBI taxonomy): Eukaryota > Metazoa > Chordata > Mammalia > Lagomorpha > Leporidae > Sylvilagus > Sylvilagus floridanus. The sequence goes on from OX463238.1 coordinate 91,025,836, forward strand.
GAAGAAATGTTTGCGAAAGTGTTCATGGGTCTGGCCTGGCACACGTCAGTTCTGGTCAGATTCTTTAGATAGGTGTTAATCACATGGTTGCTGCTGGGAGACAGTAGAATGTGATCCACCTGGATAGCTGTATGACCCGTGGAAGGCTTGCATGACCAGCTTGCAGCCTCTGATACAGGAGCTCACACTTAGCACAGGCCTAGTGCATACCAAGAGCACCACTGGGTGCTTTAGCTACACTCTCTTATCTGCTCCTCAAACAATATGAGGTGTGGTAGGCAATGTAACCTTAATTATATGCAACAGAAAACTGAGGTCTAGAAGATATAACAGCTAAGCAAAATCTTTATCATTCTGTCTTTAATATGGCAATCATTAATCTTTTACTGTCCTGGAGATTCCCGTGGTGCCTTGGAAGACACTGTCTGATTGGCTTGTCGTGCTAGGGACAATTGTCATTACAAGGGTCCAGATCCTAATTCTTATATTGTGTGACTATGTTGTTATGTGGCACAGGGAACTCTGCAGAGGTACTGAGGGTTCGGGACATTAAAATACGAGATTATCTTGGATTGGTGAGGTGGGCTGAACGTAGTTACAACAAGCCCTTAGAAGCAGAGAATTTTCGTTGGTTGGAGTCAGAGCAGTGGAGCAGAAGTAGAAACCAGGGAGACTCTGGGAGTAAGAATTTGAAATGCCATTGCTGGCCCTAAGATGCAAGCAGCCCAGGGCAGGCACTGACAGAGGCCACCAGGAGAAGAGGCAGTGGACAGATGAGGACCTGATCCCACAACTGAATCCTGCCAGCAACTTCTATGGTCTAGAAAGTGAACTTGCCCCAAACCTCCAGAAACACAGCCCTAATACTGCCTTCAGTTCCGTCTTCAAAGACCGTAGTAGGGAAACTTGGTTGAGTCATGGTGTGCCTGGACTTTCTGACCCACAGAAACTGAGAGATAATAAAAGGGTGGTGTTCCAAGCCACTAGTTTTATGGTTATTTGTTCCAGCAGCAATAGAAAAACCAATGCATTTCTCTAAGTCTTCGAGGGCAAATGTCCTTATTTTAATTTTATAGATTCATGGAAGTAAAATTCAATACAGAACTGGGATTTGAATCCAGTTCTGTTTGACTGCAAAGTACTTTTTACTCCCAAGATATTATACATCCTTCCATGAGATGTTAAAATGTCTTATACATATAGTGCTTTGCAAATAAGAGGTATAGTTATTAGACAAAGGAATAATATTTATTCTGTAAGTTTAAGAAGTCTTTGAGATAAAATATCCATGAAGGTATCAGAAAACAACAGACATAATAGTTTAGTTTGGCATTTATTTTGCACCCCAAAAGAAAAATAAGAGCTGTTATGTTATTAATTATGCCTCTAAGAATATTAAATAGTCCATTTTTGTTTGTGTAAATAATTAAGAGATCCATTTTAGTTCCATGACTTTGAGACAAGATCAAATTAAAGCAAAGTAGAGACAGACAGTTTAATCCATCTTGGTTTTCTAAGATAGTGAATTGCTCTTTTGGTCTGACAGGTGGATAAATTGCTTTCTGCTGCCCAGGGATTACCTAATCACACAAAAATATAAGGAAGAAACAGATATTAATACACACAAAGACAAGATAATTTGAAATTTCATGAGAATAAACCTACACTTAGAAGAATTGGCATGCAAATAATTCTAATGTAGCCCTTTTATAACAAGTCTTTGGAACTGACACATATGACCAAACTATTTAGTGTGTGTGTAAAATCTTCCTAGTTGTGGATCTTCAAGGAATGAGAATTTGAGACCAATATTCTGAACAACACCTAGGGATGGTATTTGTAGTTTATTTTATAATTGTTTGTCTTTTCTAACTCTAGAGGCAACTTTCAGACTATTGCTAATTGCAAAACAGTTTATAGCTGGATGATTTAGGTGCAGGTCACCTGCATTTTAGTGATTAGCTTGCTGCCATTTCACTTCATGTCTTAGGTCCCCGTTCCTGAAATTGAATGTTTACAGGGCAAAAAACGTAAGTGCAAATAATAAAGCAAAGGCCTCCTTGCCTTTCCACAGTTTATGACTGCAATATAAGAAAAACTCACAGTTACAACAAACAGAAAATGAAAGAAACAGGTGTGGAACACTCATTTCACAGACACAGGCATCCTGTTGCCTTTATGCCCTCAGTTGGTTGTCTCCACTTGATCTAACCTTTACTTTCTGTCTCGTTCCAACAGGAATACTACGACAAAGGAGATTACATCATTAGAGAGGGTGAGGAGGGAAGTACATTTTTCATTTTGGCAAAAGGAAAGGTAAATATTAATCAAACCTGACTTATAATAAATTGGGAAATTTTGTCATTTTTCTATAAATGAAATAATATTCTGTATTGTAGCATAAGACTTCCTCTGCACTGAACAAGTAAAGGAGCATGTACTAAAAGTCCTGTAGGATTCTATCTGAATGTTGAGTCTGGGGGACAAGCCACAGATTGTGAGGAGTTCCGTCTAAGCCAGTGACTTCACGGTGAAGTTCCATTGACTTAGTGAAGTCAGGTCCCTTACTTTCTTTGTACATAGCTTCTTTGTGTATAACATGGCTGGATTTATTCTAAGATTCCTACTTGTTAGGGGTATGTGATCCTCCACTGGCTCAAGATCCTAAGAACATTTTCCCATCCAATACTTGTGGCAAGCAGCAGATGGAGGAGAATGAACTCAGTCATGGAGGGCAGCGATGGTCAGGCATCAAGTTATGAATCCAGTATGGTCCACAACTTCCAGTTCATACACAAGAGCTTACGTTGATTAAGATGCCCAAACTTTACACTGTAGGTAATGGGTAATAAGAAGATCTTTTTAACTAAATGTTCAGTGGACAACATGTTGCCAGGTGTTTCTGTGTTGACCATTAGCAGTGTTCCTCAGATGTAAAAGCACTTGTGAAATATTGAAGGAAAGAGGCAAATTCCTGAGTACGGGCGTCTGTACACTGTTGGATTTTTAGTGTGTTCCTTCTTCCCTGGAAGGGGTTATCATCGGAGAGCCAGGCACTGCCCTTTGTAAACTGGCTTCTGGTTGAACTTTAAACGGGGCCCCCAGGGGAAGGAAACACAGGAACAGAATAGCTTCAAATCTCTGAAGTCTTCAACACTCAGAATCACTTCTTATCATTTTCCCCCAAACTGGATCCCATGCTCAGAATTCTAGCTAATTAGAATTAGAAGTCTAGCTAATGAACAAGTTGCATTCATTATTATTATGTTTTAAGTGTTAATTCCCCATGGCATATATGAATGCCAATCAGAGTTTCCAACCAGCGTGAAGCAGCCTGTTACCATGGTGAGCTGATATTCTAACCACTAGGAAGGAATATCTAGGTTCCTGGACCATGGATTGCCATGAAGGCTGTGACCCCTCTTCCAATCCACACTTTGCATTCAGTTTTATTGGATATGTAGGAGTCACCCAATCTGCATACACCAGATTTAGAACTCTTGATACTCAGCCTTATTCTTGATTCATTTGTCAACTCAAAACAGCAGAATGTTCCACAGAACCATTGTTATTTTCACTAAGAACCTATGGAAAAAAACTGCTTTCTATAAATTTCTTAATGTATAAAATAAGTTTGAGAGGTGTGGTGTGAATGGATGGTCTTCCTTGTAGAATCATTGGATAATGGTAAGCCGTGGTATTTCTTACAACAATTAAAATGAGCTGAGTGCCATAGCTTGATATAAATACTGCAAAATCAAAGCAATGCCTTGTCTTTTACATTAGTCATCTAATTTATCTAAACCTGGAAGGTTTGGTTGGCTAAATAGGTGTTCAGATTCTCCTTTTTCATATCTCTCTCTCTCTCTCTCTCTCTCTCTCTCTCTCTCTCACCATCATTTAGGTAAAAGTTACACAGAGTACAGAGGGCCATGATCAGCCACAGCTGATTAAAACACTGCAGAAAGGAGAATACTTTGGAGAGAAAGCTCTTATCAGGTGAGCTCATGAATTTCTATGGCATACTTAAGTAAAATGCTTTGACTGTTTTCCATGTGAAGTCGCTCATTTAGGGTTATCAAACTGAGTTGCCAAAGTGATGGCAGCAAATATCCAGGATTAAATAAAAATTGCAAATTCATTTCTTTTTTTAAAAGATTTATTTATTTACTTGAGGGGCAGAGTTACAGAGAAGCAGAGAGAGAGAGAGAGAGAGAGAGAGGTCTTCCATCACTATTGGTTCACTTCCTAGATGGCTGCAATGCTGGAGCTGTACCCATCTAAAGCCAAGAGCCAGGAGCCTTTTCTGGGTCTCCCACATGGGTGCAGGGCCCCAAGGATTTGGACTATTATAGTAGAGAGCTGGATTGGAAGTGGAGCAGCCAGGACTAGAACTGGTGCCCATATGGAATGCCGGCACTGCAGGTGGCGGCTTTAGCTGCTACTCCACAGCAACAGCCCTGCAAATTCATTTCTTAAGACAGTGTCATGCTGGAAATAAGTGTACTAATTTTGCTTGGGAAATAATGGGAAAATCTGAAGTTTGTTAGTGAAAATTAAACGTGTTCTATTAGAATTTTTAGTTGTAAAAAAGTCAGTGAGAAAGGTTGAAAATGCAAAAATTGTCCTTTTCCCTTAAGAATAAATTTTTATATTTTGAAAGTATGAAACATTTCTCTGTTTAAAAAAGTTCCCTTGAAAAAAGTTATAAAATAATTACTTTACATGTTTTCAGTGATTTTAAATCATAAAAATTTACATTTTCTTAAGAATTTTTATCAGTTTATTTTGCAAGTCTTAGAAGCAATTCAATAGAATGTATTTGAAATTTCTACCTAAACCTTCAGTTTTTTGAGGTATGAGTTTATTTACTGTTGATCCCATTCATGAAAGAAATCTTTTTAAGGGCTAATCAAATGGTCCAGAGGACACTTTGTACTTCCTGGAACTCCTAAAACCTCAACTCTGAAGAAATACATTTCCTAAATATAAATAATTTTATAAAATATCAAGTTAAGCTTTGGAGTAACATGCTGTTTTGGAGCTAAGTATGTTTTTTAATGAATAGTTGGAATTATTTAAGAAATCACTTAAACGGTATGTTATGACTACATGGCTTTTATTTCAAATTTGTGCTCATAGAAAAGGAATTTTTTTCTATGAAGCATCAGTTCTGGTGATTTGTATGTCAAGTTTATTAAGGACGAAACAAAGAAAACAATTCAGAAATTACCAAAGACAAGTTTGATTATTTAAAAGTTAGGAAACTTTTATTTTTTAAATGAAACTCAAACATCAAAACTTAATAATTAGTAAATTAAGTTATAACTTAATTAAAAGTGAAATTGGAAAGTAAGCTGAATTTTCATGTTCTAGTGGATGATGAAGTTTTTTAAATAATAGGGAAATTATCTATTTTATTCATTTTTATAGAACATGAGTAGCTCATTCATGTAATATAATACTGACAGTCATTATCCAAGACTTCACTGCATTTGTTCTTAACATAGGAAGTTATTTTTCTCAGATTCTAAGCAAAGCAACTAAAACTTAGAATTGCACAGAACTTTATTTTTAAAAAATATTTAAATATGTATTTATTTGAAAGACAGAGTAAGAGGGGTGGTGAGGGAGTGGAGAGACAGAGAAATCTTCCATCTGCGTGTTCACTCTGCAAATGGACACAACAGCCAGGTCTGGGCCAAGCCGAATCCCGGAGCCAGGAGCTCCATCCTGATGTTCCACATGGGTGATAGGAACCTAGTATTTCACTATCATCTATTGCCTCCCAGATGCACTAGCAGGGAGCTGGATCAGAAGTGTAGCAGCCAGACTTGAGCCAACACTTCAGTATGGGTGTCCAGCATTGTAAGCGGTGGCTTAACCTGCTGCACCACGAACTGGGCCCTGCACAGAATTTAATAAATGCAGTATAGAGGCAAAATAGCTGTTAAAAGGTTACCTGGTTTGCTGGAATTGTACATATTTTATGGTGTATGTTGCAAGTAGCCAGTTACAGCATTATCCTGGGAGAAACATAGGACTGACCAAATGTCCAATACCAGGTCAAAGCCTTTGAAACCATAAAGCTGAAATTAGTGGGAAGAAAAGTTGAAGATGATATTTTTACATTTTTGTGCATTTTTATCCTATCACGTTCAAGAGCTGCTGTTATGACTCTATACTCCTTATATTCTATGCACTTCCATGACTTGACATTAAGTAGTCCTGGGAGTTCTTTCAGCATTTTATGTATAAGACTAAATCCAAGGAACCTGTGCTGTGGCATAGTGGGTAAAGCCACTGCCTGCATGCCAGCATCCCATACGGGCTCTGGTTCGAGTCCTGGCTGCTCCACCTCGGATTCAGCCTGGGAAGGCAGTAGAAGATGGCCCAAGTCCTTGGGCCTCTGCACCTGCGTGGGAGACCAGGAAGAAGCTCCTGGCTCCTGGCTTCAGATCAGCACAGCTCCGGCTGTTGCGGCCATTTGGGGAGTAAACCAGTGGATGGAAGACCCCTCTCTCTATAGATTTTCTCTCTCTCTCTCTCTCTCTGCCTCTCCTTCTCTCTCTGTGTAACTCTGACTTTCAAATAAATAAATGAATCTTAAAAAAAAACTTAAATCCATGACACTCAGTTACTATAAAAGAAACATAAGAGTATTTATGACTGTTTCATACTTATAAAGTGTTTGCCGAGAATATTCTGAGTCAAGATCATGACACTGACATGTGAAAAGAATGCCATACCTTTCCTTTCTCTAAACTGGCAAATGAAATGTGGCATAATCCACGATCATGTCTATTATTATGTCTATGCTTGACCTATCTACCTCTATCTCCACCATCTGTCTCTATCTCTGTCTCTCATCATCTCCATCACCTCCATCTCCATCTCCATCATCATCTCCATCTCTTTTCACACATAAATTTAGAACAAGTATCCTGCTCTTGATGGAAACATCCATGAATCTTATGTAGTTTCAGTAGCATCTTCTCTCAAAGAGCCTGTAAACTCAGTAGGGTCTGTGCATCATATCAGGAGCACTCTGAATGTCTGCTGCGTGGCTAGGGCACTTCTCTGGGATGGTCATGATGTGCTGCCAAATGTTCCCTGTCCCGATGTTAATGAACAATGAAGAAACAATTGTTTGCTTGATGCCATTCTTGGTGATGGTTCCTAGAGCAGTCCCAAAGGGTCCTGCTCCAAGATGTGGTTGTTATTCTTTGGTCACCCTAAATGAATCTCAGAGCACTGGGTACCACTTTGAGGTGCTTTTCCTCAGTGAGTGTATAACTAATAGAGAGAAGAAAAAAATATATGTAAAGGTCTCCAGAAGAATACTTTACCTGATATGTGACCCATTGTTATTCTTAGGTAATTAAATTTACCATCATTGGATAATATAATTTATTGTATCTAAGATTTCAGTGCTAAGTGGTGCCATTCCATTATATATCCCTGAGAAGAAAGACAATGCAGTTAATTACACAATTACTCATTAATTCTAAGATAGTTTGTGATTTCAGAGATGTTAATGGATGATATACCCTTTATGCTGCGAAATGAGAAAGTCTATCCGTATTAAATAAATACATTGGGTGATATGCTACTGGGTTTTACTCTTGCATTTATCGTATTTTAATTATCTGTTTTCCCAACCAACTTCTCTGATCAGCTGATTTCAGTTTTGCCTCCTTGCTGATTCCTGATTCTCGTTGGATCAGGGCAGAGCTGTTTTATTGTTGCTGTCACAAGCTCAGAGCAAAGTTCTCTGTATGGAATGAGCTGCTGTGCTTGCTTCTTTCTCTATTCTCAGATTCTTCGTGTCCATCTCCCTTACTGGAGAAACCTTTCAAGTGCCCCTTTTTTGGGGGGAAAGGGCTTGGGTACAAATTAGCATGTTATAATAAAGTATAATCTTATGAAGGTGTACATGAATGATGGCCTTTTCCCCCCCCAACAAATTAGTAGATTCCCTAATACAAATAGATGCTTAATTTCTAAATGTAGTGAAAATTGACTTTCCTTTTCTGTCTGCAGTGATGATGTCAGATCAGCTAACATTATTGCTGAAGAGAATGATGTCGCCTGTCTGGTGATTGACCGAGAGTGAGTATCCTGATGTTGGAGACGGCAGGCTGCTGCCATGTTTGAAGCCTTGTGCTGCTGCTGCTCTAGGGTGCTGGTCTGTTTTCTTATTCATCACCACTTGGAAATGCAGGCCAAACCTCAGCTGAGAGTGCATTCTATTAAAATTCATGGCAGTGTACTGGATCTTTTGATCAGAATCTGTCTGTGACAGTGGCAGATGCTGGCAGGCTAAATATTTTGTGTTCAAAGTTTGTACATAAATATCAGCCATAGACTGATTTGAATTCTGCTTCTTCTAGAGAAATAATCTTACTAAAGATCTTACAGATTTTTTATGCCACACAGTGGACAGTTTCATAATTTAACGGCCAGCAGTTAAAAAGTTTGGAGCAAAAGCTCTCTCTGGAAAAGGGTATTCATTAGCCATATGTTCCAGGGAAGTATTAATTTAGCATTTGCAGTAATTTGTAAGTGATTTATCAATATTAACAAATTGTAGTCAATATTGATTTTTGAAGGTATTGGATTATTTTTCAGAAAAGGTGTCATATTGTATCTTTCACTTAATACAAATCCTATTTGAATCAGGCTCTTTGAATTTCATACTAATCAATGAAATGTTTATTGGTTATCTGCTGGGTACAATAAGGGAAATTCTAACATATCAAAGCTATATTAGTATAGTTGAAGAAATAGGGAATAATCTCTTTCTCTGTATTTGTCTCTCTGTCTCTGTCTGTTTCTCTCTCTATAACTCTACCTTTCAAATAAATAAACAAGTATATTATTTTAGAAAGAGTGGAAATGGGCTTAAATTATGAGTGTGTTCAGATAAAAGGGATGTTTGAAAATCAACTCTCAAGCAGAAATTATGTTGGTGTAATATTATCCCAGTAATGCTTGTTTTAGTAGAGTTCCTTAAAAAAACATTTACATGTGGAGCCTGCATTGTGGCGGAGCAGGTAAAGCTGTTCTGCATTGCTGGCATACTATATGGGGGCCAGTTCCCATTCTAGCTGCTCCACTTCCCCTCCAGCTCATCTAATGTGCCTGGGAAAGCAGCAGAAGATGGTCCAAGTGCTTAGGCCCCTGCACCAATGTGGGAGACCTGGAAGAAGCTCCTGGCTTTGGCCTGGCCTATCCTTAGTGGTTAGTGGCCATTTGGGGAGTGAATCAGTGGATGGAAGACCTCTATATCTTCCCCTCTGTATGTAACTCTGCCTTTAAAATAAATCTTTTAAAAAATTTACATGCCCTGAATAGCATTAGCTACGTGATAAAATCTTATAAATTGCTCCAAAATGCCAGGACTGAAAACACATAAGAAAAAAAAAATTCCTTTACTCTGTGATCAGATATGTTTATGTGATATCTCATGTATTTATAATTCATGAAAAGGACTGATGATTTTACATACTTTACAAATTACTTGGAAGTTTATAATTTTAAAATGTTAATCTATTTGTGTATATCAGAAAGTCTATAGCATATGTAGTATTACACTGGACATGAGACATTACAATGTTATGTGATTTTTTTTATGGGTGAGAGAAGTTGAGTTCGCTATTAATAGGTTGACTTACATCTGAGTTTCTTGATACAGTTTGGGCTACCCCATCACAGTTAGCATTGGCACCTCATTTCATTCTGAAAAGTATCCCAGTTTGGATGATAAATCATATGGTCTTCCTAGCAGTGTCTTATAGAGTGTATTAAGAGCCTGTGATAATGTTTCCAGAGTACTGTGTATAGCTTATCATATCATTATTCAACACTCTGCTTTTTAAAAACACATCTGTCTTCTCAATGTTCTGTAAGCTTCATGAATGCGGAAACAAGTAACTTGCTCACTGCAGCTGCACTGCCAGCATCTGACATAGTCTTGGGCATATGGGATGCTCACCAGATGGTAGAGGATAAAGGGCACCATCTTTGCAAGAAATGTAGTGAGTGAACGCCTATGCTTTTTATTCCTCCTTCCTAATTCAGGATTTGAATAAAGGCTTAGAGGGAATACAGTGTAAGGAGAGTTAAGGTTAGAACTATACTTCTCATTTTTAAAATGTAAAACATGTGCAAAACTCATTATGGCAAGAGCTCAAAGCAAATGGAAGGTGTGATTTGTGACATCTCCATCGTTGATTGTGGGGGGCAAATCTGAAGGGAATTGTTTTGTTAACTCCTCAGGCTACAACTTCTGAATGTGCACAGGTTGCTTGAAGGTCACGACTAGGCTGTTGGAGGTGCTTAAACTGGACTTTCAGAGTAGTTAGCAGAGAACCTCTGGGGACAGTGGCACCAGTGTCATATAAGATTTGCTTAAACAATACATTTGTTAGTTTAATAGCAAGCAAAATAATGGTGAAGTACAGAACAAAAACTGTGCGAGAAGTATTTTTTTTTTGCAGGGAGTTTAATTTTTTATTTATTTTTAAAAATTTTTGAGAGAACATTTTTAATTTACATTATAGTCAAGGGCTTATTGACTTTACTAAATAGACATGTTAACAAATGGAAAAAGAACAAGACTGTAATTCAGCAAGAAAATAGGTGAGGGATGTAAATAATAACCAGATGAGAATATGAACATCTTCACACATATAAATTTTAAAATAGTCACAGAATCATTAAAACTGCAGCTGTATATAATTCCTATCACTTTGACAAATATTCAAAACAAAATTTGACAAAAACAGTATATTTGCAGAAAAACTGGTACACTCACACATCTCTCTTTTTATTTTATTTTTTTAAGATTTATTTATTTGAAAGGCAGAAGTACAGAGAGGGAAGAGGAAGACAGAGAGAGACATAGAGAGAGAGAGATTGTCGATCCACTGGTTCACTCGTCAAATGGACTGGGACTGGGCCAGGCTGAAACCAGGAGCCAGGAGCTTCATCCAGGTCTCCCATGTGGGTGCAGGGACCCAAGTACTTGGGCCATCTTCTTCTGCTTTGCCAGGCACATGAGAAGGGAGCTGGATAGGAAGTGAAGCAGCTAGGACTTGAACTGGTGTCCAAATGGGATACTGGCACTGCAGGCAGAGGCTTAACCTTCTACACCCGAGCGTCAGCCCTCTCTCAGATTTACCTGCCATATAAGGGAGAACATGTGGTGTTTGTCTTTCTGTGTCTGTCTTGTTTCACTTGTCCTCTAGTTCCAGCCATTTTGCTGCAAATGATATAATTTCCTTCTTTTTCATAGCTAAATAGTATTCAGCTGGTCCCTCTTTCCAGGTTTTTTTTTGTTTTTTTAAGGAATCTCCATAGTGTTTTCCACAGTGGTTGCAGTAATTTCCATTTCCATTCTAACCAACTGTGTATAAGAATTCCCCGTTCTCCACAACTGCATCAGCATTTGTTGCTCGCTGTGTTTTAGATAATGCTCATCTGACAAGGGGGAGAGAGTATCTCATTGTGGTTTTATTTGAACATTTAAACAACTGGAAATTAGAAATTCCATGGCCATACATTTAGGTCAATTCACAGAACAGGATACAAAAGAGTGGAGGAGGATCTGTAGGGAATAATGGAAAATACCCAGAACAATGTGCAAAACTAGTAATGTAAATGTGGACTGGTTGTCAAGTAAATGTAGAGTCAGTAAGTGATGCCAATACATTATTGAGCTGACGTTGATTTATTCACTGTAGGTACTTTGAGGTAAATTTTCATTCTTTTCACTCTACTGTTTTATGTACCGTGTGCACATGGTTTATGTGTTACTGAGAGGATTACAGTGTGGTCCCTATTTTTAAAGGAACTAGGTTGTAATAGGGAGGAGAAGTAACCTAATAATCACAAATCAAGGTAGATTGTTGGATGTCTGGATGGGAGGCATTGGATGGGTGATTGGGACCATTATTCTTTGATTGGTGAGTACAGGGATTTTTTTTTTTCTCATAGGCAGGGTAGTTCCCAAAGGTGATTGACTGGGGACAGGGAGGTTAGATATGCCACAAAACAAATATATTATCCATCAAGGATGGATGTTGAAGAGATGTTTGTTGACTAGGCCTCAGACAGAGAATGACTAAGTTAAGGTTAAAAAAATGCATTTAGTTGTAAAAGAATATGAAATAGAGAGATTAACTAAAGAAAAAGATATACATTTTGCCCTTGAGTTTAAAAACAATTTAATTTAGCAAACTTGGAAGAATCTATAACTGCAATAGGCTGTTGGTGGGTTGTTTCCCATTGTCATCTTAAAACAAAACAAAACAAAAATGATTGGCAAACCAGAAATGCAAGGCAGAAAATGAGAGAAATATTTTTTCTTCTTATTGGTTGCCTCCTTTGATTTGTAAACACAAAGGATCAATGCTATAATTTCCAATGTCAATTCTACATATCATGGTAACTTTAATATTCTTTAAGTTATTGAAAACCAACTACCAAAGTCATGCATATCCATATAGTTAGTCTCTTGTCAGCTTAAGACAAATGTCACATTTTCCTGGTGATTATCAGCACAGGGATTTTATTTTGTTCTATTTTGTACTGTTTTATTCAGAACGTTCAATCAAACTGTTGGCACGTTCGAAGATCTCCAGAAATACCTTGAAGGGTATGTGGCAAACCTGAACCGTGATGATGAAAAAAGACATGCAAAGTAAGTGCAGAGACATTTTCCTAAACGGGATGTGATCTCTGGTTGCTGATAAAGGGGGGAGGGGACTTCGAGGTATGATTCCCCAGGTGGTAATTTTTACTCTGCCTTCATTAGAAAATGCTGGGAGTTGTTTTTCATTGTTCTTCTGCGAAGATACCACTTACCAGTGGAATGGGGGTCATTTAAGTCTAGGAAGGGTCTTCTGTAAGTTGGAGGAGTATGTGTATTTAAAAAATTATGCATGGATTTCAATTTTTTTAGCATTAAAATAAACTTATTTTAGAATGCCATTTTCCTTGAACTTTTGGAAGTGTTTTTGTAAAATAAGTTGGCTTTTTTATTTTAGGTGTTGAGTAAGGTTGGAAATTTCCTGATTGGGGGACCCTTGGAGAGATATTTTTTTTACATTGTCTAGTGACCTAGCTTAAAGGGACATTAATACCTGATTATAGGCAAGGTGCAGGATTACAGTCAGAATTTTTCAAAATATGAGGGAGCTATTGTCTATGGATGTGTGTGTGGAGGGGAAGAGTTAAATTGGACTATAAATGTAGTAATAGTAATGAAAATCTTTTAATTTAATAGAAAACTCTACTTTGCTCATTGGAAATTATTCTCCAAAACATTTATTTAAGAGTGGATACTGAAACATTATGTTAAGCAGATCATGTTACTGAAGCTGTATGATAAAAACTTCTGGAAAACTGAAGTTTGAGTTAAAGTAGAGCATTTAGTCAGTACTTAAATAGGTTTTTTTCAAGGAACACATTTGCAACTTTATGCCAAAAGCTTTTGACAGTAATAATTTGTGAATTTAAGACTCAGAGCAGCAAGCCTTAATTAGAAGAGTAATATGGGTATTTCCAAACAACAATACTTAGACATAAAGAAATGTACTGTTGATGTTTTGTAAACCAATTTATTCTGGGTGAGCCATGCAAACTTCAAAATCTGATAAAAACAGTAAAACATGACTGACATTCTTAGGATGACACGTTCCTGTATGGCCAGCAATGGAAATGCCTTTCTGGCTTTCATTACCATTAATGATTTCATTGAGACTTATTTTAAACACTACAAAAATTCACCCATTTTACGTCTTTATTGATTCAATTTGATTTCCACATATTGCTTAGGGTGTGTGTCGTTTGTGTGTCTCATTGGTTTTCTCTCCAGCTGTGCCTGAATTGGATCCTATCAAAGTTGAGGTAGTTATTTATGGCAAATACAGGCAGAAATAAGGCTGTTGTAAGCCTAGGATCTATGTGTGGCATGACCGCTGCCTGACTACAGGGACGTGCGTAAAGTTTCCCTTCTCTCCTCCAGGAGGTCCATGTCTAACTGGAAGCTGTCCAAAGCACTCTCTCTGGAGATGATTCAGCTGAAGGAGAAGGTGGCCAGATTTTCTTCATCATCCCCATTCCAGAACCTTGAGATTATCGCAACACTGGGCGTTGGTGGGTTCGGAAGAGTTGAGCTTGTAAGGGGTTTACGTTTCAAGCATCTGAGAGAAGCCTTTTTGACTGTTGTTGTTTTATATTCCAGCTTATCTTGGAGGAATATGTGAATTGTTATTGCTATCTTAAACATTGCTTTCAGCTGAAATCGAGAAAGTAAACTTTTCACTCTGTCTATTGTATGGTAGCAGGTCTGTGCTAGTAAGTAGTGGGTAATAATTAGCTGTGATTTCAAGCTCCTTTCATCACATCCTTTTTAATTTTCTCCTGATGGTAATTATCAGAGAATGTATCAAATAGGCCTTCCCAAGTGTTCTAACACATAAAAGTGTATTTTTAACAGCAAAATGTGTTTATATAAACACTCATGACATATTCATTGTCTGTCAGCAAAGGAAAGGACAGTGTGTCCTGCAGAAATTTACAGTTATCCTTGAAGCAGCTCCACTCTCACGGCTGTATTAGGCTTTCATTTTCCTCTTTTGGGAGGTTGCTCAAATTTTCTATCAGAAATAAAGAAAAGAAGATGAATGTATTGGAATGTTTGAAAACCAGCCTTCTGTGGTGTTGAGCTTGGTCTGGTTTCCTTTCTGTCTGCCACCTCACTGCCTCTCTGGGCTTGATGATCAGCCTCCAAGGAGCAGCCAAAGGGGTGCTATCTGAGGATGCTGCAGAGTGCAGATCTGTGAGCTTATTGGGTACGGATGGTTCAGAACCCTTGGCAATTGCCTGGTCCTTCTTTGCATATCAAATTGCTAATGGTTCACTGGACATCACCAACCTCAAGAATTCTATTGACACCTCCATCTGCTCAATGGCCCTGGGCACGAGTAGATTGGATATGCTGCAGGAGACTCTGGCCTGGACGCCTCAACCCCAGTGCACATTTCCTCTTTGACAGGAGTATGGGATGTTCTTTAAAAAGACAAAGGACATTTGTAATGTCTTAGGCCATAGGGAAAGATAAAGGTAATATCCATTAGCAGTGATGTTTCTCACCGAAGCCTATGGCTAAGGATTGAACTAACAATATTGAGACCTGTTTTTCTCAATAATAATTGAAGCAATAGTGCACGATTGATTTAAAGTCATACACAGCAGTAATGGCAAGTGTGCTAAAGCATGAGGTACCAGTCAGCTCTGCACCATCTAGTTACTTGTTTAGTGTCATCTTTCTATGGAGCTTTAAATCTATCAGAAAAACACCTACTGCAAAATCTTCCTTTCCTTTGTTGGGAAAATCCTGATTGTGCATTTAGAGCAGCACTCTCCAACAGAACGTTCTGGGTTGATGGAAATGCGTTTGTGCTGTTTAATAGCCTAACCAGTGGGTGGATGTGGCTGGTGCCACTGAGGAACTGGATTTTTAATTAATTGAAATTTAAATAACTTCATGAATGAATGGTTACCTTATTCAGTAGTGCACATGTAGAAGTAGATTTTACTTTGCTTTGCTTGCAAAATCAAAGAAACAAATATTAACAGCTTTTTTTAGGCAATTTCTGGTCAGTTTTTCATGTTATACAAAATAGAAAATTAAATCTCTAAATATTAAATCTTTCAATAATTTTTTTCTTGTTTTCAGTACACACATTTTAAAACCAAATATATGACTTATTTTGGAAATTATGATGGAAGATAGTTTTGTACACCTAAGTGGAATTCAGTTCTATCGGGATAAGTTTGAACTTTATCTATACTATTTAAATGCAAAACAATGTTAATGCTTTAGATATATACTTCGCATTTTAGATGTATACTTCAAATCTTTCCCAGCAATTTAATTTTAAAGACTCCTTCCATTCCTTACCTAGGTTAAAGTGAAAAATGAGAATGTTGCATTTGCAATGAAGTGTATAAGGAAGAAGCACATAGTGGACACTAAGCAACAGGAGCATGTCTACTCAGAAAAGAGGATCTTGGAAGAGTTGTGTTCTCCATTCATTGTGAAGTAAGTGAGCAATTGGCCTGCCCAGACTGAAGATTGATTTTTAGGCTCTTTTGAATATTTTCATGCAAGATAATAGACTGGAGAGGACAAGAGGGAGGCTGCACTTTGAGTCTTCCATTGCAGTCACAGCAACAGTTGAAAGTTTGAGATCTGGAGTGAGAGCTTTGCAGCTGATTTTCTTCTTGAGTAGGCTTCGTGTGTGGTGTGTGTGTGTGTGTGTGTGTGTGTCTACTAGACCTATTGCAGAATTTGGGAATAAGGAAGCAAGAATTCTATGATACCCATTGGAGAGTGTGCTTAAGTTGAGTTTTTGCAGGAAGCCTTGCGGAGAGGAAATACCCTGACCCTAGAAGTGCCTAAGCACCAAGAGAACCACCTCTTATTAGTTGTTCTTTTTTCTGTAGCTACTGTCAAAATTGGGAGGGGAAAAATGTTATTTTAGGCCCCAGCTCTCTTCACTTAGGCATTCATGGCTTAGTGGGGTAAGGCAGTTTTTGTTTTCATATGTCTTAATGCCCCAGAGTGCAGTTTTAGCGATTTCTAGGTCATGTAAAGTGTCCCTATAATGAATAGAATTTATGCTTTTTGATCAAATGCCTTGAGAGAAACTTACTGCCTCTCCAAATTCCCAGACCCACGTTTTTTCCAAGATTAAAAAAAAAAGTCTGAACCCAGGCAATGCTGGCAATAGAGAGTCATCCAATTATCTTTATATTAACTATGTTCTCAGGATGCCCTTTGTGAATTAATATTTCATTAACAGTCTGTGATGAGCAGCTTCAGGGCATGGATTTGGTTGTGTTCATTTTCTCATTTCTAGCTTTTTACAAAGTGTCTGGCATGTAACAGGACAATAATAATGTTAGGAATTAAATGCTAGTGACAACATGTATTAAGAAATTAACATATATCAGCCACCTATATTTATATCTCTATATTTAATAAAATGTATTGTTAATAATATATAATCAACCATAACCAAATGAATATATATGTCCAAACAATACATTTGAGGTTGCATAGTTAATAAATGTCCTATCTGATAGTGGAGCTGGGGCGGCTTGGTTGTCCTGCTCACTCTGAACCACTTTGCTATACTACTGCTTTTACTCGTACGTGACATAGCTGCTCTGCTGTCTGCTTTGGCTTGAGCATGGGCCTAAGGAAAAAAGGGGCTCCTTTGATTATTACTACCCAGAGACTGCTTTCCCCCAGAGTTGATTATGGTACCCTGCCTACGTCCCACTCCTAGACTGAGGACACCATCTCCCCAGCTCCTGCGAGTGTCGCTAGCTGGGAACTCAGGTTTACCTCCTCTGTGGGCATCATTCTTAAATGCCCAAGGTCATACTTTCTCTCCAGGGACATCTTGTATCCAAGGAGAGCAGAGCCCCTTAAAGTTGGGGCTTTTGTTGAAACTAGACCATAACTCTACTCTCCTTCCACCTGGATGTTTCCTTTCCTCACTCCCATGGTACTCCCCTGTGCACAGCCCACTCAGTGTATAGCTTACCAGTGTCAGTGTCAGAGTCTTCTTCCAGTGGGGTCCAACATCAGTTGAATGTCTAGGGTACACCAGACTTGGGCGTGAATCGCCGTTACACAAAGTGGTTTTCACAGTACCAAGGTGTCTGGCTTTCTGGAGGAAGGATTCGATAGCTGAGACAGTGAGCTGCTCTCTGAAGATGGTGGCCTTGGATCTTGGCCTTGATAAATGAATAAAAACTTTGACATTGAAACTGGGATTAAGAAGTTCAGTCTGTGGGTAGAGGAAGGTCTGTGCGAGAGATCCAAATGAGCAAAAGCAAGGCCATAGGGAAGATCAAAGAGGATTTGGCAAGATGCCCAATGTAGCTATAGGATATCTGTATGAAGAGGAAGTTCATTGTTCAGAATGTTATTGATGATAGTCTTAAGCAAGTTTAAAGAGGTTTGTAAGCTAGATTTCTAATTATATCCATGTTTCTATCTGTCTTCACAGATTGTATCGAACTTTCAAGGATAGCAAGTATGTCTACATGCTTCTGGAGGCATGCTTAGGTGGCGAGCTGTGGAGCATATTAAGGGACAGGTAATGACAAAGTCATAAGCCAGAGCTTTTTGCCTGCTCACATCTGGTGTAACAAAGGCTATGTTGATGATCATTTAAAGAGGCCTGAAGGGAATTGTTAGGGAATGATTATAGGCATATGTTATCACTTCATAAAACAAAATAATACTATTTTCTCAGCTAATGTGACAGTGGTGTCATCTGCACAAAGGTAATCATTGTCATCTAATTTTAGGTGTTAAAAAATCCCATGTGTAGTGATGCTGTGAACTATCCAAGGTTACCTGGCCCCTAGGAGGTTGAGTTAGGGTTTAAAGTCAGATGTTTCTGATTCCAGAGCTTCGTCTTTAGCAGGGTGATAAAGAGAGCATGGGTGGGGAGTGGTTACACCCTTACTGCAAGCCAGAGAGAGTTGTCTGCAAGTTGTCAGTTTCAACAACAACAACAAAATAAAACAGTGTTTTCCATGTAATGAAAACCTCACAGATGTTTATTAACTACCCCCCCCCCCCCGAGTGAAAGATACCATAGCAGGCAGTGGGGTTGGGAGGTGGGGGCCGGGTTCTAAATGAAATAATGTAAACTCTTATTTCTAACAAGTTTATAGAGTTTATTTGGGGAAACCAAGTGTGAAACTTAAAAGCATTTCATTGTTCAATGTGAAACTAAATGATGACTAAGAAGTTGGCACTCCGTAGTTAGATACCAGATAAATGTGGTAGAGAATGAGCTCTGAAGAGAAGAGACAAAGAAAAAAATCATAGAAGAAGGATTGCAATTAAATTCTGAAGGTGACAGAAATTCGGAAAAGTAGACAGGCAAGGACATTGCTTTAAACCAAGTAAAGCAGGGGATTTAGGATGTTATTAGGTGTCTTTGTGAATGAGGGATAGAGGAATTTGAGTAGAAGACAAGGACAATTGAGGAGGAAATAGGAAAGTAGCTTGGCACTAGACTGTGGGAGCTTATTGCCAGGCCAAACATATAGACCATTGTACCTCGGCCAATGGTTCCCTCACGCTGGCCACACATTGCAGTCACGTGGGGAGCGTTTACAAAACGTTCTGGGCCTGGACACCAGAGCTATGATTAATTTCATCTGGAACAGGTTCTTGTAAATGATATTTTAAATGCTTTTCGAGCAAATCTAATGTGCATTCATGGCTGAGAATCGCTGACCCAGGCGAGGAAAGCCCACTGAGTATCTGGGTGGAAGATGAATGTAGGAATGTATGGTTGGATGGAGAACTTGGAAGAGTGGGGAGGCCCTCATGAGACTGCCAAAATCATTAGCTTCTTCCGTTACTCTTTTAAGAGAAAAAAATTATTTAGAGAATCTAAGAAATTTAGAAAAAGGAGTTCCTGATACCTGGAAAAATTCCTATTATGTAAGTAGCAACCCAGTTTTACAGGTATAGATGCTGAGACTCAAACACCTTGCCCAAGAATGTATGAGAGGTCTACAAAAAGGTCACAGTGCATATTATAAAAAACTATGTATGGATTTCAATATTTTTGCACCCAAGTAAAATCATCTTTTAATTAAAATTTCCATGAATTTTTGAAATACGCTCATAGTGAATAGGAGAAACAGGAGTCAAACCCAGTTTCTCTCACTCCACAACCACAACCTTCCATTCGTTATGCAACAAATGGCCACAATACTTAAAAACTTCGGTGTGCAAACTCAGGGCAACTCTTAAAAGATCAAGGGGACACAAAACATTTGGAAAGAATTTTGGTTCCATTTCTCTGTATGTAACTGTCACATGTTATATAAACAGGACATGAAAATAGTCACATAGTCGTTTTTCAAGCAGTAAGTGACAGAAGTCTGGTTTGAGATCACTACTGAGAGAGTTCAATTTTTTCCAGAGTTTTCCATAGATATCTAGAAAAAAAGGTCCTATTCTTCTTATTTTTCTTTTTTCATATTCATTTGAGATAACCACAGTTGTTTGGATGTAAACATTATAAGTTTAATGAAGAAATTCCTTTTTACATCAGCTATCCCTCTAATTTATTGGCAGCATAACATACATTTTAGTGCTGATACCCTGTAAAACATTTATGTCATGTAGGTTTACCAATGCAATAAGTGTTTTTACTGGTTTCCTCATCTCTAACAATACTGCTCCATAACCATTCCCCAAACTCCTCATATTGCCTTGCATAAAACTGTCAGCCCTCTCCGTAACAACTTTAGAGTTCACCAGAGCCACCTAGAACACTGGCAAAGAGGTATATACCTAAGGTACTAAGCGGAAAATGTATGTCATTGCAGAGGCAGCTTTGATGAGCCCACCTCCAAATTCTGCGTAGCTTGTGTAACAGAAGCATTTGATTACCTACATCGACTTGGTATCATCTACAGAGACCTGAAGCCAGAAAACTTAATTCTAGATGCCGATGGTTACCTTAAACTGGTAAGGCAAGTTCTTTAACTTACAGTGTCATATGGGAGATTTCCAAAAACAGTATTGTGTTGATGTTGCCATGTTATTTTTAATTTTGACAATGCTATTTTTTTCACTTGGAGTGAAATGGCCTTTGACATTGCATGGTGGAGGTAGGCAGCAGTGTTATAAGTGCATTGTTTTTGGCCTAGAAATTGACTTTTCAATCATATTTGTGATTCCTACTGAAAATGCCATCTAAATCACATTTTGTTAGTTTATTGTTTCATAATATTTATTACATTTTCATTGATTCCTACTACAAACAGAGACTGGCTATGAAGCATATGGAAAGAAGATAGTATGATTCCTCCCACAAAATAACTATAGGGCGAGAAGGTAAATATAGAAAATTGGAAGTTTTCCCAAATCTTTCTGGATGATTCTTGTCTGTAACCGGGTTTGAGAATCCCAGCTAAAGCCTACAGGCTTCCTGTGGACACTCTCCCTGCTGTCCATCTTTGTAATCCACTGGCATACAACATGAACTGCCTTGCCTATCACCCTAAAGAGAAAATGCTGCCAGTCGCATAAACGGCTCTCCATGAGAGAGTGTAATGGAGCTGAGAGGCATCCCTGGTGTCAGGTTCTCCAGCCCACAGTGGGGAGCCCCCAAGGATGGGAAGGACGTGGAGTCCTGAGTCCATTTTGATAGACCTCATGGATATCAATCCATCTCTGAACATAACAAAGATATTCCCAGGATAGTACATGTTTCTCACCTCAGAACTACCATGTAAGGAAATAATAAGAGCTGCCATTTAATGAGTGGTTACCTTCTCAAGCCACTGGACTAAACCTTTTACAATTAATCTATTTAATAATTTTTAAGATATTTTATTGTCCACAAGTTATATTTCTGTAATTTAGCCTTAGGAATTAAATTTATTATGTGTAATTGCTAAGAGATTTCTTTCCATGGTAAAGGAGTGAGATAAAAGTCCTTTCATGTGAAATCTGGCTAAAGTCCAAGAAACATTTTGATCCATTCAAGCTTTATTTTGGCTATGAAAGACAGCTTTGAGAGCTAGTGAGGTAGGAACACAAGGCCTCAATCACTCCTCTTATTCATACTTCCTTCCTAGGCTGTGCTTCCCACAGCTCTTTATTGAAACCCTTTGGAGTATTCTAGAATAAAACCATCATGAAATGCAAGCTATGCATTATATTCCTCTATTCCTTTTCATAGCTGTCTTTTAAAAAAATCAGATAGTATATTCAGTATTTGTGGGCACAGAGATCAATAACTCTCCCTGTTATCTGTTGTTATCCGGCCCACTAATTCATTTGCCAACCAGCCAAATAAAGTATAAGGACTAAAGCTGTTAGAGATGAAAAGAAGCAAATGTTGACAATTTCTATTGCTAACTAGATATTAAACTAGATATAACTGAAATTCTCCTGCTTTAACATGTCTAAAAATGCTAGCTGAAATATGAACAGCCGTACCACACATGCATGGCCAAGTTGATGAGACAGGATGGGGATTCCCTTGGGGCTGCGAACCAAACTGGAGCGTAGCGCATGGTGGAAATCAAACACTGAAGCTGCCACCTTGGGTACGCCCAGCAGTCCCAGGTGACTTAGAGGTTTGGATTTAACTGGCCCCTCTGGCAACAGGAGCCCCATCTGAAGGAAGGGGCAGTGACCTCAGTGAACCTGACCAAGCTCGAGGGCAGCGTGGCCTTTAACGTGGTCCCTGCCACTATGAGCGCCAGCTTTGACATCCGTGTGGCGCCAGATGTGGACCTGAAGGCTTTCGAGCAGCAGCTGCAGGCCTCGTGCCAGGCAGCCGGGGAGGGCATCACCTTTGAGTTTGCTCAGCAGTGGATGGAGCCCCGAGTGACATCTACTGATGACTCAGACCCCTGGTGGGCAGCTTTCAGCAGCGTCTGCAAGGACATGAACCTTACTCCGGAGCCACTTCCCTGCAGCCACTGACAGCCGCTGCATCCGAGCGGCGGGGATCCCGGCTCTGGGCTTCTCACCCATGAACCGCACCCCTGTGCTGCTGCACGGCCACCATGAGCAGCTGCACGAGGCGGTGTTCCTCCGCGGGACTGACAAACACACACGCCTGCTGCCCGCCCTGGCCAGCGTGCCCGCCCTGCCTGGCAGCTGCTGAGCCCCGAGCTCCCCAGGTGCTGTCCGGAGCGTCAAGGACCTCCTCTTTCCCCATGCCCAGTAATAAAACATGTATGTGTGGAAAAAAAATTCACGTGCTGGCCTTGGCAGCATATGAAATTGAATTCAAGGATATACTATCGAGCAAGGAGTCCTGCAGATTA
Organism: Sylvilagus floridanus; assembly: GCA_949820135.1. Classification (NCBI taxonomy): domain Eukaryota; kingdom Metazoa; phylum Chordata; class Mammalia; order Lagomorpha; family Leporidae; genus Sylvilagus; species Sylvilagus floridanus. The sequence continues at coordinate 91,048,744 of OX463238.1, forward strand.
AACGCTCAGAGAAGTGTAAAACAGCAACTAGAAATATCAGATCTGTAAAGAGAGAGTACAAGGCAGGAAGCGTGCTTTCTTCATTATTGGTTTTTCATAGAAGAACAAAAATCAACTCAGAATTCTTGGCTACAGGCTGGTCTTCGTGGAGGTTGGGTGCCTAGTCTTTAAAGAAGAAAAATCCAAACAAGAATTTTAGTGAAAAAGGATCCATATCGGTAGCATGCCCAAGTTCCCATGTATGTTTTCTCTTGAAGAATGTACTCTTAACTCAGGAAACAAAGAACTCCTGGACATAAAGTTCCAAGGAACAGGCACTTTCATTTTAAAAAATAAAATAAATAAAATAAATATGTACAGGAAAAAATGTACCATGAGCTCTAGTTGTCAGAAACAGAGCAGAAGCAGATACACAAGTTTTCCTAAATACAAGGAGTAATCTGATTAAAAAAAACATAAAATAAACAGATCTCATATGTTTTAAAAATAAGAGGAATAAGGGGCCAACGCTGTGATGCAGCTGGTTAATGCCCTGGCCTGAAGCGCTGGCATCCCATAAGGGCGCCAGTTCAAGACCTGGCTGCTCCACTTCCAATCCAGCTCTCTGCTGTGGCCTGGGAAAGTAGTAGGAGATGGCCCATGTCCTTGGGTCCCTACACCCACGTGCGAGACCAGGAAGAAGTGCCTGGCTCCTGGCTTCAGATCGGCACAACTCCAGCTGTTGTGGCTATCTGGGGAAGTGAACAAGCAGGTGGAAGACCTCTCTCTCTCTCTCTCTCTGTAACTCTGTCTTTCAAATAAATGCAATAAATCTTTTTAAAAAATAAGAGGAATAAAATACATAAAGAATAGAGACTCTCAAAACAATATCTAACAAATTTGAAAAAATAATGAAGCATGTATTAAGAAATGAAGAACATAATAGTTGAAATTAAATATGAAATAGAATAAGTTCCACTGTACTGTCCTCTTGATGAGCTTAATTATAACACACACACACATACACCCCCGCTATGAAACCTATGGAAAACAACCCAAAGTGGGTGTTCAAGCCTTGTAAAAGGGGAATGCCACGTGTGCAATCTATATTTAAACAGATACAACTCCTCACTTCAAGATTTTCCTCAGTGTATAAGGAACAAGGAATAGACCTGTATGTAGTTAAAATCATACCTACTGTTGAAATAGTAAACATTTTTTATTAGATTGTGAACAAGAAAGAATATCTGCTCTTACCACTTTGATTTAACGTTGTAACAGAGATCTCAGCAAAGGAAATAAACAAGAATGAAAGACCTTAGATTAGAAAGGAAGGTGCTGTCTATCTCTGTTTGTAAACAACCTAAATTTTTATGTAGAAAGGCCTAAAGAATCTACCAAGAAAAAAATAAATTAAGCATGATTATGGGTACAAAGTCAATATAAAAACAAAATTCTGTTCTGATATATTAGCAATAAAAACTTATAAGTGGATTAAAAAATTTATTTATAATAGTATCAAAATTTTAGAAGTACTTGGGCCCATGCTACCCATGTGGGAGACCCAGATGAAGTTCTTAGCTCCTGTCTTTGGCCTGGCCCATATCTGGCTGTTGTGGCCATTTAGGGGAGTGAAATAGCAGATGGAATCTCTCTCTCCCTCGTTTTTTTGGTTCTCTCTCTCTCCCCTCTCCCCCTACCTTTCAATTAATTAAATCAATCTTTAAAAAGTACATTCTACAAAGGAATACTGTTCAGCATTATAGAAGAATGAAATATTCCAGATAATATGAATGGACTTTTAAAACTTTATTGAGCCAAAGAACCTACACATAAAAGAGTACCTTCCACATGATAACGTTTATCAAAATTCTAGAATAGATGGTTGGAATCAATATGGTTGTCTCTGGGAGGAGCAAGTGACTGCAAAAGACCCTGGGGGCATTGTCTGAGATTCTGGGAATGTGTCTGTCTTGGCTGGGGGTTGTAATTATATGAGTAGAATCCATATCAAAATTCAATCACACCAAATATCCAAGTATTTTATGGCTTTATATTATATATTAATTTGAAAAATGCAATGGGAAGGTGAATAGCAGATGATAGACAAAGAGAAAAATTTGTGAACTAAAAAAATAAATTTATATAGAATGTGGTATAAAAATCTGGAAGAAAAGGAAATGAACAGACTTGGAGAACATTGTGAGAAGTTCTTAAAGGTTAATTGGAGTCCTAGACAAAAATAATACAGATAGTTAAGGAAAAGTATTGAAGGAAATAAAAAGAAAAAGATAAGTTGGACTTCTGAAAATTTTCAGAAATTCTGAGAAATTTTCTGGGAATTATAAAAACACCAACCATAGATAAAGAAACCCTAAAAGATCCAGATAAGGGCAAATTGTGTTTGTTCTAGTTCCAGTTTTTGCATAACAAATCACTCCAAGACTTAATGGCTTAGGATCTCACAGCTTCTGTGGGTCAGGAAACTGAGTGGCTCTGCTGGGCATCTCTGACATGAGGTCACATGGAGTTTCAGTCTCTTGCTGGCCGGGGCCGTAGTCACTGGGAGCTTGTGGATCTACTTGTCCCCAAGTCCCATGTGAGTGACCGTTAATTGGAGAACTTCCTTCTCCTTCGTGTACACCTCTTCACGGGACTGGCTGAACGTCCTCCTGCCATGGTGGCTGGCCTCGAGTCAGAGTTAGCCATCCAGGAAAGCAAGGCGATGCCCCAGTGCTTTCTACAGCCTGTTCTCAGGGTCTAAGACAGCTCTTGGCTGCGTTCTGGTGGTCACATGGGGTCACCGTGGTTTCTCGCAGAGAGCTGGATCAGGGGGAGCTCTTGGATTTTGCCATTTTAACAGTCAAACAGAGCAGAAAGAGAAAGTCCTGAAAGTTATCAGAGAAAAGACAGCTTACATTTTATAAAGCATGAAAATTAGACTTTCAGTTGGTATTTCAACAGTAACAAGAGAAGCTGGAGTACAGTTGAATAAAATTTTAACAATTCCGAGAGACAATAACTGACACACTTGAATAATAAATAAATCCAGGGAAACTGCCTTTTAAGAAGGCTGAAATAGACATTTTAAATCAAAGATGCAGGCTGTTCACTCCTCCATACAAAGGATGTGCTTAGGGGAGTAGAAAAATGATCCCTGAGGGAAGGTCTCATATATAAAAAGCAGTGAAAAAAGTGTTAGCCAGTTTAAAAATTATGGTGCAAGGTAATCATTATCATTCGAATATATAGTATTAAAATGAGGGTATACTAAGTAACTGCCAATCAGCAACACAGAAAGTGAGCATAGGATAATTAGAATACAATAGGCGGAGAAATTGTCATTTTAAGTAAGGTAGCAAAGGAGAAACAGGAAATCTGGAAGGCAAAGGGGAACCATAAATTATGAGAATAGAAAGAAATCTAATATATCTAAACGGACTTAATTCTCCAGATAAAAACCAGCTAGCAAACAAATTTTAAAAATATTAAAGTCAGCTATCTTATGTTTATAAAAGATAGACCTAAAATATGAGAATGCAAAAAAAGACAAATTATAAAGATGGGAAAATATATAGCCAGGAAATGTTAAACAAATTTAAATGCAGGTTTCATTATGTTAGTATCTGAGAAGAGGTTTTTTTTTTTTTTTTTAAGATTTATTTATTTATATGAAAGGCAGAGTTACAGAGAGAAGGAGAGACAGAAGTTACAATGGCTGGGGTGGGGCCAAAACCAGGAGCCAGAAGCTTCTTCCAGGACTCCCACATGGTTGCGGGGGCCCAAGTATTTGAGCCATCTTCTGCTACTTTCCCAGGCACATTAGGAGGGAGTAGAATCAGAACCAGAGCTGCTTGACTTGAGCCAGTGCCTATGTGGGATGCTGGCACTACAGGCAGAGGCTTAATCTGCTACCCTGCTATGCCCCAGAGTATTTCTTCAGGTGAAGGAAGTTATCACATGATGATAAGAGGCCCGTTTCACTACAGTCTTATACAATCCTAATCTTTTATTTACCTTATAAAATGTTTCAAAAATCAGAAGCATAAATTGATAGAATAAGGAGATATGAACAATTGTAAAAATTTAATATATCCCCAAATTGTTAGAACATTTAGACCAAAAGTCAGTAAAGATTTAGAAAATATGTGTACACCACAATTAATAAGCTTAATCTCATGGGCTTGTAGAATATTATCCCCAATATGTGGAGAACACATATTAACAAAATTTGACTGTGCACTGGTCCATTAAGCAGGTTTCAGCAGATAGCGAGAATAGGAGCTGGGCTGGCTGCTGGCTGCCCAGCAGAGCTGCTTGGCCAAGGGTGACTGAGGGGACTGCAGGAGGGGAGGGGCCTCAGTGTGGTGACAGTGCAGCAGGAATGCCATCTGGGTGATGAGCACTATGCTCAGTCCATCCTGGGGCATGAACGTCTAAGGGTGAAAATTTTTTTAAGAGTGGCCTTGGCCTTATTATATAGATCCTGATAAAAAGCATGATCATTCCCCCTCATCAGTTCTTGAGGTTGGATACATAAGGAAAGAACGTGCGGGAAAGATTTTTTCATTTGTTTGTTGGCAAAAACCAGGGTAAGCCTGGAGAAGCCATCCAACTCTGAGAAAGGTCTGGATTTGGGGGTGAGTCTCTGTAGGCTGTAGAGGAGTGCCCTTCCATGAAGCCTAGAGATGATGGAGTTGAGGTGAGCAATGAAGCCCTTGTTCTGCCCTTCTTCCTTGGTTCATGATCAAGGTTGCCATCTTGCTTTATTCCAAAATGTTTCCCACCTGGGTCCTAGCTCACCACATTGGGAAACTTGCTGGATGGGGACTAAGGATTAAAGAAGCAAAGGACCATGAAGAAGCTGGGGTGGTCAGCTCTCACCTGCCCAACCCCTAAGTTCCTAAATCTTTCTTCATTTTCTAAGCCAAGGAGAGTCGGTGAAGGCAATAATGGCTAACAGTCATTTATCTGGGTAAGAACAATGTGAAGGTGTAGGACAGTACATAAAGACTTCAAGAAAAAACTTGCCTACTCAACCCCAGTGGCCTATGTAAAGCCTGTTGAGTGTTGATATTGTTGCCTGATTATTATGGTCTATAAACTTCTCCATACTGAAAGCCCCATGATAGCAGACTGTGCCACAGTGTTTTCTGCTGGATTTAGCAGATTGCTCAGCATGTAAGAATGAAAAAAAGGCCAATGAAGCAGTTCCTCTACTCAATCTCAAAAATCAGAACAGAGTTTTTGTTCACTGATCCCAGTGTATTTGAAGTGGAAATCAGGAACAGTAACAACAACAACAAAAAAAAACCCAAGAAGAAACAACTAACAAAAAAACCCACACATCAGTATTCTGAGGACATTTCAAAATAATGCAAGGATTTGTAGAGAATAAATTTCAATGAATATTAAAAAGTACTTGCACAATAGAGAATATACTACATATCAACGTGTGGGTTGCAACTAAAATGTTAGTCAACAGTAATATATTCAGCCTTTAATGTTTCAACTAGGCAAAAAGAAAGAATAAAACTTGTTGAGCTGAACATTCAACTTTAGATAATAAAAAAGGAGAAAATAAGGGTCAGTGTTGTGGTGCAGGGAGTTAAGGTGCCATGCGTAATACCTACATCCCGTATGAGCACTGGTTAGAATCCTGGCTGTTCCACTTCTAGTCAAGCTCTGTGCTAATGCCCTTGTGAAAGCAGCAAAAGATGGCCCAAGCATTTGGACCTTGTCACCCAAGTGGGAGATCTGGATGGAGTTCTAGGTTCCTGGCTGGTCCAGTCCCGGGCTGTTGCAACATTTGGGGAGTGAGCCAGCAAATGTAAGAATCTCTTCTCTCTCTCTCTCTCTCTCTCTCTCTCTCTCTCTCTCTCTCTCTCTCTCTTCCTTTCAAATAAAAAATGAGGAAATAAATAAAGCCAATGACAGGAACTTAATAATAGTAATGAACTTAACATGAATTTATAAAATATAAAATAGAGATTTATTTGTGTATTTATTTGAAAGGCAGAATTACACGTAGAACTCCATCAGGGTCTCTCACATGAGTGGCAGGGGCCATCTTTGTATGTTTTCTCAGGTATATTAGCAGGGAGCTGGATCAAAAGTGGAGCAACCAGGACTCAAACCATCACTCATCTGGGATGCCTGCATCACAGGTGGTGGCTTAACCTGCTGCACCACAATGCTGACCCTCTCTTATTCTTAGTTGATCTAGCAGATAACAGTTTATTCAAAGTATATGTAGAGAATACTGTATCATCATTATTACTTTGAACAAACTGCTATGTGCTTTATATGATTATATATGCTTCACTTATGCATGCTTATATGTAAGTGAAAAAAATACAGCAGTGATAACAGAGATGAAGGAGAGTAATAAGGATCATTTTGTTATAATAAGGTAATCTACCTATGAAGTGTTATCATTTGAAAGTGGACTTAGATTAGTTGTAAATATATATTGCAAATTCTAGGGCAACCACTTAAGTTAAAATAAAAGTATAATTGATATGGTAAAAAGGGAAAAAGTTGAATCATAAAAGCATTCAGTATAGTTTACACTATTGTGTTATATTCTGTATACAGAACTGAAAGAGGCAAGCAAGTAAGTTCCAAACCCAAAGACAAGGAACGGGAAAGGCTAACTATTTGGTATGATGAGTTTGCATTGTGTATATGTGTTGAAACATTGGACCATACTCCATACAAATTTGTAAATTTCACATGTCAATCCAAAATTCAAAAGAATAAAAAAGTATATACCACAAAAATCAGAAAAAGAGTGTACAACAAAGGGGAACAAAGAACAGGGTAACAAATTGATAACAGTAGCAAATATGATAGATATAAATCTATCTCTTGTATTAGTAATCACTTTGAATATCTAAATTCAAATCTAAATGCATGAAATAAACGAGATTGTCAAGGTAGATCAAAAAACAAGACTTCAACTATTGATTGCTTACAAAATTTCCACTTTAAATATAAAAACACATACAGATTAAAGATAAATGGGTCAAACTTACTTTGTGAACACTAATCCAAAGAAAGAGCGAGTGGCTATATTTTCAGACAGAGCAGACTATAAACCAAAAGCTATGAGGGATAAAGAAGGGTACTGTATGATGACAAAAGGTTCAATTATGTAAGAAGATATAACAGTCTAATGTATACATGTTTTACTACAGCATCAGAATTCATGAGGCAAAAACTGATAAACCTGTAAGAAGAAACAGAATAATCTAATATCAGTTGGAGGTTTCTTTTATAAATGGACATACCCAGCAGGTAGAATGCCAGTAAGCATAGTCAGATTTAACCATACCATCAATAAACTGGATATAATTGATACCTATAGTCAACTTCATCCAACAGAATACACATTCTTCTCAAGCTCTCATGGAACAGTGGTCAAGATAAACCACATTCGAGGCCATGAAACACAGCCTAAGAAATAAAAAAAAAAAAAAGAAGTGCAATGTCTGCTCTCATTCATTAAATTAGAAATCCCAACATAAATTTAAAATAAATATTGTTTTGAATTAAAGTGATAATTTATCAAACTCTGTAGGATATAGCCAAAGTGGTACTTAGAAAGAAATTTTAAAATTAATTAATTAATTTAGTTTTTAAGGTGATCAAATTTCATGTGTATCATATATATATATAGATTTAGGAACATAGGGATACTTCTCACCCAACCCTCCCTCCCGCCCATGCTGCCACCCTCACTGCGCCTTCCTTTTTTATTGTTCTTTTTAATTTTTACAATGATATACTTTGTTTATTTTATACTCGTAAGATTAAACCTACACTAAGTAAAGAATTCAACAAATGGTAAGCAGCAAATAACACTGTTCCCTAACAGTAGAAACAAGGGTTGTAAACATTCAGCAAATCCCATACATATTACATACATATTACATTTTTTTTGTACTCTAGTAGTTACCACAGATCAGGGAAAACATACAGTATTTGTCTTTTTGAGACTGGCTTATTTTGCTAAGTATAATGGTTTCCAGTTGCATCTATGTTATGGCAAAAGACAGGATTTCATTATTTTTTACACCTGAGTAGTATTCTGTTCTCTCTCTCTCTCTCTCTCTCTCTCTCTCTATATATATATATATATATATATATATATGTATATATAATTTGTTTATCTAATCATCAGTTGATGAACATCTGGATTGATTCAATATCCTACTCTTGTGAATTGAGTGGCAATAAACATATGGAAACAGTTAACTCTTTGAGATACTGATTTCATTTACTTTGGGTAAATTCCAAGAAGTGGGATTGCTGGGTCATTTGGTAGATCTATTTTCAGATTTCTGAGTTATCTGTATACCGTCTTCCACAATGGCTGTACTAGTTTACATTCCCACCAACAGTGGATTAGGGTACCTTTTTCCCTCGCATCCTTGCCAGTATTAATTGTTTTTCTTCTTTTAAAGATTTATTTATTTATTTGTAAGTCAGAGTCACACAGAGAGAGGAGAGGCAGGAAGAGAGAGAGAGAGAGCGAGAGAGCGCGAGAGAGAGTCTTCCATCCACTGCTTCACTCTCCAGATGGCTGCAATGGCAGGAGCTGTGCCAATCCAAATCCAGGAGGCAGGAGCTTCTTCTAGATCTGCCTCGTGGATGCAGAGGCCCAAAGACTTGGGCCATCTTCTACTGCTCTCCCAGGCCACAGCAGAGAGCTGGATCAGAAGTAGAGCAGCTGGGTTTCAAACCAGCACCCATATGGGATGCCGGTGCCCCAGGCCAGGGCACCAACCCACTGCTCCACAGCACCGGCCCCAATTGTTTTTTGATTTCTATGTGAGAGCCATTCTAATTGGGGTGAGGTAAAACCTTTATAGCGTTAAATACATGTATTAGAAAATGAGAAAGATCAAAAAGCAATCATTTATGGTTCTAACTTAAGAAACTAAGAAAAGAAGAAAAAATTAAATACGAGTAAGCAGAAAAAAAATAATAATACTTAGGACTGAAATTAATGAAATTAAAAACAGATAGTTAATAGAGAAAATCACTTGAAACAAATTATTTTCTTAAAAATATCAATAAAATTAATAAGGCTCTAACCAGCCTGACTAAAAATAAAAGAATGGCCATAGATTACTAATATCAGAAATGAAAGATGGGATATCACTACAGAGTCTATGGATATTAGAAGGATAAAGAAATAACACAAACAGCTTTATACTCATAGATTTGTAAACCTAGATGGAATAGACTAATTCCTTGAAAGATGCTATCTGTCAAAAGTCATCCCAGAAGAAACTGACAATCTGAATAGGCCTATAACTATTAATAAAATTAAGTCAATAATTAGTGAACTTTCATAGTAGAAAATATGTGACTCAAATGCATTCACTGGTGGACTCCAGCCAACATTTTAAAGAAGAGATCACACCAATTCTCTACAATGTCCTTGAGAAGGTCAAATAAAGAGGATACTCCCTAACTTATTCTTATGAAGCCAGCATTGCTTTAATACCAGGAGCAGACAAAGACACTACAGGAAAACTGCAAACCAGTGTCTCTTGTGAATATAGATGCAAGGATCAGCAACAAAGTATTAGCAAAATGGAATCCAACAATGTATAAAAAGAATTACATAACACAACCAAGTAGAAGTTATCCCAGATGTGGAAGTCTGGTTCAACATTTGAAAACCAATTAATGTAACCCATCACACCAACAAGCTAAACTTGAACCCCCACACACGATCAAATCAATAAATGCAGAAAAAAAATTCCACAAAATGTGATATACTCATCCATTATAAAAAAACTCAGTAAACTAGCAAAAGAGAAGTGCTTACTCAAATTGATAAATAATAAAAGCAGAAACCCTACAGTCAGCATCTTACTTAATAGTGAGGAACTAGAAGCTTTCCCAGTAGGATCAGGAACAAAGCAAGGATGTTGCCCCTCTCCATTTCTTTTTTTTTTTTTTTAAGATTTATTTATTTATTTATTTGAAAGTCAGAGTTATACAGACAGAGGAGAGACACAGAGAGAGAGAGAGTTCTTCCATCCGCTGGTTCATTCCCCAATTGGCTGCAACGGCCAGAGCTGTGCCAATCCGAAGCCAGGAGCCAGGAGCTTCTTCCAGGTCTCCCACGTGGGTGCAGGGGCCCAAGGACAGGGGCCATCTTCCACTGCTTTCCCAGGCCATAGCAAAGAGCTGGATTGGAAGAGGAGCAGCCAGGACTAGAACCTGTGCCCATATGGGATGCTGCCACTTCAGGCCAGGGTGTTAACCTGCTGCACCATAGCACTGGCCCCTCTCCATTCCTTTTTAACATCATACTGGAAGTCTAGTTAACGCAACAAGAAAATAAGTAAAGATATGCATATTGCAAAGAATTAAATAAAGGCATTTTTCTTTCTTGCAGTTGACATGATCATCTATGTGTAAACTCTGGGGAAAAAAATCAACAAACACATTTCCTGGAACAAATAAGCAATTAGACAAGGTTGTAGGATACAAGGTTAATATACAAAAGTCAATTGCTTTCATATATCATAGTGATGAACATTTAGATTTTGAAATTAAAAAACACTTTACTATTTATATTAGCAGCTCTAAAATTATTTTCAAATATATATTTATTTATTTGAAGGGGAAAGTGAAGCTGAGGGAGGGAGTGAGGAATGAAGGGTTGCAGTGTGTGTGTGTGTGGGGAGAGAGAGTGGGGGTGGGAAGAGGATCTTCCATCTGCTGGTTCACTCCCCAAATGACCACAACAGCCAGATCTGTGCCAGGCCAAATCCAGGAATTCCATCCATACCTGGGCAGGGGCCCAGATAATTGATCCATTTTCTGTTGTCTTTCCCGGATTATTAGCAGGGAGCTGGACCTGAAGCAGAGAACAAGGATTTGAAGTGCTCTTTGATATGGGATGCCAGTATTGCAGGTGACAGCTTAGCTCACTGAGCCACCAGGCTGCCCCCTCTAAAGTTATATTCTTGAAAGAATATGTGTCAGAACTATATGATAGAAATAATAAAAGGAAAAGTAAATAGATATTTTATGTCCATGAATACAGGCCCACAATCATGCTCCTTCGTATTTACCCATAAAACTTGAAAACATAGGTCTATGGAAAACACTTGCATAAGTATGTTGATAGGAGATTAATTCAAAACTTAGAAACAACCGAGATATCGTTTAGGAAGCAAACCACTGAATTGTGATAAACATTGACAATGGGATATTAATCAGTGCTGAAAAGAAATGAATCAGCAAATCATGAAGAGACATGGAGAAATCTGAAAGGCATATTGCTAAAAATGAAACCAATCTGAAAACCACATATTATATTACTCCAATTATATGGAACTTTGTAAAAGACAAAATTATTTAAAGGTCTGTGGTTGACAGAGTTTAGGGGAGATGGATGAATAGGCAGATCACAGACTTTAAGGTAGTAAAATACTCTGTATAATATTAAGGTGATGGATCTATGTTGCATATTTGTCCAAAACCAGAATATACAACACCGAGAGTGAACTTTGGCAGGGATGTTGACAACAGGGGAAGCTATACATGTGCCAGGGACGGAAAGAATAGAGAAATTTCTGTTCTTCTGAGTTTTCTAAAAAAAAACTAAATTAAAAATTTCTGTTAAAATAAATCAGTAACTTTAAAGATTAAGAGAAAAATAATAGCACCTCAATAGTTACACAATTTTGATATGTTTTTACCTCCAGTTAGGGTAAAATCTCTTAACAAACCCAATCAAAGATATTTAATAAAATTAAGAGCAAACTATGTGCATAATGATGGGACATTAAAAGTATTTTCTTAGAATTTGATGGCATAAGAACTTCTAGTCAGTATTTGTTGGAGGTCCTACCTCATACAGTAAGATATAAATAAATTAATATACAGACTAGAATTCAAACAATAAAATGTGGTTAATTCTATAGAATGTAACAACAAATTATTAGAACTAAGTAGAGAGTTCAGTGTGCTTATGGGATATACGATTAACATTATAAGAAGAACCCAGTGTTATTTTTGAATGTCAGAAACACAACTGATAAATAGAAATGCAAATGCCATTTACAAAACGCATGGAAATGCAGCTCATCTCAGACTAAATCTAGCAGAAATATGTAAGAGCTTTATTGAAGAACATAAAAACTTGTAGAAATATACTAAAAAGATTTAAATTAATAGGTCATGTGGCCCATTCTCTCCAAATCTGTCTCAGCCTTCTTTCTGGTGAGTTACAGCTAGTGAAATGTTAGTAAAGGTGATGTGCACCACCTTTAAACTTGTGCACAGCTCAAACCCATGGGTTTTCTGGTTTGTTGCCAATAACTGTAGCTGATTTGAAGCTGGCAGAGCCCTAAGAAGAAAGGAGCCAGCATACCTGGATCACTGGTTACAGGAGAGTCCCTTGCTTCTCAGGAAAATCCATTATGCGAGAAAGAAGAAAATTAATGTAGGAAATAAAGTTTTCATACCTTCTTTAAAATAGCAATAGCAGTAGCATGCATTTTTTACCCTAACTCAGAGCAATGCCCAATATTTAAAAATAGGGGGAGTAGGTGTTTAACTTGGCACTTAAGATGCCCACATCCTACATTGAGATGTCTGGATTTTATTCCTGGTTCCAGCTCCTGAGTCCAGCTTCATGCCATTGCAGGCCTTGGAAAGCATTGGTGATAGGTCAAGTAATTGGTTTTCTGCCACCCCCGTGGGAGACCTGAATTGTGTTCCTGGCTCCTGGTTCCTAGCTTTAAGATAACATAAATGTCCATCAATAATGTAATGTACCAAAAATCATGAAGTGCTCATTAAATTATGTTATGCTACAGCAGGGAAAGTACTTGAACTTCATTATGAATTAAATTCACAGATATAAAACTTTGCATGGATAAAAAAGCAGATTCCCCAAGAATACATTCAAGATTGATCCACAATTTTTAAAATGAAAATTACTTGGTACCTAAGGATATTAGATACATGCAAAAATCAGAAACAAATGGAAGCAAATGATAAATGCAAAAATCAGAGTAATGGTGCCCTCTTGGCATGGACAGGTGGACCCTAGTGGAGGGGCACCCAGAATTCCCACAGCACTTTTCTTCTCATACTTAAACTGGTGGTGGGGCAAAGGTATTTTCGTGCTTATGCGTCAAAACTTGTATATGTATTCTACTATTTTATATGTATCAGATATTTTCTAACTTGTGAAAGAAAAACAATTCTCAGCTCCAACCATACTCTTGTTGCCAAAGCATTATTATTTGTACATATTAAGCTTTACCTACTGATGTGCTTAATGCATACACACTGCTACTTTGTTCCTGAGACACCCTCTACTTCTTCATCAATTTTCCTATTATAAGAAGTTTCCATTTGAAACTTAGTTCAAATCTCATCTCATACAAGTATCTATGACCTTCCTAGATCTCAATATACATCATAATGAAACTAGTGTTAATGGTTATCTTATCATTTTTTAAAATTTCCACCAGGCATATCTGTATTACAAATGCAGTATAGATACAAAATGAATAAAACATAATGGCTGTTCTCCAGATGCCAGATTTATTCACACACAATTAGACAGGACTGCCATCAGGGATGTAATTGTGGAAATATAAACCATGTTAAGGAACATCATAGGAGAAAAGAATCGGTTCTGTAATTCCTTAGACTTATCTGAGATGAACCTCAACAGCTTTTTCCAGTGAAGGCTTTGTATACACAAATCTTCCCTTCCCTTTGCCCACCTTGTACTAAACACTTGAGTATTGAATTACTACATCCCCCTAAAGCCTGGTCATTGCTTGAACAACTTCTCCCCCCATCCCCTGGCACTCTCACTTCCAGGGGATTGGATTCACCCAATGTTGTCTGATTCAGCAGATGGATGCTAGTATCAGAGGGACGCTAAGTCAATGCTGGTGGTTGGCTGGCCAAATAAACAGATTCCATTTTGCCCTTGTCTAGACGTGGGTTAAGAAAGTGCCCTAAAAATTCTATATAAATATTTTTTTTAATGTTCTGTCTCCATGAATCATCTGGCTTAATTAGACTGGTCACCTTGTGTCCATTTTTTAATTGACTGAGAGAACTAATATCTGAAAATATACTGACCCAGAAAGAAGCTTCTGGGAAAAAAAAAAAAAAAAAAACAACCTCATACTTCCTGGATACCAGCTCCAGCAAGCCACAAAGTGCATTCTCCTGTTTCTTAATTGATGCGGTCATTCTTCAGACTTAGAGGCATCTTAAAATCTTCTCATTTATTAAAATCTTTGGAGACTTAATGCTTTTTAAGCTTTTAGCATAATGTGAGCCATCTTTAATAATGAGAGTTTCATGGGAAAATCTGTGTACAGATTCTCCAGAGATATTTCCCGAGGAGAATTTGAGAAAATTAAGGGTGCACATGTGTGTATGGCAATGGAGTCCTATTTTCTTGGCTCCTAAAATGATCCCCGTAAAGCATAAATCAAGCCATGCCATACCCCTTCTCTGAACTGTACAATGACTTCTTAGAGAAAGAAAGCACATCTGAAGAGCTCTCTCGTTTCAGCCCATTTCATAGTCTGCCCTAATTTCTGTCTCACATTGTGGCCAGGCAGTCCTGGCACTTCACCATGCATTCCTGCCTCAGGGTCCTTGCAGTAGCTCTTCCTGGCAGAATAGCCCTTTTTCAGTCATTTACAGAACTCTCTTGCTTCGCTCAGGTTTCCATTCAGCCCACCCCAAATGCTACCTCTTGAGAAAGGCTTTTCCTGTTCACCCTATTTACACGTTTATGCTGTTCCCTGTACCTGACTCTTGCTGTACATTGCTTTTTAGCAAATTTCACCATCTGGCATCATGTATGAGACTACATTTTTTGGCTTGTTATCCTTCCCTTCTTCTTAATATGAGCCTTACAAGGACTGGGGTTGGTCCATACCCTTGTGCTTGGTACACAGTGGTATTCAATAAATGTTCATTGAATGAGTAAATGAAAGGACTAGTGTTGCCCAGAGGGATGACGTAAAGACAAGACTGAAGCTTTGTGGTGGTGTTCACGATAGTATGGACAGAAGTAGCTTGATTTTATAGAAAATATGCAGAATCTCACATAGATCTGAGATCTACTATTTTAAGCAAATGACTTTGGCTGGGGGTAAGGGTTCCCTTTCCTCTGACCGAATGAATGAGACCAAAATTGATATGATCAAAGAAGATAAAGAAAATGGCATTTTCATACATCTTAGGGTTTTGATGTAATTGCTGCTATCTCTTTGGGCCAAGATGCAAATACTTCAAAAGCAAAATCGGCCATTCAAATTAAAATATACCACTTTCAGAGCTGGAAAAACCCTCCTAAATAGCTGATGAACTTCCAGTCATTCTGAAAAGGAACACTTAAATGTAATCTTATAAAAATGAGTTGAAAGGCTGTTATAAACCAACAAAATATAATATTTGTAAGTATATGTGCACTCAAATGTAGTTAAAAGCACTGCTTTATTATCTCTTAAATTTTAGTCCTCATAACATTAGCTAAGAATCTCATATTGGTTCTTTCTCTGAGGAATAAGTAGATATGGCTAAGCTCAGCTGGTTACAAATTTAGTTTTATAATATCCCTCAACCATCTTTTAGATATATGTGCAAGTCATCCTGTATGAATGAAAATAAAACCAATAATATTCCACTTTAAATTAGTTGTTTCCCAATAAGAAAGCTCTTGCTCTTCTGTTAAATTTCTGAGAGATTTATTTAAGGTAAAAATATTTTAGATATTCATATTTATCACTTACTGACCCACACTGTTTTATGTGAGGGCTTATTTTATGATGTTACCTTTGTTCATTTCGTGTTTTAGCCAAGATTAGTGCCATGTTATTGAGATGGTCCATGTATAGTGAAGCTACTAAAATACACAAGTTGAAGCCAGGGAACAATATGTGTGTGCCTGCTTTCTTGAGGGAAGTGGAGGGTGATTTTGTTAAAACAGTTTCTGTATGTATCATACATGAAAAATCCATGCTGTATGCCCCTGTAGAAGGAATCTTGGTTTTCCGGGGCAGGAGGTTTGTCACATCACTGCCTCAAGACCAAGTGGGCTGTTCTACATCTTCAACCTTCTTTCCTGTCTGCTCTGTGCACTGTGTTCATTGAATAACGACTCAGAGAAGTGCAAGGGTCTATTCTGAAGAGACACAGGAGTAGCACTGATTCATTACCCTGGGTTTGTCCCTAATCCTCAGCCGGGGCCAACCTCAGATGTCACCTCCTCACAGCAGCTTCTCCAACCATATCTCCCTATTATTCTGGAACTATGTATTTTTCTAAGATTTATTTATTTACTTGAAAGGCAGAGTCACAGAGAGAGTGAGAAAGAAATAGAAAGAAAGAGATCTTCCACCTACTGGTTCATTACCTGAGTGGCTGCAATGGCTGGGGCTGGACCAAGCCAAAGCCAGGAGCCTGAATCTCCACCGGGGTTTCACAGGTGGCCCTCTGAGTGTATGCCTTGTTCCCTGATGTACCATGTCTGATGCTAATCATGTCTCTGGTGGTTTTCTCTATGCTGTGAGCTTCTCAGAGCAATCTTTGTACCTTACAGGTTTAGCTCAAAGCCTGGCCTCTGGTGGGTGCTGTGTGGATGCCTTCAGAATAAGTCAGTGAATGCAGGCACCACCCACCATCCACCTCCCTGAGGGAGCCTGCAAGTGTGCAGGGCCTGCCAAAAGTGGGTTGGGATGATGCTGGCTTTGCTGTGGACTGCTGGAGGAGTAGGCTGCACACACTGTGTCTAATGGATTTTGAACACTATCCAGAGTTTTAAGCATCTGTTTTCCCAGCAGTAGTTCCATTCTCAGACTCCATTTTGCTATTATTTTCACTTCCACAATGGAGTTTTAAGTGTACAGGAGCTAATCACCTTCCCATTCCTTCCTCTTTCCAATGAATGCTAATATCGATTTTTTTACCTCCTACTTGCCCTGAGTTTCATGCATCGTTATATCCCAACCCCTTTTCTAAACTGCAGTTTAAAAAAAAAAACCATGTTTTTGAGTTTTACTTTATTTATTTGAGAGGTAGAGTTACAGACAGTGAGAGGGAGAGACAGAGAGAAAGGTCTTCCATCTGTTGGTTCGCTTCCCAAATGGCCGCAATGGCCAGGGCTGCCGGATGCAAAGCCAGGTGCTTCCTGGTCTTCAACATGGTTGCAGATGCTCAAGCACTTGGGCCATCTTCTACTGCTTTCCCAGGCCACAGCAGAGAGCTGGATCAGAAGTGGAGCAGCTGAGACTAGTATCGGCGCCCATATGGGATGCCAGCTATCACAGGCAAAGGTTTAACCTACTGCGCCACAGCGCCAGTTTCCACCCCCTTTTCTAAACTATTGTTTTCCTCCAAGTGTCCTGAGCATGCAATTAGATCCACACCTGATCCTCAAAGGAATATGAGTGCGTGTGTGTGTGCACTTGCATGTGTTGAAGGAAAGTATGAGAAAAGAAGGTTTAGAAAGTTAGAAGGAGGTGTTGGAACATTTTGTCAGCTAGGGAGACTTAAAAAGGAACATGAATTTGATGGCCTCTGAAAATGTCTTTGACATTCTTTTCCAGGTTGACTTTGGATTTGCTAAAAAAATTGGATCTGGACAGAAGACATGGACATTCTGTGGGACTCCAGAGTATGTAGCTCCTGAGGTCATTCTTAACAAAGGGCATGACTTCAGTGTGGACTTTTGGTCACTGGGAATCCTCGTGTATGAGCTACTGACGGGCAAGTAAGTGGCCTCCAGTTAGGGTTAGCTCTTCTTTAGAGAAGTGTGAAAATAACTTACTAATGAGAACCAATTTATTATGTAAAAGATGATCATTTTGGAAATGTTTTTGATGCCTTTCCTCTTTATATTGCTTCAAATGCAGGGAGCTTGCCAGTTTGTATTATGGAGCAAGTATTCAAGATGGTTAAGGAAAGCAGAATTGCTAATGTTTCCCAAAATGGCAAGGTCCTTGTTATAGATAACACATTAAATATGCAAAGGCTTCGACAACTGAGCATAATAGTAAGAGAAGGAGTAAAAATTATAGGCTATGTTATTGTTTCTTCTTTTTTGTAATTGAGAAAAATAGCAGTCCTGTTCAGTTAAATTTATTAATCATAAAACTAGATTTAGCCTCGGATTTCCATTTTCCCATCATCATTAACCAGAAATGCTAAGAGAAAGCCACATTGCTGGATTTAAATTTTAATCTCCTTGTCAACTCTTTTCTAGAAGTGATAATGAACAGAGACAAGACACAGCAGGGGTTTAGCGGTTAAAATTGAATTGTCACTCCCAAAGAGACTAAAAGACTATTACCAGGATACCTGATACTTAACACACATTCACACATACACACACACACATACACACCCATCACATATCTAAGCTGTTTGTAGTGTAAGAGGACTTCAAAAGGTTCATGATAAAATGGAATTTAAAAGCAAGTTTATTTTGATGCGAAAAAATTGGAATATACGTCTAGTTGTTTGTAACAGTCATTTCTCACAATTTTTTGGAAAACCCTTCCATATGGACTCATGCTTGTGAAACATTCTACAGTTTCAAAGCACTTACATTTGTATTATGTAGGTTAGTTTCCACAAACTTGGGTGGAAGGTAAGGCAGGAAATGTTACTGTTATTATGTTATTATTTAAATTTTATAGTTTAGGAAATCAGCTGAGACTACCTGCTTAAGACAGTAATTTTTTCTAACTCTGAATGTGACCCTCTTTCTGTTACACATACACACATATGTGTGTGTGTGTGTGTGTGTGTGTATGATATTGTGCGTGGACACTCAGGCTTCAGATCAATTTGCTTTCTGGTTTTCTATCTCCATTTTTCATTAGCTGATTCAGTGATCCACGTTACCCTTTATAACCAGATATTCTCAGTCCTAATTTCAGAGACGCTTCACACATGGAATGGTTTAAGAAACACTGGATTGAGTTCATTGATGGGGATATCAGTCTGAACACACCCTTGGCAGAAAAGCAGCTTCATGGGATGTTCTTTGAGCTTTGACACTACCAAGTTCCATGTTAGCTCACCTGTGACTGCATTGTACATCTTTGTCCACATGTATTGAGTGAACAGATCTGAAAGATCACTTTATATTATCTGTACTAATTTTCAAGCATTCATTGCTAAGATTCTAAAGGAAAGAAGAAAACATTTTCTGATAGTCATCCAGACTGTCACAAAGACTTCTCTTTCAAGCGTTTGTTTCTCATCTTTGGGAAACTGGTCAGTTGCATTTCTAAGAGACATGTAGGGAACTGCAGAACACTCATCTCAGTCTTCACCAGCTGGGATGAATTGTAACAAGGAAAAGTGAGTTAAAGTAAGGAAATAAGGAAGTGGGGTGGGGGACCTAACAATTTGGAATTGACCAGATGGCCTTGAGCTGTCATAAAAAAGTTGGGACATTCCTTTTGCAAACATTGCCATGGAAGGGCAAGGTAAAAGTTAATTTTAAGTGCTCTGAACTCTAGAATATCAGGAGGAAAATGGAAATGAAAAAGCAAGTAAAGAACAAACCAATCCAAATAGTGTAGTTGGAAACATATATGTTGTAAATATCATAGCAATGTTCTTTGTTTTTGGTCTCATTTTCTTTATGAGGGAAACATGGAGTATTAAATAGTTGGCGTGCTGACTTTGTTTATTGGCAAGGGTGGGAACTGTCAGTGTCAAAAGGACTCAAGCATAACAGATACAGCAGAGGGGTTCATGAAAGTTATCTTTAATTTTCAAAAAGTAAATGACAGCAAAGGTATGAAAGTGTTTTTCAAGGCAAAATATATGCATGAAAATGTTACCCAACTTCAGTGGTCAATTTTCAGTCCCATAGCGATATTTTCCTCCAAATACCCCTTTCCCTTGACTGCCAGGACCTCCCTATCTCTCCTTTTCCCACATGGCGGCTCCTTCTTTGTCCCTGTGGCTGGATTCTCTCATCTTCCTGAGCACTCAACATGGAGCCACTGCAGGCACTGACCTCTT
The DNA here is from genome assembly GCA_949820135.1 of Sylvilagus floridanus. Classification (NCBI taxonomy): domain Eukaryota; kingdom Metazoa; phylum Chordata; class Mammalia; order Lagomorpha; family Leporidae; genus Sylvilagus; species Sylvilagus floridanus. The sequence goes on from OX463238.1 coordinate 91,068,784, forward strand.
CTGTATTTGCTTGCTCCTTGGATGTTAACGTCAAGCTCCATGTCCATAAATACCATCTGATGGTCCCCACATTACAGCTCCATTCCCGACAGCTTCCCTGAAACCATCTGCCTGCTTAGCCTCTCCATGTGGATGTTCAAAACATAAACCTTGATTCCTCTTCCTGTAACCTGCTTGTCACCTCACCTCTTGCCCACTCTTTGGGTAATGATAGCTCCAGCATCTAGGCACCCGGCCAAAACACTAGCATCTTCTTGAAACCTGTCTCCCATTCACTATGTTAACCCCATTCACAAATCCCATTGGCTTTACTGTCTGTCTCAGATCTGGCTGCTATAAGAAAGTGCATTTACTTCTCATTTAGAGGCTGGAAGTCTCAGATCAGGGTGCCAAACTGCTCAGGTTCTGATGAGGGCCCTCTTCTGTGCTACAGAATACCAGCCTCTTGTCTGATCCCTGCATGGTGGAAAGACAGCCAGTCAGCTCCCTGACCTGTCTTAGGGAGATACTAACCCCACTAATGAGGCCCTCAGCCTCATGACCAAGTTACTTCCCACAAATCCCGCCTCTGTATAGCATTGCATTGGGTTAGAGTGTGACCATATGAATTTGGGAGACACAGCTTTCCGACCATTGCCTGGTTTGGAGAGATCCTCCGTTTATCCATGGCCCACCACCTATAGCACTACAGTTCAGTCCAGACTCTTAGGCCTTCTTTCCATCCTCATCAGTTCATTCTCCACAAATTATGAAGAAGCTTCCTCTGGCTGCTGTGAATTAGACCAACACTCATAGAATCCCAGATTCTTACCATAGGCCACCAGATCTATATGATGTTAAACTTGACCTTTGACCCTTGTGTTCCTCTGCTGCTTACTGCAGTGACCACACTGCCCATCTCACTGCTCCACTTCTGGGACATGGCCTTTCTACTTCCTTGCTGGAGCCCTCTGCCCACAGATTACTGTGTGGCTCAGCCACTCTCTGATTCCACCAACACCTCTGCTCCATTTTCAATATTCATGAGAAAGGCATTTTCTTTTCACTCTGTTTAAAAAAAAAATCACACTTTTGGTTACTCTCTGTTCCCTCTTTTATTTTTCTTTTCAGTGCTCATCACTACCTAAGAAATTCAGCATGAATTTCAATTTTTTTTTTTTTGCACTGAAACTAAAGTTACCTTTCAATTCCATTTTTCCATGAACTGTTTGAAGTACCCTCCTATGTGTGTGGCATTGGTTAAGTGATGCGAAATTTGTGAATTGACTTTTGGCATACATTCACAGTTTTTAAAACTACTAAGGAAAGAGAGAGACAGAAAGGAAAGCAGGAAATAATGGAGGTAGGGCGGAAAGAAGGAAGAAGCAAGGTAGCTCCCAATGTGTCCCCGACTCTGACCTGAACGTGTCTTATTTTGAATGTTCTCTAGCCCACCCTTTTCTGGGATTGACCAAATGATGACCTACAATCTGATTCTCAAAGGAATTGAAAAAATGGATTTTCCTAGAAAGATAACCAGACGACCTGAGGATTTGATCCGGAGGCTTTGCAGGTGAGAAGGATGATAAGTAACCTCTCGTCTTGAAGACACCCAAAGGCTTCCAGTTTCTGTTTCCATACAGTTTTAAATGCTGTGTTTACTTTTGGCGCATTTCTCTGTAGCTGAATTATATTAGACAGTCAGGATCTCTCTGAGATAGGAGTTTGAGTTTGTCTCATTGTATAGAACCACAGTATCTACTAATAATTTTAAGAGGTCTAAATTTTACAGGTTACCTTTGGGAATCATCTTCATCTACCATAGAGCAAAACAGAACCACAAACCTTAGTTTAAAAACTGGGTGATTAATTTATAATTTTACTATCTCAAGACAAAATCAGTGATGATAATAAAATATTATATATCCTCTTTCCATCTTCATTTTAAAAAGAATATTCCTCTTTTAAATTACCCCCAGATTTCTACTTACTATTAAAAATCATTTATCAAGGAATAAGACACTTCTAGATTTTTTTTGTCTAAACTTCATTTTGCTGATATTTTTATGCATTTGAACTTTTGAAAAAGCATTATAAAGTTGGCTAATAGGGATTTCTGCATGCTTCTTAGATTCCAGCTTAGATGTTAATGATTTGCTAAAGCTTTCCCAGGTTTTCTCAGTTGGATTGGCAAGATAGCACCCTCCTGTGCTTCTGTTAGGAATATATAACTCTAATTCACTCGTGCTCCCCTCCCCACTGCAGGAAGAGACCCTGTGGTTTTAATCTCTCTGTATTCAGATATCTGGTCTACAGCAGAAATTTTATGAATGTTGTTGAATAAATTAGTTAATGAGCCAAATTTTAATTTTAATGTATAATTCACTCAAGTATAATTATTAAAACTAGCTTTAAAAATTATTGTTTTAGGCAAAACCCAACAGAAAGACTGGGAAATCTGAAGAATGGAATCAATGACATTAAGAAACACAGGTACATAGTTACTTGTTCTTTGCCTATAAAAATATAGAAACTTATAGCATAATTTTGAATCCTTAACAGCTTCTCCCAGTAAACCAGAAGGGTTCCTATGGAGACTTATTTCCCCCCACTTTGGTGCCTTTTTCTGTTTTAGTAGAAGTAGTTACAGTAATTTATCTCAAAGTGATTTCTGTAATGCTAGAAATCAATGGGTAAAGTTACTAAACAAGTTACAAAATCATATCTTGAAGTCATTGCAATCTAGTTTTTTATCCACTACTATCTTTATTACTAGCTTTATTACTAGATTCTGTTGATGAATTAAGTTCTAATGGGCATTCAATTTGTAAATAAAGGAGGATTAGTCATTGGTGTCAGTATTCAAGATAATGGGTCAGCTAAAACCATTGTTAAATAGTACAGATTGTCTCAGACTTAAGATGGTTCAACTTAGTAATTAATGTGAAAATGAAGCTCATTCGGAAGATGCCACACTTTGAATTTTGCATGTAGATCTTTTCCCAAGCTAGTGATATGAAATATAATACTTCCACTTTCAATGTGCTGGACTGCAGTAGCAGCCAGAGCTCCCACACAGCCCAAAGTTCACAAAGGGAGTTGAAAGACTGATGCTCTAGTGTGTTGTGTTGCCTTGATGTTAGGTAGCTTAGGTGGAGTCAATGCACCTTCAATTTAGAATATTTTCAACTTATGATGAGCTTACCAGGACATGACCCATTGTAAGTTGATGAGGATGTATTTAATTTTGTATTTAAATTTTAATTAATGTTATATATTCATTTTAAATCTAATTTTCCTTTGATGATCTCTCCAAAGTGTGAAGTCTCATTTTTTTTTTTTATTTTACTTTTTGAAATAAAGTACGCGGATTGCACAGAACCTTAAGTAATGCCCTATCCTCATGCAGGAATCTAGCGTGTACCTTTCTAATTTTGTACATTTCTGAACTGGCCTTCTGAAACACTGATAATTCTGTAGCACGTATTCTCTGATTTTATTAAATATCACATGTGGCATATCAAGCCTTCGAGATTTTTTTTTAAATCAGTGCCTAGCTAAATCCTGCAGTCATCAAAACATTTTCATTTTGTGTAGGATTTGTGAATATAAAAATGCCACTTTTTTTTTTTTTTTTTTGGACAGGCAGAGTTAGACAATGAGAGAGAGACACAGAGAGAAAGGTCTTCCTTCCGTTGGTTCACCCCCTCCCCCCCAATGGCCGCTATGGCCAGCACGTTGAGCCGATCTGAAGCCAGGAGCCAGGTGCTTCCTCCTGGTCTCCCATGCTGGTGCAGGGCCCAAGCACTTGGGCTCCATTGCCCTCCCGGGCCACAGCAGAGAGCTGGACTGGAAGAGGAGCAACTGGGACAGGATCCAGCACCCCGACTGGGACTTGAACCCGGAGTGCAGGCGCTGCAGGCGGAGAATTAGTCAAATGAGCCACAGTGCCAGCCAAAAATGCCACTTCTAAGAGTACAATGTGTACTACAAGAAATGAGCTTGATAGCTTCAACATTGAAAAGCTTTGGATGTACATTTGGATTACACTGATGTAATCCCTTTTGGAAATAAAAATCTCTCTCGACGTTTCATCCCCAGAAATTTTCACTGAAGAGTCAGGAGGACATCAGCCCAGTGGGCGCATAGAGGAGAGGTGTGGCTGCGGAATGCAATTATTATTCATTTTCCCCAGTAACTATGGCTGAGCATAGCTTCCAGCGCTGCTGTGCATAGACAGGAACTACTTGAAGTACAACTGTGTATTTCACATTGTAAATTCATTCGAGTTCTGCCTTCAGGGTGTGTCAGGAAGAAGAAGTGGAGGAGGGAAATTAGCAGGAGGGGAAGGAACAGACACATGGTGGATTTCTTAGACATGCGTATCTCCTAGTATTTTAGTGTTCATTGCTGTCATCCTTTTGATTGCTCCCAGTCATAAAGTTCATTACTGCGTTGGATTCCAGTTTATCCTCTTCCTGCATGACTTGCTGTTATCACTGTTGTTTTTCTCACTATCAGATGACACATAGACACACCATTCATTCTGTAGACAGAAGGCTCCCGTCAATGCAAGTCGGTCTTTCAGTGGATTTCCCATGTCCCTCATTAAAGAAGAGTTATGTTTTACTCTAGGGTAGTTGGGAAACAGAAGTGATAGCCGTGCTAACAGGCTGCAGCTTCGTCGTTTACTTCTATTTTTCCCAAGGCTCATTTAAATGTAGCTGTCAAATTGTGACCCACACGCAAATGGATGCTAAAAGATTTTCTCATCTCTGCATGGTCAGAAAGGAATTTTAATTTCTTTCTCTGTAGGGATTGGTTTGCTTGTTGTTAGTACTGGCAGGATTGTCTCAGTCCCGAGTCCTTGTGGAGCCTGGGTGCAGGAGTCCAGGGGAGAGTTAATGAAGGTGCACACGTCTACACAGTGGCTTATGCTGAGCCCGGAGAGTTCCAGCCCATTATTTTACTCTATTTTCATGGTGCTTATGAAGCTATAAAGGGAGGAGTCGGGGATTTCAGAACAATAGACCTTTTTCTGCCTCCAAATAGAAGTATTTTTAAGAAGCCTCCAATGTTTATATCTTTTCAAGTCAGTATAGTTTTGGAGTTAAAAAGAAATTCTTTTTAAAGTTGCCATCACATTTTCCTACTCTAAAGTAACACTTTTTTTTTCCTTAGAGGGCTGTTTACCTCATTTTGTATTTAACAACAATCCAATGTGGCATATTATAGGGGTTTATCCATTCTGTGTTAAATCATATTTCCTAAAAATAGCTATGGAGTTCCTCTCCCTCCTGTTCACAAACTAACTTACAGGGAAGTTCAATTGTTAGAGTCTCCCGACTCCTGTTTCAAAAGGGGACGACTGTGCTTGCAGGGTCTGACTCAATCTCCTGAGAGGAAGAGGAATAACTCGTTTCCAGTATTTTAATATCATCTAAAATATTTCTGATCTCTAAATGGCCTTCAAGGATAGCCTCTATGAGACTTCCACAAAGGAATATTTTCTGCACCATTGCTACTAATATTTCTCTGGTGACTACTTCTCACACACAGTGAATGCTGGCTCACAAGTGCTGAACATGTGCTTAGTGTCCAAGGCCAAGTGTCAAGTGAATGGCCACTCATGTTAAGTAATTACTGCCATGGGTCAAAGTCTAACAAGTACTCTGCAAAAAAATGCACAGGCCCTGTGATTCAGTAGAGAGTTACAGTAATCGTTTTTATTCATTTGTGGAGTACCTTCTGGGTAGACATCATTGAGAGACACGTTAAAAAGAGCTGTTGTTGTATTTAGTGAGAAAAAAAAAAAACGCACCATGCACCTAGAAGTTGCTGCAAATGCAGCCTTGGTTTGTTTGCATTATGATGGGTGCGTGGCGGGGGTGGGGGTGGGGGGGTGGGGGACTTCTGTGGTATCACAGCAAGGGCAGAGGAGGGAGTAAAGCAGCTGGACTTCTGTCTGGCACTCACTCCTTGACTGAGGTTCTGGTACCTTCTACTAAAATGGCACTTGGCATATAGAAAGGCATCTAAGAGGGAAAAAGAAAGGGAGGATATGTACAATTTGGGCAAACTCAATTGGACCTGCCCCAAATGATGGAGTTAGAAATGTGCCAGGGGAACCTAATACAACCCCAGCAAGGTGGCATGTACCAAGCCATCTCACTGGCCCAAGTGATCAATTTCAGTTCACAATTGATCACACTGATAGGTCTAGGAGTCAAAGGGATCACACAAGCAAGACTAGTAACTGCTAATACTAACAGATAGAACTAAAAAAGGGAGAGACTGATCCAACGTGGGAAGTAGGATACACAGCAGACTCATAGAATAGCAGATATCCTAATAAATCACTCTGGCCTCAGAATCAGCCCTTAAGGCATCAGGATCTGGCTCAAGAACCCATGAGAGTATTTTTGGCATGGAAAGCCAAGACACCCTGGGAAAAAAAAAAGAAGAAGAAGACATAAATGAAAGATCTCGGCGAGTAAGATCCCAATGGAAGGAACAGGGCCACCAGAGAAGGAGGTGCCTTTCTCCGAAGGGAGGAGAGAACCTCCACTTTGACAATGACCCTGTCAGAACAAGATCCAAGTCGGTGAACACTAAAGGCTTCCATAGCCTCAGCAACTCATGACTACAGCCTAGGGAGATTGCTGACGCCATAAACAAGAGTGGCAAATTGTTAAATCAACAACAGTAGTCACTGTGTACTTACGGTCCATGTATGATCTGTCCTTAATGTGTTGTCCAAGGTGAAGTAATGCAATAACTAGGACTGAAACAGTATTTCTGCATTTTGTGTCTCTACGCGGATGCAAACTGACAAAATCTTTGCTTAATATATACTGAATTGATCTTCCGTATGGAAAGACAATTGGAAATGATAAAAAAAAATTGGAAGTTACATAAAAATCAATCAATTAAAAAAAATATCAAAAAAAAAAAAGAAATGTGTGAGGGAATGCCCTCTCTGTTTTTAGTTTTTTGCCACTGCTAAGCTTAGACTTAGAATGGGAAATCCAGCGAGAGATTGAACTAAAACCAACTCTGGAGGTGAGAAGAGAGAGAAAGGGAGAAGAGTATGAATTCCCACATGACTGACAGAGGAATGTCCCAGCCTCCTAAAAGCTTTCCTGCCTTCCCACACACAACTCTCCACCTCCCTGCGCCATCCCAGACCTGGTGCTCATTCTCCATATAGCAGTCAGAATCATCTCTTTAAGACTAGAACATTCTAATGGCTGCTCATCACACATCAGTCATTCAACAAACACTACCCGAGTTCCTGTCCGGAGAGAAGCACTGCCCCAAATTTTAAAGGCATTGAAAGATAGGAAAGAGACAAACATTCCTGCCTTCATAGAGGCTGCAGTCTAGTGGGGAAGGGAAAAACTAAGATAACTAAGTAATATATCAGACAGTGGGAAGTGCCAAGGAGAAACGTGGAAGTGGGGGGAGTGGTGAAGAAGTGTGTGTGTGAAGGAAGAGGGATTGCAGTTTTAACTTTGATGGTCAAAAAAGTCCTCGCTGAAAAGGCAACTTCAGATGACAAAAGACCTGTATGTGTTGAAGGACAGAGCCATGTGGAAATCCGGGAAGGGAACAAATCTAGTCCTTAAAGGGTGGGAGGGGTGCAGCATTTCTGGTTTGTTGAAAGAATGGTGAGGAGATAAATGAGGAAGGGAGAGAGAGACAAGGAAGATGGTGAGAAGATGATGTGAGGGTGGTGATGGGAAGAGTGGGTGGGTAACGCCTGGGAGGTGAAAATAAAGGCATGGCAAAGACTTGGCCTCTTGCACTGAGTCATATGGATGATACTGGGGAGTTTTGTGGGAACTGGTTGCGTTTTAAATGATCACCCTTGCTGCTCAGTTTTTTCCCAAAGACAAAGCAAAAGGCTGTCTTTATTCTAGCAGTATGCAGATTTTGTGGATTGGTTAGATCGTGAATACAGATACATTTTGAAGGTAGTGCTAAAAGGATTTGCCTGTAGAGTGAGGGAGGATGTGAGAGAAAGAATAACTTCATTACCTTGGGTTTAAGCAACTGGAAGGTTGAAGCAAGTTTGCTGGACAAAATTTGGAGCTCTAATTTGGACCTAACATATGCTAGCTGCCTATTGCACATGCAGGTGGGGGATGATGAACAGAGTTACAGATGCTAGCCTGGAAATCAGTGAGGAGGTCTTGGTTGGAAATGGACCTTTAGGTGGAATGAATACAGAGATTCTATTTAAAAACATAAGACCAAATGAGACTACCTAGAGAATGGAAGTAGTTGGAAAGAGAAAAGACCCAAGGAGTGAGCCTTGGAGTGCATCAACTTTATGAGGAAAGAGCAGTGGCAAATGAGGAAAGAACCCAAGAAGGTAGGAAGAAAACCTGGACAACAATGGGCTTTGAAAGCCTAAGAGAGTGTTTCAGAAAGTGAGAACAATGAACTGCAGGAAATGCTAACAGGTCAAATAAGGTGACAGGGGAAGTGAGGTGGTTCCGTGGAGTGGAGGATGTGAAACCTGATTGTGTAATTGCTCAGGAGAAAGTCAGTAGATCAGGTGAGTAGACAGCTCCAGGAGTTCTCTAGTGGGCAGGAGTGAGAGTCCTAGGGGAACTCAGGTCAAGGGAACGTGTTTTGTTGTTGGAAGAAGTAAAGCATTTCTGTGTGGCTGGGGTTGATCCAGCAGGGAAGGCATTGAAAATTCAGGAATGAGAACTATAGGAGTATGTTTTTACAAAGAGAAGAAGTATTGGAATCAAGCATACAGTATAGGGATTGATCTTCGGTAGAAGCAAAGGCAATTGATTCATCATATAGAGAGAAGGTCACTCACCGATGTGGGTAGGTGGGCAGAGATGCTGGTGGGAGATTGTGGAAATTTGCTTTTTTGCTTCAGTTGTCTCAAAGAAATAGGAGGTCAGATCATCTTTTGGGGCTGAGTATTGGAAGGAAGTTCTAAGTTTGGGGAGGGGGAGGCAGAGAATGAATTAGCCCAAGGCAGTATGATGGGAAAACTAGAGTTAGTACTGAGCTGCATTAAATACTCACTCGAGGATAGTGGGCATGGAGTTAATGTGACAGACAGCCAGGATGGCTATGTGTTTCCCTCTAGTCACTCGGAGCTGCACTGTTGCAGGCAGGGAGCCTGCCCCAGAATTCCTCAACAGATTACCCGACATTCTAATACGTTATCAAGTAAGTCATCTCCTCTGCACTTGTCTCATTTCTCAGGTGGTTAAATGGCTTTAATTGGGAGGGATTGAAAGCGCGGAATCTTCCGTCACCCTTACGAAGAGAGGTATGGTGTTTAATGTTTTACTCTCTTGATCTGGGGGGTGGGGATTGGTAGTTGTAAGCACTTTTAGGAGTGTATATGCACATACATATGCATGTAAGTGGTAGATTTAGGTGGCTGGTAACAGCTTTTTAAAATCTCTTTGAAAAAGATTTATTTATTTATTTGAAAGGCAGAGTTACAGAGAGGCAGAAGCAGAGAGAGAGAGAGATCCATCTGCTGGTTCGTTCACTCCCCATATGGCCTCAATAGCTGGAGCTGGGCCAATCTGAAGCCAGGAGCCAGGAGCCAGGAGCTTCCTCTGGGTCTCCCATGTGGGTGCAGGGGCCCAAGGCCTTGGGCCATCTTCCCAGAGAGCTGGATTGGAAGTGGAGCAGCTGGAACTTGAACCGACACCCATATGAGATGCCAGCACCACAGGCGAGGTGACTTTACCTGCTACGCCACAGCACCAGCCCCAATAGTTTTTCTTTAATTAAGAGAAACTGTCAGGAATTATAGTTGCAGGGGCTAAATACTGTTGCCTATTTGATGGGTATTAGCTCACTTCTCAGGAACCTATTACATGCCCATGCCACCAAAGTCCCAAAGTAGTCAACATTGCTCAGCTTAAAAGATAGCTCTAGGCCGGCGCTGTTGCTCACTAGGCTAATCCTCCGCCTTGCGGTGCTGGCACACCGGGTTCTAGTCCCGGTCAGGGCACCGGATTCTGTCCCGGTTGTCCCTCTTCCAGGCCAGCTCTCTGCTATGGCCCGGGAGTGCATTGGTGGATGGCCCAAGTGCTTGGGCCCTGCACCCCATGGGAGACCAGAATAAGCACCTTGCTCCTGCCATCGGATCAGCACGGTGCGCCGGCCGCGGCAGCCATTGGAGGGTGAACCAATGGCAAAGGAAGACCTTTCTCTCTCTCTCTCTCTCTCACTGTCCACTCTGCCTGTTTAAAAAAAAAAAAAAAGAGATAGTTCTAGAAATAAAATGTGAACCACATATAAGGGTACTCAAAAATTTTTTGTGGGAAAAATGTGATTAAAAGTTAACTTTATGCTGGTGCAAAAAAAAAAACCACCAATATTTAAATCCAGGCTTGCTTTCTTTTACAATATCTGTTTTCCAGAACATTTTGAAGACTCGCCTTCCTACGTATTTTTTTAAAAGCTTTATTTATCCCAAGTGCTTGGGCCCTGCACCCACATGGGAGACCAGGAGAAGCACCTGGCTCCTGGCTTCAGATTGGTGCAATGTGCTGGCTGCAGCGGCCACTTTGGGGGGTGAACCAACGGAAGGAAGACCTTTCTCTCTATCTCTCTATCTCTCTATCTCGCTCACTCTCTAACTCTGCCTGTCCAAAAAAAAGATGTATTAGATGTATTTATTTATTTGAGAGTCAGAATTAGAGAGAGGGAGAGACAGAGAGAGAGAGAGAGAGAGAGAGAGATCCTTCATCCTCTGGTTTTACCCCTAAGATGGCTGTGATGGCCGGGGCTGGATATCAAGCTCAAGTCAGGAGCCAGGAACTTCATTTGGGTCTCCCAGGTGGGTGGCAGGGGCCCAAACACTTAGCCCATCTTCTGTGGCTTTTCCTGGGCCATTAGCAGGGAACCAGATGGGAAGTGAAGCATCTGGGAGATGATCCTTCACCCATATGTGATGCTGGTATCCCAGGTAGCAGCTTTACCCACTGTACACAATGCCTGCTCTCTCCTACATAATTTTAAAATTTTCCACTAGCCACATTTTTTAAAATATAAAAATAAGTGAATTGGATTCATTTAAATAATTGATCATAATATTTACAAAATATTATCATTTCAATATATAATCAATATAAAATATTTATAAATTGCATTTAATTTTTCATATTAAGTTTCCAAATCCCAGTGAATTTAACTGTTAGAGCATATCGATTTGGATGAGCCACATTTCTTTTTTTCTTTTAAATATATTTTTATTTACTTGAGAGGCAGAGTTAGAGAGAAAGAGAAGGAGAGACAAAGGTCTTTCATCTGCTGGTTCACTCCCCAAATGGCTGCAACAGCTGGAGCTGGGCCAATCTGAAGCCAGGAGCCAGGAGCTTCTTCCAGGTCTCCCACGTGGGTGCAGAGGCCGAAGGGCTTGGACCATCTTCCACTGCTTTCCCAGGCCATAGCAGAGATTGGAAGTGGAACAGCTGGGACTCGAACCGGCGCCCATATGGGATGCCGGCACTGCAGGCGGTGGCTTTACCCACTGTGCCACGATGCTGTCCCCAAGTGCTCAGTCATCATGTGTTATTGACAGCTGCCTTATTGGACAGGGAACTTCTAGAGAAGGCAGAACATCAGCTAACTTGGGGGGAAGGATGAGGGATGAGTCAGGAATGAAGTCAATATCTCCCCACATTATGCTAGTCTTCCTTCCTTTCTCCCTCCCTCTCTCTATTTTTCTCTTTCTCTCTTTCACTCTTTTGTTTTAAAATTTATTTGTTTTATGTGAAAGGCAGTTACAGAGAGAAAGGGGACAGACAGAGACAGTGAGAGGTCTTCCATCCACTGGTTCAGTCCCCATATGGCTGCAATGGCCAGGGCTGAGCCAGCCCAAAGCCAAGCAGATTATCAGGGACCTAGATCAGAATTGGAGCAGCCTGGATAAGAACTGGCATCCTTATGGGATACCAGCAGTCCAGGCAGTGGCCTCACTTGCCACGCCGAAGCATCGACCCCTGCTGGTGTTCTTTCTAATAGACTTGTGAAAACCTGTCTCCTCATGAACATTGCACATTTACATCTGAGGGTTTGTTTGAATCAAAGCTTAAATAGCTGTAAAGACTTTAATTTCCAGTATTTTTTAAATATTAACGTTTTAAATATCACTATTACGTCATTCCTCAAATATATTTACTATATAATCCAAGTACTGTTGAGATTTGATACCAATCAGCCATTTAAAAACACATAAATATAACATCACTCATTTTTCTCCTTATATTTCTGCAGTCAAATGCTCTACCACTGAGCTATACCCCCAGTTTCTCCTTATATTTCTATTCCATTTTCCCATAAAATTTCATTCTAATGTCAAATGCTTGCTTGGTTGATAGTCTTTCTTAGTCACTCTCTAAATACTTTCAAATTTTAGTTTTTTGTTTTTAATTTTACAAATATTTCATTTGGACTTAGTTATAACTACATTTATTATTATTTTTAGAGCATGCAGTGTCAATATATATTATTTATAAATGGATCTATAAATAATTTGTAATTTATATATTATAAATTATAGATATATCTATAAATATAAACATAAAATATATAAATAATATATATGGTACTTCATATATATTAAATTAAATGGAAAAATTAAATGAAAAGGTAAGTTTGTTTTGGTGTACAAAGATTGAAATCTGTGTACAGCTTTTCCATAATGTATTTCCCACAAACTTTTTGAAGACCCCTTGAATAAGCAGGAAAGGAGAGTTTTATTATAACTATGTCATTTTGAGCTCCATTTGATTGGTCTTTCCCCTCACTGCCCCAAAACATTATTATCTATTATAAACATTATTTTTGCTACTCTTGCTTGCACTTATTTTTGCTGATGTTTTTGTTTCTTTGGTTTCTTCTGGGACAGCCTTCTCTCCTGTGCACTTTCTTCTGGTTTAGGATCAGTGCTCCTTTTCAGGAGGAGTCCTGTCAGTGGGCCGGGGGGGGGGGGGGGGGGGGGTCGGTCCTGTGTGGCTTAACACAGCACCAGCTCCACAGCTGCAGCAGTGCGCCTTGGGTGTTGTGCTTACCTGTGCGCATTCAACTTTCAAATTCAACAGTTCTGTCTGAAGTTGTAAGCATGTGCAGCAAAAACTTTGCGCTGTTGTGGGCCACCAACCCTGTACCTAGCTTGGGTGCACCGGCCAACTCCGTCATTGTAACAATAGTGGCGCATACTGCTTCTTTAATGTGACATCTGGAAGATTCCTTAGCGGCTTTTCCTAGATGCATTTTCTTCATGTCCTGTTCAAGTCTCCTGGGTGTTCTTAGAGTGGACATGAAGTGTCATACCTCTTGATTTGCATTTAATGGAGTTTTCTGGGTAAAATGAGTAGCAGCCATTTTCACAGGTCACCTCAGGCCATTTATAGCAAGAGGAAGCCAGAAATAGAATTTATTTCTAACAGTCTTTCAGCAGGTGATACAATTAGGCACTACCTAAGTTTGGCTGAAGATAAAGAATCAGAAACTGCCTGATTTGCCAAACCATTGGATCCTAGAGTCATTTCATGTTTTCATTGGGGTCATTAACACTTTGAATTGTCCCTTTGTTTCGCATTCTGGATCCTTACATAGATCAATTGGCCATAAGAAAATTCAAGAAACTTTTATAAAGAAGAAAAAGAATTCTGGTAAATTTTGATTTTTTTTAATATTTGATTTTCAAATATTTTAGAATTTGAGAAAAATTAGACTTGATTTTTGTCACTTTTTCTTTAGGAAATAACTCCTCATGCTAAGTAGCTCCTTTCAAATGTAATCCAGTGATCAAATCCTTTAGTTCTAAAAGGGAGATCTCATAAGGCAGAGATGGTATTTCAGGGTGTTATTTCTCTTTTCTTTGTGTGTAACTTACAAGTGGTTGCAGTCTGAAATCAGTGTTCAATCACAAAATGCAATACTACCTATGAGAGCATGCGGAGTCTACATTATCCTCACCTTTGTTTGAATCCTTTCTGTGTTAGCTCAGTGGACCGATCGATCACAGCTACTTTGACAAGTATCCCCCAGAAAAGGGAGTGCCTCCAGATGAACTTTCAGGCTGGGATAAAGACTTTTGATGGAAGAAGAGATGATTACGGCCTAGACACTACAGACGAAGACTCGAAGGACCAGTAATCCAACCCTGATTCTTTTCTCTTCAGAGTATTTATAATATCTTTTGGAAGACCATTACAGAAAAGAAATCCCTGCACAGGAGATTGAGAAGAGTGGTAGGGATGTGGGTCTGTCCTATCATGTCTCGTTTAGATGCTGTGAATTTTCATGTATTTCATTCTCTGCCTTTTTCCAAAGATTGAAGGCTATGCCATTCATCTTTCCACAGTCAGACCCATTTTTGCTGAAGTATAGTCTTCTCTATAATCGATCGCCTCTTCCCAGTCACACTCTTCTTCTTTCTGTCCTGATAAGACTTTAAAGTGATCTTGCCTTTGAACAGCCAAGTCATGCAAGTAGGAAGAACGTGAGTGCAATCTGAAGATTTCTCGGCTTCAGCACTATGGCATCTTGAAAAGGTAGTCTCCAGAAATCATGGTTTTCAGTGGATGTCCTTGACTTCCACCTGCATTCAACTTAGGAAAATGTTAATTCGCTACTGATACCAGTCTGAGAAAAGGCAAATTTGAGTGTTAGTCAGTAGTATCTCTTCCTAAACAAAAGAGCCAATCAATCTAATCATATAAATATATATTCGTTTGGGGAAGTTAGAAAAAATAACCAAAGTGAAGACTGTTTTTCTTTTTCCTGTGATGAGCTGTGATATTTCAGAGGCTTCAAAAATCTTGTTAAAGGTGGTTGTAATGTGTGATTAAATCTTGAGACTTTGGAAGGTTTTATCAAACATATTGAAATATTTTCCCAATCAGAGTGAAAAATAGCCTGGAAAAAAATTGTAAATGGTTTCCTTGCCATTATATGTAGAAGAAAATGAATTCTAATAGGTAAAGTTGCTGACTCCTTGAACGTTGGAGATATTTTGGCCAATTCTGTGATTACTGCTATTAATAAACCAAAAGAAGTATAGAACAACCATAGTTAATTTTTAATGAAAATCTCCCTGGCAAATGTTGATGCACTGTAATTACAGCCGAGTGAACAACTCTTTTTAAAGACGTTTGAGTCATAGATGTGTTTGTGAGTTTAGACTGTTAAGGCAGGCTAGCCACCGAGATGTGATGGGATTTTAGCATCCGCCCTCCTCCTTGCAATCTTCAGATAACCCACAGGAGGGTCTCAGGAGTGCTTGACCCCAGTCCTTGAGAACTTGACTAGGAAAATGCAGACTACCTGCTGACTATGACTGCTCCCTTACTTCCTTTCGCAAGGAGTGGAAGCAGAACTTTGTCAATCTTTAATTAGCAGAGGGAAAATAGCATTTAGAGTCAGGCCCTCTTCACGCTTCTGGTGATAATTTCCTCAGATAATGGTCTGAGCAGCCTCTGCTCAGTTCCCACCTATGGTTTTGTCACATAGAGAAAGTCAGCCAGATGTTTCCTGCAGAGGTAAGTGAGATAAGGGAGACCCAAACCAAGAAGGTACATCATTCACAAGTTAAATTTTTACATTTAGAATCTGTCTGCTGAACCAAAGAGCTTTTGTTTTCCAGTGTAGTATTTTTAAAGATTAAGTATTGTACATAGAAGAACCATTTTTAATAGAATTAACCTGCTTCAAGAATTTCTAAGATTTTTTAAAGATTTTTATTTGCATTTGGTTTGTACTGTATGTTTTTCCATGTATATATTTTAAGATTACCAAAAGGTAGGAAATATATGTATTGGACGGATATTAGAACTGTACAGTTATAATAGCAATGATATTCTCAAAGGAGATCAGTAGTTACAATTTAAAAAAAGCCCTACTTATACAGAAATAAAAACCAATTTAAGATATTGCAGGTTTATTCTACCTATGATTGGCTGTATCAACATGAGATCCTCACACAGGATTTTTTTTTGTGCTTCCTTTTGAGTACTTTATAAAGATAAGTAAATGAGAGATTAAACCATCATAAAATCCTAACTCCACTATTTCCTAGCTGGGTGACCTTGGGAAATGTCTTGTCCTTTTTTGAGTACCAGCTTTCTTACTTGTAGAAGAATACATAACAAAGTAATATCTATTTTAGAGACTTGTATTGAGGATTATATTTGCCTGGTATCTGCAAAATAATTAATGCTGCACAGATGAGAGCTACAGTTACTGTGTTCATTAAAATTAAAGGGGCCTTAATAAGCATTCAGTTCTTAAAACTTTATGTAATACTGTTATCTGTATGCAGAATTGTACCAATTAAATCCAGTGTTTGTCATTCTTTTTCTTTGGCATAAGTAAAAAGTGTTGATCAAACTTCAGTGTATAAGATGAAGGGTTCATTCTCACCAAAATGAAGTGCTTCATTAGACTAACTTAAATTTTAATTATTATGAATTAAGAAGATATACACACACATACACACACACACTAGAAAACATAGAATTTATCCCTATATGTAAAACTCTATCGTATTCCTAATCATTAAATCATTCTTAATCTCTCTTTTCTAGGGAATATAGCTAATTTTTCATTCTTCAGCTTTTTTCTTTATTGTCTTTCTTGATTGTCATTTCTTAATCATCTCCAAATATTAGAAGGAGCGGAATGTGGTAGTAAAAGAGAGGAGATGTGGCATCAAGTGAAATCTGAGTTTGAATTCCAGCTCTGCCTAGATTCCCTTGACCTTGAACAGTAGATCACTTCTTTACTCATCTGTAACTTAAAGACTTGAAACTTTGGGCTAAAATATTATTACTAGTAGGTTATTGATAATAATTTGGAAATAAATATCTACATCTATTTCACTGGACATAATGGTAAATCCTTGTTCTTTGTTGCCAAACATTATACTAGAAGTATTTATGTGCATGATCTCATTCATACAATATTCAAAAATAATTATAAACATGTTGTCTATTGACTGCCCTAAAAGTGAAGTATTGGCATCAAGTATATATTTCATTCACAATTTGGCTGGGATTGTGTTACATGACCTTGAAACAATTTACTTCAGAGCTTAGTCACTGAAAATAACCATTTTTTATTTTCATAGACTCTGTGGTCAAAGAATTTTGAAAACACATAGCAAGGAGCTACAGCATCAGGTGGGAAAACTTACAAACTGAGAAATGATTCAATGGCTGGTGGCTGGAATTATTTGCCATCTTATTCACTGACATATCTCATATCTGGGCTAGATCTACTCAGAGACCAGGTGGAACTGAACCTGGATCCCTGCGCATGTCTTCTCCATGGCTTGCGTTCCCCATCTCATGACATCCTTAAATTAGACTCATTTTATGTCAGTACAGCGCGCGCTTCAAAAACCCATTATTCTGTCCAACAAAGCAGAAGCTACACTATCCTTTATGGATTAGCTTTAGAAGTCACATAACATCACTTCTGCCATACCCAACTGGTAGAAACACAGACCTATCCATATTTGAGAGAAGGGAACATAAACTTTATTTATTACTGAAGGCAGTTTCAAAGAATTTGAGAACACGTTTTAAAATTGCCACAGTCTACTCTCTGGCCACATATTACTTACACCACTCCCATATGCAAAACAAATTCATTCCCTCCCATTAGCCTCCCTATGGATATCATCAGGTCCAAGCTTAAGCTCCAGGACCTTGTCATCTAAATCCAGTTCAGCTGTGGTTGACACTCCTCACCCATAATTGTTGCATGTCATTTTTTGAGATCTGAAATGAGTAAAAAAAGTTGCTGTTTTCCTCGACACTCAAAATTGGATGGAGACCTGAGCAGGGAATAAGCACATAACATAAACAGAGAGAGAAAATGGGAGGCACAAAGCAATCCCTAGTCTAAGCTAATTTTGAAATCTAGCCTGACATATGTTGCCATTTTTCTGCACAGGGCTCAATTTTATATCCTGTTAATTGCTTTTTATAGGTCTTGGCTGTGCCATCTTGAATCTTGGTTCTGCCTTCTGAACCATTCTTCCTTTTCCATGAAGTATAGCCAGGATTTGAAACTGGATAGACTTCTTAACCAGTTTCCTGCCTGTAAAAGTATAATGCTAGAAGTGCCTTAAAAATTTATTTCTATCTCTTTGTTCCAAACTGACACATTTTCTTTAAAACCTTTGTCAATTTCCCATGAATGAATTAATAATTCACTCCATTAGACATCAACCATGGTCACAAATCTTGTTTGTAAAGATGCTTTGAGAGAGTTTCCTAAGATTCTTAGAAATTCTATTTTTTTAAAGAGCACATGTACACCACATACTTAAGATGGTTGCTATTTTAGTTTGAAATGGTGCCATGGGTAACTTCAAAGATGGCTTTCAATGATTCCTGTTTATCATCTTCATGCATTTTTATACCCCTCCCCCTTGAATGTTAGTCGAACCCATAGACTGCCTTTTAACAAATAGAACAAAAGTGATGAGATCAGATTACAACAAAGTCACTTTGCTTCTGTCCTATTCACCTTCTCTTGCTCACCCACCTACCAGCTCTGATGGAAACTGGCTCCCACAAAGTGAGCTTCTTTATAGATAGGCCCATGTGGCATGAGTCCCTGGCCAACAGCTGGTGGGGAAATCAGACCTTCAGCCCAACTACTTTGGATACACCAAATCATGCCAGCCACCACATGAGTGATCTTGGAAGCAGATCCTTCCACCTGCAGAGCCTTCTGATCAAACTGCAGCCCCAGCCAACACGTTGATGGCAGCCTAGCGAGAATCCATGAGCCAGGGAACCCAGATAAATACTCCCAAGTTCCTGACCCGCAGTATCTGTGAGATAAGTGTTGTTTTGAAACTTCAAGTTGGAAAGGACAGAGGGAAATAATGTGTATCAAGCAAGAACAAAATGGATGCAACAGAAAAGGATAAATTTGAGTCCTGAGGGAAATCTAGAATTTGTGCTGACAAAACAGTACCCATGAGAACACACT
This sequence comes from Sylvilagus floridanus, assembly GCA_949820135.1. Lineage (NCBI taxonomy): Eukaryota > Metazoa > Chordata > Mammalia > Lagomorpha > Leporidae > Sylvilagus > Sylvilagus floridanus. Next base: position 91,087,774 of record OX463238.1, read on the forward strand.
GGAACCTGCATCTGTCTTCCATGGTTGCCAGCTTCGGGGACATTGGTGACCTGCACCTTTCACATATTTCTGACTGGAGTTGAAGATGTTCAAGGAGCCATCTGATTGGAGCTGGAGGAGACACGGCCTGGCTACTGCTTTAGACCAACAAGGTGAGCCAGCAGATGAGAAACAGGCCTGAGCCTCAGCAGTGCTTGTCCTTGTGCTGACTTCCAGAGCGCAAATATAGCTGTGCTCACTTTGCCTGTCAGATCTGCAAATATCTCCTGCAGAAAAGCCTAGCTCAAGAGTGATACCGAGAAGGAAATTCTGAGAAAAATACATGGGATCCTCAAAAAAATATGGAAAATGCATATTTTGAAAAAACTGTGGATGGATTTCAAACATTTTTGCACTAAGAAAAACTTATCTTTTAATTACATGTTTGATGTATCCTTTTATTTCTGTCTCAAACGGACACAAGACATCCAGTTTGGAAACTAGTGAAATATATAGTGCATAAATATTCTTGTGTAATTCAGTTTGAATTTTTAAAGGAAGAAAATTTGTGTTCTCTCTTTCCACCTGATATTTATCAAAGGGTACAGGCCACATGATTCCATTGAAAATAACAACAATTTGTCTCGGGTGATTTATAGGCAAGTTATAAACTGAATTAGAGCTGGGACATTTTCACTTGGAAGAATAACACCAGGACATGAGTGTTTTTGTTTATTTAATTGTGGGTTGCTGAATTAAAAATTGAATGATGGAAAGTAACATAAAATTTGTTCTGATAAGTATAAACTTCTTCAGAGCGGAAAAAACACCAACAGGACATGCATTGAGCGAAAAAGCAGAAGAAAATGTGGTAAGATAAAGGCAAAACACCAACAGTTGACCAGTCCTGGATGTAGAGAGCAAATGAGGCTTTCTCTCTAGGCAGATGGGGGAAATCTGGGTGTCTCAGTGGAACACAGGCTCACTATGAGTGAACTGCCAAATCCTGCTGTTGAAAATTTAGAAAGATTCTTAGATTGCTAAACAGATAGAAAAATGTTGGCTCTAGAATCTTCTCCTCTTTCACATTCTGCTTGATCAGCCCAATTTAATGCTCTGTGTTCAATTTGGAGTTGAAGAAGGATGGTCAAAATATTAAAAGTATATGTATTAATAACTAAACATTAGGTCTGTGAGTCAAAGCTAAGGTAATATTGAGGGTCTATAAAGACTGAAGTAAGAGGAAGCTCTGGTTGAAGTGGGTAACAAATGAGAGAGACACGGAATGCATGACTTAATCAATTCACTCAACACATTGATTGAACACTTACATTCTAGTTACTGTTCTAAGTGCTGAGGATCCAGCTGAGAGAAAAATCTCAGTTACACATATACCCACATTGTTAGACAACACTTCTAACAGTGATTATATCCAGTGATGTGATCAGAAATCTCCTGTCTCAGTTTTTACATATAACATATATTTGTGAAATTCAAAACAGAGAATAACAAATGCTGACAAGGATGTGGACAAAGGGAACACTCATGCACTGTTGGTGGCAATGTAAATTAGTGTAGCCTTTGTGGAAAACAGTGTGGAAATTTCTTTAAAAACTAGAAATAGACTTGCCATATGAGCCGGCAATCGCACTGCAGGGTTTACACCCAAAAGACTTCAACACAGTGTGTCAAAGAAATACCTGCACCACCCTTTTTATAGCAGCACTGTTCACAATAGCCAAAATTTGGAACCAACCATGGTGTCCATCAACAGGCGAATGGATGAAGAAAATGTGGTATATGTACATGATGGAATATTATTCAGCTATAAAAAAAGAATGAAATGCTACCATTTGTAGCAAAATGGACTTAACTGGATGACATTATGTTGAGTGAAATAAGCCAGACCCAGAAAGATACCACATGTTCTCCTTTATATGTGGGAGCTAAAATTTAAAAAATAAAGAAATGTCTATGTATCAGTGTTGCTGCAAATATGGTTTTATGCCTTTGTCAAACCAATGGTTAAGAATGTTATACTACTGTAGTTTTAATGATTTGTGATTACTTTAAAATTTACTGCATATGGTTGAAATGGTCATTTTTCCATTCAATTATTGTTTATAGCTTTTTAGCTATTATCTGTATTCCCATTCAACTAGGGTCTTTTGGGTTTTACTTGTTATTGTTTTTACTTGTTAAACTTACTATTTGGTGAAGTATTAAGCCATTTTACCATAATGTAATTTTAAAAGATGTTATCTCAAAAGCTAAAAAAAAATGACAACAGGAAAAGGAAAGAAGGTGGGAGGGAGAGAAGTGAAGGGAGGGAGGGAGGAAATATCATTATGTTCTTAGAATTGTCTCTACAAATCACATTGAGTCTGTTAAAGCTAATTAAAAATTAAAATAAAAATACACCAAAAAAGAAAAAATAAATTTGAATCGCGGAGGTAGGATGGATGTCAGAATGACCATTGGAAACATAAAGGCCCGAGGGACATGTGACCACATCAAGTCAGTTTACAGATAGGAGAGTACCATAGCCTTCCTCAGGTGGCTCTACAAGCGTAACCCATGAATTTCCAAGTTTTCAATTCTTTTGCTATCTCAATGGTAATATGTATTTCAAAGTTACCATAAGTAAGTAGTGTATATTAATGAATTAATTAGTTAGTAGATTGGCTGTCTCAAGCAATAGTGGACGGATTCAGTAATTTGTGGAGGGACAGGCATTTTGAGCACAGAGGTTAAGTTCTCTCTTGGAATGTCCACATGCTGTAGTGGATGGTCTTTCAAATCCCAGCTACTTGGTTTCTGATCCAGCTCTGCTAATGCTCACTCTGAGAGGCAGTGGCTAATGACTCACGTACTTGGGTCTCTCACATGTGGGAGGCCCAGATTGAGTAATGGGCACCTGGCTTGGTCCAGGCCCAGGCCCAGCTGTTTCAGGCATTTGGGGAGTAGAGCAATAGATAGATCTATCTCTGCCTTTCAAATGAAATGAAAATTAATTTAAAGAAAGTTAAAGTCTATGGATTCTAATTGTAAGGGGATGGTTGTAAATAGTTAAGTTAAATGTATTGCAAAATTAGCTCAACATAAAATGTGTGGATAGAAATTTAATTTAGAGCTAGCACGTGGGAGGAGCTGAGGTGCGGCAGAGTGATTGGGTAAGTGTCATCCAGCTTGGAAAGGATCCCATAAAATACCTTCAAGAGTTCCTCTAGGAAAGTGGTTCTCAAATGAGAGTGGGTGTTACATGTTTGTAGAGAACTTCATACACACATCAAGACACAGGCCTCATCCCTCTTCAAGGAGCCTTGGTCTCTCTGGACTTTATTAACTCAGCTCTGGTAAGCCAGAAATTGCAAGAAGCATTGTTCTATCAAGTTCTCGGTTGCTCAGATTCTCATTCAGCATCTCTTCTTAGTATATTTCTCACGAAATTGGAGGAGTTATCAACACTCAAAGGCAAGTTGTCTACCTGACTGTTGGGCTAGTTCATAGCTGAGGTCTCTTTGTCACCTCTGGCCTGGCACAGGGCCAAGGATCTCCCTGAGGGTCATTGTCCTTGGTTACTTCCCGCACTAGGGAACTTTAGGTTTTGACCACAGTAGCCTCCAGCCCTGCCTAGATCTTCTTTGCTGCACTTAATGCAAAGCCACCTGCTCAGTGCCAAGGTCATCTCCCGCAACCGCCTCCTTTGACAGCTCTGAGAGTTACAGGCTCTGTTCTCACAACTGAGAAGCCAAGGGGAATCTGCTAACTGTGTAGCTCAGGGTCTCCCCTTGCCCAGCTAAGCTGCGGCCCCAAGGTTATTGTGTGGCGATTTTCTCCTAGGAAGACCCAAACACATGGGCTGCTTCTCTCTCTTTCTTTCTACAGCTCCCCAAGGGTTTCTAGAAAGTGCAGGCTTTCTCCACTTTCCGTTCTGTCTGGACGTTCTTCACATACATAAAACTCTTTGGGCTCCTCCACAAAGCCGGATCCTTTAGAAGCTAGAGGAAGGTATACAGGAATAAAGAGAATCCTTTCTCAGGACCAAAGCTTGGCCTTTGCATTTCCAAAGCCTAAGAGCCTAAGACTTTCTCAGTGAAACCAAATAGGAACTAATCCTTATGGGCCAGTAGATGATTCTAGAAAAGAATCAAGATTTATTTTCAGAGAGCAAAACAAGATCGTATTAATAATTTATAAAGAATTATTTCCCCTTTACAAAAATATACCAGAAACTTTCACCCAAGTGATGAATGCTCTGGTATAATTAAATAGGGCCTTGGGGTAGAATGCAGCTGAACAGAGGTGAGAATGGCTTTGAATAAATGGTAAGGAAATGCCTTTCTGAGTAGGTGACATCTGAGCTGAGGACTGCATGGTGAAAAGGAAGCAGGCTTAAGACAGTCTAGGAAAGTGTGTTCCAGCCAGAGAAATCCAATGCAAAGGCTGTGGGGTATTAATGGATTTGGAATGTTTCAGAAACATAAAGAAGTCTGTAGGTTTCCAGAATAGTGACAGTTCAGAGGGCCTGAGTATGAGAATCTTGGAGGCCACAGTAAAGAGTTTGGTTTTTATTCCAAATGAAACATGAAGCTGTTTTATCTTTTTTTTCCCCTTTCAAAGCAGAGGAGGGACTTGATGTGATTTATGTTTTTGAACTCTGGTGGTTGTGCTATGATAGAACATAGATCTTGGAATAAAAGAAGCAGGCAGACCGGTGAGCAGGTAGTTGATTCCCTTAATTCACTGGGGGTCTGAACGGGGGCAGGAGTGGGTGAGCCAAGGAGTAAAGTGGTGGATGGGAGAGAAAAGCAACCAGGTTGGATGGGAGACTGTCAGAGGAGAAAGAGGGAGGGTCACTCTTAGCATTTTCAAAGTTCTAAATGAGTAATACGCATACAAATGTGTTTGTGTTTGTGTGCACACAAATGCCCGTGTCAAATACCCTTTCCTCTTCTAATAACGATCTGGACACCACGCTCCCTGCCCTTTTTCCAGAACGGTTGCTTGATGTTGGTGATTACAGCTGTGCCACACGGAAAGGAAAAGGATTCACATTTCATTACTTACATGAACGACAATGTGTTAAATATTTTTTTGTGTTACCTCATTTAACATTTTTGCTTCAGTTATGAATTTATTCTACCATTATAAATAAGGAAATTTGACCCTAAAGGGAAAATAAACTTACAAATAATTTTTAATACCATTTTGAAAAGACCTACTGTTGTGTGTCATAAACATGGGTAATTTCTTGGGTAAAATCATTACCATTGAATGGGTAAAATCATTACCATTGCCATGACCACTTATGGAAAATAAAAGATTTTATCCTTTTTGTTGTGTGGTGGTGTTGTCTGGATTGAAGCTGCTTAAAGGGGCCAGTGTTGTGGTATAGCAGGTTAGGCTGCTGCCTGTGATTCTGGCATCCCATAAGGGTGCTGGTTCAAATCCTGGTTGCTCCAATTCTAATCCAGTCCCCTGCTAATGTGCCTGGGAAAGCAGTGGAAGATGCCCAAGTGCTTGGGCCCCTGCCACCCATGTGGGAGACCCAGAAGAAGCTCCTGATTCTGGCTTCATCCCAGCCCATATATTTTCCTTGATGACCCTATTTAGAATTGCAAGCACCTTGGTACTCTTTACCCTTCTCCCCTCTGTTTCTTTATTCTATAGCTTTTATCACTCTCTAAATGACATGCATTTCACTTTTTTACCTACATATTTTGCTTACTTTCTGTCTTTTCCCTGTGGAATGTAACTGATGAGCACATAGTATCTACATCATGTATGACAGTGGCTCAGCCTGTCATGGGCACTCAACAAATATTTTTTGGATAAATGAATGAATGACTGAATTCATGAATTACAGATGATACTGCTGAACCCAGAAGAGTTAAATAACTTCATCCAGTGATACGAAACTTCATTATAGCCCCCATATTTTATTTGCCTAATCCAATATATTTTCAACAGACTTTTATCTCTATGATATCCAATTAGTGAATTAAATTTGAATTTGTTTTGATACATGTAAATACTTACACACTAGTAGTCTCATGCATGGAAGACAGAAGTTGGATTATGAATTGGATCTTTTGATTCCTCAATCTGTTTAGATTCGACTGCTTCTTAGGAAATCAGAGCTATAGTCTAACACAGATCCTGAAGTGCAGTAATTAGCATGTTAAGTGGAAGAGTGCATAAGACCAAGATATATATTTATATGAATGTCATGGGATAGATAAATTATCCAACAATTCCATTTTTATGCATGTAATGGATTACATAAATTATCCTGCCTAATTTACAGCAAATTCTGTGACTGTTAGTTTGAATTCTGAAGGAGGCCATTATCATTATTCAACATTCTGCTTCATTTCAAGGTGCAAGAACCATTCTATTCCCACACACTTTTGCCTAAGAATGTCAATGTGTATTGGGGAGTTAGGGAGAAAATAAAACATTATGTTGTTGTTCTACCTGAGCTGTGCTAGAGGAAACCTGCAAGGGGAGGCAACATTATAAAATGCTTCAAGTATCAAAAATGCATCATGGAATTGTGTTTTAACCAGGGAGCTTACTCTGTTTTGCAAGTCGCTTTTATGGGACTAGATTACCAACTGGTCAAGTAATTAGTTGTTTCCCCAAGGGGGTCTTTTCCATGTCTCAGTCTTTCTCAAGTGACCTTATGTGAAAGTTGATTTACAGAAGCTCTGTAACATTTGTTCCAAACTTTAGCTGTTGGGGGAGGGAAGACAACCATGTTCAGGTGTATTAGGATAAATTTGTAAGATGAGATTTCCCCTATTTCAAAATGAGGATTCCATTTGGTGAAACCTAGGCAATTCATTTTTTTTTTTTTTGTAAGGGTAAAGCTAAATAATCTTGAATTCTAAGAAGTGTGAGTGTTCCAGGTTGTAAGTGCTGTTCCTTGCACTCACACTTCCTCCATGTCCCACTTGGGTTTGTATTGGGTGGGTGCATGGGTTTGCGGCTCTCCTTGTTGTGAATTAATTATCCACTGGTGAAGCTCTGCAGGGGAATTTTGAAGCTGCACTTAGATATCAATACTCTTCCCACCCCATCTTAATTATTTTAAAGAATATGCTGTATAGCCTGGTGGTGACCAGATAGCTTTGACTCTAATGGGTTTGTTTACAAACTACAAGTTGAAGAAGTATTCAAAGCTAGAAAGGACAGCACTTGCTGTGTCGTCTGTGACAACTGACTGAACAACAAACAATGGGTCAAAAACCATTTCTGAATCTTCTTTCCTATATAACTTATATTTGAACACAAAATCAGGAAGACTTCCATCTAAATCCATTTAGAATTTATTTAATTTTTTAGACTGAATTTAAACATTTGAACTTGTTTTTATTCATCTGAGGGGCAGAGAGGGAAAGAAGAGACAGAGGACACTTCCATCTGCTGATTCACTCCCCCCATGCCAGAGTGGATGACGGGGTCCCAACTACTTGACCCACCACCTCCTGCCTCCAAGGGTGTGCACTAGCAGGAAGATGGAATCAGAAGAGCTAGAACTCAAGCCAAGGGCCCCAGAATGGGATGTGGGCATCCCAAGTGGTGTCTTACTGGCTGTACCAAGTACCCTTCCTGTTTCTTGTTTTCCATTTCAGTGTAGTAATATTCGCTGTAAGGCAAATGAAGGAGCTCAGAATACTTTTTTTTTGGGGGGGGGCAGAAATAACTGATTGAAAACAGTTATATAGAATACTATTTTTCTTTTAAAAATAATAAAGAGGGGCCGGCACTGTGGCATAGTGGTCTAATCCTCCATCTGTGATGTCGGCATTCCTTATGAGTACCAGTTCTTGTCCTGGCTGCTCCTCTTCCTGTCCAGCTTTCTGCTTGTGGCCTGAGAAAGCAGCGGAAGATGGCCCAAATACTTGGGCCTCTGCACCCAGGCGGAGACCCGGAAGGAGCTCCTGACTCCTGGCTTTAGATTGGCCCAGCCCTGGCCATTGTGGCCTGTAGATGGAAGACCACTCTCTTTATCTCTTCCTCTCTCTGTAACTTTACTTCTCAAATGAATAAATAAATATTTAAAAAACCAAATAAATATAGGTAGAGGGAGTGAGCTGGGGAGAAAATGGGGAAGAGAGAGTTTCTTTGAAGAGGGGGAAAGGGAAAGGAACATGTAAATTCAACCTCAAAATTCCACTGAAGAGTCTCACAAATAATGAGTTCACACCAAACAAAAAGTCAACATCCAATGATCTCCAGCCTTATCTGGAATTGAACCCACTGGGAGGAAAGGCTGCCTAAGAACCATACACCTGGTGGGGCCACATCTGATTAACCCAAGGGGGTCGCTGGTCCATAAGGAAGCTGGGATGCAACAAGCTTCCAGTCTTGTTTCTGCAGGCTAATAGCTGGACTCCCTCTAGCGGCCATAGTAACAAACGGCTCTGGCTGCTTAGAGACTTTAAACAAGAGCGCTTGGAGGGACGCTGTTCTCCGGATGTGACACTGCTGCTGTCAGAGGACATTAAGGCCGCTAAGTAAAACAGTTCCACGCAGAGCCGCTAGGTCCTTCTCTGACAAGAGCCCAGCTCCTTTCCCTCGAAGGAGCTGTTGTGGCTGAGGCCTTCGACGTAGAGTGCTTTGCTCGCTTTCAAGCCGAGTCTACAAGGACAGGGGCTGTGTGGTGCGTTTTGTTGTTATTTGAAATGAGGGGGGATAATGGGGACAGTACTAGTGGGGGTGAGAGGAGAATTGTCTGGGAAGGTGTCCTTGGGGAGGGACTAAGCCCCTTCAGGACAGCTTCCCCAGGTCTAAGCGGGCAATATGTGAACACATTCCTCCACTTTGTGTTAGCGGGTGCTTTGTGGGTGGGCTCAGGGGCTTTCAAGTTCAAGAGGTAAAATTTTAATGTAAATATCTATCTAAAATGGAGTGCAGAACGTGCTAAATTCTATACCAGAAGGCCAGGAGAGAGGTATGGTATTGATTTGTAGGTGGTAGGAATGGGAGCTCACATGAGTATCGACCTACATCTGTTTCTGTCTTGTCTATCCATGGCTCCCTTGTTGTCTGTATTTATTCTTTCTGTGTACACACATTATAGACACATACACATACAGTCAATCAAGTGAAATCTATAATCGATAAAATACAGATGATGCAACATCAACGACAAATAACATTTCGTATTGTTAATGTGTAAAGAATAGCAAATGAATAACTACAAGATACAATCTCCTTAGTAACAAAATGAGTAAAGGATATCAACAGGTCACTCTCAAAAATTGTAGATATCCTAAAATATGTTACAAATACATTTGCACTTATTAGAAATTATATAACTTGAGTCAACTTTAAATTAATTTAAATATTTATTATTCAATTAAGTAAGTTTAATTTTTACTAATAAAGTTAAAAGTGCTGATTAGAGCAGAAAGGTTAAAGGGTAGATCATTGCTAGCAGTGGACGGGCCATGGAGAAAACAGGCACTGACGAGGGTAGTGTATATTGCTGATCCATTCAGAGAAAAGCCGGGTGATATGAATAAACATGTAAAAGATTGGAGTTTTCAGGATATATCTGCAAGAAACAATTGGATGAACAACTACCGGAACTGTTCAGCAATCTTTATTGTAGCATTTTGTATTATAGCAAAAGAAATGACAAAACCAACCATGCACTCTAAACATCTTGCTATTTGTGAATGGTTAATTACTTGGTGTCTAACCGCATCATAGATTATTACACGATAAAGAAAGATTATGTAGATCAACCTCTAAACATAAAATGTGCATAACGTGTCAAGGAGAAAACCACTTGCAAAAGAATATGTAGGCCTGCGCCGCGGCTCAATAGGCTAATCCTCTGCCTAGTGGCGCCGGCACACCGGGTTCTAGTCCTGGTCAGGGCGCCGGATTCTGTCCCGGTTGCCCCTCTTCCAGGCCAGCTCTCTGCTGTGGCCCGGGAGTGCAGTGGAGGATGGCCCAAGTGCTTGGGCCCTGTACCCCATGGGAGACCAGGATAAAGCACCCGGCTCCTGGCTTCGGATCAGCGCGGTGTGCCAGCCGCAGCGGCCATTGGAGGGTGAACCAACGGCAAAGGAAGACCTTTCTCTCTGTCTCTCTCTCTCTCACTGTCCACTCTGCCTGTAAAAAAAAAAAAAAGAATATATACACAATGCCACAAGTTTATTAAAATAGCAAACTACGTGCATGTGAAAGATGCCCGAAGGCTGTAAGTTAACACATTACCAGTCATTATCTCTCAGTGCTGGAATTATAGGAACCGTTTCAGGTTCTTTTTCTTTTTATACCTTTCTTTGTTCTCTGTATTTCCTACCATTATGATAAACTATTTTTATTAGCAGATAAACTAATTAAATCCATTTTATGGAGGATAGGAAAGCCTGAGTTACTGGTGCAAATTCCCATGAAAATCTGTAGCTTTATTGTCTACAACGTTTCCTAATCTGAACGTACAATTTCCTGCTTCAGTTTATAGTACTGCAGAGGTAAATAAAGGGACCAACAAAAGAGACGCAATTTTTCACAGACCATAAAAGTCCCATTTCACTGGTGAGAAGTTCTCTTTTCCAATCCCTTAGGCACTACATTAAGGTTGCATATGGAAGGAGTTAAAAAGGAAACATGTGAAGACACAAAGACTCTCTCTGAAGGGAGTGTGGTACCCAGAGGGTTTACAGGTCAGCTCAGGATGCAACCCTCTGCCGGCAGACAGCCCATCCGGGGACCCATGCATGTGCTGTGGTCATTCAGTGTGAAAACTAAGGCAGTGGTCAGTGACAGCTCAGCCTAGACAGGGGAATGATGGACGCCCCACCCACCCGGAGGAATATGAATCTTTTCATGGGCTCAATCAATATGTAGCCCTCCTATCTCTCCATTCCCAATACAGATTTTGATTGCTTCTCCTCTAAGCAAGACCACAATAGCCTCAGCTTCTCCTCAAATCCTTGCAAAGATACAAAGACCCTAAGCTTTGTCCTTTTTGTCAAAATTACTCCATGTGCTGCTATGAGATGCTAGATAGACTTGTGAGTTAATTCCAGTGCTGCTGCTAAATATTAATGTTGTCCATAGGCAAGTAACTCAGGTCTCTAAAATGGCAGTTTCTTCATCCGCAGAGCAAGGATAATACTGATGCATTTAATCCTTATAAAGGGGGAGGTTGCATAATTAAGTCATTCCCTGTGTATGAAAGCAATGCAAGTTATTAACTTCTACTTGTCACAAAATGGCAAGTTTTATATTTTATTAAGCAAATGAGATAACTTTTGACAGTGAAAGGTTTTTTTTTTTTTGTTGTTTCACTTTTTTTTAAATTTTTAGTTATGCTGAGGTTAATTGGCTTGGGAAAATTGAGGTGTCTCCTCATTCTGGTTACAAGGGTCTTAATTTGATTCTCTCAAACTGGACAACATTTGTAATGGATGGGGCTTTCTTATTCTGAATCTGGATGAATCCTTAGGGAACATGGGTTGGGAGAATCTGATTCCCTGAGCACCTATGCATGGTGCATATATCACCTTACTAGTGTTTACTTGCATGGCAGTGTCCCCAGGGTCTGTCATGAGAGCTTACCTCCCCAGTGCCTAGCATATTGTACAAGGTCCACAAATGTTTAGTGACTTCATAACCAGCTGCCATGGAACTGTTAGTCTCAGATGCCAGGAAACAGTCCCTGAATTTTCTGGCTGGTCCCTGGCAGTGAGCCCAGCTTTCTAGCAGGTGGATAATTGTACTCTAGTGCTAAACCTAATGCAGCAACAACCATCTCTACTACCTATTGGATCAAGCAGAGAGGTCATTGATTGTTTTTCTCCATACTATGGAGTGGGAATTTCTGGGAGAGTCAGGACACCTGCTGGCTTTCTTGGCACCCTGTGCTGTCACTGTGCTTTGCTGCTGCATCACAGGTTGAGTCCACCAGACTGGGAGCTCTTTGCAAGCAAGCACCAAGATTTTCTGGTTTGTGTTACATTCCCAGCCCTTATCAAGTGCCTAGAAGACCTCAGTAAATATTTATGGGATGAGTATACAAAAATGAGAATAATGAAATAATTATGAAATAAAGAATCAAAAACAGGAAGAACAGTATAATTTGCCATATAAATTTAGAAAACTTATTTTACCTTTGAGCCTTGTTTTTGATATGCATAAAATGAGAATAACAATTCCTCACAGTATGGCATCAGACATGTGAGTTGCTATCATGTGTTATAAGCTTCTAAATCTCACGGCTATCCTACTGGCTTGAACTCAGGAGAATCTGGGCTCCAATGTAACTTTTATTAACTCTTGGATTTTGAAAACGTTTCTCAGTTTCTGAATATCTCTTTTCCATTACTGTAGAGATTGAACATGGTGTTGTGAAATAAATTTGTATTATATATTGCTCAATACATGAGATATATTATTATCACTATTATTCTTCATATCTAAGATTAAGGTGTAAGAACTTTATGATTTCTGTTTCTACTATGCATGTAACATCTGTAACATTAAGGAGTTCCATGAACACTCTTATTCACAATTAGAAAATGAGGAAGTTTTATTAGGTTTGGGTATTAGGAATTTAGAGTACATTGATAGATCCGGTACATAGAAACCAATAATAACTAAAACTTATGTGGTATTTTATGGTGCACAGAGTATTTTCACAACCTCAAGATTCACAGCACAGGAATCAACAGTGGGCTCTTGAGGTATTTCCGTGTATTATTGTTTCTCACTGTGTTATTTGGGAGTTCCCGTGAACACTAAAAGCCATGTGTAACTCATTTACCTGGCTGATTTAAGAGGAGTTAGAAAACTTCCAAAAGTTTCCACTCTCCCTTCCTAGCCAGAAAATCAGAATGCAGGTGCATCAAGAGACTACATGTAGTTTAATGTAGATTTGGGGAGTGGGCGGAGAGTATTTGGAGAAACACTCTGTACATATGTGTGTATGTGTGTGAGTGCCCACAAAGGCATACCTGTGTGTACACACTACACATGAGAGAAAGGTAACGGAATGAGAGCTCTTCCTGCGTTCAATGAGAGACAAACTCTAGAGAAAGGAAATCATAGTGATTCATTCTGAGCCCTGGAAGAATTTCAAAGGAAGAATTTACAACTCTGCCCTTTTTAGAAGTCTCTCGTTTACTTATTTGCTTGTTTCTCACATAGATTTGTGAAAAATTCACAAACCTAAAACTTTATATACCCATGTGTAATTATGTGAAATGAAAATGCATTTTTGTACATTGAAAGTTACCAAAGAAACTTTAAAGGTGTTAGGGGACATTTGTGAGGTACATACTTTTTTTTTTAAGATTTATTTATTATTTGAAAGGCAGAGCTACAGAACAGCAGAGGCAGAAGAGGCAGAGAGAGAGAGAGAGAGAGAGAGAGAGAGAGAAGAGAGAGAGAGAGAGAGAGAGAGAGAGAGAGAGAGAGAGGTCTTCCATCTGCTGGTTCATTCCTCAAATGGCTGCAATGTGCAGAGCTGGGCCTATCCAAAGCCAGGAGCCAGGAGCTACTTCCAGGTCTCCTAGATGGGTGTAGGGGCCCAAGGACTTGGGCCATATTCCCCCTGCTTTCCCAGGCCATAGCTGAGAGCTGGATTGAAGGTGGAGCAGCGGGGACTTGAACAGGTGGCCATATGGGATGCTGGCACTGCAGGCGGTGGCTTTACCCTCTACACCAGAGGCACGTATATTCTATGCACTATAGAGATTGAAGATTCTGCCTCTAGAAGTGTGGCTTTTCTGGGCAAACACGATGTATCACCTGGAGAAGTGGCTGCTTCTGTCTAATTTGTACTTACAACGTTCTATTGTAACCTTGAAAATAGCTACCTTTCTGTGGTTCTTGTTTGTTTGAAAGGCAGAACAACAGAGAACAGAGAGGGAGACACACACACACACTCACACAGAATGAGAGAGAGATCAAGAGAGAGAGTGAACTCTTCATCCACTGGTTCACTCCACAAATGGCCGCACTGGCTAGGGCCAGGCCAGACTGAAGCTGGGAGCGGGAACTCCATGCTTGCTTCCTCCACGGTGGCAGGGCCCCAAGTACGTGGGGATTTTCTGCTACCTTTTCATGCACATTAGCAGGAAGCTAAATATGAAGTAGAGTAGCCAGGTCTTGAACCACCACTCTGATACGGGATGCTGGCCTTGCAAATGTCAGCTTAATCAAATGTGCCAGCCAGTCCCTGAAAAACAGCTACCATTTGAACTTAGTTATTTTCCAGTGTTTATTACTTATTTTTAATAACCATCTATTTCAAAGAAAAGTGGACTGATGAGAAACTTAAGGGAACACTTCACCTTTTTTATAAGATATGAAAACACAATATAAGTTTAAATATTCCAGTATGTAATGTTATTTTCTGGTACAACATGTTACGTGGTTTTAAATAATGTCTTTGATTTGTAATGTCATTTGCTCGTAGAAATACTGAAAAATTGTCATAAAAACAAATTGAGGGACTGACGCTGTGGCGTAGTGGTTTAAACCTCCCACTATGGTGCCCACATCCCATCAGGGTGCCTGCTTGAGTCCCTGCTGCTTGACTTCAGATTCCGCTCCCTGCTGATGGCCTGGAAAAGCAGTAGAAGAACTGAATGAAGCTCCTAACCCCTGGCTTCAGATCTGTCCAGCTCCGACTGTTTCGGCTAGATGGGGAATGAGCCAACGGATGCTAGACCTCTCTCTCTCTCTGCCTCTTTCTTTCTGCATCTGCCTCTTTGTAACTCTGCCTTTCAAATAAATAAATAAATCTTTGAAACATGAATGGAAAACAGTGCTAATGGAAAAGTCATATGTTTTAATACTGTTTAACTTGTTATGTCATCTATCTAGCTAATATATATATTATAAATATATCTATCATCTATGTCTGTATCATCTACCTACCTATGATGCATCTATCTATGTATACTATCATCTGTGTAAAGTGTCTTCAAAACATTTGTGGAAAATAGAATGAAAAGATTTGAAATCATGCAGTTTTTTTTTCATTTTACTCTTTTCCAATGAACTTTTTGAATGCACCTCCTATATATGGATTTCAAATTTTTTTCCAGCAAAATAAACATTTTTGAAAGATTTTATTCATTTATTTGAGAGGTAGAGTTAAAGAAAGGGAGAGACAGAGAGCAAGCTCATGCATCCACTGGTTCCACGAACTTTTGAGGTGCTTCTATATTCTAAACATTCAGGAAAGAGTAAAAGACCATTCTCTTCCAAAGGTGGACCTGTCTGCGTGATGAATAACTGCTGGCAGGTTTAATGTCATCATAAGAAGTTGCTTCAGATCAAAGATAGATGTGCAGTGTGCTTTCTTCATCACGTAGCACCAGAATGAGAAGCATAGCTGTGTTTCAATGGTAGTAACGTCTGTATTATAAACCACAGTTTAGTAAACATCTGTGGTTGCTTGTACATCAGAGAGGGATTGACATACTATTTCCAAGAAGTATGAGTATGAATTTATAGTAGTTTTTCAATTTTTAGTCATCTACAGGGGTGTTTTTTATTGTTTTTCGGAAACTACATATTGGGCTAGGATCTCCCTATCATGTGTATACCTTGTGCAGATAAGGGACACACAACAGACATGTTTTCTGAAGAGTCAATGTGAACCTACTTTCTGTTTATCTCGCAGATGGACGTGGACCCAGAGAACTTTCTCTGGTAATGAAAAAGTTCACTTCTCTGTGAGCCAGTGAAGGCGCGCATGAGTCAAACGTGGGTATCAAGCACTTGGAATGTGGTTACTTGGACCGAGAAACTGAATTTTTAGTTGTATTTAATTAGTTCAGAGTTAAAAGAGCCACAGATGACTGGTGGTTATGGTATTAGCACAACTTAGATTTAAGCTTTCTTAACACTTTGGTCCACTGAATAGTTAGCATTATGAAATGCTGGACCTTTAAATCCTAGGTCAAAACTAAAATTCTAGCTGCCTGTCATTCCTGAAGAAATCCATGGTGAAGGTCCCTCCATGTTCAGATGCTGTTTATATTCATTGCTGAATACATGACAGTTCAGGACTGTTTGTGTCTGATGGTGGTCATGGCAACACTCTGCACATTCTCCATGGTTCAACATAGATATTTTTATCTTTTTTTTAATAAGACGCTTTACAGCCAAGATAATTATTTTTCATCAGTTGTAAAAGTCCAGGACTTGGCTCTGCCATTTCTCCATACATCAATAAATTTTGTAAAGCTCCTTCAAAAAGTAATTGCTCAGTGGGTAGATTCAGTCACTCCATTTCCCACTTATTTTATTTTTAATTTATATCTGTGTTTGAATTGGTAGACCGTTATCTATATGTTTCAGAAAATCACATTGGAGACCATTGAACCTTCTCTCAAATTTAACTTTTATTCTAACAGTACTTATAAAAAAATGTAAGTTTTATTCCAGAAAGCTGCAAGAGAAAGAATACCAAAGTTTGAGATTCTTTATGGATTTTTATTTACATAAAGCAGGGCACTTTTATTTAAATCAACATATTCATTTAGGTGGTTTCTCAAAGCCAGAGGCCATTTTCTTTTTTAGAGATTTTTTTTTATATATTTCAAAGGCAGAGTTACAGATGGTAGAGGAGGAGGTGGAGGAGGAGGAGGAGGAGGAGAGAGAGAGAGAGAGAGAGAGAGAGAGAGAGAGAGAGAGAGAGAAAGGTCTTTCATCCGCTGGTTCACTCCTCAAATGGCTGCGATGGCTGGGGCTGGGCCAGGCTGAAGCCAGGTGCTTGGAGCCTCTTCTGGGTCTCCCACATGGGTGCAGAGCCCTAGCATTTGTGCCTTATTCACTACTTACCCAGGCACATTAGTAGGGAGCTGGATCAGAAGTGGAGCAACAGAGTCTCAAACTGGCACCCATTTGGGATATTGGTGTTGCAGATGGAGGCTTAACCTGTTGCACCACAGCACTGACCCGAGAGACCATTTTCTATGTGCACAAGAGGCAACTCAAAATGCAACAGAGGAATCTGTTCTACAGGCTACTTGTCAGAAATACCTCATCTGATGACAAATTCTAGATCTTAGAACTACTTGGAGTGAGGTTGAATTGTAAAACAACTCCTATAACACTCACAAGAGGATTAGAAACTACTGACCAGCTGAGAAGCAGCTATAAGTTTAAAATGCTCTCATGCCAGCCTTGCAAGCCCAACACCTCTCCTTTGTAATATGTTTCTATCCCTTGGAATTGCTGGACAGGGAATTTCAAAGGAGGAAGGAAGCATAGCTCCAAAGGGCCCAGTTGTTTCCTGATAGACATTCTCTAGCCAGAAACACCATCTACCTCTGCATTCTAAAATCATCCAAAGGTTACTCACAGCTCTGAGTTTCCCAACTCAGGTTATTGATACTCGCATATGGGCTCCAGCTTCCATATAGCATTCCATGTAACTATTTCAACTGCCAAAATTTTGATATCATATCGTCAATTTCTTCCATTTCTAACAAATAAGATGATTTAATGAAATTATATGTGCTGGGCCCATTTAAAATAATCCATGTATGTTCATGTGTGTATATGTCAGTGTTTGTAGAGATGGAAACTCTCCAGAAAGCAGAACTGAAATCCTATAAACACCCACATGTTTTCCTAAAGTAAGTCCATTTGGGGAAAGTTCTGTCACATGGTTCTTGCATATAATTGCCTCACTCCTGGACTGCTGCATTCACATCTGGCCTGAGCCCCATGAGGCACGGGTTAGTTTGACTGTAATCTGATGGCAGTTTGCCTGGGTGCCAGGTCTTAAAATGTATTTGATTGATACTTTGAGCAAGAGATTGGATCTTAACCATACCTCCTTCCATGCTCCAAGGATGTCCTGTTACAGCTAGATCTCTCTCTCTTCCTTCCTCTCTTCCAACTTTTACCACAGTCGTGTGTGTGAATGTGTGTGTGTGTGTGTTTGGGTAAGGGGCTGAGATAAAGGGAATGTTGAGGGAGAAGCACCTGGTAATTTTTGGATTTGACTTTTTCTGGGACTGGATTTCTTATTGCCCTCAAGACAGTGTTTTAGTGAAGCAAAAGGAAATGAGCACTAAACTGGAACCTAGTTGCCAGTTACTTAAACTGATGATATTGAGCATGGGGAAGGGAAAGGAATGCGTTGAATTATGACCTTGTTAATAATCAACAGCCTCTAATCATCTCACAGAACAGACTACTCTTTCTCTACAACTCATAGTTCAAATGCCACACAACTACGGCCTTGGACTTGAAGCAAATTAAAGATGGGTTTTGGTCAGTGATGTGACACAACAGGTTAATTCACTGCTGTGACAGCAGCATTGCATATCAGAGGGCTGGTTCCGGTACCAGCTGTTGTGGACTTGGGGAAATGAACCAGCCAATGGAGGATTTTTTCCCTCTTCTCTTCTCCCTTCTCTCCATCTCTTCTCCTCTCCCTCTCTTCCTATTACTCTGCCTTTCAAATAAATAAATGTCTTAAAAATAATGTGGGTTTCTTTCCCACATCTTCTACTGAGCTTGGAGAAAATAGACATAGTAAACAGGCCAAAGTAATTTTTACAGAAGAAAAGATCTCAACAATTAGCTGCAAGGACTTCTGTGTGTAGCTTTTCCCTTTAAGTTCATAATAAATGTGCATTGTAGTTTAAAAAATGATAGGGGACAGTTCATACCACAATGTATGTTAGGAGAGTCACTTTTACTCCATTGCTCACCTTTCTATGAAGAGGTGCTATGGTTTGAATAATATTTGGCTCTCCAAGGTATATAGATGTTTAATCCCCCAAGTCATAAGTTAACAGTACTGAAGAGGGTGGAGGCTTGATCCAGTTAGGGCATCTGAAGGTAGAACTTTTGAGAAGTCTTTGGATTGGATTAAGTTGGGAGGGTAGAGCCCTATGACCTAATCATGATGGCTTTCTATAGAGAGACCACACAGGCAGGTGTACTCTGTCACTGCCTCCTAGGTTACCGTGAGTTCCTCCCTCTGCATGTGCCCTGCTATCCATGGCCCTCATAAAATACCAGAGCAATGGGACTGCCAGTCTCGGACTGTGAACCTCTAAAATCGTGAGTGAAAGTGAACCTTTTCCTTTGTAGGTTAGCTTCTCTCAAGTATTTAAGTTATAATGACCAAAGATTGACTAATACAAGGGATTGAACTTCCACCCCCTGGTTAGGAGGAAATAGCAGTGGAAGACACTTCCCTGTTCTTTCTCCCCTCTCTCATGACTCCTCCCCATGGGAAGAGCAGCAATCATTCTATTTGTAAGAGAGTGAAATTAACCTCCATTCATTCCCATTTCTCACTGGTCCATGTTAAGATCTATAAGTCACTTGTTCTTTTACCTCCCACCTCAAGCCTAATTTAGGCACATGACCAAGGGCAGAATTTCCCACATGGCAAAATTGCAGAAAATGTATGAGACTGTTGTCCCCTAGCATAACAAAATGTGTGGGGCTTGGTAATGTCTACAGAAGATAAGCTTATTTAGCTCACAGAGTTGAAGACTGACAGTCCAGATAGCATGGTGCTGGCCCTGGAAGGGTGATTCTGGCTGTGTCGCATCTCAGAGGCTGGCATCCTGGTGGCAGCATTAGCAACAGGAACAGATCACCAGCCTGATAGGGAGCCAGAGAGGGTGGGGAAAGGTCAGCTTTGCTCTGCTTATAGCGACCCTCTAATGAAACTAGCCATGCTCCCACAAAGATGACCTTAATCTCTTCCAAAGGGAGTGTCCACAGCGACCTGGCCACCTTGCTCTAGGTTCCACCACCTCCCAATATCACTGCACTGAGGGGCTCGTTTCCAACACACGAGGCCTTCGGGGACACATTCAAGCCAAACCCAAACCACAGCCAAAGGCGAGAGGAAAGCTCTTTATAGTATCTCACTTCTAGTCTCCCCAGACAGGAAACAGAAGTTCCATCGGACTTTTTGGGAAAAATAGTGTTGGAGCAACTTTTTCTGCTCTTGTCCCCATCTTTTTCTTTCTTTCTTTTTGAAGATTTATTTTATTTGCTTGAAAGGGAGAGAGAGAGAGAGAGAGAGAGAGAGAGAAATCTTCCATCTGCTGGCTCACTCCTGAAATGCCTGCTGCAATGGCCAGAGCTGAGCCAGGCAGAGGCAAGGAGCATGGAACTCCATCCAGGTATCTCAAGTGGGTGGAAGGGTTCTAAGCACTTGGGCCATCCTCTGCTGCTTCCCCAGGTGCATTAGCAGGAAGCTGGATTGGAAGTGGAGCATCCAGAACTCAAATTGGTGCTCATAAGGGATAAAGGGATGTTTGTGTCACAGGTGGTGGCTTAACCCATTGTACCTAAATACCAGTTTCCCATCTATTCTAAAGCAGAAAAGGCTATTTGGTTGATGATGTTTAAAAAATCAGAACTTGGGGCTGGCATGGCAGCTCGCTTGGCTAATCCTCTGCCTGCGGTGCTGGCATCCCATATGGGTGCCAGGTTCTAGTCCTGGCTGCTCCTCTTCTAGTCCAGCTCTCTGCTGTGGCCAGGGAAGGCAGTGGAGGATGGCCCAAGTGCTTTGGCCCTGTACCCGCGTAGGAGACCAGGAAGAAGTACTTGGCTCCTGGCTTTGGATCTGTGTAGCTCCAGCCGCAGTGGCCATTTGGTGGGTAAACGGAAGGAAGACCTTTTTCTCTGTCTCTCTCACTGTCTAACTCTACCTGTCAAAAAAAAAAAAAAAAAAAAAGAAAAAAAGAAATCGAAACTGAAAGTACATGGGGTAACTTCAATGTTCCCCTTTTCAGGAATTTTCATTTGAAAATACAAATTTCTCCATCCTCCAAGGACTTAGCTCCCTCGGACATAGGGCTGGCCTGAACTTGGGCAGGGAAGTTCAACTCAGGGACAAAGTCCTCAAAGCCAAATGCTAATCAACATTAATATAACTTATGTAACTATTCTTTGCTCCCTCTCCGATGCCTTTGTGTATTTTCCCAAGACTTCTCAAAACTCTTAAGGAAGAGGGAATAATTACTATTAATGCTTTCTGGAAATAAGATGGAAAAGAATAGGACAGTTATGGAGAGTTCATCACTGCCTGAACCCAGTCCTGGTATATGTACATGACTCCATCACTGGGTAAGGCAACTGTACTTTTTGACTGCTAAAATGAGGATAACACTAACAAGTAAGTACCCTAGTTACATGAGCACTCATTCATGGAAATGTATGAAGTACATCAAAAAGTTGAATTCATAGAACATTTACATTGTGCTATGAACATTTTTAGGTATTTAATGTATAATAACTCAAGTAATCCTCAAAACACTGTAAGGTAGTTTTTGTGTTTAGTTCTCATTTTACACACGAGGACCAGGATGCAGGCAGGGGCTCAATAACTTGTCCCAGGTCACATAGCAGGTAAATGACAGAGTTGAGATTCTCATGTAAGTTATCAGGCTCCAGATCTGAGCCGTTAACTCCCATATAATTCTCTCTTTCTGATTAAAAATGGATGGGTCTATTTTTAAACTATTTTTTTTTACTCTTAGAATGAAAAACTAAATGCTAGAATCTACAGTCTCCTCAATCAATGGAAGACGATCCCTTCTCCCATTCCTCTCACATGTTCTTCCCACTTTCCCTTTCATGGCGACTTGATGTTTTTCCCTAAGATGTGATCAAGATGGAAATGATTGTGCAATTCAGTAGGGATGTTTGGATCATAGAATCTGGTATATTAGACAAAGCAGAACTTTTACAGACCACCTAGGAGAAAATGAAGACTTTCAGAAGGTGAAGAAAGTTAGCAAAGTAAACAAGCCACTACAGCACAGCATTGCAGAGCTAGAATCCAGGGTTATAATCATTTCAATCAAATGCGATTGAAAAACTAAATGTTGGGGCTGGCACTGTGGCATGGCGGGTTAAAGCCCTGGCCTGAAGTGCTGGCACCCCATACGGGCACCAGTTCTAGTCCCGGCTACTTCTTTTCCGATCCAGCTCTCTGCTATGGCCTGGGAAAGCAGTGGAAGATGGCTCAAGTCATTGGGCCCCTGCACTCAGGTGGGAGACCCAGAAGAAGCTCCTGGCTCCTGGCTTTGGATTGGCACAGCTCTGGCAGCTGTGGCCATCTGGGGAGTGAACCAGCAGATGGAAGACCTCTCTCTGTCTCTACCTCTCTCTGTAACTCTGTCTTTCAAATAAATAAATCTTTAAAAAAATCTAAATATTATAACCTAAATTAAATTTTAAAAATCATACCTTGAGAACATTCAATTTTTGTAAATAAATAGCAGAAGATTAATTCTCACAGATTCTTATATCTTGTGTATCTTGGATCTAAATATATAATCCCATGACATTATATTTTTTCTTACAACATGTATATTTTCATGTTATAGTTAATATTCACTTGTGAATGGCTGCATATGGCTAACCTTCAGTTTTAAGAGGGTGGACAATTTAGACACTGAAGCTTTATATCAATAAATCTATTTATACTAACAAAAATAAGAAGTTTCTATAAATACAAAAGAGCATTGGTGGGCTGGCGCTGTGGCGTGGCAGGTAAAACTGCCTCCTGCAGTGCTGGCATCCCATATGGATGCCGGTTTGTATCCCGGCTGCTCCACTTCTGATCTAGCTCTCTATTACGGCCTGGGAAAGCAGTAGAAGATGGTCCAAGTCCTCAGTCCCCTGCATCATTATGGGAGACCAGGAAAAAGCTCCTGGCTCGTGGCTTTGGATCGGCACAGCTCTGGCCATTGCAGCTCTCTGGGGAGTGAACCAGTGGAAGAAGACCTCTCTCTCTCTCTTTCTTTCTGCCTCTGCCTCTCTGTAACTCTGCCTTTGAAATAAATAAGTAAGTAAATAAATAAATCTTCTAAAAAAATCACTGGTTACATTAAAAAAACTAATAGGATGATATAGGTGTGTGCTCAAAATTCTTTCAAATTATCATCTCCAAACTCCATCATATATTCTAAAAGCTGGAAAGACCAATCTTAATTGGTAGTCTAAGCAATCTTCTGTCATGAGAACTGAGTCAACATATTGCAAAAAAGACTCATTCAGGATGTATTCATCAGTCACAGAAATGATCATCTAGTTGGTATGATCATTCTATCACCTGGAAGGATGGTGGTAGCCAGTAGAAACAGGACTCAAACTTAAGGTTTGATCTCAAAGACCCTGCTCTCTCTTTAATGTCACAAAAGCATTCTACGTTATCTAGTAATTAGCTCTATGATATGAGGTGTACCCAATAGTTCAGTGTATTACAATTAAAAGTCTTTCGAATGACACTGGTACAAAACAGCTTAAATACAAATAGGCAATTTGTTGATTTTTTTCTCAGATAATTCCTATAGTCCCAGAATAGGAAGTGTAGTTTATGAGCAACACATACAGAAAATGGAATTAGGAAACAAGTCAGGTACTCTCTGTCTTCTGCAAGGCCTAATGTGCTATTTGTGCTCAATTCCTTCTCTCTCTGCAGCTGCCTTTGAAACTCTTTGCACATGCCTGGTGAGACAGTCTCACCAGTAACTTGTGCACAGCATCGGTCCAGTTTCTTTTAGATGTCGTTTGTTATGTGTGGATGAACTCATCCCTGTTGGTGGAGGCCAGTTTCTGAAGGAGCCATGATGACCAGACATCCAAACAGTTGTATACTGCATCCAAACAGGTGTGTACCATAGCATGTCTACAGTTCCTCATTTGAAAAATAGGACAAGTGCTTTAAATCATAATCATAATACTGGTAATTTTTTAAGGATTTATTTATTTGAAAGTCAGAGTTACACAGAGGAGAGGTAGTGAGAGAGAGAGAGGGAAGAGAGAGAGAGAGAGAGAGAGAGAGAGAGAGAGAGAGAGAGAAAGTCCTTCATCTGATGGTTTACTCCCCAATTGGCTGCAACTGCCAGAGCTGCGTCAATCCAAAGCCAGGATTTAGGAGCTTCTTCTGGGTCTCCCATATGGGTACAGGGGCCCAAGGCCTTGGGCCATCTTCCACTGCTTTCCCAGGCCACAGCAGAGAGCTGGATCGGAAGTGAAACAGCTGGGCCTTGAACCGGCGCCCATATGGGATGCTGGTGCCTCAGGCCAGGGCATTAACCTGCTGTGCCACAGTGCTGGCCCCCATAATATTTGTTAATAACTAAGTCTTTATTCCATTTCAGGTACATGGTTAAGTCGTTTACATGTATTATCTCAAGGAACCTTGTAATAACACTATGAAGCAAGATATTTATTGACCCATTTTATAGAGAGAAAATGATGTACTAAGAAGTTAAAGAAATTGCTTAAAGTGCTTTATAGTGCTAAAATGTAATGATTTTTATTTAAACTTCACCATCTATCAAAGATAGATTAGAAGAGTGAAAATAATACCAAACCATGTTTTCTTTTCCTTAAAGAAAAGGCTATAGTCTAAATAAAAAAGGAAAGACTCAATGCATCTCAATGATCAGATGAATTAAAATTAGACTTTTATAATTCTATGAAAGATCATGCATGATTATAATTAGTAATGAAAAAAATTTATTTTTGGGGCTGATGCTGTGGCATAGTAGGCTAAGCCTCTGCCTGTGGTGCTGGCATCCCATGTTTATGCCAAGTCATGTCCCAGCTGTTCCTCTTCTGATACAGCTCTCTGTTTATGGCGTGGGAAGCAGTGGAAAATGGCCCAACTGCTTGGGTCCCTGCACCCACATGGGAGACCCATAAGAAGTTCCTGGCTCCTGGCTTTGCATCTGTCCAGCTCTGGCCATTGTGGCCATTTGGGGAGTGAACCAATGGATGGAAGATCTTTTCTCTCCGTCTGTAACTCTGCCTCTCAAAAAAATAAATAAAGCTTTTTAAAAAAGTTTTTGTTAAAATAGTAAGTCTGACATCCAGAAAAAGAAAATCTCTAAGTATGAAGTGTGAAATTTGTGGTTAAAACCAAAAGATGGACAATTAAGTTGAGTTTCTCAAGTTGAAGATAGATTTTACCTTACAGTGTCTTTCAGCATTGTTCCATAATGTTAATCATATTATGTTGATATTAGTTGATACTTCACTCTTCATGTCATTTGAACACGTCCAACTTTGTGTCTAAGCTTATTACCTCATTCAGATGTAGCACAGTTGCAAACATGTCGCAAATACAGTTGTTCCCAATAAGTAGACAAGAATGCAGAAATGTTCAATTAAGAAAATTTTATTTCCATACTGTATAATAAAAAAGCTCTTCATTACTGGAGAAATGATACAAATTCAGCAAAGCTTATACATCAGAGGTGAAGAACCCGTCACAGTTTCATTGCGATATACCCTTGAAGTGGATTTGACAAAAGAACCAAATCTCATTTTGTATCTAACACCCAAAGTCAAAAGAAGCTTTTCTTCTCTTCTAAGGAAGAAATTGTTACCATTGTAGGGAGGCAACAGTCATTAAATAAATTAAAAGCATCTTTAACATTTTTCCATATACATATATAATATATACTTTTAAAATTGCCATTGACTGTACAAGCATTAAATTCTCCACTAAAAACATTTACATAAACTAGTGTAAAAAGCTGAAGGGAAGGCTTGGCTTTATTAAAAATGGAATTATTTTATCACTTATAAACTACATTAAGATAGAATTCTCAGGGGGAATAAAAACTATACAAAGAAGTCAGACTTACCCAAGATTTCTTGTCTTATTTCTTATTTAATTTTACACATCAGGTGTGCTTTTCTATTCTTTAACCCAACCTTGATTCAACAAGATGTCAATGTCTAGATGTTAGTTACTTGTTAGCACAGAGAAAAATGAGAACAGAAAGACTAAAGTGGATAATGTAACTACATAAACATTTTTGTAAGTCAAACTGATAACAGTATTACATATGATTGCCTATGAAAACATTAAATGGGCAATAAGTTTTATTCAGAAATATTAAGGTAAAATAGTATCTTAATGAATACATTATTATCAGTTATTATATAACTAAGTTACTGTAAAAATTAGTCTGGAATATTGTAGTCCTGAGATTTGAGGAATCCAATCTTCCAGTTTAGGTTCTATGATCCCAAATCTTGTAAATTGTATACTATTTTCACAAGTTACAACAAAGTGTTCTTAACACATGGCATAGACAATGGCTGTCCCTGAACTGGAATTGAAGACCAAGTTATGTAAAGAATCTTCAAAATGACCCTGTGTGTGTGTGTGTGTGTGTGTGTGTGTTCTGAATGGAGAAATAGGGTAAGGAAACTGGGGGAGGGGAGATAAGGGAGGAGGGAGGAGAAAGATTTAGGGAATAGCATCTATAGATGTGGTTTTTCTTCTCATCAATGCAAATTGGACATCAGGAGATTTCTAAAATGCGTATCTAGCAATTATTCAGAAACAGTATATAAAACAGGCACTTGCTTGAATTTCTATATTTTAAATAAATCTTTATTAATTGAAATGTTCAACCATTTACTTCAACTTTCACTACTGAAAAGTAATGTTCCTTTATTCTTTGGGAATAGAACTTATCCTCAGTTCAGTAGAGGTTGATTAGTTAGAAGATCACTCAGAAATAGTAACTAGTCAAAATTATTTCCTAAGAAATAATTGCTAAAAAGATTATTCAAGTGCTTTTATTGTGTTGTAATTTTCATTTCAATTGCTACTGATACTTAAAATAAAATCTTGATCACTTGGTATTTTGAGATTTTTTATTATTATTATTTAGAGGGTTTGGAGCTATTATGATTCAATCTGTATTAGGTAAAGAATTGATTCAAATTAAGAAAGGTAACCAACAGACATTTGACTGTAAGAAGGGTAAGAAGTGATTCTCAGAATTGCTGGAAGTTTTGCTTCATGCATCTCTACAAAAAACTAAATTTCAGAACTTCATGAAAGCTACCAATGAAAATTCAATTTTCTTTATTAAAAAACAATTATAACCAGGATATGATGGCCACATTCTGACTCATTTTTATCATAGAATTTTCCTTTCAATTTTTGACAAAAATTATTAAGAAGTAATTTCATTCTCTACCACACTTTGGATGTTTAACTTTTTGTTATCAGACAAAAAAATGACTGAGAAGAAACCATGGTATCTTAGGCCCCAGAACGTGATTCATGTTTCAGAACTGGTATGCCTTAGTCACAGGACCAACAACACCCAATCAACATTTGTGCACTTGAAGCATCAAATAGCTTCCTGTCATGGTAATCCTTTAAAGGATTTCCAATAAAATATCATTTAGACCCCAGGGATGCTATATTTATTTATACAAACACACACAAAAAACTGTAGAATGCTCTTGCAGTGTTTTTCTCTGTTCAAGGAAGATGCATATGAAGTAACTGATATAATAAATCCAACATTTTAGGGTCAAAGGGCCTTCCAGTTCTAGTGGCCAGTCCCTTCCATTTTGCCAGCTGGGGCCCTAAAGACACACAGTTGACACAGTGTCTTTCACAGAATTGCTCAATAAATATTTATTAAGTGATTGAACCACCATGGAGAGCTATAGGCAGAGACAGAATAAAACCTTCAGGTCTTCTGATAGTAGGCAGCCTCTAAAGTGGCTTAGATCTTTCTATCATCAGGTAAGATTGACCTCAGATAAGCACTGATCACAGATATAACGACACCAACAACAGCCTAAGGACTGAAAACACGTCTCACACATACAGTGAGTGAAAGAGTTTAGAAATAATTTTCAAAGGCTAGAGTACAAGAGGAGATATTGCTAGCAAACAGAAATGGAAAGAAGCATCTGTATTGGACTCTCTTTCCTGGTGGATAATATTTAGTGAGCTTTGCTAAAATGTAGATTCCACAAACCAAAACACTAACATTCGGCACACACTCTTCACTCAACCCACAAAATGATTTGTGGTGGAAGAACAATAGTAAAACAGGTCTCAAAAACTTTTAGGTAAATGCCAACGTTGATAGAACTACTTAACACATGCTGAGCTGCTCAGGAAAGAAAGGCAATAAGCCTGCTACAAAATATGAAATGAGTCTCTATTTCCCTTTGGTCATTAGAGTAGAGATAAGTGATAAACTATTGTCGTTTCTCCAATCTATTTTCAAAGCTCAGTATAAAAATAAATCAGTGAATTTTCTAACAGTTCTAAAAACACTTGGAGTGATCATTTTTCTTGTGATTTAAAAAAAGAAATTGATATTCATACTCATGTTTCCTAACATCTTGCTTTTAGTTACATTCAGAAACAAATACAATCTAGTTCTTCTTTGTGGAACTCTTGCGTCTATTTGCTTATTCTCTTCTGAGTATATATATATATAAAAAAAAAACTTTGGAACAAAATGCATTGCAGTGCAAAAAAGAAAACAAATCCATAAAAGTAAGGATTGATTTAAGCATTTGACTGAGTTCTTTGTCACGTTATCTGCAAGCACAAGACTCTACTGTCATGTTAGGATATACTTTAAGCACTACATTCTTATTTTCATCAAAGAATAAGATACTGAGTGAAGACATCCTTTCTGGGACACAGCAAGGCTCAGGAATCCCGGGAACGACCCCCACAGCTCTCACTATACTCTGGATGGTAGCATGATTTGATGGTTTCAAAGACTAGAAAGAGAAATGGAGAAAAAAACATGTTAGGTAGAAATGTCTTTCCATTCCTCACTTCTCATCATATAAATTACTCATTTAATAAATTCCTTTTAACAATTTAATAAAGTTTTGATATCATTAGTCATTCAGCCCTATTTCTAACACCACAACCAACAAAGTAGTGATCATTTATTAACTTACTGCCACACTCCAGGCATATTATGCATAGTAGCTCTGGTTCGCATGATAAAACTGCCATTTCTTATGTTTTGTAAAGACTCAAAGTTTATAGGACACATTTATGGTCAAGTATAGCTAATGAAAAAGACAGAAACTGAACCCAGTCCTCCCAGAAGAAATCATTTAATTACAAATAAATCGGTACCAAAACATGGAGTTAATTCTTTCTAGGACTGTTCAATAACACCATTGCAGCAAAAATGATTCTGTATTGACCTTACATTAATCATAAGCCTGACAAGCACCCTATTTGCCAGAGATACATTATTGCCACTATTATGGTAATATTTATCCATTTTTGCTAAAATAAAACCAAACAGGTCAGAGAGCTGTTTTTGTTTAATTTATTTAATAGTTGTCAATAGGGTGAATTGGATGGAGACTCTCACCTAATTCCCTCAAACACAAACTGGAGTTAGGAAAACCACATCATTGGCCACTTGAGGTCACTATTGCGCTACATGTTTAATTGAGTTGTGTTCCAAGAGTGGGCGATCTCCCCTGGGAATAACAATCCAGGGTGCTTAAGGTTATCCCTTGGATGTAGAAAGTAAAACCAAATAAACCTGGGTGACATCGCTGCCTTGAGACAACACCATGTGGGACTATTCACACACATGTGAAACGTGGTTTTATTGAGAGCACTCCTTACAGCTCTTCGCTACCTAAAAACAATGAAGTCACTTTTGCCCAGAACCTCATAAGAGATGTCACACTTCTCATCATCAGTTCTCTCCAATGTCTCTTTTACGGGAGCTGAGCTAGTTTCGTTTTAAACACACCTAGACACCAAAATTTGGTAAGCTGCCAGACACCAAGCTGGGTGGAAGATTTAGACACTAAGTAAATTTTTAATTTAGAATTGTTCATTTTGGGACTTGGAGACATGTCCTATATGGTTCAGAGACACCCTGCCCCACTGAATTCGTGTTTTAATTTCAACTGCCTACAACTCTCAGTATGGGAAACTGAAACAAGTGAAATAGTTTAGCTGGAGGAGAAGGAGATTATACAGAAAGCTGCCTTCCTATACATACAATATTTATTTATGATCAATTAGAAATGCTGGATGTAAATATAGTATGCTTTTTGGCAGAGACAGGAAAAATCTGATTTGTCTCATCCCATCTTTTTTTTTTTTTTTTTTAACAGCTAGAGTTATAGACAGTGAGAGAGAGAGACAGAGAGAAAGGTCTTCCTTCCGTTGGTTCACCCCCCAAATGGCCGCTATGGCCAGCATTGCGCCGATCCGAAGCCAGGAGCCAGGAGCCAGGAGCCTCTTCTTGGTCTACCATGAGGGTGCAGGGTCCTAACCACTTGGGCCATCCTCCACTGCCCTCCTGGGCCACAGCAGAGAGCTGGACTAGAAGAGGAAAAGCCGGGACTAGAACCCATATGGGATGCCGGCGCTGCAGGCGGAGGATTAACCAAGTGAGCCATGGTGCTGGCTCCTCATCCCATCTTTTAATTTCAATGACAAGAAATAATTTGTGTATTAGACCTCAACCTTATCATGAATAGGCAGAAATCATTAAAAAAATTGGCCTAAATGATGAGCAAACTGTGTTAACTCTTTCCCCCTGGAGATTATAGTTAATTGCAATTAGGGATTAGCTTTACATACTGGCAAAAGGGGCATTCTCCCTTAAGATAAGGAATTCATGCTGTTCTGTTTTGTATACTGTGTCGCCTGCATCATCAATACAATATGTGTCACTCACACAAACGGCAACTGCTATTATACAACAGATGTCAAAAGTTATTGCTCCTTTTCTAAAAACACTTTTGCAATTATCTACTCTCTGTTAACATAAAGTTGTACTGAAGACGCAGTCATCCAAACGGCTGGTCCCAAAGTCCAGCTTTTCTGACTTTGTTCTGTTATTATTAATATTTAATGATTCGTATACTATTTACATTTTATGAAAAGTGGAACCTGAATTACATGTGGCCCAGGGCAGTAAATACTGCTGTGCACACGGGATGTACTGAATGCTGAATAAATACTTCCCAAGTGGACGGATACAGACAAGAAATAGAGTACCCTCATTTTTACCTATTTCTGCGGAAATAATTCCCATCAACAAAATAAAAGTTTCTGTGCAAATGACCCTGTTTAAAGAGGGAAAATATTCATGGGTGTTTCCTAGGAAAATTCCTGTCTGTTCTGTTTTTTTTCAAGCCTCAATACAGAAATGATAGATTCAGAAACTATGAGCATATAAGTAGTCTCCAGTGGGCCCAGCGGAATTCAGGCCCCAGCCCCTGACGCTGGGTGGTGTGTCTTATCAGGAGCCTCTCAGGTTACAGGGGAGTTTTCCCTGTTACTGTCCTGTGAAATCCTCTGATCAAGCTGCCATTCTCAGGAACAATTCTGGCATGCACAACAGCTCCGTGCGGTGATTCACGGCTGGGAAGCATCCTGCCAGTCCGTGATTCTGGTGGTTTCTGAGTTCAGATCATGTTTCTCATGACCGTCTTTGCCGAGTTCAATGACTAGCTCAATCACTGCTCTCTTTCTAAGGAGAGTGAAACACGAGTTTAGGTAATTTTTTTGCTAAAATAACTCGGTATATCAAGATTTAACATTTTTTATATTTTGTGACAAGAGATTAGAATTGGAAAATCTAGGAAATTAATGGAGGGTGCACCATGTTGAATTCTTCTTTACATAGGATACTTTACATAGGATACTTAGTTCAAGTGCTTAACCAATCTTTGTTTTTTTCTTTCTTTCTTTCTTTCCATCTAATTCTATGTCTTTGCTATCCTTAGCTTTTGCACAAATTGTTTGCAAAAAATAATTTCATTTCTCAAATCCTTGTTGGTTCCCTTGGACCTCTGTTGGCAGCAATGGCTCAATCGTTTTCATTTGAAATTTCTGTTTTCAGTCTCTGCGAAGGTGGTGAGGAAGGGCAAAGGCCTACAACTTGGCCTTAGCGCTGTGGGTACATTTCAGCTCATGGCAGAACTCCAAGAGTCTTTCTCGGGGAGAACAGATTGGCTGTAAGGCTAGAAATCAGAAAACTCCAAACTGCAGTGTCTGTGAATGAAATCTACAGTGGTTAGGCCTGCACCTGCCAAGCTGTGTATGCTGTCCTCAAGTTGAATTTGATTACAAATGCATTAGCTGGAGAAAGTATGTCATCAGCTAAGAACCTTCATTCCTGACCTGGGCCATGGGGTTTTGCTCCACACTCTTGCAGTCCAGCCCACATGGGTGTGATATCCCAGAAACTATCTAATTGGAATCAGTGAAAGGGCAAAGCCTGGAATTTGGGACAGGCAGAGCACAGCTGTTTTGAATTATGGAACAGGTTGTCGGCTTTTGCAGACGGAGAGCCCAGCCGTGTAGAGTGGGCTTTCGCTCCGGAGGCCAAAGAAAAGGCAGGCCAACAGAGGAGTCAGGCCTAGGGGGTCTCCTCTCTGCAGCAACGCGTGTATCTGAGTCTGAAAGTTCTTTAGCACCTCCACGATTCCCCATGTGCTATGCATGCTGATCTGGTCTGATGCTTTCATTTTCCTCTGTTATTGAGGCTGTTTTATTTCAACAGCTCGCCCTGGCTGTCCTAGTGAACACTGCAGATGGTAGTGATGTGTATTAACTACCCCTCGTGTAGCAGCATCCTATGGCTTCATCTTTCCCACCTTCTAGATAACTGTACCGCTTGAAAGACACAAAGCCTGGAAGGCTTCAAGGGAACCAGCAGAAAGTTTTAAAAGCTAAGCAGATTACCACAAGGTGATGAGAGATTGAGAACGCTTTGTAACAGCCAAACTTCCACTCTGGACTTGGCAAAAAGAACATCTCAAGCTCAGAGAGAGATCTGCACACTTATCCCTGTTATGTCTCCCTGGAGTTTGAATGCCATTCCAAGTCTTGACAAATATTATGATGAGTTTAGTTGCTGCAACTGATGCTCTCCTGATTCTATTACTCGCCAAAGAAACCTCACTGGAATTGTTCACAGACTGCCGGACCCGCAGGGAGAACCCGAGTTTCAGCTTGTGGTGTCTGAAAGGGGACTAGGAACATTTAGAAAACATCTTCTTGACTCACAATGTTTATTCTCTTGATCCCTTTCCCTACATAGACTTTCTTCAGCCTCCTACACTTAAATTTCTCTGGCTATTAGTAATC
Source organism: Sylvilagus floridanus (assembly GCA_949820135.1). NCBI lineage: Eukaryota > Metazoa > Chordata > Mammalia > Lagomorpha > Leporidae > Sylvilagus > Sylvilagus floridanus. Next base: position 91,120,670 of record OX463238.1, read on the forward strand.
ATGTCAATAGCAGATATTTCCAAAGCACCTACTATGTGCAAGTCACTCTACTATTTCATTTCCCACTGCTTTTGTTATGTAGATACCTATTAACTTTTATTATTTACTTGTTTCAAAGATGATAAAGCTAACATCTAGACACTGACTTTTGCAGGTGGTTGAAACCAAAATTCGGGATTTAAGCAAAAGGGATTTGACCCTCAGTTTTGCCATCCAACATATATTACATGGGTCAGCAACATCAGCATCACCTAGGAGCTTTGTTGGATATGCATACTCAGGCTCTATGCCTACATCCACTGATCAGAACCCATGTAGTAACATGATCCTAGGCAATTTGCAAGCACCTTAAGGTTGATGAAGTCCTGGTATGGCCAAACTTGCTTATTCTGCCATATTTTTCTTCTTACATTTATCTCTGCTCTTCTTACCCCTTAACAGTGTTGAAGACTGTTCCTCAAGCCACTGAGAACTATGGTGAAGCTCTTTTGAACCTGCATCAGGACTGTGGACAATAAAAACACACAGAAGCAGTGGCTCAGAGCAAAGAAGCTGGGAGAGCCTGCTGAGCGTGGAGCAAGTCAACAGTCTGGAGTTAGCGACTGAGAAGCGGACTACATTAATATGGCTGTCTGGGTCCTGAAAGCCGGAGCTGGGAGGAAAGAGATCAACTCCTTCCCAGACTACCCAGACAACCTGTATTTCATGGGATGATTTGGAAAATTCCAAACCTCACTTAAAACCACTCATCCCAAGTTTGAAGACAGATTTTCAGTCCACTCTTGCCTCTCAATGCCACAAGACAAGCACCACTATAAAAATGAAGATCCACCACTCATGGTGCTTTAATCGTCTGTGCTGTGTGTACCTTTAAATGTTCTCCCAACTGAATGGGTTTTGTTTGATCAGTGAGCTGTCCTTCATGAATAGCTAGACTAGATGAGGCCCTTTATATAACTGTAAATCTGTGTCATCTTTGTTTTGTGTTTAGGCTTACAAAATATTAGCCTATCAAAAGTCCTTGGCAAAGACAAGTCTCAAACATGATAGAAATCTCATCCTTTTGAGAGCTTCTAATAAGAAAACTGTATTTCAATCAACTTTCTGGTCCCGAGGCCAACCCAGATTTGTGCAGTTGGCCCTTTGCTTTCCTATGTGTGTTAAACTTGTCATCTCAATGATCAGAGGATTAGAACATGAAAATGCTATTTAAAGACCAATAAGCAGAGGCTGGTCACTCTTTGAGGCAAAGGACTTTTTTCTTCAATATAATTCTATAGCGAAAATTGATTCACTTCAAATAAAAAAGAAGCCATTCTATTCTTTTGTGGAATTTGGTTCCTTGAGCCATTTTCATTGTATAACAGCGACTTAAACTGTTATAAGCTGAAAATGGAAGTGCAGCAATAAGCTTAACTGAGGCCAGAGGACACCAATGTATTTCACTGTGGAGTGCACAATTTACTTTCTAAATTCAAGAACAGTCAACTGGGCTTGCTGTGCAAGATGGAGGTGGGGGTTGGAGAGACATCAGAAAATACATTTGTCAGGACGCCGAGTACTCATATGCTAAGGTATAGTCCCTGCTGATTTTAGAAGAGACACGGGTAAGCTCTGACCAGTCGACTGGGCCTTGGGCAGTGTTTACAGAGCCATGGTATCTTTGATATTTAGCAGGGAGGCAAGTGAGCTAAGTATCTATCTGGTGGATTTCATGAGGCTAGTTTACCTGGCTGCACCCTAATCCTGACCTCTGTGGGGACATCTCACCGCACAGGAGACTTTTAATCCAAACATATTCTGCATTGAAGTCTCAGCACTATTAGCCTTTCTGTTTGCTTCCATAACAGTCACCATTCTCTGAGTAACTTCTCTCAAATCAGCTTTTTATCGTGTGGGGCTTGCTTATCATGGATAGGTATAGACTCATACATGAACACATAGCTGAATACATACCACGCTTGCAAGCAGCATAGAAAACACATTTTACACATACATTTTTTCATATCTTTTATACTCATATCACGTTACCTACCATTAAAGAAAAAACATGCATAGCCATATTACCTATTATATATCAGAGTGTGGTAAGGATTCCGACAGATTTTGTAAATGAAAACACACACTTATTTTCTCTCTTGCTTGCAAACACACACACACACACACACACACACACACACACACTTCCTCTGGAAGTGGGAAGTGAGTACAGGACAAAGAACAACAGTTACCTTTGGCATGGGGAACTGGCATTCTCCAGAGCAGTAATACGCATCAAAGGACTTGGGGGAGATAATCCATTCACTCCAGCCAATATCTGCAAAGTCTACCTTAAGGTATCTTCTGGCACAGTCCCGAGGTTCAAGCCATTGCTTTCTTCTTGCCTTCTTCAGAGTCTGCTCATCGAACTGGAGTGTCTGGCTCTTCTGATGGGGTCCCTTCCTCTGTTTCTTTTTGTTCTTACTTTTCTCAGGGGGCTGGGTCTGAAGAGTCTTGTAAGGCTTTCTCTCCTCCCATACGCCCTCCTCCTTATACTGATATTCTGCCCCAGGAAGCTCATTGTTCTGCAAAGGCAACAAGACCCCAGCAGAGCGCTTCCTTCTCCGTTCAACAGAAAGGGCAGCTCTGATGTGCCTATCCAGTTTGGGCACAGAACCAGTGGGGAAATTGCGGTGTCCTTGTAAGCTTGATACTACACTTTCTGGCTCAGAAATGGCAGCATCATTGGCATACACCAAGATATAAGGCTCTGGAGAAAGTAACATCCTCTTTGGCAGCTGGTGGCCTTTGGAGGTGATGTTAAATCCAATGAGGAACTCCTCCTTCTCCTTGGCCTTCCTCAAGAGTTGAGTGATATCTTTAGAGAGCCAGGGTGTGACATCTCGGTGAGATTTGGCTATGTCCACTGAGAGATGACCGAGGGGCTGACTTTGGTTCCTGTCCGATTTGAGAATCCACGCAGAGAGAACTATCTGAACAGGCTTCCTCTTGGCATGGTGTGAGCATCCTTGGGACACTGGACAACTCTGGCTGGTGTTTACCAGCTCTCCAGAATAGAAATACAGTGTGGCTGATAAAATATTTTCAGACTTGGTTAGAGAAGTCAGATTAAAAATATGTAGTCCCTTGCTTTCAACAGCTCCTGTAAAAGGAAAATAGAGAGAGAGAGAGAGAGAGAGAGAGAGAGTAAATGAGACCCCTTCTTACTTCTTACCACACAAATAATATTAACTCAAAATGGATCATTGACCTAATTTTAAGAACAAAAACTATAAGATTCTTTGAAGAAAATATAGGGACAAATCTTCATGACTTTGCATTTGATGATAGATTCTTAGACATTACACCAAAAGTATGGGCAACACAACAATAAATAATTAAATCCATGAAACAGCTAAACTAGACTTTTGTGCATCAAAGGACATTATCAAGAAAGTGAAATTACAACTTAAAGAATGAAAGAGAATATTTATCAATCATAAATTTACAATCCAGATTGTATAAATAAATTATAACTCAACCGAGAAACAAATAAAAAATGGATGAATAACTGAACATAAATTTTTCCAAAAAAGATACAGAAATGGTAAATAAGCTTATGAAAAAATATTCAGCATCATTAGTCATATGTAAACAAAAATCAAACCCACAGTGAGCTACTACTTAAATCACACTAGGAGGCTAAGACAAAACAAACAAAAACAAAAATCCCTCAGGGTGTGGAGCAATTGGACCCTCTCACATTGCTGGGGGAATGTACAATAAATGGTTCAATTTCTGTGGAAAACAGCTTGTCAGTTCCCCAAAAAACTAATCAAAGAATTAACATGTGATCCAGCAATTCTGTTCCTAGAATATATGCCAAAGAATCAAAAACAAGTACTCAAGTAAGTATGTTTATAGCAGCACTATTCACAGTAGCCCAAAGGCGAAAACAGCTCAAATGATTATCAGTGGATGAATGGATAAACCAATTGTGATATATTCGTAAAAGGGAGCATTATTCTACTATGGAAAGGAACGGACTACTGATAATGCTACAACATGGAAGAATCTTAAAATACTAAATGAAAGAAGGTAGACACAATTGTTCACTCATTGTTTGATTCCATCTATCTGAGATATCCAAAATAGTTACATCGAGACAAAAACAGAATGCTGCCTTCCAGGGACCAGAGGTAGGAGAAATGAGAGGAAACTCTTTAAGGGTTATAGGGTTTTACTTTGAAATGGTGGAAATATTTGGTAATTGTTGCACAACATTATGGCAATATTAAATGTCATTTTATTGTTTGCTTAAAAATAGTTAATTTTATGTTGTGTGCATTTCAGTGCAATTAAGACCAAGAAAGCAAAACAAAAACATTATGCAATCTCCTGCTTTTGAGGGTTTTTGGGTGGGGAAAAAAGAGTAAACAAGAATAAATTTAAAAGCCAGAAAAAGATTAAAGCAAGAATCAGCCATTCTTACTATTTTGTTCTTCCCTTTCCTGAAGCACCATCAGTGTTTGAAATTTGTAACAGAGTAGTGGACTTAGTGGGGTGAGAACTGAGAGTTCTGAAGGCCAGCAAGACCTATTCCTACAGTTATGGCAAAGTGTTGGAATAGCTTCTTATCTGAAGCATGCATGGCCCAGTGGTTGTGAGCATAGGGTTTGGATTTAGACTCCCTTTGATTCAAGTACTGGCCCAGTCTCTTCTTATCTCTGTAACTTCAGGAAAGCTAATAATCTCTTTCATAAAATGGAGATAATACCTATCTTCCATGTCATCAGAATCGAGTGAGGTTTGTGTAAAGCATTTTATAAGGGGTCTATGAAGAGTTTCTTAAACATAAAATATTATTGTTTCTAGTACCTGTATCCACAGCACAGGGCTTATATGTTCTCCTACCTGCCTTGCATAGTGTAGAGTGCAAGATAAGGGTTGGGTAAACAGAACAATATATGTCAATATTCAGATAACAGAGCCGAAAAAATAAGCCAGACATTCAAACCTGTCAAAAAAGAAAATGCTGCTGTAGAGCTTGCCTGAGGTTTATGATCTGAACTTCAAGAGAGAAATCTCTGTATATTCAATAGAAACTATTGAAATTGTTCAATGATCTTTCCAATGCTTCAGACATAGGTATGGGAGAGAGTGATTGAGTGGGGAGGGAGGGAGAAAGGGAGGGGGAGAGAGAGGGAGAGAGAGAGAGAGAGAGAGAGAGAGAGAGAGAGAGAGAAACAGAATGATTGGTAAGGGCAAAAATAGGTTTCTTCTCTTAGGACCATCTAAGGAATAATCCGTGGAGCTGAGGTTAGAGCTCAGGAATCCCAGTCCTGGGATCGATCACCAGGGCCTCACCCTCCTCCATGCACTTGTCCATATACATATTTGTCTCAGAAACACACACGCAATCGTGAAATTATGTTCTTGATCAAAAACATGTTTCAGTAAAAACAAAACATTTTTATAAAGACGTGGAAACTCAAAATGAGTTCATTGAGTCCCCAAGCACGAGGGAAGTGCAATGGGAAACATATTTCACTCGTCTTTAACATTGTGTGAAGGAAAAGGAGGAAACTGCCATTTGTGCACATTTGTATAATCCATGACACCAGGCTAATATCTTACAGACCTTTATAACAAAGCCATGGCATCAGGGCTGCTCAGAGACTAACCTTAATTCATCCCAGTCACCGCAGAATATACTGTTGCTCAAACTCTCCGTCAGAAACGCAAGTTTGAAATGAAAGACAGAGAAGTCCCTCTGTTCTAAGAATGCAGCAATCAAATCGTCGCAAACATGCCTACCTATAGGGAACACTCAAACTCGGAGGGACATGATGGGCAGGCTTCTCAAGCATAAACCACTCAGGCTACTTTCTCCCACAGTTTGCTTCTAAATGTTTCATTCTTTCAATCATGTCTCTGCTCACCCTGTGACCTGCCCTTAATTAGCTTCTTTCCCTGTGTCTCATCTCCCACATCTTCTCATAAAAAACGCAGAATCAGTCCTGGTGAATCATATGGTGGCTCTGATTTTAATTCAGGGCATTGTTTTGAAGTCAATGCCTCTTTCCCAGCCCCAGCTCCATACCCTCAACAGTGGTCCTCCAACAAAATAACCTAAGCTCTTTAGGTCTCCATTTGCTCATTTGTAAAATGGACACAGGAGCAGTAACTGCAGAGTAGTTCTGAAGATTAACTGAAAGATTGCAGGTAAAGCACATATTACTCAGAAAATACTCAATGAATTATATTGCATTGTCCAGTAAGAAAATGAATAGTCACTTAAGATCAAATGGAGAGCAGCTGTTCATATATGATACATCCTGAATTCTGAAGTATTAATTTAAAAATATCACATTAATATATTTTATTTTGAGTACATGTTGAAATGATAGCATTTGAATAAATGGTGGGTTAGTGCATTATTGAAACTAATGTCACTTGTTGCTTTTTGCATTTTTAAATGTGGCCACTCGCATTTTAAAATTATATGTGTGGCTAAAATCTATAGCTTGAATGAAATCTCCATTGGGCAGTTGTGATCCCAAGGGGCCACCAGATTCATAGTCATCCAGTCTGAAAGGAAAGGATGTGGTAAAGAATTAGGATTCTGCTACACCTGATTATGCAAGCCAAACAGTGTACTGGGCAGAAGATGCTCTTCTTGCAATGCAGCATTCTTTCTTTACAAAGAATATATTAAAGATAATCTTGGTGACTTACATTTTCATTCTAGCTGTCATCATTTCTATCTGCAAATGTCTAAGACTGATGAACTGCTCTAAAATAGAACTAAATGGGCAATGTAGCAACAAGGTCTTATGGCATAGAGGTCAAACACAGCTCTAATTGTGTGACTTGTGTAGTACTCACACAGACATACCACAACCAATAAGAAACAGAGACCAAAGTAAAACAAATGTTTTACTTTATCAGATATGAAATTGAACACCTACTAGGTGCTTGGCCCTTGGTGTGGTCACAGCACTACATAAATGTTTGCTCCTGGTCACACAGTGGTATGGAAAGGATTCACAAGCATTATGCAGGTAGCTATGCCAGGATGATAATACCAGTTGTTGAAGGTGTTAAGGAAGAGCTTGGAGCAGAAGAAGAGAGATTAACTGCCTAGGGAGACAGCAGAGGGACACACAGGAAAAGTTGACTTTGATGCAGACTTTTGAAAGATAAAGGTAGATGAGAAGAATGAGAGGAGGATGATGGGAGAATGCTCTAGCCTCATGAAATGTGGTATCAATGATGTTTTTGTGTAAAGAATGTCATCAGTATCTTCAATATAATACGGTACAATACTTCAAATAAACCCAGTTATTCAAAGTCCTAGGAAATGGCTCATTGCCCAAATTCAGGAAAGAAATAGCCATTTCACAGCTCCTAAACCAAGGTATTAAACTATACCTGAAATTTAATGTCTTTCTTCTTCCCTGCTCTACCCAGGCTAGGGAGCCCTGCTTATTTTAGATAACTTCTGCCTTTTTTAAAAAAATAAGATTGATGTTTCGACTGTTCCACAAAGTGTTCTTTGATTTCTCTAGCCTATACATTATTTTGCCTTCTCTTTTGTAAGTCCATCAGTTCCTGAGTAAGTCAAAGCTCTTCGCACAAAGCAGCCCAACAGATGCTTATAGAGCATATAGAATAGATGAAAACAGCACTAGCAGAGCTGCATGGAGTTGAACAAATGAGTGCAGAATAATAAATCAGAATGAGATAAATACATCCATGCAAGTGGAAATAATGACAATATGTATCCAATTACATTCATCCTTTCCCATTACCTAGATTTCATATTCATTTAACTTCTCAAATGAGTATCTTCCTTATGAACAGGGGTTTTTCACTAGGGTTCTCTCTCTACCCCATGATTTATCTATGCATACAGATATTTATGTTTAAATGTAAGTGAAGGAAAAAATGCCTTATTCACTCTTCTGGTATTCTAAAATAGATACCACCTATTTGGAGTTACTGAATCACAAACCTGAGGTTATACCTTCAATAAATAAGGAAATTTAAAAAAATTAAAAAAAAGGGTGAGTTTTATCAGGTTCCAACAAGATAGCTCACACATATTTAGGCTGCTGTCAATATTTGATACTAGGCAATATTTAGTGTATGATACACTGAGCTAACCATATCTAAAGATACATAGTTAATTCTGGGTGCTCTCATTTTAACTAGCATATATAGAAGAGAGCAACCAGGAAACTAATTAATATCTTGAGGGATATTGAAATGATCTAATACGTTTGAGCTGGATACAAAAGAATATATGGCATGAAGGAAGAAAAACAGTTTCGCAATGACATGATATTATTTTCAATTACTTGAGGGCTGCAGAGTGACTGGAGTTTTTCTTTCCAGTGTTCTAACTGAGACTGCAATCTAAAGGTGTAGTTGAAGTATTCTACCTTACAGGGCTGAAAACTGATCAGAAGTCAATTCTCTGTTGGGAGGATTCTCTTTTGGTAGGGTCAGGTGAAGGAGGGGACCTTTCATGTCCCTGCAAATAACTACAATGGGCTGTATTTCCAGCTCATCGCAAACATTTTTTATGTCAAAATATAACTACCAATAGGTGGTGCTATTTTCCAACTATTTGCAGGCACTAGCCCAGGCTAGGTTTTCCTTGCAGAGAATACATCTACTGAAGCCTGCTTAGGGGTTGCCACTGACATTATGATCTTGCAGCTTGAATTTTCTAGAGTCACAGTATCTGAGATGTGAAAAGGGGTTTGGAAGTCAGGTGAGTTTCTAAACAAGCCACACGTTCTCTCACACATGTGAAACATTGCACCTGCAGCTGCTTCTCTCTGGAATGTCTTTACCCAGATTTGTTTTTTCAACACAGAAGCAGCACTCCCAGTGGCAAGCCTGCCATAACAACCTACCCTCTTGATTGGGACCCTGCCTGTATTATCATTTTCATCATACTCTTGCTCCCTAAGACCATGAACTCCCGGAAGACAAGGCCCTGTATTATATCAGACACTTCAATTCCTAGCATAGAGCTTGACCCTTATACACTATTCAGTAAATGCTTCTTGTATGAATAAACGCATTTAATTCAACCTACTTAAAGTGAAGGAGTGTGGAGGTAACTGGTTAACAGCTAGTTAACAATTCAATTTGTTGAAGAACCGAAATCTCCGATTGACTGCATAAAAATCTTTTTAGGAGTTTGGTTCTTAATGAAGGTGGAAGATTTACTTCTGCTTGTATTTGAAACAAGGCACCTGTGCCTGATGAAACCAGGAACTTAGTTTGATAATTCAGCTCTAACTTAGGGACCCAGGACCAGCCACGCTACTGCCCCAGTTCAGCTCTCTCCAGGGGCAGCTGGGGCGTGTCCAGGGGGTGCTAAGGAGAAATTCAGCTCCGTGCTGGCCCACACAGAACATTTTCAAAGGGAATTAGGACATACAATGGAAAAGCTTGCTATGTAAAATCTGATTTTAAAACAAATAGACTCAATGAAATCTTGATGATTAGTTAAATCCCCAGGAAGCAGGGAAAACATCTTAGTCATACAGAAAATATGTAACTAAGAACAATTTTTCTCCCATTTAATTCTCAAAAAAAAAGTACAGCTGCTAGAAAGACCAGAGGTGCCTAGGACAGGGTCCCATTCTCTCACCATGGTCACTGGCTGAATATTTGCTGATGATTATGTAGTCAGGCGCACTTGGCTTTTCTATATTGCCTTCCGCTCTGAGGCACAGGCAAGATGGGAGTTTCTAAATAGAACACAAGTCATAGAATTTGTCTGACTGAGTTTTATGGGATCTCAGGACAACCTCCAGAGCCCTAGTCAATTGATGGAATTTTATGGAACCTCAAAACAATCATTCTCTATCTCCAACGTAAGGATGGCCAAAGATGATATAATGTACATTTTTCTAGAATAGTAAGATGTTCATTTATCAGTTTATTTACTGTGAACCTCCACGCAGGGGCATTCCAAGACCGTGAGCTCTTGGAGGGCAGACTCATATCCTATAAATCTTTGCACTTGTAGCACTTCACCAGTCTGGAGCTTTTATACCCTGAGAAATATTTGTTAGATATGTTGAATAGATAACAATGTACACTTAACAGATTCAAAAGTGTTTCCTACTTAACACCAAAGTGAAGCAGGTTCAAGTTCCCACTCAGCTAAAGCCCTTCTTAGGTATAAGTACTTTGCAGTGTTTCCTTGCAGTTCATTAGGAAAGAATTACTACAACAGTTTTATAGGAAGACTAGCATTGCCTAACATAAAACTAGTAATCCATCCCCTGGGAAATTCTTCCAAGATAACCTTACTTGGAAAGGACACCTTTCCTGGCTGACAGCTTTTCTAGTACCTCCTCTCATCTCTTCCTTAAGCATCTAACTCAACTGAATTAATTACACAGTGCAAGCTATTCTGGGCCTTTGCAATATGAGAATGAAATGAAGTAGAATCCCTGCCCTCCATAGCCTTGATTTGTAGGCCCCTGCTCATGCCATCCTTGCTGCAAACCTGAGAGATCACGAACTGTAGCAACTGTGAGAGGACAAGGAGTCTTGATTGGGCTTTGAGGCCTTCTTCAGGGCAAAAGTTTTCATAAAGACACTGATAAACATTCCAAAGCAAAAGCAGCTCACTGTTGTGTAAGCAAATAAACCATATGCCCATGGCAAGGTAAACTAAATGGAGTAGATGAGACTGGGAATAGTGCATTAATCAATCCTGGGTTTCAGATGCTGGTTATGATATAAAACACTCAAAACTCTAGAGACACACACTTAGCTCTCCTCGTGACTTGTTAAAACACAGACTTCTAGTCCCCACCTCTCCCCTGCCCTACCCAGTACCTCCCCAGAATTTCATTCAGAAGGTCTGGTGTGAGCTGGAGAATTTCTAACAAGTTCTAGTTGATGCTGATGCTGCTAATCCACACTTGGAGAACAACTAACTTCAAGAAATCTCTGTTCAAAAAGATTAAAACCCCATTTTGTTCAGCCATCAGAGTCAGCAGAGAAATAGTAACTTGTAATGCAATGGGATCATTTTACCCAAACACTTTTATTCTCTCTGAGTCAAAATACAATCAAGGCATTGCATTTTCTGAGGATTCTGCTGTCATGAGAAGCTGGATCTTAAAGAGGATAGGTCACTGAAGAAGTCAATCAAGAAACCATGGTCATTTGACTCTCTGACACATAGGCTGATGTTTTAGAAAAGTGAAGAGAAATGTATGCCTTTAAGGAAATCATTCCTGAAAAAGTGTTGGCCAGGACTATTTTATAAGCCAATATACTAAGATACAACCCACTATTAAAATGTGAATAGAGTAGCAGTTTTATTGGTTACCAAATATACTCCCTAACTGAGGGCTTTTTGGCTTTACTGAAATCATTTACAACTGTCCAAAGTAGATAGCATCCTGATATACTTGTGTCACTGATTAACAGTATATCAATATGTCAACTAGAACAGGTATTTGAGATGCACACATCTCATATCAGAGTGTCTGGGTTCAAGCAGTGTCTCTGCTTCCAATTTCAGCTTCTTGCTAATGCACGCTCTGGAAAGCAACAGGTGCTGGCTCAACCACTTAGGTTCCTGCCACCCCACGGGAGACCTGGATTGAGTTCCAGGCCTGGCCCAGTCCTGGGCATTTGGGGAAGTGAATCAGCGGATGGAAGGTCTTTCTCTCTCTGCCTCTCTGTTTCTATGCCTTTCAACTAAATATGTAATGGAATATAATTCTATTCTCATGGACTCATATCATAATCACAAATACTCACTCAATTGAAACTTGGCATAGGAAAGCCGAAGCTGAGACAATTTGATGCCAAAGTTCTTTCCACTATTAGCATGAAAATAAAGTAATTAAGGTATAAATTGATTACTAGAATATACAAATTTAACAGATGGGAAAATCATCAAGATTTAGGGAGAAATGTTCTGATATAATAGAACAAAAATCTTAACTCACTAATAGAAAATGGAGGCCAAATTGCTCAATGGTTTTCATGAAGATTTAGAAAGGTATGATTTTTACTATTTCTATTAAATGCAATACATACTTAGGATTATATGATGGATTTGATAGATGTGTTGAGTAAATGATTCTTTCTTCAAGGGTACTGATATGTATGATCTCTCCTGAGGTTCTCCACAAATAAAGTAGCTTTTCTTTTTAAGTATAATACCTACTGTGAAATAGTAAATGTTAACCATATGGGAGAAAACAACAGAAGAAAACAATAAGGAAAGAGGACAAATAAAATTTGATGGAAGAGATTGCAAAATTATACTGAGAGAAGTTTGTAACATGAAATCAGATAGACAGTCAGTATCAGTTCAAGACAGATACTAAATGGGAAGTGAGGAATGAGACAGTTGTCACTGAACCTTGCATACCTTCTTTCTTGCCAAGTTGTGAAGTTTCTCAACCAGAGTCTTCTCAACTAAATGAACATCTTAGATGCACAATCCTCTAAAGTGCTCCCTTCAGCAGAAAGTGCTCCCTCCCTAAAGGGACCCAATAGCTTCCAAAGGCTCGGAAAGTCCCACAGAAAATGAAACTGATCTTTTTTTCCAAATGTATTTGTCTGTGTGACCTAAGTTTATACAACACCTGCTAACATCATTCAGATACAGTCTTTTGTGAGACTTTTCTCCTAGAAAATTGCATCAGGCTATTGAAAATATTATGTTTTAAGATGAGCTCAATATATTTGGAAAAATTATCTGGCAAAAAATAGCATGATATCCACTTCTCTTTCCATTAAAGGAAGAGTCTAACTTGTTTTCATCAATGCCTCTTCCAAACGCAAAATTTTATAATGCAAAAGTGCATCAGAGTAAGTTTGACAGTAACATCCCAATTCAATTTTCAGAAAAATCTGAATCAAGTACTTATGAACGTCCACTGCTTAGCTAAAATGTGCATATCACTCTTAATTATTTGTAAAACATATACACACATTTTAATGGGTAAATATTCCTTGAGTGAATTATCCACTTATGGTTTTTTTCATTGACCCTTGTGGTCCCTCAGTCTCTTTGAATGCATCTAACTATACTACAAAGCTAAATTTGAATTAGTTTCTATGTAATTCATTCCCTTTCTCTATTCCATTAGCGTGGATAATCAAGAATTTATGGTATTATGGATTTTTAAATGTCAGAGATTGTAAAGCTGTCTTGCCTGTTACAGTAAAAACTTCATTAAAGGCTATCATGTATTCAAAGTAGTGTTTAATTCAAAGCAGCTGCATGTAAGTTTCCTCCTCTTCAGATGTACTGTTGTCCTTTTTGTTTTTTTTTAAATCAGAATATCTGAATATTCTTTAATTTCATGTCCAATTTTTAGATGCCAAGCATTTCAAGGTAACTATGTTTTAACAAAGTTATTCTATAGCCATCTAACTCCATCAAAAATGATGCTTTCCCACTGGTCTGTGTGTTTTATAGAAACAGCTCATTTTGAAGTGATAATCATTCAACCTGTAATGATGACCTATAGCTTCCAAAGCCTATATTTCATTTTTGTACTTTAAAGACATGCCAAAGTCATAATTCTTTATACCATGCTTTGGTGATGGTAGGAAGCAATCTTCTTTAACTCATCGATGGAAAATAATCACTTTCAGGTATGGATTACCCAAATTTTTATTTTATCCATGAAATGTATGTGATTTTCTTTAAAAGTTAACACATGCTCACCGAAGTGTAACATTCCATAAATAGTGGCAATTTCTTAGTAAGAACAATGGTGCTTTAATTGATTTTCCTAAAGAGAGTATATTTATGATTAGGAAGTATAAAATTAAATGACTATGGTAGTGATTAGCAATCAATGAACACAAAGGATTCAGACAGGAGAAAAGCTTCATCTAAAATATTCTCTTTTTTTCTCAGAGTAGCCAAGAACTACTTAGATAAAATTAAGATTAAATTAAATTAAATTAAAAATAAAATGAAAATAAAAGCTGACTTCATGTCCTCCTGTCTTCCTTCAAGATGGTGTGTTTTTAAAAGATTGGACTTCTCTGTCATCAATACTTTTTAAAAATTACCTTTTACAAAGAGTAAGATAAAACCCATCTTTATGCTAAACACTTACACATTACAAAAAGCTTATAAGCTCTTCAGACCCAGGGTTTCGCACACTGATTGCCTGACACTGAGGGAGAAGGGGACTCATGGAAGGTGTATTTAGGATGCATGCCACCCACCATCCCCATAATGGTTTAAGTAGAAAGTAATCAGAGGGAGACCACAGCAGCTGAATTTCAACCAAAGACATACAAGGTTCAGGACAATAAATAACTTTAATCAGGTATGTTCCAAGGAGCAAATAGGTCTCTAAGGCCATAACTCAGCCCGGATAAGCACTGGGAGGGTCTGCCGGATCATATATACGGCACACCACCTGAGCTGCTCTTAACATCTGTAACATCTTTGTACAAAGCCTGTATGTCTTGAAACTTCAACAGTTTGGACTGGAAATGGTATCTAATTTATTAATGCAGACAGCATCTTTCACCTACTGTAGAACACAGGTCACAGGGTGAAGAGTATTATGGCAATGCTGATATGGAGGTAGCAAGAGGGACATACATGAAAACCTTAGCACCTTCCTGGAGTCCTGCCTTATTACAGACAGACCTGTCTTATAAAAAGGTCTTTTTAGTGCATTAGTAACTAAACCCACTTGGAAGGGGTCCAACACGAACCACCTCTCTGGGAGTCTCCAATGAGGTAACATGACACTTTAGCTTCCACAAAAACTAGTGTCTACATTTGATGAATAAGTCATTAAGACAAGCCCTAGGATGCTAAAGAGATTACTTTTCTTATCAGCACATACAGCCTTGTATATATGCTTCAAGCTGCAATTCATCATTTCAAGGCAACGCCTGGCCTCTGTATCAGAGTTTATCATTTGATGGTATCCGCCTCAAGGAGGTTGATAAGGAACACTCTGAAATTATAATGTGTGGAATGAGCTGCAGCCAAAAAAGTATGCGATGCCTGAGTTATTCAAATCCTTGTCTATGGTTCACTCAGCCTAAAACAAACAAAAAGCTATTCAATGTGTGTGAATGAAACATACTCAAATTCCACCTCTAAACCCCTGTGGCTCATATTAAAAGTGAAAGTTGTTGTTAAAAAAAATACTGTTGGTCTCTTGGGTGCCTATGTTATTCTCTAGGAGTATAAGGAAGAACGTGGGTATCCAGGTAACAGGGGTTTAAGTATCTGCATTCTCTCCACCTCTCCTGCCCACTCCACTTCCTTCCAATTCTTGCAGTTCCTACACTGTTCCTTCATTGAGCTCTGGCCTCAGTACTGTGGTCAAGGAAACAGCAGGGTCACTGGTGTGGCCGCCTGTCAGGGCACCTTCCTCAAGTGGCTGGGATGCTCTGGGTGACACAGGGCCAGTGTCTGCTTCTGTAGGGGAGGCCAGCTCCTTACAGACCATGCTCAAGGTTTAACCAAGAGTGAAACCTGCTTCAGCCCAGACTCCAGCTAAAGACTTCAGCATTAGAGGACATAATTCACATTTATTGTGAAGGTCAGTGTGCCTCTGGGCTCTACAGTGTATTTCCAGTGTCAGCCCAGGGCTTTCCTTGATGGATGCACTGGTTTCCCTTCTTTCTTTTTTTGTTCCAGGAGTCCTACATACCAAGGTTTTGGGGGCTTTCTTTCTAGTAATTCTGACAGAACGGAAAGAGCATTGAGGCATGGCCCCCTTCCTTCAAGATTCTTGGCTATTTTTCAACGGTTCTCTGAGGATAGACTTTCCTTTATCATGTATGTAGCGAACGAAAAAAGCCTGGTGCATCCTCAAAGCCAGCCAAGGGAGTCTGTGTCCAGGAAACTTTCCCGCAAGCTGTTAGCACAAGGGAGGGAAGCTGTTAGCATAAATTATTGGCTTCACCACAGGGGCTACAAGAAACCCTGTTAAGCCATGAATTTCAGTCCGCAGTGATCTGTGTTGAAAAATGGGATGAGCAGATTTTCATCGGCGGATTCCAAGAGGTGTTTACGTCCGCGGATGCTCCCTCGCATCCCTCCCCCTCCCAGCCCGCTCCTCCCCGGGTGGATGGTACAAGCCCGATCTGCTCTGCTCAGATGGCTTGAAGTCATCGCAACACCCCAGCACCTGTTTTTTTCTGTGCGTTTGTCACCGAGGGACTGTCGAGTAGAAAGCATCAACTACAGGAGCACAGAAGGTGCGAATTTAGGGCCGGTGCCAGATCTGGAGAGGCCACAGTCTAAAAGGCGAGGAGAAGGCTTCTAAGCTCCAATGTGACTTTTCTCTCTGGGGCCCTGGGGTTGGCAGAAAATGGCATCTGCTTCTTGGCAAACACGGCTTAGCCCAGCCCAGGGGAATTTCCGCCGGCCCATTTAGGACTCAGCAGCACGAGGTACCCCAGAGGTGCGCCAGGCGCCCCGCGCAGGAGGGCTCCGCGGGACAGGAGTCGCCCCAGCCCCTTTCCCAGGCAGGTCCTCTAGCGAATCCCCTCCGCTGCCACCGTGCGTCTCCCTTCTCTCCTTGGACTTGAAAAACCGGGCTTACCCGGCGCGCCACTGGGACAAAGTGGCCTGGGACGGGACCAGGGGGTCCACAGGGCAGCAGCGGAGGGCGGAGAAAGGTCCCCGGGCAGCGCCGCCGAGCCCGGGGCGGACCAGGAGCCCGCGGGGACGCTGGGGGAAAGCCGGGGCAGGACGGCGGGAGGGGGCTCACCTCGCGCACTCACCTGCTGCTCCCGCTCGGAAGCTGCGCACAGTGTTGCCTTCGCGCAGGGGCTGGGGGTGCGCGGGCTGCGAGCCCCGCTCCCGCGAGCCTGGCGTCCGCGGCGCCTGGGCCCTGCTGCCACCGCTGTACCTGTCATAGAGCCGCAGCATGTGCTCGGACACCTTGTCGTGTGGCTGCAGCTCGGGGCCCGGGCCACCACCTGCCGCGCGGTCCCCTGGCCCAGCTTTGCGGAGCTCCGGGAACGGTTGCCTCGGCCTCTCCGTCCGCGCCAGGCTCACGCAGACGCAGCTCAGCCACAGACAGAGCAGCCCGCGCGCCCAGGCCATGGTCCCTGCGCGGCGTGGCGGGAGGGGGGCGGGGGACACTCCGAGGGCTCGAGGGGCCGCTGGCAGAGCCGAGGGTTGAACTCCACTCCGGCTGGGGAGAGATCTCTCGGAGCGCAGGGCGCGGCTGGAACGCGACAGCGACAGTCTCACTTTCTGCCCCGGCCGAGCGCGGACCAGCAGGTGGGCTCCTCTCGGGCAGCGGCGCGGACCTCACAGACGCGGGGCGCTGCGGGTGCCGGCGGACTCGGACGCCGGGAAGGAGCTGCAGGTCGCCGCGTGTGTGGCCCCGGTGTTTTTGGGCGCTGTCTCTACCCTCCCTCCCTGCTTGATTTTCGGGAACACCCGGCCGAAGCGGCGGCGCTGGGGACAAGGACTAGCGGAGCGCCGGGCTCCGTGCCCGAGCGGGGTGCGCGCAGCGGTCCGTCCGGAGGGCGCTCGCTCGCCGTTTCCCGGGATTGGAGGAGACGCAGCGGTCGGTCCGAGTTTTGATTGTGGTGTGTGTGCGTGTGTGTGTGTGTGTGTGTGTGTGTGTGTGTGTGTGAGAGAGAGAGAGAGAGAGAGAGAGAGAGAGAGAGAGAGACTGACTTCGATCTTTCTTCCCAGGACTGATCTGTCCGCAGCCAGGCTGGTCCTCGACCTCTCAGCTGCTCGGACCCTGCCACAGCACAGACGGGTTCGAGGGAGGAAAACACCAGCGAACCAGCAGAGGGAGAGAGGGAGGGCGAGAAGAGGGAGTCGGGGGTGGAGTGGGGGTGCTGGGGAGAGGAGCAGGAAGGGAGCAGATCCTGGAGGAAGAAGGAAAGAGTAGGAGGGACGGAGTAAATTTTTTTTCTTTTAATCTTTTCAAGGGCAGTGGCTATATTCGGGCTGGCAAGGAGGCAGGGGAAATTTAAGTTTTTTCCTTTTTTGTTTTCTCTTCTCTCTCTTGATTCCAAACAAATTCGTATTCCAGGCTGGAACAGTATCCTCTCCCCCTTTCCTGGGCCTCTCCTGAGCGGCGTGCAGACCCCCTGCACCTGCGCCAGCGCCTGTGGCCTTGGTTGCCTTTGGCTCTGAAGCCCCCTCTCTCCTCCTGTCTTCCTCACCGCTTGAGAGAGAATGCATGCGACTTAATCCATTGTTAAAAACAAATGAATGCATAAGAGAAGAGAGCACGACCTCCCTTAGGGCCCGGGAGGGTTCCGTGGGGAATGGAGGGGTGGATGGATGCTTGCTCTTCTTCCTTGTGGAATGCAGATTAAAATACTCGCTATCATTTACCCGCTTGCATCATGGCCTAGACACTTGTTAGTCTTTGTTTCACAGGTAATACCACCAACGAAGTTCTAGAACATACAAGGAAACTGAGGCAAAGACATACAAGTAGATCCCATCACGCTGTTGATAATGGAAGGAGCATTTAAGCTGAACGTTGCATGGACAAGATGTGTTCAACGTTCTCGTTGCAGTTCCTGTCCAGGGAAGAGAAACCTCCAATGTCTGTGGCAGCTCCCTCTTCCCTGGGTGGGGTGGGGCAGTGGGCATTATTGAAAAGAAGGTGAGCTTAAGAGTCACAATGAGGCTTCAAATGTCTTTTTTCAAATATTTGGTTATTCACTTATGTCTTATTTGAAAGACAGAGACAAGGATAGAGGCCAGAGAGACAGAAATCTTCTAATTCATGGCTCACCCTCCAAATACCCACAAAAGCCAGGGCCAGCTAGGCTGAAGCCAGGAGCCAGACACTCCAGCTGGGTCTCCCATATACGTGGCAGGGACTTAAGTACCCAAGGCATCATCTGCCTCCTTTCCATGGTGTACATTAGCAGAAAGCCGGATCAAAGACAGAACCGGGTTTTGAACCAGGGTCTTCAACATGGGATGCAGTGACTGGAGTGTGGTCTTAACCACTTTGCCAAATGCCCAGCTATCAGTTTCTCCTTTGATAGTGGACAGCAACACATTCCTTTTAGAGTTTTGTTTGGATGACATTAGAAAGCAGTGCTAAAGTGACTGGCACACTAACAAGCCTTTCGTAGGGACTCAATCCCCTTTTATCCCAAATTTATCCCAAATGCAGACTCTGTTCTCCCCACTCAATCACTGCTCAAGCTCCTGTGGTTTGGATTTTGCCCTTAGCCACCCCAGGAACTGCCCTGCAGATAATAACACACACTTGGAGAGTGGTTATGGAGACTCCATGAGAGCATGTGGGTGATCCGCACCAGGCAGAAAGAACATAATAGCTTTTGTGATTAATAATGAAGACCTAATTGCAAAATTCAATAGGCCCTGGAAGCTCCCTCTTGATTCTTCCCTGTGACTCTTTATTCACCCCCTCTCCTCCAGCGGCCTCTTCCTCCTAGGCCCGCCTTCTGCTGTGCCCTGGGAGAATGCCACATGCGGAAGAAACTGCTTCACTCCTGCTGCTTTGGTGGTCACCTCTGGCCTTTCAACATCTACTGGGTTTCTTCCAGCTCCAGGCCTCCTTGCCAAGAGCGCGTCCCCTTCCTCATCGAAGCTGTCCCTGAGAGTTCCCTCTTTCAGCTCCTGTGTGTGTTTCTACTGCAGTGTTTGCCACTCAGTGCTAGACATGCGCTTCACTTGTAGCAAGAGAGGTTGCAGATGTTCGAGTCGCCTCCATGTCTTCCGGGCCTGCCTTCACCACTTCCCAGCTCCACGGACCTCCATTTCTCCCCTTTTCCACTTTCTCATTTGAGCCACTCATATAAGATAAGAGTTCCTGTCTCCCAAGGTCGTGGTACAGAGTCACTGGGTAACCCACGCTGAGTGATCAGCGTGGTGCCACACACAGCAAACGCGAAGAGTCAGCGGAGAGCTAAGAGAATCACTTATCTGTCTGTGTGTACAACAGAGATCAAGCCATGCCCGACTTTATATTTTACAAATCAGTCATTATATTCACAATACACACACTGTTAGAGAAGCAGGTAATGTGATAACTAGAAGGGATGCCCAGCTGTGATTGCCAGACTGAAATAGAAATGATGTCAGCCTATGAAAGAGATACCTGTACTCCCAAGTCCATTGCAATCACAATAACAAAGATACGAAATCAACCTAGATGTCTCTCCTTGGATGCATGAACACAGAAAGTGTGTTAAATAAACACAATGGAATATTACTCAGTCCTAACAAAACATGAAAGCTTGACATTTGAAACCAAATGGGTGGAATTGGAGATCATTATGCTAAAAAGGCAAATATCACATGATTTCCCTCATATGTGGAAATTAATATGTATATATATATATATATGTATATATATATAATAAAAATTTACAGGGTTGCATTGTGGTCCAGTGGGTTAAGCCGTCGTTTCTGATGCCTGCATCCTAAATGGGAGCTCTGGTTTGAGCTCAAGCTGTTCTACTTCAGATCCGTTTCCCTGCTAATGTGCCTGGTAAATCAGGGAATGATGTCACAAGTATCTCAATCCCAGCCACTTACATGGGAGGCCCGGATGCAATTCCAGGCTCCTAACTTCAGCCTGGGTCATCCCTGGCCACTGCAGCCATTTAGGGAGTGAAGTAGTGGATGTGTGATTGCTGTCTTCCTCTCACTGTTTGTCACTCTGCCTGTCACACAGATAAGTAAATAAATATTTTTAAAATGTGAATGCCATATTATTTTCTATATAGATATTAATAAATGTTGTTTTCCATGAATTATACCTCTCACATAATAGTATACTCTTCTTTACTCACTTTGTGAATCCCCACACTCTATGACATTCATATATCCCCTCAGCTTTAAAATTGTATGTGTATATGTATAATATTTACATATGAATATGACAAAGTAATATGGAAACATAAGAGACCCCGAATAGCAATCTTATATAACAAAAACAAAACCAGAAGCATTGCAAAATCAGATTTCAAGACACACTACAGGGCAGTTATAATAAAAAAAAATGTTAAAATATATGCATTCATCGAACTCTTCTTTATAATTTTCTCTATATGAAATATATTAAGATAAAAAAGAAAATCCCATGAAAATTCATATTATGAAAAAAGTGTGGATTTACAATTTTTTTTGCACCAAAATTCAACTGTTTTTTTTTTCATTCCCAAAGAAAAAAGGTCTGAAACCGAGAATTGATATATAAGCCAGCAAAGTAGAGAACACTTCTAGGACCCAAACCCTGGACTAAAGTGGCTCATTTGTCTCTGTCACATAGCCAGAGAGGTGGAACACTGGAAAACAGTACATGGAGCTGCTGGTAGAATGTCCAGCACTGACCAATGGAGGCTCCCATATCAGACCCTCTGTGTGTTCCTGTAGGGAACTGAATTGAAAATAAACAGTTCTCTGATCGAGGGTACCTGAGACACTGCTTTTTAAAACAGTAGCACAGTGATTTTTTTTTCTTTTTTTTGGGGGGGGGGCAAAGGCCACAGAACCCCAGATTAGCATGGGTTAAATTATTTCAGAATTCTGGCATCTTTAGAAGCCTCTCCCTGAGGAACAAGTCCTAGCCTTCATTTGGCTGAATTTCTGGTTTCCTTGGTGTATGGAGGAGTCACAACATTGTAGAAAAAGGAACTTCAGAGCTAAAGATGTTGGAAGAAATGCCTTACATCTGATTTCTCCTTTGTTTCAGATAAATCAATTAAAAGTTTTAATTTGTTAATAAGTAATAATACAACTTCATATTTTACATTAGGGAGTTTCTGTTACAGCTAATTACGGAACAAGAGGTCACTTGTCAGTTTCTTCTATACACAAAAAGAGATAAATGAAGACAACAGTTGTAACTGACAACCACAGTGAAAACAAATGTGGAATTTTAGTGGGTAGTGGTGGGTTGAACTCAACTTCCAACTACAAAATCCCGTGTGCATGCATATATCTGTATGTGCATTATGCGTGTCTTTATTAGTATTCTTGGTCTGTATACACATTTATTTTCTAAAGACTTCCCACCAAAATTTTTATTGAAATCTTACTTAAGGCTGTGATAGCAGTTGGGGTTTCGGGTTCCTTCTTATCTTTTTTATTACTCCCATCTTTGTTTCACTCACACAATAAATATTTAGTATCTATTGTGCTCTTTTCTTTAAAAATTTTGCTTATTTGAGGAGCAGAGAGCAAGAGTTCCCATTTGCTGTGTCACTCCCCAAACATCTACAAAAGCCAAGTGGAAGCCCAGAGCCGTGAACGGTGATCCATGTGCCTCCCATGCCATCACTGCTGCCTCTTAGGGTCTGCACTGTCAGGAAGCTGCAGCCACGTGGCAAGCACTCCAATATGGCACAAAAGCAGGAGCCTTAACGAGCTCTTTGATCAGTAGAGAAAACTCTTGTCAAGTGTTCTTGACTCTTAATTTAGTGTTGAGAGTACAATGGTGAAACAATAGGGTGCTTGTCCTCTGAAAACTTAGTGTAGTGAGGAGAAAAGAATATCTTATAAACCATTCTTATGATAATTATGTCTGATTAAGTAACAGGGAGCACTGTACAGAATATATGATGCAGGAAGTGAGATTTCAAAGTTTATTAGGTGGTTTCCCATGGGTATTTCAGATGGGATGTTCCAGTTAAAGGAATAATATCATCTATGACTATCATCTGCACAGAGGTGCAGAGAGCCCCTTTGTCTTTGACCCACTTCCATTTCCTTAATGCTTTTTTCACCGTGTATTTTCTTAGTGAATTCACTTAAGCTACGTGCTTTTATTAATTATCAGGAATGTCAGAAATGCCATTTCTAATCTTCTCCCCAGAATTTCAGACGATTCCCATCCTCATTTTTGATAAATGTGTGGATAGCATATGGCATCATAAATTCAGTGCATCTGATCTCAAACTGAGTATCTCTCCTCTCATAGTTGTCTTGGTCTCCAGCCTTTAATAAATGGTGCCATTACCCTTCCAGCCATCCAGAGTCCCAGTCTTAGACCTTGGATCATTACATTCTCCTCCCTGATCACCACATTGTCCCACTTTGATATCTCTCCCATTTATCCTCATTATTTTTATTGTAAACTCTTTGTAAAAAAAGATTTATTTATTTACTTGAAAGAGTTACAGAGAGGGAGAGAGAGAGAGGGAGAGAGAGAGAGAGAGAGAGAGAGAGATAGAGAGATCTCTGAGAGGGAGGTAAAGAGAGAGAAAGATCTTCCATCTGCTGTTCCACTTCCCAGATGGCCTCAATGGCCAGGCTGGGCTCAGCTGAAGCCAGGATCCAGGAGCTTCTTCTGGGTCTCTGATTTGGGTACAAGAGCACAGCATTTGTGCCATCCCCTGCTGCTTCCCGGGCACATTGAGGGGAGCTGGATGGGGAGTGGAGCAGTCAGGACTGGAAATGGTGCCCGCAGGGGATGCCGACCTCACAGCTAGTGGCTGAACCAAAACAGTGGTCCCATTACCTCTTTTTGTAACTCATTTATTTTCAGCTAGATGAATTTTATGCATACTAAATGGCTTCAAGTTCCTCTTTCCTCCAGCTGCATTTGATTCCTATTGCTGCAGAACAAATCACCACCAACTCGAGGGATTAAAGCGACACCATTTATTATCTCACAGTTCTATAGGTCAGAAATCCTAGGAGGGCAGCTGAGTTCTCTGATCACAGACTCACATCCAAATGTTGACCAAGTGAATTTCTTACCTGAAGGCTCTGGGTAGAAATTTTTTGACAAGCTCTTCCAGGTCTTGGCAGAATCCATTTCCTTACAATCTCCTTGTTGGCTATTAGCCAGGGCTTGTTATCAGCACTTAGAAGTCGCCTGCCATTTCTTCCATAGATTCTCCTTCATTTTCTTTCTTTTTTTTTTTTTTTAAATTTTTTTTGACAGGCAGAGTGGACAGTGAGAGAGAGAGAGACAGAGAGAAAGGTCTTCCTTTGCCATTGGTTCACCCTCCAATGGCCGCCGTGACTGGTGCACTGCGGCCGGTGCACTGTGCTGATCCAATGGCAGGAGCCAGGTGCTTCTCCTGGTCTCCCATGGGGTGCAGGGCCCAAGCACCTGGGCCATCCTCCACTGCACTCCCTGGCCACAGCAAAGAGCTGGCCTGGAAGAGGGGCAACCCGGACAGAATCCAGCGCCCTGACTGGGACTAGAACCCGGTGTGCCGGCGCCGCAAGGTGGAGGATTAGCCTATTGAACCGCAGCACCGGGCCTTCTCCTTCATTTTCAAGCCAGCAATAAAGATTTTCTTGCATATTGAATATAGTGATTCTAATATCTTTTTTCCAAAAAGTATCCCTAACCTTTTAAAGAACTTGTCCAAAGTCAGGTCCACCAACAATAACCTTCCTTTCTTAGGATCACCTTTGCCATATAACATGAGCTAATGACCAGAGGGCCATGCCATCATATCCTTAGCTTCCTCCAATGTTAAGGATGGAGATGATAATGCAAAGGTACTTTTAGAAGTTTGTGGAGGGCTGGCACTGTGGTGCAGCGGGTTAACACCCTGGCCTGAAGTGCTGGCATTCCATATGGGTGCTGGTTCAAGACCCAGCTGCTTCATTTCTGATCCAGCTCTCTGCTATGGCCTGGGAAAGCAGTGGAAGATGGCCCAAGCCCTTGGGCCCCTGCATTCACCTGGGAGACCTGGAAGAATCTCTTGGCTCCTGGCTTCAGATGGGCACAGCTCCAGCCATTGTGGCCAATTGGGGAGTGAACCATCGGATGGAAGACCTCTCTATCTCTCTGCCTCTCTTCTCTCTCTGTGTAACTCTGACTTTCAGATAACTAAATAAATCTTAAAAAAAATAGTTTGTGGAGGGGCCAGCGCTGTGGCACAGGTTACACCCCTGCCAGTGGCCCCTAGTTCAGTCTTGACTGCTCCACTTCTCATTCAGCTCCCTGCTAATGCAGTGGAAGGTTACTCAAGTGCCAGGGCCCCTGCACCCTCATTAGGGACCCAGAAGAAGCTCCTAGCTCCTGACTTCAGATTGGCCCAGCTCCAGCCATTGTGACCATTTGGGGAGTGAACCAGCAGATGGGACACCTCTCTTTGTCTCTCCTGTCCTCTGTCTGTGACTCTGCTTCTCAAATAAATAAATCTTAAAAGTTTGTGGAAAAGAGAGTTAAAAAATGTTTATTTTGGTACAAAAATTTGAAATCCATGCATACAAATGGTTTTCAAAAAGGCATGAAAAATGCTTATTATGAAAAACTATGGTATATATATATGTATATATATATATATACAATTTTTTGCACTAAAATAAATTTATCTTTTTAAAATATTTTTTTAATTTGAAAGGCAGAATTAGAGAGAGAGAGACAGAGAAGTGGAGAGAGTCTTTCAGCTGCTGTTTTGCTCTCCAAATGCTGCAAAGGCCAGGGCTAAGCCAGGCTGAAGCCAGAAAACTGGAACTCCAACTACACCTCCCAAGTGGTTGGCAGGGGCCGAAGTATCTGAGCCAGCCTCCGGTGCCTTCCCTGGCACATTAGCAGGGAGCTGGGTCTGAAGTGGAGCAGCCAGGACGTGAACTGGCACTCATATGCGATGCAGGTGTCTCAGGAAGTGGCTTAACCCACAGCACCACAACTCTGGCCCATAAACATACATTTTTCTATTATTATCATTATTTTCCATTAACTTTTTGGAGATATCCTAGTACAAGATCATGGGTGACCAGGAATCATTTCGGAATCTTGCCTACAGTAGTGCCTATGTAAATATTGCCACCAGATCTATGCTCCTACTATTTAGCCCGCTAATGTCCAAACTGCCTCAGAAAGCAGTAAGACATTGTTTATTCTCAAGCAAATAAATATAAAAGAAAACAAAGCCTAGTTTGACTCTCACAGCCTTCCCCAATGGGTCCTCTCCTAATTTTCTGGTGTATCCTCTCCCACTTGTCTCCTGTGTGTCAGCCATGCTCGATGCTTCCGTCTACTTCCTCTCATTTTCCCCCCTTTACTTGATTTGTCCTCAGGACCTGCCTGAAAATGCTACCTTTGGCATGAAGTGATCCTCATCAGCCAGTGGGTTGTGAGCTCTTAGTCCCAGCACTTAAAAGTCTGTTAAAGAAATGACTTCCCTAATATAACCAAGCACGGCTCCTTGGGACCGGCAGTGACGAGAGCTCCTGCGAGGGATGTCCTGACCTCTCATCTCATTCTTCTCCCCTACGAGTCTCCCTTCCGCCCCCTCTTTCCCTGGCACACTTTTGTACGGAGCTGAGAGAGGGGTTCTGCTACTCCCTTGTCTTTCATTATGGCCTGGGGGCATCCTTAATTTTGGCCACAGTATTTTGATAAGCCTGGAACTGTAAACAATTGGCTGACAGTGCATAGGAATAAACACACAAGATCAACACACACACACCTGTGTAGTTTGTTTTACATAACATTTTTGTTCTAGACTTTCAGCCTTTGGAGTCCCTTTCGTCCTAGATCTCATTCTATCATAATTTTCACTAATAACCTTTCAACTGAACATCCATGATGTACCATTCTACTAGGTGCTGGAGCAAGGAACAAAGTGACTATCGGTATTTTTTTTTTTGAAGTCTAGGGTCAAGATAGTAAGATCAAGACAGGCAGAAGCCCGTGTCTCCTCTGATTTGTTATTAAATATTCATTTAGCAAAAATTGTGAGCCATGCACTATTCTAGAAGCTCAGACACTATTCTAGAAGTTCATGGAGTTTATATTTCAAGAGAAATGGGCAATAAACAGAAAATAAATAAGAATTTATAAAAGTTTCATGCAGATAGTAGAATAAAAGGATGGGTCAACATTGGGGTGTATGTTTATGAGAGGTAGGGGGAGTTGGAGGAAGGACAGAGTTCTGGGGTGGTGTGATGGTCAAAGAGATTCCTGTAGTTTTTTTGGAGAAATCTCCATACTGCTTTAGACTTTGCCTTATGATCCAGCCATCCCACTACTGGGTATGCACCCAAAAGACACAAACACATTGTATCAAAGAGATACCTGCACTACTCGGCTTATAGCTGAGCTGTTCACAACCAACCAAGGTGTCCATCATCATTTTAATGGATAAAGAAATATGCTATATATGTATATATTTATACAAAGGAATGTAATTCAGTTATGAAATATAAAATTCTACAATTTGCATCAACTAGAGGACATCATGTTGAGTAGACACAGAAAGACAAATTCCACATGTTCTTTATATGTAGGAGCTAAAATTTAAAAAAAATCAAAAAACAACAAAAAAGAAGGAAATACCTATGAATATCAATATGGCTGCACACATAATTTTGTCAAACTTTGTTTTACATCTCTGTCAAACCAATGGTTGATACATTACGATGGTGTTAATAATCTGTGATTATTTAACAATTGTATCTGAGTGACATTGACATCTTTTCATGTGATAATTGTGTATAGCCCTTGCCTATATTCCTGCTGAACTACAGTCTTTTTATTTGTTGAACTCTTTTAGTGGAACATTAAACTTTTAACAATAATGCAAATTGAAAAAACATAAAAAAAAGAAAAAATTATTTTTACACAGTGAGGCCTTTCTGAGGATGCAGAATTGAAATTGAGAACTGATTGATGTGAAAGACTTATGCAAGGAGATCTGGAAGAAAAATGTCCCAGACAACAATGGAAGGCCTTATACTGAAAATGGTCACTCAGAGGATCTCACCCAAAAGTTTGGCCCTGTTTTCTTTCCTAAGGAGGAAAATCAGACAAGAGTTCAAGGCATGAAATGGGAGCTGGGGAAAGATGAAGTGTCATTACATTAATTTACTTCTCTTTAAATGCAAGGGCCTTGAAGGCAGAGATCATTTTTCAACTTTTCCTTCCACTGCCTCCCTTGATTTCCTTCTATATGAATACCTGCTTAACAAATATTTGCCAAGTTGAATCTGATATGATAGTGATAAGGGGTGTTACATTAAACATCTCCCACCAAACACATTTGTTTTCCTACATAAATACTTGTAAGATGGGATAAAAAAGTATGTTCATATTACAACAGAACAGAATAATTTGTTTAGCATTTTTTATTTCCTCTTTTATTCTGAATTCATTCCAATTGCTGTTCAACTAACATATTCCTTAAAATTTGAATAGTATGAAAATTAAAGATGAATAAAAAATAAAAGAATTAAGCAGTTGTATTCTCCCTGAAGGCCAAAACTGTGTCTTATATATTTCCCATCACTTATAGTCACAGAACCCAAAAGAGGTCAAAATTAGTTGGGATATATTAGCATCTTCCCAGTGTGCCTTTTTAAATGAGTAGGGCATAGAATATTTCTGTGTGTTTATTGTGTCTTTATCATATAATATTTGGACCTTCCTGTTTAAATAAATAATGAGGGATAGTGGATCTCTCTCTCTTCTCTCTTTTAAGATTAATTTATTTATTTGAAAGGCATTTACAGAGAGGCAGAGGCAGAAAGAGCAAGAGTGAAAGAAGAGAGAGAGAGGGAGAGGTCTTCCACGCACTGGTTCCCTCTCCAGAAGGCTGCAACGGTTGGAGCTGCACTGATTCGAAGCCAGGAGCCAGGATCCAGGAGCTTCGCCCAGGTCTCCCACATAGGTAATGGGGCCCAAGGACTTGGGCCACTGTCTACTTTCCCAGACCACAGCAGAGAGCTGGATTAGAAGTGGAAGAGTTGGCACTCAAACCAGCACCCTTATGGAATGCTGGCACTACAGGCAGCAGCTTTACCTGCTATATCACAGCGTCTGCCCCCGGGAGTGGATCTCTTTGAATGATATATCCTTCTTCAAAATTAATACATTAGGACAACATATACACTACATTTTTACACCTGAGAACATACATTGTCATATTTTCCCCTGTATTGTTCAATTCCATTTTTTTTCCTAATACTGTTGCTATGAGAATTTGCCATTGCACCTTCCCCCATCCAATAAATAAATAAAAAGAGATCTTACTTGTAAGAATTTTTGACTTTCCCCTTGGTAGAGTATTTGGAGTCATGCTGGAATGACAACTTGAGAAAGGGCAGGCGCTCACCTTGAGGGCTGCCCTTCCGCTGGCTGGTAACTGATTCCAAGGATTGGAGGGTGGGCAGTCAGCTCAGGTGCTGGCTGTGTGTCTCCCACATGCAGTGTGCAGGGCCTGCCCAGCAGAGCCTCCCCATGCCCTCGTCATGTTCTTCCTGCAGGCTGTTCAGGTGGCGTCCTCCTCCATCATTTGTGTTTAAATTCTCATGTTCTCCCAGAAGCCTTCTCCTGTCCTGGCCTTACCAGCCATTTCTGCACACAGTCGGGTACGAGTCATACTCTTCTCTGTTGTAAATAGTGGTTCCTTCACAAAATCTTTTCTTCTTAGAGTCCATCACTCTTTTCCTACTTCACTCTTTTGGTGATTATGTCCTGAATTGAGTTTCTAAAAACACAGCACGTGGTAAATCATTTCTTGGGGCTGGTGTTGTGGCATATCAGGTAAAGCAGCCGCCTGCGATGTCGGCATCCTTAAGGATGCTGGTTAGAGTCCCAGCTGCTCCATGTCCCATCCAGCTTCCTGCTAGTGCACCTGGAAAAGCAACGGACGATGGACCAAGTGCTTGGTCCCCAGCCACCCCTGTGGGAGACCTGGATGAAGCTCCTGGCTTCAGCCTGGCCCAGTGCTGGCTGTTGCGGCCATCTCAGGAGTGAATCAGCAGATAGTTTCCCTCCCTCTCTCTCTTTCTCATCAAATAAACAAATCCATCATATAAAAAGAAAAGAAATGAAATGATCGCTTGGCCTGGCTCTTGTGCTCTACACAGCTGAGGGAACATTTGCGTGAATTTTTCTAGAGTTGCTTGCTCTGACGAGCCAAGGGCCAGGTTGCAGTGCTGACTATGGGTACGCGAGGCTCTTTCTTTCCTTTGCCTCTGCCTGCTGCAAGGCCAAGTCTCCTCTCTACCCTCTTCCACTTTCTTAATTCTTCTTGCCCCTCTTCCTTCCCACCAACACAATGCCTACATTCGGTCCAGGAGATTGTTGGCAATGGGACAGTGGACTCAAGAGGTAACTGACCCTCCACTCTGCGGAGCTGAGGAACACTGGAGGGAGGTGATCTCGTTTGTCACCTGGGCCACTCTGCAATTCATTCATTAGCCTGGTTGAAAGCCTTTGCCTTTTCACCCCGCAAATGTCCAGGTGTAGCTGCTCAGATGACCCGTGTAAAACCTTAACAGGATCAATTAAAGTTGTTTGGTGTGGTGACGAATGCTTTAAAAATATGGACGAGTGGGGGTGCAGAAATGATGAATATCACCACTGGGGACGAATTGTGTTCTTTGCTTGTGCTTCAGGGCTTCCAGGTGTTTTTCTGGTGTTTCTTCCTTGAGAGAAGTCGTTTTAAACTGCCCCTGGATATCTGCCCATGGAAAAGCAAACAGCTTTCTTGGACCACAAATGATCACCTACCAACAACTCCTCCACCCTGTTTTTCAATTTTTGAACTCTGGGGTTAATTCTTGCCTTATAAAATTAAGATCAAGATAACTCTGGCAAGGAGCCAGGCCCTGCAAACCAGTTCTTTTACTGTGCAATGAAGAATGATTGCATAAACGCTATATAAATATTTCGAGTATCCATGTTGTCAATCCTGGTAACTATTGCCGAGCTGTAAACAGAGCAGGAGTGTCTGGATCATGCTGGGTGAGCTGAGTAGGATTTGACCAGACAAGAGTGAAAAGGGAATGGAAGCTGACAGATCTTAGGCTCTGCGAGATGAAGGGCTGCTGCTTTTCCACGTTGACAATCTCAAGTCCTTACAAAGTATACCACAACATATTTGTGTTGAGTTACATGTTTTGAAGGAGATGCAAATCATTAAAAAGAGAGACACGTTACCTCTGTAGCTAGTTCAGTATATACAAGGGGACTTAAAAAATTCATGGAAAATGGAAAAAATGAGTTTATTTTGGTGCACCAAATTTGGTCATCCATGCATGGGTTTTGTTCATAGTACACATTTTCCATGGGCTTTTTATATACTCTGGTACTTCTGAATTCTGAGGCATTGACAAGGAATAACCTCAAGGAATCTTTTGCTGTCCTATGCTGGTTGTTCTTGTCTTAAAACACTCTAGGGTGAATTTCCTGGTAACATGACACACAAGCAAAACCCAAATATAATCTTCTCCAGATCAGCAAACTTGAGATGTTAATTTTTTTCATAAAGCCTTCCTGGATGACTTCAGACCATTATGACTTGGTATATAAACATGTGAGATGTTAAAAGATGACTTAATATGGGGCTTGGGTCCATTTGTGTCTGTGTTATGAATGCAGCTTCTTAAGAATCCCGTGTTGTGGCCGGCGCTGTGGCTCAATAGGCTAATCCTCCCCCTTGCGGCACTGGCACACCAGGTTCTAGTTCCAGTCGGGGCGCCGAATTCTGTCCCGGTTGCCCCTCTTCCAGGCCAGCTCTCTGCTGTGGCCAGGGAGTGCAGTGGAGGATGACCCAAGTGCTTGGGCCCTGCACCCCATGGGAGACCAGGATAAGCACCTGGCTTCTGGCTTCGGATCAGCGCCGTGTGCTGGCCGCATTGGAGGGTGAACCAATGGCAAAGGAAGACCTTTCTCTCTGTCTCTCTCTCTCACTATCCACTTTGCCTGTCAAAAAAAAAAAAAAAAAAAAAGAATCCTGTGTTGCACCTGGAGAGCGCTTGGCCTACAGTAGGTATTCAGTAAATGCCCTTTGGCAGACTGACAGAAAGAACAGAGGCACAGTGAGTGATAACCTGACTCTGTCACCTAAGTGGGCAAAAAGATGAGGAAAAGAGGCTGAGGGAGGCTGTGCAGAGGATCTTCATGTTGGCAGCAGAAGTCTTCTTCCCTTTCAGAAGAAAGGGACAGATGCTTCTCTTCCCATGAGAAGCCAACTGATGAAGGTATTGAATATTTCTTCTCTCTGCATTGAGCACTTGCTATAAAATCTACTGCTTTCTTTTAATTGTTTAAAGGATGCATGTCGTGGCCGGCACCACAGCTCAATAGGCTAATCCTCTGCCTGCGGTGCCAGCACCCTGGGTTCTAGTCCTGGTTGGGACGCTGGATTCTGTCCCGGTTGCTCCTCTTCCAGTCCAGCTCTCTGCTGTGGCCCGGGAAGGCAGTGGAGAATGGCCCAAGTGCTTGGGCTCTGCACCCCATGGGAGACCAGGAGAAGCACCTGGCTCCGGGACTCGGATCAGTGTGGTGCCTCGGCCGCAGTGCACCAGCCGCAGCGGCCATTTGGTGGTGAACCAACGGAAAAGGAAGACCTTTCTCTCTCTCTCTCTCTCTCTCTCTCTCTCTCTCTCTCTCACTGTCCACTCTGCCTGTCCAAAAAAATAATAAAAAAAAAAAAGGATGCATGTCGTAAAAGGTGTGCAAGGGACCCTCCAGCAAACCTCAGCCCTGGAGTGCCTGCGTCTCCCTTTTTCTCGAATCATATGTGATTGATTTGCTGTTTGAAATTAACCCAGCAAATCAGATGTAAGTTCCAACAAATGACAATGGGCAACCAGGCATTTTCCTGGTGGTTTCCAGTCGTTGTTTTTTCTCCTTCTGGAGTAGGAGTATATTTCAAATATTGTTAACTCTTTGGAAATGTCATGGGAAATGTGCGAGGTGAAAGAAATCCCACCTGGTGGCAGTATTTGGATTGGATTCCCAGCAAAACGTCAGGAAACAATTCCCTACCAATATTTGGACCCACAGAATGGAGCCGCAAACTATTTTCAGGATTCTGCCTCTTAGTAGGAAGATAGAGCAGACAAGGGGCCCCTTGGTGATGTCAGGTGGATCTGGGTGTGTGGTGGTGATTCTTTTGTTTCCACAACTGTTCCCCAAACAAAGCAAAACTTCCATGTGTGCCGATGGATGTGATAGGAGAGGAGATTTTTCTCTGGAGATGTTCTGGGTGGCAGAGTTCAGGACAGAATGGCCCCCTGGGCAGCATACTTTGTGAGGTATGAGAAAGGAGCAATCTTTCCATCAGTGATTCAAAAGCTCCTTTCTTTAGTTCTTGACACCTGGCCAGCCTTCAAGAGCCCCCTAATAAAATGTAGATATCCCTGGGAAGGCTAACACCTTGAGCATTATCAGCTGGTATCAGTTAACACCTTAGGAGAAACTTAGGAGAGTTGCCAAAAGCTAGTAGAGAAAGGGGAAGTAGAAAGAGTACCCAGTGTAAAGTATGGCCTACCTCATTCTTTTGTCAAGGGTCAACCCTGCTTAAAACTCCAGAATAAGTGGACTCTGTCTTCCCTCAGTGGCCTTGAGCAAGTCCCTCAGCTACACTAGTTTCTAGTTTACCTGTTAATTGGGGACAGCAATTATTCTTTATCTCATGAAGGGTGTTGGGAGAATTTATGGTCTATAAAACATTGGAGATTTTCAATGTAAGGCAGTTCATAAGTACAAAGTGTTATTATTGGTTTTATTGCAGGACTGTAAATGTGATATAGGTAGCATCGTAAGAGTGATATTTTGTAGAAGTTCTTATCTGTAGTTGTGTGGAGAGGTGGACCTGGTTGTATCTATTTACCAGGCCATAGTAGAAGTCCTACTAAATAGTGATGAATGTAGATTAAGTCTTGATATAAAGGAGATGTTTGTTGACTTTTATTACCTAACACAGGTGTTTTATGGTATTTCTTATCGGAGAGTAATATCCGAATGCGTAGCTAAGCTCAGCTCAAAATCAGTCTACGTAGGGATTTTTTTTTTTTTTTTAATGCTGTGGAAATGTGGGAAGGTCTTCTTTTCCATATTACTAATCTCCTGCTCTTCAGTTACAGGATACACTTGTGTTGAAACCGGCTTAGAGCTACTGCTTGTTGTAGTCTCTGTATCTTTTCACACGCAGAAATAGAACAAAACCAGCCAAGCATGCCTTTCACTCACACTTGTTCAGGAATCTTCAGGGATTCTCCTGGGCCCCACGTATTTAACACTGTAACTTTTCAGTTTGGAATTTAAGAGCATCTGTCCATTCACTCTGTCAGCTTTATTTCCATTTCCATTGTCTGACACTCTCAAAGCATCTAACCTATTTGCCACCAGTGCCCTTCCTTTCTGTTGTAAACTCTATGCCTCTGAAGACAGGAATAATTCAGTTCTATGAAAAGCATATGGTACAGAGCAGCTGCTCAATCAATAGCTCTTGAGTGCAGGAATAAAGGACTGAAACCCTGAAACACTTCCTCATTCTCTCCTCTTCAAAGGTTGGCTCGATATTCCATTCCTTCAGGTAACTTTGTAATTCAATGTGGTTTATCAAGGCATGCGAATTACAAGCTTACTTAGCACTGTAATATCCTTGTCTGAGCTCACATTATTATGCTCATCTTTCTATTTAGGCTGCATACCTAGGTCTGAATTTAATTTCTTTGATTTCTCAATTTTTAAAAATGAGTTGTTACATTAAGGAAATGGGTTTAGGTATCAAAGCAGAGCCCTGGTTTTGTGATTACCTAATTGTATTCCAGGGTGATTTGATGAAACACCTTAAGCCTTGGTTCTTCTATATACTATCCATATACGTATAACTTGTGCATGCTTGTATACAATATTATTAGGCTGTATTGAGGAATAAATTTAAAAAGCCTTTCTCAGGTCTGGAGTTGTGGCACAGAGGGTTAAGCTGCTGCTTGTAAAAAACCGGCGTCCTGTATCAGAATACCAGTTTGAGTCCTGTTCCAGCTGTTTCCCTTCTGATCCAGCTCCCTGCTAATGCACCTGAGAACGCTGTAGCGGATGTCCTGAGTCCCTGCTACCCACGTGGGAAATCAAAATGGAGTTCCAGGTTCCTGCCTTCTGCGTGGCACAATCCTGGCCCAGCCCCAGCTGTAGTGACCCTTGGGGGAGCGAATCAGCAGGTGGAAGATTTCTCTCTCTCTCTCTCTTTCTCTCTCTCTCTCTCTCTCTCTCTCTCCCTTTCACATAAATGAAACACATTTTTAGGAAAAATTCTCTTAAATTTCTAAGTTATTTTGGAAGTGGATTCTGCAAAGATTGGTACCTGCAGAGCAATATTATTACATGGGAGCCAGTTGGTTAGTAAAGGACTTCTGTAAAAGTCAAATCTTGTGGTCTAGAATACAAAACAAAATTAAATTTTTTTCTGTTGTCTTTCAATCTTGTTTTGTGTATTACTTTATAAAACTTAGCATACTAAGCATGGTATTTTCAAAGTTCATTCATGTTTTCATGTTGTAGCACCCATCAGCACTTATACCTTTTCATTGTTATGTATGATTCTCTATGTGGCTTTACCACACTTTGTTTATTTATTCATCTGTTGCTAGACATCTGAGTTGGTTCCATGGTTTAGCTATTATAAACAGAGTTGCTATCAATATTTGTGTACAAGTTTTTCCTCAACCTAAAGGACACATTTTGTTTGGTTCTGTTTACATGAAAAATCCAGAATAGGGAAATTCATAGACAGATTGATGCTTGCCAAGAGCTCGAGAGAGAAATGAATTGTTTAATGGTTCATGGGTTTCCATTTGGAATGAGGTTCTGCAGTAGGTGATGGTAAGGCTTGCACATTGTTATACACACACACACACAAACCTAGGCAGTGCTAAGTTAATATCTGACTTGCAATTAACTGGATAACTTGTGCTAGAAGTAGTTGGAAGAATCCTGAAAATTTGTGTAACACTAATGTTCCTTTTTGACCAAGCAATTTGCTGTAGGCAACAGCCATTTCAATATCGTGTGACAAACTTGTTCTGATTGCTGAGGACTATCCTGGCCTTCACATGGCTCATACAACTTCTTCCAAACTCTGAGAAACTGAAATCTGATATACTTCTCGTCCCAAGTATTTCAGATAAGGAAGGGATACTCAGAGTGAGTGTAATATATGTATGTATACACACATATGTATAAAAACATATAGATAACTTCCATCTGCTCAAAGAGATTTATTTTAAGGATTTGGCTCATGCAATTGTGGGGGCTGGCAAATCTGGGATCTGTAGGGCAGGACATCAGGATAGAAACTCAAAATCTTTCTTGTGTTTCTTTTTCTAAGATTAATTATTTGAAAGTCATTGTTACAGAGAGATGGAGAGAGAGAGAGAGAGAATCTTCCATCTGCTGGCTCATTCCCCAAATGGCCACAATGGCCAGGGCTGGGCTATGCAGAGGCCAGGAGCCAGGAACTTCATCTGGGTTTCTGACGTGAATACAGGGGCCCAAACACTTGGGCTACCTTCTGCTGCTTTCCCAGGTGCATTAGCAGGGAGCAGAATTGGAGTGGAGCAGCTGGGGCTTGAACTGGTGGCTATATGGAGTGCCAGCATTGCAGAAACAACTCACCCTGCTGAACCACAGCACCAGCCCCTGTCAGAATATTAAGGTAAGTTTTGTAACAAGGTCACCCCCTGGGGCATCAGATGCTACCTGTGACTGCTACATATGTGAAGATCACCTGATTTGAATGTCCTAAAAACCATCTTGGGCATTAGATATTCCAAGACATTCAGATGATGTTAATGCTTTTCTAAGCAGAATGCTGAAGTGCGGAGATGACTGCACTGCATTCCACCAGAGGCAAGGTGGAATGAATCGGGATTGCCTAGTCCAGCAGGCTGCGGGAGACGTGCTACAAACAACCTCTTCATTCCTCACAACAGTCCCGTTAATGCTACATCTCTATTTTATAAAGAAAACCAACGCTTAGTACCTGTGCCACCTACCCAAGGCCACACTGTGCCCTGGCCAGCGTGCTGCAGCCAGGATTGTAACCAGGTCTCCCTCCAAAGCCCCGGCTCCTTCCCCTCTACTCACATAGCTCCCGAAGCAGCAGAGGAAAAGAGGATAGGCTAAGGGAAAGGACTTACTCATCTTGGTCAAATTCCCTATGTGATTTACTTGGGGCCTGTACTAAGGGCTGAGGAGTGTGACCTGTGCGTATATACCGTCCTGTGAATGTGGACACACCGGATGTGCATGCTTTCTGCATGTGTAATTCATCACTGGAAAGAATGGTATCAAAATGCAGGAGTTGGCACCAAGTCAGAGGAATCACACGCTCTGTGGATGTGCTTGCATGGACACAGATCCTAGCGATGCAGTGCAGTGGATAAGAACACGGGTCTCTGGGACTGGACTGGACTTGTCCAGTCCCTGTTCTTCCTCTTACCAGCTGTATAGCTCTGAGCAAGTTATTATTATATTAATTTAGCTTCTCTATTCAGTGGTTTCCTTACCTGAAAACTGAAGGTTGTTTTGAGGAACACCTTGCCTTGTTGATTGAAAAAGACTAAGTGAGCAATACCTAAACATTAGAGAATTCTTTCCCACTGCTTCATTTCTCAAATGCCTGTAAAGGCTAGTATTGGGCTGAGGCCAGAGACAGGAGCTAGGAAGACAATCTTGATCTCTCCCATGATTGGCATGAGCCCAATTACCTGATAAATCAATGCAGCCTTTCAGGGTCTGCACTGGCAGGAAACTGGAGCTGGGCGTTCAACCCAGGCACTCAGACATGGGATGTGGACATGTTAACAGCTAGGCTAAACACACACTTTCCTGAAATGCATTTGAATCTTTGTCATAAGCTTGTTGGATGGAGTACAATGTTTTGATTCACTTGGCATTTCACATATGGTAGCTACAGAGAGGAAAACAGAGTGTAAGTAGTTGGCTTTTGCTGAACAGTTTCATACACTAAGATCTGTGCTAATCATTATTTACACCCATTATCACCAAATTAGGCAGTGATTGTAATTGTCTGTAATTTTCCAATTAAATCATCAGGCTTGGAGGGTTTAACTGATATTCAAAAGTCAAACAGAGTAAATGCTACAAATAGAATTTGAACCCAGCCACTCAGATTCCAGAACCTATTTTCCAAATCCTTCTCCCATACTATTTTGAGAAAAATAGGTAAGATTAAACCCCTAGATGAGGCTGAGCTTGAACCATTGTTGAGGTAGTTATGTCCTAGCTGGATGTCCTTGAGTAAAGAATGTAAATTCTCTCTAAGCAGCTACATCTCTGTTACACAGTAATAATCATAACTATACCTATAATTCTTCTTCTTTGCAGATCCTATACTTGAAAATTCA
This sequence comes from Sylvilagus floridanus, assembly GCA_949820135.1. Taxonomy (NCBI): domain Eukaryota; kingdom Metazoa; phylum Chordata; class Mammalia; order Lagomorpha; family Leporidae; genus Sylvilagus; species Sylvilagus floridanus. Next base: position 91,158,747 of record OX463238.1, read on the forward strand.
CTTGTTAAAATTTATCTGTATCCTGCAGTTGGCTACTGGGGCACTTTCACAGTCATTAACATACATGCACAGAGTGGTGAGAAATGAGAGTTGTCCAATGCGTGCATTCCGAGCTGAGGTTGAACAAGGTAACACTCTGTTTCTTGTTCCAGCTTGACTACTATAAACAGCTGTCCTTTTCACAGTCTACTAAGTGCCATGTTTTTTGCACTTATTGTTGGTGCTTTCACTGTTTGAAGTGGTCCCCAAGCACAGTTATGAAGTGCTGTCCAGTGCTTTTAGGCACAAGAAAGCTGTGATGTGTATTATGGAGAAAATATATGTGTTACATAAGCTTCATTTAGGCGTGAGCTATGCTGCTGTTGACCATGAATTCAATGTTAATGATTCAATAATGTATATTGGGTATGGTGTCTTAAAAAAGAAACACATATAAATAATGTTGATTGGTTGATAAAACATATTGGCACTAGAAGCTCCCAGAAATGTAACCCTACAATTCCCTGAAGAGTGATAACTTAGTATTTGCTAATTCACTATTCATGATGACTTTATACAGCATACCCATAGTAAATAATGAGAACTGGCTCTATTTCATGAGATTATCATCTGTATTAAATATGAAAATATAATGCTTTTGGCCGGCGCCGTGGCTCAACAGGCTAATCCTCCGCCTTGCAGCGCCGGCACACCGGGTTCTAGTCCCGGTTGGGGCACCGGATTCTGTCCAGGTTGCCCCTCTTCCAGGCCAGCTCTCTGCTGTGGCCCTGGAGTGCAGTGGAGGATGGCCCAGGTGCTTGGGCCCTGCACCCCATGGGAGACCAGGAAAAAGCATCTGGCACCTGGCTCCTGCCATCGGATGAGCGCGGTGGGCAGGCCGCAGCGCGCCGGCCGCGGTGGCCATTGGAGGGTGAACCAACGGCAAAGGAAGACCTTTCTCTCTCTCTCTCTCTCTCTCTCACTGTCTACTCTGCCTGTCAAAAAAAAAAAAAAAAAAAGAAAATATAATGCTTTTGGCACAAAGTAGAAACATCAAGTTATAGATTTCTCGCTTTCTTTCAAGACTACTGCACCACTCTGATTTAGAGATAAATTTAATGTAAATCTTACTATATTGTTCAAATATGTCATTTCTAAAAGGCATGTGTGATAATGCATATTATAACCTAGATCTCAAAGAATTAACAGAAAACATTTAAAAATGTTACAGTTGGAGGATATTTAGTAAAGACTATTTCTTACTAATGCGACAGTGAATCATCAGGTATAGATAGATGGAATCATGGAGTCTGATTGAGTCACTACAATTTCTTTCTTTCTTTCTTTCCTTTTTTTTTGACAGGCAGAGTGGACAGTGAGAGAGAGAGAGAGAAAGGTCTTCCTTTACCGTTGGTTCACCCCAAATGGCTGCTGCGGCTGGTGCGCTCTGGCCAGCGCACCATGCTGATCCGAAGCCAGGAGCCACTGATCCGAAGCCAGGAGCCAGGTGCTTCTCCTGGTCTCCCATGCAGGTGTAGGGCCCAAGGACTTGGGCCATCCTCCACTGAACTCTTGGGCCACAGCAGAGAGCTGGCCTGGAAGAGGGGCAACCTGGACAGAATCCAACACCCCAACCGGGACTAGAACCCGGTGTGCCGGCGCAGCAAGGCGGAGGTTTAGCCTATTGAGCCGCAGTGCCGGCTCGAGTCACTACAATTTCAAAAGACATACTCTTATTGCTCCAGTTCATTTAATCATAAGAACAAAACACTGATAAAATAAATCAGTAAAATTCTCATAACATTGAACAGGCTACTCTAATGGTATGACTTTTAGAAAGTAGAGATGATTGAAGTCAAAATTTTCAGTAGAACAAACAAAAATGAAGCCTGAACAGAACCCATAAGAATTCATGTATATTGTAGAAGTACTGAACTTATAAGTCACTATTTAAAATATTTTGTGTCTGTCTGCATTATTCAGATACCAATGTGGGGATATGATTCTTGTGGAACTCTTTGCAGCATTCATAATATTTCTTTTTTTTTGACAGGCAGAGTTAGACAGAAAGAGAGAGACAGAGAGAAAGGTCTTCCTTTTCCTTTGGTTCACCCCCCAAATGGCTGTTACGGCTGGTGCGCTGCGATGATCCGAAGCCAGGAGCCAGGGGCTTCCTCCTGCTCTCCCATGTGGGTGCAGGATCCAAACACTTGGGCCATCCTCCACTGCCTTTCCGGGCCGAGTCAGAGAGCTGGACTGGAAGAGGAGCAACCGGGACAGAACCGGCGCCCCAACTGGGACTAGAACTTAGAGTACTGGCGCTGAAGGTGGAGGATTAGCCAAGTGAGCTGTGGCGCTGGCCATCATAATATTTCATAAGTACTCCTCTCTCACAGGTAGTTTCTTCACAATTTCAACTCTCTTAATCTCTTCTGAGAATAATATGCATTATTGTCCAGAAAGAAGTTTTTTAGAGTTTGTAATTTACAAGATTAGCTTCAAAATAGGACCTTTATATGGCAATCCAATGGTTCTTGAGTGCTGCTGACTAGTCAGTTCTTTTTGTTGGGAAATCCATCCTCAGCAAACGCCTGCTCAACCTCTAACATTGGGTTCTGATTTTATTTCTCTCTTGAAATTTCCATAGCCAAGAGGAGTTTCCTTGTCTCCCCTGGCAGCACTGTCCACATACTGCACGGGCTTGTGTTTCACTATTATTACTTTGCTGTTTTTGTCTTCCCCATTAGGGCCATGAATGGTGCCCAGCACAAAGACAAGGTCCCAGGGAAGCTTGCTGAATGAATGGCTGGAATCCATGAATGGATTAGTGTTAGTGTGTGCTTGACTACAACATGCTGCCTCTCTGGTCCAATGCACATAGCTACTAAGTGGAAGAGCAGAGTTAGAGGAAAAAGAAACATTTCCAATCTGTGGCACAGAGGGTAAGCCCTGCCACACGCCACATCAGTATTGTCTATGGGCACCAGGGTGTGTCCCTCCTGCTCCACTTCTGATCCATCTCCCTGCTGCTGACCTGAGAAAGCAGCAGAAGGTGGCCCAAGGAGTTGGTCCGCTGCCAACCATCTGAAAGACTCAGATGACATGCCTGTCTTTGGCCTGGCCCAGCCCTGGCCATTGCTGCCACTTGGGGAGTGAACCAGCAGATGGAAGCGGTTTCTCTCTGTCTCTCCCTCTCACTGTAACTCTACCTCCCAAATAAATAAATAAAAAATCTTGGAAAAAGAAACATTTTCCTGATGAATTAAAGATAAGTAGCCCCGAAGTCTAAGCCCATCTTGACCCGGGTGCCAAGAGAGCACTGAGCATTCCAACATGTATTATCAGTTACCACTGGTTTGAGACAAACTTAACGATCATTTTGATTTCTTGGTTTCTTTTGGTTCTTAGAGCAATTAGGCCATTTTCTCACTAGGAAGTTACAATCATGTGGACTTTCTTAACTCAAAAGCTTCATGGATTTGCACCCTGTGTTTCTACTTTTATCCTCTGCCTCTGTTTGCCGCTTTTTCCAGTTTTTCAGGCAAAGGTGTGGTTTCCTTTTTCATATTCTCACTGACACCACTCTAATTCCACTGTGATTCACATTGCTTTATTTTATTTAAATTATTTACTTGGCTGGGTGAGGTTGAACCCAGGAGCCTAAGCTCCATCCAAGTCTCCCACGATGGTGGCAGGGACCCACATACTTGAATTTTCATCCGCTTCTTGCCAGGTGCACAGTAGTGGAAAGCTGAGTCGGAAGTGGGACTCTGTGCCAGGCACTCTGAGATGGGATGTGAACTATACCTGCTACACCACAGCACTTACCCTTGATTCACATTTCTTTTTTCTTATAACTGTGTTGATCAGCAACCTCAGAAAGCGGTTTCCAGACTTTCAAATTCTAGGTTTCTCCTGCCATCAATCCATTTTGGAAATGACTAATGCAGTATACATTGATTCTTTCCTCTGAAAAAAACACATTTAATAGTTCATGTTTTCCATCTCATTAAGGAAGACAGAGCTGGGTGTGAACGTTTAGGGAGTCTCATGAATACCTTCAAATTTCTTTGATTAGGCCACAGAGTCAGGGTTCTACATCCATCTTTTCTCATTGCTCCATCCTCACATCCCAACATGGCGTGTGGCCCCTTAGTGAGTACTTCTATAATTGTTGGTTGAATATGAATACATACATTAGAAAGTAAATTTTTAAATTCCATTTATGGTGGTTTAAACTGTAAATAACATATAGAGTTCTATGACACTTTATATTAAAATACATGGGGTCTCATAGAAAGCACTATGTGTCTATAAGCAACATAATGTAATGAATTTTGTTCTGGGTCTTCTTTCTACTCAACCTATGCATATTCAAACTTCCTGACCATTCTACCTTTAAAAACTGTCTAGAAAAAGCAATGGCTCCTTGATGGCTGATTGTGTTTAAGTCTATATGCATGCTTAGTTGCTGTTTTTATTCATATTCTAGGATGCCTTAAGATGAGGAAGTAATGGAACAGTGGGAGGTGTTATTATTTTGCTTTTCCGATTCTTCCAGACTCAATGCTGATAAACTCTATTTTTCACTTCTAGTATCACTCGGAGGGTGGCGAAGTTGGTGGAAAATCTTTCTGGTAAATATTACAGTACAGCCTTTTTCTTCTCTGTTGCTTCTCTAGTGGTATTGCTATTCTGCTCCATAGTAGATTCTCTAAGGCTGTGTCATTTCCAACCCAACTTTTACTACGAGGGGAGGGAAGATCCTTTCTTGTGGTCGTGAGGTGCAGTATCACTTAACATTGTTAAGGAATTAGAGATCAGCTTTGCTGCATCTTCTTCCAATGGTAAGAGTCTCTCCATCCTCCCTGATTGGCCACTGTCCCACACAGATCTGAGAATTCTTTCTTGGGCTGGGCTCAGCTGTGACTTTTTAATCGACCCTCATGGGATGTCAACGCTGGCCTTTTCTACTTCTTTCTGGTCCTTTTGTCCCTTGTCCCTTCTGCCTTCTTCCTGCATGTCTGTGCTCTTGCCCAACATCTGCCCTTGGCCCCGGGGGCAATTTCCAGCTCTGGGTATTGTCTATATTTTTTTTTAATGACAACTCCCTCAAAGCAATAAACACACATTTGCATTTCAATAGCAACTCCTGGACATGTTTAAAAAATGCCACCCACATATAATTAATATTTAACATAGGAAATTCTGGTTCCCTTTTCTGTCCTCTCTTGCCACTCCCTAAACAGTGTCTGCGTGCAGAAGGGAGCTGTGTTTCTCACACATCACCAGCCATGAGTGCAAGCGAAGGTTAAAACAGCTGTGCTTGGCTACTTGTGCTTTCTCACTTTGAACTTGTGATGGCCATGGCTGTCATTGTTACCTCTCGGCTCTTCCTCAGGGGCTACCACACTTTGTTTCACAAACCATCCAGGGCTTGACTTACAGGAGGAAACGAGGCTGACCGACTCCTTTCTGTCTCTTCACACCTTCTCCAGACAATCCTTGGGGACCATCACAGAGAAAAGAGGACGAACGACACTCCAGTGTCTCCTGTGTGCCACACTCCTATCTCCCTTGTCCATTCTACTTGTGACCTCATTCTCACACTGTAGATAGATGTACATGTAGAATGAGAGGGAGAAACCTGGCAAAACATAACTGTGGTTTTTCATTTTTTTCCCCAGAGATGTGACATAAAAATACCCTTTTTTGTACATCACTTGTAAATTTCTCAGAAGTCCATGTGTAAGTCATAAAAGCTCTTTGGGTAGGAAGAATTTTTAAATTAGAATATTGTGGCATCCATTTTCCTGAAGAAGAAACTGAGTTCAGGGAGGTTAACTGATTACCATTCAGTCAGCAAACAAGTAAAGGCAAAGACATGCACAACACAAATTATTCTGCATTTTCTATCCCCCTGCAGATGAAGATCCAGCTTGTTCATTTATTTATACAACCAGCTAACATTTCCTGAATTTCTGCCATGAGCCAAGATTAATGTTGATTACATAGCTCAGCTCTGCTTGTGTTAGATGGGGTGGTTAAAGTTGTTCTACATATGTCTCAATAAGCCTCTCTTCCTCCTCCCATCTTGAGCACACTGACTGTGCCTCAGCACTGCGTGGAGGAGTCTCACGTTAAGTTATCCATCTGCCCTATAGAAGACCCATGAAAATTGCTTTTTTTTTTTTTTTGGCAAGAAATAGTGAGGGCCTTTATAACCACTTTTCTGCAACATTTCCTTTTTCAAAAATTCCCGGATTATTGTTTGTTGGTCTCAGATTCTCTTGCTCAAATGCCTTTCCCATACTATTCCTTCTATTTAGGTTGTTTATTGGAGAAAAAGAAGTCATGTGTATGTGTGTGTATGTGTGTGTGCATGTGTGTCTGTATCCTGCCCCAAGCAAAAAAAAAAATCCCACAGAAACAATTCTTCAACATCTTATTAGGCATGGAAAATAAAATACATGTTTTTAAAAAGATAATATGTTATTGTTTAATAATAGACAAACATAAAAAGAGATGTTTGGTGGGATATTTGAAATAATTTGGTCCTGGTATAATAGGCAGTTCCATTTACGTGAATATGTGTGGAGACACATAATGACAAAGATGTGATATTTTCATTCTGAAGGATTTTATTTAGCTAGCTATTAAGGTAATAAAACATTAGCATTAACTAAGACACTGAAATGCATATTTTCTCACATATAAAGGCACTTATTATACAGCAATACAACAGCTATATAATAAAAAAGCAATATAAAAGGCAAAACAGCTTTCTAGGAATAGATGAAATTTTATTAACAAATCCATAGCTCTAGTACAAGCTGAATATGTTTCATATTGTGCAGAACCATTTTTGAGGCAAAAGGACAATATCTCTGTAAAAAGCTCACCTATGCTTAATGAAATTGATTAATAATGTCATCTTAGGGGTCCGGCATGTGGCATAGCAGGTTAAGCTGCCACCTGTAACACTGACATCACTCATGGGTGCCAGTTCAGGTCCTGGCTGCTCCACTTCTGATCTAGCTCCCTGTTAATGTGCTTAGGAAAGCAGAGGAAGATGGTTCAAATACTTGGGCCCCTGTACCCACATGGGAGATCCAGATGAAGCACCTGGCTCCTGGCTTCAGCCCAGCTTAGCCCTGGTGGTTGTAGCATTTTGGGGAGTGAGGCAGCAGATTGGAATATCTCTCTGTCTGTCTCTCTCTTTCTGTCTCTCACTTTCTTTCTGTAACTCTGCCTTTCAAATAAATAAATAAATCTTAAAAATGTTAGCTTAGATAAAATAGTTAAGAAGAGTTAACTTTCACTAAAAACTTATTGTGTGCTAAGGACTGTGCTAAGATTTTTACGTTTAATATCCTAGTAGCCCAACAAAATAGGAACTATGACTATTCATCTTGCAGATGGAGAAACTAGGGTCAGTGGGTTAAATTACATCCCCTATTTCACGCAGCTGGTGACACTGAAGCAATATGGTTTCAGAAACATGAACTCTTGGTATTAGTTTCCTCAAGTAAAGTTCTTTCAAGTGCATTTTTTAAAAAGATATATTTAATTATTTGAAAGTAAGTGTTACCAAAAGAGAGAGAGAAAGAGAGAGAGGTCTTCACTGGTTCACTCCCTAATTTGCTGCAACGGCCAGAGCTGCATGGATCCAAAGCCAGGAGCCAGGAGCCAGGAGCTGCTTCCAGGTCTCACACATGGGTGCAGGGGCCCAAAGTCTTGGGCCATCTTCTACTGCTTTCCCAGGCCATAGCAGAGAATTGGATCAGAAGTGGAGCAGCCAGGACTTGAACCGGCACCCATTGGGATGCCAGCACTGCAGGCGGTGGCTTTATCTGCTATGCCACAGCACCGGCCCCTTCAGGTGCATTTTGAAATGCCATCCTCTGAAAACTCATTGATGCTAGAGGAAGTACAGATTTATTCTGCTCATATCTGCCAAACAAAAACTGAGGCCACAACATTTGACAGATAGCGAATACTCTGTGTGGCACATAGGAACCACACAATATTTTTTTGTGGGTAAAAAGAGAATGCTGAAAGAGTTGTCCCGAACATCTTGGAAGTTTGGAATTGTGTACGTGTCCTTCAAGGTGCTCACCATAGACCTTGTGCTTAAGATGCATATTTGATGTGCTTCCTTGCCATGGTCTGAGTACTTGCGTTCCTCCTAAACTTTATCTCCACTGTAGTAGTATTAAGAGGTAGAGTTTTAGAGAAATGCCTGTGTTATGAGAAGTCCACCTTTATGAATGGGATTAGTGCTAGGATGTGGCAACAAGGCAGCACCAGTGGAGGAGAGAGCAAGTTCTTACTAGATGTACAATCTACTGGTGCTTTGATGCTTTCTTTTAAGATTTATATATTTATTTGAAGGTTAGAGTTACAGAGAGAGGCAGAGACAGGGAGAGACAGATCTTCCACTCTGCAGGTGGCTGCAATGGCCAGGACTGGGCCAGGCTGAAGCCAGGAGCCAAGAGCTTCATTCAGGTCTCCCATGTGGATGCAGGGGCCCAAGGACTTAGGACATCTTCTGCTGTTTTCCCAGGCCATTAACAGGGAGCTGGAGCAGAAGTGGGGCAGCTGGGACTTGAACTGGTGCCTATATGGAATACTGGTGTTGCAGATGGTGGCTTTACCCACCACACCACAATGCCAGCCCTTGCTTTGATGCTTTGATCTTGCTCTTCCTCACCTTCAGAACTATGAGAAATAGATTTTATTTATTTATAAATTACCCAGTCTAAAGTATTTTGCTGTAATAGCCAGAATGGACTAAGACACTCTTCTAGAGTGAAAGACTGATATTCTTCTTGAAGAGCTGTTGATTTGTAGTTAGTCATTGACCTTCAGCCACATCATTTAATATTTTTAAAATTTGGTTATAATATTTGATTTCCTGGTAATGCATGAATGGATTGAATGTTTGACTTATGTAGCACAGCAAGAAGTCTAAAGGAGCCTTCAAATTATTTATAATAAAGTTTAATCTAGGTTAGATGCAATATTGTAATATATTTTCCCTGTTAAATTAGGACAAGTTGCTGAGGTTTTTCTTAAGGTGAAATATTGTAGCCTGGGTTGCCCTTTAGCAACCAAACATATAATTAATGCAAGGAGAAGTGGGGGGGTTGGGAGAGAGAGAAATTCTGGCACATCTAATTTGTTTATAAAGTCATGGTAAACATTTCAAGGAGAAATATTGTTCTTTTCCAAGCTCCGACAGATATAGCTCCCAAATTCCTTGGAAAATTCAGATCACCATGTCTGTGTCTTACAGAGACCCAGAAGTGGTACTGGTGACTACACAGAGTGGGCATGTGGAGCTGTTTTGTAATCAATCAGAAACAAAGCTTGGATTTGGCTTGTTATCATTTTTTGCAGACACTAATGCATTTCTGATGTCATGTATGTTCAAAATAAATTTTAGAAGTATAAATTAGTCTAGCATCATGGACTTATTCAGTTTTTGTCAATGTAAAAAATCAGTGCGGTGCGCCAGCTGCAGTGCGCCGGCCGTGGTGGCCATTGGAGGGTGAACCAATGGCAAAGGAAGACCTTTCTCTCTGTCTCTCTCTCTCACTGTCCACTCTGCCTGTCAAAAAAAAAACAGTGGAATGATGAAAAAAATATAAGTTGGTCATCGTCAGCATCAGCAGCAACACAGGAAGGGAAATATCATAAAAAAGAAGGATGAATTAAGGTCTTGTGATTCTGAAATAATTTATTAGTAAAACCATCCAGACAAATGTCAGAGTTCGGAAGCCAGAGGAGAGTAGTGACACTATATCCCAGTTTCACCCAGTTGATTTAATATTCACAGTGACATTTGTATTATGAATTTGCATTATGTAATTTTAAAACATTCACTGGAGGAGGGTGGTACCATTCCCATGGGAATATGACCAGTGGACACTGAAAGATATTTTAGCTTCGTAAGGTCATCCTCCTGTGTATGTGCCAAATGCAAGGTGAGTCAGTTGTACCTTAAATGGTTAGATTTGCAAACTTTCTCTAAAATGCCACCTGAATGTACCGAGAAATTAGTCACCATCAAAGGATAGAGCCGGCAAAGATACACATATAAAATATACTTAGAAGAACTATGGCACGCAGATCAGAGACTGGGGCTCAGCTGCAGGAGCTCACATCCCAGCTCTGCTACTTATAGCTGGGAGATCCTCGGAGATGCTGAGCTTCTATGTGCCTCAGTTTCTCCATCTGTAAAATGAGGGCAATAAACAAGGCTTCCTGTAGAGTGTTGCCATGGAGACCGTTGCAGATAACACAAGTCAGATTCTCAGAATAGGATCTGGCACGTGGTGTACATAAATGCTGGCTGTTTATATTATCTACAAAACTATTCCCTTCTGAAGAAATAACTTGCAGGTGTGCCATTCATAGAAGCAATCAGGAAAGGGCCCATCTTAATTGAGGTATGGAGGCTGTTTCTTCAGCAGCTAAAAACAAGGGCCATAACCTAATCGATATTATTGCACCTTGTGACCCAAGTGGGAGACGGAGGTAGGACAGGGGAGACAGAGAGCAAGACTTTATCAGAGCAAACATAGACCTGCCTGCCCAAGGGGGGGCTGTGCAAACGCGTCCCCTGGCCAGATTCCAGCCCATCACGGAGATGGGATGACGTGATTCTTGAATGAGTCCAAACCCCTTTGCAATTACTCCACGCTTGCTCTCCCAGCCTCCTGCTGACAGGAGTTTGGTGTCTCCTGTGCCTGAGTGTTGCAATGTTCTTACTATCTTGTTGGAATTCTTTCCACATGTCTTTTTTGTTCATATCAGGTTCTTTTGAGTTCTACTTTGAAAGACAATATAATTTTGTGCAGAAGTTCTCAATGTGAATGGGTAAAGCATTCACTTTGAGGAAAAAAATCCAGATTCCTGCTCTTTTGCCCCCATACCACACACATGCACACACACATTGATTAATAAGGTATGGCCGAGAGTGCGGGAACTATTATTAGCAGGTACCTACAGCAATTCTGATGTGGCTGGTTGTTGGAGCACACTGTGTACTTCAGTATTGGGAGAAATAAGCTTTACTGTTAGAAAAACCAGGGTTTCAAACTCAGTTCTGACTTTTTCTAAAATCTGTATGATTTTGGACCAACGACCGCATATTTCTGAACTTCAGTTTCCTCATTTTGTAGGACATGAATAATGATATTCTGATGAGTATTAAAATATATATGAGGGGTCTTCATAAAATTCATGGAAAAACACTTATTATGAAAAATCTAGGCAGGGATTTCATGAATTTTTGCAGTGGAATAAACTCACCTTTTCATCCCATTTTCCATGCACATTTTAAAATCCCTTCATCTTGGAAGGAAAGTGCCTTAACATGGTGTGGCTGTTATTATTTAATCAGGATCAACAGGCTCTCTGATTTCATTTCAAAGAGAAGTGAAGCATCAGTGGAAACACTCAGCACCAGGAATACTCTGCATGTCCCGTAGAAGATTTGACTCCACAAAATGCTGCAGCCCTTGAAGGCGCTGGCTCTTCTGTGGACGTACTTAAAGCATCGAACCTGCAGTGAGTGCTAAAGGGACATCAAGTTCCTTCTGTGCTACGTAAACAGGCAGCTTCCGTTTTAGATCATCTGTGTAGACCCTTTGCTTCAGGATTTTCAAGATAACCACGTGATATAGGATTGTTTTTTTTTTTTTTTCTGTTTGGGGCAAATGACCCAAAAGTTAACAAGCTGAATCCCTACATGTTATCTACGCAGTAAACAATGCAAACCACAGCCCGATGATGCCTTCATTGATGCTGTACAAATGTTGAGCTGGAAATGACCTGAAAATCATCTCGCTCAGATCCTGTTGTAAAGATGAAGAACCGAGTCCTAAGGCCCTTGTGGCTGGGTTCTCCATTCCTGTTTCTTATCTCTTCTGTCACTCTTCTTTTTTAAATGCTGCTCCAATAGAGATGTCCCCAAGCCTGTGGGCACTCTGGGTCGTGAGCACGGGCCAGGAGTGGCAGGTTTCCTGGGTTAGATTCTATTCATTGTATAGAGGGGGCTGTGCAAGTGACTTGAGACAGCTCTGCTTCACTTTCCGGATGAGAACCTGACAGAGTCCAGGCACTTTGGATACTGCTGTGTGCTGACAAATGGCTTGACAAATGGGGGGTGTCAGGATGGTGCTGGTGGGTGGAGAGGCAGCCAGTTTTCCCCTTGGGAGTACTTTAGACAAAAAGCCAAGGGCTGCAAAGTGATTCTTGAATCTGTGGCTTTCGAAAGCTTCATTTGATTCAGCTAGCAGGGCTCCTTTTTGTCCTGAGTTGTTTTACACTTCACTTGATAGGCAACGTCAACTATCAATAAATTTTGGTGTTAAACAGTCTGTCAGGCCCGTTCGTTACAGGAATAAGAAGAAGTGTACTTTGTTCATTCCTTATAGATCTTATTCTTTTACTGCTGTGAGCTTTTGGGATCTGAGATATTTGGACTTTAATCTTGGTTTGTGCACATCCAGAAGAATCAAAGTTCAGCTGATATCCTAGAAATCAATTCTGCACTCCAAACTTTAGAAAAAAAATTATGTATTTACATGAGAGGTAGACAGAGTGAGAACTCACTCACCATATGCCAAAGCCAAGAGCCAGGAACTCAATCAAGGTTTCCCCCATAGGTGACAGGAACCCACTTACTTGATCATCAGCACTGCCTCCCAGGGTCTGTGTTAGTAGGAAACTGGCGTCAGAAGCCAGCCAGAGCTGGGTACTGAACCTGTGTATTGCAATATGGGATAGAGGCATCCTAACTGATGTCTTATCCTCTAGGCTAAATGCCAAGAAGCGTTCTTGCATGAATGGGTAATCTATTTGACTCCACGGTCAGATTCTGATTGTACCCTCCTTCTGACAATTCAGGAAGAATTCTTTAATACATAACCAAGGAAACTGGTGCATGGTTATTTCAGACTCTTGACAGCTAAAGAACAACACTGAGTAGCATTACCAGGAAAAGAAACAAGGGAAAGAAGGAAGGGAAAGAAGGAAGAAGAAAACAAGCAAGGAAGAATGCGAGGAAAAGAGAGGGAGGAAAGGAAAAAATATAGATTCTAAGGAGAAATTCATTGTGTGCCTAGGTTAGATGACAAAGATAATACTGGATTTCTATGAAAATGAAGTGCTTGGGCAAGTGAAGGATGATCAGGTGCAAAGGAAAAATGTTTGATTCCTGCTCATCTCTCTTTATGCTTCTGAGAACCACTACTGTGCACAAAGTGATTGCTCCCCAGCTGAAGTCTTCTGAGAGCCTGCCTGCCGCATGACCATGTGCTCTGTTTATCTACATCAGGGAGAAGTAATATGAGATTGGGTGGGTATTGCTGTTCAATTTCCTTATTTTCACAACTTGTTGACGCAGCACAGATAGTGTGCTCTAGCAGAAATAGTAGCATTTATAGTCTTATGTATCAAAATGAAGCCATCTCCATACAGCTACTGTGTTTCCTCCCGAGTTACAGAACCTCTCTGACTCCTACCTTCCTCATCTGCTTCCTAGGAATAATAACTAGATTTTAGAGGAGTGTGCTCGAGGGGCCTTGTGGCAACTTGCAAGTGCCAGGGGTGCACATCTTTAATAACTCCTGAAATCTTTACTTAGTATATACTAAGTTGATCTTCTGTATATAAAGATAATTGAAAATGAATCTTGATAAAGAATGGGATGGGAGAGGGAGTGGGAGATGGGATGGTTGAGGGTGGGAGAGAGGTTATAGGGGAAAAGGCCACAACAATTCAAAAGTTGTACTTTGTAAATTTATATTTATTAAATAAAAAAAGAAATTGAAATACTAGCAAAAATATTGACAGTACAGAAATTGGCAAAATCAGGGCTTTTTAAAAAAATCTGAGAGCCTAGTGTTAAACATTTGCTAATACATCTATGCTTATGTATAAAGTGAGATAATA